>CM054057.1:520697773-521930967 GCA_028641055.1 Alopecurus myosuroides | reverse complement strand
ATATAAATCCTCTCTTGATGCTAAGTTTGCCACATCTCCCATACACATTATAGATAAGGATTATGATTTCTATTTAGATTGATCTTATATATCTATTGTTCAGAAAGAACCTTTTTGTGGAACTGAAAGTAAAAGTGCTATGGAACACATGAATGAGCTTTCTTCTTTGAGTAGTTTGTTTTCTGATGATACTAAGCTGCGTACTTATTTTGTTACCAAGATCTTCCCTTTCTCATTGAAAGATGAAGCTAAAATTTGGTTTAACAATCTGTCTCCTGGGTGTATTACTGATCCTATGGATTTGGTTAATGCTTTCTTTCAAAACTATTTTCCTGCTAGTGCCCAACACGCTGCTGCGTAGGACATCTTTAACTTTAAGCAAATTGAAGGAGAAAATTTGCCTGAATCTTGGAAAAGGTTTTGTTCTTTGATAATAGCTAGCCCTGGATACCCATTACCTAAAAATGAGCTCCTAGATATATTTTATAATGGACTAACTATTGAATCTAGGACATACCTGGATAGTTGTGCTGGTTGTGTTTTCAGGAAAAGAACTCCAGAAGAAGCTGAGGAATTAATGGCCAAAATAGCCAAAAATAATGATGATTGGAATATACCTGATCCTACACCTACACCAGAGCCAACACCAATACCAACACCCAAGAAGAGAGGGATGATTGAATTAAATTATGAAGTGATGAAGGAAGCCAAGAAATCTCTTAAAGAGAGGGGTATTAAATCTCAAGATGTGAAGAATTTACCTCCTATAGAAGAATTATGTAAGCCTATTCCTCATCCATCATCTGTTGAGGTACACTCTCTCCAATACTTTGATAATACAGATATTCTTTATTCTAAACCACCTGATCAATGCTTAGATGAATTTGATAATTATGTTGTTAAGCAAGACAACTTTAATAGGAGAGTGCAAAATCACCATATGGAAAACTCTAGAGCTATTGATAATTTTCCTGGTATTATTGAGAGAACCCTCTAATGATGTTAAAATGCATGTTAAACATTTTCAAATGGTTCAAACTCAAATTGATCAACTTACTAAAGTGCAAACAGACAAGGTAGCTAATGCTTCTAGATATAAACATGTTTATGAAATAATTACTAGAAGTGGTGTTTCTACTCAGGACCCCTTGTATCCTGAAGGATATCCTAAAAGAATTGAACAAGATTCTCAACAATCTAAAAACAATAGTTCTCCTTCTAAGAAAAAGAAGAAGAGACATAAAAATGTTGTAGAATCTCCTGAAACTGCTAAAGATCTTAATAGTATATCTATTTCTAATGCTGAAACTGAAAGTGGTAATGATAAAAGTGATGATTCTGATAAAGAAGAACCTATAGCTGAACCTGAAAAGCAAACTAAAACTGCAAAGTATACTAAGGAGGATTTCATTTCTAATAAACATGGGAATAAAAGAGAGCCTTGGGTACAAAAAGCAATGCCTTTTCCTAATAAGAAACATAAATCAAAGAAAGAAGAACATTATAACAAGTTTTGTGAGTGGATGAAACCTCTGTTTTTACAAATCCCTTTGACTGATGCTATTAAACTGCCTCCTTATTCTAAATATATGAAAGATATTGTCTCTAACAAAAGGAAAATTCCTAATGAGGAAATTTCCACTATGCTTGCTAATTACTCTTTTAATGGCAAGGTTCCAAAGAAGCTTGGAGATCATGGTATTCCTACTATCCCTTGTTCTATTAAAAATAATTATGTTAGAACTGCTTTATGTGACTTTCTCTCTTTGCAAATGGCTGATAAATCTACTGCTATTCCTGTTGGTATATGTGAGAATGTTCCTGTTCAAGTTGCTACTAATTGTTTGATATTAACTGATTTTGTTGTGTTGGAAATGCCTGAAGATGATAATATGTCTATTATTCTTGGGAGACCTTTTCTTAATACTGCAGGGGATGTTATTGATTGCAATCAAGGAAAAGTAACTTTTAATAATGGTAAAGAGCATACTGTCTATTTTCCCAAGAAGATTGATAAAAGATATCGTTTAAATTCAATTGAAAATATTGATACCATCAAGATTGGAGAATTTTATTGTCCCATTCCAGTACCACAAAAATAATATGAAATTATTATGATTGGGACTATGTCTATCAAGGTTGAGGTAACATAATTATTTAGTGATTAGCAAAGTTTTGCTTCGTATGAAAATTGTTCTGGTAACAAGACTTGATCACCCTTGTTAACAAAATTATTTTGAATGAAGAGGACAATGTTTTCACCTTCCCCATTATGTTTTCACCTTGTTTCCTTTTGTTATCACATTGCGACTTGAGTACAATCATGTTTTCCACCATCCTTATGCATGTTTTCCTGATGTTTTCACCCTGATTACTGTGGTTATGCATGTTTTCACCACCCATACTTTTGTTTTCACCACTACAACCTTTGTTTTCTTTGGATATTTTTTCATTAGAGTGCATAGAACCTCTGTAGTGCTGGTTTTGGTTTTGTTTTCCACCTTTTCACTTTCGTTTTTCTGGTTTTTATTAATTATTAAAATTCTGGAAATACCTCAAAAATAAAGTTTCTCGAAAAATTCCAGAAAATTATAATAAATTTTTATGTCAAAATTGAGGCAGAGAGCCACCTGGGAGGCCCCAGGGAGACCCACCAGTCAGGCACACCATGGGGTGGCGCGGCCTACCCCTTGGTGGCGCCAACACATGGTGTGGGGCCCCTGGCCCCTCACTAACTCTCTCCCTGCCAAAGTCTTCTCTCTCACCCACCAAACTCAACACATTTCCTGGAACCCGATTTCTTGCTGCTCTTCCTAGAAATTTTTCGATCTCTTTGCTCAGCCCATCTTTTGCGCTGAAATCTGGTGCATTTGCTCTCCGGTATGTGACTCCTACGATGAATCAAGTACAATTTTATTTGGTGAAGTATTTCTTGAGTATTTTGGTACTATAGGTGATAGCTTATGTGAGTTTGCATGCTTGATTTGAATATAAATAATGTAGTTTTGATGTATGTTTAGCTCTCATATAAGTCCCTATGGTAGTTTCCACCTTATAGTTGCTTGAAAATAATTTTTGTGATGATTGTTGAAAATTTCAGAGATGGATAATTATAATTTTGGAGAGATATTTAGGAGTGATGCTCCTAGAAGGACAATGCCCTCATGCTCATCCACTTCAATGAGGCCATCGTACAATGAAGACGTTACTGCACTGAGTATTAACGACGCGGGAGGTGATGGTATCGCTAACCCATCTAGCTTTCCTTGCATTACATTTCTAAGAAGTGTAGGTCTATTAGATCACTTTTGTATTCTTATTGTCGAATAGTCATCTCAAGAAGTCCCTCCGATGAACCGATAGGGTTTAGATTAGGAGAACGTGTAGGCGCTGGTGACGATCGTCGGCTAACAGGAGGGCAAGATTTACCCAGGTTCGGGGCCCTCGTAGAGGTAAAACCCTTACTCCTGCTCTGTCGATTTGTATTATCAATAGATCAGTTACAATGGGGGATGCTCGAATCGAGAGTACGGTCTCGATTTCAAGGCTTTGGTGGTTTGTGATTGCTTTTTCCCCCTCTCGGTGGTTCTCCTAGCCTTATATAGGTGGCCAGGTCTCAAACCGTACCCGGGGGGGGGGGGGTTACAAACCCTAGCTTAGGTCGGTTACAAGTTTCCTTCTTGACCCACAAGGCTTTGCGGGTGGTCCTTCGATTGGGCCTTCTAGAACTGTTGGTGGCACCTTTCCTTGGTCTTAGGACTTGGGCCTCGGACCGGGTAGCCTCACCCGATAGGTCCAGGATTCATCCCCACATCAGTAGCCCCCGAGTGTTTACTCGACTGAGAATCTATTGGGTGGACACTCAAAGTTCGTCTTGATTTCCTTCGATTGATCGTTTCAATCGCTTGATTTTGGAGGGCGCATAACCTGTGCACGATGCGCTTTTTGTACTCGAGCATCGAGCAATAAATGTGCCTGTTTATTGGCTGTTTTCGCAGAAGGATATGGCTCCTTCGCTTGGCTCTCCTGAAAGCTCAGGGCCAATTAATTGCATCTAGGGCAAAAATAGTTCTGGCCTACACAGACTCGAGACCTCCGACTCGAATCCGGTGAGGTGATTGTTGCGACTTGGCCGTGGAGGTCTTACCAAGTCAAACTTAACCTATAGGGGTACCCGGCGCGTCCGCTAGGATTTTTCTTCGTGTTGTTGACACGGAATTTTACCGGAGGACCCAGCTTGAGTGCGATTCCAGGACCATAATAAAGATCTCTGGGTCTTACCTTCGTACTCGAAAGAATACGGCATCCGGATGTGCCTAGTCGGCTGAACAATCCAGGGTAGAGATGTGTAGATACATCGTGTGAAAGAGTAGCGGGAGCCGCATACTCGCGATTTTTCTTTGATTTCCTTCTAGTGAATCTTCGAGTGAAGAGATCTCCTTCCTCTGTTGTACTTATGCAAAAGAGATTTTTGCGTTTGTAATAAATTTTTTTTTGTCTTGCTCATACAAAAGAGCTTTCGTGTCTGGGGTTTATGCAAAAGAAATTTTTGCGTCTTGATATACCTATACGAAAGAAATTTCGTGTCAGGGAGCTTGTGCGAAAGAGATTTCGCGTCTTAATATACCCATACGAAAGAAATTCAGTGTTAGTGAGCTTATGCAAAAGAGTTTTCGCGTCTTGATATGCCCATACGAAAGAATTTTCGTGTTAGGGAGCTTATGCGAAAGAGTTTTCGCGTCTTGATATGCCCATACGAAAGAATTTTCGTGTTAGGGAGCTTATGCGAAAGAGTTTTCGCGTCTTGATGAGGTATGCAGTGATGTCACTGTGCACCGATCTGTTCTGACTCCTCCCGATGGGATGTGACAGAGCGAAGCAGAGCATGCTGGCCCACCTTGTCAGCTTTTGACCGGAAACGATAGGTCGCATCCGGGTTTTCCGCAAGCCACGCGCTGTAAATGTGCACGGTCTTTTGTAAACATCGTGCCAGAGTAACGCCCGCGCCGCTTCACTTCCGCTTCATGCATGGCGGTCGCGATGGGTGCCACGTTGCCAAATCCACGGTCTGGATCAGCGTAGCCTGTGTATAAATATTTATCCTTAGGAGATGGGCAAGTCTTTCGGCTCTTTGCTCATATTCTTCCTCCTCGCGCCTGCTCTGTAAGCACAAGAGAGATCCAATGGCGGGCGGGAAGAAACGCAGTGCTACCGCATCGTCGTCGAAGGAAGTGGCGGACGCTTCCGGCCGTCCCCTCGTGAGGACGGGCGATTGGCGCGCCGCCAACACCACAAAGAAGAGCATCACCGAGATGCAACGGGAAGTACTGCTCCCGCCTGACACGGACAAGCGCATGCGCTTGTCCAAGAAAGAAGAGGTACCCAATCCTCACGCGAACGAGCGCGTGCTATTCACGGAGCACGTCTCGCGCGGTCTCTCTCTTCCTCTCCACCCTTTTCTCCTCGGGCTGCTGTATGTCTACGGCATACAGCTCCACGACATGCCTCCAAACGCGATTCATCACATATCGTGCTTTATCGTACTTTGCGAGTGCTTTCTGGGTATCCGCCCGCACTGGGGCCTCTGGAAGGCCCTCTTCAAGGTGTGGATCTTCCGGGAGAGAGCGCAACCAGGCGAGAAGCTAGGGGAGCCGTTGCGTACCGGAGGCTTCGGGATCCAGGCGAGAACTGACATTCCATACATGGAGATGTATTTCGTCGACTTGGCGCAAGGGTGGCGGAAGAAATGGTTCTACGTCATCGACAACAGCGCGAGTGGAGCCCCTGAATTCCACCCATTCGCCATTCTGAAGCGGAGGAAGTCCTGGTCGCACAAGCTCTCTGCCGAAGACAGCAAGATTGTCTCCCCCCTACTCGCAAAGGTGGCAAGCTTCCGCGACAAGGCGTTGGGTGCTCCGTTGAATGGAATACACGTAGTGAGTGTGTTTCTTCGACGAAGGATTCAACCCCTTCACGCGAGGCCATCCACCATGTGGGAGTACCAGGGCACCCAGGACCAGAGCCGCGCCTGCAAAGACATTCTCTTGAATGCTGAGTTCGAGAAAAAGATCGCCGCCATCACCAAGCTGAAGAAAGGAGAGGCCTACTCGTCATGTTCTCTCGAGCCATTCGAGGCTGCGAAACCTCCCCAGATGAGGTGAGTTTCTTCTTGTTCTTCTTTGGTCTTTTTCTAGTCCGAAATTTTGTCGACTGAAGTTCTTCTCTCTTTTTCCTCTTTTGTTTCCGTAGAGCTTGAAGGTGGCGACGTGCTACCCGCCAGTTTCGGCTGAAGATGCCTCGGACCTTCTGGCGAGTAACGTCGAGGATCCTCTCGAAACTAGTGTCGCAGAAGCCGATTCGAGCTCCGAGCGCGACTCTATGGACGACGGGGAGGAGTAGGGTGGCGACCAACTCCACCACCGCAAGCGCCGCAGGCAGGAGGATGACGAAGTCACTTCCAAGGATAGTTCCTTGGGTGATGGGTCCACCAAGGCGACCGAGCCTCTCCAGGTACCTCCTCTTCGTACGCCCCCACCTCTTGGTCGTCCACCGAAGGTTTCCACTACCTGGAACGTGGACATTCTGGATGATGACAACGAGGATGAGTAAGTCTTTTGTGTTTCACTTTTAGTCGCGAATTTTCTTTCTTGTTCCTTGTTTTTTATCCTGATTTCGCTTTCAACAACAGCCTTGCGACTATTAGGCCTGGCCGGTTTGCTTCTTTGCTTCCTTCCGTGAAGAGAAAAGAAGTAGCCGCGACTGAAGCTGCAGTTGTTGAGGCCGCCCAAAGATCTCCAACTCCCGCGAGAGCAACCGCCACTCCGGAGTACGAGCTGCCCAGCTTGGCGGGTGGCGCGTCCGCGAGTAAGGAGGTTTCGGGCAGCTCGGCAGAGCCTTTGTCTACCGCTCAAGGAAAAGTAAGTTCACTTGTCTTCTCCTTGCTAATTCGAAATTTTATCGGGTGCACGGCAGTGCACCCGATGGGAGTAGCCCCTGAGTCTGTGGTTAATTGCTTGCAGTTGGCCACAACTTCAAGTCGAAGTCTTCTCCTCCTTTCTTCTTGAATTCTATCAGGTGCACGACAGTGCTCCCGATGGGAGTAGCCCCCGAGGCTACATTTGACTGTGTACAGTCGTGTGTAGGCTCAAGTAATACCTTCTTTGACTCGAATTTTTGTCTTGGGTTTTTGCAGGCTCTCCTCGACTCCCTCGTTGCTTTTGGGCGCCGAGTACGTTCTGCCGAAGCGGACTGCATCTCCCTTAGGGCAGATCGCAATCAGCTTGTCCAAGACGGCCGTTCTCTTCAAGGTAGGCTAGTACACCATTCTTCTTCTTCATTGTTTCTCTTTGATTGTAAAGGTTGCTCCAGTCGTATGCTTTGTACTGCAGACGAAGTCACCCGACTGAAAACTGAAAAAGTTGAAGCTGTCGCTCGGGTGAAAACCCTTCAGGCGGAGTTGGAATCCTCCCGAAAGGAGTTGGAAACCACTCGCAACCATTCAGCTGATCTTGAGGGGAGCTTCGAGAAGGCTCGGGAAGCGCTGAAGCAGCTGGAGGACGCGGGTGCCAAGCATGACAGCGACCTTGTCGACCTCATTCGTCCTTCGGCTCAGAAGCTTGCGGGTAAGCTATGTTACGCCTTTCTTGTACTGTGGTTTGAATTTATCCTGCTTTCTTATAGATTTAATCTGTCTTTGTTCCAGACGCCCTTGGGATTGGACTGGAGTTCCCTAGAAACCAGCGACTGGATGCCCTCACAGATTCTTGCACTCAGCTCCAGGAACATGCGAGTAGAATCTGTGCCCTCGTTGGTGATGCCACCCGAGTGTTGACGCGATTCCACGAGCGTTGACTGGTGGACGTGGTGATTCCGCCTACGCTGGATGGCCTCCTGAAGGTGTTCCTGGGTGATGAAGATCTTCTCCATGGGTACTCAGTTGCCCAGTCCGAGTGCGGGGCCAGGATGGTTATTCAATTTGCCTTGGCGCATGGAGTCTCGGATGACCTGGAGAAGGTGTATTCGAGCGTTCATTAGGACGCCCATGGCAAAAAGGTAGCACTCCGTCCTTTTGGCGCTTGTGCTGAAGTCCTCGTGAAGATGCTTTCTAAGGTGCTCGCTCGTGCTAGTCGCAAGCTGCATCCTTCCGCGAGTGGAACTACTTCTGCATCCCCCTAGGATAGTTCTTTATTTCTTTTTTCTTGTTGATGTAATGAACCTTGGGATGTATTCCCATATTTTATGTTGCGTAATCGAAGTGTTTCTGAAATCTAGAGTGTCTGATTGTTGCGCCTTACTTTTATATGCTCCCGATGGGAGTAGCCCCCAAGCACCCGAGAAATGGGTGGTATGTTCTCAAGTTGGGTCTTGTGATATTTCTAAACTTTCTTCTTTTCTTTCCAGGTAGTGGATCCCACCGTAGAGTCCTCGAGTAGGTCTGCTTCGCAGGTTAATGCCCTTGTTGTTGCTGCCAGCACATTTGCATCAGTCCATGACCGTGTTGCGGATGGTGAGCACAAGTTGAAATCTTTGCGAGGTGTGGCCGATGTTGCCAAGTCGAAGAAGAAACTTGCTGCGGAGCGTGAGCAATTTGTGATGGAAGAACTAGCGGCTGTTGCGAAGGGCATGCTCTGTAAGTTTGTGAGCCCCCGAGTACTTTGTCGTTGGCTCCTCTATTTGTTTTGACGCTTTTGTTGTCCTTGCAGTTGTTAAACCTGACGGAATCTGTGAGACCCATTGGGTGAGTAATCACATTATTCACGAGTCGAGTAGCCCCACGCCTCATGCGAGTGAGTTCTGGTCTAACCGCAAGCGTGGCTTTATCCTTGCTACCCTGAAGTATCGGGCGAGCAAGGCGCAGGTAATCATCGAGTCTTGTCGCGAGGCCCTGTTCTCTTTCCATCGAACATTTTACCCTTTGGGTGTTGTCCCGGATAGCTTGAGTAGTTTGATGAGGATGTTCCTTCAAGTGGGAGAGGTTCGAGAGTGTGTACGCCAACAACTTGTCAGTGGAGCCCAGGTGGCACTTGCCTTCGTTCGCCTATGGCACCCTGAGGTCAACTTCCTTTCTGTGGCGCGGCTTCCTGACTCGAGAGGTGCACCAGTCGATTTTTCTCCTCATTATGCGGCCGTGCGTCCTGCAGCGGAAAAAAAAATTCGACTGACTTCCGAGGAGATTGATCAAATAGTTGCAGATGAGGCTGCTCACGGTTAAATGTAATTCCAAGATGTAAATATCTTGTTGTAAGGTGTTTTTAAGGTGTAAACCTTGTATATTTTGTTTGATGTTTTAAAGGTGTTTATAAGGTGTGGACCATGTTGTACCTTGTATTATTTTTATCGAGTGATGTTACTCGAAGGTATGTTCTGATGCTAGTTAGGCGTAGCCCCCATGTGTTTGGGGTGTGTACCTGTCGTTTTAGCATGTTTAGAAAGAGAAAGAAATCGCGATTTCTATGGTTGAGAAACCATGTATTTATTGATATGGCTGAGAAGCCATGTGTTTGACCGAGTTACAGTGTGGCTGGTACAACCTTATTTCTTGCGAGTAGGATAATCCTAGGGTAGAACTTGCGGAGATGCGCAACGTTCCATGGGTTGGAGTAGATACCACCGGTCTTCGGGTTCTTCAATCGATAGGCGCCTCCTGGGATAACTTCATGTATTATGAAGGGTCCTTCCCATGGTGGCTCAAGTTTGTGTCCTTCCTTTTGCTTGAGCTGCAGCACCAGGTCTCCTACCACAAAAGATCTGTGGCATATACGGCGACTGTGATAGTTGCGCATTGATTGCTGGTATACTACGGATCTTGCGAGTGCAATGTCCGAATCTCATCAAGTGCGTCCACGTCTTCTGCGAGTGCCCTGTTTGAGGTTTCTTCGCTGTATGCAACAACTAGTGGAGCACTGAATTTGACATCTTCGGGTAGGACGGCTTCAGCTCCGTATACCATGAAAAATGGCGTATAATTTGTTGACCGATTTGGTGTTGTGCGTAGGCTCACAGTACTGATGGTAGTTCTTCGGCCCAATGCCTTGCTGCTGGCTGCGACCGATCTAACAACCGCTTCTTTAGGCCAGCCGAAACTAATCCATTGGTTTGCGGGTGAGCTACCGAGGCGAAACTGAGGGTGATTCCCTTCTCCTCGCAGAATTCCTGTGTTTCCTTGGCTGCAAAGTTGTTGCCGTTGTCTGTGATGATGTTGTGTGGCACGCCGAATCTACACACGATGGAGTCGAGGAATCGCACGGCGCACTGTGCGTGCACGGAGGTGACTCGCATGGCCTCTATCCATTTTGTGAATTTGTCGACTGCAACGAGCAGGTGTGTGTATCCTCCAGGTGTTGACTTCCATAGTGGTCCCACCATATCGAGCCCCCATTGGGCGAAGGGCCAGGCGATGGGAATCATATGCAGTTCCGTTGCAGGGGCATGCGGCATGGGCGCAAACCTTTGGCAGGCGTTGCATCTGTCGACTAGATCTTTGGCGTGTCTGGCTGCTGTGAGCTAGTAGAATCCTGCCCTGAAGGCCTTGCCCACGATGGCTCGCCAAATGGCGTGGTGGCCGCAGTCTCCCTGGTGTATATCCCGGAGCAATTCCTTGCCGTCTTCGGGTGCTATGCGTCTCTGCAATACCCCTGATATGCTTTTCTTGTATAGCTCGCCGTTGATCACCCGAAAGGATTTTTTGCGCCGTACTATTTGTCGAGCCTCGCAAATGTCTGCTGGGAGCTGTTTGTTTGACACGTAGTCGAGGTATTTCTGCGTCCAGACTGGCTCGACAAAAAATACTTGCCTTGAAATATTCTGGATGATCTCGCTCATAGCAATTTGCGGGCTGTCGTCTGTTTCCACTGTTGCGGGTGCTCCTGCTGGCTTTCTGACCTTGACTGATCGGTTGATCATTCGTTCGAAGTAGATTCCTGGAGGAATGGGGGTGTTTGTTGATCCCATGTTGGCCAGCTTGTCTGCTTCCTCATTGCTTGACCGCTCGATGTGCTTCAGTTCGCACCCTTTGAAACTTCCTTCGAGCAGATTGTACATGTCATGATAAGCGACCATGTTATCCGCGATAGCATCGCACTCCTTCATCGTCTGCTGCACGATGATATTTGAGTCTCCATATATCATCAATCGGGTGGCTCCGCAGGCAATCGCCATTTTCATGCCGTGTAGGAGGGCCTCATACTCCGCGTCCTTGTTGGCCATTGGGTCATCAGGGGGGAAATTCAGTCGCATGACGTATTGCAGCTTGTCGCCTTGGGGAGATATAAGAATAACTTCGGCTCCGGCTCCTGCATTTCTTTTCGACCCGTCGAAGTACATGATCCAGTTGCTCGTGTATTCTGGGGGTCCTGGTGTTTGCAGCTCCGTCCACTCGCTTAGAATTTCCACAGTGACTTGGGATTTTATAGATTTGCGGCCTACATAAATGATGCCCCAGGCGCCTAGCTCGATGCTCCATTTTGCGATTCTTCCGGATGCCATTGGGTTGTTCATGATGGTACCGAGTGATGCGTCGTTTAGCACCATAACGGTATGCTCCTGGAAGTAACGCTTGAGCTTTTGGGCCGTGAGGACTTACGCGAGCTTCTGATAGTGAGGGTATCGCTGCTTGCATGGCAAAAGCACCTCGCTGACATAATATATTGGCCGCTGAACTCTGTACACCGTGCCATCCTCTAGCCGCTCGACGACAATAACCGTGCTGATGACTTGGTTTGTTGCGGCCAGGTATAGGTATAGGGGTTCCCTCTCTTGTGGCGTTGCCAGGACGCGCCTACTCTGAAGTGTTCTTTTCAAGTCGATGAACGCCTTTTTTGCTTCGGGTGTCCATTCGAACTTATCTGTTTTCTTCAGCAACTTGTAGAATGGCAATGCTTGCTCGCCTAATCTTGCGATGAATCTGCTCAGAGAGGCTAGTCGCCCTGCGAGCTGATGTACGCCGCGAAGATTGGTTGGCTCCTTCATTGTCAAGATTTCTTGAATTTTCTCCAGATTGGCTGCAATTCGGCGGGCGGACACCAAATACCCGAGAAGTTGTCCCGCAGGAACGCCAAAGACGCATTTTGTCGGGTTGAGCTTGATCATGTATGCGTTGAGAGTGTCGAATGTCTCCCTGACGTCCTCGAGGAGCGTATCTTCCACCTCAATTTTGATGACGCTGTCGTCAACGTACACTTGTACGTTCTTACCAATGAGCTTGGCGAGGCATTTTTGCATGCAGCGCTGATATGTTGCGCCTGCGTTTTTCAGCCCGAAGGGCATTGTCGTGTAGCAGTAGAAACCGTGAGGTGTACTGAACACTGTCTTCTCCTCGTCCTCCTCTTTCATCCTGATCAGATTATAGCCCGAGTAGGCGTCTAAGAAGGAGACTCGCTGGCAGCCTGCAGTGGAGTCAACGATCTGGTCGATCTGTGGCAAGGGGAAGTTATCCTTGGGGCAGTGTTTGTTCAACGACGTATAGTCGATGCACACACGAAGGATGTCAGTGTTTTTCTTCGGAACCAACACTGGTTTTGCTAACCAGGTGGATATTTTTATCTCTCTGATGAATTTTGTGGCGAGTAATCGATTCACTTCTTCTCCGAGTGCCTTCTGTTTTGGCTCGGAGAATCGTCGGGTCGTTTGCTTGATAGGTTTGGCGTCTTTGAATACTTCGAGTGAGTGCTCGGCAAACTCCCTAGGTATCCCTGGCATATCTGAAGGCTGTCAGGCGAAGAGTTCCCAGTACTCACGGAGGAGTTCGACGAGCACGCCTTCCTATGCAGGCGAGAGGGTGGTGGACACCATCGCCGTCTTCGCGGGTTCTGTCAGGGTGCACTTGATGCTTTCGAGCGTCGCTGTTTGCACTGAACTCGAGTTCTGGAGCGTTCTTTTTGGTGAGTGGCATCACGGAGTGGTCAGTGGTCTTTGCGAATTCTGCCAGCTCCTCCTACATCCCTAAAGATTTCGCGATCTCATTGAACTCAATGTCACACTTCTCGGATTTTTGGAAGTCGCCATCTATGGTGATGGTGCCGTATTCCCCAGTAAGTTTGAGCTTCAGGTAGGCATAGTGGGGTACTTCCATGAATCTCGCGAACGTTGTTCGGCCGAGAATGGCGTGGTACTGTGAGGGCCAGTCGACTACTTCGAAGTCGAGGAATTCTCGCCCGTAGTTTCTTGGGTTTCCGAGCACCACCTCCAAGTTGATTGTTCCGAGTGGTCGGACGGCATTGCCTGGTACTATCCTGTGGAAGGATGTTTCTGATTCTGCGAGTCCGTCTAGGTTCCTGTTCATCTTACGGAGTGTGTCCACGTAAATGATGTTGACTCCACTGCCGCCTTCCATGAACACTCGCGCGAGTTCGTAGTTGCCTATCTGCGCTTGAATGACGAGCGCGGCATGTCCTGGTCGATATACCCGAGGGGGTGGTCATCTTTGGAGAAAGTTATCGACTGGTCCGCCATTTTCAAGTATTCAGGTTTGGACGGTGGAGCTTGTACTGCCATGACCACTTGGCATGTGTTTGTTTTCTAGACCCTGCGGGAGGGGCAGACTTTCTGTATCATTCCGAGGAGTCCTGCTGGGTTCGGGTACCCATTGCCTCCCTGGTTTGCGGCAGGTGGCACTGGGAGCGCGGCTAGCACAACGTTTTGATGTCCTGGTGGAGGTAGGGGTTGTGGCAGGTGGAATCCCTGATGTCCTCCTCCTGGGAGCTGTGGGTAGCCCTGATCGACTGCGGCTGTGTTTTTCTTCGTGTAGGCCTCGTGGATGTCCTGAAACTTTTGGCAGTCCTTGAGGAGGTGGGTTGCCTTGGTATTGCATGTGCGCTTATCTGTGAATAGATGTAGCGTGCAATAACCGTCAAGGTCCTCCTCGGGAGTTTTATCCTCTGGCTTTGGCTTCCAGTCGTGATTTCCACGAGGTCCGCTGTCACGATTTCTTGTGGACTCTGCCGCAACCAGTTCTCCTTGATCGTCATGATCATAGTGCTTTCTCCTTTTCTTTCGACCATGGCGGTCGTCCTCAGGTGCTGGCGAATATGCCTTCTCATTGCGCATGGAGTCTTCACCGTTGGCCCATCTGTCGGCTATGGCCATCAGCTCCCCGATGTTTTTGGGCGCGGCTCGCCCCATCTCCTCTCTGAAGGCTGTTCGTCGAGCTCCTTTGGTGAAAGCTTCGGCTGCAACTTCCTCCGATATGTTTCCCGCCGTATTTTTGAGCGTGGTCCACCGCTGAATGTACTCGTGAGTATACTCACCACTCTTCTGCTTACAAGCCCGCAACTCCTCGATGGATGCGGGTCTTTTATATGTTGCTTGGAAGTTCTTGCGGAAGTCGAAGGTTAGATCGTCTCATGACTTCGAGCCAGCTGCGCGCAGCGCCTACAAGATGTAGGTTAAAGTACTGCATAGCCGTTGTCTTGTTCCCATGTTGGCATTTTACTGCCGTGGGGTAATGTGACAGCCAGGATTTGGGCTCCAGCGAGCCGTCCTACTTTGGCACCTCTGTAATAAGTTTAAATCTCTTTGGCATCGGTGACTCACGGATGTCACGAGTCAAGCACAGCGCACCACAGGCTTCTTCGTCGGAGGAGGTGGACCGGGACTGTGCACGGTTCTTGATCGCTCGGGCCTTGTCGATTTTGTTCTGCGCGATGTCAGATCAGCGTTGTATTCGGGCTGGTCGCGATTGTTCTCCTTCCATGGTTCCTTGCTGCGGTGTCGCGAGCGGCTGCTATGATGCCATGGACTGCGATCACGATCCCTCGGGTTGTCGTCGCTGCTACTCGGGCTATCACCGCGACGCCGGGCTTCCTTTCCTCAGGCGCGACGAGGTGATTTCTCCCTTCTAGGTGATGCGCTCCCGCGTCTGCGGGGTGTTTCTTTGTCTTTCCTAGGGATCTTCTCAGCCTCTTGTGCAGTCGCGTTCTTGCGGCCTTGGGCAGCGAGTCTCGTGGCTGCCATGCCTAGCCCCTTCTGGACTTGTCGATATTGCTCCGCGCGGGGGTCATTCTCTCCTGGTTAGTTCTCCTGCAGGTACGTGGCTGCGGCCAGGACTGGGCAGCGAGAGTCGTCGGGTGTATGTTGCCGTCGTCGTCGACGTGCATGAGAGATGTCTCGAATGTCTTGCTGGCCCCACTAAGAGATTCGCGATCCAGGGTTGCGGTCTTCGAGACGTATTTTTTCTTCGGGGGGTTGTTCCCTACAGAGTATGTTTTGGAGAGTGCCGCACGACGTAGACTCGATTCATCCGCCAATTTCTTCCGCTCGTCCAGATTCTGGCGGGCCTCCTTGATCAGCTCTGCTGCTTTCACAAGAGGATAGTGGTATGCAGTTAGGTCTTCTTGAGGGGCCCCTTCTTCAATTGGTTGGCCTAGATGTACAGCCTTTTTCGCCTTGATCCAGGCGTCCAGCGACACTTTGATGTGCTCTCCCTCTTTTAGGTTGTCTTCCGTTTCGTCGGGGTGGCTCGGTCGATCCTGCCATGCAGACTTGAGCCAGATATGGCCGGCGAGTCCTAGGCGTAGGTTGACAAGTTTTGCCGACCCGAGAGGGTTCTTCAACTGAGATAGTATGGAAGTTGCGAGTGCTGGGGCGGATGGATCCGCCGCTGGGAGCTAGATCACGATCAGCATCGTTGGGCAGCAAGTCGAAGGTCGTCGGGCTCGAGACACACTCGGAGTCCGATTCGCCGAGATCGGCCTGCACGGAGAAGTGCAGGATTCCTGCTTTTTTGGCGTGGAAGTAGAGGCTCCTGAACGTCAGGCTGACGCTCTTCTCCAATCCGCTGAACACTATGCGTGATTGCGGCGAGTGGGGCACGACGACGATTGACCCGAATCGGATCGGATCTGCTGAAGTCGAGGTTCTGGGGCTCCAGCTGAAGGTTGGCGATGATGAGGCCGAAGACGTCGTAGATCCAGCGCCCGCCGTTCCCACAGACGGCACCAATTGTCGAATAGTCATCTCAACAAGTCCCTCGGATGAACCGATAGAGTTTCGATTAGGAGAACGTGTAGGCGCTGGTGACGATTAGGAGAGTACGGTCTCGAGTTCAAGGATTTGGTGGTGTGTGATTGCTTTTTCCTCCTCTCGGTGGTTCTCCTGGCCTTATATAGGTGGCCAGTTCTCAAACCATACTCGGGAGGGTTACAAACCCTAGCTTAGGTCGGTTCCAAGTTTCCTTCTTGACACGCAAGGCTTTGCGGGTGGGCCTTCGATTGGGCCTTGTCGAACTATTGGTGGCACCTTTCCTTGGGCTTAGGTCTTGGGCCTTGGACCGGGTAGCCTCACCCGATAGGTCCAGGATTCATCCCCACGTCACTTATTGAAATAGTTGGTCTAACCAACTATATGGAGGATGAAGGGCCTCAGTATGCATCCCTCACAAAATCTTTTGGTGAGACTTTTCAATTTCGGAACACACATTTTGGTCCCACTATTGGTTTCAAATTATATAGTAGATCTTTTTATTTGTCCTTGGGATATTTTTGTGCCATTGTAGGTATCAACGCTACCGGGACAGCGTGCCGGATTCAGGAAAAACCCGTGGATCTTATGGCGCTTTAACAAGAAATCACCAACGATGATGGTCGCTCATCCCAACGTGGGAAGATAAGGAACATTCAACTTCCCTCTCTTAGATATTTTACTTAAGATATTGCTACTAGTATCCTTAGTATGGAGAACAGTAGCAACGTTTCTGGTTACCACCTTGCTTTCGTTGATGCTGCGCTGAACCGTAGTACAAAGTATAACCTTGGTGCACTTGTTGCATGCCGCCTTGCTGCTAAGGGGCCTATTTTTGGGGGCACTATTGCTACACGCATAACAACTGCTTTGGAATTTTCTATTGCTCCTGATGATGAATTGATTGCTCCCTATAGACTCAACTTCACTGCTTACTGCTAACTCTACTCATGAATGTTTGGTATATAGATGGATGACACGTCCATTTTGCATCACTATTTTATATCATAATTTTCTGTTATTCATCGATATATTTCATGTTCTGATGCATTCCTTATGTTATTTTATCTTATTTTGCATGTTTTATCATTTTTGGAGAATAAACACCGGGACCAAAAATCTGATGAAAAAAGCACCATCGAGATACCATATTTCAGAAGATCAGAAGAAGAAGGGGGACATCCGGCGGTTCCTAAAAGTCCCGAGGAGGAACACAGCCAGAAGGGGAGCCAGACGGGGGCCACCAGGGGCCCACACCAAGGGGTGGCGCGCCCTCCCCCTGGTCGCGCCACCTAGGGGTGTGGCCACCCTGGCCCACCTCCGGGGGTCATCTTTGGCCCCCCGACCCCGAGGGAGCCCTAAGCCTCATTCTATCCTCGAAGAATTATTCCGCCGCTGCTGCGGGGCGGAAAACACCCGAGACAGAAAAGCTCTCTCGCAGGGAGAAATCTGTCGGGGAAATTCCTCTCCGAGAGGGGAATCACCGCCATCGTCATCGTCATCACTCCGGGCATCATAAAGATCGTAATCATCATCTCCATCACCACCAGCACCATCACGCTCATCATCCACCTTCACCCCAATGTAACAATTAGCGGCCTCTGTCATTGTTTTGCGTTAGATCTCTCTCCCGGTGTGGATTACTTGTTAGTAGTTGATGCTCGTGAGATTTATCGGTGTTTGCACTTTATAACCAGATAGTTATCATCCATTATATCACCTCTGATTATGATCCATATGATGTGTTGTGAGTAGTTCGTGTTGTTCTTGAGGACATGGGAGAAGTCAAGTTGTTAGTAGTGAAGTAGTGTTGAATAATATTAATGTTTGATATTTAAGTTGTGGTGCTATTCTTCTAGTGGTGTCATGTGAATGTCAACTACATGATACTTCACCATTTATGGGCCTAGGGGAATGCATAGTGTATTTGGTTACTAATTGTGGGTTTGCCGGAGTGACAGAAACCTAAACCCCCGTTAGGAAACCATTACACGAGGGAGCGTAGGATCCCGGAGTTTAAAGCTGTGGTTAGATTTATTTCTTAATTACTTTCTTGTAGTTGAGGATGCTTGCAAGGGGTATAATCACAAGTATGGATTAGTCTTGGATGGTACGGTACATTAGCATAGATTCACCCACACAACACTTATTGTCGAGACATCGTAGTAGTTTTCATAGACGGGGGTGCCATGAGACTACGGTAGAGACGTGGGGT
The DNA here is from genome assembly GCA_028641055.1 of Alopecurus myosuroides. Lineage (NCBI taxonomy): Eukaryota > Viridiplantae > Streptophyta > Magnoliopsida > Poales > Poaceae > Alopecurus > Alopecurus myosuroides. The sequence goes on along the minus strand of CM054057.1, from coordinate 521,912,798 downwards.
AACGGGATAGCGTAGTAACACAGAACACAGGATTTTACCCAGGTTCGGTACGTCGCGACAGTACGACGTGCCTACTCCTGCACTTCTCACTAATTGGGACTAAAGCCCGTAAACAGGGTTACAATGTGAGGGTTTAGATCTAAGCTACTCGACGAGGATGAGCTTCTCGGCGAGTTGGCGTAGAGCTTCTCTGTTTGTTCGTTGTTTTGTTTATCTCCCGTCCGGCTTTATATAATAGCCGGATTAGGGCTTACAGAATAGGAAACCTAGAAAACTACGGTAACTTGTAACTTGGAAAGCAAGGAATCCGTCTTCTTCTCCAAGCCAGATCACATGGGCTGTGATCCGGGTTCTTCTAGAATCCGGCTTCTGCGCGTCGGATTACTGGGCCGCCTAATGGACCTAAGCCCACTACCACTTAGGCCACCCTGGTAATCCGGCACTTGGCCTACCATCTTCTGTACCCCTATTTGGTATATATCCGACAGTAGCCCCCAAGAAGGATCAAAACTCTGATTCTCCGCCGTTCGCCAAATATTCTTTGTCCGAGAAATATTGTTTCAGCAGTCTTGATTCTTCTTATTCTTGTTTTGAAAAAAGATGGTGGCATGAAACTCGGAATCCTGAAAATCCGGCTTTTCTCTCACGATCCTTCGCGGAGAAGAAACTTCCTACGTCAGCGCACTCAACCATGCTGACGTAAGCGACGTTTGAGATTTACTCGGAAAAACCCAGAAACATATCTCTGACAGATTCTCGCGGGAAACGAGGAGATAACCATCATTACCCCGTCGTTTCATTTCCCGGATTTTCCGGCGAGTGACACGCGGGAAACATCCAACGGTCAAAATAGCCGTTGGCACGCATCTAAACGGTTTTCCGGCTATAAATAGCCGTCCTCGTCCTCAACGAAAACTTTCCACACTCCTCACTGTCCACGCCATTGACGCGAACGAGCTCAAGAGCAAAGCACCGTCCCAAGCGCACTTAGCCTCCAAGCACGCCGGAACGCAACGCGCCACCACGAGATGGCCTCCTCACCGTCCTCGCCGACCCGCGCCGCCATCAACGACATCATCAGCGACCTAGATCCCCAAACTGGGTCACCCAAGCACGCCGGCGGCGAGCCGGAGAAGACCGCGGCTTCCGCGGCGGGTGAAGCGAATTCTTCCGCCGCCGCGGACGTTGCGGGATCGAGCTCTGCAGCCTCCCCGCCGTTTGCTCCAGAAACGGCGGAGGAAAAGATCCAACTCCTCGGCGACGAGCTCGCCGCCGCGGAGGCCGCCGCCTCTGCCGCCGCCGGAGCAGACGAAGAGGCGGAGTCTGCAGGCAATTGGATTGCCTGCAACATTCCTCCGGCTCTCCTTCCAAACCTGGAAAAGGAGGGCCTGGTTCTTAAGAAGAAGTGGCGGTTTCCAGAAGACGAGACCGAGCCAACGCCAAAAAATGGCGAAAGGGTCCTTCTTTGTTCCCACCTTCTTCGAGGTATGGGACTTCCACCTTCTTCCTTCTTCCTCCAAATCCTTTCTCACTACAACATCCAGCCCCATAACCTTCCTCCCAACTCCATCCTCTACATGGCCGGCTTCCAGGCTTTGTTCGAGGGCTACTTAGGGCTAGAACCTAGGTTAGATTTCTGGACTTACTGCTTCGGGGTTAAGCGGAACTCTTCGGAGGGCACACTCCCGACTTGCGGGACCATATCTTTCACTCTTCGGAGATTCCGAGAAGATTGGTTCCCCAAGATAAAAACGTCGGAATCCGTCAAATTTTGGACGGGTTCCTTCTTTTATCACCCCGACGTGCCTTTCCTTAAGGAAGCCGTCGGGGTTCCTCCTTTCGTGAACTCTGTCGCAGTTCCCCAAGACAACTGGGGAACGGAAGCCGTCCAGGTTCTGCCGCCAGATCTACTAAAGATCAAGCGGCGCATCGCCAAGCTCACCTCCATGGATCCGCCTCTAACAGGCATGGACACGGTTCTATGCTGGCTGACTAGGCGAATTCAGCCATTGGCCAACCACAGTGGCCGTCTCCTGTGCGAATACACGGGAGTCAAGGATCCGATGCGGACAACCACCAAAGATTGGCCCGCAAAGGAGCTTCGACAGCGCATCAACCAGTTGGTCGCATCACGCGACGAATACGAAGCGAGTCGGCCAATGTATACGGCCGACAATCCGGTTCCCAAGGTAATTTTTCAGTCATTCGGGTACAGTTTTATTTTTTCTCGGATTTTCTAGCTTCTGATTCTGATCTTGTTTGTCCGACAGTTCGCGGATCTTCCAGATTCGGAATTGGTCTCCGAGGCTGAGTTGGACGCGCTGCGCACCGCCGCTACAGGTGGACGCAAGCGCAAGAAGATTATTTCCTCTGAGGAAATTATCGACCTTGACGGAATCCCCGTCGCCACTTCCAGGTTCTTTCATCTGGGTTCTTTTTCTTTCATGAGAACTTTTCATCCATCCTCGGTTTTTTAACTTTTCCGGGTTTTTTGTTTTTAGCCTGCCTCCCTCCAGTTTAAAACCAAAGAAGCTGAAGAAACACAAGGTTGCTTCCAGCCGAGGCGGTCAACCTTCTCCCGCCGTTGCCCCGGACACGCCGTCCACAATGGCGGAAGAGCAAGCTGCAGCCCCCACCACCAAGCCCTCAGAGCCCAGCCAGCCCGTTGTGTCGGACACGGACACGAGGGAAAGGGCGGCTCCAGAGGTGGAGAAATTTTCTCGGACTTTCGACGAAGAAATTCCCACCTTTGACAAGGACTTCAAGATTATCAACGACGGCCTAAGCGCGGCCGGAACTGCTTTTGCGGAATACGCAAAAGAGTTCAAGGAAAACTTGGCGGGTTTGCACCGAATGAGCCAGGTATGTAACTCTAGCCCCCAAGCATTAAACAAAATTGCATGCCTATTTTGCTTTGATGCTTTTTGTAACCATTCTTTTCCTTGCTATGTTGCAGCAAACCGCCGAAACCATAAACATGGAAGTTTTCAACAAACTCACCATCAAGAATAAGGAGGTTAGAAATCTCCTTTCTATTCTTGAGGAGAGAGAGGCGGAACTGGCATCGTCTCAGCTCGCTTTGTCGGAAACATCAGGTACACATTTTTTCTCTGAGGTTTGCGATTCAATTTTTTGTCTAAGTACTTATTCCGGAAATTTGCTAAACCCGGAATTTTCTTTGCTTTCCAGCTGCTTTGGTTAAGGCCAAGCAAATAGCTGAAGACGCCGGCAATGCCGAGAATCTCCGGAAGGAGAATTTGGAGCTTCACAAGCATCTTGTGAAGGCTCAAAAGGATCTGGAGGCCAGCAACTTGGCCCTTGGAGTTGCCAACTCCAAGGCTTCTGAACAGGCGGAGAAGGATAAATCCACCATTTAGGATTTAGAAAATGCTCTGAACCTTCGCCTGGAGGAAATCTCCGAGATCGACAGGCTTATCGGTAATTTTCCGTTACCTTTATTATTTTTCCATATCTTGTTTTTCTTCTCTGTTTTTTGCCTAACACTTTTGATTGTCTTGTCGGAAAAAACAGGAGATATCCCAGATGGTACCCGGCTTGAAGGGATCCAAGCCTTTGGGAAGATGTGGACTTCGATTTGTGCTGCTGGAATGCAGCTGGTGAACAAGTTTCTTCCCGCAAGGACTGGGGAGTTCTCCGAGGTTGAAAAACTTCCGGGAGCCATCATGGAGGTGGCGGAATCCAGGGATTCTATCCTGCATTCCGCTGCACGGGGTGGTGCGCGTATGGCACTCGGCCTTATGCGCATGCACTACCCCGGTGCTAAATCCTGGCGCCTGGCGTCCGGTGTCCCTCAAGGATACACGGACACTCAGCGAAATACCATCTTTGATGAAATCAAAGGCCACGCCACCCAGATTGCCTCCATGGTAAATATTTCCGTCAATTATCCAGAAGAGGAGATCCCTCCAATCCCCGAGGACGACAGCAGCGAGGAGGAATCAGATGCTTGAAGGGCTACCTTTGACCTGGATAGTAAAAATAGACAATAGGAGCATTACTGTTCTTTCAATGTAATCCAAAATGTAATGCTTCTGTTTATATGAATGAAAAATTCCGCCTTTTGCAATTTTTAGTTATGAAATTTTTTGCAAGGTTTTTCGGATGTTACTATTCCTTTATCTTCTAAGTTCTCTGGCATATATGTTTTAACTGTCCTTAGTGTTTGAAATGGCTCAAATAGAAATATGAATCGTCATGCCAAGTAACTGGGCGTAACCAATCAGTTTAAACTCGGAAACATGGACCATGCTAAAGGCATTTTTACTAACTAGTTCCAGTAACCCAACACATACGCAATCAGATAATGCTTAGAGAAACAAGGAATTTTTTGACCGAAACTTGGGCACGTAGGCAATTCAAGTTTCCTTTAGCCGTTAGCAGGCTGAAAAAACATTCAGTTTCTTAACGCTGAGTACGTAGGCACAATTCGGGTTAACATTGAGTATTTTGTAAGATCATTGGGAAATAGAGAAGGTGGAAACATGCTTTTACTATAATGAACTTGTAAAAAACATGGATACCAGAAATCCAACAACTTTATTTCATGATCTCAAAAGATGTTTACATAGATATTGAACTAAGTATAGAAGAGACATAACTGCTATGTATTCCAAAGCTTTGCTATCCACTTCACTTTGTCGGATTTCTTCAACAACTTGTATAGTGTTAGGATTTTAGCCCCCAGCCGACTAATAAATCTGCTAACGGCAGCTGCGGAACCCGTCAATCTTTTGACATCTTTGACGCAGGTAGGTTTTGTGATGTTCAAGATTGCCTTGATCTTTTCCGGGTTAACTTCTATTCCTCTGTGAGAAACGATGAAACCCAGAAGTTTTCCTGAGGGAACCCCGAATACGCACTTAGATGGATTCAACTTCATCTTGTAGGTGCGTAAGTTTTCGAAAGTTTCTCGCAAATCCTCAAGGAGTGTATCTTTTTCCTTGGTTACGACAGCAATATCGTCCACATAAACATGGACAGTTTTTCCAATCTGACTATGCAAACAACGTTGCATGCAACGCTGGTAGGTTGCACCTGCGTTCTTCAGGCCAAACGGCATGGTTACGTAGTAATACGTCCCGTATGGGGTTATGAAAGAAGTCTTAATTTGATCTTCCTTTTTCATGCATATTTGGTGGTACCCGGAGTATGCATCCAAAAAGCACAAAAGCTCAGAGCCTGCTGTGGCATCTATTATTTGATCGATTCGCGGTAATGCGAACCTATCTTTCGGACACAATTTGTTCAAGCCTGTGTAATCTATACACATTCTAAGAGCAGTAGTGTCTTTCTTCGGTACTAATACCGGATTTGCGGACCAGTAAGTATGGATCACTTCCTTGATGAAATCCGCTGCTAAAAGCCGGATAATTTCCTTGCCAATAGCCTTCCGTCTTCTTCCGTCAAATCGATGGAGACCTTGTTTGACGGTTTTGATCCAGGAATAACCTTAAGTTGGTGCTCAGCAAGTTCCCTGGGTACACCTGGCATGTCAGCTGGACACCAGGCAAAAATATCCCAGTTCTCACGGAAGAACTCGATGAGCTCGCCTTCCTATTTGTCAGTCATCCCAGTCCCTACGACGACAAACTTTGTCGGATCTTTGGGATCTAGGATTACCTGTCTTGTACTCTCGGATGCCTTGAAGCTGTCTGTTGGCTTCCGAGTTTCTTTTCCTGCCGGCATTTCTGACGGCGATACCTCCTTGGCTAATTCCTTCAGTTCTTCCTTTGCTATAACTCTCTGAGCGCAAAGGGCGTTTTCTTTCTCCAACTCATTTGCCAGCTTGAAATCACCAGCTATAGTGATTACTCCTCCTTTGGGTCCTGGCATCTTCAGCTTGTTATAAATATAACAGGATCTTGCCATGAATTTGGCGAAAAGCTGGACGTCCGAGTAATTGCGTGATACACGCTTTCGAACGGCACTACTTCGAAGGATACTTTTTCCTGCCGGAAGTGATCCTTTATCTCCGAAGGTGACATCTAGGGAAATTTCTCCTAGGGATCGTGCTTGCCTGCCAGGGACGATACCATGGAAGCGTATGTTGCTGTAGTTGAGCTGAGACTCGGAAATCTTCAGGTGCTTCAGTGTATCCAGGTACATTATGTTAATGCTGGATCCTACATCCATCAGCACTCTTCTTAGCCTAGTATTTTGAACAATAGGGCTTACAACGTGAGCTTGTGTGCCGGGTTCAGGGATATTTCCGGGATGATCAGACTGATCCCAGATTATCGGTGTGTTGGAGTACTTCAAGAATTTCGGGGTTGCCGGAACAACCGCGTTTATTTCTCGAAGTGTTCTTTTTGCCACCTTTGCTGATGGGGTTGCTAAGAAAGTTAGCATTGCTTCTCCATCAACTCTCGGAAACTTGGGTTCGCCTTTACGCTGTTGTTCCTGGATTTTTTCGTCAGTGTCCCATTCACTGTCTTCTTTGTCAGCTTCTGCCTTTTGTTTGGCGGGTTTCCTTTCGGAACCCTTCCCTTTATTTCCGGACCCTGCACTGCCTTTCATGTGCTTATTCAGCCGGCATTGCGCGTTTGTATGGGTGGGTTTCCCAAATTGCGAGTGGTGAACGCAAGGTTCCGACTTAATCCTTTCCCACTCCTCTGGAGTGTAATTGATTGGATCTGGGTTGCGTCCTTTCCACTTATTTCCCTTTTCTCCTCCAAAGGCTATGTTCACCTCTTTGGGCTTCGTCGTTGTTTCCGGAGTGGCTTTTTTGTCAGAACGAGGGGTTTTCTTGGCGAGTATCAATGATTCAATATTGCCTCCTCTTGCTCTGATGTCATCCTCGGCTGCGGCATGCTCATTGGCGGTTGTAAGCATGGATCCGAGATCCTTGTGCATTTTGGAACCAACCATGAACGGTACAAGTCCGGGTTTTAGGCCATTGACGAAAGCATGCATTGCTTGTACGTCAGTTACTCCAGAGCAACTATTCTTCATTGCTGTCCATCTGGAGATGAAATCCACGTATGGTTCATCCTCAAATTGCGTGCAACGGTTTAGCTGGTTGATACTATTCGGGCGTTTGTATGTTCCCCGGAAATGCTGAGTAAATACTCTGGCCATATCGTCCCAGCTGTCGACTGTTCGTGACGGTAATCCATTGATCCAATCTCTGGCTCCGTCCAGCAGCATTAGGGGAAGAAACTTGACAGCTTCCAAGTCTGTCCCATTGTTGATCTGGACGGCTGTATAGTAATCCGAGAGCCAGGTATCCGGGTTTGTGCTGCCAGTGTATTTCTGGTACGTTGGACCGACCTTGGTAAAGCCAGAATGCAGCGTTATTCTTCGGATCCTGTCGGTAAAACATTTAGGACCAAAGTATAGATCATCTTTTTCTGCTCTGTCAATGTGTGCAGAATATCTTCCGGCTGAATGGACAGAAGGGGATCTGCGCCTTTCTCTTCCATTGTTGCGCGAACGCGCTTTTCCGGGATTGTTTCTATCTCTTCCGTGTTCACGCCCTTTTGGATTAGGCGGAGTTCTACTCCTGTGCCTTTCTTTGTCCTTAGGCGGTGTCCGGGATCTCTCACGCCTGTGAGGTATATCATATCTTCCAGCTTTCTCAGCTGGGTTTCTCGGAGGTGGCATTATTTTGCCGTCCTTCCGGTGTTTGTCTTCCCGATCATGGGGTTTATACCCATCTTTCAGGAGATGGGATCCGGTCCTAGACGCTGCATCCCGGTTGTCGGGGTTTTTCTTGTCCTTTCTCGGATCCTCTTTTTTATCTTTTGAGTTGTCTGAATCCCCAGGTTCTTCCGGTCCAGGTGCTCCAGCAGCGCAAGTAGCTGTCTTGCATAGGGCGGAGTTATCATGCAGCCTCCCTGATCGCTCTTGAGCGCGCTGTTGTTGTTGCAATGCTTTTCCTAGGAAAGCATACACCCCTTGGAGTTTTTCCCCGTTGGAATACAGATCGTTGTTAAGAATCGCGAACGCTGCTTCCGCGTTTTCTGCTGCGGTCTTATATATTGGTTCGCCCTTGGCATCTTTGCCGTTTACCTGCTTTTGCCAAGACGGGTTATGGAACCTTTCTTTTGGCGGCAGTTCTTCCGGTCTTGCGGTTCCGGGTAACCTAGTAGGTTTTAACGCGGATCTATTCTTTCTCTCGTACTCCTCTATTTCTTCCTTCATGACCTTGATGTCATTATGGGTTTGTTGGAGATGTTGCCGAGATCTGAGTAGATGTTGCTGTTGCCGTTGGAAAGCTTGTCTCCTGGCTTCCAGCATCTCAGGGGGTTCATCTGGTCCCACTGGTGTTTGCAATAGCTCTTGCTCTTCCTGTTCCGTCATTGGCGGAGCAGTGATTTCCTTAGATTTCTTCTCCGCAGGCTTTGTTCCGCTAACATCTCCAACTTCCAGGTTTTCATCAGCGAGATCAGCTGATTTTTTCTTCCGGATTTTGTATTGGAGTTTTTTAGCAACACGGTGCTTTTTCTTGGAAGAGGGAGGTTTTTTGACAGGCTCATCTTCTGTCATCTCCTTGACACTGGGGAATATCGGAGAAGTTTCTCCGTCTTCTCTCTCTTCCTCTGGCGGAGGGGTTTTAGGGCTTTCCTGGCTGCCGGCGTCCGTGGTATCAGCCGGTTTCGCCATTAAGACTTCATGGAATCCCTCTTGAAAGGATTTAACCTTTCTTACGAAGGCGTCCTCATCTTCGTCTTCAGAGTCGAAGTTATCCGATCCGGTTTCCGACTCCAACCTCGCCTCAATGGCGGCAAGCACGGATTCTGCTTCCGAGTTCATCGTCTTGTTGACGGATGTCGGATCTTCCGCCTCTGTGACGGGTGTTTGATCTTCCGTCTCCATGACGGGTGCGTTGTTGTCTGCCTCTTGCACGGGATTTCCATCATCCGTGTTTTCGGCGATTTCGGATTGCACCATGCCGATAAAGTGTGTATCACTTTTTTGTCGGCGATCTGAGCAGAATCCGGCATCGTAGTCATCTTCGACTGGGTATAGGGCGGGTGGGATAAATTTGCTTCCACCGCAAAACCCCATTGCTTCTGCAGTTAGCCCGATAAAGATGTTAGCAGATCCTATCGGTAACACGCAGGCACTTACCAGGTGGTTTTGCGCCGGTATGTAGGATCCGTTGTCGAGGAAGCGCCAGACGCCGTTGTCGAACTCCAAGCTTCCGACAGTGATTGATCTTCCGATTCCGCCAAGTATCCCAGATCGGAATCTTACGCCTGACGTCGTTTGCCCCACGGTGGGCGCCAACTGTCGAGACATCGTAGTAGATTTCATAGACGGGGGTGCCATGAGACTACGGTAGAGACGTGGGGTAACGGGATAGCGTAGTAACACAGAACACAGGATTTTACCCAGGTTCGGTACGTCGCGACAGTACGACGTGCCTACTCCTGCACTTCTCACTAATTGGGACTAAAGCCCGTAAACAGGGTTACAATGTGAGGGTTTAGATCTAAGCTACTCGATGAGGATGAGCTTCTCGGCGAGTTGGCGTAGAGCTTCTCTGTTTGTTCGTTGTTTTGTTTATCTCCCGTCCGGCTTTATATAATAGCCGGATTAGGGCTTACAGAATAGGAAATCTAGAAAACTACGGTAACTTGTAACTTGGAAAGCAAGGAATCCGTCTTCTTCTCCAAGCCAGATCACATGGGCTGTGATCCGGGTTCTTCTAGAATCCGGCTTCTGCGCGTCGGATTACTGGGCCGCCTAATGGACCTAAGCCCACTACCACTTAGGCCACCCTGGTAATCCGGCACTTGGCCTACCTTCTTCTGTACCCCTATTTGGTATATATCCGACACTTATCAAAACACCAAAGTTATTCAGCTGCATGGAACAAAAGCACTTGACAGAAACCTCCCATGTGTCCTCGAGAACGTTTGTTAATCATAAGTAAACTCACCGGCTTGTCCTTTGCTGAAGAAAGGATTGGTCCACTCGCTGCAATTATTATTACTGCAGTTTATTTAGTCGCACTTTATTTATCTGTAATATCAAAAAACGTTACAAATCTGTTTTCCAGTATTTACAGGTATTCCTTCATCGAAACTGCTTGTTAACACCTTCTGCTCCTCGTTGGGTTCGACACTTATTTATCGAAAGTACTATGATATACCCCTATACTTGTGGGCCATCAAGACTATTTTCTGGCTTATGGGCATGTCTCCTTATTAAATGGTTTATGGAAAAGCTTGTCACTTGCCCCTAGAATTAGAACACAAAGCTTATTGGGAAGTGAAAGACCTAAATAGAGATTTTAGACTTGCTGGTGAGAAAAGGCTGCTTGACTTAAGTTCTCTAGATGAATGGAGGAGTGAAGCTTATGAAAATGCTAAGCTCTTTAAAGAGAAAGTTAAAAGGTGGCATGATAAGAGAATTATTAAAAGAGAATTCCATGTTGGGGAGAAAGTGCTATTGTATAGGTCTCGTCTCAGATTTTTTGCAGGAAAATTAATCTCGAGATGGGAAGGACCTTTTGTTATTGAAGAGGTATATCGTTATGTGGCAATTAAAATTGTTTCCCTTGAAGACAACTCTTCACAGGTGGTGAATGGCCAAAGACTCAAGCATTATATCTCCGGAGATCCTTATAATGAAAATGTTGATTGTATTCAAGCCATGATCCCGGAGGAGTTCATTAGGAAGCATATTTCAGAAACTGCAGAGTCAGTTTTCGAATAGGTAACAGTTTTGGTAAGAAAAAGTTCACGAAACATCTTCCAACTTATATTTTTGTTGTTTTGGAAAAATAGAAAAAATTATGAGCCAGAAACGAGAGGGAGACGGAGCCCGGAGGCTCCAGACCATAGGGTGGCAAGGGCCCACCTGTGGCCGCGCCAGCCCTAGGTGTGGGCGCCCCAGAGCCCCTCTCCGACTCGTTTTCAACCTGGACTTTCCTTTTGTTATGAAACTTTTTTCTATATAATCCCCCGGACCCCCCCCCCCGAGGTCCGTATATCGTTTTCTCGTCGTGTTTCTGTTTAGAGTTGTTTCTGCCAGGATCTGTTTTCTGTTTTAGAAGCATCATGGTATCCGCCAACGACAACAAGGGGAAGGGACCCAAGGAACATGATGTTCAAGACCTGAAGCCGGAGGAGGAGATCAAGAGTGGAGCTGAAGGAGACGTGGAAGAAAACCCTCGAGTGCATCCACGCGCCACCATCGCAAGCATTGGAGTGGTGGCTAATCCCTTGAAGCTCAGGAGGAACGCGCGGATGAGCATTGGAGCGAAGGTTCCACGTTACTCACTGTCTTCGAAGACACCTGTTGTGGGCATGAAGAACTACTTCCACACATTAATTTATGATTATCAGATCAAAAAGCTTCCCAATAAAGATTTGCCCTCTATGTGGGATATGAATCGTTCTAACCGTGCAGATGAAGGAAGCTCACAACCTAAGGAAGAGTGGGGGGGATCTTGGTGGATGGGATTCAAAATCTGACAGGCATGCAAATTGTGTTGATCGCAATACGGAGGTGATGCGTATGCTTATGTTTTCTATTGAAGATCTGAAGAAATCCGTTGATAAGCTCATCGAGAAGAATTCTCCACCACCGAAGAATTGATTTGTCATTGGTTTTGGCATCCCCTCGGCTTGTTCCAAGCTTGGGGGGAGTGTCGCGGTATTACATCACTATCTTTTATCTTTTTACCTTTTTAGTAGAGTGATATCATGAGTAGAGAGGTTATCATATAGGATGGTTGGCAGTATGGAAGTGTCTCTCATTAGTTGGTTATCGTTGTATCCGTTGGTGTGAGTTGCCGGTTTGAAATATTAATGAGAAGTTTCATCATTTACTTTCTATGCACATTATTTCAGTTTTCAACTTCTGTCTTATGTTTTAGCTTGCTATTAGTGTTTGGTATCACTCTAGAGATCATCAAGTTAATCTAGTTGGTTTTGGCAAACTTAGCTTGGGTGAGCAGAAATAATAATTTGAGCTGCTAGTATAAGAAAGAATAATTTGCCTATTAGCTCATAAGCTTAGTATTCACAAGTTAAGATCGTTTGTGATTTCAATGAAGATTGCATGATTGGTTTCATCATATGTATATTTGTTTTTTTCCTTCAACTCTTATGCTTGCTACCCAGCCTTGCTAGCCAAAAACCATGTACTGAGAGGGAGTGCTTCTCGTGCATCCAAACCTTAAACCCAAAACCTTGCCATTCGTGTCCACCATACCTACCTACATGTGTTATTTCACCGCCACTCCAATTAAATTGCTCATGTGCTACCTTTAAAACTTTCAAACTACTCATGTTTTGTGTTCCTGTTTTAGCTCATGAGGATGCAAATAGAGAATCTTTATCTCACTTGTTGATTGGACTCACACACCTCGACTAGTGGCTTCATCCGCTTATCCAAATGCTAGAAGAGCTGGCAGCGGGGTTCCCAGCCCCAAATAATAATACAAATTCTCTTCACTCTTTTTGCCCCTGATTTATGAGTTAAAGCATAATTGTGTAAACAAAAGAGAAACAGAGATGACCTTCTACACCAGTTGCGTCCTTCACCATGGGATCCTCTCTTGTGAGTCTAGTTAGCTTGTGACGTACTGTATTTTTTGTTTGCCATTCGTTGACACAAATATACAACTCTCAAAATTTAGACACTCCTCCACGGTTTGTGATTGTTGGCAGGCACCCGAGGATTCGGTTAGCCATGGTTTGTGTAAGATGGATGGGAGGAGTTTCATGCATTTTATACCTCTGATTATTAAAATAAAAGATCTAGCACATGAGTAGTCAATGCTTCCCTCTGCGAAGGGCCTATCTTTTACTTTTACGTTGAGTCAGTAAACCCATTTCCTTCTGTCTCCAGCAAGCATTTGAGTTGTTGTGTTCTCATCATTTATATGTTAATTTATTCAATCATGTTTTCCATCCTTCTTTGTTTAGCACATGCTTTATTATCTGAATGAATATTACTTTGAAAGCTATGAATCACTGAAAAGAGTTGTTACAATTAAACATGTTAAGCTCTACAATATAAACCTTGTTATAAATACTTCACCTAAGATAAATATATTTTCATTAAATGTTCTCTGACCAAGAACAAAGTTCGCCATCACCAATTTTGATTCTCTCTTTTGCATCTTTGTTTGTGACTCCCTTTACTTGTTTCAAGTTAAGTTTTATGAGAGGAAGTTGTTGCCTGTAATGATTGGTGCATAGGTAAATGTGATGCTTCTTGTCCGTATTTTATTTATCGACTCTTCACTCCATAAACCTCTGGTCATGTTTTTTGAGTTTAGTTTTGCTTGGGGACAAGCGAGGTCTAAGCTTGGGGGGAGTTGATACGTCCATTTTGCATAACTATTTTATGTCATAATTTTCTGTTATTCATCGATATATTTCATGTTATGATGCATCCCTTATGTTATTTTATCTTATTTTGCATGTTTTATAATTTTTGGAGAATAAACACCGGGACTAGAAATCTAATGAAAAAATCACCATCAAGATACCATATTTCAGAAGATCGGAAGAATATGGGGGACATCCGGGGGTTCCTAAAAGTCCCGAGGAGGAACACAGCCAGAAGGGGAGCCAGAGAGGGGCCACCAGGGGCCCAAGCCTAGGGGTGGTGCACCCTCCCCCTGGCCGCGCCACCTAGGGGTGTGGCCACCCTGGCCCACCTCCGAGGGTCATCTTTGTCCACCCTGACCCCGAGGGAACCCTAGGCGTCATTCCATCCTCGAAGAATTATTCCGCCGCCGCTGTGGGGCGGAAAACACCCGAGAGAGAAAAGCTCTCTGGCAGGGAGAAATCTACCGGGGAAATTTCTCTCCGGAGAGGGGAAATCACCGACATCGTCACCATCCTCACTCCGGGCATCATCAAGATCGTCATCATCATCGTCATTATCAGCAGCACCATCACCCTCATCATCCACTGTCGCACCCGGACTTCTAGAGGACACTCCCAGTCCGCTAAACAGTAGAACAAATGGCTTACGGGGCATACCAGCACCCGCATCTCAATATGAGCAGGCCAACACGTAAATGTGTGACAACCATTCTCTACTATCCATCGTCTGCGTAAACCATCCCATAGAAATCCGACTACTTCCGTTGACGTACTTCATAACATACACACATGGTATGTCAACGGCATTTGAACAAGTGATATCACAACATATCTCTAAGACACAAAAGATTGAAATAAGTTGCAAATAGCTCTCACTAGAGCAGAGATAGCAAATACAATCATCCAGAGGACACATGTCCCAACAATTCATCATTACATCACAGCGGAAGCATCCAAAGTGTCTGAGTACAGACAAGATCCAAATAGGCCTAAGAGGCCGGAAACGAAAAGACGGAGCCCATCCACGATGTCTCGGATCCTGCCCGGGTCCGTTATCTACTCGTCAGCAGCCTCGTCATACTCCACGTAGTAGCCACCATGGGGATCCTCGGAAACGTAGTCTGCGGAAACCACAGCCCCAAAGGGGTCAGTACATAAACGTACTGGCAAGCAAGACTCCCAAGATACCATAGTGTACCCGGCAACACCGAGTACAGATGCTTTGGGTTCAACGGAAGAATAGGTGATACAAAAGTGCGGCAGCAGGCTGCTCTAACCAACTACAGAAACACGCTACAACATCCGGTTAACAGAGAGGGATAAGATAGTGTATCGTAACCAACTATTACTAACCTCAAACAAACCCATCCTGGATCTCGCCCCTTATCCAAAGAAGCAATCCGAGGATAACTCACACAGTTGGATTAATGATGGTTCAAGTTATTGTGTCAATAAGCCTATTACTAGTCAAGTTATCATTAGTTAGGTGTAAGTTGTTCTGAGTACTTGTTAGCCAGTACTTTCACCAAGTCAACCATAACCGCAGAAAACACGGCTTCTCGAGAAGATTTAACCCTGCAGGGATGCACCAATTTGGCCGTACACGTAAGAATAACCCGCCAGATGGAATGCCTTCCACCAAGCGGGGCACTCAACACAACCCAACTCTTCTTCGCATCAAGCCCAAAGCACCACGTGATGTGCGTGCGCGGCTAATCGAGCCCCCACGAAGAAAAGGGGGACCCTCATAGCACTCTAAGACCACGCCGCCCTAAATGTGGGCCCGAACTAAACTAAGTGTGGCGATTTGGACGAGATGCGAATCAAATCAAATTGAGGGGGGCGCCCATACACGCTTCCCACATGCGGATAGTGCGCTCATCATGGATCAGTAGACAAGACCCTTTTCCTAATTAGGGTCGACACTAGCAGGCCTCAAAACCACGTCGGGCCTCCTGCCGGTGCCTTATCATCAAATTATTATTACCCAAAACATTAACATGATGGTTGTTTCAACATCGAGCCCCAGAACATAATAAATATGACAACAGAAATAACGGACAGCAGACTCGAGCATTAACAACCCTAAGCATGCTAGTAAGACACAGGCAACAAGCAACAGGGTTATAGGTGGGGAGGCGAGGCTATATCGGGGTTACAGGATAACATGTGATAGGATCGAACACAAGCAACGATTCATAAGGCTAGTAGAATAGACAACGGAAAGTATCGGTATCCAATGTGGAAGGGAACATAATGGTTCATGTGAGTGAATACTTGCCTGCAAACTCAGCAGCCTGGTACTGAGCTAACTCCTCAGAAGTAGTGTCGTAATCCTCGTCTGTCTCAACGTCGTCGTCTATTCGAGAAGAAGCAAACAAACAACGCAGAGAGACAAACAATCAATAACATGGCATAATGCACAATCATGGGATGATGCATGACAATTTAATTGATGCATCAAAGATAAGATAGCTGACATGGTAACATAATTAAATGGACCCATATGCAATTTGGATTGCATATGGAAACCCCATGAATTAAGGTTGGTTTAGATGATCTACAACTAAACAACATGTGAAAGTGTATTAGCATGATGCATGGATGAGGAAAACAAAAGAAAACAACAATAGATTCAATTTGAAAAGAAGTTTACCAAGTTTGGAATTTTATTTATTAAGTTATGAAAATTTGCTTCTTAAAGGAGTTACACAAGCATTTGTTGTTTTCACCAATTTTAATTGTTCAAAATAGATAACAAAATTCATATTTGGAAAGAACACAAAAATTTAGGTGGAATACATGTTTCATTTGTTGAAAAAGGAATTAGAATGATTTAATTATGAATTAAACAAGTTTAAACAAGATTTAAATGAATTTAATTCGAGTATTAATTTATTTGAATTTTTATTTGTTCAAAACATTATTTAAAATTCATATTTGAAAATATTATAATTTTCTGGTTGGAAAACATATTTTATATGTTCAAAAAGAATTTAATTTGACCAAGTTATGAATTTAGCAATTTTTAAATGATTTAAACAAGGTTTAAATTATTTAACCAATTTTAATTATTCAAAACATGAAACAAAGTTTATATTTGAAAAGGTGGTTCAATTTGACATGGAAAACATATTTTATATGTGACATTTGAAATAAGTTTGAATTAGTTATGAATTTAACCAAATTTGAAATGAGTTGTTGGAATTCGAATTTTGAAACAATTTGAAATGTTCAAAACAGAAAACAAATGGTTTAATCAGATAGAGAATTAAATTTGGTTTAGTATACATATTTTATTTGTATTATTTGGATTTGAAATTCAAAAGATATTTGTATTTTGAAATCAGGGACTAAACAGCAATTTTAAAACATACAGATTTGGTCCAGGGGCTTAAATGCGAAAAATAAATCACAGAATGGCCCCTGGGAACGTTTTCTACGCGGCAGATAGACCCCTGGGTCACTGGCCTGTGGGCCAGTGCCCAGTTGGCGCTGCGCTGGCAGCCTGCGTGGCCACCACTGCCTATGGCAGGTGGGGCCAGCGTGCACGCGTGGCAGAGATGCAAAAATTGGTGATTTAATCCGCGCGGCGGGGATTCGAACCCACGCCCTCGCGCTGCGCACCGTTCGATCCCACCACTACGGTGCGGATGCGTTCGTTGACAGAGAAGCGAGCGTGGGGTTTTGAGGTGCTCCTGTTCTTATCTGACGAAACTGAAGAAAAGATTCAGTCTTTCGACTGAACCTGATGGCGGCGGAGGGAACGGTGGTGCTGCCCGGCGCGGTGACCACGATCTGGCGGCGCTGGACATGTGCGTGTACGTACAGTAGTTAGGTGAGCGTGTGCGCGTGCTTGGACGGCTCGAGAACGCACGGAAACGTGCGTGTCCACGGCCATGGCGGCACGGTGGCGGATGCTGCCGTGGTTTCAGAGGTGCAAATCGCAAACCAGGAAACGAGGAGGCTAGAGAGAGGCCTGGGGCGCTGCGGGGGCTCACCGTGGGGCTGTCGGAGGCGAGAGGGAGACGTGAGGTAGACGGTGTCTACGGCACGATGAATTTCTTCAGAGTAACCGCGGCGGCGTCGAGCTCGTCGTCGAGGATCGGTGGCCCCTGGGTCCTGCTGCTGCTGTCGTAGAGGTAGTAGATGTCCTGGTGGTGGCGTACGTGTCCCTAGCGTGGTCAGAGGTGAACCATGGCGGCGTGTCGACGGCGAGCCCCTCTGCTGTTCTTCCACCCCCGAAACGCCGGAAGAAAATTGGAGAGGAGGAAGGAATGGAGATGATGGCTGGCGGCGGCAGGGAGGAGAAGGAACCTAGGGCTAGGGTTTGGTGGCCTCGGTGGGTAGAAATAGGCGAGGAAAAGAGCAGGTGGCGAGGGGGAGGTGCGTGCTGCGTGCTGCTGTCGTCATGCGCGGCGTCAGCAGTACGGAGGTGGACGAAAGGGTAGCAGGCCGCGCGCGCTGCGTGCTGTGGTGGAAGGTGGGCTAGGCTTGGCCCAGTCTGCCTTCCCCAGCCGTTTTCTTTTTATTTTTCTTTCTGTTTGTTTTTTTTTTGCTGAAAAGGAAAAGGGAGAAAGAGGAAGGGTTTTAGGGTTAGAAAAATTTAGGAAAAATTTGTATAGTTTATTTATTGTGAAAGCACAGATGTGCAACTTCCTGTTTTTCAAAAAATTCAAAAATGGTTGATGTTTGTATTTTATTTGAATTGAGTGAATTTGATGTTAAAAGAATTATTAAAAAGAACCATTTAAATAACTTGAACCTTCAAGTTTATAGGAAAGAATTTGATGTTTTGATTTGAATATTTTTATTTGGAAATTGTAACAGAACAAGTATGAAACAAAAGGTTTGAAATTTGATTTGAAATTCATATGGAAAACAAGGACAAACAAATGAAAAACAAAGGAAAACAAATGCAAAACAGATGCAATGATTAAGATGCCATGATGCAAAACATAAAATAACCAAGAGCAAACATTCTAAAGGTGTTTTTCATACTTGGGATGTTACAAAACGCCCCCCCTTGAAGGAATCGCGCCCCGAGATTCCTACTGAGAAGAGAAAAGGTCCGGATACTTCTTGCGAAGATCCTCTTCGGTCTCCCATGTTGCCTCTTTATCGGAATGATGAGACCACTGCACTTTCAAGAACTTGGTTCTCTTGTTGCGAGTCTTACGCTCGGTCTCATCGAGAATACGAATAGGGTGCTCCTCATAAGATAGATCTTCTTGCAGTTCAATGGAATCATGATCAACTGCACGATCTGGATCTTTGAAGCACCTCTTGAGCTGTGACACGTGAAACACATCGTGCACCTTGGATAGCTTTTCTGGAAGTTCAAGACGATAGGCATTTTCTGCACGCCTTGAGAGCATGTTGAAAGGACCAATATATCTTGGTGCAAGCTTTCCTTTGACACCAAAACGATGAGTGCCTCTGAGGGGAGTTACACGGAGATATGCTTTGTCACCAGATGCATAGATCATATCCCTGTGCTTGCTGTCATAGTAGCTTTTCTGACGAGACTGAGCAATCTTGAGATTGTCACGAATGATGCGGACTTTCTCTTCGGCTTCCTTGACAATGTCAGGGCCTAAGAGTGAACGTTCACCAGCTCCAGACCAATTGATTGGAATCCTGCATCTGTGGCCATAGAGAGCCTCAAATGGTGCCATGCCTAGGCTTGCCTGGAAGCTGTTGTTGTAGGAGAATTCAGAATATGGAAGACATTCCTCCCACTTCATGCCAAAGGAGAGACCACATGCTCTGAGCATATCC
The DNA here is from genome assembly GCA_028641055.1 of Alopecurus myosuroides. Classification (NCBI taxonomy): domain Eukaryota; kingdom Viridiplantae; phylum Streptophyta; class Magnoliopsida; order Poales; family Poaceae; genus Alopecurus; species Alopecurus myosuroides. The sequence goes on along the minus strand of CM054057.1, from coordinate 521,893,701 downwards.
TCGAGAATCTGATTGACTCTTTCGACTTGCCCTTGAGACTGAGGGTGATAGGCTGTGCTGAACAGAAGTTTGGTGCCCAATGCTTCTTGAAAGCTTTTCCAGAAATGAAAAGTGAATATGCTTCCACGGTCTGAGCTTATTTCCAATGGAACACCATGAAGGGGAACAATCTTTGCTGTGTAGAGCTCTGCTAACTGGCTAGCTGAGACTGTTTCTTTGACAGGAAAGAACTGAGCTACTTTAGTGAGTCGATCAATGACAACGAAGATTGCATCGTTGCCCTTCTTGGACTTTGGGAAACCCGTGACGAAGTCCATTTCAATCATGTCCCACTTCCACTCAGGGATTTTCAGAGGTTGGAGAAGACCGGCTGTTTTCTGATGGACTGCCTTGACACGGTGACAAACGTCGCATTCAGAAACGTATTGAGCAATTTCACGTTTCATGCCAGGCCACCAATACAGTGTCTTGAGATCCTGGTACATCTTTGTACTTCCAGGGTGTATAGAGAGAGGAGTTTCATGATCCTCCTTGAGAATGACATCTTTGAGACTTTGAACTTGAGGAACTGCAATGCATCCTTCGAAGAACACAGTTCCCTTGTCATCAATTGAGAAGGACTTAAATTTCTCCTTGCCTTCTTTGATGTGTTCTACCATCTTCTTGATTTCAGCATCACGAAGTTGTTAAGAACGAATCTTGTCCTCGAGAGTTGGACTGGCTGTCAAGTTTGCAAGATAGCCTTGAGGAACAAGACCAAGGTTCAGCTTCTGGAATTCTTCATGAAGTGGAGGTTGGCTTTCCATGATCATGAGATTATTGCAATACGACTTGCGACTGAGAGCATCGGCCATAACATTAGCCTTGCCTGGAGTGTAAGAAAATGTGAGATCAAAGTCTTTAATCTTTTCAATCCATCTCCTTTGCCTGAGGTTTAGATCTGGTTGAGTGAAGATGTATTTCAGACTCTTATGATCGGAAAAGATTTCAGTGCGATTACCCAACAAGTATTGTCTCCATTTCTTGAGGGCAAACACAACTGCTGCAAGTTCAAGGTCATGAGTGGGATAATTGATCTCATGTGCGTTCAACTGACGTGAAGCATAATCCACAACTTGACGTTCTTGCATAAGAACTGCACCTAGACCTTGGAGAGATGCATCACAGAATATCTGGAAAGGTTTGGTAGGATCTGGGCCAACCAGAACTGGTGTAGAAGTGAGTTTAGTCTTCAGGAGATTGAAACTTTCATCACATTGTGGAGACCAAACGAACTTCTTGTCCTTCTTTGTGAGATCAGTGAGAGGTTTGGCAATCTTGGAGAAGTTTTGGACGAAGCGACGGCAATAGCTAGCCAAGCCAAGAAAACTTCTTACTTGCTTCACCGTCTTTGGAGGTTTCCAATCAACAATTGCTTTAACCTTTTCTGGATCAATGGCTATGCCCTTGGCTGAGATGACATGACCAAGGTAAGCAACTTCTGGAATCCAGAACTCACATTTGGAGAACTTGGCATAAAGACGATGCTCACGAAGCTTCATGAGGGTTAGACGAAGATGTTCTTCGTGCTCTTCCTCGGATTTTAAGTAGACAAGAATTTCATCAAGATATACCACAACGAACTTGTCGAGGTATTCATGGAAGACAGAATTCATAAGTCGAGAGAATGTCGCCGGTGCATTGGTGAGACCAAAGGACATGACGGTGAATTCATATAGACCGTAGCGAGTGGTGAAGGCTGTCTTTGGAATATCCTCTTTTCTGATCTTTATTTGATGGTAACCCATTCTCAAGTCCAACTTGGAGAATATTGAGGCTCCAGCAAGTTGATCGAAAAGATCATCGATACGAGGAATTGGATACTTGTTTTTGATGGTTTTCTCGTTAAGAGGACGATAGTCAACAACGAGTCTCTTTGTGTGATCCTTCTTTGCAACGAACAGAGTTGGGCAACCCCAAGCCGAGGAACTAGGTTGAATGTAACCTTTTTCCATGTACATATCAATTTGTTCCTTTAACAACTTCAGCTCGGGAGTTCCTATCTTGTAGGGATGCTTAGAGATTGGAGCAGTACCTGGCTCAAGCTCGATCACGAACTCAACAGCTCTGTCCGGAGGCATCCCTGGCAACTCTTCTGGAAAGACGTCAGGGAATTCGCAAACCACCGGAACATTTTCAAGTGAAGGAAGAGGTTATGCATCGAGGTTGCACAGCTGAATGGAACTTGATTCATTTGGAGAATAGACTATCTGGCCAGAAGGGTGGAACAGAGTTATTGACTTTTGAGCACAATCAATCCTTGCTTTATTAGCTTTCAGCCAATCCATACCAAGAATGACATCAATGTCAGAATTGCCAAGCAGTATGAGAGAAGCAAGGAATATGTGGCCTCCAATTAGAATTTGATTTCTGTGACTGATCTTGGACGTTTGCATAGTTGCTCCAGGGGAGTTTACCACTAGCGGAGAACCCAAACCAACAAAAGGGAGTTTAATTGCTGTCGCAAAGATCTTTGACACGAAAGAATGTGATGCTCCGGTATCAAACAACACTTTAGCTGGAATAGAGTTTACGGGAAATGTACCGAGAACGACGTCAGGAGCTTCCTCAGCTTTGTCGATCTTGACATGATTCACCCTCGCGGTCCTCCCGACAGGCCTGTTGTTGGAGTTGAAGGCCTTAGGCGGGGGAGCGCGCACCATTGCCTTGTTTGTGTTGGGACGAGGTGGTGGTGGAGGTAGCTGCCTCTGCGTGCACTTGTCAGCGTAGTGCCCCGTCTGCTTGCACTTGTAGCAAGTGACGACACGAGGAGGCCCTGGCCTTGGCTGCCCCATCGAAGCCCTCTGATCATGCATCTGAGCAGGGTTGGGTGGGCGGGGAGCGAAGCCTGGAGAAGCTTGGGCGTATGGAGCCCGAGTGACAGCACCATTTGGCACCCAGATGCGGCGCTTCTGCGGAGGGGTGGTCATGTTGGAGGAGGAACCACCCTCACGCGAGTTCTTGCGAGACTCCTCGAACGCCTTGCGCCCATTTTCTTCATTGAGCGCGGTGTTAACGAGATCCTCGAAGTTGTTGGCCTTGATATTGGTGAGTGCGTACTTGAGTTCCGGGTTAAAACCTCTGCGGAACCTTGCCATCTTCTTAGCCTCAGTGGACACCTCATCACCAGCGTAGCGAGCGAGGCGATTGAACTCACTCTGATAGCCAATGACGTCCAACTTGCCCTGCTTGAGTGAGCAAAACTCTTCACGCATCCTTTCCATGAGACCATATGGAATGTGGTGCTTCAGGAAGGCTTCCTTGAAACAAACCCATGTGATTGGAAAGCCAGCTCTCATGGCCTGGTAGTTTTCCCACCAAGTAGCTGCCTGGCCCTTCAGCAGATAGGAGGCATACTTGACCTTGTCTTCCTCAGCAACGTGAGCAATCTCCAGAGCCTTAGCTATCTCACGGATCCAGTCATCAGCGTCCAGAGGCTCGCGTGTGGCCACGAAAGCTCTCGGACCTAGACTGAGGAACTCCTTGATGCTGACTCGTGGAGCCGTCTGGTTGTTGTGCTGATTAGTCTGAAACTGGGCCATCTGCTCCATGACTTGGGTCATCTGAGTCAACAGCTCCGTGATTGGCGGTGGCTCAGGCGGGTTGTTCCTTGTTGGCGGCATCCTGAATGGAAATGCATTTTAGAACAACAATAGAAAAGGATAGACTTGGAAACCGAAAGAGAGATTATTCCGACGCATGAATAGATAACCAACAGGTACATCATCACATGTTCAAATACATCAGAATATCCAACACACCATAAATGGTTCGAATGCCAAAGGATAACTAAACATAGCTAAGAATGGATACATCGGTACTCCCATGCTCATCACGCAGGACGGCGGCTAGGAGTACGGCGAGAGGTACGGTGAGGAGCATGCCCACGAAAGTAGGTAGAACGACGATCCACATAGATCTGACGTGGTCTGAGAGCGACTCTAGGTGTGGTGAAGTACATAGCGTCGACTCCCTGTGCTCCAAAGCGTGGAATCCCAGTGTAACCAGCACCGAGGTTAAGGAGTGGACCTCTGATCGGCTCGTAACCTCCAGCATCTGGCAGACGACGACCAACTGGCTGATCGAAACGTGCAAAGCGCTCGTCTCCAAAAATTCTGTGGTGTAAGTCGCCAGACATGTCAAAGCAAGGTAGAGCTGCTCTCTGACTGAAGCCAACTCCTGAGATAGTGTGCTGGCAACTGCGTCACTGTGCCTCACAAACTGAGCGGTGGTGTGCAGCCTGGAGTTATCATGCTCGTAGACATCCAAGTTGTCGTAGAGAGTGAAATGAGCTCCCTTCGAAGTGATGTAACCACGGGGGATGTGGCGATATATAGAATCGTCAAATCCCCAGTAGTCAGCACGAAGGACGGTGAGACTCACATAAGCTGCCTGCTGCACAGCCATATCCACTGTGGAACCTACTACCTCGTAGCGGTGGACTACGCTCATGCCATCATCTGACAGAATGTAGACGATAGCCTGGTAGTAGGTCTGGTCAAACTCTCGCTGCTACTCGTAGACCTGGTACTCTGGTGCCCAACGGAACCCCAGAAAAGTAACCATGTCTCTCAGCATCTCCGGATAACCGGCAGTGCTCTCGCAACGAGTCATACGAACCACCTGCGGGTAGAACCTGAGATCCATCTGCAGATGATCGGGGAAGTTTTTTTATTAGACGCCGGTAGAAGAACTGGAGTGGAAAGCAACAACAAGGTTTCAACGGACGATAAGGATGTTGAGAAAAACAAGATATCGAAGCAACATTGGGGAAACACGAGACCAAAAACTCCTGAGGTACTACGGAAAACCCATCCGGGCTTCTAAAGGATAAATATCTACTGCTTAAGGAATAGAGGATCTGCTTCCGGGGCTTACACGTCTCCGTTCTCAATCATGAGTAGGCAACATGATAAATCATGTCACAACCACCTCCATTCCTATGGACTAGTAGATATAACTATCCTAGAGAAACCAGTATACGTGAAAACCTAACTTGAAAGTTTAGATGAGAAGAGAAAACAACATTGCACTTCCTTACCAGAAAAGGGAGGGTGGGTGGGGAAAGAAATAAAAGAACAGAATTCCTACTCTCACGTTTCATTTTTCCTATATAGCTACAAAATAGTTTCTAGACTCAACTGCGACCAGTAAAAGGGATCCTACAGGCAGACAGGCTCTGATACCATTTGTCGCACCCGGACTTCTAGAGGATACTCCCAGTCCGCTAAACAGTAGAACAAATGGCTTACGGGGCATACCGGCACCCGCATCTCAATATGAGCAGGCCAACACGTAAACGTGTGACAACCATTCTCTACTATCCATCGTCTGCGTAAACCATCCCATAGAAATCCGACTACTTCCGTTGACGTACTTCATAACATACACACATGGTACGTCAACGGCATTTGAACAAGTGATATCACAACATATCTCTAAGACACAAAAGATTGAAATAAGTTGCAAATAGCTCTCACTAGAGCAGAGATAGCAAATACAATCATCCAGAGGACACATGTCCCAACAATTCATCATTACATCACAGCGGAAGCATCCAAAGTGTCTGAGTACAGAAAAGATCCAAATAGGCCTAAGAGGCCGGAAACGAAAAGACGGAGCCCATCCACGATGTCTCGGATCCTGCCCGGGTCCGTTATCTACTCGTCAGCAGCCTCGTCATACTCCACGTAGTAGCCACCATGGGGATCCTCGGAAACGTAGTCTGCGGAAACCACAGCCCCAAAGGGGTCAGTACATAAACGTACTGGCAAGCAAGACTCCCAAGATACCATAGTGTACCCGGCAACACCGAGTACAGATGCTTTGGGTTCAACGGAAGAATAGGTGATACAAAAGTGCGGCAGCAGGCTGCTCTAACCAACTACAGAAACACGCTACAACATCCGGTTAACAGAGAGGGATAAGATAGTGTATCGTAACCAACTATTACTAACCTCAAACAAACCCATCCTGGATCTCGCCCCTTATCCAAAGAAGCAATCCGAGGATAACTCACACAGTTGGATTAATGATGGTTCAAGTTATTGTGTCAATAAGCCTATTACTAGTCAAGTTATCATTAGTTAGGTGTAAGTTGTTCTGAGTACTTGTTAGCCAGTACTTTCACCAAGTCAACCATAACTGTGGAAAACACGGCTTCTCGAGAAGATTTAACCCTGCAGGGATGCACCAATTTGGCCGTACACGTAAGAATAACCTGCCAGATGGAATGCCTTCCACCAAGCGGGGCACTCAACACAACCCAACTCTTCTTCGCATCAAGCCCAAAGCACCACGTGCTGTGCGTGCGCGGCTAATCGAGCCCCCACGAAGAAAAGGGGGACCCTCATAGCACTCTAAGACCACGCCGCCCTAAATGCCGACTACAAAAGTTCCACCCTGGCCTCGGGTTCGCGCCTGCATATGCATGCATCAAATGGAAAGCCCGAACTAAGTGTGGCGATTTGGACGAGATGCGAATCGAATCAAATTGAGGGGGGCGCCCATACACGCTTCCCACATGCGGATAGTGCGCTCATCATGGATCAGTAGACAAGACCCTTTTCCTAATTAGGGTCGACACTAGCAGGCCTCAAAACCACGCCGGGCCTCCTACTGGTGCCTTATCATCAAATTATTATTACCCAAAACATTAACATGATGGTTGTTTCAACATCGAGCCCCAGAACATAATAAATATGACAACAGAAATAACGGACAGCAGACTCGAGCATTAACAACCCTAAGCATGCTAGTAAGACACAGGCAACAAGCAATAGGGTTATAGGTGGGGAGGCGAGGCTATATCGGGGTTACAGGATAACATGTGATAGGATCGAACACAAGCAACGATTCTAAGGCTAGCAGAATAGACAACGGAAAGTATCGGTATCCAATGTGGAAGGGAACACAATGGTTCATGTGAGTGAATACTTGCCTGCAAACTCAGCAGCCTGGTACTGAGCTAACTCCTCAGAAGTAGTGTCGTAAACCTCGTCTGTCTCAACGTCGTCGTCTATTCGAGAAGAAGCAAACAAACAACGCAGAGAGACAAACAATCAATAACATGGAATAATGCACAATCATGGGATGATGCATGACAATTTAATTGATGCATCAAAGATAAGATAGCTGACATGGTAACATAATTAAATGGACCCATATGCAATTTGGATTGCATATGGAAAGCCCATGAATTAAGGTTGGTTTAGATGATCTACAACTAAACAACATGTGAAAGTGGATTAGCATGATGCATGGATGAGGAAAACAAAAGAAAACAACAATAGATTCAATTTGAAAAGAAGTTTACCAAGTTTGGAATTTTATTTATTAAGTTATGAAAATTTGCTTCTTAAAGGAGTTACACAAGCATTTGTTATTTTCACCAATTTTAATTGTTAAAAATAGATAACAAAATTCATATTTGGAAAGAACACAAAAATTTAGGTGGAATACATGTTTCATTTGTTGAAAAAGGAATTAGAATGATTTAATTATGAATTAAACAAGTTTAAACAAGATTTAAATGAATTTAATTCGAGTATGAATTTATTTGAATTTTTATTTGTTCAAAACATTATTTAAAATTCATATTTGAAAAGATTATAATTTTCGGGTTGGAAAACATATTTTATATGTTCAAAAAGAATTTAATTTGACCAAGTTATGAATTTAGCAATTTTTAAATGATTTAAACAAGGTTTAAATTATTTAACCAATTTTAATTATTCAAAACATGAAACAAAGTTTATATTTGAAAAGGTGGTTCAATTTGACATGGAAAACATATTTTATATGTGACATTTGAAATAAGTTTGAATTAGTTATGAATTTAACCAAATTTGAAATGAGTTGTTGGAATTTGAATTTTGAAACAATTTGAAATGTTCAAAACAGAAAACAAATGGTTTAATCAGATAGAGAATTAAATTTGGTTCAGTATACATATTATATTTGTACTATTTGGAATTGTAATTCAAAAGATATTTGTATTTTGAAATCAGGGACTAAACAGCAATTTTAAAACATACAGATTTGGTCCAGGGGCTTAACTGCGAAAAAGAAATCACAGAATGGCCCCTAGGAACGTTTTCTACGCGGCAGATAGACCCCTGGGTCACTGGCCTGTGGGGCAGTGCCCAGTTGGCGCTGCGCTGGCAGCCTGCGTGGCCACCACTGCCTATGGCAGGTGGGGCCAGCGTGCACGCGTGGCAGAGATGCAAAAAATGGTGATTTAATCCGCGCGGCGGGGATTCGAACCCACGCCCTCGCGCTGCACACCGTTCGATCCCACCACTACGGTGCGGATGCGTTCGTTGACAGAGAAGCGAGCGTGGGGTTTTGAGGTGCTCCTGTTCTTATCTGACGAAACTGAAGAAAAGATTCAGTCTTTCGACTGAACCTGACGGCGGCGGAGGGAACGGTGGTGCTGCCCGGCGCGGTGACCACGATCTGGCGGCGCTGGACATGTGCGTGTACGTACAGTAGTTAGGTGAGCGTGTGCGCGTTCTTGGACGGCTCGAGAACGCACGGAAACGTGCGTGTCCACGGCCATGGCGGCACGGTGGCGGATGCTGCCGTGGTTTCAGAGGTGCAAATCGCGAACCAGGAAACGAGGAGGCTAGAGAGAGGCCTGGGGCGCTGCGGTGGCTCACCGTGGGGCTGTCGGAGGCGAGAGGGAGACGTGAGGTAGACGGTGTCGACGGCACGATGAATTTCTTCAGAGTAACCACGGCGGCGTCGAGCTCGTCGTCGAGGATCGGTGGCCCCTGGGTCCTGCTGCTGCTATCGTAGAGGTAGTAGATGTCCTGGTGGTGGCGTACGTGTCCCTAGCGTGGTCGGAGGTGAACCATGGCGGCGTGTCGACGGCGAGCCCCTCTGCTGTTCTTCCACCCCCGAAACGCCGGAAGAAAATTGGAGAGGAGGAAGGAATGGAGACGATGGCTGGCGGCGGCAGGGAGGAGAAGGAACCTAGGGCTAGGGTTTCGTGGCCTCGGTGGGTAGAAATAGGGGAGGAAAAGAGCAGGTGGCGAGGGGGGAGGTGCGTGCTGTTGTCGTCATGCACGGCGTCAGCAGTACGGAGGTGGACGAAAGGGTAGCAGGCCGCGCGCGCTGCGTGCTGTGGTGGAAGGTGGGCTGGGCTTGGCCCAGTCTGCCTTCCCCAGCCGTTTTCTTTTTATTTTTCTTTCTGTTTGTTTTTTTTTGCTGAAAAGGAAAAGGGAGAAAAAGGAAGGGTTTTAGGGTTAGAAAAATTTAGGAAAAAATTGTATAGTTTATTTATTGTGAAAGCACAGATGTGCAACTTCCTGTTTTTCAAAAAATTCAAAAATGGTTGCTGTTTGTATTTTATTTGAATTGTGTGAATTTTATGTTAAAAGAATTATTAAAAAGAACCATTTAAATAACTTGAACCTTCAAGTTTATAGGAAAGAATTTGATGTTTTGATTTGAATATTTTTATTTGGAAATTGTAACAGAACAAGTATGAAACAAAAGGTTTGAAATTTGATTTCAAATTCATATGGAAAACAAGGAAAAACAAATGAAAAACAAAGGAAAACAAATGCAAAACAAATACAATGATTAAGATGCCATGATGCAAAACATAAAATAACAAAGAGCAAACATTCTAAAGGTGTTTTTCATACTTGGGATGTTACATCCACCTTCACCCCGCTGTAACAATTAGGGGCCTCTATCGTTGTTTTGAATTAGATCTCTCTCCCGGTGTGGATTACTTGTTAGTAGTTGATGCTCGTGAGATTTATCGGTGTTTGCACTTTATGACCATATTGTTATCATCCATTATATCACCTCTGATTATGATCCATATGACGTGTTGTGAGTAGTTCGTGTTGTTCTTGAGGACATGAGAGAAGTCAAGTTGTTTGTAGTGAAGTAATGTTGAATAATATTAATGTTTGATATTTAAGTTGTGGTGCTATTCTTCTAGTGTTGTAATGTGAACGTCGACTACATGATACTTCACCATTTATAGGCCTAGGGGAATGCATCCTGTATTTGGCTACTAATTGTGGGGTTTCCGGAGTGACAGAAACCTAATCCCCCGTTAGGAAACCATTACACGAGGGAGCGTAGGATCCCGGAGTTTAAAGCTGTGGTTAGATTTATTTCTTAATTACTTTCTTGTAGTTGCGGATGCTTGCAAGGGGTACAATCACAATTATGTATTAGTCTTGGATGGGACGGTACATTAGCATAGATTCACCCACACAACACTTATCAAAACACCAAAGTTATTCAGTTGCATGGAACAAAAGCACTTGACAGAAACCTCCCGTGTGTCCTCGAGAACGTTTGTTAATCATAAGTAAACTCATCGGCTTGTCCTTATCTGCAATATCAAAAAACCCTACAAATCTGTTTTCCAGTATTTAGAGTTATTCCTTTATCGAAACTGCTTGTCAACACCTTCTGCTCCTCGTTGGGTTCGACACTCTTATTTATCGAAAGTACTACGATATACCCCCTATATTTGTGGGCCATCAATAGAGAGGAGCGCAAAGTTACTTTTTCGCAGCTTGTTTGATTAAGATTGACAAGTCACCATGGTCGCTCTCTAAGGAGGAGGTAGACGAGCATCTGAGCACCACGGAGTTTTACAGGCAGCAGGAGAGGTGAGACGCGGCTCCTGAGGACCACAACACGCAGTACACCGGCGCATCCTTGAGCACATACCAGGAGGAGGGTTCCCGCTCAGCACACTACGGGGGCGCCACCTCATGGTCCCCTTGGGGATGATCTCCATTTAGGCAAAAGCCTAAGCTTGGGAGGAGGTATACCGACATCACACTCATCTATATATCATGTTCGGCCGGTTCTTTGTATATCCATATTTTTGTTTCTTTCGTTTGTTTTCGTTCTCTTTTGGTTCGCTTTTGTTTATTTGGTTTGTTCTTGTTTTCCAAAACACAAAAAGACCAAAAATATTTCTGTCGTTTCTCTTTGTTTGCTTCTTTAGTTTCTTTATTTGGTTTGCTTTCTTTTCTCGTTTCGGTTTAGTATTCAAAAATCCAAAAATATTTGGCTTTGTTTGCTTGCTTCTTTCTGTTCTTGTTTTAAATCGAAAACCCAAAAATATTTGTTGTTCTTCTTTAGTTTTGTAATGTTTGTTGCAGAATTCACCGGACTTCTGTGTCTCCATTGGATCTTGATTATCATTCTATATTATTCAATCCACAAGTGAAGAGCACTAATGATGATTTACGACAATCCGAGTTGTGGAGAGAGGCTGGTATGAACTCTATTTGTTTTATTTTTGTACATATACTCATCGTGTGAACATGCTTAGTCCGTTCATGTAAGGTGTATGTTATTTAATTGATGCTTGGTAGTTCGTGCTCTCACGTGTTAGTTCCAACTTATTAATATAAGATAGCATGTCGTATGAAAGTTTGCTTGCATTGTTTTATTCATAGAAGGGTATGACATTGTGGTATCTCTCTCTGATTGTTTTGCTTGAATCAACTTGGCACATGCTCACGCATGCTATGACTGAAAACAAAAAGTCACTTAAGCCTCGATAATTTATTTTGCCTCAGAGTATTTGTATCATTTTTGTGCCCCTGTTAATTTTGTTTTGTCGCAAGCATGATTATGACAGTAGTTGCTCTCTTGATTGCCGCTCCCCGTCTATTGCTAGCCTCCACTTGTACTGAGTATGAGCTCTACTCGTGCATCCAACTCCCAAAAACCAAAGTTTGCCAAATGTGTCCACCATACCTACCTATGTATGTGGTATTTAACCGCCACTCCAAGTAAATTTCTCGTGTGCTACCTTTAAAACTTGTTAAAAATTATTTCTGTTTTGTGCCCCTGTTTTAGCTCATGAGGACGTAAATAGAGAATCTTTATCTCATTTGTTGATTGGCTTTCACACCCTGGACTAGTGGCTTCATCCGCTTATCCAATGATAGAAGAGCCGGCAGCGGGGTGCCCAGCCCCAAATTAATAACACAAATTCTCTTCACTATTTTCCCCCCTGATTTATAACTCGAAGCATAATTGTGTAAAAAAAACAGAAAGAGGGATGACCTTCTACCCAGATGCGTCCTTCTATGGGAGCCGCTCTTGTGAAGTCTAGTTGGCTTGTGAGGTACTGTATTGTTTGTTTACCATTCGTTGACATAAGCATACACCTCTCTCAAAAATGTTTTCAGTACCTCTGTTTAATAAAATAAAAATCTCTAGCATATGAGTTAATCCCTGCTTCCCTCTGCGAAGGGCCTTTCTTTTATTTTTATGTTGAGTCTTCACCTTCTTATTTTATGCACCTTCTTGAGAGCATGGCTGCTATTCTTAGTGTAATGTGCTTGTCCCAAAACAAGGTTGATAGTGGTATAACTTTGATGCTTGTATCTTTGATATCTATATTTCTAGTCTTCATTTGAACTTCAGAGGTGCCCTGGCATTTATGTTTTGCAATCTTGTAGATTGAAGTACTTCATGTTGTCTATTATTAGTTTGTTGGCATCTTTTCATGGTTTGCATAACTGTTGGGTGACTTTTATTTTCCATACATTTTATTGTGAATTGCCTCAGCACTTGATTATGTAGTGAGTATATTTACATCATATTGATGCATGTAAAATGCATAGATGAATTTTGCATATTTTCACATGGTTTTCTATTACATATTGCATCATATAAGGGTATAATTCAATGTTTTATAGTATTCTGGGGTTAAATTACAAAGTCCCCCAATTTTTATGGAATTAACCCTGCCTGTCAGAAACCCCGTTTTCTATATTTTTGACGTTTCAGTGGGCAAACTTCCGCGAAATCACCTAAAAATCTGCGGGGGTCATTTTTTTGGAAGAAGAAGACTTGCGGGCGAAGGATCCACGAGAATTGGGCAAGGAGGCCCAAAAGAGGACCCTCCATGCGGCCATATTCCTTGGCCGCGTGAGAGGCCCCCTTTTGGCCCCTGTGGCCCCAATTCCTTCCATCTTCGACTTACCGACTCCGTCTTGACCTAAAACCGACTATAAAAAGGGTCCCCCGTACCCTTACGGAGAATAGCTCCGCCGAAACACCGAAACACCGAAACAGAGACCTGGAGTTCCAGATTGTAGGGGGAAAACTCCGGCGGGGCGCCGCCGGTGTGATCTCCTACCCCTCCAACGTCATCTCCATCGACATCTCCATGAAGAGGGAGTAGTCCAACCCAGGGCTATGGGTTTGTGGAAGTAGCACTTGTATCTCTCTCTCTATGTGCTTCACTAATTAGATCCGTATGAGCTGCCTCACATGATTACGGGCACCGTTGTAATTCCTATGTGGTGGATCTTTTCTATGAGTTATTGAATCTGAGATTGCAATTGTTTCTCTTGAGTTATTTGAGTAGATGTATCTTATGTACCCCGTTCTTATTTGATAGCTTTGATCAATCTAGTTCTTGAGAGCGTGTGTGGGGTGATGGGTGCATTAGTTGGAGTAACGGGGGGTGGCTAGTGCTGTGAAAGTGACAGAAGTTCAGCGATCCACTTAGGTTTTGTTAAACCTTTCTTAGTTACCTCACTAGGAATAAAAAGGAGTACCTTGTTACCGGGGATTTGAAGTGACACTAATCAATCTCCATGACTAGATCTAGCAAGTTCTTACTTCAACTTCATGTCACATTATTTAAAGCTATACTCTGATTTTTCCTTAATTATCGAGGTGTTATGATTTATTTCGCATCTTGGTGGAGTATAAGAGGGATCAGTATGACCGTAGAGATCTCTATGCTAGGACGTGATGCCCATATGAAAGTACTCAATGTTAAACATGTTATTGTAATCTCACATGTAATTCTTTATGTCCACCGTCTACCACTTTATTTGAGAGAATGCAAGTGTGAAACCATGAACCCCGGTCCTATTTTAATTATGAGAAAACACTCTAGCTACTTTGCTGCAATTTACGTTACTTGCACTTTACTTTACTTGCATCTCCAATTCGAATTTACATTATCTCCATCACCACTTGCATCACAAAAATACAAAAACAATCCATTGCATATTTATTTTCTCATTTGCATTTAGTAGTAGATTTAATTATTGCACATTTACTTTCAGTTTTGCATTGCAATTTAGAAGTCTCACACCTTGTGCTTGACAACCACTTGGTGAGGTTGAGGGCACAAAATTCTCTACTTGTTTGCAGGATCCTGGAGGAAGCTTGGAAGACAACTGCTGAAATACTGGCTCCCCAAGAGTTCGATATAAACCCTCGAGTCACCCTCGTGGGAAAGAAGGCTTGCCACTAGCTACACACTCTGCACTTGGAGTCTCAACCTAGCCATCAAGCGTTTTTTTGGCGCCGTTGCCGGGGAGGCATAGGTGAAGGAGTTGTCCAAGGGAGCTCACAAGAAGTCTTCATCACCAACAAGGTGTGCAAACACATAAGCTTGGGGAGGTTGCACCTACGTGAGTACCGTCCTTTCTATCTCCACCTTCTTTCAAGTAGATTGTTTTGTTTCTTGTCTTGTTGTTGTTTTTGTTCTTGTTTTTGTTTTGTCTTGCATATTTTATTTTAGTTTGCATTTTAGTTTGCATTTAGTTATCTTGATTATTTTAGTATTTCAAATTTGCTTAGTTACTTTACTTTTGTTTTGCATAAAAAATTTAAAACTACATAAACACTGTTAAAATGGGTGATAGAACTAAATTAAGTGACTACACAAATACACCCAATGACCAGTTCATTGCTAGGCCAATTACTACACCTGAAATACAAGCTGAAAGCTATGAAGTAAGTCCTAGTTTATTGAATTTAATTACTAGAGAGCAATTTGGTGGTAGTGCTATGGAGGATGCCTCTATGCATCTTCATGATTTCATGGAAATATGTGATATGCAAAAATTTAAAAATGTGGAAAGTAGTGTTTGAAAACTGAAATTATTTCCTTTTTCACTTAGAGGAAATGCTAAATAATGGTTACTTTCACTACCTACAGCTAGTATAAAGTCTTGGGATGATTTAAAAGAAGCTTTCATTAAGAAATATTATCCTCCCGTTAAAATTTTGCAAAATAGGAATAATATCCTCTCATTTAGGCAAAATGATAATGAACATGTAGCCATGGCATGGGATAGAATTAAATTAATGCTTAGAACATGCCCATCACATGGAGTAAATGAATGGACCATACTACACTCTTTTTATAATGGTCTAAACTACATGTCTAGAAATATACTTGATTCTGCTGCTGGAGGTGCCTTTATGAGTAAAACTGTAGGTGAGGCTAAGAGCATATTAGAAATCATATTGCAAAATTATAGTCAATGGAATACTGAAAGAGCACCCAATCCCACTAAGAAAATAAACTCAATTGAAGAAACCAAT
This sequence comes from Alopecurus myosuroides, assembly GCA_028641055.1. Taxonomy (NCBI): domain Eukaryota; kingdom Viridiplantae; phylum Streptophyta; class Magnoliopsida; order Poales; family Poaceae; genus Alopecurus; species Alopecurus myosuroides. Next base: position 521,878,308 of record CM054057.1, on the reverse strand, counting down.
GATTTGTCTTCTAAAATGGACACTATTCTTGCTTTTATTAATAAACAAAATATGGAGAATGTGCCTTTGCAGGAGCTAGTTGGTAGTAATTCTAAAAGTGTGGATGTTAATTTTGTTAGGAATTATGGTAGCAATGGTTTTGGTAATGCTTACAATTCATATAGTAAACCTCCTTATGTGCCAAATAAACCTTTTGTTCCATACCCTAATGCAAATGAAAATAAGTGGAAGCCTTCTAGTGAAATTTCTGAATTTAATAAATTGCTTATGGAACAAGTTGCTAGTCACAATGCTATGATACATGAGTTAAGTAAGTCTATTGCATCCATTAGTAGTGATATTAAAGGATTGCAACTTCAATCTTCGAATTTAGATAAAGCATTGTCAAAATTAGCTAATAATCAAGCAACTCTATTAAGCATGTCAGCAGGAAAGCCACAAGCACAACCTAGTGTAGGAATGAATTCTATTACTATTGTTGCTCCTATTATTGAAAATATTGATCATATTGCTGAGAATACAAGTGAGCATGTCCCTACTAGCTTAGAAGAAACTTTGAATGAAATAGTGAAGTACCCTGAATATTTACTTCCATATATGTCTTATCTTGCTAGCAAAGATGAAATTAGTCCTCATGAATCAAGAATTCTAGCTAAATTAGAGAGTAAAGTAGAGGAAATTATGATTCTTACTAAAATTAAGGATCCATTGCTTGATTTAGAAAAAAGTAGCTTGCAAGAACTTATTGCTACTCTACAAAAATTTGCTAGTGATCCCACTATAAATGTTAATCAACCTGGCTTTGGATCTTATATTGCTAATCATGTCTTGCAAGAAAAAATTTCTAGGTACAAGAATGAGGCCATGATACCTCCTAAGCTTGGGGATGCATGGATCCCCAAGGTGCTAGTTTCAATTGGAAAAGAAATTCACCATGCTATGTTAGATCTAGGTTCTAGTGTATCGGTACTCTCTAAAGAATTATATGAATTGCTAGAAATAGAAAATTTAGAAAAGTGCTCAAGTGAATTTGTCCTTGCTGATAAATCTACTAAACATTCTGTAGGACAAGTAAAAGATGTTATGATTGAATTGCACATGACTTTCGTACCCGTTGATTTCATTATTATGGATATGGGGGATAAATCCCCTAGTCCTATTATTTTGCGTAGACCTTTTCTTCGTACTAAAGGTGCAATCATAGACTCCAAGGAAGGGAATGTAAAGTTTCAGTTCCCTCACAAGAAAAGCATGGAGCATTTCCCAAGGAAGAGGGACACGCTGAAGAACAAGCTCACTCATGAGCTTTATCCCTCTTGATTATCAAGTAAGTAAAGCCTAGCTATATGGCTATAAAGAAAGCGCTTTACGGGAGGAAACCCGGTTGTTTTTGTTTGGATTTTCCTAGTGTCCTCTTTCTGTCTCAAGAGATTAGTTTTTTTTTGTTTTAATTCTGGAGTTTTCAATAAAGAGTCAAGTCAAACCCATTTGGACTTATAAGTTGCTATCCTAGTGCATGAAATTTCTGTTTCAGCACGAGTCTGCTCACCGCATGATTTTACGTTTTTTATTGGTATGTCGGATTGAGCTAATTTTTCAGTATGTTATGCAACTTTTCGTCCTCTGTAAGCACAAAAATTGGCTTAATTTTTTGACGAGTCTAGCTTAGGGAAAAACGTTCGTTTTGCTGCTGCTGCTTTTCTGGATAGATTCTGCCTTCTTTTGTTTTATGCACACTTTGGGCTTGGGAATCGAATTTCCATGATTATTTCAAGAAAGAGAGTGAAAATACAACATAATGAACCTTATTGTCTATCTACTGGAGCATTTTATTTGGAATTTTGCACAGAAAGCATGTGATTTGTTTGTCCTTGCTAATCTCACCCCACTGAAAAAGAATGGGAGAAACATGTTTTGTGAAGTTTTTTTCAGAGGGAATAGAGGAGCTGCGCCTCAAGACATCCAAGAATGGTGAAAGCCATAAGCTTGGGGATGTGATGAACACCCCACTGGAGCTACACTCTTTTGGTTAGCACACGTCTACTTTCTGTTTTTCTAATCAAAGCATTTATCGTAGAGACTTGAAGCGTCTAGTTTTTGTTTTTGTTTTGATAAGACCACCACCATCATTTTATATGAGATTGAACTACTGGAGTTTGGGGTTGGAATCTATTGGATGCTAATATTATTAATTGGAATAGTGATGCCATGGTTGATTTGAAGAGCTACATATGTTTGCATGATTTATAGACTTTTTATGTGTAGAAATTTGCAATAATGTTGTCTTGAGCTATCTCTTATTCATGTCCTTGATGTTAATTGCTGGTTTATTTTAGTTTGTCATGAAATGAGTAGTTCTATGGACATATGCATGCATAGTAGCTGGTCAACTATCTCCCTCTTGCTAGCCCAAAAATTTAAAAATTCCAACAAGTAAAAACTTGTTTCCAACACTCCTTAGCCAAGTATTTCCAGTGAGTCCACCATATCTTCCCATTAGCTCCATTGCTATTCCGAGTATGTTCACCATGTTATTGTGTTATTTATGTTCTAAATTAAGATATTCACTTTATTAATTGTCATGGGTTGAACTTGGGATCGGACTCTCACGAACTTTTGAAGGCACACTTTACTTTTTATGCATCTAATAAAAATGACCCAATAATGGGAGCCACAAGTTTTGCGTTTGACAAGTGTGTGGTTGGGAGCTAGCTATAAACATGTATCACCGGAAAGTTTCCAACATTGCACAAAAAATTTACATTTGGTTGATATCATGTACTTTTGTTTTTGGACTCCTGCCATGCCGAAATGAAATAGAGGAATAGTAAGTTTTGATGAGTAAGTATCTATATGACTAGAGAAACGCATTGGGCCGCTAACCCAAGCCATGCTTTATCATGGTGGAAATTTACATACAACTTGAGTGACTCTACAACACATCCTATAATAAAATAAGAAGCTATGCATAATAGTGAATGAAAATAAAAAGGATGATGAGTCTACTCCGTTTGTTCATCTTGTCATTGTAACATGGGCTTGTTTCCATGTCATGGGGCAAGAGGTACCTCTTTGCGGTTCTCTATGATGTCATTAATACTTATTATGATTGTACAAAGCTTATTAGGAATCTTAAGTTGAGTAATCATGGAGTAGGTTTTCACACTCACGGGGCATGAGGCTTTCAACCACCTTGTCATTCTCATTACTTCAATACTCACAATTTTAAGATGCTAGTGATAAAGGGGCAATGAGACTCCTAGATCAATGGATACCACATTTCAATTAGTAATTTTAGTTGAATAATTTAGAGGCTAAATAAGACTTGATCATGTTTTACCTCTACTCAATTTTCTCCAAAGTGTCCACCATATTTTCTATTCTCCATTATGCTATTCTTTGACCAATATAGGATTTTATTTTTCATTTTGTGTATGCATTTGGTCCATAGTGCTTTTATTTCATTATACACTTTGTGAACTTTCATGAAGCATCTTTGCTTGCATATTTGATATTTCTTACAACATGAATTGTATATTGCTAATCATTTCTAGTATTAATCATTTGATTATATGTAGCATGAATAATCCTCCTTGATATCCCATGATTGTTTCAATATGCAAAACCCATCTTAGTTTTATCACCTTCATACTCGAGGACGAGCATGGGTTAAGCTTGGGGATGTTGATGCATGTAAAATGCATAGATGAATTTTGCATATTTTCACATGGTTTTCTATTACATATTGCATCATATAAGGGTATAATTCAATGTTTTATACTATTTTGGGGTTAAATTACAAAGTCCCCCAACTTTTATGGAATTAACCCTGCCTGTCAGAAACCCCGTTTTCTATATTTTTGACGTTTCAGGGGGCAAACTTCCGCGAAATCACCTGAAAATCTGCGGGGGGTCATTTTTTTGGAAGGAGAAGACTTGAGGGCGAAGGAGCCACGAGAATTGGGCAAGGAGGCCCAAAAGAGGACCCTCCACGCGGCCAGATTCCTTGGCCGCGTGAGAGGCCCCCTTTTGGCCCCTGTGGCCCCAATTCCTTCCATCTTCGACTTACCGACTCTGTCTTGACCTAAAACCGACTATAAAAAGGGTCCCCCGTACCCTTACGGAGAAGAGCACCGCCGAAACACCAAAACACCGAAACAGAGACCTGGAGTTCTAGATTGGAGGGAGAAAACTCCGGCGGGCCGCCGCCGGTGTGATCTCCTATCCCTCCAACGTCATCTCCATCGACATCTGCATGAAGAGGGAGTAGTCCACCCCAGGGCTATGGGTTTGTGGAAGTAGCACTTGTATCTCTCTCTGTGTGTGCTTCACTAATTAGATCCGTATGAGCTGCCTCACATGATTACGGGCACCGTTGTAATTCCTATGTGGTGGATCTTTTCTATGAGTTATTGAATCTGAGATTGCAATTGTTTCTCTTGAGTTATTTGAGTAGATGTATCTTATGTACCCCGTGCTTATTTGCTAGCTTTGATCAATCTAGTTCTTGAGAGCGTGTGTGGGGTGATGGGTGCATTAGTTGGAGTAACGGGGGGTGGCTAGTGCTGTGAAAGTGACAGAAGTTCAGCGATCCACTTAGGTTTTGTTAAACCTTTCTTAGTTACCTCACTAGGGATAAAAAGGAGTACCATGTTACCGGGGATTTGAAGTGACACTAATCAATCTCCATGACTAGATCTAGCAAGTTCTTACTTCAACTTCATGTCACATTGCTTAAAGCTATACTCTGGTTTTTCCTTAATTATCGAGGTGTTATGATTTATTTCGCATCTTGGTGGAGTATAAGAGGGATCAATATGAATGTAGAGATCTCTATGCTAGGACGTGATGCCCATATGAAAGTACTCAATGTTAAACATGTTATTGTAATCTCACATGTAATTCTTTATGTCCACCGTCTACCACTTTATTTGAGAGAATGCAAGTGTGAAACCATGAACCCCGGTCCTATTTTAATTATAAGAAAACACTCTAGTTACTTTGCTGCAATTTACTTTACTTGCTCTTTACTTTACTTGCATCTCCAATTCGAATTTACATTATCTCCATCACCACTTGCATCACAAAAATACAAAAACAATCCATTGCATATTTATTTTCTCATTTGAATTTAGTAGTAGATTTAATTATTGCACATTTACTTTCAGTTTTGCATTGCAATTTAGAAGTCTCACACCTTGTGCTTGACAACCACTTGGTGAGGTTGAGGGCACAAAATTCTCTACTTGTTTGCAGGATCCTGGAGGAAGCTTGGAAGACAACTGCTGAAATACTGGCTCCCCAAGAGTTCGATATAAACCCTCGAGTCACCCTCGTGGGGAAGAAGCCTTGCCACTAGCTACACACTCTGCACTTGGAGTCTCAACCTAGCCATCACATATGTAACAAAAGTGTTCGTAAAAGTCTTTTATCGCACTCAGTTGTCACTGAATTGCTTGAGGACAAGCAATAAGCTAAGATTGGGGGGAGTTGATACGTCTAAAACGATCTCCTTTTCCGAACACTTTTCTTATTGTTTTCCTCTAAACTTGTGAGTTTTTGATACCACTAACATGGACTAACGCTGTTTTCAGCAGAATTACCTTGGTGTCTCGTTTTTGTGCAGAAAAATCAACTTTCGGGAAAATTCCCAGAAAAGTCCCCATTGGTCTTAAAACACCAGAAGACCCCGGGAGCCAGACGGGGGCCACACCACCCCCCGGTGAGTCCCCCCTTGGTCGCGCCGCCTAGTGGTGTGGGCCACCTCGGGACCCCCTCAGACTACCCTTTCCACTACATAACTCCTTCAACCCTAAAACAACAGGGGTTCATCATATTCCACAGAAGCACAACAGAGCGTCGCAGCCACCCGGAACCTCGATTCGGGGATCAAAAGTTCCTGTTCTGGCGCCCTGCCGGGACGGGGATTCGAAGGAATTCATCGCCATCGACACCGCTACCTCTTCTCCGTCAACCATCCATGTTTCCCCCGTCCATGTGTGAGTAAACACCACTGTAGGCTGAGAGGGATGGAAGGGATTGGATGAGATTGATCATGTAATAATGCCAGATTGTTAGGACATAGTGCCTAGTATCCATTGTTAGTGTTTTCTACCGTTGTTGCAACTTGGTATTCTTAATGCTTGTCACTAGGGACCGAGTGCCATGATTTCAGATCTGAACATGTTATTGTTTCATGAGTATAATTATGTTTCTTGATCATATCTGCAAGTTGTTTTACACATGTCATTGTCCAGAACCTGAGGCCCCAAAGTGACAGAAATTGGGACAACCGGAGGGGATGGTTGTGATGTGAGGATCACATGTGTTCACGGAGTGTTAATGTTTTGCTCCGGTGCTTTATTAAATGGAGCAACTTAATTACCAGTACTTTCCCTAGAGGCCCCACTACAACGGGCTGGTAGGACAAAAGATGTTGTGCAAGTTTCTCATTGCGAGCACGTACGACTATATTGGAACACATGCCTATGGTTTGCCTACATGTTTGATGCTTTATTATTATTATCTGCAATGCCCGTGTTAGATTATTACATGACCTATGTTATCCATGCAACGCCCGTCCATCCATTCCCTCTATGCCTACGGTACTTCCCATACAGTTTTTTTCCGCAATTCCTACTTCTGTTACTATTTTACTACTGCTATTATTTTATTTCTACTTCTGCTATAAAACTGTTACCACTGATAAATTGTTGCAAGCAAGTATACTTTCAGGTGCAGTTGAATTGACAACTCAGTTGTTAAGGCATATAAATATTCTTTGGCTCCCCTTGTGTCGAATCAATAAATTTGGGTTTTACATCCCTCGAAGAGTATTGCAATCCCCTATACTAGTGGGTCATCAGGGAGCCTGACCCCAAACATCTGAATGAATGCGATCAAAACGACGCTCAGACATAGAGTCACTATGAGAATATGTTAGCTGAATCATCTTACCAAGCCTACAACCCATCCAATCCAAAGAAGAATTTCCGGAGATAGACCCAGAACACCACGATGAACAAGAGAAGAGAGACGAGAACCACATAAGTGGCCAAGACGACCATGCCACTTCTGAAAAGAGCTGGTGGCTACGACAACATGAGCCGAGAGATTGGCGACGGTGGCAGCGGAAGGAAGACGAAGCCAGTCAAGCCCCCATAGGACATCATGGCGTCTGGGTCCAGACCAAGAAAAGCGCCCGTGCAATGATCCTGAGCAGAACATGAATCAAAATCTAGAGTGACCCTATAACGAGAATCGACAATCTGACTTCCAGAGAAATGCTGAGGACGTGCGTCCTGTACGAGGCTTGGAGACGAACGCGTAGGAAGAGAGAAGATCGAAAAATCAATCTGTATAGGGCGGCGGCTGGCGGCGTACGTGGAAAAACTTAACCTAGCTCTGATACCATGTTATGATTAGAGGAATAGTCAACTTGTATTACATGGGGCCAAAAGGCCACAATATATAAACATGTACAGGTGTCGCAAATATGCAAGAAACCCCCTAACTAATAGGAGACCTACAAATATAGACTAATCTCTCTAACAATTTTCAGCTATTTGTCTCGTATATTTCAAAATCATAGCATTAAACATAAAATACATACTAGTGCTCATAAAATTGACCGCGAACATGATATTACTCAAGTGCTACCATTACTCAATTATCTTCCGAACATTGCTAATATGCCATTACTCAACTGCTAGACATCATCATGCCATCACACATTGCAAATAAAACTGAAAAAAACGCAGATCATCGTAGATTGTTGCCAGAATCTTGAATCTTGGCTTGATGAGCAGGTTTTCCAGCAGCTTCATCAGCACATTCTCTGTGTACCCCTTGCAGCAGCACCTGATCTAGCTTCTGCCTCAGTACACTTATCTCTTCCCGCAATGTGCTATTCTCATCCATGTCTCTAAACACTTCATTACGTAGTTGAAGAAACACTTGTTCATGGAATTCTGTCCATTCCGGCTCATGCCATGAGAACTTTCTACAACCATAAGGAATGTCGGACTTCTGCAACCAAAATAAGATAAAATTTAACCAACAGCAAAATCTTCCAACCAAACTGAAACTAAAGCACGAATCTTTACCAAGGGTTTTTGGCATGTCAGGAATCTCCGACCTAGATTATGGTCGGTCCAAGAAATCCACATGGCCATCTTCAAACCGCACTTACATTTTGTTTCATTGGAGTGGTCCAAGGGCACCGAGTGTATGTGATCGGGTTACGGCGGCGAGGAGGAAACCCCCCTTCGTGCGACGAGCGCAAACTCTCGCAGCTAGCAGCCATGCTTTTCCCATGCGCCATGTGAGAAAGAGGAGACATAGAAGAACTCTAGAATCGGCAAGGGGAAGAGGAGAGAGGGAATTTCAGCTGCGCACCCTCGTCAGCCGTAGCAGTGTGGTAACGCCGGAGGATTTACAACAGCGGTGGCGGAGGATTGACGGCAGTGGCTTTGCTGCGGTGTGGTCGAGTTATTTAATTGGTACGTTCAGCTGTGTCAATGACTAAATTGGGTCCCACAGTATCAACGGCTTGTAACAACCCAATTTTTGGAAGCCAGGAAAAACTTGTTTTCAATAACCCAAAAACCAGGGGCCAACAAATTTTTTTGAAATGTTTGACTTATGCTTGTGTTTTCATTTCTATTTTGCTTGTTTTTGTTTTTGTGTTTGTGTTTGTGCTTGAGTTTGTTAACATCTAACAATAAAACCAATGTTCATAACCTTCTTAAAACTTAACCCTTGTGATCAAGTCTTGACAATAAAACTTATCACCTACATCTATCCACTTATTTTGGCTAAACACTTTTGAAAATGATTTTTTTTAACAATAACCCAAAGGCCCAGCTTTTGAGAAAAAGAAAAGGTATTTTCCAAAACTATATGAAAAGTCCTTTGGAGGTCAATCATCTCCTACGCGTTTTGAAGCAAGATACTTTTTGCAAGTATTTCCAAAAAACCCATCTCACTTCCTTCTTTGCAAAAAGTATAAGAGGGGACTATATTACCATGTGTTTTTCCTCAATTATATTCTTTTGGAAATAAAAAGCTATGAGTTGAATTACTTTATAAAATCCTCTTTTCATGGTGTGACTTGATCACTATCTCTAACTAACACTTAAGAAAACATCCTGGAAATTGAATTGAAGAACTCAGTTGCCTGAGTGACCTTGTTAGTCTTGTTATTTTCATGCTTATTATATGATCTTATCTTTTGGTTGCCTTGAAGTGTTTATATTTATTTAACTATGTATGTGAGTTGTTTGAAATGAATAAAACCTATAAATAACAAGACCATGCATCAATATCATATTCCATTCTATTTCCATATCATACCTTGTTTTCTTTAAAAACTTCCAACTTTTGAGACATGCCTCTTTGTCAAAACTTGATCTATTCATCAATGCAACTTCATGTATCTCATGTTTCGTATCTATAATCTCCATCCAAGTTGTTAATTTTGATACTGAAACACTTTGGTATCATCTTTCAAAGTCCTTTAGAAGGCATCCCTAAATATAGATCATATCCCTGTTATCTTGATGCCCTTTGTTTATGTTACTAAAAATCACTCCTTAATATTTCAAGCTCCATCAACCTACCCTTGCCATCTTCATGTCTTATATATCACCTCCATGTCGTCCATTTATTTTTCAATGGCCATTTTATTATTCTTCTCTCAGGGTTTTTGGCCTATTAAATAAACCCCAGTTTTCACCATTTTCCACTTGGAACCTCAAATGTTTTCAAAAGAGTTGTTTATTAAAAATCAATTTTGAGACCTATATTATATACTCCCTCATTCCAACTCAAAATTATTTGTTTTAAAAGATTTTTACTATTTATTATATTTCATTTTCTAAAAGGCCAGAAATGGACTTTTAAATATTTTGTGAATAAAAGTATTTCCTAAATTCTTGGAAAAACTACCCAACATGCCTATGGTCACGTGGGACTATTTTCTACAAAAACATCTGCAAGTTGTTTTTTAAATTTTGAAGAAAAAATTTAAAAGATGATTCAGCACTTTTTGAATTTCCAAAATTTTGTGAAACAAATGTTTTTAGAAAACCTTGGGACCACCACCCCTAGACTCAATTTTTCATTCTCTATCCAATGGACATGAATTTCACATATGTTCTATTCAAAATTCTTGAGAAATCAACCAAAAACACTCACTGGTATATCTGGTCACTAGTGAGTTCATTCTTGTCCTGGCTAATCATTTCACTCTATCCATCTCTCTCTGGTTCTGTGAGGTAGAAAACATCTCCCTTACACTCCTAGACATGGTCTACCTGCTCCTACCCCTCCCCTTCAAAGTCACCAACTAGTGAACAAGGATGGTGATCACCCCCCGGGACGCGCTCGCCACGTTCCTCGTGTTTCGACACGTGGGCCGCATGCCGATCCTCTCTCGACTCGTCAGCTTGCTTCACAAGCTCACCATGAGCATGCTCGTGCTCATCCCTGCCCCCAACTCCCTCTCCTTCTCCCCCAGCGCCATGTCGAGCACCTGCGGCCTTGGACCACGTCTCCCCTCTCCTTCCCTCCTCGGTGACTCTCGAGCGTGCTTGTATCTCACGGGAGGTCCTCCTCGTCGTGAATAATCCCCAAGACATCTCTTGCTCCTCACTAGAAACCCCCACGCGAGCCGCCATGTCCGCCGACGTGCGCACCGAGCTCGCCGTCCTTCATGGCGCAGCCACGCGAGGTCGTGCATTTTCTCTCCCAGCTTGCCTCACCTCCTCTGATCCACCCTAATCAAGCCTCCATCGCAAAAACCCTCTGTCTCACCCTCTAAATCGACGACGGCGTGCCTGCACTCGCTGTGGGTGAGCACCCCGTTGAGTCGCCATCTCAGGTTGTCCCCTTCCCTCTTGTTTCTTCCATCGACATCCCTTTGGTTCCGTGAACCTCACGCCTCTATCTATTTGGTGTTCGACCCCTTGCAGGTCCCAGTCCCTCGTCGACCTAGGGCGGAACCGGCGGCATCCCATGGACGAGCTTGCTCCATTCCTTCCCGCCCTGCTTGCAGGTGAGATCGCGGCGGGCGACGCCGCGTCACACCTCTAGTGCTTGTCTCGCTTGCCGGCATGCCCTAGAGCCACCGACGTCGAGCTCGCAGCCTCCTGCCGCCGTCGGGGCAGACTCCACCTTGTCTTTTGGTCGCCGCCAATGGATACCGACGCGGGCAGATCTCAACCGCCGAATCTCCATCTCACGGCGCGATACCTCTTCGCCATGTGCATCGCTGACGGGTTGGCCCATCCTCGGCCCACTTTCACGTTTGAACTCTTCCCGCGCGGGAGCACTCCTGGCAGGCCGGCCCAACTCGCAAATCCGGCCGTCTACTCTTTTCCTGCAAGTTGTTTTTCATTTTCCTTGCAGAGCAGTTTCTGGTGCTTTTGTTTAATCCTTTTTAAAATAGTTAAAATGCAAAATCTTGCCAAACCAAGCATATCGGTAGTAGATCTACATTTTTTTAACCACCTCTAACTTACAGATCTATATTTTGTGCTATCTTTAGGAGAACTAAATTAAATGCCAGAACTACTCATTTCCACTAATAAAATCATAACTTGAGTTTTATGTGTCCAAATCTTGCAAACTAAACTGTTTTGGAAGGCACTTGTTGATACCAATCTGTAGAGATTAACCTTGTGTTGACTTTACCTTTTGTTTGAAAATACCATGCATGTTTGTTTAGGACCAGAGAGCACTTCTGTGATTTATCTAATTTATTTGGTATTGAATTTTGATGTGAATCCAATTTTGTTTGTTTTCTAGTGACTAGGAGCGCCTAATCCTAGGTTTTCATGATTTTGGGAGTTACAGAATAGCCTTGGTGAATTATTTAGTGTTTAGCCCTTTTGTGCTTGTTATTGCTTTGCCTTTATTAATTATTGTGTTGTTATAAAAGTGATTCCTAGCATGTGTAGGGTAGTAATCCATGTTTGAGATGTGATTTGAGAGGGTCACTAGCATGTTAGGATTTGTATGTGAAAAACCATGTTTGTTAGTAGTTGTCTTCTTATTTAATGTTTTCTAGCAATTGGAAGTTCCTCTTGTTATTTTATACTAGCGAAAATGCCCGTGCGTTGCCACGGCTGAACAAACTCAAACTGTATTGTAATCACTAATGCGCTATCAAAGAATGTCTCTGGTGCATTCCACATTAGGTGTACCTATCGCAATTTTTATAGGTGGTTAGAGGAAGGAATTGGTGAGTCGAGACACTGGTTGGTTTTCTTAATTGGAATTAGAACTACGGATGAATTCAATTTATAAGCGATGTGTTTAAGGTTGGTCACAACAGTCACATTTCATAAACTGCAACAGTCATTTTACCACAATTTCTCCCCCAGCAATGCTACGCTTACAAAAATAATCTACGGAATTAGGTACGTGGTGTTTCCTCCCATAGAATTTGCGATATATCTCTAGGAAGTCATAGAAGATGGGAAATCTGATTTTTTTTTTTTTGGGGTGGCAAACAATCAAATTATTGTAGGTTGTAATAAAATCAAGGTTTCTTAGAATCGTAACTCCACTATCCTGGTCCGTGGATAGAGAACTTGAAAATACGAACTACAATTTTCGTACTTGAGAAGTAAGCTAATTAAACTGCTATGCAATGTGTTATAGAACCACCTAGACTGCAGTAGTTCATGTTTCATCCCGACGTCAATTAGAGAACTACAGCAGCACTACTACCAGGACACTTCCAATTTGTTTCTGACAGAACTAATTAAACAGAAACATAAGTATACCTGTAGAATATCGTTGTGCGACGACGTTGCTGTTGCTGCTCAGGCCTCGGCTGCAGCGTGCTAATGGTGGTGCGTCCGCCTACGTTGCGGGATTCGGCTGCGTGCCGTCGACGTGGACAGAAGGTGACTCTAGATGGCATGGCGCGACGACACTGCATGTGGGTAGACGGTGTCGCGGGGAGTGGACGCCAGTGGACATAGGTGGGGCGCTGGTTGGGAAGCGGCAACGTTGTGAAGGCCACAGGTGGAGCGCCGGCCGGGAGGTGGCATGGCTGCTTCACCGTATCATCTGCACTGGCCCTGGTACCCCGTCGCTCCATCGGAGTGCCGCAGATGTCTCACGTGAGGAGGCATCGGGGTGCTTCTCCTGTCCATCCTGACATCGCCTTTCTTCTCAGAGGAAACAGCAGGAGGCAGTCCGGCGTCACCTCGAGGCCGGCAACGTGTCTACAATGCAGAAGGACATATGGGCCCATGGTCGCGCGGGAGACGTGGCTGTACAGCTTACGGGGGATGAATTTCCAGCGGTTCTTGATGGCGTCTGGGTGCGGCCGGAGAAGGAACTTGGCGATGGTGGAACGGTGGTTTCCATAGATTTCCTGGTAGTAGCGGACGAAGCTGCTTCCCCACGAACATGAGACCCTGCTGCCTGCTGGTCCCGCAATGGATATCAATTCGCATTGTAGTTAACAGATAATTGATTAAATTTCTGAGGACATCAGATGAGATTGCGAGGAGGGCCTTGACGAACATCTGCATCTTGGCAGATTGACCAACCCCTCCATCGATTTTTCACCCGTTCGATCAGGTATTCCATAGTTTTCTTCATGGTCGATCTCGTCTGCTTGATCTCAGGTGTATATATAGGGAATCGTGGGTTGGAGTTAGGAAATACGAAACCCGATCGATGTGGAATTCTTATCTTCCACGAGAGTTTAAACGGTGATTGACTAATTTTCTAGATGGGTCAAGGTGCGATGTATACCAAGCAAAAAGAATCGACGCGCGACGTACACCACGCAAAAACGATTGACGCGAGGGTGGGCCGAGCGACGTACGAAAAGGTGAGATGGGAGACGACGAAAAAACGGACCAAAAATTGGGGGAAGAAACCTTACTTCTTTTATTAGTAGGTATAGATTGTGAGCCAACTATTTTGAGTGATTGATTGAGTATTGATTGTAATGGCATAGCTACTGATATTGTGACATCTTATCCTTACTTGCATGGTTTATTTGGCTCTAGATCATTTAGGCATGCAATACTAGTTTTAGGAGTTTCTCTGCCATAATTGTTATGTGTATGCTTAGTTTTTTATAAAGTGTTTAGGTTTTTATTTTGATATTACTAGCATGTCTAGGTGTTGTTTTCTCTTTTTTATGAATGTATCTTATGAATCTATCATGTTAGGATAATTCTTGTTTGATGTTCTATTATGGTTATGCTTGTATACATGTCTAATTAGTCATTTTCCATGTCTAGTTTTATTTTTTCTTTTGCTCCATGATTATTTTCATGTCTTGAATGATGCCATGACGTGTTTCGTACAGATATATCTCTATTACTAGGTTGCTTAGCCACTGGTTATGTAATTTCTCCATGTTTAGAAAAGCATGTGTTACTATGGGCTTGTAGTATTGCTTGTTATTATTTTCGTGTGCATGTGTAGTTGTTTCTAGTTTGTTTTCTTGTTATTTTGTTCATCACCAGGAATGACCAGAGAGTCATCTAACCTTACATGGCCATGTTATGAGAGTGGAACACCCACTAAACTCATGCCATTTTTTTGAGGATCCATAGCATATGTTCTAGTGTTATTCATGTGTATTGTTTGTGCATGTTCTGCTTGTTGGTGTGCACCCTTAGTAATATTATTTGTGAGTGTATTTGTTGGATGAAATGCTTTCTGTACGTTTACTTTTTGTCAAGTGTTTTCCTTTGTTTGGTTCTAATTGGGTGTTTTTATTTTTATTTTACAATGTTAGATAATGAAGACGGTATTATTCCCAAAGAGGTTTTTATTGCAACTCTTGTTTATTTCAAGAGCAAGAGCAAGACCAGTGCCAAGGAAAGCCACTCTAAATTCTTGTTTGTTGATTACTTATCATTATCTATCATGCATGTTTTACTTCTGAAGTTTTTACAAAAGTTTGGTCCAAAAACTATTCTTTCAAGGGGACTATACCACTATCTATATCATGTATCTAATATGTTGTATCCACTATATCATCTTGGTGTTACTAAGACCTTTAGACAATTTAGTATCATCACTTCATCTGCTTAAGTCCCTCAGTGGAGATTTTTTAACTTGATGTTTTTGGAAAATAAAAGCTTTGGAAAAACCTTGAGGAAAGGTGAGACCTTCTCCTAGGGAGGTATGTGAAGGAGGAAAAATTTTCAACTTATTTTCCAAACATGACACATAACCTAGTCTTGCCGGACAACCAAGCCGTACTGCCACATTACCTCAATATGAGAACGGGGTCTAACTAAAATCTTGTCGGTGTTAGTCCATGTCTACCTCAATGTGCTATAGGGGTTAAAGTCCCCTGAACCGAAGTGTCGCCGGGAGGGAGTAACGGGACATTCATAGTGTGGGATTAAGTTCAACACCGGTTGCCATAGTTGGGTCTCCTGTCTTGGCGGTGTGTTGTCAGGGGAAACCGGATCGATACGTCTGACTCACTCGGTGCCGGGGAGAACAAACCCAGTTGAAGAGGTAGCCATTTACTAGCACTTGCATATTGGATAGTTAGGACCAGTTATCTGATGTCCGCATACTACCGCGGACAATCCATGGTTGTTCACGGAGGATGTACTGGATCTTGTGGATTGTGTACACCTCTGCAGAGTAAAACTACTCAGAATAGCCGCGTCCTCAGATGTGGACAGTTGAATGGCCATGTAGCTAGCATTGTGTCAATGTTTTCAAAAGCTTGAAAACTGTTTTGGAATTGTACCTGGGAGGTACTTGGAAAGGGAAGGATTGTACCTTTGAGGTATCGGAAAAATGATGATCTTGAAGATGTGATCTTGCAAGAAGTTTTGAAAAGGAAAACTTTCTTTTACCAAGAATGCTTTATCAAAACCTTGTGGATATGCGATATCTACAAGAGAAACTAAATAACTTTTGACGTATCTTCTTCAACAAGGAAATTTAAAACTTGATCAACCATGATGGGTCTTCAATTCATCACGGCTAGTTGAACCCTAGTTACATCCTTCCTACCACCTTTATATATGCATACTTGCATGTTTTAGCTTTCATTTGGGTTGAATTGTGAGTACAATCCACTATACTCATATTGGTTTCGTCCCTGGCTATTGTCTTAGCCAGACTTTGAGCAGAACTCCGGAGAACCTGTCGAAGATGGTGTCACTGACGGCTCTGCGGACTAGGAATGTCTCCGAGTTAGTAGCACGTAGGTAGTCAAGGCATGACTTGAGGTTTACCACGAGTTTGTTTTGAAGACTTCCGATGTTTAGTGTGTTTTCCTGTCCTGCGTGGCAGTTGTTTTCAACTGAATCATGTGACCAGTTGTGTAAGACGTGTATTCGTGTAGTGGATGTTGTAATCTGCAATGCCAACACGAGTATGTTGTTCACGACTAACTAATCATGGGATTGTGAATGTATGCATACTGGAGGTCTTAGACTGCTAGTATGGGGTCCCTACATATCTGGTATCAGAGCCATCCAGAGTTTAGGAGACCTTAGTTAGCATGGACGTCAGATAGGAAATAAAAGTACTGTGATAACAACTATATTATTATCCAAAATATTTTTATCTGAGAAACCCTAAGCATAGCTTCCACTCTTATCTTATTCTCAAAATTATTACCTAGTTTATAAAAACAAGGAATTGGAAAACAAAAACCTACCCTTCATCTCCTTTGTTTTCATGGCCCAAAATATTTTGTAAAAATAAATAAACATGAGTTTATGAAACTTGGTATTTATTTAAAGGTTTACCGAAAGGTTTTCTTCTGTTATCTTTTTAAAAAATCACATACTAGACGATGCCCCAAGAAGACCTTACTAATTAGCAACCCGAAGAAAAGAAGATTCCAGCTGAAGATATAGTAAACCCAGTAATCAGTCAGACAAGAGTATTTAGACTGCCCACAAAAGTTTCTTTTAAGGGTGGTAGCCCATCTAACTTGTGTAAACCCAGTTACCCAAACGTATCCTTCTTTCTAGCCTTCCCAAATCTCGGGGCGAGATTCTTTTAAGGATGGTAGTATGTAACATCCCTGGGTTTTTAGACAAACTCAAAAAATCACAAAAATTTGAAACCTTTTGTTTGCATGTTAAGGAAAGTCACCAAAAACCAAATGAGATGCAAGAAACAAAAGAAAACAATACACATTCCAATGAAATTGGAATTAAGAATCCAAACTACCCTTCTTCCTTAAACCCTAAGCCTATTTCAAATTTAGTTTTCATCATAAAGAGAAAATATTTATTCTTAGCAAACATCTTTACAAACAAGTTTTCAACCCATTTGTAACTATAAAAAAATATTTTCATAGTGCCTTTCAAATATTATATCAAGTAATAACCAATAAAGTGTTTGTATAATTTATTTTGTTTTGAAAACAATTAAAAGACCTTGAAAACCAAAATATACATATGAGACCACCCCTCTTAATTTTAGTAAACCCTAATTACAATTAATTACTATTTTCTATTTAAAATGATTATTAGTACTATTAAGGCATTATCCATATTTTCAAAATTCAGTTCTGAAATGTGTTGGAAACAACACATTTATGTTCATATTTGAAAGAGAATTATTTTACAAGAACTTAGAAGCTTGTTTGAGGTTATTTAGAGTTTCCAAATAAAAGATATGAATTAATTACGAAATCAGAAAAAGAAAAGAAAACACAGAACAAAAAAGAGAACAAAAAAAAGGGCGAGCGCCCAGTAGCAGCCCAGCCAAACCCTCTAACCCTATCGCCCGCACGGGCAGCGCGCAGAGACCCAGCAGTGGTACAGAAGCAGCCCAGCCCGCGCACCAACTCTCCTATCTCTCTCACTGAAAGGTGGGGCACCACCCTGACCTGAGCACAATGTCACCCTGACGTCAGCCGTCCCCCACCTCCGTCCGGGAATCTCGCGCACGATCTCCTCGCCCCGCGCCCGAACAGCCCACCCGAGCCCTCCTTTATATTCCCCCACTCTCCTCTCCGTTTCCCCCTTTGAACCCCAGTCTGAGATGTCCCCAGGCGGACGGAATAGCTTACCAGAGTTGAGCAAGACCACCGCCGTAGATCACCATTTCCGGCGAAACCGAGGTCTTCTCTGCCCCTCCTTGGTCTCCTCTGTTTCCCCGTGATCCCGCGCATCTTTTGATGTTCTGGTTCGGTTTCGTTACCCGCAGAATCGAGCTCGCCGTGCACTTCGAGAGCTCACCGGCGCGGGATCCTCGCCGCGGCCGTTCTCGGAAGCGAGGAGGTGCACCGAGGACACCATCAAGCTCGCTGTGTCTCGCCGCACCTCCCCGTGGTCTCCCCTTGCTCGGAGGTAGTCTTCTTCGTCGACGTCAGCGCATTTCATCGTCGGAGAACCACCGCGCTCCATTTTCCAGCGAGGTCTCCTCCGGTGAACTCCTCTCTCTCTCTTTGTCGTTCCATCTACTTTGTACGGTCGAGATTAGATCCCCTAGTGAAGGGGTAAGCAATCGTTGGATTTGGATCCAACGATCCAGATCATATGACTTAACCAGTGTCATCGCCTAGTCAGCCGCCGCGTCAGCGCCGAGTCGGCCAGCCTGAGCCAATCAGGAGCAGCCACGTGGTCTAGCCATTTTTCCGTTTTAATCCGAATAGAAAATCAATTGGCAATTTGTAGAAACAAGCCTGGAACTTAGAAACCTCATAACTTTGATCCACTCAGCCAAATTT
This sequence comes from Alopecurus myosuroides, assembly GCA_028641055.1. Lineage (NCBI taxonomy): Eukaryota > Viridiplantae > Streptophyta > Magnoliopsida > Poales > Poaceae > Alopecurus > Alopecurus myosuroides. Next base: position 521,859,608 of record CM054057.1, on the reverse strand, counting down.
AGCAAACTTGGACTTTTTGAAATCAGCACAACATGTAGAAACTTTTGGCACTGTCCAAATTCAAATTTGACAAACTTTAATTGGTTCAAATTTAACTATGCTTGTTTGATGCATAGATCCAGTTAGAGATTTAAATATGTGTTTCCCATGTTTATAGTAATAATACATGTATTTTTTGCATTTAGTCATATCATTAATATAAACTTATTAGCAGATTATGTTACCTTACTGATAATGTACCTCACATGTAACGTAATTATTGATTTATTTGAAAACTAGGCGAACCATTATTAGATACTAATTTTCTCCTACATTTCTAAATTTCTCTTAAGTGATAGAGTAGTTGACTCTATTATATACATGCACCCTACTATGGACAAAGGAAAAATTATTCATCATGGAGGAACTTATTGGCCCAATGTCATCGAATATATTTTCGTTTATGCTAACTTGTCCTCAGCATGTATAGAAGTTTCACAGAATCGTTATAAACATTTTTCCCACTGCCCTATCCTATTGTTGTTCGCTTTTGTGCCTAAATCCAATTAGAAATGTTAAATATGGTTTTTCCATGTTTGTAGTAATCACATATCTATTTTGGTGTTTAGCTATATTAATATGGTCTCATTAGTCAACTTTGTTAGCTTACTCATAATGTACCTCACATTTAACGTAATCTTATATTCATTTAAGATGTAGACATACTATTATTAGAAACTAATTTATTTTCTACATTTCTAAATTCCACTTACGTAATAGATTAGTTGACTCTGCCAGATACATGCACCCTACTACTGACAAGGGGAAAAAATTATTCATTTAAGATGAACTAATTGGCCTAAATGTCATCTAATATTTTGTCGCTTACACTAAATTTTCCACGGCATCTATAGAAGTTTAACAAAGTCCTTCTCAACGTCTTGTTTCATAGTACCACTGTTCAAAATATCATCCGATATGCCGATTTATCGTCCGATTTATCGCTTATCGGGTGGTGACCGATAAGATAAATGAATATCGGTGGAGTTTATCATTCGGACTGTTTTATCGGTCTTACAAGCGATTTATCAGTCGATATGCCAATAAATTGGCCGATATATCGATTTTCCATCACTGGAACATGTGATTAATGACATCCATCATAGAATTTTTAGTATTATTGAATACAATATATCTATATATCATAATTTAGAGATTTTAGTGCCGATATGATATATTTTTATAGCATATTTTAGATGTTTTAGTGCTACAATTTGGGATTTACAAGAAAAATGACCGATAAATAGTCGACCGATAAAATCGATTTATCGGCCGATAAGCCGATATATCTCTTATCATGGGCCGACCGATAAGTTAACGATAAGCGATATCGTGAACATTGCATAGTACTATTTTATTATTATTCCCATTTATACATAGATGGGGTTAGAGATGTTAAATATGAGTTTCCCATTTGTATAGTAATAAAAGATCTGTTTTTAGATTTAATCCTATTATTTATCGGAACTCATTAGTCAATTATGTTTCCTACCGTACTTCACATTTAATGTAATCATTGATTCATTTGAAATCTAGACAAACTATTATTATGAACTATTTTTTTTCCTACATTTCTAAATTTCTCTCATGTCATAGAGCAGTTGACTCTGTGTGATACATGCATCCTACTATAGACAAGGGCAAAAAAATCATCATAGCGGAACTAAGTGGCCTAATGCCATCGAATATTTTGTCGTTTACACTAACGTGTCTTCAACATGTATAGAAGTTTCACAAATTCATTCTCAACTTGTTTTCCCATTATCCTATTGTATTATTTTTCTTTTTCATGTCTATATCTGGTTAGAGATGTTAAATATGGGTTACCCAAGTATGTAGTAATCATATATTTTTTGCATTTAACCATATTATTAGTATGGTCTCATTAGTCAACTTTGTTAGCTTACTCATACTTAACGTATTCATTGATTTATTTGATATCTAGGCATACCATTATTAGGAACTAATTTGTTTCCTACATTTATGAATTCCAAATACGTAATAGAATCTTGACTATGTCGAATACATGCACCCTACTATTGACAAGGAAAAAAAATTATTCATCAAAGAATAACTAATTGGCCTAAATGTCATCGATATTTGTCCTTCACTCCAAATTGTCATCAGCATGTATACAGGTTTCACAAAGTCCTTCTCAACTTCGTGTTCCCATGGTCCTATTGTATTATTATTCTATTTAATACATACATCCAGTTAGAGATGTTAAATATGGGTTTCCCATGTTTGTGGTATTAATAGAACTATTTTTGCTTTTAGTCATATTATTTACAGGAACTCATTAGTCAATTATATTATCTTAATGATAATGTACCTCACACGTAACATAATCATTGATACATTTGAGATCTAGGAAAACCATTATTAGGAACTAATTTTTTCCTACATTTATAAATCTCTCTTACATCATAAAGTAGTTGACTCTGTCACATACTGCATGCACGTTACTATGGACAAGGGCAAAAAAAAGTATTCATAATAAATGAACTAATTGGCCTAAGTGTCATTGAATATTTTTCTTTTACACTAAATTTTCCTCAACATATATGCAAGTTTCAGAAAGTCCTTTTCAACTTCTCATTCCGTGGTTCTATTGTATTATGTTTAATGCGTATATCCAGTTGGAGATGTTAAATATGGGTTTCCCATGTTTGTAGTAATAAGAGATATGTTCTTAATTAAATCCTATTATTTGTAGGATCTTATTAGTCAATTATGTTAGCTGACTGATAATCTATCTAACATGTAAATTAATTATTGATTCATTTGAGATCTAGACAAATTATTATTAGGAACAAAATTTTCCTACATTTCTAAGTTTCTCTTAGATCATAGAGTAGTTAGAGATATGGATGCACCCTACTATGGATAAAGATTAAAAATATTATTCATCATAGAGGAACTAAGTGGCCTAAATATCATTGAATATTTTGTCGTTTACACTAACTTGTCCTATGCATGCATACAAGTTTCACAAAGTCATTCTCAACTTCTTCGTCCTATTTTCCTATTGTATTATTATTCTTTTTATGCCTAGATCTAGTTAGACATGTTAAATATGAGTTTCCCATGTTTGTAGTTATCATAGAACTATTTCGGCATTTAACTTTATTATTAAGAGGGTCTCATTAGTTAACTTTGTTAGCTTACTAATATTGTACCTCATATATAACATATTCATTGATTCATTTGAGATCTAAGCATAACATTATTAGGAATTAATTTGTTTCCTACATTTCTAAATTCCTATTATCTAATAGATTACTTGACTCTGTCAGATACATGCACACTACTATTGGCAACCTAAAAAAATGTATTCATCAAAGAATAACTATTTGGCCTAAATGTTACCGAATATTTATCGTTTACACTAACATCTCCTCAGCATATATAGAAGTTTCACAAAGTCCTACTCAACTTCTTGTCCCTTGCTCCTATTATAATATTATTCGGTTTGATGCCTAGGTAAATTTAGTTATGTTAAATATGGACTTCCCATGTTTGTAGTAATCATATATTTGTTTTGGCATTTAGCCATATATTATTAATAGGGTCTAATTAGTCAACTTTGTTAGCTTCGTCATATTTAACGTATTCATTGATTAAGTTAGGCTCTATTTTTCAACATAATATTACTGTGAAGTATAGAATAACTCATAAATAGTAAATAATATGATTAGGAAGTGGAAAATAGACAGAACAATTTTTTTTGAGAAAGGAACAAATTATTTGAAACCACATTAATTTTATGTAGTTTGCATGAAGCAGCTTTCCCTTTTCATAATGAAAGTTATGTTTTCCTATTAAGTTCATTAAATACTGGATAGATATATAGAATAAAAAGCATACTATATGATTTAAGGGATTGAATTTTTTTGTGTTGTTAGCTTTAATTTATATGTAAAATAGATACATGGTGCTTCAGCTCAAAGTTTCACTCAAAACTGGACTATCCGGATCACATAATAGTGCAAATATTTCTCCAACCATGTAATCAAGTTTTAATATATGCAGAAAGTTTAGCGATTAAAAAATAAAACATTCCGTATCAGGTTACCAGTGAGAGATTTTAATAATTTTTTGTTGTGTGCCTGTGAAATTGGAAGTAAAGGAAATAAAAAGAGATGATCATCAAGCTACGGTCTACAAATAGAGTGACTGCATCCTTAGAGTCTGGTTGTTCGATTGTAGCATCTTAAAGATTTGTGTTACATTTTATACTATGCAAACATTGTGCATTGTGATTTTTGACAATTAATTATTTCCCAACATGTTCTCTAACATAAAATAATAATGAATTACAAGAGTACTATGATAAATATAGTAGTATACATATGTTTTTCGTTCTAATAATTCGGTTTTTATGGATGGTCAAATCGGTACATAACGAATAAAACATGTTGCTAGTGAAGAAATAGATGGAGAACTTAAAAAATAACATAATTTTTAACTCTCTTCTCGGGCAAAAAAAAGTACTTCACCGGTTTGTCTCATTGTCCATTTGGTAAGTGAGGATATTGCTTTTCCTTTAGGGTGAAACGGATTTGTCATCCTAGTCAACACACCATGGGAAAATAACCAGCGCACCAGTCAGCATTATGATAAATATTAGGCATGTATTTGTCTCCTTCCTCCTGCTCGCCATGAAAACATGTACATGATGTAATTATGTTTAGTGTGTAGTGTGTACCTCCCTTATTAGAGGGACCAGGAAATACTTTAATTCATTGAAACACATACGTCTATAAATGCGCATGTTCTCAGGTTACAAAATATTTCTGAGTCGCCATAATAACTAACTATAAAATTATCATATTATCAAAGCAATATTCAATATATTACTAATTTATTATATATTCACAATGATATTAGACGTCTTGTATTTGCGATATCATAGAAAATACTATACGCGGAATACATGTGCATTAGCTAGGGCGCATGCCTAAGTATAATATATGCTAAAACGATTCACCATATGATTCACATGGATCCTTGAAAGGTGGTGCCCTTAATCATTATGTTATAACGGATGATGTACCTAAGTTTAAAATATAAATCAAATAATTTTATCTATAAAAAAGTTATGCATTCTTTTGAGACTTCAATATCCAATTTGGTTCTTGTCTATTACAATTGTACTGGGTTGTTCCTTTCTTTTAACAAGAATTTTTGCAAAAAAGTGTCTTGGACCTATTTCATTAACATAAATTTATCTAAAAACATAATACACATGTATATACTTGAACGCCTAATATTTTCCTCGCATGTTGGTGGATGATGATATTTTGGTCTATGTTGTTGAAACTGACAACTTTTTTGAACTTATTGAAGAAGAACCCAAATTTTAATTTCATCTAAATTCATGTACAATTTTGTGATAGCTCATGTATCTTACAAATCTTATGAATTATCTACATCCCTAGTAGAGAAGGCATCCATTTGTAGTGAAGTACTGAAAGCATGAGAGATAGTAAGCTTCAAGACCGGAACATGCACATCGTGCGTACGTGCTCTTCCCGTAAGCAATAAGATAATCCTCAGTATAGTGTATGCACAAAGCTCGGAAAGAACAAAATCTTGAAAAAAAAAAGGTACATTGATCCATACTCACTTTTAATGTGCCCTAATTATTTGTCACCATTTGGATTCATATTTAGTTTTAATGTACAATGAATACATTTATACTTCATTATTTGTTGCAATTTAAGGCTAATACGTTATGGACGAATTCTATGTAACAATAGATATATGTACTTCTAAGATCTACTGAAATGGTCGTAAAATCTTCTCATGGCAAACTCTAGAGTAAATTGATATAAAAAGTTCATCGATAAAATAACAATGTGTTACCAAATATTTTAGAGTCGTCCAAATTAGAACTTCATGACCGTGCACATCACGAACTTTTTCTCGCATGTCAATAGATGCCAACCTCTAATTCTATGTTAGTGATGCCAACATGGTTCTGGAGACCATTTGTTGTACAACCAAGAAATAGGTAGACTAGTAAAAAAAGGATATTCATGTGGCATTACATGAGCTCTAGGCTGTCCATCCATTGATCCGGATTTTGCACGAAGCGGATATGACTATTTGTTCTATAGTCAAGAAATTAGAGCAGTACAAAAGGATATTCATGCGCCCTTATTTGGGTTCTAGGATGTCCATCCATCGTTCCAGGTTGGGCACCCTACATGGCAAGACCTCAATCGATGTACACTCAAGAAATAGAAAGTGGTAAAAAATATATTTGCGTGCCATTTGTCCGTCTCTGTGCGTGAGACAAATCCACCATGGATCGATCCTGATTTTGCACACTACATGGTGCATGTAACGACCGGTACATTGCTCATCCGTGAGACAAGATTAAAATCTTCAACGCTGCTGGCGTGCATGCAGGACTTTACGTGGAAGAAAGTGGACCCGCTGAGGGCATGGAGGCAAGTACGGCGTCAACATCAGCATACGCGTTACGACACGGCAGCATCGGCTGTAGCATGTGGACTATATTTTTTTGGCATATCTATGCAGGAATCCTCTTTTGGACAAAAGGAAGTCTGAATTGGTACGGGCAATCGAATCGGTACCGAAAAAATATTAAGGGCATTGGTAGGTAATTTTATTGAACCTTAATGTTAAATGATTTGTTTCTAAGATCTATTGGTTGTAATTACTTGGTTAGTTAAACCGATGGCCAGATGTTTCCTGCTTTTTGTGTGATTTTCTAGCGTAATTCTATAATTTCTGGTTAGCATGTCATATACTTTTTGTGTGATTTTCCAGCACTCTTTGTGTGGGAGAGTGACATGCTCCGCTTTTTCATATAAATACTCGTTATGCTCTTAATTTTCTTCTAGCTGCTTCAAATCCCTTTTAGCTCCTGTTTTTCATGCATATCTTATTCAAACCTGTTAGTTCTAGTAGAGTTATGTTAGTACTCTCTTGTTTCATTGCTATATCATTTGGAGATTTTGTGTTAAAATATATATTGAATGGTGCTTGATGGAAATAGAAAATGCTACATGTGGAAGATGGTATAACGAAAAAGCTTGCATATTCTTGTAGATCACTAAACTGTTTCACTTGATTATTTGCTGTTGTTTTGAGATATTAATATGCTTAATGGTAAACTTGCTGGTTTGGTAGAGTAAAAAAATTAATGGTTGGTCTAAAAGGTTGAAACCGTGCTACACTCAAATAATCAGTTCATGGGATAATGGTATATGACTTCCTTTGCTGATAGCAATCGTAATGGCTTTTTGTTACGTGCTACGGTCGGGGTAGCTAACAGTGACTTGTCACTGCCACGGACCCTCTTGGAGTGATTTTCATTATGCCTTGTAAGATCATAATTTTAGTTGTAATCTTTTAACTTGTGAGTTCTATGTTACGGTTTCTGACACTTCCACCATCCATATTTGCTAGCCTCTTTGGTACTGTGCATTGCTCATTCTCACATTGAGAGTTGGTGCAAACTTCGCCAGTGCATCCAAACCCCGTGGGAGAACTTTGTTCTTCTACACATAATCCAAAAATTATCTCTCTCAAAACAGCCACCATACCTACCTACCATGGCATTTACATAGCCATTCCGAGATATATTTCCATACAACATTCATCATTATTATGTTACTTGTCATGCTTCATTATTATTTTGCATACTTCTACACTGGCGGGAGCATTTAATTTTATATACATCAGAGATATTTCAGTTTGAGTTATGAGTACTAAAAGTGTGATGATTCATTGTAAAATAGAGTGTTGCCCCTACCAGTGAGGTTATATATCAAAAGATAAAAATAAAGAGAAAACGCCCAAAAAGAAAAAAAAAAAGGGCAAAAGAGAGATTATAAAGAGAGAAGGGGCAGCACTACTATCATCTATTCCACGCTTGTGCTTTTTTAGTATCATTACTTCAGTTTGGAGAGAGTTTTCATATTATGACTTGCATATCTATGTGGGGAACTTACATTATAGAACTTGGCTTGTATATTCCAATGATGAGCCTCCTCAAAAGAGCTCTAGGTCTTCGTGAGCAAGCAAGTTGGATGCACCCCCACTAGTTCCATTGGAGAGCTTTCATACGCTTATAGCTCTATGTGCATCATTTGTGTGGCAATCACTACTCCTTCCATAACTTCGATTATAAGACTTCCTCTTGTCTAATGACCACTTTCAGTTGTGTGAGACTTTCTTCCATTGACCATCCAAACCCCCCATAATTTTCTTTTAGCCATAACATCCTGGTGTCAGCGACCAATACAGAACGCTTGCTTGTTTTGAGTGCACAAATATCTTAATGATTTTCCTACGTGCATATTGTTGTCACTTGACTTGATCCTAACAGGAGTTGTTGTGAGAGTTTGATGCCTTGGATGATTATATTGTTGTTCTTGAAGCTTAAATCATCCTTAATAAACCTTGCACGGTTGATTGTCTTTTAGTATTTATTCATTGAAAAGTTTTACTTTGTTCTTCCTAATAGTTTAAACATTATTCTATTTGATATCAACTATAAATCACAACCTTTATTCATTTGATCCTAGTTTACATGATTTACATTACTATGATGATCAAGTTTATGTTGTTAGCATGTCACCTTAGAAATTATTTGTTTTTATCGTTTACCTACTCGAGGACGAGTAAGAACTAAGCTTGGGGATGTTGATATGTCATAAACTTATCCAAAATTTCTGATGTTCCATGTTGTTTTCATGCCATATGCTACATGTTTCCTTTACACTTTATGTCATTTTTATCGATTTCGTGGGACTAATCTATTGACAAGATGCCACAAAGCCCGTTCTTGTTTTCTGTTGTTTTTAGTTTCACAAAAGTTGTTCTAGAAATATTCTCGGAATTGGACGATTCGAAGCCTAGATGTCTTAGAAAGTTGTCGCGCACACGGAGTCCGGAGGGGACCCGGAGGGGAGCCACAGGGGCCCCACACCATGGGTGGGAGCGCCCCCTGGTCGCCCACCGACGTTGCCCTCGCGCCTATATATTACCCTCGAAGGGTTAACCATAAATACATAAGCCTTTTCCACTAAAAACATCCGCAGCCGTCGTTATCGTCAACCCAAGATCGGGAGGGTCCTGGAGCTCTCCCCGGCACCCTGCCGGAGGGGGAATCATCACTGAAGGGCTCTACATCACCATGCCCACCTCTGGAATGATGCGTGAGTAGTTCATCCTTGGACTACGGGTCCATAGAAGTAGCTAGATGGTTGTTCTCTCCTCTTTATGCCTCATGTTTAGATCTTGTGAGCTGCCATACATGATCAAGATCATCTTATTGTAATGCTTCATGTTTGCTAGGATCTGATGAATATTGAATTCTATGTCCAATGATTATCAATCTATCATGTTCTTTTCATGTGTATGTTATTTCTGATCTTGCATGCTCTCCGTTGTTAGTAGACGCTCTGGCCAAGTAGATGCTAGTGACTCCAAGAGGGAGTATTTATGCTCGATAGTGGGTTCATGTCTCCCTTTCACTCAAGCTCGAGTGACAGAAACGTAAACGGGTGGGGGATGTGTTGTTGCCATTAGGGAGAAAACAACGATGCTTACATTACACACTTTGCTTACTGCGATTATATGTTGTTTGCAACTTAATACCCAAGGTTTGGTCGGATGACATTATAAGGGTGGATTATTAGTCATAGATGCAGTTAGTAAGGTATGCAAGATGGAAAGATCAATTTGTGGTCTTAAGCAAGCATCGAAGAGTTGGAATTTATGATTGGATGAGGTAGTCAAAGGGTTTGGCTTCACTAAAAATTTCGAGTAAACTTTTTTATACAAGAAATTTAGTGGGAGCTCTATAGCATTCCTTTTACTTTATATCGATGGCATTTTGTTACTGGGAAATGATAAAGTATTTCTTGGAGCATTCAAAATTTCATTGGAAAAGAGTTTTGGAATGAAAGACTTAGAAGAGGTAGCCTATATACTTGGCATGAAGATCTAACGTGATACATAAAGACGTCTAATAGGGATAAGTTAAGGAAAATACATAGAAAATGTGTTTAAGAGATTCAACATGGACAATTCTGGAAAGCGTTACATTCCTGTGGCACCCGGTACACAGTATTGAGCAAGAAGCACTATCCACAAACAAATACTGAGCAAAAAGATATGGAGGATAAACGTTATGCTTCATAAATAGGTTCCATCATGTATGCTATGACTTGTACAAGACCATGTGTCTTATGCCTTAAGTGTTACGGTAGATATCAATATACACCTGGTAAAGTCCATTGGACATCAGTTAAGAATATTCTAAAATACCTCAGGAGAATGAAGGACATGTACTTAGTCTATGGAGGAGATGAAGAGCTCATGGTAAGAGGTTACACTGACCTCTGGGTTTCAGTCTGATCGAGACGATTACAAAGCACAATCAGGTTATGTGTTCATTCTCAATGGCGGTGTGGTCAGCTGGAGGAGCTCCAAGTAAGGCACTGTGGCAGACTCTACAATGTAGGGGGATATGTGACAACATCAGAAGCTGCAAAGGATGGCTATTGGATAAAGAAGTTCATTACTGAACTAGGAGTGGTTCCTTCTGCAACAGACTCACTTGAGCTCTATTGTGAAAAAAATAGTGCGGTGCCCGGGCAAAGGATCCTAGTTCTCACAGCAAAGCCAAGCACATAGACCGCAAGGATCATCTTACCAGAGATCATGTGTCAAAGGGGTACACAATGATTTGTAAAATTCACACTGAATGTCTCAGATCCGATTACAAAGGCTCTACCATGTCTCAAGTTTTACTCTCACCGATATGGGATCGGGTTAAAATAAGACGTAATGTAATAGCTAGATTATTGTATCTAGTGCAAGTGGCAGACTGCTTGATGTATGCCCAAGAGACAATAATATATATCTGTTTCATGATTAAAGTATTATATTTTTATGTTATTACTATTGTGTTCACTGAATATAAAATTCAGAGGAAAACCCATACGCACGTGTAGAAACATAACACATCGTTATACCCTTTGTCATATCTCACAGACAATCTTGTTAATATTAGATGACCATGTTTTCTTGATCATGGAAATATGTTTTGTCAATAGTAATGACATCACTTTTTTCTTCAACAAAGTGGCTGGCTACTACAAGATTAGTTTTAAAATATTATCGTCATAAGATGGTTGCTTTGTTTTCTTCATTAGACCATGAGAATATTCAATGATGTTTACTGTAAGGGTCATTTTGGTATAGTCAAGTATCACACCGTAAACTAGATGATCAAAAAGGCTATAACTAGGTGGTCTCGAAAGTATTCATTTCATCGTGATAGTTCAAGGCTGGGAATTACTTATCTAGTTAATAGAGTGATAGATCAAGGATTCACTCGGTGAACTAGTATCGGTAAATAAGTCTGCGTAGACAAAGACGTGACACTAGACATGGGGATACTATATCACAGAACGAGTAAAAGGAATCGTACCAAGTATCGAGAATAATGTGATAAGGTGATTAAAGAGTTTAATCACGATGTTATCATTCATCTCGTCCTAAGATATTGATTGTTATCACAAAGTAATATGAACTCACTCAACAACCAACAGGTTCAGTAGTTTTCTTTGTATAACCAGTAGAATCAATATCGACGTCCAGGGTCCTTATGTTGATTATTGATTAGGTAATTGGTTTTCCAATCAGGTATACTTGTTATAAAACCTTTAGGGGTCACACACTTAAGTCGGCATAGTCATTTGTTCGCATTGGGCGGCCCGGAGAAAGAGCGGGTATCATCCGGACAGTTACGGTGTGATAAAATTAATATTCAGAGAGATTGCAGAGGACATGAGATGCCTCGCGATGTTAGCAATATGTTTCTGACATTGCTAGATAAGATCTATGGTTTTATCTATACACGTCACAGGGTTCCAGAAGAGTTTCGGGAAAACACCGAGAAGGTGGGAAGTGCCAGAGAACATATTTCCTCCTATGGGTGAACCAAATTTTGGGGGCTGCCAAGTGGGGCCTATGGCCCCACAATGCGCACCACCAACCCCTGGGATTTTTTCCTAATTTATTTGAGAAATAAATAAGGAAGAAAAGAGGAAAAAGGAGAAAGGAAAGAAAGGGGTATTGGACTCCATCTAGAAGTCCAATCCAAGTTGCCCTAGGAGGGGTGGTGCGGCCACCTCCTCCTTGGTGCGGCAACCCCTTTGGATTGGGAGTAGGACTCCCTCTCCCCAAGAAACTCCCCCTCTCCTCCAACTATTAAAGGACCCCAATCCCTTGAGGCAAATTAAACACAAATTTAGCTCTCTAGCCTCTCTCTAGTTGATTATAGGGTCTAATTAGGGTTTCTAATTTGTGCTCCTCTAATTGAATTAGAGTTTCTGCTAATTGGGTTTTGAGGTGTCCTCTCCCGATTATATCTAGCTCTAATCTCTCTATCTCTTTCACATGGGTTAGGATCTCTCCACCTGTATTTTGATAGATGTACGTGTGCGAAACTTGATACGGGTAACACGTGATACCCTCACTCTGCGGGGTCCAGAAGTCGCGATACGGGGAGGCGGCGACAAGCCCAACGCTAGGCTTAGCCACACGACTCTTCATCAGGCATCACCGACATTGTCATTGACACACGTTCCATGCTCCTTGTTGGTAATGATCAGATCTTACCTTGCTCATTCCTCGATAGTAGATCCTATGTGCTACGTAGGTTAGAAAATTTTAAATTCTGCTACGTACACCAATATAAAATTGATTAGCTTGTCTCATCGGTTGCCTAGTTCGGGTGTTCCATTTGTATTTGCAGGGATGTTAAAAACATTTACAAAGCTAGGACGTGGCGGTGTATTGGCTCCCTGTGGATCGCTCACAAGGATATGGAGCGTGAGGAGGTGGTCAACTCCCTATTGGTGGACCATCTCTATTCAGGGTGACTCATGGAATAGGAAAACTAAGGTAAAGGTCTTAGTCGACCACCCTCGATCAGCACATCATCGGAACTGTGCCAATAGCTTGGAATTAGGAGTTGATTGGCACGTGTGGTAAAATTGTGCACCCCTGCAGGCTTAAATAATTTCGAAAATCCATGTCCACAGTACAACTAAGTGAAGGATTATGGGATCATAGATAACTTGAATATGACGTAAAAGTCATGAATGGTTGGTATGAATGGGTGGTTCTTGTGACAAGAGATGTTCATGATGTTTCAGAGGACTAGAAGATGATGGATGAAGCTAGTGTGTCCCTTTAAAAAGACTTGTTTTTACGAGGTTCTCTATCTCCCTAGATTTGAAACAAAAATAGCTTTACGCAAAAACAATCTTCATAAATCTCTTATGACCGAGAAGATATATAATAGGTTAATTAAGTCTTGTTGAGTACTTTCAGTACTCGACTTTGCTCCTTTTGCTGCAGGTGAACTTTCGCACTTCAGAGGTGGTTTCTACAGGGACATTGACGAATAGCATGGGGTTCCCAGTCAACAGTGTGTAATTTATGGGCTAGGACGTCTCCTTATGTTGTGGGCTCTTAGGCCTTTTGGTTTTGTTCACTAGAAACGTAATTCTCTCTCGTTGTTTGATGTAATGTTGGGTCATGTGACCTCTATGTGTTAGTTATACTCTTGTAAGAATTCTTAATACAGCTTCATGTCTAGAGTTACTTCTTCGATCGGTTGTTGGTTTCGAGCTCATCGTTCTACAGTTTTAGCTAGGCCTGTGTTGACTGTCACAGTCGTGTGGTTGTGGTGCCGATGATCCATTCTGAGCACGCATGCCGATGTTTACTCGGCCTAGGATTGGTATACCTAGTAACCCTTGACATGTGTAGCACTTCCTGAGACACATAGCATCTCTATATAGTTTTGGTCCCATTCCGCCAGCTTCACAAGATTCATGGATTTTTTGATATGCATACTTGGTTATGGCTAGCATGGACATAAGGAGCAGTAGTACCAACGTTTTTCGGATTGCATGTCGACGATTCCAGTCTATCTATTGTTGTGTGTTACGGGCGGGGGTGGTAACCCCGAAACCCTTGTGGTTCCCTGACTAGTAGCGCATAACACTTTGGGTCTGGGGTCTGACAGGTCTTGGTATCAGAGCATGACTTCCCGTAGGAAACCCTTGAGTTTGTCCGGTGTTGAGTCTAGTGGGTTATGAAAAATATTTCAAACCTACAAATGAGTTGTGAAAACATGTTTAGGATTCTTTTTACTCCTCACCTGGTATCGCTCCAACTCTTAGTCATCTTACCTTATTTTTTCAAAAAACATTTTACCTCTCATCTGTTACCTTCAAAACTAGGATCAAAATCATTGGGAGTTTTTCCTAGTACTCTGTGTCCGGTTGATAATGTTATTAGAGTTTCCAAGTTACCTCCATTGATTTAAATCATTCATTTCAATTGACTTTAGATGGTACATATCGAGTTGTGGATCTGTTATCCGTTGTCAAGTGATATATAGGACGTGACTTGTGGTTATGCATCGTCATTACATTCCATTGTCATGGTTATAAATCAGCTGCTCGGTTTATATGTCTCGTATGCCTTTTTACTACCAAGCTTGGTGAGCAGATATGTCTTGTACCACATGTCTTGTTCTACCTGCAATATGTGAGCTATCATGTTTTCCTTTGAACCAGTCATGAACCCTTCCATTGTATTATTTTCCATGGGAGTCTTTTTCATGGTTCTAATTTCTTTTGCTTAGGATGTCCGAGAGTACTCGAGATTCTGTTGAAGATGGTCATGTCAAGGAAGAACCGCCGCCATCTTCATTAATGATGCAGGTTCTCCAGGATATCAAGACCAACCACCTGAGAAATGAACGTCAACTTGAGTGTGTGATGCAGTTTACTGAACGTCATTCTTACAAATGCATTACACTTGGGGATTTAGTTCATGCTAAGCTTCCATCTTGCAGTAAACTCAAGGATCCCCTTGATGCTGATGATTGTCTTTGCACCATCGAGCGCAAATTTAATGCACTCCATGTTCAAGAAAGTGACTGTGTGAACTTGGACACCTATTAGCTAGAGGGTGAGGTTGGTTCATGGTGGGAAGGTTTCTTGGCATTGAAGTCGCCAAGACATAAGGTTACTTGGGAGGAGTTCCGTAACGAGTTCCATGTTTGCAATACCCTAAGGCAGTTATGGACATCAAAAGAAAAGAGTTCCTGGATCTAACCTAGGGACAGATGGTTGTTGAAACTTACGGGCATGAATTCACTCGTTTGGCTCAGTATGCACCCTGAGATGTTGCATATGATGCGGACATACAAGACTTTTTTTCGCAAGGGTCTGGATTACGGAGTTTTCTATGATCTATTATCTTCTAGTTTCCAACCTTCTAGGACCTTTAACCAGGCTTTTACCTTAGAGAATGTGAAGATGGAAATGGAAGTCTCGCTGAAAAAGACCTTCGGAGATTCACATGTGTCTTCTTCTGGTTCCAAGAAGCGTCGAGTTTCCATTCCATATAGTGTTATTCCATATCCACCAGCTATTCAACAAGGCCACTTCGGTAGGCATTCTAGTGTTTCTTGTAACAAAAAACAACTGGTAACATGTAACATATGTAGTGAACTTGGCCACTACTCCAACAAATGTCCCCAAAGGATATCTCATGCACTTCAGCACGTCCCTACACGTGTTGTTAACCATGGTCGGTTGAACCATGCTTTTCTTGAAGAAGCTCAGAATACACCTGATGTCGTGTTGGGAATACTTCGTGTCAATTTAGCTCTAGCCTTTGTTCTGTTTGATTCTGGAGCATCACACTCATGTGTGTCAAGAGCTTTTGTGGTGTTGCAATACATACCCTTTGCAAAGATGGTTCCTCCTTTACTAATCTCCACCCTAGGGTCTACCTACGAGATCAATCACTGTTTCCCTAGTATCCCAATTGAGATAGGAGGTTTGGTGTTTCTTTCTACTCTTGCCATCGTGGACTCAACTGATATCAATGTCATACTGGGCATGGATTGATGGTCAACACATCATGCTATGCTTGACTATGCAACCAGGTTTGTTACCCTTATTCATCTGTATGATCAGACAACTCGGTTATTGTTTCCTTGTGAGATAGTTGAACATAAACCACGTCTTCGGCTTAATGCAATCGAGAAGGTCGTCCACCTATCGAGATTTATGAGGTACCGGTTGTGTGTGAGTTTCTGGGTGTCTTCTCGGAAGGGCTTCCTAGTATGCATCATGATTATTCACTAGAGTTTTTTGTTGAACTAATTCTTGGAGTTGCTCCTGTGTCCGAAATACCATATCATATGTCTTCAGAAGAGTTGGTTGAGATGAAGAAGCAAATAGAGGAGTCAGAAGGAAAAGGCTTCACTCAAGCCAACACATCTTCTTGTGGATGTCCTACACTCTTTGTCATGAAGAAGGATACCGCAGTTCCGCAACTGGATGGTGAATATTCTTCGTTTAATGATGTGACATCTTGGCTCAGGGTTTAATAGGACTGATAGGATACTCATATCAACAAGGTAGACCTTATTTTCCGGAACCTCGCATGAAGCGATTTGAGGATGGGTGGCCGACAGAGAAGTCATTCCCGGGTGCGGACGAGTGAGGACAAAGGGCGCAGAAAAGACTAGTGTTGGTCTATGGGGCTAGTCTAGAGATTCTAGAGAACTGCCAGCGGTGACACTCGTCAGTCAAGGGGTGCCCAGGGGATTAATTCTTGGTAGTTACGTTGCGTTCCCATCCTTTCCTGGTAATTTCATTCGCATCGGCGCCAACTGAGACGTCGAGCGCTCCACTTTTTTCTCTAGTACAAAACCGTTTTCCCCATTGGTGTAGGCTACCTAGGAACAGAAAACAAGTCGTGTTAACCATCTCCATAAGGGCATGTACATCACTAGGCCCTAATCAAGGCGCTTAGGTGAAAAAAAATACCAAATAATCCAATTTATCACCAAAGCACCCGATCCCGTAATGCTAACCGCTTATTTGTGTCGTTGATACGTCATAAACGTATCCTTAATTTCTGATGTTCCATGTTGTCTTGATGGTGTTTCCTACATGTTTGTTGTATACTTTATGTCATTTTTATCGATTTTCCGGACTAACCTATTGACAAGATGCCACAGAGCCAGTTCCCTGTTTTCTGCTGTTTTTAGTTTCAGAAAAGTTCTAGAAATATTCTCGGAACTGGAAAATCCGAAGTCCGGAGGTCCTAGAATTCCCGAAGGTTCCACAGGGCCCCGAATAGGCCCGGAGGGGGCCACAGGGGGACACACCATAGGACGGCACGCCCCCTGGCCGCGCCATGGTATGGTGTGGGCCCCCAGGCCTCCACCGCCTTTGCCCTTTCGCCTATTTATACCCCCCGATACGTCAACCCTAAAGATATACCACTTTTTCCCGAGAAACACCCGAGGCCGCCGTCATCATCATCCCGAGATCGGGAGGGTTCTGGAGCTCTCCCAGGCACCCTGACGGGAGGGGAATTCATCACCAGAGAGGTCTACACCACCATGCCCTCCTCTGAAGTGATGCGTGAGTAGTTCATCCCTGGACTACGGGTCCATAGCAGTAGCTATATGGTTGTTCTCTCCACTTTGTACCTCATGTTTAGATCTTGTGAGCTGCCCTACATGATTGAGATCATCTTTATGTAATGCTACATGTTGTGTTTGCTGGGATCTGATGAATGTTGAATGCTATGTCTTCTGATTATCAATCTATCATGTTATCATCATGCATATGTTATTTATGATCTTGCATGCTCTCCGTTATTAGTAGATTCTCTGGCCAAGTAGATGCTAGTAAATCCAAGAGGGAGTATTTATGCTTGATAGTGGGTTCATGCCTCCTTTGCATCTGTGCTCGAGTGACAGAAACGTGACGGATGGAGGTTGTGTTGTTGCCATTAGAGAGAAAACAACGGTGTTTAACTAGTTTACATTGTTTACATTACACACTTTTCTTACTGCGATAATCTGTTGCTTGCAACTTAATACCCAGCGTTTGTTCGGATGATATTTGGAAGGTGGATTATTAGTCATAGATGTAGTTGGATGTCTGTCTATGTATTTTGTTGTAATGCCCGCACGAATCACAAAGTAATCTTTATGTCTTGCATATGCACTACGGTGCAGCCTTCATTTCTGTCAATTGCACAACTGTAATTTGTTCACCACACATGTTATTTATGTTTCACGGAGAGACACCACTAGTGAACTGTGGACCCCGGTCCATTTTCTCATTCTGATAATACACACACTGCTCACACTGTTTTCATACTGTTACTACTACTTTCTTACTGTTTTCCACACCATACGTTTAACCTCTTTGTGTTCAGCAAAACATGTGACATTGACAACCTCACTGCTTCATTGGAGCAAAGTGATTTTATTGTGTTGTGTAGGTTCCACGTTGCTTTTGAACCGGTAGTGCGCCCTGCCAACTCAGCTGCTTCAAACTTCTGAAGTTACTCTTTCCCCCTACTGGTCGATTCAACATTGGTTTCTTTCTGAGGGAAAACTTGCTGCTGCACTCTTCATACCTTCCTCTTGGGGTCTCCCAACGAACGTGTGTTCACACGCATCAAGCATATTTTCTGGCACTGTTGCCGGGGAGGAAGAGAATTTCTGCAAGGGGAGTCTCTCACTTCCAATCTCCTCTTTTTTTCTTAGTTTATTTTATTTTTTCTTGTTTGCTTCTCTTTATCAAAAACACACAAAAAATAGTTCTTATTCTAGCTTTAGTTTTATTCTTGTTATTAGTCTTGTTAAAATGACTACTCCTGAGAACACTAAGTTGTGTGACTTTACTAGCACCAACAACAATGATTTCATTAGCACACCTATTGCTCCACCTGCTCCTACTGCTTATTTTTATGAGATAAATCCTTCCATGTTAAACCTTGTTATGAGAGAGAATTTTTCTGCTGTTAGTGCTGCTGATGCTGCTGCCCATCTTAATAATTTTGTTGAACTATGTGAGATGCAAAAATATAAAGATGTAGATGGAGATATTATTAAACTGAAATTGTTTCCTTTCTCTTTGAGAGGAAGAGCTAAAGAATGGTTGCTATCTTTGCCTAGAAATAGTATTGAATCTTGGACTAAGTTTAAAGATGCTTTCATTGGAAAATATTATCCTCCTGCTAAGATTATATCTTTAAGAAGTAGCATTATGAATTTTAAGCATCTTGATAATCAGCATGTTGCTAAAGCTTGGGAAAGAATGAAATATTTAGTAAAGAATTGTCCCACTCATGATCTGACTAATTGGATGATCATCCAAACCTTTTATGCAGGTCTGAATTTTTCTTCAAGAAACCTTCTGGATTCAGCTGCTGGAGGAACCTTTATGTCCATTACCTTGGGGTCAGCAACAAAGCTTCTTGATGATATGATGTTAACTTATTATGAATGGCACACTGAGAGAGCTACAACTAGTAAGAAGGTAAATTCTGTTGAAGAAATCTCCTCTTTGAATGATAGACTTGATGCTATTAAGTCTATGCTTGTGAATTGCCATGCTCCTATTGATCCAAATAATGTTCCTTTAGCCTCTTTGGTTTCTCAAGAAGAGCATGTTGATGTGAACTTCATTAAAAATAATAATTTCAACACTAATGCTTATAGGAAGAATTTTGGTAGCAACAATTATAGGCCATATCCTCCCAATAATAGTAATGCTTATGGTAATTCTTATGGTAATTCATACAACAACAATAAAAGTGTACCCTCTGATCTTGAGAACATGCTTAAGAATTTTATTAGTACACCAACTGCTTTCAATAAATCTGTTGAGGAAAAATTTGGCAAAATTGATGTTCCTGCTTCTAAAGTTGATAGCCTTGCTCTTGATGTTGATTTTATGAAACTAAAGGTTATGGCTCATGATGTTAAAGAAAGTAAAACTTTGAATGCCATCCAAATTCGAATTGATGATAATGTTAGGATGTTAGCTGAATTGCATGCTAGATGGGAAAGAGAAGATGAAATAGCTAGAAACAATAATATAGCTAATGTTTGCACCATTACCACCACTAGTAAAACTGAAGCTTCTCATGCTAGAAAACCTTCTACTATCAATGGTAAAGTAATTGGTGTTGGAAACACTCCCACTTCTTCTATTAAAAATGCAAAACTTCCTGAAACTGCTAAAAATGTTCCGGATAAAAGTGCTGAAGTTTTTAGAAACATGGGAGACAATGGTCCAATTACCTTTGATAAAAATGATCTTGATGATTGCAACATAACTTAAGTGATTAAGTTCTTACAAAAACTTTCTAGTTGTCCTAATGCTAGTGCTATGAATATGGCTTTCACAAAACATATTACAAATGCTCTCATGCAAATTAGAGAGGATGAGTTAAGATGTGAAGCCTCTATCCCTAGGAAGCTAGATGATGGTTGGGAACCCACTATTAAAATGAAAGTGAATGATTTTGATTGCAATGCTCTATGTGATCTTGGTTCTAGTATCTCTGTTATGCCCAAGAAACTCTTTGATATTCTTGATTTAGCACCATTGGAACCCTGTTATTTGGATGTTCGTCTTATGGATAATGTTAGAAAGAAACCTTTGGGGAGAGTTGACGATGTTCTTATCATGGTTGAATAATAATCTTGTCCCTGTTGATTTTGTTGTCTTGAATGTTGAATTCAATGCTTCTTGTCCAATTGTTTTGGGAAGACCTTTTCTTAGAACTGTTGGTGCTGTTATTGATATGAAAGAGGGGAATATTAAATTTCAGTTCACACTCAAGAAAGGTATGGAACACTTTCCTAGAAAGAGAATAAAGTTGCCTTTTGATTCTATTATTCGAACAAATTTCAATTTGGATGCTTCTTCACTTGAAAACACTTGATTCCACTTTTCCGGGCCTAGCTAAAAGGCGTTAAAGAAAAGAACTTCTGGAGATAACCCATGGTTTTGTTTTTGCTTTGTTTTTCTCTTTTTTCTTTGAGTCAAGTGGTTGTATACTTTTGTAGAAAATCCTCTGTTTCTTTCTTTTCATGTTTTAGTTGTGCTAAGTAAAGTTTCTGACGACAGTTGGAGTTGGTTTTGGATTTCTGCGCAGGAAACAGATTTCTGCTGTCCACCGTAAAAAATCGTATAATTCACAGAAAATCAGTATGACCTAAATTTTTTTGTTCTTATTCCTTAGCTGATTCCACAATTTTTTTTGTTCTTTAAGTTTTTCGATCTGAGCAACATAAGTGCCCCCGAAAAAATTCATCTTTACAGATTGTTCTGGTTTTGACATATTCTGCCATTTTTCTTGCATTTGCCCTTTTATGATGTCAAGTGGATTTCTTTGCTTCACGAAACTTCAGTGGTTGCATCTAAAGTTTAGAAGTGTCAATATCACTTGTGCCCTACAGAACCCATAGATTTTTGATTGTTGCACTAACCCTCTAATGTTAATTACTCATTGAGTGTGGTGTGAAGGAAGTTTTCAAGGGTCAAGAGAAGAGGGTGATATATGTGATCAAGAAAAGTGCAAAGTGAAAGCTTGGGGATGCCCCCGTGGTTCATCCAAGCATATTTTAAGAAGACTCAAGCATCTAAGCTTGGGTATGCCCAAGGCATCCCATTCTTCATCAACAATCTATGAGGTCACTTCTAGTGAAACTATATTTTTATTCGTTCACATCATATGAAGTTTACTTGGAGCGTCTGTTTGTATTTCTTTTGTTTTCCTTGCTGTAATAATATAGTTGGACCCTAGAATTCCTTGTTTGGGAGAGAGACACACTCTGCTTTTTCATTTGAATACTTGTTATGCTCGTATTCTTAGTTTTTCTTCTAGCTGCTGCAAAATTCCTATTTAGCTCTTGTTTTCATTGCATCTCTTTTTCAGAGTTGTTAGTTTTAGTAGTGTTGTGTGAGTACTTTCATGTTTGCTTTCTGTAGCATTTAGAGAGTTTTTATTAAAACATATTTTGTATGGTGCTTGTTGGAAAAAGAAATTGTTGCTTGTAGTAGAATTTATAACGGTGCAAGTAGAAGCTTGTATAGACTGTGGCTAGACTTTTTCGTATCATGCTAGATGTTATTTTAATTCTGAAGCCTAGTGGTTATTTGGTAGCATGATTAGTTTCAAATATGTGAGAGTGTTTAATGTGCATTGAAAGAATCATGAGTTGTTCTTGTCATATTGAAGCATAAATTTGTGGTGTTCTCTTATTTGGTTGACTTGGCGCATGCTCACACCATGTTTATGACTATGAACCAGTCACTTATAGCCTCTATGATCATTTAGATTTTGAACTTGTAGTACCACTTATGCTTTGATTAATGATGTTTATGTCGCTATGCATGATTATGGCTCTTATGCTCTCTTGATTTGTCGCTCCCAGTCTTTTGCTAGCCTCCACCTGTACTGAGTATGAGCTCTACTCGTGCATCCAACTCCCAAAAACCAAAGTATGCCAAATGTGTCCACCATACCTACCTACATGTGGTATTTAACCTCCACTCCAAAGTAAATTGCTCATGTGTTACCTTTAAAACTTTCAAAATTACTCATGTTTTGTGTTCCTGTTTTAGCTCGTGAGGACGTAAATAGAGAATCTTTATCTCACTTGTTGATTGGACTTTCACACCTTGGACTACTTGCTTTATCCGCTTATCCAATGATAGAAAAGCTGGCAGCGGGGTGCCCAACCCCAAATTAGTAAATAACAAATTCTCTTCACTATTGTTTCCCCTGATTTATCAGTCAAAGCATAATTGTGTAAAAAAGAGGGATGACCTTCTACCCAGATGCGTCCTTCTATAGGAGCCGCTCTTGTGAAGTCTAGTTGGCTTGTGACGTACTGTATTTTCTATTTACCATTCGTTGACATAAGCATACACCTCTCTTAAAAATATTTTCAATACCTCTATTTAACAAAATAAAAAGCTCTACCACATGAGTTGTGTCACACCCCAGTTTTTGGACTCTTGGACTGTGCTCAAGAAGACAAAAATTAGGGCCAACAATTTTTTTTTAACAACATGATTTTTTGGACTAACAAGTGTTTGTAATGTTAAACATATTTGCAACACAAGTCTTGTTTCCATATAAAACCAATACCTTATGTTTCTGAGAAATATTCCTATTTTATTTTCCCCTGATGTTTTCATAATGTTACTTGAGAGATTTTCATTCCAAGACTTGGATCATTATGGTTTGCAACTTAAAACAAACTTTTAACTTTGTTGGATCCAAGAAAACAAGTTTCCAAGATGATCTATGAGAGTTTCCTTTTAACTTTCCTATAGAAAACAATGTCTGAGAATAAAGCCAAATACAGGTTTTCTACCATTGTTTTCACCAAGCTATAAATTGTTATTTTATGATTTCTTGACTTTAAATTAAACCTTGAAATGCATACTACAAAGCTATAAGCTCACTTTTATTTCTGGAGAAATAAAAACTATCTTTTGCTTGGTGTGTTTGTGGTATAAAATTAAGGCAGAAAATGACATTTTTGAGAAACAGATAAAAACAGGAAGTATACCTTTTCCACCAATGTTTTCATGGCCTTAACTTATTTAAAATTTGTTTTCAAAAGTTGTTTATGAAAGTATATAACATGGTTAACA
The DNA here is from genome assembly GCA_028641055.1 of Alopecurus myosuroides. Classification (NCBI taxonomy): domain Eukaryota; kingdom Viridiplantae; phylum Streptophyta; class Magnoliopsida; order Poales; family Poaceae; genus Alopecurus; species Alopecurus myosuroides. The sequence goes on along the minus strand of CM054057.1, from coordinate 521,835,996 downwards.
AATCCATACCTTGAAAACAAATTTTTAGAATCATTTAAGCACTGAAAACAAACCCAACTTTTTCAACTTTCTGTCTGTTTTCAACACTTAGAAAATTTCTAAGTCCTTAGACTGAATTTTCTGAATTTTGCAGTAAACAGCAGTAGATACAATTTTGCACCTTTGATTTCTTGTTGATACCTTGATCTTTTGTAAGTGTAACCAAGCCTAGTGTGTTGACCAGCATTCCTACTCGACCAATAATGCATTGGGTTCCTTCTAGAAGCCCTAGGCCTGAACTTATTAGAGAGAGAAGAGGAGATGAGGTGGCAGAAGTGGGAGCCCATGCCATTGACTATTTTTGGTTGCCACTTGCACCACTTGCACCTTTGGCCAGGTTGAGACCTGCACACACATGCTTGGTGACTAGGGCAAGCCAGTGCACGTTTTGGAAATGACAAAAAACCCTAGGGTTTGCTCTATGCCATTGTTGGCATCCAACCGAGCTCCCCATTTTGCCCTTGAGGTTCGGACCTTGGCTATAAGTACCAGGGCCGTGCCCTTGTGTTCCTTGCACCTCTCACTTTCCCTCCTACCTCCCCTGGTTGTTTTCTACCCAAGCCCTAGCCCTAAGCGAACCTAGCTCGAGTTCTAGCCCGAGGGGTGAGCACCACGGCCACGACAGTGCCCTGCTCGCACCCCTCCACTCCAACCCCTCCCACTGCCACAGTACCACTCCCCACACTCCCCTGAACCTCCCAGACAAGGCCCCGAGCCCGCTAACCCCCGGAGGCGCCGCCGCAGTCCACCTCGCCGCCGCGGTCACCGTGCAGAGCGCCGGCCGCGTTCCACCGCTGACGGCCACGCCGCGAGTCGCGGTCGCCGCCCCTCGGTGCCTCAACCACCCAGCTGCCACCCCCGAGCGCCCACAGCCCCTCCCGAGCCCCATGGTGAGCGCTACGGACATCCCCTTTTTCTTCCTGTTCGGGTTTCAGAGAGAGAGGGTCGGGGGGAGGAAGAAGAGCACGCGCCGTCCGATCTGAGATCGACGGCCGCGCTCAAACGGACGTTTCCCCCGCCAGCGCTTGCGTGCGTAGTGCAGCGGGCCTAGAGATATGAAATATAAACCACCCAAAATTTGCAGATCTACTTTTGGACGATTATTTTGAACACAATGAATGCTCTCCCTCATACTGTCAGTGAGAATGTTTTATCTATAACTTTTAAAATATGTGACCAAATGGAATGAACTAAACTGTTCTGGATAGGTATTAAAAATATCTATCCAATGCAGTTAACCTCACATCAAGGTGAGTTGTAGAATGAAAATGCCATCCAGATTACTAAATTTTTGGTGGACAAATCTAGAAACAGCACTTTCCTGTTTCTGTTTTTAATTATGTTCTTGTTTGAAAATGATTGGTGTGGATGATTGGATCTTGCTTCCTAGCTTGTATAAAGTTTTTAGGACTTGTTATTGAGTTGTTTTCTTACAGTACCTCTACCTTAGAAAGTGTGTGCATGTTTGGAAACTGAAATAAAAAATGAGATAGCATTTGATACCTCCTAGTTTTATTATTTGAAATTATGGTGAGAGCTAGACCTTTGGGTGAATGTTTTATTAAATTTTGTGCTATGATTGCTATGGATCCAGTACCATTTTGGTACTGTTATTTTGAAGTTAATACCTCTGTTAGCTTTCATGCCTTTTTATAGTGAAGCATGTGTAGGTTTTGTTATTCTTATGCACTAGTATTGTTTTCACTAGAATAAATGGCTTTGTGATGTTTTATTTTGTTATACTAATTTTTGTCATGAGTAACCAGAGGCTTAGTACCTCTTTTGCCTTGGTATTAGTGGGCCCATAACCCACTGGTCCCATTGCATCTTGGCTGTGGATGAAAGTCCCCAACCATGCACATGTGAGAAATTATCATGTGTTGAATTGTGATTGATTGCTGTTTTCCACCATGGAAAATATAATTGTTTGTTTTCACCTATGCAAGTGAGAAGTTTATTTCTTATCAGAGGATACTAGTATGTTAGATGTGATCCATTTTGTTAGCATAATATTCCTTAGGAGTATCATGTTAAGAAATGGCTCACTATTGAGTGCTAAATTAAATAGTTTGCAAATAAGCTAAATTCCCCTTTATTGATAGATTGTTTGTGAGTGATTTAAATTGAGTGTTTGGATTTTTGAAAAGAGTTATAGAACTTTTCATCAAGTGAATAGCTACTGGTTGTGTAGGTTATACCATGTTTTGCTTGCTAGTAATTGTTTGAGACAACAAAAATTGCTAGAATTAATTTGTGCATGCTTAATAGTTGTTTCATGGAATTATTTTGATGTTCTTGCTTCCTAGCATGAGCATGATTTGTGTACCATTCTTAGGTACATTTGTATTCATGACTTGCTTGATTAGGTTTAAGCAATCATGATAGCATTGTTTCCTTCTCTAGTGTTCAACTAGTGTCACCACTAGAAAATGGTGATGTTTGCTATGGTTTTGTCAACCCTTATTTCATGAGTGTATGAGCTTACTATAGCATGTTTAGGAGGTTATTACTTCTGTTATCATGCCATGAATTATTTAGTTTCATGTGCTATAGTTATAGAATATAATTATTTTCTTATAGCATGCTTGTGTAGATTTTCCATACTAGTATACTATTAGTGCAGTCCTGTTTTTATGCCTGTTTAATAGGAGTATTATCTTGGGTGGAGATGGTGTTTTAGATCTTTTTATGACTTTATTCTTTGGTTATTAGCTACTGGTTGTTTGTTAAATTTTCATGATTGATGGATTCCAAAATTTCAAGTAAACATTAAGGTAGTAAATAAATAGCCTATTCATCTGTGGTGTGTTTACCTGTTGTTTGAAAATTGTCTGAGTGTGTACCTTAGCATGAGTGTCATACTTGTGTTATTTGTTGTGCTAGTGTTGTTGTTGTGCTTAAGAGTATCTTTTGAGACTTAGACATCCAACTAAAATCATAAACCCATTTAAGTGATAGTTGCTGGTGGTGAATAATGCCCACTGCCATGGGTATTGCTCTGTCTGTTTGTTTTCATCATAGTAACCTAACCCTTTGCACCCACAAGCTATATTTTTAGCTTCTCATATATCTTTCTATGAGGGTGGTACACCACTCCATTTGTGGTATGTAAGACGTGGGATATGGTTTTCTAAACCATATGCTTGTCTGACGATAGTTGTGTGCCCTGAGAGCTATGTGAGACAGTTTTCTCGATAACGTTTGTGAGTTGGCGCCATTATACTTTTTGCTCGCTGTATGTGTTGTTTATCTTGGTTGTGTGTCTTTTAGACCTGAGTGTGTGTCTTGTATTCTTTTACGACGCTAGAAAACGAAGAAGAAGAAGAAGCAGTTGTGGAGCTGTGCGTCAAGTTCAAGCTACTTCAAGGCCAGGGACATTAAGAGATTGAGGCAAGCCATCCTGATGCTTGCTGTTATAATACCCTTATCATTATCTATCATGCATGTTTTACTTCCGAAAGGTTTTACGAGAACTTTGGTTTCCAAAAACTATTTTTGAGTGAATAATACTACTACTATTATATATACTATGCCATTAGTTGATACTTGGTGTTACCAAGCCCATAAGCCACCATGTGGTATTTATTACCATCACAAATATTAGTCCCTAAGTGGACACCTTAAAATTGTGTTTTTTACGCAACAAAGGCTTTATGGAAAAACCCGGAGAAAAGGCGGATCCTTATTCTCCGGAGAAATGAGGAAGTGGTCATTTTTGGGGAAAATGGTGTTTTTCAAAAATGACACATAACCTAGTCTTCGCCGGACAACCTTTACCGTACTGCCACCCTACCCCAACATGGGCACGGGGCTTAACTGGAAGTTTGTCCCTGTTAGTGTGTGTTCTATCTCAAAAGCTATAAGGGACGGGATCCCTCGAACCGATTGTCGCCAAAACTCCCAATGTTGAGACATACAAAGTGTGGGATTAAGTTCACCTCCGGTCGCATCAGTTGAGGCATCCTGGATGGCGGGGATTAGCTCGGTGCCGGGGATGACCGGTAAAACTCAACTGAGAAATAGACACATTCTAGCTCGAACATAGTGGAAGGTTATGATCACTGATCTGATGTTTCACATACTGTTGTTACAGTCCGTGATTGTTCACGGCAGGTGTACTGAATCTGGTGGATGTGTACACCTCTGCAGAGTACAACTTTTTCGAAGAAGCCGCGTCCTCGGATATGGACAGTTGAATGTGTCAATGTTTTCAAAAAGATGTTTTAAAAAGGAGTGTTGAACTCGGGAAGTTCGGAAAAGAAGAAAAACCTTGTACCATGGAGGTACCGATGATGAAAAGCCAGAAGTTGTTTTACAAGAAGTCTTGAAGAGAAAAAAAAAACTTTCCTCTCTAGGCAAACATCTGGAAATTGATTCCAAGAAGCTTTGCAAAGAGAAAACTTTCTCCTAATAAAGTTTTATAAAACCTCTTGTACATGCGATATCGACAAGACAAACAAAGCTATACTATTGTCTTCTGAAGTATCTTCTTCAGCAAAGATACAGATTAACCTGACTGCAACTATGGTGTCATCCTATATGAACACCATTGATAGTGAACCCTATTTATAGCTTACCTATTACACCATATAAGCATTCTTGCACCTTTGGTAAGTTAAATGATGGATGTCTTGCTGAGTACATTCAAATGTACTCATTATGGTTTCGCCCCTGGTATCTACTTGCCAGACTTGGATAAGGAGTCTCAGAAGAAGATCAAAAAAAAGGAGTACGGAGCTGATGGCTTTGCGAACTAGGATCGTCTCCGGGTCAGCAGCCTGTAGGTTAAGGCGTGACTTGGGCTCTACCGCGTTTTGTGTGTGTTTAGCCTTCCGCAGTGTGTGTTGTGTGTTGTCCTGCGTGACAACCGTGTAATCTTGGTCATGTGACCATGTGTCCTTGTAAGTGTTGTGTAACCGTGTGATGGATATTGTATCTGTGTACCAGCTTGATATGTTGTTCACGACTGAATTTCCTGGGATCGTGAATGTATGCGTATCAGAGGTGTCCTTGAACAGTGGTTCGAAGGGCAGGCCCTACAGAGTTGGTATCAGAGCTATCCTGACCTTAGGAGACCTTAGTTAGCATGGACGTTAGCTAGTACCCTGACAATGGAAGTAAAACAAACCAGGTCATTAAGCTGATTATTTTTCAAAAGGATTCCATACTCCATCCCCTCTGGTTTTCAAGAAAAACTCTACTTACACTCAAGTTAAAAAGGGAGCATTTTAAAATTCTGCACACTATTACCTAACTTAACCCACTTTAAAATCTTGTGTAGATGGAAGTTATCTTCACCAAGTCCTTCCGGCTGGGATCGCATGCACCTTGCTACCGCCGTTTTGAGGAGGATTTGATCAAGATGGCTCATCTTATCGGTCGTCCCACACCTGAGTTGAAGGGAGCCCAGATTCACGATGATGAACGAGAATTGTCCTGGTTGGTTGTCTGTACCATCCGTGCACCTCTGCTAGCACCGTCAAACCCAGAAATCATTTGGGAAGTGGTAGAGAGCAGTTGGGAAGATGGCATCCTTAGGGTAATGCAGCTGGTCATTGCCAAGCTCGCGAACTTTTTTCGCGACAAGTTTGCAGGAACCCCTTATAGGTACTTTGGAAGGCGAGATGAGGATGACAGGCCAGTAGAAGTCACTGGAGACTTTGTGTTTGCTCGTCACTTCTAGCACCTGGAGGGACAGCTGTACAACACCCAACTCTCCCTTGATAGAGTAAGGCCAGATCATGACCTCCGAGGAAGAGAGATAGACCAACTAGAAGCCAGTCTTGGTGCATCTTCGGTTACCGAGCGTCGTCTCAAGGTACTGAAGAAGACAATGAAGTACACTGACTCCCAGCACCGCACCCGAGTGAGAGCCCTTCAGCTTCAGCTTGCAGCCAGCAAGGCTAGAGTGGAAGAGCTGGAGGAACAGCTACGCGCTTCCTCGAGCACTTAGGATTGCCGCAGGATGTTAGGAGTTGTGTAATCCCCACTGAGACGCTTGTTTGTCTGTATGGTGTAAACTCTGTTAGAACTTGGGGTGTACTAGTTGTGTTGTAAACCTTATGCTTAGCCGTGTGAACCCTGGAGTTAAGATGTGCTTGTTAAGACTCGGTTTCATGCGTATGTTAATCTTGGTTTGAGTTGGCGTTTGTTTCTTCGACATTTGCTCGTTGTTGTGGTGCATATCATTCTCATCTCCGTATGAGCCGGTATGTGTCACCAGTTTTCAAAAGAGAACCACCTTTAGTTGTTTTCACCTTACACCGTTCCTTGTCTTCAGCATGGCCAGCAATCTACCTCCATCACCCGAGCCGACAGTTGCTCAACTATTTGCTCTGCTGAGGGAAGGAAGTGAAGCCGCTCGTGCTGAACTCTTTGCCACCCGTGTTACCCTGGAACAGTTGACTCAGCTTGTCACCATGAACGCTGAGGATACTGCTTTCCTTATGAGAGAATACCAGCAACTGTTTGCTGGAGAAAGCCGCAAAAGGAAGACAGTGACGCCAGGAGAAACTAGTTCATGGGTGCCTCGCAGCGTTTTGCCTGCGATGCCACAATCCTCAAGAAGGCGTGTGAAGGTCAAGCCTAGAACCACGGGTTGTTTTACCTGTGGACAGGAAGGACACTTTGCTCTTGAGTGTCCCAAGAAGAACCATATTCTAGCTCATCCTGATGAACCCCAAGAACGCCAAGGTCCATCGCATAAGAGATGAAAGAATCTGATGAGTGGACCTCGAGACCAAGCTGAGGTTGCAGAAGCATCTGCAACTTATGCCAATGGTACGTTTTCGAACCAAACCTATGAAACCCCCTTGCTTGCTTGTCGTATACCCTGAGAAACCCGACGTAAATGGAACACTAGAAGTGTCACGCCGGACTAAATATAATCTAAACGATACTAACCAAAACCTCCATCAAATTTTTGGTATACCACCCTCCAGAGTAAATTAAGCTTTTGCCACAAAAAAGTTGTTGCCGTCTTACAGAGTTGATAGAACTACAAGTCTTTCGGAACTCCAAAGAGATACATTACTCCGGAAATAAGATTACACCAACAGGAAAAGATTCTAGGAAGACGAGATACAAGTCTGTTTTCCAGCACAGACCACTACACCTACTTTGGTGTATACCCTAACCTTACCAGACTCTCACAATTAAGAGCCTAGTCTGAAGGTGAGCTACTCCCACCTGAGGCAGAACCCCGAGTCAGTCGACGACGGATTCCCTCCAGTCTTCCAGGCTTAGTGCCACCAGCGTGAACCTCCACTGGCGCAACCACCGGCGCCACCACTCGTCTTTCTTCCACCACGGTCTTGGTCCGGATACCATACCACCAGTCGTGGATGTCCCAGCATGCGAAAATCATGGCTAACAGGATCACTGTGACCGATCCCACCAAGCAGCAGCTGAAGGATAGCACGATGAGGAAGTGCTCCAAGAAATTTGCTCGCTCGAGCAGAGAGACGTACTCCTTAAAGAAGTCATTGATTAACTGGGAAATGAAGCTCATCATGAGGTGAGATTTGGAGGAACACAGCTACCCTTTTTATAGCAGCAAGAGCAGAGTCCTCTCCTTCGCCAAGCACTACGTGGGAAGAGCCAAAGAATCCAGCCGCAGTGCTCATAAATGGCGCGAAAACACCGCGCACCTCTTAGCCAAGTGGCTAGAGCATCGACATGTCACACTCGTAGCAGTCCTACAGCGAGGTGTCAGCCCATCATGGACTCACAGTGGGCGGGACACCCTGATTACTGAAAGTGTGCGCAGCGGATGAGAAGAAAAGGCCACAAGGAGAAGGATAAACGCATAGGGCATCGACTGCCAAGTGAGCCCAGTCCCACACGTCAGCAAAACACTGGAGAAAAACCAGGGTGCATCTAGCTTCTGAGCTTTCCTCTCAATCATGGAAAGCCTACTAGCTGTTTGTAGCCTATACCCCTGCCAAACTAGGTTTCTGTGACCACTTATGGGTGGCCAGAACTTTCCTGTCGATTTTAGAAAAGAGAAATTTCTTGTTTTGGGGCACCTTAGAAAAGCGACTTTTTCTGGAACAAGTTGGCCTTTCTAACCCCAGCTTGATAACACGGTTTTGAGAAACAATGAGTTCAAGTTTAAAACGTAACACCCAAACCTTTGAAAAGAAAACAATTTTACCTGTGAATTTTGCGAAGGTAAATTAAAAGGGGGAAGCCCCTGTAAATAATGTTACAAACCATCAACACATGTTTGTAAGCAAATCATCTAACATTGTTGTTTTGACCATACCCTCTTCTCGCTTGCCTGCGAATCTCGGGACGAGATTCTTTTAAGGGGGGAAGGTCTGTCACACCCCAGTTTTTGGACTCTTGGACTGTGCTCAAGAAGACAAAAATTAGGGCAACAATTTTTTTCTTAACAACATGATTGTTTGGACTAACAAGTGTTTGTAATGTTAAACATATTTGCAACACAAGTCTTGTTTCCATATAAAACCAATACCTTATGTTTCTGAGAAATATTCCTATTTTATTTTCCCCTGATGTTTTCATAATGTTACTTGAGATATTTTCATTCCAAGACTTGGATCATTATGGTTTGCAACTTAAAACAAACTTTTAACTTTGTTGGATCCAAGAAAACAAGTTTCCAAGATGATCTATGAGAGTTTCCTTTTAACTTTCCTATAGAAAACAATGTCTGAGAATAAAGCCAAATACAGGTTTTCTACCATTGTTTTCACCAAGCTATAAATTGTTATTTTATGATTTCTTGACTTTAAATTGAACCTAGAAATGCATACTACAAAGCTATAAGCTCACTTTTATTTCTGGAGAAATAAAAACTATCTTTTGCTTGGTGTGTTTGTGGTATAAAATTAAGGCAGAAAATGACATTTTTGAGAAACAGATAAAAACAGGAAGTATACCTTTTCCTCCAATGTTTTCATGGCCTTAACTTATTTCAAATTTGTTTTCAAAAGTTGTTTATGAAAGTATATAACATGGTTAACAAATCCATACCTTGAAAACAAATTTTGAGAATCATTTAAGCACTGAAAACAAACCCAACTTTTTCAACTTTCTGTCTGTTTCCAACACTTAGAAAATTTCTAAGTCCTTAGACTGAATTTTCTGAATTTTGCAGTAAACAGCAGTAGATACACTTTTGCACCTTTGATTTCTTGTTGATACCTTGATCTTTTGGAAGTGTAACCAAGCCTAGTGTGTTGACCAGCATTCCTACTCGACCAATAATGCATTGGGTTCCTTCTAGAAGCCCTAGGCCTGAACTTATTAGAGAGAGAAGAGGAGATGACGTGGCAGAAGTGGGAGCCCATGCCATTGACTATTTTTGGTTGCGACTTGCACCACTTGCACCTTTGGCCAGGTTGAGACCTGCACACACATGCTTGGTGACTAGGGCAAGCCAGTGCACGTTTTGGAAATGACTAAAAACCCTAGGGTTTGCTCTATGCCATTGTTGGCATCCAACCGAGCTCCCCATTTTGCCCTTGAGGTTCAGACCTTGGCTATAAGTACCAGGGTCGTGCCCTTGTGTTCCTTGCACCTCTCACTTTCCCTCCTACCTCCCCTGGTCGTTTTCTACCCAAGCCCTAGCCCTAAGCGAACCTAGCTCGAGTTCTAGCCCGAGGGGTGAGCACCACGGCCACGATAGTGCCCTGCTCGCACCCCTCCACTCCAGCCCCTCCCACTGCCACAGTACCACTCCCCACACTCCCCTGAACCTCCCAGACAAGGCCTCGAGCCCGCTAACCCCCGGAGGCGCCGCCGCCGTCCACCTCGCCGCCGCGGTCACCGCGCAGAGCGTCGGCCACGTTCCACCGCTGACGGCCACGCTGCGAGTCGCGGTCGCCGCCCCTCGGTGCCTCAACCACCCAGCAGCCACCCCCGAGCGCCCACAGCCCCTCCCGAGCCCCACGGTGAGCGCTACGGCCATCCCCTTTTTCTTCATGTTCGGGTTTCAGAGAGAGAGGGTCGGGGGGAGGAAGAAGAGCACGCGCCGTCCAATCTGAGATCGACGGAAGCGCTCAAACGGCCATTTCCCGCGCCCGCGCTTGCGTGCGTAGCGCAGCGGGCTGCGCATCTTCCTAGTTGGGCCGCGGCCCGCAGAATCCAGCCCGTGTGCTGTTTGCGTTTATTCATTTAACTTTTCACAGAAATGGTACCTTTCACTTTGGGCTTGAGAAAAATATCAAAACTGCAACTTAAAATCTGGAAAAATTCAAGGACCTAGAGATATGAAATATAAACCACCCAAAATTTTCAGATCTACTTTTGGACGATTATTTTGAACACAATGAATGCTCTCCCTCAGACTGTCAGTGAGAATGTTTTATCTATAACTTTTAAAATATGTGACCAAATGGAATGAACTAAACTGTTCTGGATAGGTATTAAAAATATCTATCCAATGCAGTTGACCTCACATCAAGGTGAGTTGTAGAATGAAAATGCCATCCAGATTACTAAAGGACCAGTAGGTTTTTCTTTGAATTGTTTAAGGAATTTAAAAATTCTATTTGGAGAAAATCCAATTGGATGAGTTTGTTATTGACTAGATCTATCTTATCCTAGCTTAGATTAATTTGTGAAGCTCTGGATAAATTTTTTGTGGACAAATCTAGAAATAGCACTAATCTGTTTCTGTTTTTAATTATGTTCTTGTTTGAAAATGATTGGTGTGGATGATTGGATCTTGCTTCCTAGCTTGTATAAAGTTTTTAGGACTTGTTATTGAGTTGTTTTATTACAGTACCTCTACCTTAGAAAGTGTGTGCATGTTTGGAAACTGAAATAAAAAATGAGATAGCATTTGATACCTCCTAGTTTTATTATTTGAAATTATGGTGAGAGCTAGACCTTTGGGTGAATGTTTTATTAAATTTTGTGCTATGATTGCTATGGATCCAGTACCATTTTGGTACTTTTATTTTGAAGTTAGTACCTCTGTTAGCTTGCATGCCTTTTTATAGTGAAGCATGTGTAGGTTTTGTTATTCCTATGCACTAGTATTGTTTTCACTAGAATAAATGGCTTTGTGATGTTTTATTTTGTTATACTAATTTTTGTCATGAGTAACCAGAGGCTTATTACCTCTTTTGCCTTGGTATTAGTGGGCCCATAACCCACTGGTCCCATTGCATCTTGGTTGTGGATGAAAGTCCCCAACCATGCACATGTGAGAAATTATCATGTGTTAAATTGTGATTGATTGCTATTTTCCACCATGGAAAATATAATTGTTTGTTTTCACCTATGCAAGTGAGAAGTTTATTTCTTATCAGAGGATACTAGTATGTTAGATGTGATCCATTTTGTTAGCATAATATTCCTTAGGAGTATCATGTTAAGAAATGGCTCACTTTTGAGTGCTAAATTAAATAGTTTGCAAATAAGTTAAATTCCCCTTTATTGATAGATTGTTTGTGAGTGATTTAAATTGAGTGTTTGGATTTTTGAAAAGAGTTATAGAACTTTTCATCAAGTGCATAGCTACTGGTTGTGTAGGTTATACCATGTTTTGCTTGCTAGTAATTGTTTGAGACAACAGAAATTGCTAGAATTAATTTGTGCATGCTTAATAGTTGTTTCATGGAATTATTTTGATGTTCTTGCTTCCTAGCATGAGCATGATTTGTGTACTGTTATTAGGTACATTTGTATTCATGACTTGCTTGATTAGGTTTAAGCAATCATGATAGCATTGTTTGCTTCTCTAGTGTGAACTAGTGTCACCACTAGAAAATGGTGATGTTTGCTATGGTTTTGTCAACCCTTATTTCATGAGTGTATGAGCTTACTATAGCATGTTTAGGAGGTTATTACTTCTGTTATCATGCCATGAATTATTTAGTTGCATGTTCTATAGTTATAGAATATAATTATTTTCTTATAGCATGCTTGTGTAGATTTTCCATACTAGTATACTATTAGTGCAGTCCTGTTTTTATGCCTGTTTAATAGGAGTATTATCTTGGGTGGAGATGGTGTTTTAGATCTTTTTGTGACTTGATTCTTTGGTTATTAGCTACTGGTTGTTTGTTAAATTTTCATGATTGATGGATTCCAAAATTTCAAGTAAACATTAAGGTAGTAAATAAATAGCCTATTCATCTGTGGTGTCTTTACCTGCTGTTTGAAAATTGTCTGAGTGTGTACCTTAGAATGAGTGTCATACTTGTGTTATTTGTTGTGCTAGTGTTGTTGTTGTGCTTAAGAGTATCTTTTGAGACTTGTACATCCAACTAAAATCATAAACACGTTTAAGTGATAGTTGCTGGTGGTGAATAATGCCCACTGCCATGGGTATTGCTCTGTCTGTTTGTTTTCATCATAGTAACCTAAACCTTTGCACCCACAAGGTATATTTTTAGCTTCTCATATATCTTGTTATGAGGGTGGTACACCACTCCATTTGTGGTATGTAAGACGTGGGATATGGTTTTCTAAACCATATGCTTGTCTGATGATAGTTGTGTGCCCTGAGAGCTATGTGAGACAGTTTTCTCGATAACGTTTGTGAGTTGGCGCCATTATACTTTTTGGCTCGCTGTATGTATTGTTTATCTTGGTTGTGTGTCTTTTAGACCTGAGTGTGTGTCTTGTATTAGTTTTACGACGCTAGAAAACGAAGAAGAAGAAGAAGCAGTTGTGGAGCTGTGCGTCAAGTTCAAGCTACTTCAAGGCCAGGGACATTAAGAGATTGAGGCAAGCCATCCTGATGCTTGCTGTTATAATACCCTTATCATTATCTATCATGCATGTTTTACTTCCGAAAGGTTTTACGAGAACTTTGGTTTCCAAAAACTATTTTTGAGTGAATAATACTACTACTATTATATATACTATGCCATTAGTTGATACTTGGTGTTACCAAGCCCATAAGCCACCATGTGGTATTTATTACCATCACAAATATTAGTCCCTAAGTGGACACCTTAAAATTGTGTTTTTTACGCAACAAAGGCTTTATGGAAAAACCCGGAGAAAAGGCGGATCCTTATTCTCCGGAGAAATGAGGAAGTGGTCATTTTTGGGGAAAATGGTGTTTTTCAAAAATGACACATAACCTAGTCTTCGCCGGACAACCTTTACCGTACTGCCACCCTACCCCAACATGGGCACGGGGCTTAACTGGAAGTTTGTCCCTGTTAGTGTGTGTTCTATCTCAAAAGCTATAAGGGACGGGATCCCTCGAACCAATTGTCGACAAAACTCCCAATGTTGAGACATACAAAGTGTGGGATTAAGTTCACCTTCGGTCGCATCAGTTGAGGCATCCTGGCTGGCGGGGATTAGCTCGGTGCCGGGGATGACCGGTAAAACTCAACTGAGAGATAGACACATTCTAGCTCGAACATAGTGGAAGGTTATGATCAGTGATCTGATGTTTCACATACTGTTGTTACAGTCCGTGATTGTTCACGGCAGGTGTACTGAATCTGGTGGATGTGTACACCTCTGCAGAGTACAACTTTTTCGAAGAAGCCGCGTCCTCGGATATGGACAGTTGAATGGCCATGTAGCTAGCATTGTGTCAATGTTTTCAAAAAGATGTTTTAAAAAGGAGTGTTGAACTCGGGAAGTTCGGAAAAGAAGAAAAACCTTGTACCATGGAGGTACCGATGATGAAAAGCCAGAAGTTGTTTTACAAGAAGTCTTGTAGAGAAAAAAAAATCTTTCCTCTCTAGGCAAACATCTGGAAATTGATTCCAAGAAGCTTTGCAAAGAGAAAACTTTCTCCTAATAAAGTTTTGTAAAACCTCTTGTACATGCGATATCGACAAGAGAAACAAAGCTATACTATTTTCTTCTGAAGTATCTTCTTCAGCAAAGATACAGATTAACCTGACTGCAACTATGGTGTCATCCTATATGAACACCATTGATAGTGAACCCTATTTATAGCTTACCTATTACACCATATAAGCATTCTTGCACCTTTGGTAAGTTAAATGATGGATGTCTTGCTGAGTACATTCAAATGTACTCATTATGGTTTTGCCCCTGGTATCTACTTGCCAGACTTGGAGAAGGAGTCTCAGAAGAAGATCAAAAAAAAGGAGTACGGAGCTGATGGCTTTGCAAACTAGGATCGTCTCCGGGTCAGCAGCCTGTAGGTTAAGGCGTGACTTGGGCTCTACCGCGTTTTGTGTGTGTTTAGCCTTCCACTGTGTTTGTTGTGTGTTGTCCTGCGTGACAACCGTGTAATCTTGGTCATGTGACCATGTGTCCTTGTAAGTGTTGTGTAACCGTGTGATGGATATTGTATCTGTGTACCAGCTTGATATGTTGTTCACGACTGAATTTCCTGGGATCGTGAATGTATGCATATCAGGGGTGTCCTTGAACAGTGGTTCGAAGGGCAGGCCCTACAAGTTGATCCCTGCTTCTCTCTACGATGGGCTTTTCTTTTACTTTTATGTTGAGTCTCCATCTTCTAATTCTATGCACAGTTGAGAGAGCATAGTTGTCATTCTGAGTTTTATGTGCATTTGTCCCAGAAACATTATTAATTGATTCATGATGTGTTATTGTTTGTTCTCTAATTATTTGTTCTAGTCTTCCTCATGAACTTTGAAGATGTCCTGGCATTTATGTTTTGCCCCACTCTTAAGGTGTTACTTCTCATGATGCAAGGTGATTGCTATGCTTTATTGTTAAAAATTTATTTATCATGCTTGTGTTGAAGTTCTATGATCTCAGCTTACTTATGCTTGTACATTATTGATGATCAAGTTTATGTTAGTAGCATGTCACCTCAGAAATTATGTGTTTTTATCGTTTACCTACTCGAGGACGAGTAGGAACTAAGCGTGGGGATGTTGATATGTCATAAACGTATCCTTGATTTCTGATGTTCCATGTTGTTTTCATGTTGTTTCCTACATGTTTGTTGTACACTTTATGTCATTTTTATCGATTTTCCGGACAAACCTATTGCCAAGATGCCACAGAGCCAGTTCCCTGTTTTGTGATGTTTTTAGTTTCAGAAAATTTGTTCTGGAAATATTCTCGGAATTGGAAATTTCGAAGTCCGGAGATCCTAGAATTACCGAAGGTTCCACGGAGTCCCGAAGAGGCCCGGAGGGGGCCACAGGGGGGCCACACCATAGGACGGTGCCCCTGGCCACACCATGGGGTTGTGTGGGCCCCCCAGGCCTTCACTTCCTTTGCCCTTTCGCCTATTTATAACCCCCTGATACGTCAACCCTAAAGATATACCACTTTTTCCCGGGAAACACCCGAGTCCGCCGTCATCCTCATCCCGAGATCGGGAGGGTTCTGGATCTCTCCCCGGCACCCTGTCGGGAAGGGAATTCATCACCGGAGGGGTCTACACTGCCATGCCCTCCTCCGAAGTGATGCGTGAGTAGTTCATCCCTGGACTACGGGTCCGTAGCAGTAGCTAGATGATTGTTCTCTCCATTTTGTACCCCTTGTTTAGATCTCGTGAGCTGCCCTACATGATCGAGATCATATTTATGTAATGCTACATGTTGTGTTTGCCGGGATCTGATGAATTTTGAATGCTATATTTTTTGATTATCAATCTATCATGTTATATTCATGCATATCTTTTTTATGATCTTGCATGCTCCCCGTTATTAGTAGATGCTCTGGCCAAGTAGATGCTAGTAACTCCAAGAGGGAGTATTTATGCTCGATAGTGGGATCATGCCTCCTTTGCATCTGTGCTTGAGTGACAGAAATGTGACGGATGGAGGATGTGTTGTTGCCATTAGGGAGAAAACAACTGTGTTTACCTAGTTTACATTGTTTACATTACATTTTTCTTACTGTGATAATCTGTTGCTTTCAACTTAATACCTAACGTTTGTTCGGATGATATTTGTAGGGTGGATTATTTGTCATAGATGCAGTTGGATGACGGTCTATGTATTTTGTTGTAATACCCGCATGAATCACATAGTAATCTTCATGTCTTGCATACGCACTACGGTGTAGTCTTCATTTCTGTCAATTGCTCAGCTGTAATTCGTTCACCACGCATATTATTTATCTTTCACGGAGAGACACCAGTAGTGAACTGTGGATCCTGATCCATTTTCTCATTCTGATAATACACACACTGCTTCCACTGTTTTCACACTGCTCATACTGTTACTACTGCTTTCGTACTGTTTTTCACACCATACGTTTAACCTCTTTGTGTTTAACAAAATCGGTGAGATTGAGAAACTCACTGTTTCGTTGGGACAAAGTGATCTATGCAAGAGCCTAGCGTTGTACATGTTCTTAAGCGCCTGTGCATGCAATGCAGCACGCTAGTGATCCAACCAAAAAGCCCTTATTTCCGTTACGTGCGTACGCGTGGGAATAGCGTCGGACGCTTTGTCAAAAAGGATTAGCTTCCGGCGCAACAAATCGCGGTCGACGCAAACCTCAATCCCAGGTTTGACCGGAACGTCCAGTCTCTAAGTTTAATCTTTTCCGATTATTATTATTGTCTTGGATTGCTAAGCTAAGCGTCTATACAAGAGCCCAGCGTTGTACATGCCCTTATAAAAGGCTCCATGCAGCTCAACTATGACTCAAACACGGGCAGATCAACTGATCATGAGTACTATTGTCCATGCCGAATTGGCTCTCCCTTTCTCTGCTTCCCATGCCCATAAGCCCAACTCTAAGCTCTGCACCGTCCGATCAGGACGCCCACAACATGCAGCAGCGGTACGTCGACCAATCCCGACTCTTAGAAAGATGAACGCAATGTACCCCGCGGTCACTGCTGCCATTGCGGGATTGGAGGTGGCCGGCTTCCCCAGCACCGACCGCTTCGAGGTTCTAGACTTCCACCACGTCGAATTTTGGTGCACCGATGCCGCCTCCGCCGCGGGGCGATTCTCCCTCGGCCTCGGCGTGCCATTCGTGGCGCAATCCGTCATCACCACGAGCAACACTGCCCACGCCTCCCACGTACTCCGCTCGCGCTCGGGTTCTCTAGCGTTCCTGTTCAGCGCCCCATACGCGCGGCACGGCGCTGCCGCGGCAGTGCCCTCCTTCTCCGGCGACACCGCGCGCCGCTTCACGGCCGACTACGGTCTTGCGGTGCGCGCCCTCGCCGTACGCGTGGACGACGCCGCCGAGGCATTCTCTGCTAGCGTCAAGGCCGGAGCGCGCTCGGCCTTCGCTCCTGTGGAACTCGACCAGGGTTTCGTCATGGCGGAGGTCGAGCTCTTCGGAGACACAGTCCTCCGTTTCTTGAGCTACCCACACGGCACGGACGTAACCTTCATGCCCGGTTTCGAGAAGGTCTCCAACCCAGGATCTCTGGACTTCGGACTCACCCGGTTCGACCACATCGCCGCGGGCGTCCCGGACTTGGCTTCCGTCGCCTCATACATCGCCGGGTTCACAGGGTTCCACGAATACTCCAATTTCACGGGCGCCAAAGTCGGCACGGAAGAGAGCGCGCTGAACGGCATGGTGCTTGCCAACAACGCAGACACCGTGCTGCTCACGCTCCTCGAGCCGGTGCACGGCACCAAGCGCCGGAGCCAGGTACAGACGTTCCTTGACTACCACGGCGGCCCTGGCGTGCAGCACCTGGCGATGGCCAGCGACGACCTGCTCGGCACGTTGAGGGAGATCCGGGCCCGGTCCCCGGTGGGCGGCTTTGAGCTTCTGCCACCGCCACCGCCCAGCTACTATGACGGTGTAAGGCAGCTCGCCGGTGACGTCCTCTCCGCAGAACAGATTGAGGAGTGCCAGGAGCTGGGCGTGCTGGTGGACAGGGATGACCGCGGAGGAGTTGTGCTCCAAGTCTTCACCAAAGCGGCTGTAGACAGGTAATCACATTTTCCTTGGTCATTGACTTTTTTTTCCCGAAATGGAGGTAAAACACTTCTTCGTTTCTGAAAAATAAAACGCCTACTAACTAAAAACCAAACAAATTATTGAATTTTGCTCACATTACAAACTCTCACGAAACCAAACGTTCTTTGCAGGCCAACCTTGCTTTTGGAGTTTATCCAAAGGATAGGGTGCGTTCAGAACCATCAGGAATACGAGAAGGGTGGCTACGGTGGGTTTGCCAAGGGCAACGTCAATCATATCTTCAAATCCATCGAGGACTATGACAAGTCCTTTGATACTCCAGCACCGGTTTCTTCCTAAGAAATCGAGATGTGCCCGGCGTTATGAAACAAAGAATATTTGAAGCAGTTACCTCAAAAAGAAAAGAATATTTGAACAATAACAAAATGGAGCACTGTGATCGTACATTCATGATATATTCTTACTGAATGAGGCCATGTACCCATGTATCATTGAGGACTATTGTATTTCCTATTTCAAGTAACTTTATAATGCACACCTCTGTAATGTACGACCTTTGTACAATATAAGGTTATATTGATTTCAATAAATGTCAAATTCTCGTGTGAAATAAGTTCTTTTTTCAAAATGGGAGCATAGTACGTCACGGCCTCTGCATTAAACTGAGATCAACGTGAATGTGAAGATCAGCCAGCAAAAAAATAAAAGACTTGTCCATCTAGTTTTTTAAAACGACGCTAACCACCCTGACTGAACATAGCCCGAACGACTACTGTCATTCGAGAACATCCGGAGTCCATATGATCTCGCTGATTGGCTGAGAGAAGAACGAATCACATTTGAATTCAGTATGTAGCCATGTTTGCAACCTGCAAAAAATGAGCGATTTGAGCTTTGTTAAATACAATGTCATTTCAGCAATTTCAAATTTCCCATAAGAACACAGAGACGTAACCTGCTTCCAAACATATTTGCAATATTTATCGGAGGTGAAAAATTAAACGTAAAATGTATCAAACGGCGAATATTTGGCTTAGATTTACACACTCTTGCCCCAACTTTCTTAGTTTTCCTTATCTTTTTCCATTTCGCTCGACCCAGTCTGGCGAATGGCCACATAGAGTGTTCCCGTCTAGTCAACATTTCCAACGGTTCCTAACCAAGTCCAACACATGTGGGACCCATTTAAACTTACAAGTGGGGCCAGCAGTACATGCACGTCCATACTGCTTCCCGTCCCGGTGTGCCTTTAATGGTGCTGCAGCCCTGGCTAGCAACGCTGCCCCTAGCCGGCAAAAAGTTACGTCACCTTCTACACTACCGGCCTGGCCACTCCTCTGCTATGTCGCCTTCCCGTCTCTCTCTCAGCTAGTCTGTTTTGTCGCATGTTGAGTGTAACGAGACGAATCAATGCCCCGCTCGGCGGTAAGCGCTCTCTGGTTACCATTAGTGTCAGTCCAGCCGCAAACGTGTAGAAAAGCGGAAATTTTCCACCCCTTGCGCCCACATCGCCCACTGAACTCCACCTCCTCTCCTTTCAACTCCCCAGTCCTCTGATATTTTCATCGCTCGTGGTGGTGGCAATATCCTTTCATGATTCGCACTAATCAGCGTGCTTTGGTTCAATTGGATGAGCAACAAATAATAACCCATTGGCAGCAAAAGTCACTGACCAAACTATAGGGGTTATAAATACTATTGAGCAGAAGAAGGGGAGTTGCTAGCCATTACGATGTAAAGCCCAAGTCTTCAAAACACAATAGTGGTAAAGCCCAAGTCATGCCCTGACTACCTATAGGCTACTGACTGGGAGACGCCCGTAGTTTGCATAGCCGTCAACGACACCATCTTCCTCTGGTCCTCTAGGGTGCTCCTTAGGTTCTGCCAAGTAAATAGCCAGGGATGAAACTATTATGAGTACATTTGATTGTACTCGCAAGACACCTCAAAAGAAACCTAATAGAATTCAAGTATGAAGCATGGCCAGTGCGGATTGGCTATATATACTTAGGTTTTCTATCCCTGATTGATGAAGGATGGATCATGGTTGCAAAGTTTTAAAGTTTGGGGGACACATCCACCCCTATTGTAAATTAGGGCATCTCAATACTAATACAACCAAGTTTCCAATAGAGCCCCGTCCCATTTGGGCTTTGTTCGGTTTGTAGGGAAACAAACCCAGCGTGGAACTAACCCCCGCAGGGTTTGGGTGATCCACGCCCCTCCACCCAAACCCCCTTGGGGACTGAATCCCTCCGAAGACTCAATCCCAGACGCTGTTCGGTTATCCCCTTTGAACTGGGTTAGTGGAACATGCAGCGTTTTATGTGAACAACTCCAGTAGCATATATAAAAAACCGTTCCATTACGCTTACATACGCTTACATAGACAAGATCCACATACCTACACACACCTACTATACACACTCAGCCGATCGCGTTTCCGGCCCAGGTGATCCTGCTTGACAAGTGAGGCGTTTGTCGCCGGCCACCGTGCTCCTGCTCGCCCAGCTCATCTTGGGGCCCTGTGATCCTGCTTGACAAGTGAGGCGTTTGCCGCTGGCCACCGTGCTCCTGCTCGCCCAGCTCATCTTGGGGCCCTGTGATCCTGCTTGACAAGTGAGTCGCCGAACGCCGTGCTCCTGGTTACCCAGCTCGTCGCCAGGCATTTTGGGGCCCTATGATCCTGCTTGCTAACCGAGTCGCCGACCGCCGTGCTCCTGGTTTCCTAGCTCGTCACCGGCCGCCGTGCTCCTGCTCCGCGGAGCAAGTTTCTCACCCATGTGCTCCTCTTAGCCAAGCGTGTCGTCGGCCTCCGTGCACCTGCTCCGCCAAGCGAGTTTCTGACCCATGTACTCCTCCTTGTCAAGTGTGTCGTCGGCCACCGTGCTCTAGCTCGCCTAGCTTGTCGCCGATCCCTATGCCCTTGCTCACTCAACGCGTTGATGGCCCATGTGCTCCTCCTCGCCCAGCCCATCGCCGACCCCCATGCTCCTGTTCACCATGGTATTACTAGACCTCAATTTTACTCCACCTGTAGAAGACAACATTTCGCATACCAAGTGGAATTGCAATAATACAGCTCCTCCGAAACTAAGCTGTCAAGTGTAATTGCAATATACATGCTCCAGGCTTGTACATGTTCTCTTATGTCCAAGCTAGTTGGATAGCATATATCGTAAATAATTGCACAAAATCAAATTATTTTATGGTATGCACTAATATCCTGATTTCTTGATAACACAAGCCAATCTATGGTCTAGGTAGTAATTTTATTACTCTTCCTCTCACATAAGTGATACTCAAGATTGCATTGGAGAGAGAGAGGACATACCGACACCCGGAGTCGTGGCATGGTGACACCCCCTGAGCGTCACCGAGAGAACGATGAAGGCAGGCATCTCCTGCTTCTCTAATTACCTTCAAAGACAACACCTGCTTCTCTAGGCTTTGGTTAGCCTTAACCACCTTCTCGTACTTCTCCTGAAAAACAAGCAAGGAGTGACTTAGTGCACCAAAACAAACAGACGAGTAACTTAGTGCACCAAAACAAACAGATGAGTAACTTAGTGCACCAAAACAAACAAAGAACTTGAATATTCTTGGAACAGAGGGGCTCTTATAACAAGGAGAAGGTTGCATTAAAAGATAAAACTTCATGCAACCTTCTGTACCTATGTGTCCAACTCTATATTTAGAATTTCAGCTATACTTGCAAAACTATATAGTGCATACTGAAGTTATACTCCATGAAATTAGTTGCATGCTGAATGTCACGCACTCACAGATGTAGATATTTGATTTATTTGCAGTTCGCAAAATTTGCAATAACACCGATTCTCTCTAAAACAAACAAGACACTGATTATTTGCATATATAAGACTGAGAGAACTGTTGCATGCATAGGATCATGCTCTTAACTAAACTCAAATGAGCAGAAATTCATCGTAGCTACAGTCCAACCTGAATATCAACAGAAAGAATTTTGTAAAATTAATCTTGCTAGTTTCATCAAATAACCATCATCACATAGACTAATCTCCATCTACTTAACATAAGTCTATGTAAATCTGCTGCTACAAGTCTTGGTTTCAAATCTACTTCCTTCCAAGTTTGTCCCTCTTGGGATGGAACCACAATCTAGCGCAAGTTCAAGTGTCCCTCCTGTTTAAGCTAGCTTAGCATCCCAAAACAATCAAGCGCAAGCTCAAGTGACCCACTGGTTTAAGCTAGCTTACCACATGACTGCACTAGCAGCGATGTAGCAAGATGCACAATTAATTGGATTTGAACCATGACGTGTAAAATCATGAGGATACCTGTCATTGCTACAGAATTAACCGAAACTATTTTTGTTGGATCGTTTCCCAAAATCATCAGATTCAACATTTGATAAATTACGCTACACAATAGGTAACCATTACAAAGACAGCAATCTTACAGCTATTCACTCCTTCCTTCATGCGTTAGTTAAATTCAGAGAGAAGAGAGAGCTCAGATCCTAGAACATGGATCTGGTAGCCGACCAAGAATTCAATTTTTGCACTAGATCAAGAACCCTAGGGATTATCCAAGATTCAGAACAGGAACCCCTAGAAATTAATGAACCGGATAGAATAGAAATTAAGAGGAGAGTGGAGAATGAAGAAGAGAACAGTCCAACACCAGGGGAGAGGCACACCTGCGATGGGTCCTTGCAGTCGCCACTTCTGGTCACCGGCGAGCACACGCCGTGCCGGCTGGATGTGGTGCTTCCGGTTGAACAGGCGGAGGGGTTTGATAGGAGGAAGCCCTCCGCTGCCGTCTCCTTCGGTTGCGCCGCTCTCCGTCCCCGTCGCCGCCGGTATCGTCGCCGCCGCGTCCAGCGTTTTTCGCGAGAGGGAGAAGGGTCGGGACGATAGGGAGTAGCGTTTCACTTCGCTCGGGGAAGAATCCACGAGGTGCAAGGCGTGGATCAGACCCCGGTGGGTTTCAAAGGGTTTGGGGTGGATTTGGACGGGGTGTGACCCCGGTCGGGTTTAACCGAACGCGCTGATGAAGCAGGACGGGAACGAAACCTGGTAGGTGCGAAACCACGGGGATCGGCGGGGATTGGACGCCAATCCCGGCGGGGTAGGGGCTAACCGAACAAGGCCTTGGGGGTATCATGGTTGCACTATATGGTTGTCCGGCTAAGTCGATGGCTATGTGTCCCGCCTTCCTAGGGAGTTTTTTTATATATAAAGCCTTGCCTTTTTCAAAAACAACACTAGAGTTTTAATTTATTTAACTTTGAATAAGGGTTTGGAAAATATGGGTATGGTAAGGCTATAAGACAATATTTGAGCTATAAGATAATAGTATAGTAATATAATTACTTTTGTAGTAACAAAACATTTTTTTTAAACATAAAGGGATACATGCATAATTTACAAGAGATATAAGACATCAAGCTATTGAGATGGCTTGCCTTGGTACTGATCTTGGCCTTGATCCTGAAATAAATAGTAATTACATAAAACCTCTTCACCAATATCCTCCTCGCAATCTAGCAACGTAAGAAGAAAAAGACATTTAATCAGAACCACACAAAGGAAATCACTAGTAACACAACTAACATATCACAAGCAATTCACCTCACACAATAAAACACAATGCTCAAACACCTAGAAAATCACATCATAAGCAAAGGTGGCAACTAGGCATAGTCTAGAAAATCATAATGGCTATTAGAAAGCACTCAATGCTTCAGGTACAACCCAACAAGTGGGTAGAACTCTCTCTAACAAGGCAACAAGCTAACTAGATACTTATAAGCACACAACTTCTTACGTGTTTCAGACCCGTTTTGTCAAACTTTTTCTCCAAGTCAAACCCGAACTCATTTTCCAGATCTGCAACATGCTATGGTTAAAAACTCACCCATCTACCAATGAGATATTTAGTTTGGTAAAATTGGCAGTTTAGCTATTATATTTAGATTTAAACTGAGGTAGAAGAAACAGATCTACAGAAAAGATTATACAACCTGCACGGAAAAAAAAGATAGCGGGCCAGGTCCCGAGCAGATATGGGCCGGGAGGATCAGATCCGACCTACAAGGAATTCTCTCCCGCGCTGAAAAAAAAACAAATCCCTGAATGTGGTGGCCCACTCTTCGGCGAGAGACACCCAGTGAACCAGTATCCAACCGCTTGATCGAGATCAGAGGGCGAGGAGGTGGCCACGTCGACGCTAGCCGCCGGTGACCAACATACACAGCGGTATCCGCCACCGACGCCACTAGGAGCCGGAGAGCTAGCTATCGGGCGATGGGGATGTCAGCAAGAAGAGCTGCAGCTGCAGGAGGGCTCCACATCTCGACACCCGTTGATTGCCCGCACCTGCACAAGCTGGAAAATCCCTAAGGTCAGAGTTCGACCGGGGGGGCGGTGGATCCTGAGCTAGGTCTTCAATGGAACTGTTCATGCAAGGGACATAAACCAAAATTGAATGTGTCCTAAGCCGATTTGGAGCAGAAGGGGGCTAGGGGAAGAAACGAGAGAGGCAGAGGCGGTCTGTACCCGAGGCTCGACCTGGTCGTTGTCCGCGACGGGACGGTGTTCTATTTCAATGAAGAGGCAAGCAAGGAAGAGAGGTTTCGGTGTAGAGGCCCGATTAGGATGCATAGGACGTGGGGAGACATGGTTGTGAGAAAGGGAATGGCTCGGAGAGGGCTCGTATCGGAGCTCGGAGAGCGTCGTTCATGGCAGAAGTAAGGGAAGGGGGTTGAGAGCGCAAGCTCTACGATGGGGTTGTCTCAGAGCTTAATGAGGGCTTCCTGGCGCTAGAATTGAAGGGGGCGTCGAGAACGGGGGGAGGATATGGAGGCAAGACAACATGTTTTTCGGGCACCCGTAGGTGTTCGACAGGGTTGCGAGGAGGGATAAGGGTGAGTGGGAGGAAATGAATGGAAGGGGCATGCTCTAGGGGCTCTCCTGCATCTATAAGACAAGGTCTGTGAGCATGGATTGATGATGGGGTCGGTGCTCGACCGACCATGCACTGTTGGTGTAGTTTTGCTCTTGGCTGGGGCTTGGAGGAGAAAGTAGGGGGTTAGGGGCAGATCCACAATGTCTAGGGGGTTAAGGGGGAGAATTTCTATGTCACAGAGCAAGACATAGGTTGAGAGAAATAATTATTTGACCGGGGTGAGTGGAAAGCCAATGTTGTCCACTATAGGACAGAGAAGGTTTTCCTCATTTTCTTTAAAATTTTGAATTGAATACATATATGAAAACATGTATAGACGATAGAGGATTAAAAGTTGAGCTTAGGGTGGTGGTCTCACCATTTTCTGAAAAATGTTGGTTTGAAAACTTTTGAAATTTTAAAAAGTGCAGAATCTATTTTTGAATGATTTCTTCAAAATTTTGAATACAACTTGGAAATATTTTTGAATAAATAGGTCCTATAGGACCATAGGCATGTTGTGGAATTTTCCCAGGAATTTAGGAAATACTTGTATTCACAAAATGTTTAAAATTTCATTTCTAGCCTTTTTGTAAATAAAAGAAATAAAATAGGAAAACGCTTTTTATTTGAATATTTTTCCAATGTTGTGAGAGGTTACATAATATAGATCACAAAAATGATTTTTCATGAATCACTTATTTGAAAATAATTTATATTTTGATAAGAAAACGATGTAAATGGAAGGTTACTAAACATGCCCCAAAACCTTGTGAGAAAAGAAAATAATTAAATGGCCCAAGTGAAACCAATGGTCAAAATAGATATGAAAACAAGCCATGGTGATGTCAAGGTAGGTTGATTGAGCTCAAAGGGAAGTAGAAATGATTTTAGAAAATCTAACAAAAGGTTCCTCAAGATAAAGAGATATGGCTAATGATTTGAGATGCCTTCATAAGGACTTGAAAATAATATGCTAAAGAGTTTTAAATATCCAATTTCATAACTTTGATAGGAAGAAAGATGTAGAAGATGAGATCCATGATGGTGCATCGGTGGAAAAAAAATCAAGATCTTGCCATAATGGCATGTCTCCAAAGTTGGAAGGTGTTTAATAGATATGAAGATGAGTTAAGATTGGTTTTCAATCGAATCTTTTTCCAAAGTATTTTTATTTGTAGATTTAATTTATTTAAACAACACACACTCACAAACAAACATGTATAAGCACTCCAAGGCAAATATAGGAAAGTATCTCACACTTAGCAAATCAATCATAAGGCAAACAAGTCCACTCAAGCAATTGTGTGTTCAAACCAATTTCCCGAGTACTTTACCAACTGTTGTTGAAAGGTAGTGATCAAGGAACACTATGACAATATGATTTTCGAAAAGATTTCAACTCTAAGCTTGTTATTTTCAAAAGAGTTTAAATAAGGTAAACCATAGGGGTAATATAGTCCAGTAAGAAGGGGATTTTGAAATACTTGTAAAAGTAACATGGTTGAAAAAAGGTATGAGATGTTTACCTCCATAATACTTTTCATATATAGTTTGGAAAGTACCCTTTTGTTTTATAAAAAACATGGCCTTTGGATTGTTGCAAAAAATCAAAACATCATTACAAGTGTTTCACAAAAATAATGGGGTAGATGAAGGTGGCAAGTTTTCTTGTCATTACTTGATCACAAGGGGTGAGTTTTTAAGTAGGTTGTGTTTACCAGGTTATTGATTGGTGCTAGAAAAACACAAATAACAAACCACACAAGGTAAAACAGATCAATGGGATGTGAAACCCAAGAATTTAGAAGAGCATATTTTTTTAAAAAAAATTGTTAGCCTAGATTTTGGCTCTCTAACAACTGTGTTTTTATGGCTTTCCAAAAGTTGGGATGTTACAAGAGAGTGCAAACGTAAAAACCTATGTAGGTTATCATCCCCCTCACAAGCAATGACACCGGTCCGCTCTGCCTCGCATGGCCTTTGGGCCTTAGAGGCGTGTGGGGACACATCCTCCCATCGGCGGGAGGGCTTCCGTTTTTTGTTTACCTTTTCAGTGTCTTCTTAAAAAAGGTGAGGCTACAAGCATAATAAGATTCTCCCTGTCCTATCCTCGCTCCAGTGATACGCCTAGTGCCAGTGGATGACGCGTGTAGGGATCTGATCCGTTTTCATGTTCATCAATGTGGTTACAGGTCTGGTTCTTTTTATCTACTATTGTCATCATTGGTGATGGTTACTGCTCTGGTATGTTGGACCTTCGGGGCCTTAGCACGAAGACTTCTCATCTTTCTATTACGACTAGCTCTATTACGATAAACTTTACCCGGCTGCCGAGCCATCGGCTTGCTTCGGTGGTTGTTGTCGTCGGTAGGCGGTCCAAAGAACTATTTAATTTTTTAGCAGTTTTGAAACTTTTTATACCGTTGATGGCGGTCAATAAATTGGTTGGGCTTTCCTAAAAAAAGAAATGGTTGGTTCCTCTTCTTATGTATATGAAGCTAGGCACCTGCCGGTTGCTGGAATCAAAAAAATACATCACCTTTACTCTAGAACAACAACTAGATAAACCTTAAGGTATAGAGCGCGAGTGGAATTATTCTGAGCTGTTATAAACTTATAAACCTCAATTGTTAGCTTCCACATAATAAAAGGTGGAAACAAGACAACAATATGACAGCCGGATCACCTTGCAATGCTATATAGTATGTACCTGACGGACTTGCATCTTCCAATAAGACTTGCACTTGGTCATGGCAGTCCACATTCCATCCCGTGTCTATGTTGCAGCACAGCACGCCTGCCTTAGCGTAAGACATCGCTTCCCTTTCCCGGATCAACCCAGACACATTTCCACACCCTCTCTTGCTGTGTCCTCCTTCCCACTAGAGAAGTCGTCACCGCTGTTCAGGCGAGTGACCAGTCATGCTTCTTCCTTCTCCCGCAGCGGATCGGCCATGGACAAGCTGGGAGCGAACCCGGCGAACTCGTGCCCGCTCACACCGCTGGGCTTCCTGGAGCGGGCGGCCACCGTGTTCGGGGACTGCCCCTCCGTCGTCTACCACGACACCGTCTTCACCTGGAGCCAGACATTCCGCCGCTGCCTCCGCCTTGCCTCGGCACTCGTTTCCCTCGGCATCTCCCGCCGAGACGTTGTAAGTGGGAAAATAAATTGCTTCTCGTATCGTGTATACAAATCAAAGTTAAATTCGCGATGATCCATTCCGAAATTGTATCAGGTGTCCGTGCTCTTGCCGAACGTGCCGGCCATGTACGAGGCGCAGTTTGGCGTGCCGATGAGCGGCGCCGTGCTCAACAGCATCAACACGCTCCTCGACGCGCGCACCATAGCCGTCCTGCTCGAGCACTCCGGCTCCAAGCTCATCTTCACAGACCCGGCGTTTCTCCCGGTCCTCCAGGACGCGCTCCTGCTCCTGCCTCCCGGGCACCCTGCCCCTCGTGTCATCCTCGTCGAGGACCCCCATGAGAAGAAGTTCTCTCCCGCGCCAGCCACGGCACTGACGTACGAAAGGCTTCTTGAGAAGGGCGACCCGGAGTTCGATTGGGTCCGGCCCGAGAGCGAGTGGGATCCCATTGTCCTCAACTACACCTCCGGCACGACGTCCGCGCCCAAGGGGGTGGTGCACTGCCACCGCGCCATCTTCCTCATCACCGTCGACTCGCTCGTTGACTGGGCGGTGCAGCCGCGCCCGACGTACCTGTGGACGCTTCCAATGTTCCACGGCAACGGCTGGAGCTTCCCCTGGGGCATGGCCGTGGTGGGCGGCACCAACGTCTGCCTCCGCCGCGTTGTCGCGGCCGACGTGTACGATGCCATCTCTCGCCACGGAGTAACCCATCTCTGCGGCGCGCCCGCCGTGCTCAACATGCTGGCCAACGTGCCCGACAGGGTACGGAAGCCGCCACCAGGGAAGGTGCGGATCCTCACCGTCGGCGCGCCACCTCCTGCCGCTGTGCTGCACAGCACAGAGGCCATCGGCTTCGAGGTGAGCCACGGTTATGGGCTGACCGAGACGGCGGGGCCAGTCGTGTCGTGCACGTGGAAGGGCGAGTGGGACACGCTGCCAGCCACGGAGCGCGCCCGGCTCAAGGCGAGGCAGGGCGTGCGCCGGCCGGTCTTGGCCGAGGTGGACATCGTGGATGACAAAACAGGGCACAGTGTGGCCTCGTGACGGTTTAACGATGGGCGAGATCGTCCTCCGCGGAGGGAGTGTCATGCTGGGCTACTTCAAGGATGACGAGGCGACCAAGGCGGCCATCCGAGACGACGGGTGGTTTTACACCGGAGACATCGGCGTGATGCACCCGGACGGATACCTAGAGATCCGCGACCGCTCCAAGGACGTTATCATCTGCGGCGGCGAGAACATCAGCAGCGTGGAGGTGGAGTCGGTCCTCTATGGCCACCCAGCGGTGAGAGAGGCCGCGGTGGTGGCGCGCCCGAGCGAGTTTTGGGGCGAGACACCATGCGCATTCCTGAGCCTCAAGGGCGGCGCAGCCGGAGCAGTGAATGCGGCAGAGGTCATCGCGTGGTGTAGAGAGCACATGCCGCGCTACATGGTGCCCCGGACCGTGGTGTTCCGCGACGAGCTGCCCAAGACGTCCACGGGTAAGATTCAGAAGTACGAGCTACGGAATCTCGTCAAGGAGATGGAAACGGGACACACTCGCCAAGATCAGCAGTAAAATGTCCATCGTCCTCTTGCTCCCCTTTGGTATAACTTTACTTTTTTTTAGAGGTCTCGTTTGCACTGATTCAGAGGTCTCGTTTGCATGATTCAGAGAGGGAACATATGCTTGAGTTGTGCTGAGCAAGAGCACGGATGTCTTGTATCTTTCATTATGCCTTTGTTCGCACTTTGAATTTGAATTTGAATCGTTGTAATAATTGTGAGTCGTGTCATCGTGTGTGTCACCGTGTCGGTGAGATAAAGAAGTTAGACATGCATTATCTTTTAAAATTTTCTGGCCCCCTCCAGCACTCCCCAACCACTTATTTTCGGGTTTGTCTGAAACTCTTATGAAACCCTGTGACATTTATAGATAAAATTATCAAAGTTATGCACTCTTGTCAAAAACATATTTATTACATCCTAGGACATCTCACGTCCTCTAGTTTCTCTCCAAAATAATTCTGCCTTTTTCGACATTAATTCTCTCTCATTATAACTTCACCGAAACATCTCCGAATGACTCTGAATTGTTCCTGTGACATCGGAATGATTCGACCATTCTCAAAACCACTAATACTACCATGAACACGATACCAATGATATCACAAGGTAAGACAATATGCTCTAGTCTGATCAAACTTTTTAATCATAGCACATATAAAACGCGTACCAATATCGTTCTATTTTCTCACATATATATATATCCGATGTTTTTCTCACATATATATATATATCCGATAACACATAGAAAACGATTGGTTGATATTGGTGATACTGAGAGGGCCTAGATGATGTATCGTTTGGAAGAGTTAATTAGTGTTCTTGAACTATCTCAGTTCCATTACACACCCTAGGTCATACCCATATGTTCACGTTATAATCTCATCGCTACAAGGATTCGGGTATATTGCAATAAACTCGTTCGTCGCAATACATGCCAATTTGTGGAAATAGATACCTATTGCCATAGAACGACATTAGTTGGCAGCCGTTGCGATTCGACGCATGGTAATAGGTTATTGCTACAAAAAAAGTAATTGTGGAAAAAAAGAGTGCTATTGCCACAACCATGTGGGAAATTGCCACATTTTGTCCTGTGGCAGCACTCATGCTGATGCCACAATTTTATTTGTAGAGATAGAAGATCGTGGCGATAGATATTTGTGGCAACAACCTATGCCAACGGCGCTCGTTTCGTGGCACATGCTCTTCCGTGGCAATAGTAAATCGTGGCAAAAAAAAAAAACTATGGCAACAATCATTCCAGTCGTCGTAAAACATACTCGTTTTGGTGGTGATACATAGATATTGCAACGGGCAAAATATTTGTACAGAAAAAATATTGTGAAAATTTAAACTTCTTGTGGCAATACTCTATTTCAACAAAACTTAGTTTGGTGGCACCAAATAGTTATCGCAGCAGGCAAAATGTTTGTAGCGAGAAGCTATTGCTACAATGAGAACTTTTCATGGCGATACTCTATTTCAACAAAACTTAGTTTGGTGACGTCAAACAGTTATCGCAAGCAAACAAATTGTCGTGCCAACTTGTGGCAACCAAAAGTTAGTTGTAGTAATAGCCTTTCACAACCACAAAAGAAAATTCAGGCATTCAATTACAATTCTTAAAACCATACGAATAATATGTAGATTCATAATAATTATAGTTTTCACAGCAAATATCCATCAAATGAAACTGAAATACAATTTAGCCGTCCTAATTTAGTGCCAAAACAACACTGTCCGTGATCTAGAATCCATTCCAGCTAGTTCTTTG
Source organism: Alopecurus myosuroides (assembly GCA_028641055.1). NCBI lineage: Eukaryota > Viridiplantae > Streptophyta > Magnoliopsida > Poales > Poaceae > Alopecurus > Alopecurus myosuroides. The sequence goes on along the minus strand of CM054057.1, from coordinate 521,804,754 downwards.
GATCCTGCAATCAAGAATTCAAAAAAATAGTCCTAGTTAATGAGTCGTAATCCTGAAGATATGGGCAAACATATATCAACAAAAATATATTGGTATTACAATTGACAACACCAGTAAAGATAAACTAACACATGAGATATAACCGAGAGCAAGAACTCCCACATAGGTGAAAACTCCCTTCAAACAGCCAACCAAAAATAAACCCCCAATTGCATTGGAATAATAAACAGCCAAATTATCAAATAAACTAGAGAAAGCCAGGTTGTGACTCACAATTGCTTTAAACATTCGATTATTACTTGTTGAAGCATGTATGAGCGTATTTGAAGAAATATTTGGCTTTGAGCTAGAGTCCTATTAGGGCTCTGTAAAAAACTATTTGCCATGTTTGGATTACAATTTTCTTTGCCAGTCCTCTTCTTAGACACCTGCAAATACAAGTGCACTTTTAGCCATGCAATGCTGTAACATAAATCTTACAAGCATTCACAATCATATGACTATAATCACCTGATGTGTTCCCATCTGTTGGGACAACTGTGCAAACTTTGCCATCATGTTTGTCTCAAATGCTAGTCTTGATATTTGCTCCTCTTCCATCAATCTTTCCCTTTGCATAAGGTAAACCAATACAGCTCAAAAATCTATCATGGAGTGCAGTGGCGGAGCTTGAAACAAATCCATGGGCAGGCCAAGCTATGAAAGAACATGTGAAGGATCGAGAGGTTAACTAGAGTGGGAGGGGGGGTGAATAGGTTAACTACAAATTTTAACTTCTTTTTCAAGTTAACAAGGTAATGCTAAAATATAGATTATCTAGATTATGCAACTAGGTGAACAATCCTATATGTTGAGCAAGTACAACTAGCACAAGGTTATTATATGACTAAGCTAGTAGTAACTAGTAAAGGTAAGTTGAGGAATAACCGAACATAATGACGCGGAGATTTATCCCGAAGTTCACTTCCCATTGGAAGCTAATCTCCGTTGGAGCGGTGCGGTGCCACCAAAGTGGAACACCGAGTAGGTCTCAAATGCCACACCGTATCTCCTTCGAGTCCTTCCACCGATGTGGATAGGCTCGAATCACTATGTTGCCGTTGAGGTTGACAACTAGAACCTTTACAAGGATGAGGCACACTCCACAAGATTGGAGGGTCCTCACCAAATCCCAAGAGCCACCAAGACTCCGAGAAGCAAGATCCACGAGCACAAAAGCATCGGGGATATCAACAAGGCTCCGAGCTCCGATGAACTAAGAGCAACGAGATTCCTAGCTCCAATGAACTAAGAATGACAAGATCCCTAAGGGATGAGTGGGTGGATTTCTAATCGACTTGGTGGAGTTGTAGATCGGGGGTGTCTCCTTCAAATCCCAAAATATCACGAGCTTTGATTGGGGATTTTAGGAGTGCTTGTTCTTGAGCTTGAGCTTGGTCAATCAATGGTGGTGAGAGAAAGTGTGAGTGGGATTGACACCTCCAAAAGGTAGGTGAAGGTCCCCTTTTATACCGGGGCAAAATACGGCCGTTGGGGGGCATTTTTCACTTGGCAGCACCCCCCCGGCCTAGGGGGCCGGCCAGGCCGGCCTGGAGCAGCCAGGGCTGGGTGCAAACCCACCCAGGCCTGGGGCCAGCGTGGAGCGAGGGGAGGCCGGCATGGGGCAGCAGGGCGCCCGGCCTGGCAGCCCGGCCAGGCCGGCGTGGGGGCGTTGGCGAGGCCGGCCACCCACCCGAGCCGCCCGGCCTGGGGGCCGGCGTGGGGCGGCAAGGCGAGGCCGGCCACCCACCCGAGCCTCCCGGCCTGGCGCCCGTCCTGGGGCCGGCGTGGGGCGATGGGGAGGCCGGCAGGCAGCCAGCACCCGGCCTAGTGCCCGGCCAGGGAGGCCGGCCCCTCCTTTTTCTCCTCTTTTCTTCTCCTTTCTTCCCCGTTTCTTTCCATAATCTTCTCTCCCTTTTTGCTGCAACTCGTATGTGGTTTACGGGGATATATTTTCTGAGTACACTTAGGGAACACGTTAGTCCATCTATATGTTGTAATCAAACACTCAAAATAGGATCTAGGAACTATGTTCTTTCAATCTCCTCCTTTTTGATGTTTGATGACAACATACGGATTTGCGTAAGGAACAATTTTTCATGGCTATTTGCGAGAGAACAAAAATTATATTCGTACTCCCCCTATTTGTGTGCCCAAACAAGAGACATATATATTTGATTATCATGTTAAGTGCACCTAACATAATTTCATCTTCACACTATGTTTTATAAGATAATAGGGTATGTGATGTAACTATGATATACTTATGTGAAGTGCGAGAATTATTCAATCATGATTTTGACATTGGAGATGCACATGTATGAACAAAAAGTTATATTCTAGATGAGTGATAGGATTTACCACTAGAATGATCTTACCATAGCATTCTTCTCATAGTTGTAGATGAATAAAAACTACCCTCATTATGGCTTCAACACATCAAATAGTGAGTAGATGGATAACATAATAGCCTTTCTATGATCTTCAACATATCAAATATCACACGCATAATATATAGATAGAAAGTACGATAGGTAAATAAGGACATAGTCTTACAATAGTACAAAGGTTCAACAAACAACACAAATAGTAGCATCAACTAAAAGCGAGGAACACAAATAGCGAGGATAAGACGCAAATAGATGCATGAAATGCAATGCAATGCGTGAGTGTTTCTCCCCCTTGGCATCATACACCAAAAAGGGAGAAAGATGCAAGCCCAATCACTCGTCGTCCATCTCAACATCCTCCGCAATGAAGTCCTCGGGAGGAGCCTGACTGGAGCTAGCAGTAGTAGTGTAGGGCGCCGCAAAAGAGCCGAGTGAGCTAGCGTCATCGCCAATCCAGTATGTGTGCTGGGACTTCCACTTATCCTCTGAAATCTCGTCTGAGCTAGGAGGACTGAGGGAGATGTGAAGAGCTGTCATGATGGAACGCTGACGGCGACTAGAGGCCTTGCCCTTGCGATATGCCTCATAATCCTGATGCTACTTATCAATGAAGAAACGGTTCATCTTCTGGAGGGCCTTCTTAAGGCTGAAAGTGTCAGTAGCAGGAGAAGGAGAGCGGCGGACCCCTTGAGATGTACTCGGAGCGGAGGACAGTGTGCGGGTACGATTAGGGCGTTGAGCAGCAACTATCTCAGCCTCAGCCTCAGTGATAAGGACAGACTTCTTGGGTGTCACCTTGGCATAGTTGTTGATGAGACCAACTGGGATCTTGGTCTCAATGAGAAGCTGAATGTAAGAGCCATAGATGGGGACCCTCTTTTCACGAATCACAGTCTGCATCTCTTGCCACATGAAATCTAGGACATCCAATTGCTTCTTGGCCCTCATTTGAGATTCAATGTGAAAGAGAAGGTTGATCAACCACTTGCGGACCTCACCCTTCTCACCATATTTGACATTGATGGTATTGCGAAGAATAGTGTGCACAATATACCAATATTCAGAGAAGAACTTGACTTTGGGAATGTGCATAGAGCCGGTACCTTCCGGATAGCAATGACGGATACCATCTTTGGCCTTCATAATGTTCTTGGGATCACCATGAATACGAAAGTAGAACATATGATCAAACTTGTACTCGGGAATACCAAGAATGGCACCAAAATCATCCATGGTAGCAACACACATGATGCCACCACTCATCCAAGTCAATGTACGCGGTTGCCTCGTGGGACCATCAGCTGAGAAGTGAACAGTGGAATAAAACTCCTTGATCAGCTCTGGGGCAAATGGATGGGCATTATTGGGACCCATGAGAGGAGTGATACTGTGGAAATCCATGAGTGCCATGACACGGGGCCAGTTGGTGCGAGCAGACTCCACATCAAAGAAGTGTTAATCCACATAGCTATTCTGAAGCTTGCCAAGAATGAAGTCATACATGATCTGATGCATCTTGCAATAGAACCGAGGATCACGACTTGTACTTTGACCAAACTCATAGGGATTGAATTTCAGCCTAGCCTCCTCAAAGTCATGGGCACTGAGACCACCCCAGTGCGTGACCACGGGTTCCTTTGGATTGAACGGAAGAGACAGACCCTTTCTCCTTGAGGGAGTAGACCCAGCAACAACAGCGGCACTCTTCTTGCGAGGGCGGAGAGAGCGTGAGATATCGGACTCATTTTGGGTATTGGAATCACCTGAGAAAAAATGATGCATGGATATGGATAATGATAATGAGTGCACATGGTCGTTGTGTGAGAAAAAAAAATTAATCCATGAATATAAGTGATAGTGCCATGGTGGAAAAACAAAGACAATATTAATGAGGACAAAACACAATTTTATCATAGCATTGGTATAAGGTTGTGTTGGTGTTCCTAGTGAAAATATACACGATAGTATATAGTGGGCATGATACTACAAGCACCATTATCATGTAAGAATAAGGGCATAACATACACATCATGACACTATGAACATAATAATTCAGAACCACGACACTAGGACAATCATAGCACTAATGTGGAAATTTTTTGAACCATGGCCAAACATGAGAGGACAATTTGCATAGTGAGATAAATCATAGTACCACACGACTATAACATGAGGAGAATACGAGATAAACGTATCATGGCATAGGAATTAATCTAGTGGCATATGAGCGTCATGAACCCTAGCATGAGTATATAAAAAAAAATCCTAACCGAAGAAAACACTAGCACATGAACACTAGCACTAGCACACCGATAGATAGCACTCACATACACGTGATACATAGTAAAGCCCAAATAAATTACCCGAGTTGGAAGCCATCTTCAAACAAAAAGCACCAAACAATCAAGTGAACCGATCTCCCCCAATAATGTGCCAATGAGAAATCCGTGTGGAGGAGAGCGTGGAGAAGGACGGGGGCTTGCGGATCCGTGAGTTTGAGCGGTAGGGATGGGCTAGGGAGGTGGGGGAGGGGGGAGGAGAGCTCCAAGGGGGCTCTAATGGAGGAATAGGAGGAGGAAGATGGGTACGGAAGGGGTTAGGGATGGTTTAGGGCTGGGTGGGGTGTGTGTACGTGTGTGTCCGTGTGTGGTGCGCCCACCCCGGCCTGGGGCCGGGTGTGCGGCGGCGTGAGGCCGGCGTGTCGTGTGCGTGCGTGTGTGGAGTGTGTGTGGCCGTCCTGGGGTGCCGGCCAGGCCGGCGTGCTTGTGTGTGAGACCGGGCAGGGGCCCGAGCCCCCCGGCCTGGGGCCGGCGCGGCGGCAGCGCGGGGCCGGGCGGGTGCCCGAGCGCCCCGGCCTGGAGCCTGGCCTGGGGCCGGCTCGGCGGTTGGCAGGGGCCGGGGGGTGCGAGCTGGGTGGGTTTTTTTTTTTGTTTGGTTGTTTGTGTTTGTGGGTTGTGTTTGCTTTTTGTTTTAAATTTGCTCCCAACAAAAATAAAACTAACAAAAATTGAAACGACACAACAAACAAACCAAAACAAAACAAAATCCCCCAACGAAAATTGAAACGACACACACTCTAACAAACAAAACAAAACAAATGAAGCTAGTGTCTTAATAACAAATGTCTTAATAACAAATTTTCGTAAGTTTGTTTCTAGCATCCCATATGTTTTGTATAGCAATTTTATTTGACCATGTGCACGAATGAAATGAGTATGATGACATGAATATGATGTTTTCATTTGTATCCAATGGAGAGAAAAAGTGAAAAACAGAGTGAGCAACATTGGATACCAATGAAATATGAAACAAATGGAAATGCAAATGAGTGAAAACACAAACACAAATGTCTCATTGATATAAAACCAACCAAATCTTGGGCGGTGGCCTTAGCCACCATGTATGAGTATGTTCGATATGTCACCACGAAGATATATCTTGGGTACATTGTCGAGACTCATCATTGAAACACATGATGTCATTTGAAATGATCATTATGCATGATTTGTTTATTTATGCATTATAGAGGTAGTGTTGGCTCATTGATTGAGCTACACTCCCCCTATGTCTATGCGTACATCTAGAATCCAAATAAGAGACTAGTAAGGGTGTGTATGCAAGATTTTAAATCAACTAAAATTGCTTGCACATACGATGTTGAGCTCACTCCTCGATTGCTTGAATCTCTTCACATCTAGAGGCTTGGTAAGGATGTCGGCAAGTTGATCTTTAGTGTTGACATAAGAAAGTGAGATATAACCATTGGCCACATGATCCCGAATAAAATGACACCGAATCTCAATATGCTTGGTCTTGCCATGAAGTACCGGATTGTGACCAATCTTTATAGCACTCTCATTGTCACATAAAAGAGGCATTGTCTTAATCTTAATTCCAAAATCCTTAAGACATTGCCTCATCCATAGGAGTTGAGAGCAACAACTTGCGGCGGAAATATACTCCGCTTCCGTGGAGGAGGTGGCAATGCAATTTTGCTTCTTACAAGACCAACACACAAGGGACCTACCAAGGAATTGGCAAGCACCCGAAGTTGATTTTCTATCCACTTTGTCACCTCCCCAATCCGCATCCGAATATCCCACAAGATCAAAAGTTGTGTTTGATGGATACCAAAGACCATGTGACAAGTACCTAAGAATCCACTTGACCGCAATCATATGACTTTCCTTGGGGTTAGATTGAAATCTTGCACACAAACCCACACTAAACATAATGTCCGGTCTAGATGCACAAAGATAAAGCAAAGATCCAATGATAGATCGATAAAGTTTGGGGTCTACCGGTATACCTTCATGATCCATAGAAAGATTCGCGGTTGTTGGCATTGGATAAGGTAATGGTTTTGCATTGTTCATATCAAATTTCTTGAGCGTGTCTTGAATATATTTGGCTTGACAAATAAAAGTCCCTTCATGATATTGCTTGATCTCAAAACCTAGAAAGAACTTTAATTCTCCCATCATAGACATCTCAAATTCACTTGTCATTAGTTTGGCAAATTGATCTACAAAACTCACATTAGAGGATCCAAATATAATATCATCAACATATACTTGACATACGAAGAAATGTCCATCCACACTTTTGGTAAAGAGAGTGGGATCAATTACCCCAAGTACGAAACCACGATCCACTAAGAACTCCTTTAAATGATCATACCAAGCACGTGGGGCTTGTTTGAGGCCATACAAAGCCTTATGGAGGAAGTAGACATGGTTAGGATACTTGGGATCCTCGAATCCCGGAGGTTGTTTAACATATACCATTTCATTTAGAGGACCATTTAGAAAAGCACTTTTAACATCCATTTGATGCAAGATGAAGTTATTACTAGTGGCAAATGCAAGTAATATACGAATGGATTCAAGTCTAGCTACGGGAGTGAAAGTTTCACCGTAGTCAAGTCCTTCGACTTGAGAGTAGCCTTGAGAAACCAATCGAGCCTTGTTGCGAATCACTTGCCCATGAGAATCTTGCTTGTTTTTGAACACCCATTTAGTTCCAATGATATTATGGTCCTTGGGTCTTTCCACTAGTGACCATACTTTGTTTCTCTCAAAATTATGGAGCTCTTCATGCATAGCTTGAACCTAATCTTCATCTTCAAGAGCATCATATACTTTGATAGGTTCAACATGAGAGACATATGAATGAATACCACAAAACTTGAGTACTTGTCCACGAGTGGAGACACTTCTCCCCAAGCCACCAATGATGTTCTTTTGGTATAGTGACTTTTATTGCAATCTTGATGCTTGACGAGTCATGATACGAACTAGTGCATCATCGGGATTTTCATTGGGGGGAATATCCTCATCATTTCCTTCATCAAGACCATTGCCCATTCGTATTGGAGTTATTGGTGACGAAGCACCAAAATCATTTCCACCATTATCATTGGGTGGATCTTGATCACTTTCTTGATGAGTGGTATCCACATGAAGATCTTCTTCTTGCTCTTGGTCTACCATTTGATTGGTGGTTGATGTAGAGGGCTCTACTTGCGTAGAGCTAGTTCCATCCTCATTTGCCACAAGGTGTCCCTCAACGGGTATAAGTGGACCTACAACCATTCTTCCTATGGCTATGGAGGACGGTTCATCACCTACATCATCACAATCAATTTTCTCCACTTGGGAGCCATTATCCTCATGAAATTCCACATTCATAGATTCTTCAACACACCCGGTGGATATGTTGTAGACTCTATAAGTGTGGGAGTTCGTGGCGTAACCAACAAAAATGCCTTCAAAAGTTCTAGCATCAAACTTAGACAATCTAGTTCCCTTTATGTAGACTTGGCATTTGCACCCAAAAACTCGAAGATATTTGAGGTTGGGTTTGTTACCGGTTAGGAGCTCATATGGAGTCATGCCAATCATCGGACGAAGGAAGAGTCAATTAGATAAATGACAAGCGGTGTTGATGGCTTCGGCCCAAAAGTTATATGGGGATTTGAATTCGGCCATCATAGTTCTTGCCATATCGATAAGTGTGCGACTCTTCCTCTCCCCTAGACCATTTTGTTGAGGGGTGTACGCAGCGGAATATTGATGCCTTATCCCCTCTTCACTCAAGAATTCATCCATGGTGTAGTTCTTGAACTCGGAACTATTGTCACTCCTTATAGACAAGATCTTGGTGTCATATTGGCGTTGCACTTCAGTGGCCCAAGTTATGAACCTTTCTTGAGTCTCACTCTTCTTCTTGATATAGAAAACCCAAGTGTATCTTGTATAATCATCAATAATCACCAAACAATACTTTTTGCCACCAAGACTATCATATGTGGGAGGCCCAAATAGGTCCAAGTGAATGCGCTCAAAGGGCCTTGTTGTAGAGATGATTGATGTCTTGGGGTGATTCTTCTCATGCATCTTTCCGGCAATACAAGAGCTACAAGGACGATCTTTGGAAAAATTCACACTTGTTAGTCCTACCACATGCTCACCCTTCACAAGAGTTTGTAGATTTCTCATACCGCCGTGGCCTAGGCGGCGATTCCAAATCCACCCCACGTCGGATTTAGCCATTAGACATGTGGCGATATGTGTAGTTTCTTTCGAGAAATCCACTATGTACATACCGTTTTCCACAAATCCAACAAAGGCTACTTTAAGAGAAATAGTGTGAAGGACAAGCACATGGTGACACCCAAATACACATGTAAAATTGCACTCACAAAGTTGCAAGACGGAAAGAAGATTATAGCCAAGGGACTCAACAAGGAGGACTTTCTCAATGGATGAATCCGGAGAAATGACCACCTTGTCATGTCCCAATACCTTAACTTGTGAGCGGTCGCCAATAGTTACATGAGAAAATTTGAGAAGTTGGAGCTTCAAATCTTCTAATACTTCTTTGCTTCCGGTCATGTGTGCGGAACAACCACTATCAATCATCCATGATGTTCCACCGGAAATACAACCCTACAATGAATCAACTTCTTGTCTTAGGTACCCATTTTTGGATGGGTTCTTTTTTGTTAGTCACAAGGGTCTTGGGAACCCAAATAGCATGCTTGTAATCATCACCATATGAGGTGCCACATACTTTGCATAAACATGACCATTAATAGATTTAAGAAGCACATAAGATGGGTTATACTTTCCCGCAAAGTTGTTGTGAGTAGTAGAGTTCATAGGAACAATACTTTTAGCAATAATATCAAACTCATCTTCATCATTAGCCAACTCCCCCTCCTTCACAAAAACAATAGAGTTATTGGATGGAGTTGACTTCTTCTTGTAGGCCACCTTGTATGTGGAGCCAAAACCAAGGCCTTCTTTGCCAATAACTCTCTTATGATTACTCAAAAGATCATTAAGGTTCTTTTACCCTTGGATGCATGTGGCAAGACCTTTGTTGAGTTGTGCCTTCAACCTATTGTTCTCCTCAATGAGAGTTGCCTTGAGACACAAAGGGTTAGTAACACAAGAGTTTTCATTCACAACTTTTACTCCTTTTAAGGTTTTGAGCTCATTTGAGATTGTTCTATGATCAATTTTGAGCTTATCAAAATCTTTAATGAGTTCATTATAACCTTGGTTAGTTGCGTCATTTAAAGCCATGAATTCCGTTACCTTAGCAAAATCATGTTCACAATCAAGTTTTACTTTAGCTATGTCAATTGCAAAGGTTTCCTCTATGCTTTCTCTAAAGCAATGTGATTCATCTAGAGCTTTCTCAAGCTCCTCAATCTTACTAGCATCATCACGAGCAAACTTTTCAAGTAACATTATTCTCTCCTCATGTTCATCAATGAGGCCATGTGCCTCACTTAATTGATCCATGAGAGAGACAACAATAGTTCTAGTTTCCCCTTCTAGCTTTTCTACAAAGTTTACCAAGGGGTCTTCCTCAACACAGTGTAATAGTGAGGGAGTAGAGAAGTTTGCAATTTTTAGAGTAGGAGTCACCTTTGGGGGTATACCCTTGGCCATGAAGCACTTGTGACTCGAAGGACCCTTGTTGTCATTTGGGTTGGAGAAGAGAGAGCTTAAGTTAGGAGGTACGACGCCCCTAGACATGGCCGCCATACCTACTTGTTCGCCTTCACCGTCGCTCTCTTCACCACCTGATGTGTACTCAACTTCTTTTGCAATCAATGCCCTAGGAGGGCCTCTCTTGATGAAGTTCTTGGACTTGGGGATGAAGGTGGATTTCTTGATGACTCTTCCTCCATTCTCAATTCTACTCTTGAAGGGACACTCGGCAACGAAGTGCTCGGAATCTCCACAATTGAAGCAAGTTCTTGCTTTCTTCGTGCTTGAGGCTTCCTTCCCTTTATTCTTGGTGGCATTGGATCTAAAGTCTCCTTTCTTCCACCACTTGTGTTGAGCAAGAGCCAAGCATTCTTCATGTGATGTCTTCATCTCTTTCTCGGAAACCTCATGAGTGGATCCACCATCATCACTTGAGTCATTATCTTCATGGGGAATGACCTTGGCCTTCAAGGCAAGAGACGCTTTCTTCATTCCATTTACACGGGCCATGACAACATCGGAAGTTTGCTTCATGACATTTAGAGTGATAAAGATACCCAAAACATCATTGGGGGATAGGTCCAAGTAGTCGGCCCTTGCTTGTATATTCATCACCATGTTTTCATTGTATGGCATCAAGGTGAGTAGAAATTTCTCCTTGACCAAATTCTCCGTACAATCCGTGAATCCACAATCTCTCATATCATTTACAAGAGCCTTGAGTCTTCTAAACATGTCTTCTATGTTCTCTCCATCACTCAAGTGAAAGTGTTCAACTTTTCTTTGAATGATTGACTTCTTGGACCTTTGGAGGTTCACATTGCCGTCAAACATATCAACAAGACCATCATAAGCTTTCTTTGCACTTGTGAAGGACCGGATGTGCTCAACTCCTTCCTTTTCCATTGCCCTCTCCAACATGTGCAAAGCATGAGCGTTGAGTTTCTCATCTATGATGTCACTTGAGCTTAGATTTGCGGGATCCTTTGGCTCGTACCCTTTTTCAACAATTCTCCATATTTGCATTAAAGAGCTGCACATGTAAGACTTCATGGAAGCTTTCCAATTAGTAAAACGATGCCGATCCACCAAAGGAGGTGGACCAAAATGAGTAACATGTGGATGTTGAACATTAGGAGCATTGTTATAAGCAAAGCCAAAAGAATTTCCACCACTAGCATTTAAAGGTGAAGATGTTGCACTTCCTTCCTTAGTTGGAATGGGGTTTCCATGTTCATCTAAGATAACCTTTTCACTAGATTGTCTAGATGGAGATGTCAATTCTTTTATTAGTCCCTCCATCTTTTTCTCGGAACTACCAATCATAGCTTGGATTAGCTTTTGATTCCCATCCATGGTGACGGGATCATCGGCCATCCTTACCTCCTCTTTAGGCGGTAAAGCCCTATATAAAGAGACGAGGCTCTGATACCAATTGAAGGATCGAGAGGTTAACTAGAGGGGGGTGAATAGGTTAACTACAAATTTTAACTTCTTTTTCAAGTTAACAAGGTAATGCTCAAATATAGATTATCTAGATTATGCAACTGGGTGAACAATCCTATATGTTGAGCAAGTACAACTAGCACAAGGTGATTATATGACTAAGCTAGTAGTACCTAGTAAAGGTAAGTTGAGGAATAACCGAACATAATGACGCGGAGATTTATCCCGAAGTTCACTTCCCAATGGAAGCTAATCTCCGTTGGAGCGGTGCGGTGCCACCAAAGTGGAACACCGAGTAGGCCTCAAATGCCACACCGTATCTCCTTCGAGTCCTTCCACCGATGTGGATAGGCTCGAATCACTATGTTGCCGTAGAGGTTGACAACTAGAACCTTTACAAGGATGAGGCACACTCCACAAGATTGGAGGGTCCTCACCAAATCCCAAGAGCCACCAAGACTCCGAGAAGCAAGATCCACGAGCACAAAAGCACCAGGGATATCAACAAGGCTCCAAGCTCCGATGAACTAAGAGCAACGAGATTCCTAGCTCCAATGAACTAAGAATGACAAGATCCCTAAGGGATGAGTGGGTGGATTTCTAATCGACTTGGTGGAGTTGTAGATCGGGGGTGTCTCCTTCAAATCCCAAAATATCACGAGCTTTGGTTGGGGATTTGAGGAGTGCTTGTTCTTGAGCTTGAGCTTGGTCAATCAATGGTGGTGAGAGAAAGTGTGAGTGGGATTGACACCTCCAAAAGGTAGGTGAAGGTCCCCTTTTATACCGGGGCGAAATACGGCCGTTGGGGGGGCATTTTTCACTTGGCAGCACCCCCCCGGCCTGGAGCAGCCAGGGCCGGTGCAAACCCACCCCGGCCTGGTGCTCAACCTGGGGTCAGTGTGGAGCGAGGGGAGGCCGGCGTGGGGCAGCAGGGCACCCGGCCTGGCAGCCCGGCCATGCCGGCGTGGGGGCGTTGGCGAGGCCGGCCACCCGCCCGAGCCGCCCTTCCTGGGGGCCGGCCTGGGGCCGGCGTGGGGCGGCAAGGCGAGGCCGGCCACCCACCCGAGCCTCCCGGCCTGGCGCCCGGCGTGGGGCCGGCGTGGGGCGATGGGGAGGCCGGCAGACAGCCAGCACCCGGCCTAGTGCCCGGCTAGGCCGGCCAGGGAGGTCGGCCCCTCCTTTTTCTCCTCTTTTCTTCTCCTTTCTTCCCCGTTTCTTTCCGTAATCTTCTCTCCCTTTTTGCTGCAACTCGTATGAGGTTTACGGGGATATATTTTCTGATTACACTTAGGGAACACGTTAGTCCATCTATATGTTGTAATCAAACACTCAAAATAGGATTTAGGAACTATGTTCTTTCAACATGCAGCACAGTATTGTCAGGGCATTTTGCTATCCAAAAGCAGCCAAACTACCAAACCGTGTAACTCAACCACACAGTGGATACAGAATAAAATCTCTAAATGGTCAAGTTGCGTTCATGCCCTATAATAATTTTAGCACATAGCTCATATAGATTCACAATCTCTGAAGGGATGAGAACAAATCATTTCACACACTAACTAGAAGAGTTATCAAGGGGGACATCAAATGGAAAGCCCGAACTAAGTGTGGCGATTTGGACGAGATGCGAATCGAGTCAAATTGAGGGGGGGCGCCCATACTCGCTTCCCACATGCGGTTAGTGCGCTCATCATGGATCAGTAGACAAGACCCTTTTCCTAATTAGGGTCGACACTAGCAGGCTTCAAAACCACACCGGGCCTCCTGCCGGTGCCTTATCATCAAATTATTATTACCCAAAACATTAACATATTGTTGATTGAATTGAAACCCAACTATCAAACTAAACAGGTGATAAGACGGACAACACGACTTGAGCGCAAACAACACTAAGCATGCAACTACGACACGAGGGCCAACAGGGTAAACAAACATGAGTTAATAGGAAGTGGAAGGAAGGCTATATCATGGCTGCAAGGTAACATATGATAGGATCGAGACACAAGCATCGAATCAACAGGCTAGAATAAGAACAACGGAAAGAATCGGTAACAAGTGATGAAAGGCAGCCATTTGGCAGCAAGTGAGTATACTTGCCTGAGATCCAGCAAGTAGAGGTACATCCACAGAACTTGTCGTTGCTCACATCATCTCAACGTCCTATCCGAGAAGAAGCAACGAACCTCGAACAAACACCGGATGCAACAATTACTACTACGGCAAAAGATCCAGCATGATCAAGATATGGATGCATGACAATTTAATGGATGCATAGAAATAAACTAGTTGACAGGATAACACGTTTAAATGGACCCATATGCAATTTGAGTTGCATATGAAAAGCCCATGAATTATGGTTGAAACAATTGTTTTACAACTAACCAAGAGGTGAAAATGGTTTAGTATGATGCATGGATGAGGAAAACAACAAAATAACAACAATAGAATCAATTGGAAATAAGGTTTACCCATTTTGAATTTCACTTATTAAGTTTTTGGAATTTTGGTTACTTAAAGGTGTCACACAAGCATTTGTTGTTTTCATCAAGTTTAATTGTTCAAAATAGATAACAAAGTTCATATTTGATTAGAACACAAAATTTTAGGTGGATTACATGTTTCAATTATTGGAAAAGGAATTACAATGATTTAATTATGAATTAAACACGATTAAACAAGTTTTAATTGAATTTAATTCAAGTGTGAATATTATTTGAATTTTATTTGTTAAAAACATAAATTCAAATTCATAATTGAAAAGGTTATATTTTTCTGGTTTGAAAACATATTTTATTTGTTGGATTTGGAATTAAAATGAGCAAGTTATTAAATTAGCAATTTTAATGCATTAATAAAGAAATAGTTGTTTTCAGCCATTTAAATTATTCAAAACAGAAAACAAAGTTGATATTTGCAAGGTTTAGAGAATTTTGATTCGAAAACATATTTTATTTTTCAAATTTGGAGTTAAAATGAATTAGTTATGATTTATGCAATTAAATCAATTTAAATTGAGCCGGAAGCCCAACATTTAATTTAGGAGGTTCACGTTATTTATCTACCCATCAAGATTAAATGTTGTTTAACATGGGGGGCAATAATATAGATGAGCTACACAATTTAAATGGAACCGGGACAATATTTAATTATCCCAACTCATTCCATATTTACTTATTAGGTGAGATTACTATACCCCGAAACCCACAAGATGCAATGCAAACATGATGCGATGACATTTTAAATATAGTTGATATGTTATAGAAAATAGGGCATAAATATATAAGGGTTTGGGTTCGCACGTGTGGAGAGGATCTTCGGGTTCGGCGCCGGAAACTTCGGGACGTGGAGGAAGTAGGGGAAGTAGATGTTCGTTCTCATGTAGTCGAGGAAGTAGTTGGTAACCACGTAGTGGAAGTAGTCGTTCTCGTTCCGACGGGGGAAACTAGTCGAAGCCGAGATCATCGTATCGTAGAGGAAGTAGACGTAGTAGTGCTCGAGGTACTCGTCGCAACCGTGTAGTAGATCTTGGCGGTTCCGGTCTTCATGGCGCACACGAAGGCGGCCACCACAACACGGACATGACGCAGATCTTGGCAAGAATCCACGGATATTGTCTTGTCGGAGAAGAACTTGGCGATCCTAGGTCGAGGACGTAACTTGGTGGCTTCCATCGAAGGTGAACTTGGCGCCTCCGGTGACGGAGTCCCATGGACGCGCACGAAGGCGGCCATCACACAGCGGAAGCAACGACAAGACATGACATATGGCAGAGGAGCGTCGTACCTCTTGCAGGACTTGCATCAAACACATGGCGGGCATCGAACATGTACTCGACGGGTGCATCGAACAAGTAGGCACACGCGATCATGATGAGTAACAGCAACAACAACTAGATCCAAAGGAGGCGTCTGGAGTTGTAGACGACCTTCAGTATGAAGACCTCGAGGAGGCGCGTCTCTGGCGACAGAGATGCTCGTGGAACTGACGAGCTTCGGGGCAGTAGCACGTGGATGGAGCCGGCAGGACGAGGTCGTGGCGGAGCTCGGGCACCTGCGCGCTGGTCAGTTCAAAGAAGAGGTCGTCGGGGACGGAGCTCCAGGCGCGCACTGATGTCCATGGCGCTGCAGTGGAGAGGCCGAGATGAGGTCGAGGCGGTCGGGTGTAAGGAGGAAGAGGAGAGGGCGTCCATGGTGCTAGGTGCAGGAGGACTCGAGAAGAGGGAGCAGCAGGGGCAGTTGCCACCGTCGGCCGAACGGAAGGGGGTGGGTGAGAGGGAGGCGGAGGTGGGCGACCGGGAGGAGATGAGGCGCGGGGCACGGCGAGTTGATCTGCTGCTGGAAGGGGCGGAAATGGAGGGGAAGGGGGAGGAGACGGCGGAGAGGAGCGGATGGAGAGGGGGCACGGGATCGCTGGGCTCGGTCTAGCGAGGGAGGGGGCGCAGGGCTCGGGCGAGAGGAGACAGGCGAGGATGGAGGCGACGGGCGAGAGGAGGCAGCGAGAGGAGGGCGAGGGGATCGAGCGATCCCCTCCCTGGCGGCGCGTGCGTGTGTGTGTCGTGTGCGTGGGTGCGTTGAGTGTGTAGCGTGCGTGAGTCTGGGTGCGCTAGGGTTAGGTGTGTGGTGGGGTGGCCGGCTGGTTGGGCCAGCCCAAACACATTTTTTTTGTTTTATTACTATATTCAGAAAAAAATGACAAGTGAATTAGAGGAATAGATTTTTACCATTTAAAATATGTTAGCAAATAATTTTATTTGTGCCATGTTAATATGATGCAAAATATGTCATGCGATGCAAAAGAAAAACAACAAGCAGTTTTTATTTTGGGGAAAACCCCGGGTGTTACAGACGACACCACTAACAAGGGATTGCGCCCTCGCAATCCACCTGCTAACCCGGGAGGGGAAAGAAGTTCTACTATCGATTTCTTCATACTTCTAGCTGATCTCCTCGACACCACTAACAAGGGAATCTTGCTCGGGCTGATGACGATGTTCTTCCACCAGGAATCTTCCAATGATCGAACCTATTAGGTTAAAGGCTCAGAAAACGTCCACCCACGTAGGATCCTAACACTTTGATAGATAGACAAGGGGGGGAGACTCCAAAACAAATAAGATGGGAGGGGAAACAGAATAGGGATAAGGAGAAAAACAAGAATCCTATTGAGATGTTTTCCAGAATAGTTTAGCAGAAATAGTTTTTGACACTCTAGAAACAACGACCGTTTGCGAGGTTATCCTACAGGCTTTGCGGACCCGTTGCTTCGATAACCATTCGTATCGAAACAATATCGGGAATCGGAAACCATGCTCTGATACCATTTGTGACGCCCCGGGATCGGGCACTACGCAGATTTCAGCATTTCCGCCAAATCCGCATAATAACCGATTCCAGGTTGCCACTTGTGATAACATTACAACAGTTCACGAATAATCCACAACAACAACAGAAAAGATATATACAAGAGGACTCAAACGAGCCAGGGATACAACTGATACAATACAAAGATCCAAATAGCAGCGGAAGAAACAACATAGCGTCCGACTACGGACAAGATCCAAATTGGACTAAGAGTCCTGAAGATAACCGAGAGCGTCCAATCCCTGCCCAGGCCAAGCCAGAGGGATTCCCAAGCTAACGTCGTCAGACTTCAAACCTGTTGACTGCAATGTTGAATATGCAGCCACGAAAAAGATTCGTGGGTCAGTACGGTTAAGTACTGGCAAGTGGATAAACCATACTCACAAGATACCGGCGTAGCCAGTCATCACAAGATACAAATACTTTGGGTTCAACGGAAAGGACAGGATTATTGCAAATAAGCGGCAGCGGGCTGCACTAACCAACTACAGAGACTCACTACAACATCCGGCTAAAAGAGGGGGTTTAAGATAGCGTATCGTAACCAACTACAACTACTCACCAAACAATACCCATCCAATGTTACCCCCTACTAAGGAAGCAACCCAAGGATAACTCACACTGTGGGATTAATGGTGGATCAAGTTATTGTGTCAATAAGACTATTACTAGTCAAGTATCATTAGTTAGGTGTAAGTTGTTCTGATTACTTGTTAGCCAGTACTTTCACCAAGTCAACCATAACCGCGGAAAACACGGCTTCTCGAGAAGATTTAACCCTGCAGGGATGCACCAATTTGGCCGTACACGTAAGAATAACCCGCCAGACGGGGGATCAACCGACCAAGCGAGGTACTCAACACAACCCAACTCTTCTTCGCATCAAGCCCAAAGAACCACGTGTTGTGCGTGCGCGGCTAATCGAGCCCCCACGAAGAAAAGGGGGACCCTCATAGCACTGGAAGACCACGCCGCCCTAAATGCCGACTACAAAAGTTCCACCCTGGCCTCGGGTTCGCACCTGCATATGCATGCATCAAATGGAAAGCCCGAACTAAGTGTGGCGATTTGGACGAGATGCGAATCGAATCAAATTGAGGGGGGGCGCCCATACTCGCTTCCCACATGCGGTTAGTGCGCTCATCATGGATCAGTAGACAAGACCCTTTTCCTAATTAGGGTCGACACTAGCAGGCTTCAAAACCACGCCGGGCCTCCTGCCGGTGCCTTATCATCAAATTATTATTACCCAAAACATTAACATGTTGTTGATTGAATTGAAACCCAACTATCAAACTAAACAGGTGATAAGACGGACAACAAGACTTGAGCGCAACCAACACTAAGCATGCAACTACGACACGAGGGCCAACAAGGTAAACAAACAACAGTTAATAGGAAGTGGAAGGAAGGCTATATCATGGCTGCAAGGTAAACATATAATAGGATCGAGACACAAGCATCGTATCAATAGGCTAGAACAAGAACAACGGAAAGAATCGATAACAAGTGATGAAAGGCAGCCATTTGGCAGCAAGTGAGTATACTTGCCTGGAATCCAGCAAGTAGAGGTACATCCACAGCACTTGTCGTTTCTCACATCATCTCAACGTCCTATCCGGGAAGAAGCAACGAACCTCGAACAAACACCGGATGCAACAATTACTACTACGGCAAAAAGATCCAGCATGATCAAGATATGGATGCATGACAATTTAATGGATGCATAGAAATAAACTAGTTGACATGATAAACAGGTTTAAATGGACCCATAGGCAATTTTGATTGCATATGGAAAGCCCATGAGTTATGGTTGAAACAATTGTTTTACAGCTAACCAACATGTGAAAGTGGTTTAGTATGATGCATGGATGAGGAAAACAACTAAATAACAACAATAGAACCAATTGGAAATAAGGTTTACCCATTTTGAAATTCACTTATTAAGTTTTGGGAATTTTGGTTACTTAAAGGTGTCACACAAGCATTTGTTGTTTTCATCAAGTTAAATTGTTCAAAACAGATAACAAAGTTCATATTTGATTAGAACACAAAATTTTAGGTGGATTACATGTTTCAATTATTGAAAAAGGAATTACAATGATTTAATTATGAAGTAAACAAGTTTAAACAAGCTTTAATTGAATTTAATTCAAGTTTGAATATTATTTGAATTTTATTTGTTCAAAACATAAATTCAAATTCATATTTGAAAAGGTTATGTTTTTCTGGTTTGAAAACACATTTTATAAGTTCAAAAATAATTTAATTTGAGCAAGTTATGAATTTAGCAAATTTAAATGATTTAAACAAGGTTTAAATTATTCAAGCAATTTTTATTATCCAAAACATGAAACAAAATTTATATTTGAAAAGGTGGTTCAAAATGGCATGGAAAACATATTTCATTTGTTGGAAAACAATTCTTAAATGATTTAGTTAAGCACATTACCAATTTAAATGCATTAATTAGAAGGTGAAGCAAATATCCAATTTAATTGTTGCAAACCAGAAAACAAAGTTGATATTCAAGTGTGAATGTGATTTTGGATGAAATTCATGTTTTGAGTATTTAATTTGGAGCAACCATTTGAAAGTTATTAATTATGCCATTTAATTAACCAATTTAAGGATTATTAAATAACATTAGTTTTAATTGCCCAAAATGCAAAACCAAGTTGACAAACAGAAAGTACATTGAATTTGGACTGAAAAACATATTTTATTTGGGTTATTTGAATTAAGTATGAAATAGTTATGCAATTAATCAAATTTTAAATGAATTGTTTGAATTTGAATTTTGAAACAATTTGAAATGTTCAAAATAGAAAACAAATGATGTAGTTGGATAGAGTATTAAATTTGGGGCAGAAAACATATTTTATTTACATTATTTGAATTTGGAAAATAAAATTTATGTGCATTTTAATTTTGGGGACTAATCTGTAATAGCAGGGACCTAAAAAGAAGGAAAAGGAATTGCAGAGGGGCCCCTGGGGCGTTTTTCACCCAGGGCAACCCAGCCTGGGCCTCTGCGGCGCGGGCCCGTGCCTCCGTGGCGGCCACGTGGGCGTGTGGGCGCTGTGAGGTGGCAACAGGGGCCACTGACACGTGGGGCCTGCCCCTGCGCGCGAGGCAAAGGAAAAAAAAGGTGGGGTTAATTCCCCTGGGTGGGAATCGAACCCACGGTCGAGGGCATGCGCGCACGGATGCAGTACCAGTGCGCTGCTGCTGTCGTTTTGTTCAGAGACGGATGCGTTGGTTTTTGTGGTTCAGTCTCCGTCAGGTAACCTGACGAAACTGAAAACCCATCGCTGCCCGCTGCAACTCGTCTGTCGACGGGCGGAACCAGTCGGCGACGACCACTGCAGGGCGGCGGAGTGCAGGTGAGGTGCTGTTGCGTGCGGGGCGTGGTGTAGCGTGCGGATACATGGGCGGACAGGAGAGGGGAAGGAGGAAAAGGTGGGCGCTCACCACGGTGGTGTCGAGGAAGTGAGGCTGCTGTTGACGGACAGCAGCGGCGGGGTTCCTTTCCGGCGACAGCGCCGCCTCCACGGCGACTCCCAGCCACGGCAAGGAAGCGCGGCGTGTACAGGGATTCACCGCGGTTCCATTCCGGGCCACGGTGCAGCCTCGCGGTGACCGGGGTGACGGCGACGGCGTGGTCTGACGGCGGTGGTGGAGGTACGGTGAGTTCAGAAAAAACAGGGGGAAGCAAGGAGGAAGAAAGGGATCGGCGGCGGTATGGGAGGAGGCAGGACTAGGGTTACCAGGGAGGGGGGAGGTGGAGGTTTTAAGGAGGGCTTGAGTTCGGTACGGCAGCAATCAGATGGAGGAGGGGGAAATCTCACGGTGGTGCAGCTGATCGTACCATTGCTGACGAAAGCGAGGAGGAAGACGACAACTCGAAGGGGTATCGGGCTGGCTAGGGTGGGCTGTGGGTTGTGGGCTGCATCTCACAGCTCCCCTCTCCTTTATTTTTTTTATTTTTTTTATTATTTTTTTGTAAAGGATGAAAGAGAGAGAGAGAGAAAGGAAAAAGGGTTTGGGGGGGTTCTTTTTATGCAATATTTTTATTAATTTTCAAAACAGAAAATAAAAGCAAATGTTAGCATTGATTTCAAACTTTGAATTATTAGTTTGATTTTTTAAATTGTGAGTTGAATTTCAAATAGGGTTTGGGGGTTTTTATTTTATAATTAAATTTTATTAATTTGCAAAACAATGAGTAGAAGCAATTGTGCACCTTAATTCCAAAAATTTGAATTATTAATTGGAGTTTTAAGTTGGTATTTGAAATTCCATTAGTTTTCCATAAAGATTGATATTTAAACAATTTATTCAATAACCCCAACAATTTATGAGACCTTATTGAATTAATTGTTTGCAAGAATTTGATTGTTTTTAAACCCACAATTTGATCATGCCCATTAAGAAGGAATTGATTTGAAATTTAATTTGCCATTAGGGTGTTTGATAAAAAGGAATGTTTAGTGAGTAAGCAATTTAAATAACTTCAAACTATTGCAACAATTTGAGATGCTTAGTTTGCAATTTTTGAATTGGAAAATTTGGACATGTGTGAAAGTTTAAAGTGGTTTTTAATTTTGAGTTGTTTTGAAAACAGAATGCCATGCTTATGTGATGCATGTGATGCAAGCAAAAGAAAACAGACAACTTCCTACTAAGGGTAACACCCCAGGTGTTACAGACGACACCACTAACAAGGGATTGCGCCCTCGCAATCCACCTGCTAACCCGGGAGGGGAAAGAAGTTCGACTATCGATTCTTCATGCTTCCAGTTGATCTTCTCGACACCACTAACAAGGGATTCTTGCTCGGAG
Source organism: Alopecurus myosuroides (assembly GCA_028641055.1). Lineage (NCBI taxonomy): Eukaryota > Viridiplantae > Streptophyta > Magnoliopsida > Poales > Poaceae > Alopecurus > Alopecurus myosuroides. The sequence continues at coordinate 521,782,665 of CM054057.1, read as the reverse complement.
TGACGACGATGTTCTTCCACCAGGAATCTTCCGATGATCGAACCTATTAGGTTAACGGCTCAGAAAACGTCCACACACGTAAGATCCTAACACTTTGAAAGATAGACCAGGGGGAAGACTCCAAAACAAATAAGATGGGAGGGGAAATAGAATAGAGATACGGAGAAAACAAGAATCCTATTGAGATGTTTTCCAAAATAGTTTAGCGGAAATAGTTTTTGACATTCTAGAAACAACGACCGTTAGCGAGGTTATCCTACAGGCTTTGCGGACCCGTTGCTTCGATAACCATTCGTATCGAAACAATCTCGGGAATCGGAACCAAGGCTCTGATGCCATTTGTGACGCCCCGAGATCGAGCACTATGCAGATTTCAGCATTTCCGCCAAAATCCACATAATAACCGATTCCAGGTTGCCACTTGTGATAACATTACAACAGTTCACGAATATTCCGCAACAACAACAGAAAAGATATATACAAGATGACTCAAACGAGCCAAGGATACAACTGATACCATACAAAGATCCAAATAACAGCGGAAGAAACAACATAGCGTCCGGCTACGGAACAAATCCAAATTGGACTAAGAGTCCTGAAGATAACCGAGAGCGTCCAATCCCTACCCAGGCCAAGCCGGAGGGATTCCCAAGCTAACGTCGTCAGACTTCAAACCTGTTGACTGCAATGTTGAATATGCAGCCACGAAAAAGGATTCGTGGGTCAGTACGGTTAAGTACTGGCAAGTGGATAAACCATACTCACAAGATACCGGTGTAGCCAGTCATCACAAGATACAAATACTTTGGGCTCAACGGAAAGGAAAGGATTATTGCAAATAAGCGGCAGCGGGCTGCACTAACCAACTACAGAGACTCACTACAACATCCGGCTAAAAGAGGGGGATAAGATAGCGTATCGTAACCAACTACAACTACTCACCAAACAAACCCATCCAATGTTACCCCCTACTAAGGAAGCAACCCAAGGATAACTCACACTGTTGGATTAAGGATGGATCAAGTTATTGTGTCAATAAGACTATTACTAGTCAAGTATCATTAGTTAGGTGTAAGTTGTTCTGAGTACTTGTTAGCCAGTACGTTCACCAAGTTAACCATAACCGCGGAAAACACGGCTTCTCGAGAAGATGTAACCCTGCAGGGGTGCACCAATTTGGCCATACACGTAAGAATAACCCGCCAGACGGGGGATCAACCCACCAAGCGAGGTACTCAACACAACCCAACTCTTCTTCGCATCAAGCCCAAAGCACCACGTGATGTGCGTGCGCGGCTAATCGAGCCCCCACGAAGAAAATGGGAACCCTCATAGCACTGGAAGACCACGCCGCCCTAAATGCCGACTACAAAAGTTCCACCCTGGCCTCGGGTTCGCACCTGCATATGCATGCATCAAATGGAAAGCCCGAACTAAGTGTGGCGATTTGGACGAGATGCGAATCGAATCAAGTTGAGGGGGGCGCCCATACTCGCTTCCCACATGCGGTTAGTGCGCTCATCATGGATCAGTAGACAAGACCCTTTTCCTAATTAGGGTCGACACTAGCAGGCTTCAAAACCACGCCGGGCCTCCTGCCGGTGCCTTATCATCAAATTATTATTACCCAAAACATTAACATGTTGTTGATTGAATTGAAACCCAACTATCAAACTAAACAGGTGATAAGACGGACAACAAGACTTGAGCGCAACCAACACTAAGCATGCAACTACGACACGAGGGCCAACAAGGTAAACAAACAACAGTTAATAGGAAGTGGAAGGAAGGCTATATCATGGCTACAAGGTAAACATATAATAGGATCGAGACACAAGCATCATATCAACAGGCTAGAACAAGAACAGCGGAAAGAATCGGTAACAAGTGATGAAAGGCAGCCATTTGGCAGCAAGTGAGTATACTTGCCTGGAATCCAGCAAGTAGAGGTACATCCACAGCACTTGTCGTTGCTCACATCATCTCAACGTCCTATCCGGGAAGAAGCAACGAACCTCGAACAAACACCGGATGCAACAATTACTACTACGGCAAAAAGATCCAGCATGATCAAGATATGGATGCATGACAATTTAATGGATGCATAGAAATAAACTAGTTGACATGATAAACAGGTTTAAATGGACCCATACGCAATTTGGATTGCATATGGAAAGCCCATGAGTTATGGTTGAAACAATTGTTTTACAACTAACCAACATGTGAAAGTGGTTTAGTATGATGCATGGATGTGGAAAACAACAAAATAACAACAATAGAACCAATTGGAAATAAGGTTTACCCATTTTGAAATTCACTTATTAAGTTTTGGGAATTTTGGTTACTTAAAGGTGTCACACAAGCATTTGTTGTTTTCATCAAGTTAAATTGTTCAAAACAGATAACAAAGTTCATATTTGATTAGAACACAAAATTTTAGGTGGATTACATGTTTCAATTATTGAAAAAGGAATTACAATGATTTAATTATGAAGTAAACAAGTTTAAACAAGTTTTAATTGAATTTAATTCAAGTTTGAATATTATTTGAATTTTATTTGTTCAAAACATAAATTCAAATTCATATTTGAAAAGGTTATGTTTTTCTGGTTTGAAAACATATTTTATAAGTTCAAAAATAATTTAATTTGAGCAAGTTATGAATTTAGCAAATTTAAATCATTTAAACAAGGTTTAAATTATTCAAGCAATTTTTATTATCCAAAACATGAAACAAAATTTATATTTGAAAAGGTGGTTCAAAATGGCATGGAAAACATATTTCATTTGTTGGAAAACAATTCTTAAATGATTTAGTTAAGCACATTACCAATTTAAATGCATTAATTAGAAGGTGAAGCAAATATCCAATTTAATTGTTGCAAACCAGAAAACAAAGTTGATATTCAAGTGTGGCATGTGATTTTGGATGAAATTCATGTTTTGAGTATTTAATTTGGAGCAACCATTTGAAAGTTATTAATCATGCCATTTAATTAACCAATTTAAGGATTATTAAATAACATAAGTTTTAATTACCCAAAATGCAAAACCAAGTTGACAAACAGAAAGTACATTGAATTTGGACTGAAAAACATATTTTATTTGGGTTATTTGAATTAAGTATGAAATAGTTATGCAATTAATCAAATTTTAAATGAATTGTTTGAATTTGAATTTTGAAACAATTTGAAATGTTCAAAATAGAAAACAAATGATGTAGTTGGATAGAGTATTAAACTTGGGGCAGAAAACATATTTTATTTACATTATTTGAATTTGGAAAATAAAAGTTATGTGCATTTTAATTTTGGGGACTAATCTGTAATAGCAGGGACCTAAAAAGAAGGAAAAAGAATTGCAGAGGGGCCCCTGGGGCGTTTTTTACCCAGGGCAACCCAGCCTGGGCCTCTGCGGCGCGGGCCCGTGCCTCCGTGGCGGCCACGTGGGCGTGTGGGCGCTGTGAGGTGGCAACAAGGGCCACTGACACGTGGGGCCTGCCCCTGCGCGCGAGGCAAAGGAAAAAAAAAAGGTGGGGTTAATTCCCCTGGGTGGGAATCGAACCCACGGTCGAGGGCGTGCGCGCACGGATGCAGTACCAGTGCGCTGCTGCTGTCGTTTTGTTCAGAGACGGATGCGTTGGTTTTTGTGGTTCAGTCTCCGTCAGGTAACCTGACGAAACTGAAAACCCATCGCTGCCCGCTGCAACTCGTCTGTCGACGGGCGGAACCAGTCGGCGACGACCACTGCAGGGCGGCGGAGTGCAGGTGAGGTGCTGTTGCGTGCGGGGCGTGGTGTAGCGTGCGGATACATGGGCGGACAGGAGAGGGGAAGGAGGAAAAGGTGGGCGCTCACCACGGTGGTGTCGAGGAAGTGAGGCTGCTGTCGACGGACAGCAGCGGCGGGGTTCCTTTCCGGCGACGGCGCCGCCTCCACGGCGACTCCCAGCCACGGCGAGGAAGCGCGGCGTGTACAGGGAGTCACCGCGGTTCCATTCCGGGCCACGGTGCAGCCTCGCGGTGACCGGGGTGACGGCGACGGCGTGGTCTGACGGCGGTGGTGGAGGTGCGGTGAGTTCAGAAAAAACAGGGGGAAGCAAGGAGGAAGAAAGGGATCGGCGTCGGTATGGGAGGAGGCAGGACTAGGGTTACCAGGGAGGGGGGAGGTGGAGGTTTTAAGGAGGGCTTGAGTTCGGTACGGCAGCAATCGGATGGAGGAGGGGGAAATCTCACGGTGGTGCAGTTGATCGTACCATTGCTGACGAAAGCGAGGAGGAAGACGACAACTCGAAGGGGTATCGGGCTGGCTAGGGTGGGCTGTGGGTTGTGGGCTGCATCTCACAGCTCCCCTCTCCTTTATTTTTTTATTATTTTTTATTATTTTTTTGTAAAGGATGAAAGAGAGAGAGAGAGAAAGGAAAAAGGGTTTGGGGGGGTTCTTTTTATGCAATATTTTTTATTAATTTTCAAAACAGAAAATAAAAGCAAATGTTAGCATTGATTTCAAACTTTGAATTATTAGTTTGATTTTTTAAATTGTGAGTTGAATTTCAAATAGGGTTTGGGGGTTTTTATTTTATAATTAAATTTTATTAATTTGCAAAACAATGAGTAGAAGCAATTGTGCACCTTAATTCCAAAAATTTGAATTATTAATTGGAGTTTTAAGTTGGTATTTGAAATTCCATTAGTTTTCCATAAAGATTGATATTTAAACAATTTATTCAATAACCCCAACAATTTATGAGACCTTATTGAATTAATTGTTTGCAAGAATTTGATTGTTTTTAAACCCACAATTTGATCATGCCCATTCAGAAGGAATTGATTTGAAATTTAATTTGCCATTAGGGTGTCTGATAAAAAGGAATGTTTAGTGAGTAAGCAATTTAAATAACTTCAAACTATTGCAACAATTTGAGATGCTTAGTTTGCAATTTTTGAATTGGAAAATTTGGACATGTGTGAAAGTTTAAAGTGGTTTTGAATTTTGAGTTGTTTTGAAAACAGAATGCCATGCTTATGTGATGCATGTGATGCAAGCAAAAGAAAACAGACAACTTCCTACTAAGGGTAACACCCCAGGTGTTACAGCAGCTGAAGGAATCAGCAGGTAAGATGTTTCTCTACTTCCAGTTGTGTAATTTTTTCTAAGTATTTTTCTGAGTTTTCTAACTCGTCTTTTTTACTTGCTTTTCAGCTTCTTTGGCGAAAGCCAAACAAATTTCTGAATATGCCGGCAACACCGAAAACCTCCGCCGAGAAAACCTGGAACTTCATAAGCTCACTGTGAAGTTGCAGCAGGACCTGGAGGCTAGCCAACTGGCCATTGGCATTGCCGAGTCCAATGCCTCCAACCAAGTAGCCAAGGACAAGGACACCATCAGAGATTTGGAGAATGCCCTGAACCAGCGCTTGGAGGAGGGCACCGAGATGGACAATATTTTCGGTAAGTACTTTACCTTTTACCGGGTTTTCCATGTTTACATCTTTCTCTGTTTTCTCTAACACTCTTGTGTTTTACTGAAACAGGAGATAGCCCCCAGCTTACTCGGCTTGAGAAAATCCGAGCTTTTGGGAAGGTATTCCCCGCAATCAAGGCTGCAGGGATGTTGCTGGTCAACAAATGCCTTCCCTCTAGGACTGGGGAGTTCTCGGAAGTTGAAAAACTTCCGGGAGCCATCGTGGAGGTGGCGGAGTCCAGGGAGTCCACCCTTCGCTCCGCGGCACGCGGTGGTGCGCGCATGGCTCTAGGGCTCATGCGCATGCACTACCCAACTGCCAAATCTTGCCGCGTGGCTTCCGGCATCCCTCAAAGATATACGGAGGCGCAGCGGGCCAGCATCTTTGAAGAAATCAAAGGTCATGCCACCAAGATTGCCACCATGGTGAACGTCTCCACCTTCTACCCGGAGGAAGTTATTCTGGAAGCTCCCGAGGAATCCAGCAGCGAAGACGACTCGGATCCCTGAAGGAAGCTGCATGGTCCTGGGTAGGAGATAGGAAATAGAAGCATTACTGGTCTTACAATGTAAACTTATTGTAATGCTTTCTATTCTTTTGTATAAACAAGTACTCCGCCTATTGCAGTAATATTATTTAATCTTTGCAAGTTTTCCGGGGTTTATTCCTTTATCTTCTAAATTCTCTGGTTTATATGCTTTAACCGTCCTTAGTGTTGGAAATGGCTCAATAGTATTTTAATCTTCATGCCAAGTGAATGGGTATAACCAATCAGTCGAAACTCGGAAACATGGATTATACTAAAGGCATTTTTACTTACTAGCTTCAGTGACCCAACATAAAAACAATCAGATAATACTTAGAGAAAAGTAAGGAATTTTTTGAATGAAACTCAGGCACGCAGGCACAATCTGGGTTTCCTTAAGCCTTTTTAGGCTGAAAATCATTCAGTTTTTTAACACCGAGCACGCACGCACAATTCGGGTTAACATTGAGTATTTTGAAAGATCATTGGGAAATAGATAAGACAGAAGTATGCTTTAAACTTTATTTCATGATTTCAAAGATGTTTACATAGAAATTGAACTAAGTATAGAAGGGACGTAACTGCTGGATGCTCCAGGGTCTTTTGGTCTCCCCTAGCTCATCATCTATCTTTCTCTTTCTTTTGCGATTCGGCTTTTCGGGATCATCTTCCGTGTCTCGAATATCTACAAGATAGTACGATCCATTTTTCATAGCCTTGCTGATGACAAATGGTCCTTCCCAAACTGGGGCCAATTTGTGCTTTCTTTGTTGTACCAATCTTAGCACTAAGTCACCTTCTTTAAAAGAACGATGTCTGATTTTTCGACTATGGTAACGTCGTAAACCTTGCTGATAAATGGCAGATCTTTGAAGCACAAGTTCTAGTTCTTCCTATAGGAGATCGACGGCATCCTGTCGTGTACTTTTGGCATCTGAGTCATTGAAAGCCTGCACTCTTGGGCTATCATGGATCATGTCCGTTGGAAGGGCTGCTTCCGCACCGTAAACTAGGAAACACGGGGTTTGCCCTGTTGCCCTGTTTGGCGTCGTTCGAATACTCCAAAGCACAGAGGGTAACTCTTCCACCCATGCTCCAGCTGCTCTATGAAGAGGAGATTCGAGTCTTGGGCGTATTCCTTGCAGGATGGAACTATTCATTCTTTCAACCTGCCCATTGGATTGCGGGTGTGCCACAGATGCAAGATCTAGGCGTATTCCCGTTTGTCGGCAATATTTTGCCAACTCTCCAATAGATAAATTTTTCCAGTTGTCGGTTATTATGCTGTGTGGAACTCCGTACCTCATGACTATGTCAATGATAAAATTTCTGGCAGTTACACCGTCAAGCTTTTTGATGGGTTTTGCCTCCACCCACTTGGTATACTTATCCACTGCAACGAGTAAATGTGTAAGTCCACCTCTTGCAGTTTTGAATGGTCCCATCATATCTAGCCCCTAGACCACAAACGGCCATGTAATAGGGATAGTTTTGAGTGCTTGGGCTGGCATATTCGTCTGCTTGGCGTAATACTGACATCCGACACATGTATTGACTATGTGTTCGGCGTCTGTCTTGGCTGTTAGCCATAAAACCCTGCACGAAATGCTTTCTTAACTATGCTTTTTGATTGAGCATGATGTCTGCAATCTCCAGCATGGATTTCTTGTAGAATTTCTCGGCCTTCTTCTGGCGAGATACATCGCAGAAAAATTCCGGTAGTACTTCGTTTATACAAGCAACCATTGATTACCGTGTATCCTTTGCATCGACGTTTTATTTGTCTTTGCAAGACCTCATCTGCTCCATCCGGGTACTTCTGATCAACTAAGAAGTTTAGATATGGAATTGTCCAATCCGGGTTAACGAGCAGGACTTCGATTGACTCGGAAACTAGAGGATAGTCGACATCTCCACCTTTTATGGATGGTTCGTGCAAATGCTGGACAAACACACCTGGTGGTAGGGTTTTCACTCTTTCGAGCCCATGCGGGCTAATGCGTCCGCGTTCCAGTTTTCTTCCCTTTTGACATGAAGTACTTCAAATCCCAGGAAGCAAATTGCAAACTCGTCCAACGTTCTCCGATATTCGGCCATGATGGGGCTTTTAGCGTCACATGTTTGGTTGAGCTGATGTTGTACCAAATCTGAGTCACCATAGCATAAAATATGTTCGACACCTATTTCTTTTGCAATATGCAAGCCATGAAGCAAAGCTTCGTATTCTGCCACATTATTGCTGGCATTGAAGTGTATTTGTAATACATACTCCATTGTGTCTCCCTTGGGGGATTTTAGGACTACACCAGCTCCAGCGCCTTTTTTCATCTTGGATCCATCAAAGTGCATAACCCAGTATTCTGACTCCGGCATTGGTGTATTTTCCATTGCTTCTGTCCAGTCAGCAACGAAATCTGCCAACACCTGGGATTTTATTGCCGTCCGGGGTTGGTACTTAATGTCGAATGCAGCCAACTCGATGCCCCATTTGGCTACTCGGCCTGTTGCGTCCGCATTGTTGATTATATCCCCTAGTGCTGCTTTGCATACCATTGTTACGGAATGTCCTTGGAAGTAATAATGGAGTTTTCGAGATGCGAAAAACACGCCATATGCAAGGTTTTGATAGTGCGGGTATCTTTGCTTGGACTCAGAAAAAACTTCACTTACATAATACACCGGATGTTGATCTGGTATGGTTTGCTCATCTTTCCGCCTTTCCACAACTATCACTGCGCTGATAACCCTATTTGTTGCCGTGAGGTACAATAACATGGGTTCTTCGTCTTTTGGTGATGCCAAAATCGGAGCTTTCATCAGGGTTTCTTTTAATTGGGTTAATGCTGCGTCCGCCTCTTCAACAATTTGTATAATGGCAGAGCTTCGTCTCCTAGCCAGCTTATAAACCTGCTGACGGCAGCTGCAGAACCCATCAATCTTGTACATCTTTTAAGAACGTAGGCCTTGAGATGTTTAGGATTTCCTTGATCTTTTCCGAGTTTACCTCTATTCCTCTGTGAGAAATGATGAAACCCAGAAGTTCTCCTGAGGGAACCCCGAATACGCACTTTAATGGATTCAACTTCATTTTATAAGTGCGCAAATTTTTGAAGGTTTCTCGCAAATCTTCAAGGAGCGTGTCCTTTTCCTTGGAAACGACGGCAATGTCGTCCATGTAAACGTGAACATTTTTACCAATCTGACTATGCAAACATCGTTGCATGCAACGCTGGTAAGTTGCACCTGCGTTCTTCAGGCCAAAAGGCATGGTTATGTAGTAGTATGTTCCATATGGGGTTATGAAGGAGGTTTTTATTTGGTCTTCTTCCTTCATACGTATTTGATGGTACCCGAATAAGCGTCCAAGAAGCATAAAAGCTCAGAGCCAGCAGTGGAATCTATTATTTGATCGATTCGCGGTAACGCAAATCTATCTTTTGGACACAATTTGTTCAGGCTGGTGTAATCTATACACATCCTAAGAACAGTACTATCTTTCTTCGGGACTAATACTGGGTTTGCAGACCATTCAGTATGTATAACTTCCCGGATAAAATCAGCTGCCAATAGCCGGATAATTTCCTTGCCAATAGCCTTCCGTCTTCTTCCGTCAAATCGACGGAGACCTTGTTTGACTGGTTTAGATCCTGGAATTACCTTGAGTTGGTGCTCAGCAAGTTCCCTGGGTACGCCTGGCATGTCCGCTGGACACCATGCAAAAATATCCCAGTTCTCACGGAGGAACTTGATGAGCTCCCTTTCCTATTTGTCGGTCATGCTAGTTCCCACTACGACAAACTTTGTCGGATCTTTGGGATCTAGGATAACCTGTCTTGTATTCTCAGAAGCTTTGAAGCTGTCTGCCGGCTTCTGGCTTTCTTTTCCTCCCGGCATTTCTGTTGGCGATACTTCTTTTGCCGGCTCCTTCAGTTCTTCCTTCGCGATCACCTTTTCTGCGCAAAGGGCGTTTTCTTTTTCCAGCTCGTTTACCAATTCGAAGTGTCCATTTATGGTGATTACTCCTCCTTTTGGCCCTGGCATCTTCATCTTGTTATAGATATAACATTATCTTGCCATGAACTTGGCGAAAGATGGACGTCCGAGTATTGTGTGATGCACGCTTTCGAACGGCACAACCTCGAAGGATACTTTTTCCTGCCGAAAATGTTCTTTCTCTCCAATGGTTACGTCTAGGGAAATTTCACCTAGAGATCGTGCTTGCCTGCCAGGAACGATGCCGTGAAAACACATGTTGCTATGATTGAGCTGGGTCTCGGAGATTCGCAAAAGCTTCAATGTATCCAGGTACATTATGTTGATGCTGGATCCTCCATCCATCAGCACTCTTTTTAGCATAGTGTTTTGAATAATAGGACTTACAACTAGAGGTTGCGTGCCGGGTTCTGGGATGTTTCCGGGATGATCAAACTGATCCCAGGTAATTGGTGTGTTTGAGTACTTCAAGAATTTCGGGGTTGGTGGGACAACAGCGTTTATTTCTCGAAGTGTTCCCTTTGCCACCTTTGCCGACGGAGTTGCCAGGAAAGTTAGATTGCATTCTCCGTCAACTCTCGGAAACTTAGGCTTGCCTTTTTGCTGTTGTTCTTGGATTTTTTTCATCAGTGTCCGATTCACTGTCTTCTTTTTCAGCTTCTGGCTTTTGCTTGGAGAATTTCCTTTTGGAATTCTTCCCTTTGCTTCCAGATCCTGCACTGCCCTTCATAGTTTTGTTGAGCCGGGATTGTGCCTTGGTGTGGGTGGGTTTCCCGAATTGCGAATGGTGGACACAGTTTTCCGATTTAATTCTTTCCCCCTCTTCCTTTGTGCAGGCGATCGGTCCCATCCTTTCCATTTGCTCCCATTTTATCTTCCAAAGGCTATATTAACTTCTTTGGGCTTTTTCTGTGCTTCTGGAGTTGCTTTTTTCATAGGACGAGGGGTCTTTTTGGCTTGAATCAAAGTGTCGATATTTCCACCTCTCGCTCTGATGTCGTCTTTGCCCGCTGCATGCTCATTTGCGGTTGTAAGCATAGATCCGAGATCTTTGTGCTTTTTTGAACCGATCATGAATGGTACGAGTCCGGGTTTTAAGCCATTGACGAAAGCATGCATTGCTTGTACGTCAGTTACACCAGAGCAGCTGTTTTTCATTGCAGTCCACCTTGAGATAAAGTCCACGTATGGCTCATCTTCAAACTGGGTGCAGCGGTTTAGCTGGTTGATGCTGTTCGGGCGTTTGTACGTTCCCCGGAAATGCTGAGTAAAAACTCTAGCCATATCATCCCAGCTATCGACAGTTCTTGACGGAAGCCCGTTGATCCAATCTCTGGCTCCATCCAGTAACATAAGGGGGAGGAATTTTACTGCCTCTAAGTTTGTCCCATTGTTAATCTGGACGGCTGTGTAATAGTCTGAGAGCCAGGTATCCGGGTTTGTGCTACCGGTATATTTTTGATATGTTGGACCAACTTTGGCGAAGCCAGAATGTAGAGTTATTATTCGGATCCTGTCAGTGAAACACTTAGGTCCGAAGTATAGATCATCTCTTTCCGCTCTATCGATGTGTGTGGAGTATCTACCGGCTGAATCGATAGAAGGGGATCTACTCCTTTCTTTCCATTGTTGTGCGAGCGCGCTTTTCTAGGATTGTCTCTATTGCCTCCGTTATCTTGACCTTTGGGATAAGGTGGAGTTCTGAATAGATGTTGTTGTTGACTTTGGAGAGCTTGTCTCTTAGCTTCCAGCACTTCAGGGGGTTCGTGGGGTCCCACTGGTGTTTGAAGTAGATCTTGTTCGTCCTGTTCTAACATTGGCGGAACAGAGATTTCCTTCGCTTTCTTCTCCGCGGGCTTAACTCCACTTCCTCTCCTGCTTCCAGGTTTTCGTTGGCTGGATCAGCCAGTTTTTTCTTCCAGAGCTTGTAGTGGAGTTTCTTGGAAGCTTTGTGTTTTTTCTTGGAAGAGGGAGGTTTTTTACCAGGTTCGTCCTCTGTCAATTCCTTGACATCCAGGTATGTTGGAGTGGTTTCCTCCTCCTCTCTTTCCTCATTTAGCGGAGGTGTTCTAGGGCTTTCCTGACTTTCGGCATCCATGTTTTTAGCCAGTTTTGCCATACTTCTGTGGAACCCTTCTTGACAGGATTTGACTTTTATTTCGAAAGCGTCTTCATCTTCGGAACTGAATTCATCTGATCCGGGTTCTGATTCCAATCTTGCCTCAATGGCGGCTAATACGGAGTCAGTTTCCGAGTTTGTCATCATATTGACGGATGTTGGATCTTCCACCTCTATTGTGGGATTGTTGTTTTCTGCCTCTTCCACATGATTGTTTCCATCCGTGTTTTCGACGATCTCGGATTGCACCATACCGATAAAGTGCGATTCAATATGATATCGGTGATCTGAGCAAAACCCGACGTCATAGTCTTCTTCGACTGGGTATAGGGTGGGTGGGATAAATTTTCTTCCACCAGAGAATCCCATTGCCTCTGCAGTTAATCCGATAAAGATGTTTGCAGATCCAATCGGTAAAACGCAGGCACTTACAAGATGATTCCGTGCTGGCATGTACGATCCGTTGTCGAGGAAGCGCCCGACGTCGTTGTTGAATTCTAGGCTTCCGACAGTTATGGTACTGCCAATTCCACCGAGTATCCCCGATCGAAATATAACGCCTGACGTCGTTGGCCCCACGGTGGGCGCCAACTGTCGAGACATCGTAGTAGAATTCATAGACGGGTGTGCCATGAGACTACTGATAGAGACGTGGTAGTATGACGAACAAGGACACCAAGTTTTTACCCAGGTTTGGTACGTCGCAACTAGGCGGCGTTCCTACTCCTGCAATCTCACTAAATCAGGGCTGAAGCCTGAAGTATACAAATTACAATGTGAGTTAGGTTTAGCTACCCGACAAGGGTCAACCTCTCGGCGAGTTAGCTTCTAGCTTGTTGTCTCTTTCTTATCTCCCGTCCGACTTTATATAATAGTCGGGTTAGGGCTTACAGAAAAGGAAACTTAGAAGACTACGGTAAGTTCTAACTTGGATGGCAAGAATCCGCCTTCTACTCCAAGCCAAACCACGTGGGTCATGGTCCGGGTTCTTCTAAAATCCGGCTTCTGCGCGTCAGCTTACTGGGCCGCCTAATGGACCGTAATCCATTACCATTCAGGCCACCCTGGTAATCCGGCACTTTAGGACACCATCTGATATACCCCTAACTGGTATATATCCGACAAATGCCCTCCAGGCTAAAGGTTGCCAGTTGTGTGCCAGAGGGGCTGAGAAGTAAATTATCCTTGCACGAAAAAATTTGGGCGGGCTGTCCTAGCGCGAATTTTTCAGGAGCGACGCGAAATTTTGGCGGAACTGCGGGAAACTTTGCTAGCCGTCCGATGATGATGGGTCGCTTACAAAAGTTGAGCATTTACACAATTATTTAGTACTAAAGATTGTGAAAAAATCCTGAAAGTATTTACCTAAAATCCTGGAAAGGGTCAATTATGTGGAATACTACTACATGTTGATTGGTGGCTTGAACTTTGCTAGCCGTTGGATGCTAGTCAACTTTTTTGTCTACACCTATCACCGGTGTCGGAAGGGGGTAGGCCACTGTTATTTTTTGCTTGGTTCTGTTAAGTTAGGCCATAGTGACATGGATAACCCAAATCTAGATCTACTTCTAATAAGATTCCCTCTAGTTCTCCTGAAGAAACCATAGCCATGATGGGGGAAAAGACGGAACTGCCGTTCTGGACCCTCTATATGAGTCGGAAGGGGGTTGAAAATTGGAACCAATTTCTTGGTTTTGTCAGGTTAGGCACAACCCAAGACAATGGTAGCTAGGGCTGGACCTGAAGCTCGAGGCTCGAGGCTCGGCTCGGGCTCGACAAGGCTCGGCTCGGGCTCGCCTCGGCTCGAAAGTGGTGCAAGCCAAGCCTAAACCTTCCGGACAAGGCTCGAGGCTCGACGAGCCTGCTCGGTGAAGCTCGCAAGCCGGCTCGAAGACTCGATAAAATAACAAAAATATAGCAAATATGACTCATTTACACTTTTGTGTTTCATTTTTTTGGTTGTATAAAAGGTTCCAACAAGTATATCAAGTAAATAAGTACCATTGACATTATTTTTCTTCAGTTATTTGGCTGTAAAAAAAAATTCAGCAAGCAAATATATCAAATAAGACTCATTTACACTATTCTGTACACGAAAAAACAAATATGCTGCGGCTCGCGAGCCAGCCGAGCCGAGCCTCAAGCTCGATGAGCCGAGCCGCGAGCCCACTTTCCAGCAAATTTTTAGAGGCAAGCCGAGCCTGGCTCGGCTCGACTTTTCCCGAGCCTATCCGAGCCGAGCCTCGAGCCGGCTCGGCTCGGCTCGATTCCAGCCCTAATGGTAGCGCCCACATCTTGGCAAGATTTCCCCAGTTCCGTCGAGATCCAGGACTTTTGGGCTCTAAGTAAGCCTCGCACATGCTGAGAGAATCTGACGCCGGTGAAATGCGCCCTAACACAGAGAGCGAGGGATTCTTGTGCATCCAAGACCCATGACACACTCTAACACACATGGTATGGCATACGCTGGGATTTGGTGGCATTAGGATGATCCGGAGCCCCCTCTCCGGAGAAACCATAGTCCCGCTGTGAAAAAAGACGAAATTGCCGTTCTTGCCCCTCTACGTGAGCCGGAAGGGGATAGCAAAGTGGAACCAATTACTTGGTTGTGTTAGGTTAGGCCCAATGAACACCCAAGAAAATTGTAGGTCCTACCTCTTGGCAAGATTCCCCCAGTTCCGACAGATCTGGGAGTTTCGGGCTCTAAGTAGTCCTCGAACTCGCCAGAGAGAATCCGACGCCGGTGAAGCCCTAACACTGGGAGCGAGGGAATCTTGGGCATCCAAGACCCATGCCACACTGTAACACACGTGGTATGACATACCATGGGATTTGGTGGCATTCAAACGATCTCGAGCCCCCTCTCCGGAGAAACCATAGCCCCGATGAGGAAAAAGACGGAACTGTCGTTCTGGCCAGTCTACGTGAGCCGGAAGGGGGTAGCAAAGTGGAACCAATTGCTTGGTTGTGTTATGTTTGGCCCGAGGAACACCCAAGACAATGGTTGGGCCCACCTTTTGGCAAGATTTCCCCAGTTTCGTCACTTCCGGGAGTTTCGGGTTAATCCTGGAAGCGGGAGAGAGAATATGACGCTGATGAGCCCTAACACAGAGAGCGAGGGAATGTTGGCCATCCAAGACCTATGACATACTCTAACACACATGGTATGGCATAGCATGGGATTTGGTGGCATTCAGACGATCCGGAGCCCCCTCTCCGGAGAAACCATAGACCCGATGTGGAAAAAGACGGAACTGTCGTTCTGGCCACTTTACATGAGCCGGAAAGGGGTAGAAAAGTGGTCCAATTGCTTTTTTGTGTTATGTTAGTCCCAAGTAACATGCCAGACAATGTTGGGCCCAACTGTTGGCAAGATTCCCTTAGTTCCGTCGGTTTCGGGAGTTTCGGGCTCTAAGTAGTCCTTGAGCACGCTAGAGACAATCCAACGTCGGTGAAGCCCTAACAGAGAGAGAGAATATTGGGAATCCAAGACCCATGACACACTATAACACACATGGTATGGTGTACCTTGGGATTTCGTGGAATTCAGACGATCTAGAGGCCCCTCTCCAGAGAAACCATGGCCCCGCTGGGCAAAAATACGGAACTGTTGTTCTGGCCCCTCTACGTTAGGCGGAAGGGGGTAGCAAAGTGGAACCAACTGCTTGGTTGTATTAGGTTAGGCCCAAGGAACACCAAAGAAAAGGGTAGGGACCACCTCCTGGCAAGATTCCCGCCATTCCGTGAGATCTGGGAGTTTTCGGCCTCTGAGTAGTCCTGGAACCCGTGAAAGAGAATGCGGCGCCGGTGAAGCCATAACACAAAGAGTGAGGGAATCTTTGGCATACAAGACCCATGCCACAATATAACACATATGGTTTGGCATAACCTAGGATTGGGTGGGAATTCAGACGCCAGCCCCTCCCGGAGAAACCCTAGGTATGATGTAGAAAAAGAAGAAACTGCCTGTCTGGCCCCTCTACGTGAGCCGGAAAGGGGTAGCAAACTGGAACTAATTGCTTGGTTGTGTTATTTTAGGCCCAAGTAAATCCAAACAAAATGGTAGGACCCACCTCTTGGCAAGATTCCCCCTGTTTCGGCAGATTCGGGAGTTTCGGGCTCTAAATAGTTTTGGAACCCGCTAGAGAGAATCCGACGCCGGCGAAGGCCTAACACACAAAGAGAGGGAATCTTGGGCATCCAAGACCCATGAAACACTATAACACACATGTTATGTCATACCATGGGATTTGATGGTATTCAGACGATCTAGAGCCCCTCTCCGGAGAAACCCTAGACCCGCTAGGAAAACAGACGAAACTGCCGTTCTGCCCCTCTACATGAGACGGAAGGGGGTAGCAAAGTGGAACCAACTGCTTGGTTGTGTTAGTTTAGGCCCAACGAACACCGAAGACAATGGTAGGGCCCACCTCTTGGCAGGATTCCCCATGTTTCGTCACATCCGGGAGTTTCGGGCTCTTAGTAGTCCTTGAACCCGCCAGAGAGAATCTGGCGCCGGTGAAGACATAACACACCGAGTGAGGAAATGTTGGGCATACAAGACCCATGAAACACTCTAACACACATGGTATGTCATACCATGGGATTTGGTGGCATTCAGACAATCCGGAGTCCCCTCTCGGAAGAAACCATAGCCCCTCTAGGAAAAAAGACGGAACTGCCATTCTGGCCCCTCTACGCGAGCCGGAAGGGGGTATCAAAGTGGAACCCACTGCTTGGTTGTGTTAGTTTAGGCCCAATGAACACCCAAGAAAATGGTAGGGCCCACCTCTTGGTAAGATTCCCCGAGTTCCGTCAGTTCCGGGAGTTTCGGGCTCTAAGTAGTCCTGGAACACGCCAGAGAGAATCTAACGCCGGTGAAGCCCTAACACAGAGAGAGAGAATCTTGGGCATCCAAGACCCATGGAACACTATAACACACATGGTATGGAATACCATGGGATTTGGTGGCATTCAGAAGATCTTGAGGCCCCTCTCCGGAGAAACCATGCATAGCCCCGCTGGAAACAAAGACGGAACTACCATTCTGACCCCTCTACGTTAGGCGTAAGGGGGTAGCAAAGTGGAACCAACTGCTTGGTTGTATTAGCTTAGGACCAAGGAACACCCAACAAAATGGTAGGGCCCACCTCTTGGCAAGATTCCCCCAGTTCCGTCAGATCCGGGAGTTTTAGGCTCTAAGTAATCCTGGAACCCGCCAGAGAGAATCTAACGCCGGTGAAGCCCTAACACAGAGAGAGCGAGTGAATCTTGGGAATACAAGAGCCATTCCACACTCTAACACACAAGTTATGTCATACCATGGGATTTGATGGTATTCAGACGATCTAGAGCCCCTCTCCGGGGAAACCCTAGACCCGCTAGGAAAACAGACGAAACTGCCGTTCTGCCCCTCTACATGAGACGGAAGGGGGTAGCAAAGTGGAACCAACTGCTTGGTTGTGTTAGTTTAGGCCCAACGAACACCGAAGACAATGGTAGGGCCCACCTCTTGGCAGGATTCCCCATGTTTCGTCACATCCGGGAGTTTCGGGCTCTTAGTAGTCCTTGAACCCGCCAGAGAGAATCTGGCGCCGGTGAAGACATAACACACCGAGTGAGGAAATGTTGGGCATACAAGACCCATGAAACACTCTAACACACATGGTATGTCATACCATGGGATTTGGTGGCATTCAGACAATCCGGAGTCCCCTCTCCGATGAAACCATAGCCCCTCTAGGAAAAAAGACGGAACTGCCGTTCTGGCCCCTCTACGCGAGCCGGAAGGGGGTATCAAAGTGGAACCCACTGCTTGGTTGTGTTAGTTTAGGCCCAATGAACACCCAAGACAATGGTAGGGCCCACCTCTTGGTAAGATTTCCCGAGTTCCGTCAGTTCCGGGAGTTTCGGGCTCTAAGTAGTCCTGGAACACGCCAGAGAGAATCTAACGCCGGTGAAGCCCTAACACAGAGAGAGAGAATCTTGGGCATCCAAGACCCATGGAACACTATAACACACATGGTATGGAATACCATGGGATTTGGTGGCATTCAGAAGATCTTGAGGCCCCTCTCCGGAGAAACCATGCATAGCCCCGCTGGGAACAAAGACGGAACTACCATTCTGACCCCTCTACGTTAGGCGTAAGGGGGTAGCAAAGTGGAACCAACTGCTTGGTTGTATTAGGTTAGGACCAAGGAACACCCAACAAAATGGTAGGGCCCACCTCTTGGCAAGATTCCCCCAGTTCCGTCAGATCCGGGAGTTTTAGGCTCTAAGTAATCCTGGAACCCGCCAGAGAGAATCTAACGCCGGTGAAGCCCTAACACAGAGAGAGCGAGTGAATCTTGGGAATACAAGAGCCATTCCACACTCTAACACACATGTTATGACATACCATGGGATTTGGTGGCATTCAGACGATCCGGAGCTAGCCCCCTCTCCTGAAAAACCATAGCCCCGCTGGGAAAAACACGAAACTGCCGTTTTGGCCCCTCTACTTGAGCCGGAAAGGGGTAGAAAAGTGGAACCAATTGCCTGTTTGTGTTAGGTTAGGCCCAAGTAACACCCAATAAAATGGTTGGACCCACCTGTTGGCAAGATTCCCCGAGTTCCATCAGTTTAGGGAGTTCCGGGCTCTAAGTAGTCCTGGAACCCGCCATAGAGAATCTAACGCGTCGGTGAAGCCATAACAGAGAGAGAGGGAATCTTGGGCATCCAAGACCCATGAAACACTATGTAAACACACATGTTATGGCATACCATGGTGTATTTGGTGGCATTCAGACGATCTAGAGGCCCCTCTCTAGAGAAACCATAGCCCCGCTGGGAAAAAGACGGAACTGCCGTTTTGGCCCCTCTACGTGAGCCGGAAAGGGGAAGCCAAGTGGAACCAATTACTTTGTTGTGTTAGGTTATGACCAAGTAACACCCAATAAAATGGTAGGTCCCACCTCTTGGAAAGATTCCCCCCGTTCCGTGAGATCCGGGAGTTTCGGGCTCTAAGTAGAACCCGCGAAAGAAAATCTAACGCCGGTCAAGCCGTAACACAGGGAGTAAGGGAATCTTGGGAATCCAATACCCATGACACACTATAACACACAAGGTATGGCATACTGTGGGATTTGGTGGCATTCAGACGGTCCTGAGGCCCCTCTCCAGAGAAACCATAGCCCCGCTGGGAAAAAGACGAAACTGCCGTTCTGGTCCCGTCTACGTGAGCCGGAATGGGGTAACAAAGCGGAACCAATTTCTTTGTTGTGTTAGGTTAGGCCCAAGTAACACCCAAGACAATGGTAGGTCCCACCTCTTGGCAAGATTCCCCCCCATTCCGTGAGATCTTGGAGTTTCGGGCTCTGAGTAGTCCTGGAACCCATGAAAGAGAATGCGGCGACGGTGAAGCCATAACCCAAAGAGTGATGGAATCTTGGGAATACAAGACCCATGCCACAATATAACACACATGGTTTGACATACCCTACGATTTGGTGGGAATTCAGACGCTCCGGAGCCCCTCCCCGGAGAAACCCTAGGTCTGTTGCAGAAAAAGAAGAAACTGCTGGTCTGGCCCCTCTACGTGAGCCGGAAAGGGGTAGCAAAGTGAAACTAATTGTTTGGTTGTGTTATTTTAGGCCCAAGTAACACCAAATTAAATGGTAGGACCCACCTCTTGGAAAGATTCCCCCTGTTTTGTCAGATTCGGGAGTTTTGGGCTCTAAATAGTTTTGGAACCTGCTAGAGAGAATCCGACGCCGACGAAGGCCTAACACACAAAGAGAGAGAATCTTGGGAATCCAAGACCCATGACACACTATAACACACATGGTATGGCATACCATGGGATTTGGCGGTATTCAGACGATCTAGAGCCTCTCTCCGGCGAAACCCTAGCCCGGTGGGAAAAACAGACGGAACTGCCGTTCTGGCCCCTCTATGTGAGCCGAAAGGGGGTAGCAAAGTGGAAGCAACTGATTGGTTGTGTTAGTTTATGCCCAATGAACATCGAAGACAATGGCAGGTCCCACTTCTTGGCAGGATTCCCCCTGTTTCGTCACATCCGGGAGTTTCGGGCTCTTAGTAGTCCTTGAACCCGCGAGAGAGAATCGACGCCGGTGAAGCCATAACACACCGAGTGAGGAAATGTTGGGCATCCAAGACCCATGAAACACTCTAACACACATGGTATGTCATACCATGGGATTTGGTGGCATTCATACGATCCGGAGGCCCCTCTCCAAAGAAACCATAGCCCCGCTAGGCAAAAAGATGGAACTGCCGTTCTAGCCCCTCTACGTTAGCCGGAAGGGGGTAGCAAAGTGGAACCCTCTGCTTGGTTGTGTTATGTTAGGCCCAATGAACACCCAAGACCATTGTAGGGCCACCTCTTGGTAAGACTCCCCGAGTTCCGTCAGTTCCGGGAGTTTCGGGCTCTAAGTAGTCCTAGAACCCGCCAGAGAGAATCCAACGCCGGTGAAGCCCTAACACACACAGAGAGAGGAATCTTGGGCATCCAAGACCCACGACACACTATAATACACATCGTATGGAATACCATGGGATTTGGTGGCATTCAAACGATCTGGAGGCCCCTCTCCGGAGAAACCTTGCATAGCCCCGCTGGGAAAAAAGACGGAACTGCCGATCTGACCCCTCTACGTTAGGCGGAAGGGGGTAGCAAAGTGGAACCAACTGCTTGGTTGTATTAGTTTAGGCACAAGGAACACCCTACAAAATGGTAGGGCCCACCTCTTGGCAAGATTCGCCCAGTTCCCTCAGATCCGGGAGTTTCATGCTCTAAGTAATCCTGGAACCCGCCAGAGAGAATCTGACGCCGGTGAAGCCCTAACACAGAGAGAGCGAGTGAATCTTGGGAATACAAGACCCATGCCAAACTCTAACACACATGTTATTCCATACCATGGGATTTGGTGGCATTCAGATGATCCGGAGCTAGCCCCCTCTCCTGAGAAACCATAGCCCCGCTGGGAAAAACACGGAACTGCCGGTTTGGCCCCTCTACTTGAGCCGGAAATGGGTAGAAAAGTGAAAGAAATTGCCTATTTGTGTTAGTTTAGGCCCAAGGAACACCCAAGAAAATGGTTGGGCCCATCTGTTGGCAAGATTCCCCGAGTTCCATCAGTTTAGGGAGTTTCGGGCTCTAAGTAGTCCTGCAACCCGCCAGAGAGAATCTGACGCGCCGGTGAAGCCATAACAGAGAGAGAGGGAATCTTGGGAATCCAAGACCCATGACACACTATATACACACACATGTTATGGCATACCATGGTGTATTTGGTGGCATTCAGACGATCTGGAGGCCCCTCTCTAGAGAAACCATAGCCCCGCTGGTAAAAAGACAGAACTGTCGTTTTGGCCCCTCTACGTGAGCCGGGAAAGGGCAGCAAAGTGGAACCAATTACTTGGTTGTGTAAGGTTATTCCCACGTAACACCCAATAAAATGGTAGGTCCCACCTCTTGGCAAGATTCCTCCCGTTCCGTGAGATCCGGGAGTTTCGGGCTCTAAGTAGAACCCGCGAAAGAGAATCTGACGCCGGTGAAGCCATAACACAGGGAGTAAGGGAATCTTGGGAATCCAATACCCATGCCACACTATAACAAACAAGTTATGGCATACCGTCGGATTTGGTGGCATTCAGACGGTCCGTAGGCCCCTCTCTAGAGAAACCATAGCCCCGCTGGGAAAAAGATGGAACTGCAGTTCTAGCCCATCTACGTGAGCCGGAATGGGGTAACAAAGCGGAACCAATTTCTTGGTTGTGTTAGATTAGGCCCAAGTGACACCCAAGACAATGGTAGATCCCACCTCTTGGCAAGATTCCCCCCATTCCGTGAGATCTGGGAGTTTCGGGCTCTGAGAAGTCCTGGAACCCGTGAAAGAGAATGCGACGCCGGTGAAGCCATAACACAAATAGTGAGGGAATCTTGGGCATCCAAGACCCATGCCACAAGATAACACACATGGTTTGGCATACCCTAGGATTGTGTGGGAATTTGGATGCTCCGGAGCCCCTCCCCGGAAAAACCCTAGGTCTGTTGTAGAAAAAGAAGAAACTCCCGGTCTGGCCCCTCTACGTGAGCCGGAAAGGGGTAGCAAAGTGGAACTAATTGCTTTGTTGTGTTTTTTTTAGGCCCAAGTAACACCAAATAAAATGGTAGGACCCACCTCTTGGCAAGATTCCCCCCGTTTCGTCAGATTCGGGAGTTTCGAGCTCTAAATAGTTTTGGAACCCGCTAGAGAGAATCCGACGTCGGCGAAGGCGTAACACACAAAGAGAGGGAATCTTGGGCATCCAAGACCCATGACACACTATAACACACATGGTATGGCATACCATGGGATTTTTTGGTATTCAGACGATCTAGAGCCCCTCTCCGGAGAAACCCTAGCCCCGCTGGGAAAACAGACGGAACTGCCGTTCTGACCCCTCTACGTTAGCCGGAAGGGGTAGCAAAGCGGAACCAACTGCTTGGTTGTGTTAGTTACTGCCCAATGAACACCGAATACAATGGT
The DNA here is from genome assembly GCA_028641055.1 of Alopecurus myosuroides. Taxonomy (NCBI): domain Eukaryota; kingdom Viridiplantae; phylum Streptophyta; class Magnoliopsida; order Poales; family Poaceae; genus Alopecurus; species Alopecurus myosuroides. Next base: position 521,760,030 of record CM054057.1, on the reverse strand, counting down.
AGGGACCACCTCTTGGCAGGATTCCCCCTGTTTTTTCACATCCGGGAGTTTCGGGCTCTGAGTAGTCCTTGAACCCACCAGAGAGAATCCGAGGCCGGTGAAGCCGTAACACACCGAGTGAGGAAATGTTGGGCATCCAAGACCCATGAAACACTCTAACACACATGGTATGTCATACCATGGGATTTGGTGGCATTCAGACGATCCGGAGGCCCCTCTCCGAAGAAACCATAGCCCCGCTAGGCAAAAAGACGGAACTGCCGTTCTGACCCCTCTACGTGAGCCGGAAGGGGGTAGCAAAGTGGAACCAACTGCTTGGTTGTGTTATTTTAGGCCCAATGAACACCCAAGACAATGGTAGGGCCCACATCTTGGCAAGATTCCCCGAGTTCCGTCAGTTCTGGGAGTTTCAGGCTCTAAGTAGTCCTGGAACCCGCCAGAGAGAATCCGACGCCGGTGAAGCCCTAACACACACAGAGAGAGAGGGAATCTTGGGCATCCAAGACCCACGACACACTATAACACACATGGTATGGAATAAAATGGCATTTGGTGGCATTCAAACGATCTGGAGGCCCCTCTCCGGAGAAACCATGCATAGCCCCGCTGGAAAAAAAAGACGGAACTGTCCGTTCTGACCCCTCTACGTTAGGCGGAAGGGGGTAGCAAAGTGGAACCAACTGGTTGGTTGTATTAGTTTAGGCCCAAGGAACACCCAGCAAAATGGTAGGGCCCACCTCTTGGCAAGATTCCCCCAGTTCCATCAGATTCGGTAGTTTCAGGCTCTAAGTAATCCTGGAAACCGCCAGACAGAATCTGACGCCGGTGAAGCCCTAACACAGAGAGAGAGTGAATCTTGGTAATACAAGACCCATGCCACACTCTAACACACATGTTATGCCATACCATGGGATTTGTTCGCATTCATACAATCCGGAGCTAGCCCCCTCTCCTGAGAAACCATAGCCCCGCTGGGGAAAACACGAAACTGCCGTTTTGGCACCTCTACTGGAGCCGGAAAGGGGTTGAAAAGTGGAACCAATTTCCTGTTTGTGTTAGGTTAGGCCCAAGGAACACCCAAGAAAATGGTTTGGCCCACCTATTGGCAAGATTCCCCGAGTTCCATCAGTTTAGGGAGTTTCGGGCTCTAAGTAGTCCTGGAACCCGCCAGAGAGAATCTGACGCACCGGTGAAGCCATAACAGAGAGAGAGGGAATCTTGGACATCCAAGACCCATGACACACTATATACACACACATGTTATGGCATACCATGGTGTATTTGGTGGCATTCAGACGATCTGGAGGCCCCTCTCTAGAGAAACCATGGCCCCGCTGGGAAAAAGACAGAACTGCCGTTTTGGCCCCTCTACGTGAGCCGGAAAGGGGCAGCAAAGTGGAACCAATTACTTGGTTGTGTTATGTTATGCACAAGTAACACCCAATAAAATGGTAGCTACCACCTCTTGGCAAGATCCCCCCCGTTCCGTGAGATCCTAGAGTTTCGGGCTCTAAATAGAACCCGCGAAAGAGAATCTGACGCCGGTGAAGCCATAACACAGGGAGTAATTGAATCTTGGGAATCCAATACCAATGCCACACTCTAACACACAAGGTATGGCATACCGTGGTATATGGTGGCATTCAAACGGTCCGGAGGCCCCTCTCGAGGGAAACCATAGCCCCGCTGGGAAAAGACAGAACAGCCGTTCTGGCCCGTCTACGTGAGCCGGAATGGGGTAACAAAGCGGAAGAAATTGCTTTCTTGTGTTATGTTAGTACCAAGTAACACCCAATACAATGGTAGGTCCCATCTCTTGGCAAGATTCCCCCCATTCCATGAGATCTGGGAGTTTCGGGCTCCGAGTAGTCCTGGAACCCGTGAAAGAGAATGCGGTGCCAGTGAAGCCATAACACAAATAGTGAGGGAATATTGGGCATCCAAGACCCATGACACAATATAACACACATGGTTTGGCATAACCTAGGATTGGGTGGGAATTTATACGCTCCAGAGCCCCCTCCCGGGAGAAACCCTAGGTCTGCTGGAGAAAAAGAAGAAACTGCCGGTCTGGCCCCTCCACGTGAGCCGGAAAGGGGTAGCCAAGTGGAACTAATTTCTTGGTTGTGTTATTTTAGGCCCAAGTAACACCAAATAAAATGGTAGGACCCACCTCTTGGCAAGATTCCCCCTGTTCGGTCAGATCCGGGAGTTTCAGGCTCTAAATAGTTTTGGAACCTGCTAGAGAGAATCCGACACTGGTGAAGGCCTAACACACAAAGAGAGGGAATCTTGGGCATACAAGACACATGACACACTATAAAACACATGTTATGGCATACCATGGGATTTGGTGGTATTCAGACGATCCAGACTCCAGAGCCCCTCTCCGAAGAAACCCTAGCCCCGCTTGGAAAACAGACGGAACTGTCGTTCTGGCCCCTCTACATGAGCCGGAAGGGTGTAGCAAAGTGGGACCAACTTCTTGGTTGTGTTATTTTAGGCCCAATGAACACCCAAGAAAATGGTAGGGCCCACCTCTTGGCAGGATTCCCCCTGTTTCGTCACATTCGGGAGTTTTGGGCTCTGAGTAGTCCTTGAACCCACCAGAGAGAATCCGATGCCGGTGAAGCCATAACAAATCGAGTGAGGAAATGTTGGGTATAAAAGACCCATGAAAAACTCTAACACACATGGTATGTCATACCATGGTATTTTGTGGCATTCAGACGATCTGGAGGCCTGTCTCCGAAGAAATCATAGCCCCGCTAGGCAAAAAGACGTAATTGTCGTTCTGGCCCCTCTACGTGAGCCGGAAGGGGGTAGCAAAGTGGAAACAACTTATTTTTGTGTTAGTTTAGGCCCAATGAACACCCAAGTGAATGGTATAGGGCCCACCTCTTGGCAAGATTCCCCGAGTTCCGTCCGTTCCGGGAGTTTCGAGCTCTAAGTAGTCTTGGAACCCGCCGGAGAGAATCCGACGCCGGTGAAGCCCTAACGCAGAGAGAGAAGAGAGGGAATCTTGGACATCCAAGACCCACTACACACTATAAAACACATGTTATGGAATACCATGGGATTTGGTGGCATTCAGACAATCTGGAGGCCCTTCTCCGGAGAAACCATGCATAGCCCCGTTGGAAAAAAGAGGAAGCTGCCGTTCTGGCCCCTCTACGTTAGGCGGAAGAGGGTAGAAAAGTGGAAACAACTGCTTGGTTGTATTAGGTTAGGCCCAAGGAACACCCAAAAAAATGGTAGGGCCCACCTCTTGGCAAGATTCCCCCAGTTCCGTCAGATCCGGGAGTTTCAGGCTCTAAGTAATCCTCGAACCCACGAGAGAGAATCTGACGCCGGTGAAGCCCTAACAGAGAGAGAGAGAGAGAGAGAGAGAGAGAGAGAGAGAGAGAGAGTGAATCTTGGGAATAAAATACCCATGACACAATCTAACACACATGGTATGCCATAACATGGGATTTGGTGGCATTCAGACGATCCGGAGCCCCCTCTCTAGAGAAACCATTGCCCTGCTGGAAAAAAGACAGAACTGCCGTTTTGGCCCTTCTACTTGAGCCGGAAAGGGCTAGAAAAGTGGAACCAATTGCTTATTTATGTTATGTTAGGCTCAAGGAACACCCAAGAAAATGGTTGGGCCCACCTGTTGGCAAGATTCCCCTAGTTCCATCAGTTTAGGGAGTTTCGGGCTCTAAGTAGTCCTGGAACCCGCCAGAGAGAATCTGCGCGCCGATGAAGCCATAACAGAGAGAGAGGGAATTTTGGGCATCCAAGACCCATGAAACACTATACACACACAGGGTATGGCATACCATGGTGTATTGGGTGGCATTCAGACGATCTGGAGGCCCCTCTCCAGAGAAACCATAGCCCCGCTGGGAAAAAGACGGAAATGCCGTTTTGGCCCTCTACTTGAGCCAGAAAGGGGTAGCAAAGTGGAACCAATTGCTTTTTTTGTGTTAGGTTAGGACCAAGTAACACCCAATAAAATGGTTGGGCCCATCCGTTGGCAAGATTCCCCGAGTTCCATCAGTTTAGGGAGTTTTGGGCTCTAAGTAATCTTGGAACCCGCCAGAGCGAATCTGACGCGCCGGTGAAGCACTAACAGAGAGAGAGAGAGAAAGAGAAAGGGAATCTTGGGAATCCAATACCCATGACACATTATACACACACATGGTATGGCATACCATGATGTATTTGGTGGCATTCAGACGATCGGGAGGCCCCTCTCTAGAGAAACAATAGCCCCGTTGGGAAAAAGACGGAACTGCCGTTTTGGCCCCTCTACGTGAGCCGGAAAGGGGCAGCAAAGTGGAACCAATTACTTGGTTGTGTTAGGTTATGCCCAAGTAACACCCAATAAAATGGTAGCTACCACCTCTTGGCAAGATTCCTCCCATTCCGTGAGATCCTGGAGTTTCGGGCTCTAAGTAGAACCCGCGAAAGAGAATCTGACGCCGGTGAAGCCATAACACATGGAGTAAGGGAATCTTGGGCATCCAATACCCATGCCACAATCTAACACACACAAGGTTTGGCATACTGTTGGATTTGGTGGCATTCAGACGATCCGGAGGCCCCTCTCCAGAGAAACCATAGCCCCGCTGGGAAAAAGACGGAACTGTCGTTCTGGCCCCTCTACGTGAGCCGGAATGGGGTAGCAAAGCAGAACCAATTTCTTGGTTGTGTTAGGTTAGGCCCAAGTAACACCCAAGAAAATGGTAGGTCCCACCTCTTGGCAAGATTCCCCCTATTCCGTGAGATCTGGGAGTTTCGGGCTCTGAGTAGTACTGGAACACGCGAAAGAGAATACGGCGCCGGTGAAGCCATAACACAAAGAGTGAGGGAATCTTGGGAATCCAAGACCCATGCCACAATCTAACACACATGGTTTTCCATACCGTCGGATTGGGTGGGAATTCAGACGCTTCGGAGCCCCTCGCCGGAGAAACCCTAGGTGTGCGGGAGAAAAAGAAGAAATTGCCGGTCTGGCCCCTCTAGTGAGACGGAAAGGGGTAGCAAAGGGGAAATAATTGATTGGTTGTGTTATTTTAGGCCCAAGTAACACCAAATAAAATGGTAGGACCCATCTCTTGGCAAGATTCCCCTTGTTCCGTCAGATCCGGGAGTTTCGGGCTCTCAATAGTTTTGGAACCCGCTAGAGATAATCTGACGCCGGCGAAGGCCAAACACCAAAAGAGAGGGAGTCTTGGGCATCCAAGACCCATGACACACTATAACACACACGCTATGGCACATACCATGGGATTTGGTGGTATTCAGACGATCCAGAGCCCCTCTCCGGAGAAACCCTAGCCCTGGTGGGAAAAAAGACGGAACTACTGTTCTGGCCCGTCTACGTAGCCGGAAGGGGGTAGTAAAGTGGAAGTAATTGCTTGGTTGTGTTATTTTAGGCCCAAGTAACACCCAAGACAATGGTAGGGCCCACCTCTTGGCAGGATTCCCCCTGTTTCGTCACATCGGGGAGTTTCGGGCTCTGAGTAGTCCTTGAACCCGCCATAGAGACTCCGACGCCGGTGAAGCCATAACACACCGAGTGAGGGAATGTTGGTCATCCAAGACCCATGGAACACTATAACACACATGGTATGTCATACCATGGGATTTGTGGCATTCAAACGATCCGGAGCCTCTTCTCCGAAGAAACCATAGCCCCGCTAGGTAAAAAGACGGAACTGCAGTTCTGGCCCCTCTACGTGAGCCGGAAGGGGGTAGCAAAGTGGAACCAAATGCTTGGTTTTGTTAGGTTAGGCCCAATGAACACCCAATACAATGGTAGTTCCCACCTCTTGGCAAGATTCCCTCGCTTCGCTGGAACATTGATCTGTTGACCAGAAGTCAACCTTTTGGTCTACCCCTATGACCAGCGTCGGAAGGGGGTAGACCTCAATACTATTTTGCTTGGTTGTGTTATCTTAGACCTAAGCTACATTAATAACCAAAATCTAGCTATACTTTTAACAATATTCCCTCCGGTTTGCCCGAATGGGGGAGCATCGACGGTTCGAGACCTATAAGTGTAGTGCATAACCTTCCTATGTGATGCCGGTGAATCCAGTCACACCTATGGGTAGTATATTGGCCCTTCCCCACCTCGACCCCAGCACAGGTTTATAAGCATTCTTAGTGCCCCACCATGGTTTACGTAGGATTCTGACACTTCAGAGCCCAACGCTTCACTAGAACATTGATATGTTGACCAGAAGTCAACCACAATACTATTTTGCTTGGTTGTGTTAGGTTAGGCCATAACTACATTAATAACCAAAAATCTAGCTATAGTTTTAACAGTATTCCCTCCGTTTTCCCCGAAAGGGGGCATCGAATGTTTATAACTAAACTGGAGTAGTACATACATATTAGTAAGTATAGATCATTACATTCTAATTAAAAATACGGCGGGAAATATAAATTAGGCCTAAACTATCCTAGACGCCGGTCCGGCCGTCCTCCTCGTCTTCGCTCGCTGCCATGCTGGTGTGGTCATCGTTCGGCGCCAAGGACGGTGCACGCGTCGGAGCACGCGTCCCGTCGGAGTAAATGGCGGCGACATGAAAACCGCAATGACCATGGCGCCGCTTGGGGAGCCGGGAAGGCTGCATACCGCGTTAATGCTAGGCGTGCGGCAGAGGCGAAGCACCGTCCCGCCGCCTGGTGCAGGTCGCGTCCCATCATCGCCATTACGCGCGGCAGGCTAACCACCACCTGCACGACGCCGTGTGCATGTCCAAGGCGTCTGAATGCGAGGCGTGTTGGCACGTAACTACATGTTCGTCACCTAGGCTGCATACACATGGTAGTTGTGTTGGCACGTACCATTATTTGTAGTGAACTTGGCAAAGGTTGGTACCACGTTTCGCAATCAAACATGTGCCATATCATTTTGTACGCGTACACGTATAAAACGGTATCCTCTTTTCTAGACGTACGATAGAGCCTTTGATATTCGCTGACTTGGTGGGGTGAGCTTTGTGGTGAATTTGGGTCACTGATTGGTGGCCCCGCGGCGTCCCGGGCCCCACTTGCCAGTGACTAAATGTCACATCATTCTATGTTGACTAAGTCAGCCGGCGCGTTCCCACCATGCATGCATGCGCACACGACATGGCGACCAGTCGAAACGGGGCGGCCTCGAAACGGCACTCCGTATATAAAGCTCATGTCGCATCGCCTCTCTCCCTCATGCATTCTCCCCCCATTTCTAACAAAAAAACCACTCCGTATCTTCTCTTAGCCCTCCTTCTCTCCCAACTGCCGAGCGCACAACGGCGAGGCGGCTCCGCGGAATGGAAGGTTCGCAGCAGGAGAACGACGGTGTCGTCTCTTCTGTTGTCGTCGCTGCAGGAGCCGCCCATGGCGGTTCCAGTTCTTCGCAGCCGCAGGATATCGTCGCCGTCGTAGGTTCGTCGGCCGGCCATGGCGCTTTGAGTGCACCGTCTGCTCCTGCCGCGCTGGAGGCGCCTGCTGCTTTCCCTCTCCTGGCAGATCTGGGTGATCCCTACAGGGATTACCCGGCGTTCGACGAGGACGTCGACGACTAGGACTCTGAGGTATCTATGTCCATGCCGACTTAGTTTATTGTCAAAGATCCATGGTTTGTGCATGACTACACGCGAGTTCGGGCTTCTAGTGTTTGTAGTTGCATGTATACTCTTTTTTTTGTAAAGTTTGGGCTTCTGGTGTTTGCGGTTGCATCTGTTCTTTAGGGGTTCGAGGTTTTTTGTGTTCGGGATTAAAAGGTTTGTAGTTGGATCTGTACCTAGGGGTTCGAGGGTTTTTTTGTACACGCAAATTCAAGATTCAGAGTTCTGCTTGCATCTGTACTTAGAGACCAAAGGGAAAAACATTGTAGAAAAATAGACATGTACTAGACACTAAATTGACAATATAGATGTCCTGCTGTGAAACTAATAACATATATGCATTAATCTTTTTAAATGATCTTCTATATAGAGTTATGGATGATCAAATATAGATGAGAGTTGATTCAGAGGCTATAGTTGTATGTGTACTTAGGGGTTCGCAGTTTTTTTGTATTTTAGGGATTGAGAGGTTGTAGTTGCATCTGTTCTTATGGCTTCTAGTTTTTTGTGTGCATGTTAGCATGCATGTGAGTTAGAGATTCTACGTTTTTTGGAGGCATTTTCAATTTGTGTAGTTATTTTTCCTTGCAGACGCTCTTGACACATTATGAATTTATTGCAAAATCACATATTGTACCCCCGTGCATGATAATTACTTGATCCAGTTTATGCATATAATTAAAGAACGATTCTTGTATGATATTTTTGATCTGGTAAGGTATAATAACATGTCCTGATTAGAATATTAATCTGTTGAATGTTATCTTAGATCATCAATGAATTCCTGATGTGTTATTATCTGTTTTTGTGCATTAGTTCACCAAATATATATAGTGGAAACTGCAATGTTGTATAAAATTCGACACATTTTTCTCAACATTGATGTCCTCTTTAGGACGCATCTGCTAAATAAGTTACTTGATGAAGTGTATGCAAATAAATGAAGAACTACTATTTCTTTATGTTTTTCGTGATCTAGTTAGGTATATTATTCTTTTGCCAATAAGATTGTGTTGCTAACTTTTGTTTTATTGCAAATTTGTAGGAAGAAGATCTGGAAGTCGGCTCGGATTCGGACGATAGGGCTGCGAAGAGCAGATATGTCCTGAGGAAACTGCAGGCGGGCCCCATTCGGTACCGTTGTTACAGCAACTTGTTCTGCCCTTTCTGTGTAGAAAGGTAGCCAACAATCGCAACAACATGATCCAACGTGCCGTTGGTGTGGGAAATGGCTCTCAGAATCGTGCGCCCCATGTTAGGGCCAAGAACGCTGCCTACGACGTCTTCCTGAAGAAGCTGCTTGCGCAGGATATCCTCGGAGGTCGTGCGAAACCTCCTCCTCGGCCTTTCTCCAACGAGGACAGAAGGGCCATGAAGGATCGGAAGCGGGAGAACATGTTCCACAGACTTACTTCAATGAGGCCAGGAGGTCCATGAAGGCTCGGAAGCAGCAGAACATGATGTAGCTGCTGCTGGTGCGCTCGTTGTTGCAGATTGCCCGCTGTGTTTGTGTTATCTCTTAATTCTGGTAGTGTCATCTAGTGTGTGCGTAGTAAGAACTTTTAAAGAACCTCTATCATGTTGGTTTGTAAGAACCTAATATGTATATTATATTAGTTTATGTTTCTTAACCCGATCATGTTTTAAGGATGTCAAAAGGCTTATTAGGCATGATTTAGTAATAAGTGGATGTGACAACTCATTGATCCGGTCGATCAATGAATTGTCACATCCCTTTACTACTGGATCATGTCTAATAAGCCAATAGTTGGTGCAACATCACAAATGTGAGTAACAAGACTCGATCTTTGGTGTGTGGAAATGAGTCAGCCCCTCCCCCACCACTAGGCACTTTCTTATTTTGCAATTATTTGCTAACTAAAATAAAGAAGAATCCGAAGAAGTAGAATAAAAATGCGATCAGATCCTAATTAAGACTCTTTTCCTTTTGGTTCTTTTTTATTTTTTTCAATCCGAAAAACAAGAATAAATTATGACTAACAGCCGCGCGCCAAATCTCCACGGAATCAGCCTCACGCAGGGTCCCACTCGCCAGCGACTACGCGCCAAATCTCCACCACAGCGCGCTCCTCGCCCACTCGGCTACTCCTCCACTGAAAGCCACCTCCACAGAAAGCCTCCACTTCGCCCTCCCCCGTCCTCGGCGTCGTTCTCAAACAATGACTGGGCCATGGTTCCCTCCCTTGCCCTCTGGTTGTATTTCAATTACTTTATTGAAATGCATCCATTGATTCTTCATGTTTGAGTAATACTAGTTTCCTTAGCAGTTTTTGTATTGAATTGTTTTTCCTGCCAACTTGTGTTTGGTAGATGTTTGTGTATCCTTGCATGAGGACATGTTTTCATTCCCATTATGATAACATGGTTCCTTGTTTGCATTTTAGTACTTTACTTATTATGCTTGCTTGCATAGCAAACTTTTAGTAGAAACATGTCTATAGGAATTCCTCCTTGTTAGTCATTGTTTCTATTGTTCTCACTATGAGAAATTGTGTGTTTTGTGATGAGTCTATTACCTTGTTACACTTGTGTAGGCTCACTGATTTGTAAAAGTAACTTTTGCAAATCATGTGTCTTATTTATTCTTGATGTGAATTTAGGCTTAGTAGATTAGCTATCTTGTTCTTTTTGTGCTGTGGTTGATAGACCCATTGCCATGATTATTATTGTGCATGTTTGGTATACTTTCAGTAGTCTCACCCTTGTGAAACTAAGTGTATTTTGGGTTTATTAATATCTTGGTATGAGAGTGGCACACCCACTGAATCCATGATATTGAGGTTGTGAGATATGTTCCTGCAACCTTGAGCTGTCTTATTAAGTGGCATTTCTGCCAAGTGTGTTTGTTTGATTGTTTGCTCCATTAATAATTGTGTGATTGGTTATTATTAATTTCCTTGCTGTATGTATTGTTATGTATGGTTGCTTGCCTTGATTGGTTCTGAATGTGTGTCCTTTATTCTTTTACGACGTTAGAAAACGAAGAGGAAGGAAGTGTCGGGAAGCTGTGGTTCAAGTTCCAGTCACTCCAAAACCAGGGACACAAGGAGTTAACAGGCAAGCCATCCTGATGCTTGCTGATACAATACTTATCATTATCTATCATGCATGTTTTACCTCTGAAGTTTTACAAAAACTTGATTATCAAAACTATTTTTGATGTGGCTATTACTACTATACTAGTATATAGGTTACTATTATGCCAGTAGTTAAACTTGGTAATACCAAGCCCATAAGCCACCATATGGTATTCATTATCATCAAATATACTAGTCCCTAAGTGGACACCCTAAAATTGTGATTCTACAAAACAAAGGCTTTACGGAAAAACCCGGAGAAAAGGCGGATCCTTGTTCTCCGGAGGAATGTGGAAGTGGTCATTTTTGAGAAAGTGGTGTTTTCAAAAATGACACATAACCTAGTCTTCGCCGGACAACCTTTACCGTACTGCCACCCTACCCCAACATGGGCACGGGGCTTAACTTGAAGTTTGTTCTTATTAGTGTGTGCTATCTCACTTGCTATAAGGGGCGTCGTACCCTCAAACCGAATGTCGTCAAAACTCCCAATGTTGAGGCATATAAAGTGTGGGATTAATTTTCCCTCTGGACGCATCAGTTGGGTCTCCTGGCTTGGCGGGGATTAGCTCGGTGCCGGGGAGCGGACACTCGACTGAGAGATAGGCATATACTAGCTTGAACATAGTGAATGGTTATGATCAGATACCTGATGTTCACATATTGTTGTTACAGTCCGTGGTTGTTCACGGTAGGTGTACTGGATCTGGTGGATGAGTACACCTCTGCAGAGTACAACTTTTTCGAAGAAGCCGCGTCCTCGGATATGGACAGTTGAATGGCCATGTAGCTAGCATTGTGTCAATGTTTTCAAAAAGGAAGTTTTTTAAAAGGAATTTTGGACAGGGAGTGTTGAACTTGTGAAGTTCGGAAAGGAAGGAAAACTCATACCGTGGAGGTACCGTTGATGATGGAAAGCCAGAAGTTGTTATACAAAACAAATTGTTTTGCAAAGAAAACCTTTTCTACTCTAAGCAAGAATTCTGGAAACTGATTCCAAGAAGTTTTGCAAAGAGAAAATATTCTTTAACAAAGTTTTACAAAACCTCTTGTACATGTGATATCTACAAGAGAAATAAAACTATATTATTTTCTTCTGAAGTATCTTCTTCAACGAAGATACAGATTAACCTGACTACAACTGTGGTGTCATCATATATGAACACCATTGATAGTGAACCCTATTTATAGCCTACCTATTCCACCATATAAGCATATTTGCATGTTTGGTAAGTGACATGATGGATGTCTTGCTGAGTACATTCAAATGTACTCATTATGGTTTCGCCCCTGGTATCTACTTGCCAGACTTTGAGAAGGAGCCTCCGAAGGATTTCTATGAAGAGAAGTACGGTGCTGACGGCTTTGCGAACTAGGATCGTCTCCGGGTCAGCAGCCTGTAGGTTAAGGCGTGACTTGGGCTCAACTACGTTGTGTTTTAATTGTCTTCCGCTGTGTTTGTTAAGTTGCCTGCCCTTTGTGGCAGTTGTGTTCAACTTGATCATGTGATCTTTTATGTAATACCTTTATGTATTCGTGTAATGGATGATGTATTTCTGTGTGCCAACTTTGTATGTTGTTCACGACTGATCTTTCTGGGATCGTGAATGTATGCATACGGAGGGTTTCAGACTGCCGGTCTGGGGTCCTTACAAGAACAAGCAAAAGGGAACGGATCAATTTACCTTGGAGAGCTTGGCCATCCGCGACGAGTCGATCACGATCCACCCGAAGGGATACGCAATCTGCCTCAGCCGAAAGTACGCGGCGACCAATGGATGCGAGAGAATCAAGAAGAGACTGCAAAAACACAAGACGAAGGTCAAGTCAGAAAAACAAAAAGGAAAGAAATTGAGCCTATTCACGACTGCAAACAGTCGAGTATAGCCTCGGGGGCTACTCCCATCGGGAGCACTACTGTCGTGGGATAATCACGGCAGACGTTACCGGGGGTAACTTATCTTGGGGCAAATCGACTCTGGTGTTTGGGAGAGGGTTTAGCTCAAGGGAAAACATGATGATATGCGATCCGGTAGCCGGCAATCAAGTCACCGAGTCTCCGATCTAGATATATTAACTCAACTCTCGTATTACACTGGATACTCAATACCTAGCGATATTGCTCGAACTCTTGGATCTCTCTCGTCTAACTCTAGGGGCCGGCTTATATAATATCCGGACCCCGGCCTATTCTCCAAGGCGCACTCTGAATCCTACCCGGACACTGCTTACAAACCCTAAACTCCCTTATCGGAACCCACAATCCGGGTTACGAGGCCTACGTTCTTGGGCCTTCTAGAAACTCCTTTATCTTAAGTCGGGTCTTGTGCAGCGTCCTTTGGGCCGAGTTACTCCTTGGCGTTGGCCTACCGGGTTATCATCCCTCCATCAGTAGTCCCCAGAATAGCTTGGGCTTCATGAGATCCTCCTTGAAGCGCACGCTATTCCCTACAAAAAATAACAAACATACAAGTTCATAGAGGCCGGGTTAGATTGCTTTGATAAACAGCTAGGCCTAACTCCATGGTGGCCATATAGTAACCCGGCTTTCTCCAAGTCCAGTGTCTACTTTTCCGGGTCAACGCCCCTGATGCAGACGCCAAAGATCCGGCTTACTTTACTTGTTAATCGATCCAGGTATCACGGAGAAGATCTGTTTCCTATCCATTCCGGATATCTTGCCCAGCACTTAAAGCGTATCTCGGAAAATCCGGGCGGGTATCCCTTATCCCGAAATTTCCGGTTCCCGCCCGTTGGACTAGATTTACCCACCCGTACCTTATAAATAGGTACCTGGGGGATAACCTAACCCCAACGGTCCATTTCTTCTTCCTCTCCTTCACTCCCGCACCCAAGCTTACGGAGCGCCACCACGGAGTCCTTGCGCGCGCCGCCGGAACCAATCCACCGCCGGTTACGTTCCGCCACAGCTCGTCCCGCGCCGCCGCCAACCTCCGCCGCCGCGCCCTCGAGCAATTCGCTGGCAGTCGCAAAGGGTCTTTCAGATTGCGCTATTTGCCGTCGCCGCGCTCTACTTCAATCTCCTCGGGTAAGCTCCTTGCTCCCTTGGATTTAGCTTTGCAATTTCTCGAATCGACCCAGATTGGATCTTGGTCTTCCGTGGGCCATTTCCCCTTCCGCGCCGAATTAGGTCACATAGATTCTCGTTAGCTCATCCAACCACTTGAGTATTGATTCCACTTCGTTCTCCTACTACTTGTAGCCACTAATTTCACCGCGAATCCGAAAATGAAATTTCCAATCTTGGTCCAATCTGCCCAAAATTTCCGCGATTGACATTGATTCCCGGCAGATCCACTTCCTCCGGTTCTCTTATCTGCACTAGACACATGGGCAACCATCCTTCTTCCGCAAATGCTTACCAATACGTAAGTACCCCACAATTTTTGCTCTGACACTTGATACTCGGATGATTCTTAGTTGCCATGTCTCGTTGATACTGCTTGTTTATACTCGGATAACTCACGATTTCTGAGTCTTACACCTCATACTTTCTTGTCTTTGTGCTTTGCAGGCTGAACCCATGGCTCCCAAGAAGCAAGGGAAACAGCCGGCCAAAACCCGGATGAACCAATCAATATCCGCCAACTGGGCGCGATCCACAGTTACTAAGGCCAAGCTGGAGGAGCTGGCCGAGTTAGGGGTCCTCCCCCCTCAGAAGGATATCCACGGGAGGGTGCCGGGTGATGAGACCCGGCCCACGCCTGCTGCCGACGAGGTAATTTGCTTCGTTGAGCACGTGATCCGGGGGTTTCGCCCTCCGGGTCACCCTTTCTTCCGCGAGGTCTTGAGCCACTATGGCCTCTGGGTGTTCGACATAGGGCCTAACTCTATGTTGAACATAACCCATTTCATCGTTCTTTCCGAGTCATATTTGTGCACTCCGCCAAATTTGACTCTTTTTATCGAACTTTTCCAATGCAAACCGTGCCGCGAAAGCGGTAACGGGGCGCTTCTTGCTTGCGGCAGGTTTTCCATCCAGCGCCGCAAAAATTCCCCAATGCCAACTCTTAACCTGAATTCCCATGTTAAACACTGGGAACTTTCTTTCTTTTACTGCCGGGACACCTCCCCACCCGGCGAGAAGAAATTGCCGGGTTACTCGGAGGGCCTCCTCGATATATCCGAATCTTTCAACGCTTTTGCCCCTGAGACGGACAGGGAGGCCATCCAACCGCTCCTTTCAAAAATAGCCGCCCTTTCCGCCCAAGGTCTCCTCGGGCTCAACCTAGTCAAAACTTGGGTGAACTTTCGCATACAACCCAATTCCATCTGCCCAAAACTGATGTGCGAGTATTCGGGGCACTCTACGGATTCCCTCCGATACTCTTCCAAGAACTACCCGGCCGGTGACACCAACAAGACCATCAAGAGCTTCTTGATGGAGAAATTGGAGGTAATCCGGAACATAGCCGGGTTGGAACCATTTACTCGCGAGAAACCAGCTCCTGAGGTAAAATCCGGTTCTCATACTTTTACCTTCACACCTTTCTCTCGATACAACTACTGATCCTTACCCTGGTGCCTTTGACTTAGGCTGATGACGCCTTTTGGAAGATCGAAACGCCCCTAACTCCGAGAGTCCAGAGGAGGAAGAGGACGCAGTTAACTCGGAGGAAGGTACATTCCGAGTCTCACTTAGACTATGCAAGCTCATTGCTGTTTATTCTCTGTTTTTCCGACAATATACCTTGGCAACTTCCAGAGCTAGAGGACAAGGACGAAGAAGAAGAAGAACCGGAAGGCAAGGTGGAAACAGCAAGCGATGAAGATGAAGCTGAGCCGACAGTCAAGGTCGGAGCAAAGAGGAAACCCCGAGGGGTCGTCTTTAAGGTGCCATACCGTTCCCTTGCTTCTAAACCGTACTCCTTTGCTAACATGTGCGAGCTAAACCGAGAGTTGTCTAACTGGCCGTACTTGAAGGATCCGCCCGTGACCAAGCGCAGAATGACCCGGAACTTTCCGGGTGAATCCGCACTTAATCCGGGTATTCCATCGTCCCCTCCTCGATGCGCTGGTATCTTTCAATCCTTTCCCAAATATCGAATTCTTTTTCTTTTCTGATCATCTTTTAATAGGGCATTTCCATGCCTTATTCCCTTGATATTTATCAGCTTCATCCGGGTCCAGCAGCGCGTTTCCCTCGGATTTCGCGGTGAATCTCGGGTAAGGTTCTTCTCCTGATGTTCCATTACTTTGCCGTAATTTTCTCCTGTCTACATGCTAACCGCTTTTTTATACTGTCCACAGAGCCACGGTCACAATCAGTGACCAAGAAAATATGGAGACCGATGACCCGGGTAAGGAGAACCCGATTGACGACATGATGGCTGCAGCTGGAGGCGAAGGGGAACAACAAGCGCCACCAACACACCCGGCTGACCAGGAAGCCGAATACCCGATAGCCTCACATGCACGCGAGGAGGAAGAGGCTGCCGACCTGGGCATGGGAGGAGGCGACCCGAGCTCCGATATCCGGGCGACTCGGGTGCCTTCCCCTGCCAAGGAGAAAACCTCCAATCCGAGTTATCAAGACCCCGGGTCTTCCAACTTGGGCAACCATTCCTTCGACCAAATGATGAGCGCCCTCCTCGCCATGAAGGCCTCAGAGAGCAGCATGTTGGAGCGCATGGCCGTGGAGCATCAGGTACGTTAGTTGATATCTCATAGTGTCCACCTAGTCCCCAAGTTCCGAGTCTAACTTGTCAAAGTTACACTCGGTACTCCTTGCAATACTCGGCTGATTGTGATATCCGACTAATGTTTAACCTTCCATTCTTTTAGGCGCAGGCGTCTCGGTCCGAGGAGATTTTGGCCAAGACCAAGTAGCTCCTGGACACCGAGATAAAGCTAAGGGAAGCACTTGAGTCCGAGGTGGCAGCCTTGGAGAAAGATGTCACGAAATACAAAGAGAAATACACCACTGCTCAAGCTGCGCTAAAGAAGCTATCAGCCCAAGTGGCCGACACTTATCGTGTCCTCGTTGGTGAGATTTTGCTACTTACTGGTTCGTGCCTTGGTTTCTTGTTTTCTTGATACATGATACTCGGAATACTTTGATGTAACCTTTGTTGTTCATATTGCAGCTTCCAACCTTGCGCCTTCAGAAGAAGATGATATCGAAAAGGTAAAGAGATTGAAGAATGTCCTCCGGAGGTTCTGTGCCGGCACCAAGTGGATACTAGACGCCATTCAGTGGCCGACTGAACTCTATCCGGGTATGGAGACCCTAATCCATGCATGTTCTACTATGCCTGCATGGATTGAGCTCTGGAAACGCTCAGCATGCCGGGTTGGGATGACCCGGGGACTTATGCTGGCGAAAGCTTATTTTCCTAAGCTTGAGCCGGCAACGGTGGTGGCCGGATTTCCAGAATTCAAGGCAGATGGCTCGAGATTTTCCCCCAAGGATTTCAAAGCCGTACAATCCGAGGTTCGTCACTCGGCAACTGCTCTTGCCGACAGTATGGACTTGAGTAGGTTTATGTCTCTATACGATGCCAAGGGCAAGGCTATGAAGGAAGATACGGCCGTGCCCTTCGACATTTTAGAAAAGTGGAATGCTGACTCGGCCAGGAGGAGGGAGGAAGCTGCAAAGAGGGAAGCCGAATTGCAATCAGAACCAACTTCCTCTACGCCAGCTGTCCGTCCACCTGTTCGTCCTGATGCTGAAAAACCGGATGATGATGCTGGGAACTCTTCTAAGCAAACCCAAGAACAAGACCCGGAGGGCAAGGGTAAGGATGTGGACCCGACTCAGGAGGCCGAGTGAATTATTACCTGATGCCATCCTAATACCTTGTTCGCTCGATGCCCTTGTAAAGACAGATATTCCTTTGATAGTGCAGATGTGCACTTTTGATACTATCATCGCATCATGTAAATACGTTGTGAAGCTTTAATAGCTTTCTTGGCTCTTCCGGCCTTTGGATGAATTTGATATCTATCTGCCTTTGAGCTTATTTACTCTTGATACTCCGATTTACTTTATGGTTCCTTTTGTGAGACTCAGTTTTAGGGTCACATGGGTTTTGACGTGTGAACTTTTCTCTAAGTCCCCAAGTCCCCAAGACTCGAATTTGTGGGTTTTTGGTGCTTAATAGCTAGATAACTTGCCTCTTTTTTTTCAAAATCCCTAGTCCCCAAGGCCCGAAATTCGGAGTCTGGGGTGTGAGGTTTCTCAAAGAAAACAAATTGTTTCTGCTAAGCCCAAAACCTAGAGCCGTTTCACATAGGTGTTGAAGTTATGCTTGATAGACTTTGAGTTTCCGGTTATTAACCCTGTACTCTGCATAACTTGTGGTTTAGATGACTCTTTTGACTCTCTTGTACTGTAAGCCGGCTTTCGCGTGGATACCATGTTGTTACATCTGTACGAAAACATGGTCAGGCAAGTCCCATTGGGAATCATGGCTGATTGTAATCGTAAGCGAGCAAATCATGCCACTTTACTGCGAGTCACATCGAGCTTAAGTAAGAAAAGTCAAGAAATTTGGCTCCTTTGTCCGGTTATAAGATTGCAGCCGTACTCGTTTGCGAGTAGTCGGCCCTTATAACTCATAGGCATCATGGCCGGGTCTTTGAGTTTGTAACTGTGCTATTCAAGCAATCAGCCCCCAAGACCTAAATATATGCAACATGCTAAAGAAACTAATGCAGTAAGAAAACAATAAACAATACTTACCTGGAAGAAAAATAAACACATAACAGAGAAATAAAACTTGATAACACATGTGAAAAATATATATTGCTTAACCATCTCTTTATTGATATGAGAAAGTTAGGTCAGCAAGCCGCCTCATTAAAAACCCTCCAGTCCCCTTAGGTACCCTGGATAGGAAAAGAGTGCGTCTGAAACCTGCTTCCTGTTACATCGTGTAATTCCACTTGTGAGTCTGGTCTATACTAGGTATAGTAGGGACGCAGCTGAGCTACGTTCCATGGTCTTTCTTTCTCTTGCATAGATGAAGTGGTATGAGCGGTGTCGTTAACCATAGCCGACTCTTCCCTTGCATCTATCAAGTAATACGATCCATTGTGCAGATTCCGGCTTATGATAAACGGCCCTTCCCATGGCGGTGATAACTTATGCTTTCCTTCTTTTGACTGTACCAGGCGCAGAACCAGGTCTCCTTCCTGGAAGACCCGGGTTTTCACGCGCCGGCTATGATATCTCCGCAGATCCTGCTGATATATGGCTGATCTTTCCAATGCTTGTTCCCTTTCTTCTTCTAGCATATCCACGGCGTCCTGTCGGGTCTTCTCGTTCTCTACCTCGACGTAAGCCGACACTCGAGGCGAGTCATGGATGATATCACTCGGCAACACCGCCTCTGCACCATAAACCATGAAAAACGGTGTCATCTGAGTGGATCTGTTAGGCGTTGTGTTTATACCCCAAACCACTGCAGGTAACTCTTCGACCCATGCACCAGCAGCTCTGATACACGGAACTCGCAATCGTGGCTTTAATCCACGAAGCAACTCTTGATTTGCCCTCTCCACTTGTCCATTAGCCTGTGGATGGGCCACGGAAGCTATGTCAAGCCGGATTCCATTGTTACCACAAAATTTCTCCATCTCGCCAAGGGACATGTTGGTTCCATTGTCGGTAATTATGCTATGGGGATACCCGAACCGATAGATAATCCTTTTCAGGAACTTGACTGCTGTAATTGCTTCACAGTTGGTAACTGGCATAACCTCAACCCACTTGGTAAACTTGTCAATGGCCACCAAGAGATGTGTCTTTTTGCAAGGTGACATGTGAAAGGGGCCAACCATATCCATACCCCAAACAGCAAACGGCCAAGTTAACGGGATAGTCCATAGTTCCATAGCCGGCACATGGGTTTGGCGAGCGTACCTTTGACATCCATCACACCTTTCCACCAAGCGCTCCGCGTCTGCTAGGGCCGTGAGCCAGAAAAAACCATGTCGATAAGCTTTGGCCACAAGGGATCTTGTGGATGCATGATGCCCACAATCACCTTCATGGATTTCCTTGAGGATCTGTCGGCCTTCTTCTGGTAATACACAGCGCAAAAGGACTCCTGGTGCACTTCTCTTGTATAACTCTCCATTGATGATAGAATATCCTTTTGCTCGCCTCAGAATTTGTCTTGCTAATACCTCATGCTGTGGTAACTCGCCCCGTGATAGGTAGGCCAAGAACGGCTCTATCCACTCGGGAACATCACGTACTGTGGCCACGAGCTCCAAATCCGGGTCTTGATTTGCCAACTCTTCCTCAGACTCGGTTTTGACTGACGGTCGCCATAGTTCATCAAGGAAGACATTAGGTGGAACCGGCTCTCTGCGCGAGCCGAGTCTGGCGAGTGCATCTGCTGCCTCGTTTTTTCTTCTGTCTATGTGCTCCACCTCGTACCCGGAGAAACACCCGGCAACTCTATCAACCTCTCTGCGGTATGCTGCCATAGTTGCATCTTTTCTATCCCAAGTTCCTGAGACCTGATGTACCACAAGGTCCGAATCTCCAAAGCATCGTATCCTCTTAATATTCATCTCCTTTGCTACCTTTAAGCCGTGCAATAAGGCCTCATACTCGGCCACGTTGTTGGAACAATCAAAGTGAATCTGCAGCACGTAGCTCAACTTGTCTCCTTTGGGTGATGTTAGCACCACTCCAGCTCCTGACCCCTCGTATTGCTTGGAGCCATCAAAGTGCATGATCCAAGACTCGGAGTTTGGAGCCATGGTAGGCATGCCTGTATGTGTCCAATCATTAATAAAATCGACTAGAGCTTGAGATTTAATTGCTGACCTTGGCTCGTAATTGATATGATAATCCCCCATCTCGATCGCCCACTTGGCTATTCTACCTGTTGCATCTGAGTTTCTGATGATATCCGACATTGGTATAGAACTAACCACTGTTATGGGGTGTTCCTGAAAATATGGCTTCAATTTCCGGCTGGCCATGAAGACCCCGAAAACCAGCTTTTGCCAATGTGGATAGCGCTGTTTTGCTTCTGATAATACCTCACTGACGTAGTAAACCGGCCTCTGGACCGGGTATTCTTTTCCATCTTCTTTTCGCTCGACAACAACCACTGCGCTAACCGCCCGGGGCCCTGCTGCAACGTATAATAACATAGGCTCTTTAGGACCCGGAGCTGCTAGGACTGGTGCCTCAGATAGCTGTTTTTTTAGTGCCTCGAACGCCTCGTCCGCCTCTTGATCCCATACGAATTTATCAGATTTCTTCAAGAGCCGGTACAAGGGTATTGCCGGAGTCTGGATATAAACCGGCTGAGCGCTGCTACGCACCCTGTGAGCTTCTGAACATGTTTCAAATTTTCCGGCTTTTTCAGGCTCTGGATAGCTTTGATTTTGTCCGGGTTTGCCTCAATTCCTCTCTCAGAAACGATAAAGCCGAGTAATTTCCCGGCTGGAACTCCAAAAACGCACTTTGTCGGGTTGAGTTTCATCTGATACCTTCTCAAGTTCTTGAACGTTTCCTTTAGATCGTCAATAAATGTCTCCGCCTTTCTGGTCTTGATCACCACATCGTCTACATAAGCATGTACGTTGCGTCCAATTTGGTCCTCGAAGCACTTCTGAATACACCGTTGATAGGTTGCGCCAGCGTTCTTCAGTCCAAATGTCATTGTCTTGTAACAAAAGGCCCCAAAAGGGGTTATGAACGATGTTTTCTCCCAATCCTCCTTCTTGAGCTTGATTTGATGATACCCGGAATAAGCGTCCAGGAAACATAATAGGTCGCTTCCAGCTACTGCGTCTATAATCTGATCTATCCTTGGTAGTGCAAACGGATCCTTTGGGCAATGCCTGTTGAGACTCGTGTAATCGATGCACATCCTCCACTCATTGGTCTTTTTCATCACGAGAACCGGATTTGCTAACCAGTCCGGGTGAAACACTTCCATAGTAAAGCCGGCTGTCAGCAGCCGAGCAATTTCTTCCCCTATAGCTTTCCTTCTTTCCTCATTCATCTTTCTCAAGCCCTGCTTCACGGGTCTGGACTTGGGATCGACGTGCAAACTGTGCTCTGCCAACTCTGTGGGGATACCCGGCATATCGCTAGGCGTCCAGGCGAACACATCCTGATTTGAACGAATGAACTCCACAAGTGCTTTCTCCTGGTCGCTGTCCAAGTTAGATCCTATAGCAAATTGCTTAGAGGGATCACCCTCGACAAAAGCTACCATCTTGGTGTCCTGTGCTGCCTTGAATTTTGCTCTCTCATCTTCAGTATTTGGTCTTTTTAACGCTATTCTGTCATCCGGGTCTACTTGAGACCGGTAATACTTGAGTTCCTCTTTTCTGCAAGCTTGCTCCGCCATGGCTGCGTCTCCTTCATCGCACTCAGCTGCTATATACCGGCTCCCGTGTATGGTGATGGTCTGCTTGGGGCCCGGGATTTTTAGTTGTAGATACACGTAACACGGCCTCGCCATGAACTTGGCATAAGCCGGCCTTCCGAATAGCGCGTGATAAGGACTACGCAACTTAACCACCTCGAAAGTAAGACACTCGACTCGATAATTATCCTTTGATTCTCCAAAAGCTACCTCCAATGTGATCTTTCCCTCGGGGCACGCTGAGTGACCCGGCACAATCCCGTGAAAAACCGTTGAACTTTTCTGCAGCTGAGACTCCTTGAGACCCATGCGTAAAAAGGTTTCCCAATACAAGATATTGATGCTACTTCCACCGTCCATTAGGACCTTTTTCAGCTCATAACCATTAACTTGTGGTGCCACCACCAATGCTAAGACTCCCGGGTGTTCTATCCTTTCCGGGTGATCTCTTCTGCTCCATGTTACGTCCTGCTCTGACCATCTCAGGTATCTCGGGACAGCCCAAGAAACCGAGTTTACTGCTTGTTTCAGTATCTTCTTATCCTTGTTAGAAATTCCTGTGGTATGCACGTGATATTGTCCCAATTGCTTGGGGTTAGCTTGGAAACCTCCAGCTCCCCCTTGGTTGTTACCCGGATTTCCGCCTGCCGGGTTACCGGCTGGGGGTGGGCCGTTGCCCGGGTTTCCACCCGGACCCGGTCCTCCTCCTCGACCTGCACCTCGCATGGCCTTGTTTATCTCCTCATTCTTCCATCTCTGTAGGTCCGCGCACTGCTCCAATGAGTGGTTAGCCGGCCTACCGTTCCTGCTGTGCTTTGGGCACGCCATTCTGAAGATATCCCAATTGTTACCCGGCCTTGGCGGTCCTTGATAATTTCCTCCGTTGTGGTTTCCAGCATTGAAATTTCCTTCTGCTCTAGGTCTCGAAGACCCGGCTTCTGTGCTAGCGACAAACTCAGAGCCTCCCTCAAACGGGCGCTTGTTCTGGTTGTTCCCATTGTTACCTCCATTGTTACCCGGCATTGATCCATTCCCGGTTCTTCCACTATTGTTTGTATTTGCTTTTGCTTTCTTGTCATCGACATCCTCTTCTGTAGTATCCGTTGCAGCGTGTTTGTTGCATGCATCCATTAGCTCTCCCATCGTAACCTCTGAAGCATTTCGAGTAGATTTCATGCGAGTTAACTTTTGCACTAAAGGTATGTACTTGCACGTTTTTGCCATAGCTTGTAGCGCATCGTTGGGCTGAATGTCCGTAGAAGAGTGTAGTATCTCCATAACCCGGCGCACCCAGCTGCGCGCCGATTCTCCTTTCTTTTGTACACACCGCTCTAAGTCATCAATAGTAAATAGCTTTCTGCACGTCCCATGAAAGTGCTTGATAAACGCAGTTTTCAACTCCTCCCATGACTTGATAGATCCTTCCGGTAAATTACTGAACCATAACTTTGCTGCTCCTTCTGACATCATCAAGTACATGAACTTGGCTTGAAGATTTTCTGATGCATTGCGAATCGACATAGCCATCTCATAACTGCTCAACCATGTTTCTGGATCCATAGTCGGCTCATAATTCACAACTTTACCCGGTTCCTTGAACTTATCCGGGTAAGGCTCAGCTCTGATGTTATTCGACAGACACTTAGGCCCAGCGAGATTAGTCGGAACTGGTCTCACCCGGGAAACATGTGATCCTGCGGGAGGTGCGGCTGAACGCGGTGCGGCTGGTGGCCCATGCACCGCAGACCCGGCCGCGGCCCTCCTGGCTCTGGAACTGTCCACGATAGCTTGTGCTGCTGATGCTGCTGGTACTGCCTGAACGCGGGGAGGAGGCGGCATTTGCTGCTGCTCTTCCCTCCGCCGCGCTGAACTCGTCTGGATATTGCCGGTATTGCCTCGTTGCTGGCTGATATATGGTGTCCCATGCATTCCACTTCTGTGATCCGGGTAATTTACTTGCTGCGCTACCGCAGTGCGCGGTAGATCTATCGCCCGCCGGGTCTCCTCTTCGTGGGGTGACTCTCTCACGGGGATTTGATTCAATGCGAGCGTTGCTGCGTACACATTATCCATGGGGTTGTTGTAATGACCTGCTGGTGTGCGAAATCGCGATGGTGGTGGTGGTGGTAATGTATTGCCGGCAGTGACTCCAGTCTGCAATGTGGGTAACCCGGCTTGTATGTTTGCCGGATGTGCTCCTCCAGTTGCAGGTTGCTGTGCGGTTCCTTGGTTTGCTGCCGGAATCGGTTGATCCTGAGGTGTGATAAATAGGTTGGTCGGGTTTATAACTCCACCCGTTGCTGGTAACATGGTTTGGTGCCTTTGACGCACCCTGGTTGTCTCTTCTCGGAGCCGGGTTTCCAATGCATCCAGCTCACGTTGGCGGGTGGCCATCCCCTGCCTTTCTTCTTCTACTTGCCTTCTATGTTGCTCCAATGCACGACGGGCTACATCTAGGTCTCTAACACGTTCCGCCGCGTTTTCCGGAGTAATAACTGTGGCTAAAACGGTTCGATCCAGAATCAAGTTGTTGTTGAATACGGCCGGGTGTTGCGGGTTTGAGGGACCCGCCCCTGGCGTCCGGTTTGCCAGATATTCGAACATGTTTGCCTGCAACTCGCTGTCCGCCGCGTGGCTGGTAATAGATGCCGATTCTCCGTCAACTCGGGTGAGAACCGGGTTTCCGTCAACCGGACCTTGCTGCTGGGCCGCTGCTGGTGCTGTTCCGACTGTGGCCGCGGTCACGTTTCCCTGATTAAGATTGATCGCCGGGGCCGTGTAAACCGCAACCTGGCGCGTAATGCTTGGCGCAGATTCGTACTCTTCCTCTTCGCTGCTATTTTCCTCGTACCGGTTCTCCAGCAGATGCAGGATGGACTCGGTATCATCTTCTCTCATGACCCGGCCTCGCGGGGTCCATGCCGGTTCCTCCGGCTGCTCCCTCTTCGTGGGGGGCTCTTCTGTCGGATCTACCGTCCCGACCGATTCTTCTCCATCTGATTGAACGTGGGTAGCTTCCCCTGACACAGAATCAAATCCGAAATCGTCAGGGATTGAACCGGACGTACGTACCATGCCGATGAAGACGTTGATCTGGCCGATTGTCACAACAGATCCGGACTCGAGCAGATCCGACTCTGGCCCCCAGCCGGAATCGTCCACCATCTTCTGTCCTTTGAGGTCGGTGTAGATCTCGCCGATGACAAGGTTCTCCATGTTCTTCCGAGCTTCTCCCGTGATGTAAACACCCTTGGACGTAGGCCCCACGGTGGGCGCCAACTGTCGTGGGATAATCACGGCAGACGTTACCGGGGGTAACTTATCTTAGGGCAAATCGACTCTGGTGTTTGGGAGAGGGTTTAGCTCAAGGGAAAACATGATGATATGCGATCCCGTAGCCGGCAATCAAGTCACCGAGTCTCCGATCTAGATATATTAACTCAACTCTCGTATTACACTGGATACTCGATACCTAGCGATATTGCTCGAACTCTTGGATCTCTCTCGTCTAACCCTAGGGGTCGGCTTATATAATATCCGGACCCCCTGGCCTATTCTCCAAGGCGCACTCTGAATCCTACCCGTACACTGCTTACAAACCCTAAACTCCCTTATCGGAACCCACAATCCGGGTTACGAGGCCTACGTTCTTGGGCCTTCTAGAAACTCCTTTATCTTAAGCCGGGTCTTGTGCAGCGTCCTTTGGGCCGAGTTACTCCTTGGCATTGGCCTACCGGGTTATCATCCCTCCATCAACTGCCGTGCACCCGATAAAGTCAAGAAAAGAAAGAAGCTTAAATATTGAGTCTGTAGCCAATCACAGGCGATTGACCATAGCCTCGGGGGCTACTCCCATCGGGAGCACTGTCGTGCACCTGATAAAAATCATAAGTAAACAAAGTGAAATATGCAAAGAAGGTGACAAGGTTTACCTGGCCTTGGGCGGTGCGTAGAGGGTCAGCCGAGCTACCCGACGCTAATTTCGAAGCCGAGGCTCCACCCGCAAAGCTAGGCAACTTATAATCCATAGCTGCAGTTGTTGGAGCTGGGCTCGGAGAATTCTGGACAGCCTTAGCAATGGGAGCTTCACTCGCAGCAGTATCCTTTTTCTTCACGGAGGGAATAGAGGAAGCAAACTGGCCAGGGCTGATGGATTGAAGCCTGTCATGAAAAAGCAACAGCATAAGAAAAAGCGAGAAAAAACTTTCGACTAAAGGATGATAGGAAAGAAAGAACTCACTCATCATCGTCGTCGTCATCCAGCATATCCGCGTTCCGGCGGTGGAGATCTTCGACTTGGAGGCAGGAGGAGGAAGCACGTTCAGGGGAGTAACAATGAGAGGCTCGGCTGCCTTTTCAGATCCTCCACCCAAAGAATTATCTTTGGAGGTAGCTTCATCGTCCCCCTCCCTGCGACGCTTGCGATGGTGGAGGTCGCTACCCGACTCTTCCACGTCATCCGAAGAACCATGCTCAGAACTCGAGTCAGCTTCGGCGACGCTGGTGTCAAGGGGAGCCTCAAGGTTGCTCGCCAGCAAGTCCGAAGCATCCTCAGCAGAAGTTGGAGGGTAGCAGGTTGCTACCCCCATGCTCTACAGAAGGAAAACAAGAAGAAGGAGAAAAGAGAAAGCTCAGTCAAACAAACTCTCGAGTGACAAAAAAGTTAAAACAGAGAGGAGAAGAACTTACATCAGATGGAGGAGACCTTGAAGCTTGGAATGATGCGATGGGGCAGATGTCAAAGGACTCGCCCACCTTCAGCTTGGTGATGGCTGCGATTTTCTTCTCGAATTCAGCATTCTAAAGTTCTTCTCGGCTCACACGACTAGGTTCTTCGCTGCCCTGGTACTCCCACATGGTCGAAGGCCTCTCCTGAAGGGGCTGGATCCTACGCCTGAGGAACACACTCGCCAGATGCAGGCCGTTCAGCGCGACCCCTGCGGTCTGGTCGCGAACAGCTGCTACCTTGGCGAGTAGCGGGGCGATGACTCGACTCTCTTCGGCTGAGAGCCTGTGCGCCCAGGACTTCTGCCGCTTCAAGACAGCAAATGGGTGGAATTCATGAGCTCCACCCGCGCTGTTATCAACAACATAGAACAACTTCCTCCTCCACCCTTGCGCGGAGTCGATAAAGTGCATCTCGAAGTACTCCCTCCGTTCAACAATAGATGACTTCCACATATCTAGATATAGATGTATCTAGACATATTTTAGTGTCTACATACATCCATATATAGATATGTGGAAGTCATCTATTGTTGAACGGAGGGAGTAGGAGCTATCCGACTTCGCTTGGATTCCGAAGCCGCCAGTGCGCAGCGTCTCTCCAAGCTCGGTCTCTACCCGCGATTTCTCGCGGAAGGCCTGCACTTTGAATAGGGCCTTCCAAAGGCCCCAGTGCGGGCGAATGCCGAGGAAGCACTCACAAAGTACGATGAAGTACGATATGTGTTGCACCGCATTTGGAGGGAAATCATGGAGCTGTATGCCGTAGACATACAGCAAACCAAGAAGAAAAGGATGGAGGGGGAGCGAGAGCCCGCGCGAGACGTGATCCACAAAGATCACGCGCTCGTTCGCGTGAGGGTTTGGTACCTCTTCCTTTTTGCCGAGGCAAACTCGCTTCTCGGTCTCGGGGGACAGCATCCCCTCCCTCTACATCTCCTTGATGCTCTTGTTCGTCGTGTTGGCGTAGCGCCAGTCGCCTGACCGCGGGGCGGGTGGCACGGGAGCATCTTCGGGCGCCTTCGAAGCTGAGGCAGCGGTGCTGCGTTTCCTTCCTCCCGCCATGGGAACTTGTACGTGCTTGCAGAGGAGGAGATGGGCGCAAGGAAGAAGAAGACAGGGAAGCAAATGACCGGGAGGTTTTCACTTTCCACCTAAGGACGGTATATATACAGGGCCACTCGATCTCAGCCGTTCATCGAGCAACGTGGCACCCATCGCGGTTGCCACACATGAAGTGGAAACGAGGAGGCAGTGAAAGATGTTTCGTGCCACGATCTTAACAGCAGATCGTGCGCATTTACTGCACACGGCTCGCGGAAAAACCGGAAACGACGTCTCGTTTCCGGTCAAAAGCTGACAAGGTGGGCCAGCATACCTGTTCTCACTTCATCATGTCCCATCGGGAGGAGTCAGAACGAACAAAGTGCGCATTGACGTCATTGCGCACCTCATCAGACGCGAGAATTCCCTCGTGTAGGATCCCAGACACGAAATTTTCTTCGTATGGGCATATATAACACGAAAACTCTTTCGCATAAAAGCCCCAGACGCGAAATTTTCTTTCAAATGGGCATAACAAGGTTTCCAGACACGAAAACTCTTTCGTATGGACAGAAGACTACAAAACACAAAAATCTGTGCATAAAAACAAGGGAGATATTTTCATTCGAAATATCTCTAGACAAAACTTGCGAGTGCGTAGCTCCTGCCACTCGGTTATATGATGTACACACATCCCCTCCCTGGATCGTTCGGCCGACTAGGCACATCCGGATGCTGTATTATTTCGAATATGAAGGTAAGACCCAAAAGATCTCTCTTGTGGGCCTGGAATCGCACTCAAACTGCGTCCTCCGGTAAATTTCTGTGTCAACAACACGAAGAAAAATCCTAGCGGACGCGACGGGTACCCCTATAGGTTAAATTCGACTCGATAAGACCTCTACGGCCAAGTCGGAATGATCACCTCATCGGATTCGAGTCGGAGGTCTCAAATCTGTGTAGGCTAGAACTGTTTTTGCCCTAGATGCAGTTAATTTGCCCTGAGCTTTTGGGAGAGCCAAGCAACTGAGCCATATCCTTCTGCGAAAACAGCCAAAAAATATAGGCACTTTCATCACTCGATACTCGGGTATAAAAACTCATCACATAGGGTACACGCCCTCCAAACGGAAACGATTGAAGCAATCAGCCGAAGGAATTCAAGGCAAGACTTTGAGCGTCTACCCGACAAGAAAATCTCAATCGAGTAAACGCTCGGGGGCTACTGACGAAGGGATGAACCCTGGACCTATCGGGTAAGGATACCCGGTCCAAGGCCCAAGACCTAAGCCCAAGAGGAGATGTCGTATACTATTCTAGAAGGCCCAGTTGAAGCCCACCCGCAAGGCCTTGCGGGTCAAGTTAGGAAACTTGTAACCGACTTTAGGTTAGGGTTTGAGTCCCCCCCCCCCCCCGGGTACGGTCTGGGACCTGGCCACCTTTATAAGGCCAGGAGAACCACCAGGAGAGGGACAAGCAATACCGCACCACCAAAGCCTTGAGATCGAGATCATACTCTCGACTTGAGCATCCCCCATTGTAACCGATCTACTCGTTAATACAGATCGACAGAAGTAGGAGTAAGGGTTTTACCTCTACGAGGGCCCCGAACCTGGGTAAATCGTGCCCCCTGTTTAGCCGACGATTGTAGCGTTCCCACATTTGAATAATGTAAGGACACATGTGTTATTGTGCTAGTACCTGGATCAATTGCTAGCACCACAGTACAAAATGAAATATCATGCAAATGCATCAAATTCTATTACATCGCATGATCCAGTCTTTACAAAATAATATTATAACTTGCATAGTCTTATAAGAGTAGCAGGAAACAAATAAATACAGCGGAAAACATAGTACAACATTGAGCCCATCTTCTTCATGTGCCACTGGCAAAACATGTTGGCGATAGTCTCGAGATCCTAAACGAAATCCTCACTCATCTTCAAAATCATCTGCAGGATGGAATATGCAGCCACAAGGGAGTCAATACAATTTAATGTATTGGCAAGTAACACTATGGTGGATAAATGGCAAGACTAATATTACATGCTTATTTGGATGAGTGGAGTTTTGGCTAAGTTTGCAAAAAGCGAGTTTTCTCCTATCTTTTTCATAAAACATTTTTGATCATAAGAGGTATCTCTTGATAGAGATTTGAGAACCAAGAGTCATCTTCAGAAATGTTGACATATTCATAGGTACAACCACCAAAGTGATCCCCTACCATGCCAGAGTAATAAGCATTTTCATAGGTACAACCACCAAAGTGATCCCCTATCATGCTGGAGAGTAATAAGCATTTTCATAGGTACAACCACCAAAGTGATACCCTACCATGCTGGAGTAATAAGCATTTTCATAGGTACAACCACCAAAAATGTTTCATAAACCCCTTAGGGTAATCATTCAAAACATAGTTATACTTCCAATCACATCAACTTCAACTACAAGCATAGCTAAGCAATCAACTACCAAATTTTGAGGCTGCTACACTATCAAGGTAATAAGGATGGCTACACAGTACTAGGGATAATTGCATAGCATAATATTTTACCAAGGATTTTCCTATCATGAATACTACTCAAAAGTTCTAATGCATATAGGAAATAATAGGTAGTTTATGATGTGTCACTTGCCTTGTTAAAGTTGGTGTCGAGGTACACTCTCTTCACCACTAGATAGTTTCTCTCTGTACAATCTGGATAAGTCAAACAAATAACAATAAACAACCTTCACAAACAACAAGGAAACAAAGAATTACAATCAACACACTCAGTCAAAAGGGTTTTATGTTAATTACAATAATTTAGTTTGCTAAGGAAACTATTGTGATTAGGTTAAGGTCCTCCAAAAGGGACTATATTGGTAAAGATTTGGGTTTAAAATATTCAAACTCAATTGGTCATACTTGTCGAGGAAGTTCCAAGAGTTCACCAAGGTGATATAACTATCTCAACTGAAGTAACACATATCAATGTGTAACACTTAGTCATTTTCAACAAGACATTTGAGTGATACAAGTTAGTCCTTCCATTTTGTTTTAGGGTAGGTCTAGGTTCAACTAACTTCATAACAATGGATATAACAAGTTAAAGTCTTGGGATTTTCCATTTGGGTCAATGGTTGGACAAAAACAACTTGTTATACTTCATCTTGTATGGATTGCTCCAAGTCTTCACATGCTTGTCATCTTGAAGGTCATCTTTATGCTTCTATTGTAGACTTGTTCCTTGGATGGATTCTTCTCTTGGTCTTGATAAATTCTTCATGGCCTTCTCACTAGTTGGTTCAAGGTGGGATGGGCACAACTTCTACTAAGTCAATTTGAAAAGGAAGAAATAGAAGGGATAGAAAAAGAGAGTAAAATGTCTTCTCCTTGATTTTCTTCATACACTTGTACTTCATTGAGTTGCTTCTATTTGATGTGGAGTCTAAGTCCTTCCTTCAATGTCTTCTTTGCTGCTCTTCGTGTTGCCACCAAGTTGAAAATGAAGTGCCTTCTATTTTGAGTCTTGTTTTCCACTTGCTAACTTGATGAATTCTTGAAGCAAGAATAGGGGAGTGGAGAAGTATATAGAAAACTATGGTACTCGTGTTTAAGGTTCACTACTTGGTCATTTTAGGGACTTGGTCTTGGCTCCAAATAGCCATAACATCAAAGAATAGATGATGGAAACAATTTCTAAGACATGGTGAAAATGGATGTATCACTATGTTGGGTTTTTGGTTAAAAACACATGGGCATGATCCAAGAGTGTCCAAAAGGTTCAAGTTATGATGTCTCTGGTCGAAGGTTATCAAATGGAGCAATTTTGAAAAAGGAACTATATTGAAATTATTTATAGAATTAAATCTATGTCAAAAATACTCAAATAGACAACTAAATTCTAATTTCAATTTTAATTTGTTCAAAATTATCTTGGGACAGATGGTATGAAAGTAAACATCCTAAGGTTTCCAAATATATTTTATTTGCAATTTTTGGATTTGTAGAATTTGAATTATGCCAAAATTCATCAAACAATCATATTTAAATTTGAGCCAATTTAAATTTGTCAAATTTGAATCTGGACAGTGCTAAAAGTTTCTACATGTCAAGGGATTTTCAAAAAGTCCAAGTTTATCAAATTTGGCCAAGTGGTTTAAAAGTTATGATGGTTCAAAGTTATAGGGACTAAACTGCAAAATTACAATTCTATTTTTATTCGGAAATAATTCCAGAGATAGGCTGGGTCAAAAACAACTTATCTGTCGCGCAGGGCGACGGACAGGAATTGGGCTTGGGCCAGTTTAGCGCTGCGCAGAGCGACGGATAGCCTATTGCGCGCGGCTGACTGCGCTCACACGTGGCGCCTCGTGACAGAACGGTACCGATTCATTAAGTCATCTAATAGAAGGCGTTAGATCTAGATCTAACGGTTTAGGGGGCTGGGGTTCCTCACCTCGCTGGCGGGCTGCTGGAAATGGTCGGGACGACGGCCGGAGATGCAGTTGTGGGCGGTGGAGGCGCTCCCGAGGGTCTTGGCGCTGGGCAGGAGCACGAGAAGACACGACGCGACACGACAAAGAGGATGGCAGGTACGACGTCGACTATCTCCTCCTGTAGCGGCTCAGCGACACTGCCGGAGTGGTGCGGCGACGGTGACCTTCGGGTCGAGCTCTTCCGTCCGATTCCCTACTAAAAAAAATTGACCGTGAGGTCAGCTCGGTGCACAAGGATGAGGGGAACCGGAGGGGCACTGAATCGACCTCGAGAACGACCTGCAATCGTCGGATTTGAAGGAAACGGCCGACGGCAACGACTCAACTACGGCGAGCAAATGCTCTCATGTGTGGGCGCAATCCTTCGAGTTTTCAGAGGTCTTTTGAGGAGAAGGTCACGGGCTATAAAGGGGCACAGAGAGGAGTATCAATTGGAGGTTTAATCGTGCGAAATCAATGGGATTGAATTCGGGAAGAAACGGTGGAGCGAGTTACGGGCAGAGCTTGATGACGATGACGTCATCATGACGTCATATTTCCTTTTTCTTTTCCTTTTTATTTCTGTTTTCAATAACTTTTGTTTTATGACTCCAATTAACCACAAACCGGTTGCATTTGATTCAGAAAAAATTCAATCCTTTCAGATTATGACATTTTAGTAAACTTTTCATCACATTTGAAATTTCATATTTTGCAATTATAAATAAAACATTAATAATACTTAATATCATTTTATATAGAAAATAGCAAATAATTTGTAATAAGGTTTTATAAAATTACATAAACCTTCTTATTGTCAATTATTGTTTTTCAAAAACATTTCATACATTATAATTTCAAAATACTTGCAAAATCACTAGTAGTAACCTTTTGTTATATTCAAAATAGAGAATTATTTAATAAATTTTGAATTGGGGTTTAATAGGAACATATGGGTTTTCTCAAAGTATAATGTTGTTCTCCCAATTTAAAAATATTGTTTTATCCAAGGTGCTTTGCTTATTTACATACTTAAATAATTTATAAGACACTTTATTGTTTTTTTGACTAACACAAAACTTGGAAAACAAATAACCAACTTTTATCCAGTTGAGGTTAATAATAATAGTGACATAACTTCTTTGAGATAGGGAGAAACTATTAGAGATAGTAACTCTCTGATTTTTAATTATCATAATCATTTTCATAATGGTAGTTGAGTAGAAAACATGTTTGGTAAAGATGTTTGCTAAGAAAATATTTTATTCACATGAGGAACATATTTTATTTTAGAATTAGGCCTTAGGGTTTATGGAAACTAAGGAAATTTGGATTCTTTATTCCAATTACATATTGTTTCCTTTTGTTTCTTGCATTTCATTTTGTTTTTGGTGACTTGCTTTGTATGAAAACAAAAAGTTTCAAATTTTTGTGATTTTTTCACTTTCGAAAAATCAGGGATGTTACAGACTACCACCCTTAAAAGAAATCTCGTCCCGAGATTTGGGAAGGCTAGAAAGAAGGATTGGGTAACTGGGTTCCAGAACAACTAGGTGGTCTACCACCCTTAAAAGAAACTTTTGTGGGTAGTTTAAAAATCTTATCCAACTAGCTGTTGGGAGAGAGATATCTTAGTTGGATTCACACTTCATCATCCATTTTATTCTTGTATAGGATATATATCAAATCCTTGTTGGTATTTAGGGAGTGTTTATACTCATGGATTTTCCACATAAAGATTGCAAATGTTTCATAACACACTTCTCATACCAAATAAATCTTTTATTACAGTAAGAACATAGTCTAGGAGACTTTATCTTTGAGATGATACTAGTACAAGGCTCCAAGGTTTGTGGCTGGCTCTAACTGCTAATTTTCTTCTCTGGGCAGTCTCGAACATAGTGTCCCTTCTTCTTACACTTGAAGCATCCTACCTTGCTTATGTCCTTCCTAATCGTTTTTAGGCCATTGTTTCCTCCATTTCTATGTCCTTTACTACCTCCATTACCAATGCGATTGCTTCGGCTATGACCATGTTGTCTATTTCGTCCATTAAGGTTGTGTAGATAACCATTAGGATGGTTGTGTACATAACCATTATGGTACTGAGGGTTATTGTCGGCATGCTTGTCGATATTGTAATTGTTTCTATCCTCATGGGCCTAGTGTGGTTTCTGGTGTGATCTTGAGGGTAATTTATCATGGTTGTGCTTCCTCTTCCTATTTTCTTCTTTCCTCAGATTATCGTCAAGAGTGATAGCTTGATCTAGCAAGTCTTGATAGTTTGGGGCATATGCTACTGACAATGGTATCTTCATTTCACCACTTAGTCCGTTGAGAAATTTCTCCTTCCTCTTGGCATCGGTGTCAATATCCTCAGGTGCGTATCTTGAGAGTGAGCAGAAGTCATCTATGTATTCCTTCAGTGTTCTATCTCCCTGCTTCAGGCTTCGGAACTCATCTTTCTTCAGTTTCATTACGCCAGAGGAGATGTGAGCATTGCGAAATCCTTCCATGAAGGTATCCCATGTCATTCCTTCCAAAGGATGGGTAATCTGATAAGTTTCCCACCAAAGTGCTGCTGGTCCTTCAAGCAAATGAGCGGCAAATCTCACCTTCTCAGCATCAGTGCACTCACAAGTCACTAAGTCCTTGTTAATAGTGCGGAGCCAGTCGTCTGCCACAATTGGCTCAGACGAAGTGGAGAACTTAGAGGGTTTAAGTCTCAGGAATCTAGCAAGTCTATCCACTTGGGGGTTTGCGTTGTTGTTATTGTTGGCAATCGCAATAAACCGAGTGATCATTTGCATAAGCTGAGCTTGAGCAGTCAACATCTGTTGTAGTGCATCATTGTTGTTGTCAGGGTCACGACGTGGAGGCATCTGTGGGGTTTTAGGATGGATGGGTAGATGTTAGAAAGATAGCTAAGGGAGGTTCCTATCCAAACACAGCAGATCAAGGAAACTCATCTTGCAAACAACACATAACAAACATATAGCAACACAAACATGACACCAAACAACATGGTTTTAGAAAACAAACTAATATTGTCATACCACACTCACTGATAAGATCAATAAACTATCACGTTAATGTTGTTCTAACAAAGTAACTAGATTGGTGGTCTCATCTATATGTTATTGAGTTTCTTCACATTCTTCTCTCATTGTCTTGAGATGTTCTTGATTGTTGGGAAGTCTATGTTTTTCTTCAAGTTCTTCAATAATCTTGAGTGTAGGCCTTCATGTGGTGAAAATACTTCTTGCACTTCTTGGTATAATCAACATTCTTTTCTTGATGGTATTGAAGTGGTAGGTCATCTAGAAAATTTTGAAGGTGAATAATAGATGAGATGATATGAGAAGAATTAAATGTTTCTAGACAGTTTGAGCATAGAAAATTTTCAATCCTAGGGTGATCAATGGGTTATTAACAACTTGTTGCAAATTGGATATTCACTATAGTGAGAAGGACAATGCACCCGCAAGCCAATCAGGGAACGGTCTCGTGTCCGTGGACACGTAAAGTTGTCCGGGTCGCTTCATCTCACTATGCCGCTAGGATCCAAAATACTCTAAGGAGATAATAAAATGATCAAAAATGGCTTCCAAACCTAAGGGTCTCGAATCCTACAAGCAACACAATGCTCTGATACCATTTTGTAGCGTTCCCACATTTAAATAATGTAAGGACACATGTGTTATTGTGCTAGTACCTGGATCAATTGCTAGCACCACAGTACAAAATGAAATATCATGCAAATGCATAAAATTCTATTACATCGCATGATCCAGTCTTTACAAAATAATATTACAACTTGCATAGTCTTAGAAGAGTAGCAGAAAACAAATAAATACAGCAGAAAACATAGTACAACATTGAGCCCATCTTCTTCATGTGCCACTGGCAAAACATGTTGGCGATAGTCTCGATATTCTAAACGAAATCCTCACTCATCTTCAAAATCATCTGCAGGATGGAATATGCAGCCACAAGGGAGTCAATACAATTTAATGTATTGGCAAGTAACACTATCGTGGATATAAATGGCAAGACTAATATTACATGCTTATTTGGATGAGTGGAGTTTTGGCTAAGTTTGCATAAAGCGAGTATTCTCCTATCTTTTTCATAAAACATTTTTGATCATAAGAGGTATCTCTGGATAGAGATTTGAGAACCAAGAGTCATCTTCAGAAATGTTGACATATTCATAGGTACAACTACCAAAGTGATCCCCTACCATGCTGGAGAGTAATAAGCATTTTCATAGGTACAACCACCAAAGTGATCCCCTACCATGCTGGAGTAATAAGCATTTTCATAGGTACAACCACCAAAAATATTTCATAAACCCCTTAGGGTAATCATTCAAAACATAGTTATACTTCCAATCACATCAACTTCAACTACATGCATAGCTAAGCAACCAACTACCAAATTTTGAGGCTGCTACACTATCAAGGTAATAAGGATGGCTACACAGTACTTGGGATAATTGCATTGCATAATATTTTACCAAGGATTTTCCTATCATGCATACTACTCAAAAGTTCTAATGCATATAGGAAATAATAGGTAGTTTATTATGTGTCACTTTCCTTGTTAAAGTTGGTGTAGAGGTACACTCTCTTCACAACTAGATAGTTTCTCTTTGTACAATCTGGATAAGTCAAACAAATAACAATAAACAACCTTCACAAACAACAAGGAAACACAGAATTACAATCAACACACTCAGTTAAAAGGGTTTTATGTTAATTACAATAATTTAGTTTGCTACGGAAACTATTGTGATTAGGTTAAGGTCTTCCAAAAGGGACTATAGTTGGTAAAGATTTGGGTTTAAAATATTCAAACTCAATTGGTCATACTTGTCGAGGAAGTTCCAAGAGTTCACCAAGGTGATATAACTATCTCAACTGAAGTAACACATATAAATGTGTAACACTTAGTCATTTTCAACAAGACATTTGAGTGATATAAGTTAGTCCTTCCATTTTGGTTTAGGGTAGGTCTAGGTTCAACTAACTTCATAACAATGGATATAACAAGTTAAAGTCTTGGGATTTTCCATTTGGGTCAATGGTTGGACAAAAACAACTTGTTATACTTCATCTTGTATGGATTGCTCCAAGTCTTCACATGCTTGTCATCTTGAAGATCATCTTTATGCTTCTATTGTAGACTTGTTCCTTGGATGGATTCTTCTCTTGGTCTTGATAAATTCTTCATGGCCTTCTCACTAGTTGGTTCAAGGTGGGATGGGCACAACTTCTACTAAGTCAATTTGAAAAGAAGAAATAGAAGGGATAGAAAAAGAGAGGAAAATGTCTTCTCCTTGATTTTCTTCATACACTTGTACTTCATTGAGTTGCTTCTAGTTGATGTGGAGTCTAAGTCCTTCCTTCAATGTCTTCTTTGCAGCTCTTCATGTTGCCACCAAGTTGAAAATGAAGTGCCTTCTATTTTGAGTCTTGTTTTCCACTTGCTAACTTGATGAATTCTTGAAGCAAGAATAGGGGAGTGGAGAAGTAGATAGAAAACTATGGTACTAGTGTTTAAGGTTCACTACTTGGTCATTTTAGGGACTTGGTCTTGGCTCCAAATAGCCATAACATCAAAGAATAGATGATGGAAACAATTTCTAAGACATGGTGAAAATGGATGTATCACTATGTTGGGTTTTTGGTCAAAAACACATGGGCATGATCCAAGAGTGTCCAAAAGGTTCAAGTTATGATATCTCTGGTCCAAGGTTATCAAATGGAGCAATTTTGTAAAAGGAACTATATTGAAATTATTTATAGAACTAAATCTATGTCAAAAATACTCAATTAGACAACTAAATTCTAATTTCAATTTTAATTTGTTCAAAATTATCTTGGGACAGATGGTATGAAAGTAAACATCCTAAGGTTTCCAAATATATTTTATTTGCAATTTTTGGATTTGTAGAATCTGAATTATGCCAAAATTCATCAAACAAGCATATTTAAATTTGAATTTGGACGGTGCTAAAAGTTTCTACATGTCAAGGGATTTTCAAAAAGTCCAAGTTTATCAAATTTGGCCAAGTGGTTAAAAAGTTATGATGGTTCAACGTTATAGGGACTAAACTGCAAAATTACGATTCTATTTTTATTCGGAAATAATTCCAGCGATAGGCTGGCCCGAAAACAACTTATCTGTCGCGCAGGGCGACGGGCAGGAATTGGGCTTGGGCCAGTTTAGCGCTGCACAGAGCGACGGATAGCCTATTGCGCGCGGCTGACTGGGCTCACACGTGCGCCTCGTGACAGGCCGGTACCGATTCGTTAAGTGATCTAATAGAAGGCGTTAGATCTAGATCTAACGGTTTAGGGGGCTGGGGGTTCCTCACCTCGCCGGCGGGCTGCTGGAAATGGTCGGGACGACGGCCGGAGATGCAGTTATGGACGGCGGAGGCGCTCCCGAGGGTCTTGGCGTTGGGTAGGAGCACGAGAAGACACGGCGCGGCACGACAGAGAGGATGGCAGGTACGACGTCGACTAGCTCCTCCTGTAGCGGCTCAACGACACTGTCGGAGTGGTGCGGCGACGGTGACCTTCGGGTCGAGCTCTTCCGTCTGATTCCCTGCTAAATAAAATTGACCGTGAGGTCAACTCGGTGCACAAGGATGAGGGGAACCGGAGGGGCACTGAATCGACCTCGAGAACGACCTGCAATCATCGGATTTGAAGAAAACGGCCGACGGCAACGACTCAACTACGGCGAGCAAATGCTCTCATGTGTGGGCGCAATCCTTCGAATTTTCAGAGGTCTTTTGAGGAGAAGGTCACGGGCTATAAAGGGGCACAGAGAGGAGTATCAATTGGAGGTTTAATCGTGCGAAATCAATGGGATTGAATTCGGGAAGAAACGGTGGAGGGAGTTACGGGCAGAGCTTGATGACGATGACGTCATCATGACGTCATCTTTCCTTTTTCTTTTTCTTTTTATTTCTGTTTTTAATAACTTTTGTTTTATGACTCCAATTAACCACAAACCGGTTGCATTTGATTCAAAAAAATTCAATCCTTTCAGATTATAACGTTTTAGTAAACTTTTCATCACATTTGAAATTTCATATTTTGCAATTATAAATAAAACATTAATAGTACTTAATATCATTTTATATAGAAAATAGCAAATAATTTGTAATAAGGTTTTATAAAATTACAGAAACCTTCTTATTGTCAAATATTGTTTTTCAAAAACATTTCATACATTATAATTTCAACATACTTGCAAAATCACTAGTAGTAACCTTTTGTTATATTCAAAATAGAGAATTATTTAATAAATTTTGAATTGGGGTTTAATAGGAACATATGGGTTTTCTCAAAGTATAATGTTGTTTTCCCAATTTAAAAATATTGTTTTATCCAAGGTGCTTTGCTTATTTACATACTTAAATAATTTATAAGACACTTTATTGATTTTTTGACTGACACAAAACTTGGAAAACAAATAACCAACTTTTATCCAGTTGAGGTTAATAATAATAGTGACATAATTTCGTGGAGATAGGGAGAAAATATTAGAGATAGTAACTCTCTGGTTATCATAATCATTTTCATAATGGTAGTTGAGTTGAAAACATGTTTGCTAAGAAAATATTTTATTCACATGAGGAAACATATTTTATTTTAGAATTAGGCCTTAGGGTTTATGGAAACTAAGGAAATTTGGATTCTTTATTCCAATTACATATTGTTTCCTTTTGTTACTTGCATTTCATTTTGGTTTTGGTGACTTGCCTTGTATGAAAACAAAAAGTTTCAAATTTTTGTGATTTTTGCACTTTCCAAAAATCAGGGATGTTACAACGATTGTCACCAGCGCCTACACGTTCTCCTAATCGAAACCCTATGGGTTCACCCGAGGGACTTGTTGAGATGCATATTCGACAGGTTTCACCGGAGGCTCCACCCACTGGAGGTTCCGCTGCGGCATCTGCTCTTATGCACCCGAAGGTGTTTTTAGCGGAGGCCACACCGGATCGACCACCGGAGGCCCGCGCCTGGATGTGCTGGGAAATGTATGGGGTGGAGGTTCCGGTGGTTTCACTGGAGCCTCCGCTGCTTGCAAAAATGGTTCTCCAGCTTTGTTTCTTCAAGCTCTTTCCATTCGAAACATTTTTGTAACCCATTGAATTTGTATACTTGTTGAACCTGGGCATTTTCATATATATTTAATAGGACCTGCAAATACTCCCAAATAGACATTATTCCAATAGTCATCAATTACCAAAAATGGAAGATGATCTTTCATTCTCCCCCTTTTTGGTAATTGATGACAACATCTCTATTTGCATAACTATAACACACACAACATGAACGGAGATCCCCCTAGAGATATGCTCCCTTCACGTTGAGAGAATTTAAACAATATGGATAGCTAAACACAAATATAATAGTGAGCACACAACATGTGATATAATTAAGGTACTAAGTTCACAACCTCACATAATGCATGACGAGGTTCACAACGCGATGTAATTAAACAAACGAAGTTTCCAAATGGCCAACTCTCTCAAGCAAGACGAAAGATGCAAATCGAAAAACACGCTTGAGAGAGAACCCATGCAAATGCCCGCCCCTAAGTAGATATCTCTCCCCCTTTGGCATCAAGATACCAAAAGAGGGAGGAGACTGATGCTAACGTCCCTATGATCACTCAGAGGAGTTATCCATGCTTGGGGGACGGGAGCTGGTGACCTCTTCTCCTGTTTCCTCATTAGACCATTCGATGATCTTGCCCTTGGAATCCATGGCTTGCCACTTGTCCTAGTTGGTGATGCTATCTTGCACCGGGAACTCCACAGATTCGCCACCATCACGACGAAACAAACGCTCTGCCTGTGCTGCCTTGCGGTGCTTAAACTCCTTGTCATAGTGAAGTTCCCATTTATGCTGATCAATCTTCTTGTTCACTCGGAACACCTTCTTGGGAGGCCAAGCCATCCACTTGAAAGCATTGTCAGAAGGAGGAGGACAAGAGGGACCACCTTCTTCTTCTTCAGCTTCCTCCTCAATGATTACCTGTGGCTTGGCCTTGCCTTTGCGAGCAGCAGGAGTGGGATGCTCAATAGGCTCGGTGTGGTCCTTGATGAGAAGACATTTCTCCGTGTATGGGATCCAATTAGTGTCATCAAGAGGATCTTCCGAGAACTTGTTCTCCCACACATTCAAGATGATCTTCATTATGAAAGGCCCAAAGCAAGCGTTCTTCCTTTGCACAATGACATTCCAGAGTTCATTCCAAAGATAGTCAAGTACGTCGAGCTTCTGAGTCATGCCAGAGAGACGCTTCTCATGAGTAAGAAGCATGAGATTCTTGAGGAAGCCTTGGATCTCATCAATGTTCCCCTCCTTGGGGTTGATCGTCTCTCGATAGATGCGGAGCATAATATCATAAGTGGGGTAGAGACCTTTGACAAACCCAACAACAAATTTCTTCCTGTGATACAGCGGAGTGAGTTGATCCTTGGAGATTGATTGAGTATTGATAGCATGAATACGGAACCATCCACTGTCAAACTCCTCGCCGCCAGCGAAAGGTCCATGATCCGGGTAACCGCCAAGAATAACTCCAACCTCGGACCACTTGATGGGGAGTTTCTGTCCCTTAGTCATCCAGATGAGATGACGCTCTGTTTCATTGGCAAGGTGTATAGTAGCCAATAACTCACACACCAATTCCTCATCATAATCTTGTTGGACTTGCATAATGGGAGCAAGGCCAAATGCATCAGCAATCTCCAACGCTTCTCCAAAGTAATCCGGCTTCCTCTCCATGTGACAAAAGTTGATGGCGTGTTGAGGGGCAACATTCTCATTGGACTTCCTCATAAGGATCTCATGATAAATTTGAGATTGAAAGACGGTGTGGAACCGTGGGTCCTTACCCCGGAACTGTGGTACCAAGCGGTTGCGATCAACAACATAGGGGTTCTCGCGACGAGTCTCCAAGAGCACCGCCTTGGAAACTTGAGAGGCAGATTTCTCTTTGCGAGGCAAAGTCTTCACGGGTGCCGGAAATCTTAACTTGAGCTTGGGCTGAGATGGATCCAAAGTCTCCTCAATTTCATCAACCCTTGGAGCCTTGCGACTAGGCACGCTCTTGGAACGAGTGCCCTTTCCCTTGGAACAGGAGGCACCTATGAAAGAGATATAGCAAGAAAAGCATGAAGAAGAGGTAAATGTTCAAGTTTATATGACACACAGATCCGAGGAACCAAGAGATGAGGAATATTAGGGAGGAATAACAAGGGGTTAGGGCACATGAACAAGCCCACCCTAAGAACCAAAGTGATTCATGCCTAATACTCACAATCTAGGTCTCTAGGGTTTGGAGGAGGAAGAGGGAGGGCGAGTGGGGGAAAATAAGATTTGGATCTTGTTGACCCCGCTCGCCCTAGATCTTATCATGCAGAACCGCAGCGGGCGGAGCCTCCGGTGGTTTCACCGGAGCCTCCGCCCCCTGTCCATGAAGCGCAGTGTAGTACAGATCCGCAGGTGAATTTCGCACCCGCGGAGGTACCGGTGGGCTCCGGTGGACAGGCGCAGCGGAGCCTCCGGTGGTTTCACAGGAGCCTCCGCTAGACCCAGTCTGAGCACGCTGAGATCAGAAAAACATGAACATACGTAAGATAGAAATAGTCTTTTGGGCAGAGGGGGCGTGGATTCGAAGATTGAAATTTTCATACGAGAAACATTACTCATTGTGGGTTCGCAAGATGCAAAGGGATAAAAACCGAATCCGCTCAAGTTGTCAAGGGGGAATAGTATGTGCGTGAAAGAGCCAAAAAAAACAACTCCGTGAGTAGGAGGTTGGTTACTGCGGTCACCGTGGTTGAGTGTGTACTTTGGCACCGCGAAGATGTATCTTGGGTCCAAGAGTACCACTCACAATTAAGCACAATGGGTCACAAAATGACTAGATATGCAACAAGGTATTGATTTTCGCATAATAAGAGGAGTGTATACTCATGAGTTGATTAACGCTCCCCCTATGTCCATGCCTACATCCAAACCTAATAACACATATATTAAATTACATATGCGAGGTTTCAAGTGAAGTTGGATGAATCGATGACATTTAGTTCATTCCTCAAAGCTCGAAATCTTGGTTCATCAAGGGCCTTCGTGAAGATATCGTCAAGTTGATACTTGGTGGACACATATGAGAGATCAATATCACCCTTCTCAGCATGATCCCGAATGAAATGATGGCGGATCTCAATATGCTTCGTCTTGGAATGAAGAACGTGGTTGTAGGAGATCTTGATAGCACTCTCATTGTCACAAAGAAGAGGCACCTTGTCAAAGTGAATACCATAATCCTTCAAGGTTTGCCTCATCCAAAGCAATTAGGCATAACAACTTGCCACGGAGATATACTCGGCCTCGGTGGTGGAGAGAGCAATGCAGTTTTGCTTCTTTGAAGACCAACACACTAAGGAGCGACCAAGGAATTGGCATCCCCCGGATGTGGACTTCCTATCTGTCTTCTCTCCCGCATAATCCGCATCCGAATCCCCAATAAGCTGAAAACTTGAACCCTTGGGATACCAAAGACCAAAATTTGGGGTATGAACCAAATACCGAAAGATTCGTTTCACCGCTTCTAAATGACTTTGCCTCGGAGAGGCTTGAAACCATGCACATTTACCTACGCTATACATGATATCTGGTCTAGATGCACAAAGGTAGATCAAAGAGGCAATCGTGGAGCGGTATACCTTTTGATCTACCTCTTTACCGCTGGGGTCGGGTTTCAAGTCAGTGGTTATGGACATGGGAGTCTTCATAGGCTTGGCATCATGCATATTGAATATCTTGAGCATGTCTTGAGTATATTTGGCTTGTTTGATGAAGGTTACTTCATGATATTGATTCACTTCAAAGCCAAGGAAAAACTCCAATTCTCCCATCATAGACATCTCAAACCTATCGGTCATAAGCTTGCAAAATTCCTCATTGAACAAAGTGTTAGCAGACCCAAAAATGAT
This sequence comes from Alopecurus myosuroides, assembly GCA_028641055.1. Lineage (NCBI taxonomy): Eukaryota > Viridiplantae > Streptophyta > Magnoliopsida > Poales > Poaceae > Alopecurus > Alopecurus myosuroides. The sequence goes on along the minus strand of CM054057.1, from coordinate 521,715,680 downwards.
ATCATCCACATAGAGTTGGCATATGAATAAGTCACCTCCAATCGTCTTGGTAAAGAGGGTTGGATCGATTAAACCAACATTAAACCCAAGATCCACTAGAAACTCTTTAAGGTGCTCGTACCATGCACGTGGAGCTTGTTTAAGTCCATAGAGTGCCTTATCGAGTTTATAGACATAATCGGGGTGGTTGGGATCCTCGAAACACGGAGGTTGCTTAACATATACTAACTCACTAATCGGACCATTTAGGAAAGCACTCTTAACATCCATTTGTTGCAAGTTAAAATTATGATGAGATGCATAAGCAAGTAAGATGCGAATGGATTCAAGACGAGCTACGGGGGCAAAGGTTTCACCAAAATCAACACCTTCGACTTGAGAAAACCCTTGAGCCACCAATCTTGCCTTGTTGCAAATGACAACGCCATCTTTATCTTGCTTGTTCTTGAATACCCATTTGGTGCCAATAACGTTCTTCAATCCTTGGGTCTTGGAAATAACTTCCACACTTTGTTGCACTCGAAGTTATTGAGTTCATCATGCATGGCTTCAAGCCAATCTTGATCTTCGAGAGCTTCATAAAACTTCTTAGGTTCAATGAAAGAGACAAAAGCATGAGCCTTGCTGAAGTCCGCCAATTGCTTCCTAGTGACAACCCTTCCACGACCTTGTCCAAGTATCTTGTCCTTCGTGTGACCCGCTCGTTCAAGATTCTCTAGCCTTCTCTTTGCTCTACGAGCTAGTATCTCCTCCAAAGATTCTTTGGATATTGCTTGAGAATCACCTTCTTCAGCGGAGACATGTCCATCTTCATCTTGGCCTTGATCATAGGTGGGTGAAGGATCACCACTAGGTTGAGCTCTCTCAACAATGGTCGGACTTTGATCATAACGTTGATGAGAATTTGGGCCTTGATCATTATCTTGGCCTTGATTACTTGCTTGACCTTGATCATTAGCTTGAGGTCTTGGTGCATTTTGTTGGGAAGCTTGAGTATCAATGGGTGTAGTCAATGGCTCCACTTGAGTGGGGCATAGTCCTTCTCCCTCCGTCATCCGGTAACCCTCAATGGGGATTATTTCACCAATCCACATTCTTCTTATGACGATGGGAGGAATTGCATCTCCTACAACACCATGATCTATACGACCCCCTTGGGAGCCGTTATCCTCATCAAACACCACGTCTATAGCTTCTTCAACTTGTCCGGTGAACTTGTTGTAGACTCTATAGGCGTGCGCGTTTGTAGCATAGCCAACAAAAATACCATCATAAGATTTGGTCTCAAATTTTGACAAGTGTTTTGGCGGAGGCTCCGCCCACCGGAGACTCCGCTGCAGCCTCTGCTCTTGTGCACCCGAAGGTATTTTTGGCGGAGGCCACACCGGAGGCGCCACCGGAGGCTAGCCCCACAGCGGGGTAGTGGAGCCAGCGGAGGCTCCGGTGGTTTCACCGGAGGCTCCGCCCACCGGAGGTTCCACTGTGGCCTCCGTTCTTATGCACCTGAAGGTGTTTTTAGCGGAGGCCACACCAGATCCACCACCGGAGGCCCGCGCCTGGATGTGCTGGGAAATGTATGGGGCGGAGGTTCCGGTGGTTTCACCGGAGCCTCCGCTGCTTGCAAAAATGCTTCTCCGTCTTTGTTTCTTCGAGCTCTTTCCATTGAAAACATTTTTTTAACCCATTGAGTTTGTATACTTGTTGAACCTGGGAATTTTCATATATATCTAATAGGACCTGCAAATAATCTCAAATAGACATTAGTCCAATAGTCATCAATTACCAAAAACGGAAGATGATCTTTCAGCCTCTAGACCACAAGTAAGTGCTCCAAGGCAACAAGTGGGCAAGCAAGGTCTTGGCTATGTTGCCAAGAAGAAGAAGATCAAGAAGAAGGCCAACAATGGTGTTTCGGGTGGTATTGTCATTAGGGACAACACTACTCGTACCACTCCTGCACAAGCTAATAATGTTGCTTCGAGTGGTGGTGTCATGAGGGACAACACTAATCGTAGCATTTTCGCGGGAAATAACAATCCACACCATTTATTATATGTTGATTATTATGGTGTTGTGCAAGATAAATATGTTGGTCCTATTAAAGGTTAGGTTGACTATACTATTTGGGTTCCAACGACCCTTGTTGCTAACATGAGGGGACCCTCCTCGGGTCCTAACTTTAGTCAATGATCTCTTGGAGGACTATGCTTCTGGTGGGTCTAAATGGATAATTGATAGTGGATGTACTAGTCATATGACCGGAAGCAAAGAACTTGTGACGGAGTTGCGCCCAAATGATATTGATGCAACCGTCACTTATGGAGACAAGTCCAAGTCTAAGGTATCGGGGTTTGGCAAGGTTGTGACTGCTCCTGATATCACTATCGTGGACGTCATGCTTGTTGAATCCCTTGGTTACAATTTACTTTCAGTTCGTGCTTTAGGGAGGATGGGTTTCTTTGTCTTCTTTGATCCTGATATTGTGGTCCTTTTGAGGAGCAAGACTCTTGACATCGCATACGTGGGACATGTTGAAAATGAGCTGTTCGTGGTGGAATTTTTGAAGTCTACCAACTCTCAATCAATGTGTATTTTCGGAAAGGCGGGCGTGGGATGGTTGTGGCACCACCGCTTATCCCATGTCAACATGAGAACTTTGCAAAGTTTTCACAAAGGTGGCCTTATCCTCGGACTAAAATAAAATGTTTCCTTTTCCAAAGATCGCGTTTGTAGGTTGTGTGTTGAAGGGAAGATGCATGATGCCGCTCGCAAGGCCAAGAATATTATCTCATCAAAGAGGATCTTGGAGCTTCTCCATGTTGATCTCTTTGGTGTCGTGCCCGAGGCAAGTCTTGGAGGCAATAAGTATTGCTTGGTGATTGTCGATGACTATTCAAGATACACTTGGGTCTATTTATTCAAGTGCAAGAGTGAGACCCAACAAACTATGATCGACTTCACCAACCAAGTGCAACGTCAACACAATGTGAAAATCATGGCTATTAGGAGTGACAATGGCTCTGAGTTCATGAACTACACTTTGAATGAATTCCTTAGTGATGAGGGTATTCGTCATCAATATTTCGCCACCTACATCCCTCAACAAAATGGTGTAGCCGAGCGGAAGAATAGAACTCTATTGGATATGGCAAGGACCATGTTGGCGGAGTATTCTTCTCCCAAATATCTATGGACCAAGGCCATTTCCACCGCATTCCACTCCTCCGACCGCCTCTACATCCGCAAGGGCTTGGACAAGACTCCATATGAGATCCTCACCGGCAACAAACCCAACGTCTCCTACTTCCGTGTATTCGGTTGTAAGTGCTTCTATTTGAGAAAGGGTATTCGATTGTCTAAATTTCAATCTAGAACTATTGAGGGTATATTTGTTGGTTACGGTGCCGAATACCACACTTATAGAGTCTTTGACAAAGCCTCACGGATTGTCATAGAATCTTGTAGTGTGGTTTTCGAGGAAAATGATGGCTCCCAAGTGGCGCAATTTCATGTTTCTAATGTAGATGTTGAAATGCCTCAAGAAGACATAGGAAGGATGGGTGTGGGATTTTTCCACCCCATTGAGGGACACCTTATGGAGACTCAAGAAGGACTATGCTCTACTCAAGTGGAGCCCTCCTATACAATAGAAGAACAAGCCAAGGAGCCAAGTGATGCACCTAACCAAGAACATATTGAAGACCCTCCTCTCATTGACCAAGTTACTACGCAAGATGCAACCACTCCTATCGTTCAAGCTAGTCAAGGTCAAGGCCAAGATCAACCTTCCTCATCCTCCTTTCCTCAAGCTGAAGCTAGTGTTGAAGATGATGATGATGATCAAGGCCAACAACTTGGTCAAGACGGGGACCCAAATGATCAAGATGATCAAGTGATTCCTCCTTGCAATAATGAGGAGATCGAAGCCCGTCGTGCTAGAAGAATTAGAAGAGCTTTGAAGCGTAATGATGCTTCTAACAACAAAGTGTTGGAGGATATTCAAACCAAAAGATACACAAGAAAGCAATTGGCAAACTTTAGTGAGCATCAAGATCACATATCCATGGTGGAACCAAAGAAGGTGTTTGAAGCTCTTGAGGACTCCGATTGGGTTGAAGCTATGCATGATGAGCTCGATTCAAGAAAAAGCAAGATGGGCATGGTATTGTCATAAGGAACAAGGCAAGATTGGTGGCTCAAGGCTACACTCAAGTGGAAGACATTGAATTTGATGAGACCTATGCTCCAATGGCTCTCCTTGAGTCCATCTGTATCCTTCTTGCATATGCATCTTCGCATAATTTCAAGTTGCAGCAAATGGATGTCAAAAGTGCTTTCTTGAATGGTCCACTAAAAGAGGAGGTATATGTTAAGCAACCTCCAGGGTTCGAGAACCCCAACTTCCCTAACCATGTCTACAAGCTTGATAAGGAACTCTATGGACTTAAACAAGCACCATGTGCGTGGTATGAGCACCTTAGAGAGTTATTGGAAGACCGTGGTTTTGAAGTTGGGAAGATCGACCCCACCCTTTTCACAAAGAGGGTAAAGGGAGAGATTTTCATATGCCAACTCTATGTGGACGATATTATCTTTGTCTCAACTAACCAAGATTTTAAGAATGAGTTCTCAAAGCTTATGACTGACAAGTTTGAGATGTCCATGATGAGAGAGCTTAAATTCTTCCTTGGCTTTGAGATCAAGCAATTGGCTCGTGGGACTTTCATTTCTCAAGCCAAGTACACCCAAGACATGCTCAAGAGGTTTAATTTCCAAGGTGCAAAAGAGAAGCCATCTCCTATGCAAGTCAAATGCCACCTCAAGCGCAATCTGGATGGTAAAGATGTGGACAAAAAGTTGTATCGTTCTATGATTGGTTCTTTACTTTATCTTTGTGCATCTAGGCCCGATATAGTTTTGAGTGTAGGTGTGTGTGCAAGGTATCAAGCGGCTCCTAAGGAAAGCCACTTGGTGGCGGTCCATAGGATCTTTCGGTATTTCGTTAGTACCTCAAGATTTGGTTTGTGGTACCCAAAGGGGGCACAATTTTCTCTCAAGGGCTAAACGGACTCGGATTGGGCCGGTGATCAAGTTGATAGCAAGGATACTTCTGGGGCTTTCAAATTTCTTGGTAGGTCCTTGGTGAGTTGGTCTTCCAACAATATAAAATTGTATATCTCTCTCCACCGCCGAAGCGGAGTATGTGGCGGCCGCTAGTGCTTGCACCCAATTGCTATGGATGAGGAAAACCCTCAAAGAGTATGATGTTCACTTTTATAAGGTGTCTCTCATGTGTGACATTGAAAGTGCCATCAAGATCGCCTACAACCCCGTGCAACACACAAGGACGAAGCATATTGAGATTCGTCATCATTTCATCCGGGATCATGTGGAAAGAGGTGATATTGAGCTAGCATATGTCCCCGCCAAGGATAATCTCGCGGACATCTTCACGAAGCCTCTTGATGATGCAAGATTCATGTTCTTATGGAATGAGCTAAATATCATCGATTCTAGGAGTTTGACTTGAAGATCTTGCACACACCCCTATAGTTGATACGTGTTTGGGTTTAGGTGTAGGAATGGACATAGGGGGTGTTATCCTAACACAATAGGTTCTACCTCCCCTCATTATGCCCAAAGGAAAAAAAAAATCATTGTTATCTCTCTTTTTCTAATGTTGAATTGTGAGCTTCAATGTCGAATATTTGCCATGCACCCAAGATATATCTTCGCGGTGTCATACCATGATCTCTTACATGATGTCTTAGGCCACCGATGTAACATCCCTGTTTTTCTACAATAGGGTTTGTTGTGCTGTGATCATGTCATTCATGCATGAAAGAATTTTGAAACAATTTAAATTTTGAATTTAAATGAAACTTGCCCAAAAACCACTTAAAGTGATCACCAAAAATTTGTTATAAAAACATTTTCAAATTTGAAAAGCAAAGACATGGTTCTGTTGGAAATTTTATGAGGTTTCCAAAAGTTATTTTTGCCAAATTTTCTGTTCACAAAAGGTTCCCCAAAAAGTTTGTTTTCTGTCCTGTTTTTAAGCTGAGAAGGACCTCTCTGTAATTTCTGGAAGTTACAGGGGGTTACCGAAAAGTCCCCTTTTCTTTTCCTTCTTCTTCCTTTGGCCAGAAGGACACATGCGTGGCCGAGCCCCCGATGCCGAACGCCACCTCCTGCTTGTGGCTTGGCTCGAGAGGATAGACGAGGAGAAGTATGCATCGTACCTTCTCCCTCCCCTATCGCTCACTCTCTTCCCCTCTGAACGGAGCACACCGAAAGAGGACCCAAAACCTAGTTATACTGCTGTCGCCAGCCGCCGTGTTTTGCCGCCGTTGTAGACCGCCTCGACGGCCGCCGTTGGTCCTAGGAGCTCCGCCATGTCCTCCTACACCTCCTGGAAGAGCCTCGCTTGCCGGGATGCCTCCACTCGCCGGAATCGATGTCATCTTCCCCGCCTCCGGCCGTCAACCTCCGCCGCCGATTCGCCGCCTTCCGGCCCTCCCGGGCGCCCTCGACCCTTCCACGAGCACCACCGCTCCGTGGTGAGTCTCCCGGTGCTCCCTCCTTGCTCCCTTCCCCTCTGTACCGCCTAGACGCCGTACACCGCCGTCCGCCGCCGCGCTTTTGCTCGCCGGCGCGACTCCGGCGACAATTCCCGGGCGGCGCCACCACCTCCTAGCTCGCTGTCGTCCCCTCTTGCCCGTGTAGCAGTTTAATTCGTGTTTTCGCGCGGGAATCGACCGATTCCATGAGCAACAGAGGAGAGATCCTCTGTGTGATGTCAGCGTGACATCACTATCACGTCACAAATCCAGTTTTCCCTTTTTCCAGAAAATGATTTAAATTACAGAAAATGTTCACTATTTGTAAAATCAATAAATAATGTTTTATGAATCAGAAAAATATAATTAAGGTATAGAAATGTTCAGAAAAATAAAATCTATCCAAATATGTCACTTTCACCCATGTTTGATAAAGTTGATTTTAGACCATTTATTTAATATTGTTTAATCAATTTAAAATGGAAAAATAAGTTTTTATTCAATAAAATTAGAAAATTAAAAGTAATATACCATTTTGCTCAAAATGACAAATGCAACCTATTTATGATGTTTTCAAACCCATTTGGGATTTTAAAATTTCACTCACTTTCATAATCGCCCGAAACCCCCTCCGGGGTCTATTTCGGGACTTTTTCACTAAAACTGCATTTCTGACATATGAACCCTAGCAACCCATTGATCCTGCTTAGGGCTTCTTTTAGTGCATTAACTTTCTCATGCATACATATTGCGCATTGCATCGATGCCATGTTTGATTGTTGTTTCTCTTCCGGTGTTTTGCTTCTGATCGGTAGAACGCGACCCCGAAGAGAAGATCGACAACGCCATGACGAATACTTGATCCTAACCGACAAGTCAAGCACTTATCCCAGAAGACATTTCAATTGGTTTTCTTATAACCAAGGCAAGCATAACCTCTTATCTGCCCATATATGATTTCGAAGGACTTTTCATTCTCGTACAAATGCATTCGGTTCCAAAGTATCTTGAGTCAACGGATAGAGTTATCCTATTTATTGCATAACCCAGATATCATGATTCAATGCTCCTAGCAGACATAGGATTTGTTTGTGTGTATCGCCATAGCCTCAAATATGCCATGCTTAGTCATACATGCCTGTTATCTCTGCTCCATCCGGTTGATGAATCAGAGCCGCGAATGAATCTAGTATGGTAGGTTGTTGTGGAAATTTAAGAGAATTTTGATTAATATGATTTAAAGGTGTGGATGACGAGACCACAGAGGGTCTGTGGTAGTTGTCTCGTTCATGCCCCTAGGAGCGAGTTCTCGTCTTCGAGCCAAGACTGAGCGTGCATCCACACGGGGCTTAGATTCCCCTCGGTCTCAACTTGCCTAGTTTGTTCCATGAGTTGCCTAGTTCGGGCTTTCCATTTGGATTTGCGGGGATATCAAAACGTTTTCAAAACTAGGACGTGGTGGTGTATCGGCGCTCTGCGGGTAGGTAACCGCCGAGCATTGCGCACAACGATAGAGACCCGGCAGGAGATGGCCACTCCCTATTGGCGGTCCATCTCTACTCGGAGCGACTCATGGAATAGGCGAAGCAAGGGAAAGGTCGTGGTCGACCTCCATCTGCCGGCACTTCCCGGAATAGTGCTAATGATCTGGCATTAAGAGTTGGTTGATACGTGTGGTTAAAGTTGTACACCCCTGCAGGGTTTAATCTTTTCGAAAAGCCGTGTCCGCGGTTAAGGACGACTTGGTGACGGATTCTGTGATCATAGACAACTTAAACAGAATGATTAAAACTTGTTGATAATGAATGAAGGATGCCTCCTCGGAGATGCCGAGAGGGGTTACCTTGTAGCATGAGTTACCGGAACAACTTGAGGTGGTGATCTTTGAAGCACGAGGTGCTGAAATTGTTCGGTGGATTAAAAAGATGATGATCTCAGTAGTTGAGTAGCTTTCTCATCTGTTTTAAAAATACTCTATGAGACGTGCTATTCCTTCCTCAACTTGGAAAACAAAGATGGCTTTACGCAAAATAACCTTCATAACTCTTTCTAAAAGAAGCAGATATATAATAGGTTAACTAAGTCTTGTTGAGTACCTCCCGTACTCATGTTTGCTTCAACTTGGTTCAGGTGGAGTTCCTCAGTTCGGTGGTGTTTCAACGTGGACATCGACGAGTAGTTTGGGGTTCCCAGGTAGCAGCCTGGAATCTATGGGCTGGGACGTCGCCTTATGTTGCGGCCTCTTAGGCCTTTTTGGTTCTTGTTGATTAGCAACATAATTTGCCTTCCGTTGTCTGATGTAATGTTGGGTCATGTGACCTCTGTTTGTAAGCTATACTCTAGTATTACTTGCTTAATAAAGCTTCATGTCTAGAGTGCTGCTTTGATCGGTTGTTGGTTTCGAGCCCGTTGTTATACAGTTTTGGCTATGCCTGCATAGTTGTCGCAGTCGAGGGGTTGTGGAGCCGATGATCCATGTCCGAGCCCGCCTGTCGATGTGATCGGCCTGGGGCGAGGTAACCCCAGTAACCCTCGATTGTTGTTGCACTTTCTGGACACATAGCAGCTCTGTATAACTTTGGTCCCGTTCCTTCAGTTTCATCCGACTCGTGGACGCTTGGGTATGCATAATTGGTTATGACTAGCATGGGTACAAGGAGTAGTAGACCGGGGATCCGGACTACGTGCCGATGAATCCGGTCTGCCTGCCGTTGTTTGTTGCGGCCGGGGCTGGTAACCCTGAAGCCCTTGTGAGTCAATGGCTAGGAGCACATAACCGTATGTATATCTCTGGGTCCGGGGTCTGACAGAAGTGGTATTAGAGCAGGACTGCCTGTAGGAAAACCTTACTGCTTGGTCGATGTCGAGTCTAGAGTTTGTGAAAAATATTTTAAAACTCAAATGGATTGTGAAAAACCTTCTTAGGATTCTTTTTACTCCTTACCTGGTATCGCTCTAACTCTGGGTCTCCTTACCTGTTTTGATTTGAAAAGGTTTTGTTATCTCTTCTAGTCATTCAAAACTTAGGTGCCTTCTTTGGCAAGGACGTTGTTACCAAGTTGACCTAGTGTTAAGTTCTAGAGTCGTGTGTGTTTCATACTCCGTTATCTCTTAACTGGGAGATGTCCTTTCCATTCCAATCTCTTCCAGAGTTGTGTGGATTCCACCTTCTTACATGTTCTAAAGTCTCAAAATCCTGACCTCGAGATCTTCTTTCTATCTCGAATGTATCTGTTATCCTCTGCTCAAAGTTCTTCCGGAGTTATCGTTGTATTTTGAAAGATATCTCGTGATTGCTAATTATAGTGTCCTTCAAGGCACTAAGATAGTAGTTACTCCTTTCGTTATGTTTTCAACCTTGAACTTGAACCAAAGGTCCCGGAATGTGCTGAATTGTGGTGGGTTGAACCATGTGGTTTCATAACCATGTAATGCTCACGCTATCAGTACAGGATGCTGACCTTTAACCCAAGTTTTGTTCCTTTGGATCCTGAAGAACCTGTTTTACCTCAGGGTGGTTAGGAAATTCCAACTTTCATAGCCACAGACTCTCTACTGGAACCAAAAGGGATCACAACAAGAGTGATCATCCATAAATTCATATCTTTGTTCTTGGTTCATCTATACCAACCTTTTGGCATGGGTTCTACACATGAGTATTACCCCGTGCATCCAACGTGATCTCAGGATTTTCCAAGAGCACGTTCCTATTCTTTGCTTGCTTCCAAACCTCATCCACTGTTTGGAAACCAAGTTGCCTATGTGTGTTGGATTCTTCCAATGCATTTGCTCTTGTTTTTCGTCAGAACGTTCCACCTTGGAATGTTAGGAGAAACAAACTCCAGTACCTCGTTCATCTCTAGAACCAGGTCAAAGTTTTGTAATTCGCAGATTAAAGAAGTTGCATTAGGTTCTGTTCTGCTCCACCTTCGAGTATCACCCTCCTTTATATCAAAAGGTCGTGTTGAATTTCATGGCCTTAATGATGAAGTGATGCTCTCACACATCTTCACTCCCCCTTTCTCCAAGCTTGAATGCTTGAGTATGATGGGTCAGTGCGTTGATGTGTGTATCAGATGTTCCTAGCAATTCTTATTGCTTTGAAAATCTAAGAAAACATCTGTATCCTTCTTAGCACTATTGGTCACCCGGTTCCTATCTAAAGTTGACCGTGTTACCAAATCCGTTCATTCTGGTGCACATTGTTGATCAGAGAGTTAGGTTCATACCAAAGCTCTCAAGATCTTATCAGTTGCTTTGAAAAGCAAGATTCCTTTCTAACCCGAAGACATACTGGTAGGTTGTGGTATTCTGGTTGTCTTTCCAGAAGTATCACCAGGTTTTTCACCTGACTGTAACTTCTAAGCAAGGGGTAGTTGAACTACTCTTTTCTCCAAGAAACTCCGCTGGACACCCTGGACTAGTAGGTTGAGCTTAAACAACAACTTGGAAAGTTGAAAGACAAGAGCTCTTCCTAACTGGGTCCTTTATTAAGGGATGCCTAGTTTCCTTTGTGTTGAAGCAGGATAGTATCTCCTGAATGGACATGCTATCTTTCTAACCTTGGTTTGATTTGGGCTATCGTCAAATCAAGGCCAGATTCAAGGATTATCTTGGTTGTGTTTTTACTCATGGTATTTTGCCGAGTACACCTTCATGTCCTTTGGTCTGACCAATACCTTGCCTCGTTCGTATGTCATATGAATCCCTCTTCTTGGAGTGTTTTGATAAGGGTGTTTTCGAGCCCATCGATGTCATTCCTATTTTCTCCGAGTTGCAAGAGGCTCATGCTGAACAAATGGCAACAACGTTGGAAACTTTCAAGAACCATCTTTGTGTCATCACGAAGTTTGTGTTCTGGGTGTTCGAAGTAACCTACTCTGGTTCCTGTGCTTATGGTGAAAGTTGTCGCCGTGGATCCGAGTAGAGTTTTCTTGTTCCTTCGGGAATAACTTCAAGTCGGTCATGTATGTGTGGACTATTCTTGAGATGGTTGGTTGTTGCCTCCACTCCTTGAAGAAGTTTGCATCCACGCTAAGTCACTGACTGATTTTCTTTGAGAGAAGAAGTCCAAGATCTTGGCGATCTTTGTTATCATCCTTCCCACAAGGACTCCGATGTGTTCTGTTGCAACTAAACCATGTAGCTGCAACCGTCTTCCGCAAGTTGCTAATCCATGAGTTCCGTAATCCTGCTCATCTTCTTGAGCTTGACATCGTAGTCCATATCTTGGGAATCTAGCATATGTATCTCGTTGGTAACCGTTGCAATCCCTTCAATCAAACACGTTGAGTCTCAGTTATTCAATCCACTAACCAGAGCTGAATCTCAAGCAGCAATGATGGCTTGTGTTTTCCTCAAGGGTACTGAATTAGGTCCTTTTAAAATACGGCATGGTTGATGTGGTGGTTGACACAATTAGCCGGAAGACCTAATGTCATATCTCTTTGAATCCGTAAGAACAGCCACTCTCCGTGAGAATTCTTGTATGGCTCATTCCAACAAGTTTTCCTCTTGCTAGATGACCTATAGAAGGCTTGTCATGAGCCTGGTATCTGTATCCAGAACGTCCAGGAGAACTCGGAAGTTGACATTTCCAATATCTCTCCGTTGAAACTCCAAAACCTTTGTTCTGGTGGAAACAAGTTCCTCGTGAAAAACATCTCGTGGTGCTTTGTGACCGCCATTGATCAGTTTCCTTTCTCAAGTTGTTTGTACCTGAAGTTCTGTTCATCTCACACATTGTGTGAATTTGTCAGTTACTTCAGCCATGGAGTCTTAACCATGTGGTAGATGTATTGCTACGTCTAAACCGCAACAGGAAAAAGATTCCTTATTCCTCTTCCGGTGTTTCAATCCACATTGGCTAACCATCCTTACGGTGTGACCAAGAGTTCCTCCTTCATTACGGTGTTCCAACATCCTGTGGTTACTCATCTTCTGCAGTGAAGTAACATCCCGATCCTTGACAAGGTTTTCGACAAACTTTAAAGGAATGAAAGTTCCCTCATCTTTCGTGTCCACTCCGAAGAGTGAACATGATCATGTATCAAATTTTCTCTCTGACACACAATTACAGTGTTTTCTCGTGTTCTCCCTCGTCTAAGGATATTACGTTGTGGTATCCAAGACCATCCTCACGATCTTGGTTTTCTGTTTGAAGAAACCTCGGTTTCATAAGTTGTAAAAACTTTCTTTTTCCAAGGGATTTAAATTCTTATGCAAAGCTCATATTCTAAATCCTTTCAAGACCAATCGTCTGCAAACTTGAAACCATCTTCTATTCATTCCGTTACCTTGATGTGTTTCATGCACGATAACTCAACAGTTCTTTATGAACATCTTGTCATGAGTTACCCATGGGATACTCGATCTTCGTGAAGATCATTTCCTAAGAGTTTCCCTCTTACCTAAGGTGTGTCCGTTCAATATTTCAAAGTACTACTGATCAACCTCTTCAAGAAAAGAACCGTAAGGTTCAAGAAGATCGTTCAAAACCGGTGTTCCTTCTTTCTTCTCCTTCGGGAATCTCGGGACGAGATTCTTGTAAGGGGGGTAGATTTGTAACATCCCTGTTTTGCTACAATAGGGTTTGTTGTGCTGTGATCATGTCATTCATGCATGAAAGAATTTTGAAACAATTTAAATTTTGAATTTAAATGAAACTTGCCCAAAAACCACTTAAAGTGATCACCAAAAATTTGTTATAAAAACATTTTCAAATTTGAAAAGCAAAGACATGGTTCTGTTGGAAATTTTATGAGGTTTCCAAAAGTTATTTTTGCCAAATTTTCTGTTCACAAAAAGGTCCCCAAAAAGTTTGTTTTCTGTCCTGTTTTTAAGCTGAGAAGGACCTCTCTGTAATTTCTGGAAGTTACAGGGGGTTACCGAAAAGTCCCCTTTTCTTTTCCTTCTTCTTCCTTTGGCCAGAAGGACACATGCGTGGCCGAGCCCCCGATGCCGAACGCCACCTCCTGCTTGTGGCTTGGCTCGAGAGGATAGACGAGGAGAAGTATGCATCGTACCTTCTCCCTCCCCTATCGCTCACTCTCTTCCCCTCTGAACGGAGCACACCGAAAGAGGACCCAAAACCTAGTTATACTGCTGTCGCCGGCCGCCGCGTTTTGCCGCCGTTGTAGACCGCCTCGACGGCCGCCGTTGGTCCTAGGAGCTCCGCCATGTCCTCCTACACCTCCTGGAAGAGCCTCGCTTGCCGGGATGCCTCCACTCGCCGGAATCGATGTCATCTTCCCCGCCTCCGGCCGTCAACCTCCGCCGCCGATTCGCCGCCTCCCGGCCCTCTCGGGCGCCCTCGACCCTTCCACGAGCACCACCGCTCCGTGGTGAGTCTCCCGGTGCTCCCGCCTTGCTCCCTTCCCCTCTGTACCGCCTAGACGCCGTACACCGCCGTCCGCCGCCGCGCTTTTGCTCGCTGGCGCGACTCCGGCGACGATTCCCGGGCGGCGCCACCACCTCCTAGCTCGCTGTCGTCCCCTCTTGCCCGTGTAGCAGTTTAATTCGTGTTTTCGCGCGGGAATCGACCGATTCCATGAGCAACAGAGGAGAGATCCTCTGTGTGATGTCAGCGTGACATCACTATCACGTCACAAATCCAGTTTTCCCTTTTTCCAGAAAATGATTTAAATTACAGAAAATGTTCACTATTTGTAAAATCAATAAATAATGTTTTATGAATCAGAAAAATATAATTAAGGTATAGAAATGTTCAGAAAAATAAAATCTATCCAAATATGTCACTTTCACCCATGTTTGATAAAGTTGATTTTAGACCATTTATTTAATATTGTTTAATCAATTTAAAATGGAAAAATAAGTTTTTATTCAATAAAATTAGAAAATTAAAAGTAATATACCATTTTGCTCAAAATGACAAATGCAACCTATTTATGATGTTTTCAAACCCATTTGGGCTTTTAAAATTTCACTCACTTTCATAATCGCCCGAAACCCCCTCCGGGGTCTATTTCGGGACTTTTTCACTAAAACTGCATTTCTGACATATGAACCCTAGCAACCCATTGATCCTGCTTAGGGCTTCTTTTAGTGCATTAACTTGCTCATGCATACATATTGTGCATTGCATCGATGCCATGTTTGATTGTTGTTTCTCTTCCGGTGTTTTGCTTCCGATCGGTAGAACGCGACCCCGAAGAGAAGATCGACAACGCCATGTCGAATACTTGATCCTAACCGACAAGTCAAGCACTTATCCCAGAAGACATTTCAATTGGTTTTCTTATAACCAAGGCAAGCATAACCTCTTATCTGCCCATATATGATTTCGAAGGACTTTTCATTCTCGTACAAATGCATTCGGTTCCAAAGTATCTTGAGTCAACGGATAGAGTTATCCTATTTATTGCATAACCCAGATATCATGATTCAATGCTCCTAGCAGACATAGGATTTGTTTGTGTGTATCGCCATAGCCTCAAATATGCCATGCTTAGTCATACATGCCTGTTATCTCTGCTCCATCCGGTTGATGAATCAGAGCCGCGAATGAATCTAGTATGGTAGGTTGTTGTGGAAATTTAAGAGAATTTTGATTAATATGATTTAAAGGTGTGGATGACGAGACCACAGAGGGTCTGTGGTAGTTGTCTCGTTCATGCCCCTAGGAGCGAGTTCTCGTCTTCGAGCCAAGACTGAGCGTGCATCCACACGGGGCTTAGATTCCCCTCGGTCTCAACTTGCCTAGTTTGTTCCATGAGTTGCCTAGTTCGGGCTTTCCATTTGGATTTGCGGGGATATCAAAACGTTTTCAAAACTAGGACGTGGTGGTGTATCGGCGCTCTGCGGGTAGGTAACCGTCAAGCATTGCGCACAACGATAGAGACCCGGCAGGAGATGGCCACTCCCTATTGGCGGTCCATCTCTACTCGGAGCGACTCATGGAATAGGCGAAGCAAGGGAAAGGTCGTGGTCGACCTCCATCTGCCGGCACTTCCCGGAATAGTGCTAATGATCTGGCATTAAGAGTTGGTTGATACGTGTGGTTAAAGTTGTACACCCCTGCAGGGTTTAATCTTTTCGAAAAGCCATGTCCGCGGTTAAGGACGACTTGGTGACGGATTCTGTGATCATAGACAACTTAAACGGAATGATTAAAACTTGTTGATAATGAATGAAGGATGCCTCCTCGGAGATGCCGAGAGGGGTTACCTTGTAGCATGAGTTACCGGAACAACTTGAGGTGGTGATCTTTGAAGCACGAGGTGCTGAAATTGTTCGGTGGATTAAAAAGATGATGATCTCAGTAGTTGAGTAGCTTTCTCATCTGTTTTAAAAATACTCTATGAGACGTGCTATTCCTTCCTCAACTTGGAAAACAAAGATGGCTTTACGCAAAATAACCTTCATAACTCTTTCTAAAAGAAGCAGATATATAATAGGTTAACTAAGTCTTGTTGAGTACCTCCCGTACTCATGTTTGCTTCAACTTGGTTCAGGTGGAGTTCCTCAGTTCGGTGGTGTTTCAACGTGGACATCGACGAGTAGTTTGGGGTTCCCAGGTAGCAGCCTGGAATCTATGGGCTGGGACGTCGCCTTATGTTGCGGCCTCTTAGGCCTTTTTGGTTCTTGTTGATTAGCAACATAATTTGCCTTCCGTTGTCTGATGTAATGTTGGGTCATGTGACCTCTGTTTGTAAGCTATACTCTAGTATTACTTGCTTAATAAAGCTTCATGTCTAGAGTGCTGCTTTGATCGGTTGTTGGTTTCGAGCCCGTTGTTATACAGTTTTGGCTATGCCTGCATAGTTGTCGCAGTCGAGGGGTTGTGGAGCCGATGATCCATGTCCGAGCCCGCCTGTCGATGTGATCGGCCTGGGGCGAGGTAACCCCAGTAACCCTCGATTGTTGTTGCATTTTCTGGACACATAGCAACTCTGTATAACTTTGGTCCCGTTCCTTCAGTTTCATCCGACTCGTGGACGCTTGGGTATGCATAATTGGTTATGACTAGCATGGGTACAAGGAGTAGTAGACCGGGGATCCGGACTACGTGCCGATGAATCCGGTCTGCCTGCCGTTGTTTGTTGCGGCCGGGGCTGGTAACCCTGAAGCCCTTGTGAGTCCATGGCTAGGAGCACATAACCGTATGTATATCTCTGGGTCCGGGGTCTGACAACCGACCTCTTCTTTGTGATGAGTTGGTTCTTTGTTGATTGCATTTGAGTTTCTCAAACTTATGTTTGTTTCTACGAACATTACTCCTTGTCACTATTTGCCTCTTGTTTGTGTCTTTTCCAAGGAGTAAGACTAGGAAATTCTAACCCCTTGTGTTACCTTGTTGCTCTTCTATCCCCTTTGTTCATCTTTATGCATATGCCTTACTCCACACTAAGACACATTGTTCCTAGTTGTTTCTCACAGCCTTTTTCTGGTCAAATCCGGAACAAATTCGGAAATCTTGGATCTATTCCGAGTAGGACGAAATTAATCCGTAAGTGCTTGAATTCCGACCTAGTCGGAATCATTCCGGGACTTCCAGAATAATTCCGGGCTGGCTGGATTCGCTCCGGACCATTCCGGGACTGGCAGTGTTCCGCCTATATAAGGTCGTGCACGCACGGGAGTAGTTTTCTTTCCCACATTTCCTCCTTCTCCCGTGCCCTAGCCACCAAAACTCGCAGATCTCGTCCCTGTTGCCCTAGGAAGGGATTTTTGATCCCCTCTTGGACAAGGACTCCCCCATGGAAGGTATTTGGATTGACCACTCCTTGTTTTCGCGTTTGTTGGTTGGTTTTTGTTCTAGATGCAATCTCCACCTAGGTTTCATATAGATTTCGAGTTCCTCTCAACATGTTTATCTTGGCTTGTCTTTGTACCATGTATTTACATGTCCCTAAAGATCTAGACTAAACACTCTCCAATCTAGGACTAGATCTTTCATACTCATGTCAACTCCTTGTTTTCCTGCAATTAGCCATCACTTATCATCATCTAGGAACTATCCCACACTTTTCCTCGAGTTAGATGAAGTTTTTGAGAGTCGGATTTTCGTGGAGATCCCAAGTCAGATCGAGGTTCCCCAAAAAATTCCGGACCTATCAGAATCATTCTGGCACCCGGAATGAATCCAGAAATCTCGGACTGAATCCTGATCCCTTCAGAATTTCTGAAATTTTTCACTTCATTTAACTTTGGGATTTTGTCTCCCCGTTTGGCATATGCACTTATCCCATGCTGCTTCTACATCTTATATTCACAGGTGGTGGCTCCCGTACTGGTACCAAGAGGAAGGCCGCAGCCGGGAGAGGTCCTCGCCGTCAGAGGGGTCATGGTTCTGATAGATGTGCCGGTAGATGTTATGAGGATGAGTTGTTTGAGAGGCTGCCTGAAGGAAACATGAAAGCATTCACAATAAATCAATGGAAAGCTGCCAAGAGGAAGAACCCGTATCACTATGCTGAGCCCACTTGTGAAGATCCTCGTTTTTTGGACCAACCTTCAGCTCAAGACTTCGAGTGAGTTCTATGTACTTAGGATCCTCTAGTATGTGATCAGTTTCAGGTGGACATGGAGCTCTATCATAGGCACAAGAAAGGTGATCTCCGTCATGTTCATGAGTGCTTGTGAAGCTCAATGTTGCACCACTCCTAGAGATCGAGAATGTGTACTGTCCGGACTTGGTTGCTCAATTCTATTGCACAGTGCACTGCACGGGTGATGCGGTGCGCACCATGACTTGGATGACTTGTGATCAGAAGATTTATCGCAATTTGTGTGAGTTCGCTGATGCCCTGGGCTACAAGTGGAAGGTCATGTACGGTCATCATGGTTTCCGGGTTCATGACACTACTAGGAAAATGGGCATAGGTGACATAGCATCAGTGGCGCACCATGGAGCCGTGCGCCACTGATTCGGCTGGGAGCATACATGTACAGGCATCAGTGGCGCACCAAGTAGCCGTGCTCCACTGATTGTCCAAGCATCAGTGGCGCACGAACATCGGTGCGCCACTGATACTCAGCACCCATGTATACGTAAAAGAATCAGTGGCGCACCACTAGGAGGTGCGCCACTGATGCTCCGTAGCATCAGTGGCGCACCTCCTAGTGGTGCGCCACTGATTCTCTGTACCATGTATGCCCGGGCGCATCAGTGGCGCACCACCAACCGTGCGCCACTGATTCTATGGAGCATCAGTGGCGCATCGTCTAGTGGTGCGCCACTGATTCTAGTGGAAGAAATTTCTTATCATAAGTATTTCTTTTTCTAATTGTAAATTTTCACTTTAGTTATGTAGATGTGCACTCCACGTATATGCCAATAGTAATATATTAATAAGCTTAACACTAATCTTAATTAATTATTTGCCTAACAAGATGTTTTATTAACTATTTATTATATTTACAAAATAAAAATTTCATTGCTCGCGTGCATTACTGCAGGACACTCGGGAAAGGCCCTTGGAGCCACCTTGTCAGCAGACTATCCCGACCTCCACCTGCGGAACAAATCAAAGAAAAAAATTAAAATCTCCACTACCTACCCACGCGCGAGACCCTGACCCACCCGACTCTTGCCGGCCGCCGGTTGCCAACTCCGTCACCGAAGCTCGCCCTTGTCCCAATCCCGGCCGTTGCGCTGACGGATCCCGCACCTCCGGCCCCAATCCCGGCGTCCCGCTACTCCCGTTGGTTGGAAGCTCACCAGATCCGGAAATTGGTCCGCCGGCCGCCCCCTGCAAGGAGCACCGAAGCAGCTGCCGGCGTCTCACCCAGTAAGTGCCGTCACGCCCTGTCTCACCCAGTCGCCGCCCCCACGTCTCACCCCGCGCAGCAAGCGCCGGTGCTTCCCCCCCTCTGTCTCTACTTAGTCCTCCCGCGAACAATATCGGCCCTAGATTGAGCGCGCTGCCGCGACGCCCTATATCTCCCGTGGACAAGCATTAGAGACGCCATGGGCTCCTGGATCGAGCGCGCCGCCGTGACGCTGCGGCTCTGCTCGGCCGTCGCTCTAGTCTCCAGGACAATAACCTCTGTACTTTAGTTTCCTTTTGATTCTTTAATTTTATTACTTGGTAGAAATTGTGGATTAGTTAGAGCACACACTATAAGATTGTTCTGGTATGACATGATCCATACATTTCAGTTTTCTACGTTGGTGTATTAGTGATGATGTGTACAAATAATATTTCGATGATACAAAAGCATGCGATGCTTTTTATGTGTGTAGAAAAAAAATATTCCACTGTTACAAGAAACTTCACATGATCCTCTCGTCTCTAATATAAGGAATGAGATTCTTTTTAATTATTCCCACACGATAACTCCATGTACCAAAAAAAGGCTAGCTCGGATTGATGATGGAAAAATAGATACTTCATGTTTTCTGCATCTGCTCACATGTGCCTAACTAATTTTCTTGTGTTCTTATGCACCATCATTTTGTCTTCCTTTGTTAAGATGAAGACAGGAACCTGCTGAACGCCGGCAAACGGGAGACGCCGGTGGAGAGCCTTCCTCTGCCACGCTGCTGCAGCTCCAAGTCGTTACCGTCGTCGTTCTTCACTACCGTAAAAGAAGCTGTGGAGATGGAAGCCTGTGGCTGCAACCAGGTGCAGCTGCGGGAGCAACCTCTTCCGCCATGAGCTTGCATCCACCAGACCACAGGTGAGGAACCCGTCTCCGTTTCAATGTTTGGTTCCTTGTGGAACGCCCAAGATTAGCTGAATAATTACTTAGATGTGATTTTTTAGAGACCTTAATGTAGATGAAACGATGACATGGTGTGCAAAATTTGATTGCTCAAGCTAGTTGACTAGTGTTACCATCTCCGGTAGTTATTTGCTGAATCGTCGTCGCGCCTGAGTCCTGGTAAGAACAGAGCAAACATCTAACTTGTAAACTGCATCCTGGGCTCTACTTCACTGTTAAGAACAGAGAAAAACTCACTTCTAGAAATACTCTTATATCTGTACATAACCAGGTACCATGGGCTCTACTTTTATTACTAGTGTTACCATCTCCGGTAGTTATTTGCTGAATCGAATGGTAAATATGCCATATGTCGTTTAGATGGTCGGTTGTGAAATTCTATTTGATGTAATTAGCCGATGAGATTTTTTCTTTGCTTTCACCATTGTGATGATATCTCTGAATACTCATGTTGTAATATCTATCTGCTGGGTGGACATCACACTCATTTTGTGATGAGCACAGCATACTCATCTATCTGCTGGGTGGACAATATCTTGTTGAAAAGGGTTGTATAAAACAGACATGCATGGGGAGAAATTACATGGCTGCTAGTAATTACTAGTTCCTGGTGGTTAAAGAGTTAGTTAATTAGCTAGCTAGGTGTGTGTGATCGATCCTGTTGTCCACTGTAGTATTTGTGTAAATGCAAATTATAAGCTGAATCTTACTTATCCGATATCTGTTTTGAACTTTTTCTGCATTTTTTCTTGTCCAAAAGGATCTATAGATGGGCATTAATATTCCACTAATAATCTTACTTGTCGATTGATCTTGGCTGAACTTTTGCTGTCAGATTCTTCGAAACTTTACTACTGTAGGTTTGTAGCTAGTATTAGTAAAATTCACTACTTATACATCTATGATCTGTGGTTCTACAAAACATCAATTCAGTGGTGCTTGAACAATTCATTTATTTTTTAGATTTGTTCTATGCCCATTGGGAGCAGTATCACAAGCAAGTGACAAGGTTCAATGGCAACTCTTAGAAAAGCTACAGTACTATATCAGAGGCAGAGGCTCGGTGGATGAACCACTTGCTAGAGGAACGGGATCATAGGAACATGAACCGGATGAAGAACTTTGGCGTCTTTCTCGCCACAGTGACTGCAGTTCTGATCTATTTATGTTGGTAGTGTAGGTGACTATCCCCTCCTTAATTTGTAATGTGATGAGATCGATGAACTTGTGATGAACGACTTGCTACTAGATAGACTCTGTTGATGAATTTGTAATATTTCAAACTTATTACTATTTCGGATTTTAGCTATGAATGTGATGATGAACCAGATTGCGACAATGATCATCTTTGTCTATTTATGCTACTTTGCAATCTGTTATTTAAATTGTGTAACCTTTATAAATACATGTATACATGATGTATAAATACGTGTATAAACAAAACTGCGTATACGTATATAGGAATCAGTGGCGCATCCCCAAAGGAATCAGTGGCGCATCAAAAGGAATCAGTGGCACAGAGCATCAGTGGCGCATTAGTGTGGTGCGCCACTGATTCCCTAAAGTGCATGTATACTCTAGGGAATCAGTGGCGCACCTTTGGGGAATCAGTGGCGCATCACTTTGGTGCGCCACTGATTCCCCGGAGAATCAGTGGCGCACCAAAATGGTGCGCCACTGATTCTCCGGGGAATCAGTGGCACAATAGTAGTGGCGCACCATGGTGCGCCACTGATTCCCAAAGTGGTGCGCCACTGATGCCCTTTTTCCTAGTAGTGTGACAACTCGGAGTGTGATAATTATATCTTGGAGTTCTGTTACCCTCCTGATGTTCAAGGCAAGACAAGGCCCTTCAACTCCAACATGTACCCGTACTACAATGTTCTGTCCAAGATCTTCCGCTCGACTCTCATGATCAAGGCTGGAGATTATTATGCTATTAGGGCCTATATGGTGAACCTCATGATGCTCACCAAGCCCCAGAACCAGCGGAGGATTGATGTGATGGACTTCATCTACCATGAGATTTGCATTTGTGTGATGGAGAAGAGGAAGACGACTTTTGCTCCCTATATTCAGAGGCTCATCAACTCCAAGCTAGGAGATGAAATCATGGAGCAATATCCGGTGGTTAAGTACAAGAAGATGGTGCCTTCCCTCATGCGTGGTCCTGAGATCACTGACTTCACCAAGGCCAAGTCCAAGATGTCACATGATACTCCTTCCGGTTCCTCGAGTGGTGGTTCTCACTGTCATCCCTCTAGTGGCATTGCCAAGTTCTTGAAGTCTATGTTCAGTATGTGGAGTGACACGAGGGCTATTTCTCATGAGGCTAGGGAGCTGGCCAAGGAGTCTCGCCGCATTCAGAATGCTGACCGTAGGGCTGCTGGGGTTGAAGTGCCTGCTGATCCTCCACATCTCACTGCTGTTCCTTATCTCCCTGTTGAGATGCCCGAGATTCATGAGGATGATTTCTACTTTGGGGTCCCTCCTGCTGATGTTGATAATGAAGAGGAGTCTACCGAGGATGACTTTGATGATGCTAGTATCCATGGAGACCATGAGCCTGAGGAGAAAGAAGATGAAGAGGAGTACGACGGAGATGATGAAGACCTCAAGTGATCTCTTGGGACGCTAGTTGGACTCTTTTTTCTCCTTTTTGGCGTCTTGATGTCAAAGGGGGAGAAGGAGTCCCCATTAGGATATCACGGGTTTCGCAAGGGTGGGGGCACAAGTCTCATTTTCCTTTTGTTTCGATCTTATAGGCTTGTGCTCCGTTTCGTCGTTACTAACATTTGCTTTATTTGTGTGTAGAACCTTAGTTACTTGGTTGTGTCATTCTTACCCGTGGTTATGCTATTATCCTTAGAACCATGCTTGCTTATGTTACTGTTATATTTCTATGCATGTATTGCGAACTTGTTTAGATTGCTTGGTGTCTAAAACGTAGGGGGAGCAAAGCTTATGAAATGTGTGCCTCACGGGACACATATCGAGGGGGAGCTTCGTCTATATTTTGGATACCATTTCTTTATGTTCACCTTATTTATCCCCGTGAATCTGTATGTTGTCATCATACACCAAAAAGGGGGAGATTGAAAGTGCATTTTCGAGATCCCTAAGTTTTGTGTGTTTGTTAACAACATAAATGAGTTTTAACCGTGTGTTCTACTTGTTCAAAATGGTTACAGCTATTATCAGCACAAAAGTGGTGTCCAAGAAATGGTGAAGAAGAAAAAGTTCGGGGGCTGTTTTTTGCTCAAAGTAGAGGGTTTTACTGTCATCTGGAATGATTCCGGATTCATTCCGGAATGACCGTGAAAACCTCTGTTAGGATCCGGAATAATTCCGGGTGATTCCGAGATTTGGATCCATTCCGACTTTGCCGCGAAAACTTTTGTTACAATCCGGAAACATTCCGGGCCATTCCAGAGCCATTCCGACATGAACGCAAAATCCTCTGTTAGGATCCGGATTGTTCTGGATTATTCCGGATGGCCGGATTCATTCCGGGAATCCCGGATTCATTCCGGATTGAACTTCGACAACAAGAAAAACGGCTAGTTTTTGGTGGACCTATAAATAGAAGACCCCCTTCTTCCCCAAGGGTTAGCTCGTCCAGAATTAAATGCTCCATTGATTGAGCTCACCCACCAAGCTAGATCTCCCATCTCCTCCACCCAAAATTGTTGAAACTTGGAGGATTGAAGGAGAGGCCCCGGATCTACATCTTCACCAACCGGATTTCCATTTCCCCCTCATTAGCTTGAGGGATCCTGTCTAGGGTTTCCTTTTGTGACAACCTAGACTTATTGCTACTCTTGGTGATTCTTGTGATTGTTGGGAGCCCCCAATTTGGTTGTGGGTGTATGCCCCAAGCTTGTTTGTAAAGGACACGATTCCCGCCTCAAAGGGGATCAATAGTAGAAGGTGAACTAGGACTTTGTGGCGGGGTTCATCGAGAATAGGGTGATACCTTTGTGGCGTTGAGTAGGACTTTGTGGCGAGTTCACACCCCTCCAACGAGACGTACTCCCTTAACAAGGAGGAACTCGAGAATACATCGTATCTCCGCTTGCTTCATATCGGTTACCTCGTTCCCTTCCTCCTTTACTTGTTCTTGTATTGTGTTTGTGCTTGTTCTTGTCATATAGATAAATTCACCGTAGTTGCATTATCTAGAGAATTTACCTTTGTGTCAAGCCTAATCTTGAAGAAAAATTAAAATTGGCCGTAGCACCTATTCACCCCCCCTCTAGGTGCCCTTACTATACTTTCACAAACCACTTCGAAGCTTTGTGTCGTGCTGGCATGGGTGGCTAGTGGCATGCTCCTGGCTAACCCGCTCTTCGGGCACACTCGGACTCAGATGGGGTCGATGTTGTGGCCCCGGCGGTGCTATGCCCTTCGATCAAGCCGACGGACCTCACGTGCGGCGAGGTTGTTCCAGGCGAGGGCGCTCTATGGTGTGTCTCGATGCCGTGATGCCCTTCGTCCATGCTGCTGGCGCATGGGTGCCGTGGTGTCATCTCGGTTGTGCGTGACCTTTTGAGCTTACCGCCGACACAGATGGTTTTGTGGCGTTGTGTGGTCTCGAATGCGCATCGCCCTTCGACTACGTCGATGGGACAATGCCGTGGTCTAGACTCGGCTGATAGGGCCTTTCGATTACACAGGCGGCGCTCTTCGTTCTGTTTTGTGCCTCCCCAATGTCATGTCCTGCTCCCTCTGGTGGTCAATGTGCTTGGGTCTTGATAGGTTTTGTCGCCTCTTGGTGGCTCTTGTCAAGCAACAGTCTTTGTTTTTTTCAGAGTGACCTTCCTTTGTTTTCTCCTCGATGTGTGTGTTGTTTTTGGTTTTTCTCCCCCATATTACCCTTTGTAATTTTGGTTCACTTGAACCCCATCTTGTAATAGGCTGCAAAGCCTTATAGGCAAAAAATGAATACAATTCAGGTGGAGGGTTTTCTCCCTCCCCTGTTGACCATTCAAAAAAATAAATAAAGAAGATCTGCTAGGTATGTCTAGTTAATCGTATGTGGTTAGATTCACTAGTGAATATCACTAATTAAAATCGGCCAAAAATTGCTTAAGTTTCCAATATAACAGGTACTAAGGTCCTATTTTTATTGTGACTGTTTCTCTAATCGGATGGTCAACAATGGGAGAAAAGGCTTAGATGTGTGGTCACATAACTTTGCTTTGAAGTGTAAAAAGAAGAAGAGAGAAGGTACTCCGCATTACCTTTTTCTACAGTATAAAAGGAGGTATTACTCATTTTGAAATGGTGGCAGAATCACACCTATCAATTAGCTCTTCTTCTGCAAAAGAGTCGGCCAGAAGAAATTGAGTTGCCGTGTTTGACATTTGTTTCTCACCTGGTCAGCTCGTTGTCGCCGTGTTCAACTGGAAGTCCCCAATCCATTTCCGTGGTAACCACCGCCAATTGTTTGTAATCGTACGTGACCCTCACACCCTCCTCCGGGATGCCGCCAATCGAGCGCTTCACGGTCGAGGTCATCTCGCGGACGCTGGTACAAGCCTCCGACCCACCTCGGGACTTCCCGACGGTGCTCCCGGTCTCCAACCTCGACCTCATACTCGGCTCCTTCCACATCTTCTTCATCGCCGTGTACCCGGTCCCCGCCGCTGGGTTCCCGGCGGTGGCCGCGTCGTCCCCAACGCCTCCACCGGTTCGCCGGAGGTCGTCTGTGACAACGCGGGCGCGGAGCTCGTGGTGGCCCGCGCCGGCGTGGCGATCATGGACGTGGATTTCGCTGACGCCCACACCTCGCTCGGGCTCATCCAGGTGTCGTTCGAGCGCGGGCTCGCGCTGTCACTGCAGCTGGTCCGGTTCGCGTGCGGCGGGTTCTCGCTGACGTGGGGGCACAGGACCACCTGCTCGTCGACGGACACGGCCTCACCTCGCTGCCCAACTCCTGGGAGGAGATGCTCCGCACCGGCGGGGGCCTCTCGTGGGAGCCCCACCACGACCGGCGATTTCTCTTCCAGCCCCGCTCGCCGCCTGCGGTACTCCCCGTCGCTGGATGCCGAGTTCGTGCGGTACGACCCGGGCAGCATACCCAACGCGCTCCTTTCCGCCGCCTTCGTGCGCCGCAACTACGTGGTCGAGGCCGCCGACGTCGACCGCCTCCGCGCCGCAGCCAGCACCTCCGCCCGCCGCACCACGCGGCTCGAGGCCCTCTCCACGCACGTATGGAAGCTGCTCGCCGCGGCTGTCGGTGGCTCTGACACGCACTGCCTGCCTAGCGTGGCTCGTGGACGGCCGCTGGCGCCTCGACCCCACCAAATACACAAGACCCACGTCTGCAACTACCTCGGCAACGTGGTGACTTACGCGTCACACGAGGCGGCCGTGGTGTTAGAGGAGATTGTATGCATCGATAACTTGGATTGATCGTGCACGTAGCACATATATAGGTACAAGGGGTGTGACCGGGTCCAATCTCCTAATACGTACAAAGGGAGATGGACTCTACAGGTACAACATACAAACCCATCCTATATACGTACATGTATATTCAATGTGAGTCCCATGGCCATGGTACCACGGATGTATCGAAGAATCCGTTTTACCAGAGCCCAGTGAGTGTCACTGCGGAGCGTGCATATGGAGACACACCTGCTGAACAGCATACTGAAGATCCGGCCGTGTCAGTGTGAGATACTGAAGAGCACCGACGATGGAGCGGTAGAAGGGAGCGTCGGACGCCGGAGAGCCCTCGACGGCGGACACCTTTGCCTTTGAGTCGACAGGCGTGGAAGGAGGTTTGCAATTAAGCATGTCTGCTCGCTCCAGAAGCTCGTGCGCGTACTTTTGCTGGTGCAGAAAGAATCCTGTGGCGTGGCGGACGACCTCGATGCCGAGGAAGTAGTGGAGAGCCCCCAAGTCCTTGAGGGCGAACTCACTGCTGAGCCGAGTTGTAATCTGCTGCAGTAGGGCCGGCGAAGATGCTGTCAGGATGATGTCGTCGACGTACAGAAGGAGGTATGAGGTGGCGGCTCCCTGGTGATACACGAACAGGGAGGCATCGGACCTAGTGGACCGAAATCCCTACTGCTGGAGGAAGCCCGCAATCCGCTGGTACCAAGCACGAGGCGCCTGCTTTAACCCGTAAAGAGAACAAGAGAGCAGGCACACATGGTCCGGCAGGGCGGTGTCGACGAAGCCGGTAGGCTGCTGACAAAACACTTGCTCGTCGAGATGTCCATGCAAGAAAGCATTGGAGACATCGAGCTGGTGAACGGGCCAGGCGCGAGAGGCAGCAAGCTGAAGAACGGCGTGAATCGTGCCCGGTTTGACAACCGGGGCGAAGGTGTCGGTGAAGTCCACGCCGGCTCGTTGGCGAAAACCGCGTACCACCCAACGCGTCTTGTAGCGCTCAAGAGAACCATCCGGGCGAGTCTTGTGGCGAAAAATCCATTTGCCGGTGATGACGTTGGCACGAGGGGGTCGCGGGACAAGCTGCCACGTGCGGTTGCGCTGCAAGGGCGTCGAACTCCTCGCGCATAGCAGCAAGCCAGTTCGGATCCCGAAGGGCTACGCGAGCGGAGGAGGGCAGTGGAGACGGAGCCTAGGAAGACGTGGCGCAGGCGTACTCGGTGTCGATGTATCGCGGATTTGGACGAAAAGTCCCAGTCCGAGCTCGGGTGACCACACCGGTGAGAGGTGCAGCCGGGGCCGCAGGGGGCGCGGGCGCAGCCGGGGCCTGGAGAGGCGCGGGCGCAGCCGGAGCCGGTGGCGAGGGAGGCGACTCGCCGAGTGTAAGGGCAGGGGCGTGCCGCGTCGGAGAAGACGCCAATTGTGGAAGTACATGCTGAAACGGAAACACGAACTCATCAAAGTAAACGTGTCTCGATATGTACACGCGTGGGACACTGGATCATAGCATCGGTAATCTTTGGTGTTGGAAGGGTAGCCGAGAAAAATACAAGGAACCGACCGTGGAGCGAGTTTGTGAGGAGTGGTGGACGCGGTGCTAGGATAACAGAGACACCCGAAGATCCGGAGACCATCGTAGGAGGGGGTACACCAAAGAGAAGCTGATGAGGGGCATAGTTCCAGCGGGGACGACATGGGCGGATGTTAATAAGTAGGGTGGCGGTGGCAAGGGCAACCGACCAAAACCTAGGGGGAACGTTGGAGTGGAAGAGTAACGTGCGGACACAGTCGTTAAGAGTGCGAATGATGCGCTCAGCGCGGCCATTTTGCTGGGACGTGTAAGGGCAAGTAAGGCGTAGGATGGTGCCGTGAGACGCAAGAAGGTGGCGAACGGCGGCGTTGTCAAACTCTTTACCATTATCAGTTTGAAGTGCAAGGATAGGACGACCGAACTGAGTGGCGACATAGCAATAGAAACTAGTGAGAGTGGCGAGAACGTCCGACTTGCGATGGAGGGGAAACGTCCACACATAATGAGAGAAATCATCTAGTATCACCAAATAATATAGAAAGCCCGTGTTGCTAGCAACCGGGGATGTCCAAACATCACTATGCAATAACTGAAAAGGAAAAGTGGAGACAATGGAAGACTTGCTAAAAGGTAGAAGAACGTGTTTGCCGAGACGGCATGCCTCACAAGTATGGTGTTCGGCTTTATTACAAGAGAATGAAAAACTCTGAAGAATCTGACGTAAGACGGTGGAGTTGGGATGACCGAGACGAGCATGCCAGAGATCGACACTGGCAACAAATGTGGCTAGACGGGTGGCGGTGGTGGTGGAGTGCACTGGGTAGAGCTCGTCGGGGCTATCACATCGGTGGAGAACCATCCATGTACGGGCGTCCTTCACAGAAAAACCAACAGCGTCAAATTCAACAGTTATGGGATTATCACGAGTAAGACGACGAACCGAAACAAGGTTGGTGACTAAGTTAGGAGAGACAAGAACATTAGACATGGTGATAGGAGTGGATGTGGAAGGAAAAGACCTATGACTGACATGTGTAATGGGTAAGGAGGAACCGTTTCCAACGGTGATACGAGTGGAGGTGTGAACTGGAGTGGAAGACGTAAGGTTACCGGGATGCGATGTCATGTGCGCGGTGGCGCCAGTGTCCATGTGCCAGTCACCGCCACCGCCGTAGTTGTTCGGGGAGGGCGCCGCGTGTAGCGCGGCGAGTAGGGCGGGATCCCACGGAGGCGGCACCTGGGGCGGGTAGTACCCGCCGTATGGTGGCGCGGCGTCGTAGCCACCTGCGGTCGGCGGGGTAGGGGGTGGCGTGGGGCGCAGCGGCGGGGGCCGGGTAGGAGGCGCCATGGGGCGCGGCGGCAGGCCCGACAAGATACGCCTAGTGGGTCGACGGAGGAGCCCCGAATAGACTTGGCGCGGGTGCCCGGGGCGCCGGCATGGAGTAGGCGTGAACGGCACCCGTCCATGGGTTGGTGCCGTAGGTCCACGGTGGGGAGGGCTGGTGCGGACGTGGCGCCCCCTGGGCACCTGGCCTCCCCCTTGTGCCTGCTGCTGCGCTGGTTTGCGTCCCCGCGGCGGTTACCACGGCGCCCGCCGGGCTGCTGTTGAGGAGCAGCGGGATGGGCGGTGTAGTACCCTGGTGGCGGGGTGGGCTGCGGCGGCGGCCGCGGTGTGGGCGGGGCGGTGGTTGGCGGTGCGCCACGGGAGGTGCCGGCGGCGAGGGCCTGATGTTGCACATGTTTCTCCACTCCTTTCATCCGGCGTTCCTCGAGCTTCAGATATGCCACGAACTTGGGGAAGGAAGGATCCGCCATCAAGGTGAGGTTGCCGGCGGCGTTGCCGAAATCCTCGTTGAGGCCAGCGGTAAGCGTGCTGAGGAGAAGATCATCATCGACCTTGGCACCGACGTCACGCAGCTCATCCGCCAATTGTGTTAGGCGACGGCAATACTCGTCGATGGACTTGTCATCCTGATGGCAGTCAAAGATTTCTTGCTGCAAGAAGACGCGGCGCTGGAGCTTGTTGTCGGTGAAGAGACTGGTGAGCTTCACCCACACGGCGCGTGCATCATCGCCGTCGGTAACAACGGTGTGAAACAGGTCCCTCGAGATGGTGGTGAAGAACCAGCGGATGAGCGTGGCCTCGATCACGGTCCACTCGGGGTCGTCCGCCATGGCGCGTGGGTCGACGGAGCCGTCGATGTGATCCACTAGGTTCTCCTCGCGGAAGAGAAGCGAGAAGTACGTCTTCCAGGCGTAGTACGATGAGTTGGTGGCGTCGAGGGTCATGGGTACGCGTTCCCGGATGTTGACGTCGCGGATGACGGCGGGATCGGGGCCGGCGAACGGGTTGGTGCGGGAGGAGCGAGAGGACATGGTGGCGTTGCGGAGAGGAGAGGCAGCGGCGGCGCGAGTGGAGGGCGCGACGGCTGGCGCGGAGCGGCGTCGCTAGGGGTGGGCGCGGCGGCTAGGGTTGCGGCGGCGCAGGTGGGTACGCGGCGGCGGGGGTTTTGTCGGTGTGGGCGGTGGCTGCTCGGGGACAAGTAGTGGCAGCGGCGGCCCGACGCGGAGGAGAAGCGGCAGCGTGGAGCGGCGGCGGCTAGGGGCGGCGGCGGCGGCTCGAGGCGGAAGCTAGGGTTGATCGAAGAAGTATCTGATACCATGTTAGAGGAGATTGTATGCATCGATAACTTGGATTGATCGTGCACGTAGCACATATATAGGTACAAGGGGTGTGACCGGGTCCAATCTCCTAATACGTACAAAGGGAGATGGACTCTACAGGTACAACATACAAACCCATCCTATATACGTACAGGCATATACAACACGTGGAGACGGTGAGTTCCTCCCCGCTGGGCATGGGAAATGGACGGAGGCGGTGGGGCTGGGCACGGGAAGCCCGGCGCTGGTTGTATCGGCGTTCGTGCCGTTCCGCGTGGAGGGGGACTTCGGGTTTGGCCCGCCGCGGATGGTGATGCCGTGGGTGCGGCCAGGAAGGCTCGGGTCGGCAGCCATGACGGTGATCCGGAGCCCCACCGGGGATGGCTCGTGGCTGGTGACCGCCAGGATGTGGCCAAGGCTGGCCGACGCCGTGGACGTCGATCCGGAGGTTGTGTTCAAGCCGGCCACCACGGAGCGGCTAGGGTTCGCCCAGTGCAGCGGTGGTGCCCACACGGCGCGGCACCACTCGGTGAGCCGCATGTGAGCTTATTATGAACATCTGCAGGATTCTGATGGAATGAATTTGCACTTGTACTAATGCTACCTCGGTATCAAAATGTAATACTATGTTTTAGTATTTCCTAGATAAATACGTACCTAGACATGTTTTAGTGTAAGATACATATGAATATATACACTAATTTATGTTTACACTACAATAACGCACTTGCAGATTGTAATTTTCGGCAAAAACGGAGGCTATTGTGCAGGTACCTCTAGATTTGAGGTTGTAATATTCAGCATTAGTGTTGCACTTGGAGATTGTAGACGTGAGTCTGCCGCCATGGATACGCGGGCAGAAACCGGGCGCGCAGGGACGCCACAAGGCCACCACGCCGACGAGCCCCTTGATCAGTTCGCCGCCCTGACAAGCCGCCACGGCATGTGCCGTTGCAGCCACGAGTGGGAGGAGAGTCCTCGCCGCCGCCAACGCGTGGGCTTAGCCCGGCGACGCCGTCCTGCAGCGGCGAGGAGGAGGGAGAAGGGGAGAAGGAGGGCTGAAGATAGGGGCTGGGATTCCCTCCCGCGCCGCCCACGGGAGGAGGGAGGAAGATGAGTTTCTCCCCACCGGAGCTTCTCCCTACTAAAATTCATAAAATTTGCTTCTGCATAAGCAGCATAATCCCAACCGGAGAAGGCCATGGGATTTTACCACCGCCTCCGCCATGGCCAGCCGCCTCGTCAGCAGTTTCGGCTCTCTCTATCCTTCGTCGTCGCCAACGAAGAGCTCTGCCTATAGGAGACATTACCGTGTTCGGTAATCGGTATTCACTTGGTTACATGCATCGTGATGGCGATTCCTACCAGAATTCAGTTTGGCTGGCCTTTATGTGCCTCGGAGACGGGACACTTTTTGTCCCGTCGAGCGAATCACCGCCCCGCGAGTTCACTATGGGTAACAACAGCGCACCAAGCCGTCGTGCCGGAGAAGAAATGATTCGGATCACCGTCCTGACAATTGCCGGCAAGGTCCTTGCGCTCGACGTCCGGAGCACGGACACCATCAGCCACGTCAAGACCTTGATCCACGGCAGGCTGCGCGTGCCCCCGTCCCGGCAGCGTCTCGTCTTCGCCGGCAAGGTGCTGGTGGACGACGGGCGCACCCTGGCGGACTGCGGCGTCGGGGAGGAGTCCGCCTGCCTCCACCTCGCCATCCGCCGTGGCGGTCCTAGATGGATGGAGATCTTCGTCAAGGTGCACACACATTGCCTGCAACTCACTTCAGCACCTTTACTCGTTCTGTGTTTTTCTTTTTCTTTTCGGCAGTCTTGTCTTCAACATGTTTTTGGTGACGTGTTTCGTTCCTCATGATCCAACAGCTGCTGTCATGGCCTTGCAATGGAGGCTAAATGGCTAATGCACCAGATCATCACGGATGGTGGGAGATGAGACAAAACTGCGTGAGCATTGGAACTGACTCCAAGAAGCTATTCAGGATGTGCAACCAGGACAATGTTGTGAGATAATATGGATACAGATCTTGTTGATTGTAAACTTGGCTTCCAAGCCATAATTATTACAGACCGATCCAAGATAAGATCACCACGGCAAATATTCTACTAGCATTCTTTTATAAAGAGCAAACTCATAAGTTAACATCAAAACTGATACAACTCCTAGGAGCTAACAATCTTGTTTCTGCATTATTAGGATACACACCGCCGCAAAACAAAAGGAAACCACAAACTAACAAACGACGCAATAGAAGAATGTGAAAAATTCCTAGAAAAGCCTAAAAGAATACGGTGCCAATCCGTAAAATATGGGTAAAACTATTTCTCGTTGTACCCAGTTGGAACTGAGTAAGAGCATCTCCAACCGTCCCCCCGCGAGCCCACCAGGGCCGCTTTTTTAGCGTCGGTACGCCGATTTTCGCCCAGTCACGCCCCCAAAACGTGTTTTTGCCGACATGTTGATCGCGCCGAACTGTGGCATGTTGATCGCTGTACTCAGACTTGTTGATCATCGAACCTGGCCTTTTTTGAAGCGGGTAGTAGCTGTTTGAATTTGTGTCTTTTTTCCCTTGTTTGCCGAAACCTGGGGGTGTGACTGGAAACGTTTGCCCCCCAGGCCAAAAAATTCGCCGGCTGAGTCTGACAAGTGGTTTCGCCGGGTGCGCTGGGGGGCAAACGGCTGGAGATGCTCTAAGGGAGGCACACACACCGATGGGCTCCCGCACCAGGCCGCATCCTTTGCACTCTTGGCAACCATCAATCTAACCACAACTGACATAACATCAAACATAGACAACTACCACTTCCGTATGCCGCTGTCTTGGCTTCACGCAGGATTGCTGGCCATCACCGTCCATCCGCTTTGGCAGTCCATCAATGCCACGAGGAGAGAGGAGAGATCCCAGCCACCTTCGCCACAGCGGCGCCAAGAGAGGCTCAGGCGGGGAGCTGTTTGCGGTGGCGGTTGGTCGCTCAATGGGTATTTGGACGACCTTGTTTATTAGTATTTTGTAAACCAACTAAACTTCACATTTATTTTGTGTGTGGGTAAAAGAGGTTTTATATTAAGCAATCAGGCTTTGTGACCCCCTAAAAACTAATACCGCAACAATACTTTAAGGTGTAGCAGAAAACAATGTACGACACGAGGTGAAGCTCTCTCAAAATAGATAACACAAATAAATGTGAATACAAACTAATCATGTATGGGGCCGACTGCTTAGCATTTTTCTCCTTTTCTTCAATGTTCAAAATATCTATCCGATATGCCGATTTATCGTCTGATTTATCTCTTATTAGGCTGGTGACCGATAAGATGAATGCATATTGGCGGAGTTCAACCGATATGCCGATTTATCTCCTATCTTAGGTCGACCAATAAGTTAACGATAAGAGATATCCCGAACATTTCTCTTCTCTCACCGTCTTCCGTAGCCGCTCGAGCCCTTCCAGCGCTAGATCCGGTCCCTGTCCGAGCCCCCGTCGCATGTTGACGCGTCGCCGCTCCCCGCCCTCCCCGCGTGATCCCCTCTAGCTCTAGCTCGTCCACCCTTCGACAACTCGAGTTCCGATGACCTGTAGACCTTTGGCCTCCTCCGCTCGATGTCGCTACCCTGATCCACCATGCAGCCTACCAGTGACTCGGGGGGCGTTCAGCCACCCCGCACCCAGGTACTGAGGCACGGGACGCTGAGGGCCACATGAGCTCCCCGCGCCGACCTTGGAGATCTGTCCATGACGGTTGTTGTCGATCTTAGCCGGTTGAGATCGAGCCGATCAACCGGGAATTGGATTTTATTTGGCCAGAATCGAACTTGGGAGACGACATCGACAGAAGCAGTTTGTGCTAAAACTTTCCTCCGGTCAAACATTTTCTCATTTCAGGAGAGCTAGAAAATTTGTCCCACAAACTGCTGAACATGCAACGATGTCGCCTAGAGGGGGGGTGAATAGGCGATTAAAACCTTTCTGGTTAAGGCTTGCTAAATACGGAAATAAACTAGGTGTTTAAAGTAACAAGCATACAACCTAAATATTCTAGGGTCAACTAGGTGCACCAACAACTTATGCTAAGCAAGACAACTAACAAGTGAAAGAGCATGGTGCCCCATATGTGGTTTTGGTAATTAATGACAATCCTTATGGACTAATGTTTGCATTGAGTTATCCTTATAGATCTTGTCCCATAGGAAATAATGGAGTTCATGTGTTGAACTCTATTAGCTTCCTTGATGGCCATTGTTATATTCAAAGATTTATACGAAGAATGGTCATGGTTTGAGTTGAGCTTATTGCTAGTGTGTCTTCAAGAAAAGGATTAGGTGATCTTTCATTATTATCTTCAAGACATCATCATTTGAAGTGAGAAGAAAATATACAAGGTTGACCAAGAAAGTGATCAACACACAAAGCTACAAGATATATACCAAGTGGGATTATGTATCTCATGGTATGGTAAGCAATTGTCAATATAGCTTTCTGAACTAACTCATTATGTGAGTGTGTGTGTGTGTGTGTTATCTCTATGTGTGGTTACGTATCTTTCCATGGGCATGAACCAAAAGGAAGATTTGATATATCCCATGGTCTATGTTGTTGTCAAGCGGTGTTCGTCATCAAGCTTGACGTGGAAGCTCAAGTGAAGCATCTAGAATAAATCATATACTTGATGCTTGCCACCCATTTAGATATTGTGGCCTCGTGAAGATTTGTCGATAAGGGTCTCTCCCTTAAAGGTGCATGGGGGAGCTAGCCTCTCCCATAATGGTGTATGAGGGAGCAACTTGCAAGTCTTCATCTAGCGGAGCTTGTGCTAGCAAGCACGATCAAGAAAGAAGATCCAACTAGAGAGAGTCAAGATCGTCATCATATAGCTCAAGTGGAAGGCTCAAGGCAAAGGTATAATCTTGATATGTTTTCTATTTTACCGGTCTCATGTCTTTGGGAGACCGGGTTATAGGATAGATAGTCGTACTATCAAGAGGGGCTCTCAAGTGAGTAACATGATCGAATTGTTGTGGAGATATCAAACCTTTGCATACATGCATATCATCTTTCTTGGTTCTTATTTGGATTTTATATCCTTGGGGTTTTGGTCCTTGTCGTGATCTTCATGGCAAGCCAAGGTTTATCAAAAACGGTTTTGGTAACAAAAACTTCTTGCGTTTTCGATGGTGAAAATATCCGGTTAAGCTTTGAGAATGTTTCCACACCTTCCATGTGTGGTAACTTCTCCATTCCTTTTTTTTGGATATTCCTTGTTATTAACTTTCCAACCCAATTGGATTCACCTAATTCGGAGTTCATTCGCAAAAGTTATGTGTGTTTTCGTGTTGGAGGTTTTACCGTTTGTTCCTATTTAAGAGGTCTAAACCTTTACTCATTTGGTTTTATGTTCCATTGCTGGAAAATGATGTTTCTCTGCATATTCTTGTAGTTCTCATCGTTGCAATTTCAACGAGCCCAAGAACATCGAAAACGGAGTCTGTATGCAAAAGTTATAGCATTTCTCGTATCGGTGTTCAGTCACTCTGTTGCAATCCGGAATCATTCCGGACCATTCCGACTTGGCCGCGAAAACCTCTGTTGGGATTCAGATTCATTCCGGGCCATTCCGGGACTCTGATTCATTCCAGATCCATCCCGGAATGGATCCTGAATGGACGAAAAAATAGAAAACGGCTAGTTTTTTAGCACCTATTTAAGGGGCTTTCTTCCCCAAAGTCCCCAAGTCTTTCCCAGCCCATTTTTCCTCCCTTTCTCCACCATTGTTGACTTTGGAAAGCTTGCCCCTCTCTCAATCCCTCCTATGATTCTTGCATATCTTTGAGGGAGAAGATAGAGGAGATCTAGATCCACATTTCCACCAATCCATCTCTCCTCTTTGTGAGGAGAACTTAGTGAATCTAGATCTTGGAGTTCTTGGTGTTTCTCCTCCATTGTTCTTCCTCTCTTATTCCCCCATAAGCATAGGTTGCTTTGTTGGAATTTGAGAGTGGAGGATTTGAGCACTTGTGCTCTTTCCATTTGCATCGGTTGCATCGGTTTGGTCTCTCCACGGGGATTCTTGGAAGTGAAAGTTTGTGAGCTTGTTACTCTTGGGTCTTGGACCCTAGACGATTTGTGGTGTTCTTGGGAGACTCCAATTGAGTTGTGGATGTGTGCCCCAAGATTGTGGTGACACCGAGAGCCTCCAATTAAGTTGTGGATGCGTGCCTCGGGTTTGAAGTTTGCCAATAGTGGAATGTGAACTAGGCCTTTGTGGCGGGGTTCATCGGAGAATAAGGTGAGGCCTTTGTGGCATTGAGTAGGCCTCTTGTGGCGAGCTCACACCCCTCCAATGAGACGTACTTCCCTTGTGGGAGGTACTCGGGAATACATCATCGTCTCCGTTTGCCTTGGTTATTTCTATACCCGAGCTTTTTACTTATGCAATTTATATTGTGATAGCCTTCGAGCTTGAAGTCATAATTCTTGCTATCACCTTGTTACTTGTCTTGCTTAGTATAAGTTGTTGGTGCACCTAGTTGAACCTAGAATATTTAGGTTGTGTGCTTGTTAATTTAAACATCTAGTTTATTTCTGCATTTAGCAAGCCTTAACCGGAAAAGTTTTAATCGCCTATTCACCCCCTCTAGGCGACATCGTTGTCCGTTCAATTGGTATCAGAGTCTCGGCTCTCTTTATTAGGCTTTACATCCTAGAGAGTACGATGTCGTTTAGAGAAACTAGTCATCAACCCGTGCACCTGCACGGGTTAGTCATTTGAGCAACACATTACTTAAACTGTTCTTCAAGGATTCGTTTGGTCTGAATAGTACATGAGTGAATTGTGCAAAGGATTGGTAATAAGTCTTGAATGTTTATTACTTACACCATAAAAAAATTATACTAAAATGTATGGAAATATTTGAGAAAACACTTGTGTTACCTTCTACATGTGCAAAAACTACCATCAAATGCACGTTATCTTTCGCCCCTATATATGAATTATGGTCTCTTGCAACATTATTTAGTTTTATGTATGAGTAAAATATTGATGATGCACGCAAATATTTGATTTACATTCCTTCCATCGGAACCACCCAACATTCTGTCCACCCTATTTGCATGGTCACAAAACATCCGCCTCGTTTTTCAAGAGTGAAGAAAGAAATTAATTCTTAGCTGGCCGTATAATTGCAAATGCATGTCACCAAAGAAGCGACCAAATAATATGTTTCTTATTCCTCATCCTAATTGGCACATAGGAAGAGATTCAAATTTTTGACTACACGCAATACTTTAATGATGTCTCTGCATAGACAGTCTAAGAGGTGGTGTGACAAAATAATTAGACAAAATAACAGTAGGAAGCGTACAGAAATTGGTACATGTAGGGAAATGCATACCAGATAATATATTAAAAATCACATTTTCTTACTTCAGATTGGCACCGTTTCCCTTCGTGGTGCATCCCCTGATACATCAACGGCCTGTCCTGAAAACAATGAACATGCCTACGCCAGAAATTCGATGAGGATGCAATCACATACAAAATCAAGACGTACAAACTCGATAGACCATATGGTTCATGGTGCACCGCGAGACTGTCTCCATCAAGTCATCAGTACTGGCTGCTCTTTCAAACTTCTTTTGTCGCAAGGTGCAGCGAGCACTGGGCCAACCCTAGGGATAATGCCCCTGCCAGCCACCACGATTTGAATCAGGGAGAGTCGGAGACCCCTAACAGTTTACCACGTAACAGTAATATAACATTCTTAAGAAATTTACCTTGCCATTTGAGCTATAAAGCATAGTTCTCAAGAGTTTATCCCAATAAGTACACCATATATGTGAATAAGTTTTCAAGAAAAACTAACAGCATTCGGCGATTCATGTTTCCAGAAGAATTTATACCAAACAAATAGTATACAGATGTTACAAACAAAGTCAAAAAATAATTGTGTCGTAGTTTTCTTTAAAAATGGTGCGTTGTTAAAAATTGAGCAATAGTTTGTCTCGAGATCGATTTCCTCCTTGAAGCGCTAATAGCTGTAAAAAATAATTTAGAAATTGTCGTCAAATGTTATATAGATTAAACACGTTCATAGTAGAATTGAAGATTTTGGGGGGTATCAAATTTTACAGATCATTTCAGAACAAAACTAATTGGATATTAATCCTATGGTGTTATGTGATGCACACCACTTCACAAAACATTAACAGAAGAATCTGGAAGAGTAAATGCGTTAAGATTAATATATATTTCTCAAGAATATCCATAGTCAACGAACCAAAACGTAATCATATATGAGAAACGGAAATATGGGAACGTATAAGAAGTAGCCGAAATAGTGATTTGAGCTAGCCGTTTATAACTTGAAATACGAAGGAGCATACTTAAAAGTAGATCAAGTAAAAGAGTACCAATTAATATGTTCCTCTTCTGAAGTAAAACTCGCCAGAGAGATAGATTGACTGATCTTCCACTTCTTTTGCGTGATCAACCATCATGGTTCTTTCAGTAAAAATTGGGCATTATCCAACCAATTTTTTCAAAAATGGTTACACGACATAGAGAGTAAGAAAAAAGGTAGCACTGGTAGAAAATAGGCCTTCGGTACGCCCCCATTAGTCCCCAAAATAATGGACCCGCGACCATAGGGGTCTTTAGTCACGGTTCGGGACGAGACCCGCGACCAATAGTCTGGGCCCAGCGCGCTCGGCCCACAGCTGGCGGAGGGGAGGGGATTTAGTCCCGGTTGGCCAGACCAACGGGGACTAATAGGTCCTCGGGCCGGCCCCACGGCCTTTAGCCGCGGTTGTCCAGGTGAACCGGGACTAAAGGCCCATCCCTATATATAGGACTCACCTCGCTGCACTTGGCCACATTTGCTCACAATATTCACAAGGGGGTGGTGGGTATGCTTTTGGTTCCTACTATGCACACAAGGTGTTCGATGAAATGCCCCATAGCATGAAACACACTTGAGCGTTTTCATTTATTTTACCTCCGTGATCGCGGTTAGCAACTTGAACCTTTCATGATTTGTATTATTTCCAGCTAGCTAGTTAGTTTAACAGATGCATGATGGTTAATTATATACTTTATATAATAATAATGCAGATGAATCGGCAATGGATGTACGGTAACCGACTCTCCGGTGAGTTCACTACGGGTTTGAAAGATTTCCTCGTAGTGGCAAATGCGAACAAACAGCGAGGTTTTATTATGTGTCCATGTGCTGAATGTAAGAATGAGAAGGGTCACTCCTCCTCAAGAGTCGTTCACATGCACCTGCTTCGGCACGGTTTCATGCCAAGCTATAATTGTTGGACCAAGCATGGAGAAAGAGGGGTTAGAATGGAAGAAGATGAAGAAGAGGATGATATCGATTTCAACTATCATGACCTTTTCGGTGATACTTTCATGGAGGATGATGCTGAAGGTGGGGAAGGGTTTGGTGAAGGTGAAGAAGAGGCACATGATGAGCCCGCTGATGATCTTGGTCGGACCATTGCTGATGCACGGAGACGCTGCGAAACTGACAAGGAGAGGGAGCATTTGGATCGCATGTTAGAGGATCACACGAAGTCACTGTACCCAGGATGCGACAATAGTCTGAAAAAGCTGGGCTCCACACTGGATTTGCTGAAATGGAAGGCACGGGAAGGTGTAGCTGACTCATCATTTGAAAATTTGCTGAAAATTTTGAAGAATATGCTTCCGAAGAATAACGAGTTGCCCACCAGTACGTACGAAGCAAAGAAGGTTGTGTGCCCTCTAGGTTTAGAGATTCTGAAGATACATGCATGCATTAACGACTGCGTCCTCTACCGCGGTGCATACGAGGATTTGAATGAATGCCCTGTATGCACTGCATTGCGTTATAAGATCAGAGGGGATGACCCTGGTGACGATGTTGAGGGCGAGAAACCCAGGAAGAGGGTTCCCGCCAAGGTGATGTGGTATGCTCCTATAATACCTCGGTTGAAACGCCTGTTCAGGAACAAAGATCATGCCAAGTTGTTGCGATGGCACAAAGAGGACCGTAAGTCCGACGGGGAGTTGAGACACCCCGCTGATGGAACGCAATGGAGAAAGATCGACAGAGAGTTCAAAGATTTTGCAGCTGACGCAAGGAACATAAGATTTGGTCTAAGTACTGATGGCATGAATCCTTTTGGCGAGCAGAGCTCCAGCCATAGCACCTGGCCCGTGACTCTATGCATCTACAACCTTCCTCCTTGGTTGTGCATGAAGCGGAAGTTCATTATGATGCCAGTGCTCATCCAAGGTCCGAAGCAACCCGGCAACGACATCGATGTGTACCTAAGGCCATTAGTTGATGAACTTTTACAATTGTGGGGCAAACCTGGTGTACCTGTGTGGGATGAGCACAAAGAAGAGGAATTTAACCTACGAGCGTTGCTTTTTGTAACCATCAACGATTGGCCTGCTCTCAGTAACCTTTCTGGACAGTCAAATAAGGGATACAAAGCATGCACGCACTGCTTACATGAGACTGAAAGTGTATTTTTGGATAACTGTAGGAAGAACGTGTACCTGGGTCATCGTCGATTTCTTCCCCGAAATCATAACGTAAGAAAGAAAGGCAAGCATTTCAACGGCAAGGCAGATCACCGGCCGAAGCCTGCGGAACGTACTGGAGATGAGATATTTGATATGGTCAAGGATTTGAATGTCATCTTTGGAAAGGGTCCTGGCGGACAATCAGTTCCGCAGGGAGTTGACGGGCACGTACCCATGTGGAAAAAGAAATCGATATTTTGGGAGCTACAGTATTGGAAAGTCCTAGATGTCCGCTCTGCAATCGACGTGATGCATGTTACGAAGAATGTTTGCGTGAACCTGCTAAGCTTCTTGGGCGTGTATGGGAAGACAAAGGATACAAAGGAAGCACGGCGGGATCAACAACTTTTGAAAGACCCAGATGACCGGCATCCGGAATGGTTTCAAGGTCGTGCCAGCTACGCTCTTACGAAAGAAGAGAAGGTCATTTTTTTTGAATGCCTGAGCAGTATGAAGGTCCCGTCTGGCTTCTCGTCGAATATAAAGGGAATAATAAACATGGCGGAGAAAAAGTTCCAAAACCTGAAGTCTCACGACTGCCACGTGATTATGACGCAATTGCTTCCGATTGCTTTGAGGGGCCTCCTACAGGAAAATGTTCGAGTAGCCATTGTGAAGCTGTGTGCATTCCTCAATGCAATCTCTCAGAAGGTAATCAGTCCAGAAGATCTACCACGGTTACAGAACGATGTGGTCCAATGTCTTGTCAGTTTTGAGTTGCTGTTTCCACCATCCTTCTTCGATATTATGACGCACCTCCTGGTCCACCTAGTCGAAGAGATTTCCATTCTCGGTCCTGTATTTCTACACAATATGTTCCCCTTCGAGAGGTTTATGGGAGTATTAAAGAAATATGTTCGTAATCGTGCTAGGCCAGAAGGAAGCATCGTAAAGGGCTATGGAAATGAGGAGGTAATTGAGTTCTGTATTGACTATGTTCCTGACCTTAAGCCGATTGGTATTCCTCAATCGCGGCACGAGG
Organism: Alopecurus myosuroides; assembly: GCA_028641055.1. NCBI lineage: Eukaryota > Viridiplantae > Streptophyta > Magnoliopsida > Poales > Poaceae > Alopecurus > Alopecurus myosuroides. The sequence goes on along the minus strand of CM054057.1, from coordinate 521,673,262 downwards.
GGAGACTAAGTGGAAGAGGCACGGTCGGAAGGAAATCAACGATATGTATGGACGGTCATTCTATGACTGAAGCACACTACACAGTTCTGCAAAATTCGAGCTTGGTGGCTCCGTACTTCGAGCAACACAAGAATATTTTACGCTCGAACAACCCGGGGAAGCCTGAATCATGGATTAGAAAGGCCCACATGGAGACTTTCGGCAGTTGGTTGCGAAAACATTTAATGAATGACAATGATGTTGAAGATCAGCTGTACATGTTGGCCAAGACACCATCTTCGACTATCACGACTTTCCAAGGGTACGAGATTAATGGGAATACATTTTACACGATCTCCCAAGATAAAAAGAGCACCAACCAAAACAGTGGTGTCCGCTTTGATGCAGCAACCGAGATTGGGCAAAAGGTCACATATTATGGTTACATAGAGGAGATATGGGAACTTGACTACGGACCCTATTTTAAGGTCCCTTTGTTCCGGTGCAAATGGTTCAAGCTAACAGGAGGTGGGGTAAAGGTGGACGAGCAATACGGAATGACAATGGTGGATTTCGACAATCTTGGTTACCTTGACGAACCATTCGTCCTAGCCAAAGATGTCGCTCAGGTTTTCTATTTGAAGGACATGAGTAGCAAACCGAGGAAACGGAAAGATAAGAAAACGATCAGTGCATCATGCGATGATCCAAAGCGTCACATTGTTCTTTCAGGGAAAAGAAACATCGTGGGAGTGGAGGACAAGACAGACATGTCAGAAGATTATAATATGTTTGGTGAAATTCCGCCCTTCAAAGTGAACTCTGACCCAAGCATTAAGTTAAATGATGAGGATGCTCCATGGATACGTCCAAATCGTAAGAAAGCGGGGACACAAGGAAAGAATTGATGTGTAATAATTTATTGTACCAAACTTTGTTGAATGGATCATGTTTAATGGATCATTTTGAATTATATTATCTCTAATTAATTTATTGTACCAAACTTTTACTAAAAACAGAAAACAGACGCGCTAGCGCGCCGCAGTGTCGCCGGAATGCAAATTCTTTTATTAAAAAGAGAAAACATACGAACACTAGCTACTCCTCGCCGTCGTCGTCGGGGAACTCGTCGGTGACCTCCTCCGGGTCATCATCGTCGCCGAACTCGTCCGTGACCTCCTCGTCGTCGTCGGAGGTGCATGATGGTATGTCCGAGATAGGCCCCCACCTCGGATCGTCGGAGGCCCAGACTTCGCCGGCGCGGTCGGCCCGACGAAGCTCCTGCAGCGCCCTCGTCCTCGCCTCCCGAGCGGCATCTAACGCGAGGTGGCGTTCGAGGCGGCGCTCCGCCCGCTGACCCGCGCGGGTCTGCCAGAGCTCCTCGTCGGCGCTCTCCTCCCCCGGGTTGTTCCGGTAATACTCGCGGACGACGCGGTCTTCCCTGGCGTCGACTAGGCCCTGAAACGCGCGGTGGCGGAGGTGGAGGTGGTCGGCGGCAGTGATGATCTGCGGCTTCGGCGCCCTGGCCTCCGCTTCCCAGACGGTGTCGCAGTCGTTGAAGTTCATCAGCGACCGCGGGCGGTTGAGGCGCCAGGCCGCCGCGTCCCAGGCGCGGGCTGCCTCCGCCGCCGTCGCAAAGGTGCCGAGGGGGATGCGGTCGTCCCCCCAGCGGATATCTGCGCTGAACATTCCGTTCTGCCGTGCTCGCACGCCGCGGAAGCCGGTGGTGCTGTTCCTCCTCGGAGGCATGGTGGAAGCGCGACGGTGCGTGGAGAGGAGAAGACGCGCTCGAGGCGCGACAGTTTATACCGCGCCCTCCTGGCCACGCGTCACAAACTACCGCGCCACGCGTCGCAACTCCCGCGCCACGCGTCACAATTCCCGCGCCACGCGCCACCCTAACACAACCAAGCAAATAGTTGCACATTACAGCCCTACCAAATGCCCGGTAGGACGTATATATGATGGCAAATCCGGATGTTTTGTATTTGCTCGATGAACTGACCGGTGTATGAAGGTGGGCTATATATAGGGTCCTCTGGCTCACAAAGTGGTGCTAGGGTTTTGATCCAACGGTTAAGAAACCACCTCATCCACGGCTCACAACAACTCGAAAGAAACACACCGTAGCCCTGATCGAACGGCTCACAACAGCTCAAAAGAAACACACCCCGGATCCAACGACTCAGAAGCGCTTTAAAGAAACACACGATCCGTGTGATTCTATCTGATTGGTCCAAACGAAACCCTAACCCATTTAGTCCCGGTTGGTGTCCCCAACCGGGACTAAAGGGATGTTTTCTTCTCGCTATATATATGTGCATTGCCACACCATTGGCATAAACACATACAAACTCACCACTCTCTCATGGCTTCTACCGTACCCACTCTAACATTCAACCAGGCCGAGGCACTTTCCGCCTCGAACTACCCCTGCCCGCCCGGCTACAGTGTTCCCGCCGGTTGGATGCTGAGCGCCGGAGGAGTGCCGGTCCCTCCTCTTCCTCAAGGTGTGGCACGTCGGGCGGCCATCACGAACCATTACTACAACGAGCTCACGCCGGAGCAGCGGAGAGATCCCAGCTGGCATCCCGATAACCAACATACTTGGGATGCCTTCTTCATCAATCGGCGTGAGAGGGCGCTCGCCAGGTATGAGGAGGACGGCCTGCCTCCTGGGAACTTTCACGAGGCCGGTCGTCGGCTATGGTGGTCCGGCCGGACTCTACAGAGCGTCATGGACTACATCAGGGCCGGCGATAACCCCCGCCTGCGCTACCCTCAGGCCCAGTCCTGGGCTCTGAATTTTCTCATGTCGTAGGCCTAGGCAGGAGTATGACTAGCAGCAGATATCAGATCATGCATGCATCTATGCTCTCCGTTTAGGTTTAGATCCACTCTTGCCATTATGTACTGCCTTTTTTATCTATGGGAATTTTTAAGATTGGAAAAAGAATTAGTTCTATTTTTCTGAATTTTCTGATATATTATTTGTATTTTTAAGATTGGAAAAAGAATTAGTTTTATTTTTCTGAATTTTCTGATATATTATTTGTATTTTTAAGGTTGCACGCATCTATTATTTCTATTCGAATAACCACCTTTAGTCGCCGTTCGTGTCACGAACCGGGACTAAAGGCTCGTTCTGCGCGGGAACGAGAAAGCCGCGAAAATTTTCACCATTAGTCCCGGTTCGTGACACCACCCGGGACTAAAGGCCCGCGGAGGGTACCCCAGGGGACCTTTAGTCCCGGTTCGTGACACCACCCGGGACTAAAGGCTGGAACTATATATGTGGATGCCTTCCTGCCCCAAAATTTTCTAAGTCACAAACCCTCTTCTTCCCTCGCGCCGGCGCCTGCTCGTCTTTCTGCCCCGTCGCCGTCGCCCGCGCAGAGGACCGCGCCGTCTCCATCGCCGTCGCCGTCGCCGTCGTCGAGCCCTTCTCTCCACCGCCTCCACCCTGCTCCGCCCCCGTCCCGTCGCCGTCTCTCCGGTAGGTTCCCCGCGGGCCGTCGCCGTCGCCCTAGATCCAACGCGCGAACGCCATCGAACGGATCGAGAACACGAATCACGCGCGAACGCGCCGCCCTCGAACGGCGACCACGAACTGAGAACGCGCCGCCCTCGCGCTCGCTACCGCGGCCAGATTCGCCGCCGGCGAGACAACAGTGGCCGTGTGGCCTCGTCCCCATCTCCGTCCCCTCCCCCGTGGCGAGCACCACAGTGGCCTCCTCCCCATCTCCGTTCCCTCCCCCGTGGCCGGAATCGTCGGAATCGCCGGAGACGCGAGAGCCTGAACTGCCACCGCCGGCCACCGTGTGACGCCAGGGGTGACGTCATCATGACGTCACCTGGCCACGTGTTGACGAGTTTTTTTAATGACGTCATCATGACACGTGGGGCCCACTGTATATGGAATTACAGAACATAATTAAATCTTCTAAATTAAATAACTTTTAATTTATAATTCCAAAAAATATGGAAAAATATGCAAAATGTTCACAAAAATGTAAGCTATCTGTTTATATCATTATCATTCATGTTTGACAAAGTTTAAAATGAGACCATATTTGAATTTGAGTTAAATTCATTAAAATAATGAAAGTAAGTTTTAATTCAATAAATTCAGAATATTAAGTATAATATACCAAAATGACCAGAAAAGCAAATGCAACCTAGCTTTGGGGTTCTCCAAGTCATTTGAGAGACCCTACCAATCTGTTTTCCCTCTTTCTACGACAATATTTGCTAAGTCTCCTATATACTTAATTAATTTTTACTACATGCATGTCTGCAGGAGTGACATATGGCAGACAATAGAGACCTGACGGCGGAACAGGAGGCTGAAGGTTATATATTAGATATCATAGCCGGAGGAGGAACAGACATTGACGATGATGTAATCTCTTCTTATCTGAACCTTGAGGATCAAGAAGGTGAAGGAGGAACAGACATTGTCGATGATCAAGGAGGTGAAGAAGGAACAGACATTGTCGATGATCAAGGAGGTGAAGGAATGGACATTGATGACGGAGGTCAACCGTCGACAAACGACGATCTCCAATTGCAAAGAACAACCACCTCCGGCGAGGTATATATTTTAGCCCTCGGTCTTATTTTAGCCCTCGGTCCAATTGCAAAGACTAACGCGCGCGACTCTCTTTCTTATTTTAGCCCTCGGTCGGATCTAGTATGACAAAGCGTGGCAAATCCAAGGAGATGAAAGATTCCGAAATATATACCATCGAATCAGTCAGTCAAATCGGCAAGCCCCTACAGCACACCACAAAGTTTATCAACCAATGCGGAGTCATTGTTAGAGACGTCGTCCCGATCACCGTCCAGGAATGGAAGGAGCCAAAGAAAGCACGTGTTGGTTTCACTTATGTCGACAAGAGAACGAAAAAGATTATGTTTAGAAAGCTTATTGCACATTTCATTCTACCTCCGGAATACAACAAAAAAGATGAATTCGGTCAGGACGTTCCGGGTGGACGTGAGAGGAGGAGGATAGTCAAAGAGTTCGCTCTTCAGAAGATGGCCGAAGCATTCCGGAACTTCAAGAAAAAATTGTTCCGTGAATATGTCAGCCAGGGCAAGACTCCGAATTTCACTGGACAATATGAGAAACTGAGAGATGATTGGACAGAATTTGTGACGCAACATAAATCGGAGCATTTCAAGGTAATGTCGGCAAAAAATAAGGCTAATGCGGAAAAGAAACAGTACCATCATGTTATGGGGCCAGGAGGATACCGCGTTTCGGCGCCTAAGTGGCAGGCAATGGAGGACGGCCTAAGGGCAAGAGGAATCCGTCTAGGTACAGAGGGATGGGACGAAAGAGCCAAAATGTGGTGGTACGGGCATGGGGGATCGCTAGACCCGGAGACAGGGGAGTGTGTTCACCGGCAGAAAAAGTTTGCTCCCACAAAAGATCTTGTTGACGCAATGACCAGAGCTCAACAGGGCAAGATCACGTTCAACAGAGAGAGAGACCAACTGACAGTTGCCCTCGGAAATCCTGAACACGGAGGACATATACGAGGCAAAGGCAGAATGCCGTGGAAAGTAGGGTTTTCCCAGGAGGGTGACCCGTACTGTTACAGAAGCCGTAGGAGAGGTACGGACCGGGCTGCAGATGAACTGGCGAATCTTGCAATGGAAGTTTCTGACCTGAAGAAGGTCGTGGCGGGAATACTTGAGAAAGAAAAAGCGTCGGCTGCAGGGCCGCATCAAGAACATGCAACGGATCTCGGAAGCCAGCAGCGGAGAAGCAGCGTGGCTTCCACGGAGGCCCCGACTGCAGGTGCTAATGCACCGATGATCGAGAGTCGTGCACCGGAGCCTCACTACCCCGTGGATGACGTAAAGGAGATGAAAGAATGTGATCTGCATTATCCCGTGGGGAACATTTCCATGAAGGTGGCTACCGGCAGTGCTTTACCCTATACACCTGGAGCACTCCATCACAACAACCCCATTCCATATGGCTATGCTCGTGTCACGGTGGAAGACATAGTCCAAGCGTTTGAGGACCTGGAGATTGACATAGCTACACCCGAAGGGGAGAGAAGACTTGGAGATGTCAAGCGCCAGTTCATTCTATGGAAAAAGAAGTACATAGTGTTTCCAGGCGAGACGCCAAGGCTAACAAGTCCACCCCCCTACGATGGTGCAGGTGCTGGTGGTGGTGGTGGTGCTAGTGCTGGTTCACCTACGCCTCCTTCACGCCATTCGACGCCGTCCCCCGATCTTCCTCCTCCGGTGGTTAAGCAGCCGTCGCCCACGATTCCTCCTCCGGAGGAAAAGCAGACGTCTCCCACTATTCCTCCTCCGGAGGAAAAGCAGACGTCGTCGCCCCCCATTCCTCCTCCGGAGGATAAGCGGACGTCGCCCCCCATTCCTCCTCCGGAGGATAAGCAGACGTCGCCCCCCATTCCTCCTCCAGCGAAGAAACAGAAGCAGGCGGGCAGCAAGGGAACACGCTCTTGGTCTATTAACCCGGACCCTTATGTACCTAAGACCACACGGGTACCGGAGCCATCACTGAAGCCTCTCACCCCAAGGCCTTGGGAACTTAGTGATGCTGAAACCAAATTGGTCGTGAAGGCTGACGTTGAGAAATGGAAGGGCAAACTGAAGGCGCTAAAGGAGCCTGAGCCCAAGGAAGTATTCCCTCCGATTGTAGACTATTGGGCTACGGATTTTTTATCGACAGTGTCCCAATCCGTGAAGAATTTGCCTAAAGACTATGATATTGAACTTCGTAAGCAAGCAGGAATATTGGAGGAGGAGAAAAAAAAAGCAAAAATGATACAAAGCGGGAAACAAGTTGCCCAGCTCGGGATGCAGAGTAAACAATCGATATCCCCCCTCATAGTGAAAGCCGCTCCGGAACATGACCCCGAGGTCATAAATGCTGTGACAGCAATGGGATTGACTGTAGCTACTGCCATGCAAAATGCGTCCGAGGCCGGTATGTCTCTCCGTGCCTTTTTAGACATGGACGATATGCCAGTGGCTGATGTAGCATTAAAATATGTGAAGAAAGGGCCTCTCGTCGAGCCTGCGAAGGAAAAGGATCTACCACCACTAATGCAAAGTCTTCTACGTTTGTACAAAGATTTCATAACTTTTACCGACAAAGAATATGTGTATGTGGATTATACAGAGGAGCATCACACCAAAAAGTACTCTGTAACAGTTGAGTTGAGTGAATTGTTCCAACTGTTCAATATGCGTGAGCTCGACAAATCTATCCTGAGTTGCTACGTTCTGTAAGTGATTTATTTCTACCTCATCTCGTTCTTCATTTGCCTACACTATATATATATATATATATTGTCCTAACTATATTGTTCCGTACGCTATTATGCAGATTGAAGATTTGGGAATGCAAAGTAAGACTCATCCATGATATTGGGTTCATTGACCCACAAATCATTAATGGAACTATGTTAGAACGTCACCCCATAGACGTGGAGAAAGACTTGTACAATTTTTTTAAAAAGCATGAATCCAAAAGATATATTCTATTTCCTTACCATTTTGGGTGAGTGTTTCTCTCATGTTCCCATTCTCTTTTGTTTACTCCATGCATGGTATGTCCAATCGATAAATTATGCATGACTCTGCATCTAATGTGTCCGCAGGTACCACTGGATTCTGCTAAAAATTGATCTTCACCAGGCCATAGTTTTCATCCTTGACTCTATGAATTCAAATACAAATCTTTGGGTCGACATGAGAAAAATGATGCAAAAGTAATTATTTTTCAATCATTTGCGCTCTATATCGATCGGTCTCTTTTGTTCATTTTCTAAGCTAATAACTCCCTTGTTCATTTAATTTTATTTGCATTGTAGAGTTTGGAGACGGCTCTCACATCAACATGTCGGTGAATTCAAAGATGAGCTAAAATTTAAAAATGTGCTCAAAGGTGTGGATAAGCAGCCACCGGGGACCGGTCTATGTGGATACTATGTCTGTGAGAACATACGGAAAGAAATATCTGAGAGGAAGAAGGACGAGAAAACGCGGAACGGTCTCAATAACTTGCGGAGGGCGCTTACTCCAGAAGCTCGCTTCCGACCAATTCAAGAGGAAATAGCAGGATTTTTCCTTAGGCATGTCATCCAGAAGAAAGGAGAGTTCCATGCGTCCACCGACGATGACTTTTATAAGCATGTATAAGCCCTAAGTACTTTGAAACTTGTGCGAATTTGTGTATGCTCGTCCATCTTAATTGTGTAATATGGAAACTTGTTCGAGGTTGTATATATGGTCACCCGATATTGAATATATATTATATATTCCTATTGAATTCTCCTCGTTTGATATTTCATATATATATATATGCATGAATATGTGTACTGAAATTAAAACAAAACAAATTAAAAAGGAAACAGGTTTAGGGGGCCTAAAACCCTAAACCTGCGCAGGTTTTCAGTCCCGGTTAACCACAAGACCCGGGACTAAAGGTCTTCCGCCGCAACGGACCCCTAGCGCCCACGTGGACGGGCTTTTAGTCCCGGTCCGTAAGTGGCGGGACTATAGGGGGGGGCATTTAGTCGCGCATAGCTAGTCCCGGTTGCCCGGACGGGATTAATAGTCCTGGTGAACCGGGACTGTAGGCCTATTTTCTACCAGTGTAGGTAATTAGCATTTGATGGCTATGTAGAATATATCAACATCTGATTTAGTTGCCGCAACACTTGCGCAACAAAATAGGTACAACATAAGCATACGAATGTTCAGAAGAATTTATCCTTGATTTGAAGAACAAAATATATTAATGATTTGATAATAATGATTTGATAATCTAAGTAAGGTCTCACAATGAATATATATACCTCTATATTTTTAACTGGGATATTCCTCGATTAAGTTTGAGGAATTTCTGTATTAGTAGTACTTGGACCATTGTAGAACAATCAAGCCCAGAAGGTTGTCACCTCAGCTAACCCAAATTCGGTTCTGCATCATAAGTTCATAACACATGAGTCCATGCATGTTCTCATCAAACACATGACATAGGCAGACGGGAAGTGTAGTTCTGACATGATCAGACCAGGGGTGGAATTAGTACCTAAGCTAGATTTTACCCAATCCAAATGGATTTAATATAATCTAAGGACAAACTAATTATTTTGACATAGCCTAAGTTTCCAGTTCAAGGCGAGCACCTTTTTTTCGTTTGCATGGCAACAACTGTTTGGTTACTCACAGCCATCTTGAGTCTGAAGAAATTTGATTGAGTAGAGAAGAAATTTTTTCCTCTAACCTGCATAGAGCGGAAAGTGCAATCTGCAGCATGTCCATTACTTACGGCAGTGTTTGTACCCAGAGGATCCGACCAATGTTAGATCCATCTGAATATCTAAAATTGGACAAATTAAAATACTTCTCTCTAATTTTATAGAACAAAGTATTAGATATTGAGATGGATCTAGCTTATAGATCAAAATATTAGATATTCAGCTGGATCTAGCTGGGAAAAAGAGAGCGTCCAAGTTTCCAGATTAGAGCGTCCTAATGGGACCTTACCTGCAAGCAGCGATTGATCTCGAAGCAGTGTACGGGGCGCACGAAACTACTGTGTCTGATAGCTGCCATATGTGGCCTCTCTGTCCATGATGGTGCAAAGTCCAACGATTGACGCCGCGGAGACATGCAATCTACGTGAATGCTGATTGGACTCAAGGTAAGATGCTATTGGTATCCTTTTTTTAGGGCACTACTATCCTTCTTTGGGGGACGAGGCTTGCCTGCGCCGTGGTTGTGCGCCCATCGGTGCGCCCGCGTTACGTGGCTACCATCGGGCGGTTCCACCCTAGGCGTGATTTGCTGCAAACAAACAAAATCCAACCACACAAAAATATACGGACGTATAAATCGCTAGACTCCGGTGCTTTTCTTCTTCCTCCATCTTCGGAACGCAACATGGATTCATGGAAGCTGCGCCTCTTTTCTCACAGCAACGTAGCTCCTCTACTTGGATGCCCTACCCGTACCGCGTCACGACAGGTTCCTCAAGCCTGCCTTGGTCACCATCGCTGGCCGCCCTATAGGTATCCGCGGTGCAGATCCTCCGCTGCGTCCTTCTGTTGGACGCTGACCACGGCGTTCTCGCGGTGAATGCCATCACAGGTCACTTCCGTACGACTCCGCCGCAAAGGCCTTCCGCGCGAGTGCTTCGGGCCATTCGAGTCCAACCTTCTTCTCCTGCGAGCTCAGCCATGGCTTCTACGGCACATCCTCGGCAATAAACCAAGCTCCAGCCGCTGCTAGTGCGTACATCGCCGGGTGCCCCGCACTTTCTGTTTTCACGGCCGGCAGTGCATAGTTAGCTGAGTACACCGGCACGACGGAGACTGGGCTGAACATGGTGGTGCTCTCCAAGCCTCTGCACGGCAAGAGAATTGAGTATTACGGCGACGGGGTAATATTAATTTGTATTCGGATTAGTATTTTTTTTTAAAGATACACAAACGGCTCAGGGGAAAAAGGTCCAGACCCGCTGGATGGTGGCCACGTAACGCGGGCGCACAGATGGGCGCACACCCGCGGCGCAGGCAAGCCCCGTCCTTCTTTGGGACGGCAAGAATTAATTACGGGCCTATTTGGATGGTAGGTACCGGGATTCGAACTCGTTGCCACCAGGCATATCCAGTTTTAGGCCAGGCCTGACGCGTCGGATAGGCGACTTAAATCCAATGGTTTTAAATACATTATGCCTATAGATCGGATGGACACAAATTACTAATATCTAGGATTAACGTGAAGACTCGTATGGTGCATCCAATTAGTAAATTAAGATAGATCGGATGGACACAAATTACTAATATCTAGGATTAACGTGAAGACTCGTATGGTGCATCCAATTAGTAAATTAAGATAGAGCACGACCCCGCTTTTATATTCTATGATAGAAACTATGATGTTTGGAAAATTCGCATTCTTAATATTCTTGAGGACATGGGTCCAAAGTACGTAAGGAGAATTGTAGATATGAATTTTCCTCCTCCAAACGATTCTCAAGATTTATCTTTAGAGGATGAGAAAAACTCTTATCTCGATACTCTTGTATCTAATGGTCTCTTGTGTGTTTTGAGCGATGTAGTTATTGAATCAATCATGCCTTTTCAGAACGCTCATGAGTTATGGACAAAACTTTAAGATATATATAATGTGTCCAACATTATTGAGGATGATTTTTCTCCATCTACTTCCGGCCGTGATGAGTTCACATCTTTCTCCACTCCACCAACATGTTATTTGTCACAAGGTAATGATATGGTGAGTGGTGATAGAAATTGCATTGTGGATAGTGAATTTCCTATTGACTATACTTCATCTTTATCCCATTGCAATGATCTATGTTTGGACTTAATATCTTCTAGCACTCAAAGTTCCATACATGCTAGTGTTGATAGTCCTTGCATATCATGTAATAGTTGTTTAACTAAATCTCATGATGATATGCTTCCTATGTCTTGTTTTCATAAAAACAATGCTTCCATTTCCTCTAGTACTTGTGGGGCTAACAAATGTAGAGGAATCCCATATTTTGGTGGAACAAGACAAGGACCTTATTGGTGCTTCAAGTCAATCTTCATCATCGTTATCCATTTATCATGTGTGCCTTATGGCTAAGGATTCAAAGGTATCTCCACCTTTGGAACCCACTACATCTTGTGATAATGAGGATGAGGATTTATTTTGTGGAGAGTATGAGTATGAGGTCTCTTCAATGGAGAAGGGTGAGTTGGTTGTTCTTGATCTCCCTAAAGGTAGTAAAGCTATCACTTCTTTGGGTGAAATTTTGGCTTTTGCTATTAATAGCACTAAAATCATTGAGAAGAAATGTGAGATTGAAAGAAGTGATGCCGATGAGAAGGCATCCCTCAGTATGTCTCTTGAGGAAGAGTATGAGCTCCGAGTTACTCTCGAGGAGAAACTTGAATGTATTGAGGAGCTCTATAATGAACAAATATCCTATCTCGCACTAAAGCACGTGACCATACTAATGCTAAATATAAAGTGCTTAAAAAGGAAAAAGGTTGAATTTGTTGTTGGAAATGCTAATCTAATTGAGGAAAACTCTAGGTTGAATAACGCTTGTGCTACTAACTCCACGTCTTGTGAAGCATCTATTTTGAAGGAGAATGTTGAGCTAAGGTCTCAACTTGAGTTGATGACTAGAAAGTGTGGGAAATTGGAAGAAATTCATTAAAAGATATCTAGCTCTCACGAGGATCTTCTAGCATCCCATACCAAGCTAAAATTAGCTCTTGAGGCTATCACTACAAAGGTAACCTCTTGTGAGCCTCATGTGGTTACTAGCACAATATTTTCTAGTAATGCTATATTGCCTTGTGCTAGTATTAGTAATTCATCCTCTCATAATGTTTCTACATCTTGTGATGAATTGTTTTCCTTGCCTTGTTGCTCTAACAATGAAGCATCTACTTCCTCTAGCTCTTATGTTGATTCTAACCATGTAGAGGAAATTAAAGAGCTCAAGGCCCAAGTCACTTATTTGAAGAAAGACTTGGAAAATATTCATGAAGGGACTTCCACCTTTGACAAGATGTTGAGAGTGCAAAGACTTCCCAATGACAAGAGTGGACTTGGATTCAACTCCAATATCAAGAACAAGTCCATGGTTGACAAGAAGAAGGTCCAAGAACAATAAAAAGATTCGGCCAAGATTATTTTCTTCAAGTGCAAGATTGAAGGGCACCATGTTAGATCTTGCCCTTTGAAGAAGAAGCTTCTTAGTGAGAAGCAACTAGGGAAGCGGCCTCTTGTTCAATCTCATGCTCAACCACGAGTTGAACAACGACCATTTCCTAAGAAGACTAAAGCCAATGCTCCTCTTGTTGAGAAGCATATTGAGAAGAAAGAAAAGAGTCGATGTTGCTACCTTTGTCGTGAGAAGGGACACTTTGCTTCTTCATGCACTAATGGTGCATTATCCAACCCTATCCTTGTTTATGATGTTTATTCCATTCGGAAGGATAATTTTGGCAATGTGTTTGCCAAGTATGTTGGTACTCCAAGTGGTTTCAAGAAAAGAACCATTTGGATTGCCAAACCTATTGTGACTAACCTCTTAGGACCCAACTTAGTTGGGGACCAACAAGCTCAAACTTTATCAATAGGTGTTATTGGAGGGCATTGGAGACTTGGCTATCTCATGAAGAATTAAGGGATCTTCATCAATTATATTTCCTCAAGCCAAGTCACTTGGATTATATATCTCTCTTACCCAATGTTCCTCCATGTGGTAACTTGTACTTAATTCATATATACATTGAAAGTTGCTTGCTCCCTTGCATATGTTAGTTTTGTTTCTAGCATGTGTTTTTATGTGGTGTGCTTACTACTTACCCATCTTGGTTAATCTAGTATGAGTTTGTTGGTTTGCGCTCCATGTACTTGTTTGTTTTGTGTTGAGCCTTCATTGCAATTATTGCTTATTTTAGGATGTTCTTTGGGAGTTTAATGGACAATCCCATTTTGGGGGAGTAATATGCTCTTCGCACTTTACTATCCTAAAATGTGTGTACATTAGGAATACCACTTAGTGTTGATATATCAATATTATCTAGTCTCTATGTGGTATGTCATTCTCATGAGAAATTCCAATTCTAATGTCCATTAAGTTTCTCTTGTTGGATTTGTTTTCTTTGCTTCTTGTTAAAAAATGGATTGTCACATTATGGGGAAGTAATAAGCTATGTGCATATTACAAGTTTATAAAATGTGCACATGTGAGGCATTGCCACCTAGAATTTATATTGTCAATAATCTTGTTCTTATGTGGCATATTGCTCAAACAAGTTCCATGTTTTCCTAAATGTGTTTTGTCTCTCTTATTTTTGTATCTTGTTTGTGAGATTTTCTTGGTGCTTTGCATTTTTCGGTTCTTATTAGAAGCCTTCAAGAATCTCTATCTAAGCATGTTTTTCTAGTCCTATCTTTTGTCACATGCTTATGTTTTGTGAATATGATTGTGAACAAATCTACCACCGAGAAATATCTCCATACATCTCTTGTCTTTGACAAGTGATAATAATTTGTGGTAAGTTTATTGATCATATTTACTTTGGCCTTTGCTCTACAAATTGAATTGTTTGTTGCCAAGGATTTTTTTTTGGTTCAAACTCCTTTGTGTCTTCCTTTTGTTCTACTCAAATGCTTTCTTGTGTTAGGAAAAGCAATGATCCCATTATTGTGCACTTTGATTCAAATTCATACTTCTTTGTGTTGCACTATTGTTCTTTATTTGGTTTCCTCAATCATGTGTTGATTTGGGTTTTGATATAATTTGGACAATTCTCTTGCTTTTCACTCGTGTGAGTGCCTTCTTGGTTTAATTGGTGTTTTGTCCAATTTGTATCTTGTTTGTTTCTTGAAAGTTTTGTGCATGTATATTTACTATGTATATCTTTTGACATGCTTACTTTTGTTGACCCAATATATAGGATAAACTCCATCAAATCCTAAATGGCTAAGATGTGCATGAAATTAAAATTCATATTGATATGCACATATTTATGTGGAGTTTGTCCTATGTATTGTAGTTGTTCTAAATCTTTGGACCCAATAAGTTTGGGAACCATTTTGTACTTGATTTTTGTTTTTAGGTACAATGGAGATACATTGGTTGCTTGCTCCATTCATAAGGAAGGTGTTCTCACCATGGTATTATAAGAGTCAAGCTACGATGATTATCAAACTCGCATCCTCTTCATCACCAATGTCGTCTCGGTAACAAGTATCTATTCCATGCATATATTTCTAGCTTTCAACCTTGTGTAGGTTGCATCTTGGCATGAATTCCATTTGTTGCATTTTATTTGGTTCTTGCAAATGTCTTCTTAAAAGCATCTTTATTGCAAACATGAGTAAGCCGTGATGATTACATATCAAGGGGATATTTATAATCATTTTCATGATTCACCAATCCCAAGTATATTAATCTAGCATCTTCTATTTGAAGTCTCTCATATGCAATATTGATATTTTCTCAAAACCATTTGCCTTTTTGTGATATGCGTTACCTTTCTCGAAGCATTTCAACTATCACTTTTCCCTTGTGATATTTGTGATGCTTTGATGAGTTTGTTGACTTGTTCATATATATCCCTTTAAGATAAAACTAAGCTTAGCGCTTTGCTTTCAAGCAAAAATCTTATTGGTATATTTATAAACCTCTTTTGGATATCATGTTCTTCCACCTTTGTACCTATTTTGTGTGTGCATGTTTCTTTGTGGATATATATCTTTGTGATTGGTGTCCACTTAGAAACTTATACACACGAGAATAGTTACATATTTAATTGATATTATATTTCTTTAGTGACCACATTTTATTTCTTTATGTTCCTTGCTGGTTCCTAAAAGGCACAAGCTTTGCTTTTCATTTGGTATTCCTTTTGCATCTTAATAAGCTTGTGGACCTATGTGTTTCATACTTTGTTGGTTTGTGTGTATGGGAAAGACATGTTATGCACTATGTGCCTCATATATTTAAAGACTATGTTGATGATTTTATCATCCTATTAGTCTCCAAAAAATGGTTTTCCTTATCACACCCATCTACTTCGGTTGAGTAAGTCTTTATTTGTCGCTTCTTCATCTTAATTGCTCAACTTTTGTTTGTTTGCAAGTTGCTTTGCTTCTTTTTCAATCTATTCTCTTGATCTTGTTTGTGTTCAAAATTATCTAGAAGGGAGTGATGATTCCATGTTGTGTACATTATATAGTAATTCAAATCTAACATTGTGAATGTACCTTGGGGAGTTTCCTCTTGACTTTCTAGAACACTTGGTTGATCTTATCATAATATTGATTTTGGTCAATCAGTTTTTCGGATCCTTTGGTTGGTTGATTCTTTGTGAAAGTATCCTTCAATTAGATTTTCTTTATAACTCTTTGGATCCTCAATATAGTTTGATCTCCCTCCATCCATTCATAGTTGGATATATGCACTTGATTTCACTCATATGATGAGGAATTCATACACTATGGGGGAGCTCTTATTATATTGGCCTTCTAATCTTTTTGTCCATTTCCAATGGGGGAGAAGTTTAGAGGGTTTAAGGGAATTTGGTTTTATGCTTTAGTTTCCTTCTTAAGCATTTGCCTTCCATGCTATTGCATCCTTGCTCTTTGTTCTGCATGGTTGCTTAATTCATCATATAAACCCTCGTAAAAAGGGATTGTCATCAATTACCAAAATGGGGGAGATTGAAAGCGCATGGTGCCCCCATACCTGGTTTTGGTAATTAATGACAATCCTTATGGACTAATGTTTGCATTGAGTTATTCTTGTAGATCTTCTCCATAGGAAATAATGGAGTTCATGTGTTGAACTCTGTTAGCTTCCTTTATGGCCATTGTTATATTCAAGGATTTATATGAAGAATGGTCATGGTTTGAGTTGAGATTATTCCTAGTGTGTCTTTAAGAAAAGTATTTGGTGATCTTTCATTATTATCTTCAAGACATCATCATTTGAAGTGAGAAGAAAAGATACAAGGTTGATCAAGCAAGTGATCAACACAAAAAGCTACAAGATATACCAAGTGGGATTATGTATCTCATGGTATGGTAAGCAATTGACAATATATCTTTGTGAACTAACCCATGATATGTGTGTGTGTGGCATCTCTATGCGTGGTTAGGTATCTTTCCGTGGTCATGAACCAAAAGGAAGATTTCATATAGCCCATGGTATATGTTGTTCTCAAGCGGTGTTCGTCATCAAGCTTGACGTGGAAGCTCAAGTGAAGCATCTAGAAGAAATCATATATTTGATTCTTGCCACCCATTTGGATATTGTGGCCTCGTGAAGATTTGTCGATAAGTGTCTCTCCCATAAAGGTGTATGGGGGAGCTAGCCTCTCCCATAATGGTGTATGGGGGAGCAACTTGCAAGTCTTCATCTAGCGGAGCTTGTGCTAGCAAGCACGATCAAGAAAGAAGATCCAACTTGAGAGAGTCAAGATCGTCATCATCTAGCTCAAGAGGAATGCTCAAGGCAAAGGTATAATCTTTATAGGTTTTCTATTTTACCGGTCTCATGTCTTTGGGAGACCGGGTTATAGGATACATAGTCGTACTATCAAGAGGGGCTCTCAAGTGAGTAACGTGATCAAATTGTTGTGGAGATCTCAAACCTTTGCATAATTTCATATAATCTTTCTTGGTTATTATTTGGATTTTATCTCCTTGGGGTTTTGGTGTTTGTCGTGATCTTCATGGCAAGCCAAGGTTTATCGAAAACGGTTTTGGTAAGAAAAACTTGTTGCGTTTTCGGTGGTGAAAATATCCGGTTCAGCTTTGAGAATGTTTCCACACCTTCAATGTGTGGTAACTTATCCATTTCTTTTTGTTTGGATAGTCCTTTTTATTACCTTTACAACCCAATTGGATTCACCTAATTCGGAGTTCATTCGCAAAAGTTATGTGTGTTTTCGTGTTGGAGGTTTTACCGTTTGTTCCTATTTAAGAGGTCTAAACCTTTACCCATTTGGTTTTATCTTCCATTGATTTACAATGATGTTTCTCTGGATATTCTTTTAGTGCTCGTTGTTGCGATTTCAACGAGCCCAAGAACATCGAAAAGTTATAGCATTTCTCGTATCAGTGTTCAGTCACTCTGTTGCAATCCGGAATCATTCCGGACCATTCCGACTTGGCCGCGAAAACCTCTGTTGGGATTCGGATTCATTCCGGGACCCGGATTCATTTCGGATCCAGCCCGGAATGGATCCGGAATAGCCGAAAAAAGTGGAAAACGGCTAGTTTTTGAGCACCTATTTAAGGGGCTTTCTTCCCCAAAGTCCCCAAGTCTTTCCCAGCCCGTTTTTCCTCTCTCTCTCTCCACCATTGTTGACTTTGGAAAACTTGCCCCTCTCTCAATCCCTCCTGTGATTCTTGCATATCTTTGAGGGAGAAGATAGAGGAGATCTAGATCCACATTTCCACCAATCCATCTCTCCTCTTTTTGAGGAGAACTTAGTGAATCTAGATCTTGGAGTTCTTGGTGTTTCTTCTCCATTGTTCTTCCTCTCTTATTCCCCCATAAGCATAGATTGCTTTGTTGGAATTTTAGAGTGGTGGATTTGAGCACTTGTGCTCTTGCCATTTGCATCGGTTGCATTGGTTTGGTCTCTCCACGAGGATTCGTGGAAGTGAAAGTTTGTGAGTTTGTTACTCTTGGGTCTTGGACCCTAGACGACTTGTGGTGTTCTTGGGAGCCTCCAATTGAGTTGTGGATGTGTGCCCCAAGATTGTGGTGACACCGAGAGCCTCCAATTAAGTTGTCGATGCGTGCCTCGGGTTTGAAGGTTGCCAATAGTGGAAGGTGAACTAGGCCTTTGTGGAGGGGTTCATTGGAGAATAGGGTGAGGCCTTTGTGGCGTTGAGTAGGCCTCTTGTGGCGAGCTCACACCCCTCCAACGAGACGTACTCCCCTTGTGGGAGGAACTCGGGAATACATCATCGTCTCCGTGTGCCTCGGTTATTTCTATACCCAAGCTTTTTACTTATGCAATTTACATTGTGATAGCCTTCGAGCTTGAAGTCATATATATTGCTACACCTTGTTACTTGTCTTTCTTAGCATAATTTCTTTGTGCACCTAGTTGACCCTAGAATATTTAGGTTGTGTGCTTGTTAATATAAACACCTAGTTTATTTCCGCATTTAGCAAGCCTTTACCGGAAAAGTTTTAATCGCCTATTCACCCCCCTCTAGGCGACATCGTTATCCGTTCAACAAGATGATAGCAAGATATATAACTTCAAGATCGAAGGCTATCACAATGTAAATTGCATAAGTAAGAAGCTCGGGTATAGAAATAACCGAAGCACACGGAGACGATGATATATTCCAGACTTCCTCCCTTTGAGGGGAGTACGTCTCGTTGGAGGGGTGTGAGCTCGCCACAAAAGGCCTACTGAACGCCACAAAGGCCTCACCCTATTCTCCGATGAACCTTGTCACAAAGACCTAGTTCACGTTCCACTATAGGCAACCTTCAATCGAGGCACACATCCACAACTTAATTGGAGGCTCTCGATGTCACCACGATCTTGTGGCACGCATACAAAACTCAATTGGAGGCCCCCAAGAACACCACAAGTCATCGTCTAGGGTCCAATACCCAAGAGTAACAAGCTCACAAACTTTCACTTCCATGAATATTCATGGAGAGAGAAAACCGATGCAACCGATGCAAATGGAAAGAACACAAGTGATCAAATCCTTTACTCTCAAATTCCAACAAAGCAACAAATGCTAATGGGGAATAAGAGAGGAAGAAAAATGGAGGAGAAACACCAAGAACTCCAAGATCTAGATTCACTATGTTATCCTCACAAAGAGGAGAGATGGATTGGTGAAAATGTGGATATAGATCTTCTATATCTTCTCCCTCAAAGATATGCAAGAATCATAGGAGGGATTGGGAGAGGGGCAAATTTTTCCAAAGTCAACAATGGTGGAGAGAGAGAGAGAGAAGAAAAATGGGCTGAAAAAGACTTAGGAACTAAGGGGAAGAAGACCCCTTAAATAGGTGGTAAAAAACTAGCCGTTTTTTGATCAGAAACGACCAAGTCGGAATAAATCCGGAATTTCTGGAATAATTCCGGGCAGCCGGAATATTCCGAGCCATTCGGATGCTAACAGATACGAGAAATGCTATAACTTTTGCATACGGACTTTGTTTTCGATGTTCTTGGGCTCGTTGAAATCGCAACAACGAGAACTAGAAGAATATGCAGAGAAACATCATTTTCCAACAATGGAAGTTAAGACAAAATGGGGGAAAGGTTTTGACCTCTCAAATAGGAACAACCGGTAAAACCTCCAACACGAAAACACACATAACTTTGCGAATGGACTCCGAATGAGGTGAATCCATTTGGGTTGGAAAGATAACAACAAGGAATATCAAAAAAAAGGAATGGAGAAGTTACCACACATTAAAGTTGTGGAAACATTCTCAAAGCTGAACCAGATATTTTCACCACCGAAAACGGAACTAGTTTTTCTTACTAAAACCGTTTTCGATAAACCTTGATTTTCCATAAAGATCACGACAAGCACCAAAACCCCATGGAGATAAAATCCAAATAAGAACCAAGAAAAATGATATGCAAGTATGCAAAGGTTTGAGCTCTCCACAACAATTCGATCACGTTACTCACCTGAGAGCCCCTCTTGATAGTACGACTATCTATCATATAACCCGGTCTCCCAAAGACATGAGACCGGTAAAATAGAAAACCTATCAAGATCATACCTTTGACTTGAGCATTCTACTTGAGCTAGATGATGACGATCTTGACTCTGTCAAGATGGATCCTCTTCCTTGATCGTGCTTGCTAGCACATGCTCCGCTTGATGAAGACTTGCAAGTTTCTCCCCCATACACCATTATGGGAGAGGCTAGCTCCCCCATACACCATTATGGAAGAGACCCTTATCGGAAAATCTTCACGAAGCCACAATATCCAAATGGGTGGCAAGCATCAAGCATAAGATTTCTTCGAGATGCTTCACTTGAGCTTCCACGTCAAGCTTGATGATGAACACCACTTGACGACATCGACCATGGGCTATATGAAATCTTTCTTTTGATGCGAGCTCATGGAAAGACACCTAACCGCGCATAGATATGCCACACACACATCATGGGTTAGTTCACAAAGCT
Organism: Alopecurus myosuroides; assembly: GCA_028641055.1. NCBI lineage: Eukaryota > Viridiplantae > Streptophyta > Magnoliopsida > Poales > Poaceae > Alopecurus > Alopecurus myosuroides. The sequence continues at coordinate 521,652,546 of CM054057.1, read as the reverse complement.
ATATGGACAAATGCTTACCATACCACGTGATACATAATCCCACTTGATACATCTTGTAGCTTTGTGTGTTTATCACTTGCTTTATCAACCTTGTATCTTTTTTAATCACTTCAAATGATGATTTCTTTAAGATAATCACGAAAGATCACCTAATCCTTTTCTTCAAGACACACTAGCAATATGCACAACTCTATACATGACCATTCTTCATATAAATCCTTGAATATAACAATGGTTATCATGAAAGCTTCTAGAGTTCAACACATGAACTCCAATCTTTCCTATGGACAAGATCTATAAGAATAAATCAATGCAAACATTAGTCCATAAGGATTGCCATTAATTATCAAAACCACATATGGGGCACCATGCGCTTTCAATCTCCCCCATTTTGGTAATTGTTGACAATCCGTTTTTATGAGGGTTTATATGATTAATTAATCAAACATGCAAAACAAAGAGGAATGATGCAATATCATGGAAGTTAAATGCTTAAGAACAAAACTAAAGATTAAAACCAAATTCCCTTAAACCCTCTAAAATTCTCCCCCATTGGCATCCATTGCCGAAATGGGAAAAAAGATTAGAAGGCCAATATAATAAGAGCTCCCCCATAGTGTATGCATTCCCCATGATATGAGTGAAATCAAGTGCCTATATTCAAATATGAATAGATGGAGGGAGATCAAACTATATTGAGGATCCGAAGATTTCCAAAGAATATCAAACTGAAGAATACTTTGACAAAGAAGCAACCAACCAAAGGATCCAAAAAAACATTTGACCAAAAACAATATTATGATAAGATCAACCAAGTATTCTAGAAAATAAAGAGGGAACTCCCCAAGGTACATGCACAATGTTACATTTGAATTATTATATAGTGTGCACAACATGGAATCATCACTCCCTTCTAGATAATTTTGAACACAAGCAAGAGCAAGAGATTAGATGGGAAATGAAGGAACACAACTTGCAATCAAACAAGAGTTGAGCAATTAATATCAAGGAGTGACAAATTAAAGACTTACTCAACCGAAGGAGATGAGTGTGACAAGGAAAAACATTTTTAGGAGACTAATAGGATGAGCAAAGCTTCATCATAGTCTTTCAATATATGAGGCACATAGTGCATATCATGTCTTTCCCATACACACAAACCAACGAGGATAAAACACATAGTTCCACAAGCTTATTAAGATGCAAAAGGAATACCAAATGAAAATCAAAGCTTGTGCCTTTTAGGAACCACCAGAGAATATAAAGCAATAAAAGGTGGTTACTAAAGAATTAGAATATCAACTACAGATGTAACTAATCTCGTGTGTATAAGTTTCTAAGTGGACACCAATCACAAAGACATATATCCACAAAGAAACATGCACACACAAAATAGGTACGAAGGAGACAATAAGATTTTTGCTTGAAAGCAAAGCACTAAGCTTAATTTTATCTTAAAGGGATATATATGAACAACCAAAAACTCATCAAAGCATCACAAATATCACAAGGGAAAAGTGATAGTTGGAATGCTTCGAGAAAGGTAACACGTATCACAAAAAGGCAAATGGTTTTTGAGAATTCATTAATATTGCATATGAGAGACTCCGAGTAGAAGTTGCTAGATTAATATACTTGAGATTGGTGAATCATAAAAATGATTATAATAATTCCCTTGATATGTAATCATCCCGGCTTACACATATTTGCAATAAAGATTTTTTTTTATAGAAACTTGCAAGAACCAAATGAAATGCAAAAAATGGAACTCATGCCAGTATACAACCTACACAAGGTTGAAAGCTAGAAATTTAAGCATGAGATAGATACTTGTTACCGAGATGACATTGGTGAAGAAGAGGATGCGAGTTTGATAATCATCGTAGCTTGACTCCTATAATACCATGGTGAGAACACCTTCCTTATGAATGGAGCAAGCAACCAATGTATCTCCATTGTACCTAAAAACAAAATTCAAGTACAAAATGGTTCCCAAACTCATTGGGTCCAAAGTAGTTAGAACAACTACAATACATAGGATAATCTCAAAAAAAAAGTGCATATTAATATGAATTTGAATTTCATGCACATCTTAGCCATTTAGGATTTGATAGAGTTTATCCTATATATTGGATCAACGAAAGTAAGCATGCCAAAATATATACATATTAAATATACATGCACAAAACTTTCAAGAACCAAACAAGATACAAATTGGACAAAACACCAATTAAACAAAGAAGGCACTCACACGAGTGAAAAGCAAGAGAATTATCCAAATTATATCAAAAACCAAATCAACACATGATTTGAGGATACCAAATAGAGAAGATACAAAAAAAAAATCAAAGAATAAACAAACCCTCTACACTTTTCATGATGGCACACAAAGTACCAAGATGAAAAATGTTCGTCTTCTAAAGAGACAAGTCATTGGGATAAAATACCGATTTCAAGACAACAAGTGTTCAAACGCATATGTGATAGCTCTTCCAAGAATAGTGCATCAATTATGATCTTGAATTTGAATACAAAATGCACACAATGGAATCATTACCCTCCATATATAAAGTTCAAACACTAGTCAAGCTCAAGAAAGGCAATAAGATGCAATACCAATTTAAAGAATGGTGATCTACTCAAAGTAGGATAGCTTCCCCAAGAATAGTGCAACCCAAGGAAGTATGACTTTGAATGTAAGTGCACAAGAATGGGATCATTGCTTTTCCTAACTCAAGAAAGCATAAAACAAATTTTGAGTAGAGTAAATTGATACAAAAGGTACAAGAAAGACACAAGGGAGTTTAAATCAAACAAAAATACTTAGCAAGAAACTAGGCAATTTTTGAGCAAATGCCAGAGTAAATATGATCAATAAATTTACCAAAATTTATTATCACTTGTCAAAGACAAGAAATGTATGTAGATATTTCTCAGTGGTAGATGATTTATCTACAATCATATTCACAAAACAAAAGCATGTGACAAAATATAGGAGTTGAAAAACATGCTTAGATAGAGATTCTTTAAGGCTTCAAATAAAAACCAAATATACAAAGCACCAAGAAACTCTCTCACAAAAAAGATACAAAAGAAGAGATACAAAAGATATTTCAGACAATATGGAACTTGTTTGAGCAACAGGCCACATAGGAACAAGATAACTAACAATATAAATTCTAGGTGGCAATACCTCACATGTTCACATTTTATAGGCTTGTAATATGCACATAGCTTATTACTCCCCCATAATGTGATAATCCATTTGTTCAACAAGAGGCAAGGAAAATAAATCCAACTAGAGAAAGTTAATGAACATTAGAATTTGAATTTCTCATGAGAATGACATACCATATAAAGACTGGATAATATTGATATATCAACACTAAGTGGTATTCCTCATGTACACACATTTTAGGATAGTAAAGTGCCAAGAGCATATTACTCCCCCAAAATGGGATAGTCCATTAATCTCCCAACGAGCCAACTAAATAAGAAAGAATTGCGATGAAGGCTCAACACAAAGCACACAAGTACATGGAGTGCAAACCAACAAACTCATACTAGATTGACCAATATGGGTAAGTAGTAAGCACAACATATACAAACACATGCTAGAAACAAAACTAACATATGCAAGGGAGCACACAACTTTCAATGAATATATGATTTAAATACAAATTACCTCAAGGAGGCACATTGGATATGAGATATATATAATCCAAATGACTAGGCTTGAGGAAATATAATTGATGAATATCTATTAATTCCTCATGAGATAGCCAAGTCTCCAATGACCTCCACCAACACTGTCGGGGGGTTACCCCCGAGTAGGGTAAAGGCAAGTGGTAAAGGCGACTCACAGAAGAGAGGTTTGGTCGAGTAGCCGACTACCCGGTACTTGCTACCCGGTCGACTGCTACTCGGTCTCACCTCAAGATGACCGGAAGGAGATATCAGTCAAGTTCCATCCATTCGAGTAGAAGAGTTGGCCCGAGTAAAATTGGCGGGAACCTACTCGGGCCAGAAAGTCAAAGGAGCCGTTCTGACACAGGATCCCGCGTATCCTGGGTCCGTACTTGGCAGTATTCAAACTACTGTTCATCTGGGACCGGCCTGCCTGACAGTGACAGCATGGAAGCAGGCCGTGGCAGGATAAGGGGGGCCTACTCTGTGTTTGGCACAGTGATACCAGTCTGTCCCCTTGTTTTGCCCAACGACTTTCCAGATGCAGCCAAGATTAGGAACCAAAGCTGTCAGCGGGAACCCGGAAGAAGGACGATGTGCACACTATGTCGACACTTGTCCATGTTTGGACGTATCCAGCTGGGCACCGTGTATATAAGGTGCCCCGCCGCCTCCTGCGTGAGGGATCGCACACTGGAAGGGAGGAAACCCTAGATTCTTGACCTAGTTCATCACAAAGAGAGAAGTGTGGCTACTCGGTAGCAAGAACATCGTACTGTGGCTACTCGGTGAGACATCAGAATACATAGAGAAAGGCAGGAGTAGGGGTTTTACCTCCTCACGAGGGCCCTGAACCTGGGTAGATCGTGTTGTTTCCAGTGTTTGCTTCGTACCTCACGTGACCACTCGTCGCGTGATCCCTCCCCGAGCACCTCCAGCGTCCTTCGTCCCCACATCTTTAGCCATCCCATGGCATCTGCCGTGACACCACCACGACAGTTGGCACCCACCGTGGGGCAACCAGCGGCGCTGGTTGGAGTTTCTGTTCGGACGGGATCTTCTTCAGCGGAGCGCGTGGTATGTGGCCTTGTCCACAGATTCGGCTCCTTCGACTTCGTCACCGACAACGCCGGCGATTTCGGCGGCATGGCCATGCCGGAGGGCGGCTCGGTGATCTCCTTCGGCTCTCACCTCGTCTACGTCGCCACCGTCGCCAACCGCGCGTATCCCGAGCTGGTGCATGACGCGGAGGATCCTCCCGCGGTGATCGCTGCTCGCGGAAGGCCCGCGTGCCGCTCTGCGAACTGCGCTGAGGTGATGGTGGCGGGCTTGGCGGCAAACACTGGCGCAGCCGCTACTGGCGCTGCGGCCGTTGTCGAGGAGATCGATGCACCGGCTGCTGGTGGCAGGGTTCACCGGCCCTACGAGAAGGAGAGCAACTTGCCGCCTTCCACGTCTACGGTCATTCCCGCGTCGGCTACGCGGCCTGGCATGCCGACTCCCACCGACATCGAGCTCCTAGCCATGAGGGAGCAGCTCGAGCGGCAGCGCCAGGAGCTGCTTGCCGAGCCGGCGGAGTTGGATAAGATCAGGCTTGAGCTGAGTCTAGACCAGCTCGAGTACAAAAAGGCTCACGGGTTCACGCCAGTCGCCAGAAGGCCTAGCAGAGTAGGCGCTACGCGGCGCAACTTGGGTGTCGAGATGGCAACGGTCGCGGAGGTTCCCGCTCAGTCCGCCACCGCGAACACCTCCACAAGGCCAAGGTACAGCACGCCCGTCAAGACGCTCAGGGCTGCAGAGGCCGTGGCTGCCGAGTTGCCGCGTCTCGACGGTGACGCGCGCATCAGGCAGCAGGAGAGGCTCAACGAGTTGGTGTTGGAGGCTGCTAGGCAGAACGAGGAGTTCCGGAAGGCCAACCCGGGTGCTGGGGCTTCGCAGGTGGTTCACTCGCACGCGGCTAGATCTAACGATCAGGCCTCGTCTCCGCATCCCAGCCGCGAGAAGAGCCGCAGTGGTCGTTCGGGCAGAGATAGGCAAATGCAGGTGTATGACCCGGCTGCTGCCGCGAAACAGCTCGCTGTGCCGCAGCAGCCCGGGCAGGAACACAACGCTGCAAGAGCAGGCTCTCAAGCCCATCAAGCTCAAAGCCGAGCCCGAGATGAAGCGCGTCCCGGTCCTTCTCGGCGTCCCGCTGCTCCGCCTACTCGGCAGAGGCAGCAGCCGCGCGCAGTGGCACCAGTCGCCAACCCGGTGGAGCAGCCTGCAGCTGTGCAGGTGGACAGGTATGATGATGGCTACTCGGCTATGGAGATGGCTGGCTATGATATTCATGACCGTGTTGGTGAGCGCGTGCTGGCGCCTGGAGATGCGAGGCATCAGTTGGACCGGATCAGCTTGTCGGCGCGGCTGGAGAGCACGGGTCCTCCTGGCCCCGAGTGTTTTGGCCCGCGCATCATGAACGAGCCGTCCGTGAAGAACTTCCAGCTTGCAAGAGGCACCAAGAGCTACAATGGCAGCACCAAGCCTGAAGATTGGCTCAATGACTATGTCACCGCGGTCCATATCGCGAATGGCAACAGAAGATGGGCTGTGCGCTATGTTCCACAGATGCTAGAGGGTCCAGCCCGCACTTGGCTCAATAACTTGCCCAAGAACAGCATTAACTGCTGGCTGGACTTCTCGGATGCCTTCATCAGCAACTTCACCAGCACATACAAGAGGCCGAATAGGCCACAGCAGCTATCAGCTTGCAGGCAGCGAGAAGACGAGACAGACCGCGAGTATCTTACTCGGTGGAGCACATTGAGGAACACCTGTGAGGGTGTGAATGAAGCACAGGCCATCACTTGGTTTGCGCAGGGATGCAGGCATGGCAGTATGTTGTGGCAGAGATTGCAGAGGGAGATGCCGAACACTCTGGCGGAGACCATCAAGATTGCGGATCAGTACGCACTTGGTGATCCTACTCAGCCACTGATGGACTCCTCTGAGCCGAGAAGAAACTTCAGCAACAGCAAGCGCAACGAGTTCCGCAACAAGCGCCGAGTAGATAATCGGTATGATCCCGAAGAGGTGAATGCAGTGACTGTTGGAGCTGGTGGCAGCCAGAGGCAGAAACCTGCTGGAGCCTACGGGCAGAACCAGAACCAGGGCCAAGGCAACAAGAAGCCATTTCGCACCTCTCAGTCGGGTAGCGGGAACTCCGAGCAGCCGAAGAAGTTTGTCTTTGATGACATGAAGGATGGCCCATGCAGCTTTCACACTCACCACCCCTCGAGGCCCGCTAACCACACTACTCGGCAGTGCGAGTGGTGGGAGGCGATCAAGAGTGATGGCTTGCCTCCTCCTCCTCCTCTGCCAGCGGCCAATGCCAATGTGCAGCCTACTCGCGCACCCGCAGCTCGGCCGCCAGTGTACCCGAGAAGAGAGAATGGAACCAGGTGGCTTTAGGAGCCAACCAGAACTTCAACAATGAGAGATACCGCAACAACAACAACAACTACAACCGCAACAACAACAGAGGCAACAACAACAACTACCAGGGCAACAACAACAACGGCAACAATGGGGGCGGAGGCTCCAATCAGTACCAAGAACACCATGAGAGCTACATGATCTTCACTTCTGAGCCAGTCGACAAGCAATCACAGCACAGGCGGGCCATGGAGGTCAATGCAGTGATTCCTGCTGTCCCTCACTACATGTATTGGTGTGACCAGGAGATCAGGTGGACCCGAGCAGATCATCCCAAGGTGATGCCCAATCCGGGTAGCTATGCCTTGGTGCTAGATCCTACCTTCCTGGGTCCCGAGAAGAATGTGAGGTTCAGCAAGGTGCTAATCGACAACGGCAGCAGCATCAACATTGTGTACAAGGACACACTCGAGAAGCTTGGCCTGGCCGAGAACATGATGCTGCCTAGCAAGACCACCTTCCATGGCATTGTGCCCGGGATCTCGTGCAACCCGATTGGCCGAGTGTGGATCGATGTGCTATTCGGTACCCGGGAGAACTGCCGCACAGAGCGCCTGCAGTTTGAAGTGGTTGATCATCAGAGCCCCTATCATGCTCTACTCGGCAGGCCTGCTCTGAGCAAGTTCATGGCCTCTACCCATGTTGCATATTTGAAGATGAAGATCCCTGGCCCCAATGGCATAATCACTATCGCTGGCGATTACAAGAAGTCCATGGAGTGTGCCTCTGCCAGCTCCTAGTTGGCGGAGTCGATGGTGATTGCTGCCGAGAAGAAGAAGATGTATGAGGTGGTAGCTATGGCGCAATCCGCGCAAGCTGGTGCACAGGGTGTGCCGAGTACCCAGCACGGCACTGCTTTTCAGGCTGCCAAGGAGACAAAGAAGGTCCAGGTCGACCCCGAGTTCCCCGACCGCGTAGCCATCATTGGCTCCGGGTTGGCGGAGAAATAGGAAAGCGAGCTCATCCACTTCCTCCGTGAGAATCGGGATGTATTCGCCTGGTCCAATGAAGATCTACCAGGAGTCCCGAGGGAGTTGGTTGAGCACTCTTTACATGTGCGTCCTGACGCCAAACCAGTGAAGCAGGCTATGCGCCGCTTCGGAGATGAGAGAAGGAAGGCCATTGGTGACCAGATCACCAAGTTACTGATAAGCAATTTCATCATGGAGGTGCTGCATCCGGATTGGCTAGCCAACCCGGTCATGGTCGAGAAGAAGAAGGAGGATCCCAAGGCTGCCACTGCCTGGCGCATGTGCGTCGACTACACCGACTTGAACAAGGCATGCCCCAAGGATCCTTTCCCGCTACCTCGCATCGATCAGGTGATCGATTCCACTGCTGGTTGTGAACTGTTGTCTTTCATAGATGCCTACTCTGGTTTTCACCAGATTGCACTCAACCCTGCTGATCAAATAAAGAGTGCTTTCATTACCCCGTACGGGGCTTATTGCTATCGTGTCATGTGTTTTGGCTTGAGGAATGCGGGTGCAACCTATCAGAGATGCATGCAGAAATGCTTGCACGACCAGCTCGGCAAGAATGTGCAGGTGTACGTAGATGACATTGTCATCAAAACAAATAAAACACATACTCTGCTTGCCGACCTGGAGGAAACCTTTGCTAACCTACGCAAGTACAAAATGAAACCGAATCCGAGTAAGTGCACCTTTGGTGTACCGGCTGGGAAGCTACTCGGTTTTCTAGTTTCTAGTCGGGGCATTGAAGCCAATCCTTCCAAGATAAAAGCTATTGAGAGCATGTCTTTACCGAGATCACTGAAAGATGTGCAGAAGTTCACAGGTTGCTTGGCATCTCTGAGCCGTTTTCTGGGCCGAATGGGCGAGAAGGCCCTGCCTCTATACCAGCTAATGAAGAAAAGTGACAAGTTTGTCTGGACTCCGCAAGCGGATGTGGCATTCAATGAGCTGAAAGCAATGCTGGCTAGTGCTCCCATCTTGGCTAGTCCGTTACCCAAGGAGCCAATGCTGCTGTACATTGCTGCGACTAACCGAGTAGTCAGCGTGGTGATTGTGGTGGAACGAGAAGAAGAAGGCAAGAGCGTGCAGCGTCCAGTATACTATCTCAGTGAAGTACTGTCCAGTTCCAAGCAAAACTACCCGCACTACCAGAAGATGACCTACGGCGTGTACCTGGGCGCCAGGAAGCTAAAGCATTATTTCCAGGAGCATCCTATCACAGTTGTGAGCTCTGCTCCCATCTCGGATATCATGGGCAACAAGGAGGCGAGTGGCAGAGTAGCCAAGTGGGCGATTGAGCTAGCGGCGTATGCTCCCGCGTATGCGAGAAGAGACGCCATCAAGTCTCAGATCCTGGCGGAATTTCTTGTGGACTGGGCCGAGGTGTAGTATGAACCTCCTGCTCCAGTTTCCAATTACTGGAAGATGCATTTTGATGGCTCGAAGGTGAAGGAAGGCCTTGGTGCTGGCGTGGTGCTGACATCACCCAAGCGAGATCAACTCAAGTATGTGCTGCAGATTCATTTCAAGGCGTCCAACAATGTTGCAGAGTATGAGGCAGTGGTACATGGCTTGCGAGTAGCCAAGGAAGTTGGAGTGCAGCGCATCATATGCTATGGAGATTCAGATCTGGTGGTGCAGCAAGTCTCGGGTACATGGGATGCTCTGGATGCCAACATGGCATCGTATCGCTTCCTGGTGCAGTCTATGACTGGGTTTTTCGAAGGTTGTGAGTTCCAGCACATTCACCGAGCAGAGAACGAAGCAGCAGATGAGTTATCCAAGTTGGGATCTTCTCGGCAATCCATCCCGGCGGGAATCGCCTTGGAGCATTTAAGGAAGCCATCCATCAAGCCTTCTCCCAACTCGGAGTCCATATTTGTTCCTTCTCTGCCAAGTGAGGAATCTGATCCCATGGAGATTGACTGGGAGAGTGCTACAGGAAACCCGGGGACTGCCGTCCTCTACTCGGGGACTGCCATTCCCTACTCGGGGACTGCCACTCCTTACTCGGGGACTGCCACTCCTTACTCGGGGACTGCCACTCCCTACCCGGGGACTGCCACTCCTTACTCGGGGACTACTGTCCTTAACCCGGGGACTGTCGCATTCATTGAGGAGGTCCTTGCTAATCAATCTGGGCTTCAGAGAAGCGCTCCTACTCCCCCTGAGCAACCACAAGAGCCTGTCCCAATGGAACTGGACGAACCAGTGTTTCCCACGAGGGAGACACCGAGTTGGGCTATGCCCATATTATCCTTTCTAAGGGACGGCACTCTACCAGAAGATGAGGTGGCTGCAAGACAGATTCAGAGAAGATCCAAGGGCTACACTATAGTCCGAGATGTGCTGCACAAGAGGAGTGTCACAGGCGTGCTGCAACGCTGTGTGGACCCAGAAGAAGGAGGAGAAATCTTGTTGGAGATACACCAAGGAGAATGCGGGCACCACGCCTCTTCTCGGGCATTGGTCAAGAAAGCTTTTCGGCATGGCTTCTACTGGCTCACTGCACTGCAGCAAGCTGAAGATATCGTGAGGAAGTGCAATGGCTGCCAGATGTTCGCAAGTAAGATTCACATGCCTGCCTCCGAGTTGAAAACAATTCCTATCACGTGGCCGTTTGCTGTTTGGTGCCTGGATATGGTTGGTCCCTTCAAGCCGGCCAAAGGCAACATGACACATATCTTGGTCATGGTGGACAAGTTCACCAAGTGGATTGAAGTGAAGCCTATTCGGAAGTGCGATGGGGTCACAGCTGTGAAATTCGTGAAGGATGTGATCATGAGATATGGCTACCCGCACAGCATCATCACCGACAACGGCACCAACTTCGCAGAGGGGGCAATGGTGCGGTTCTGCAGAGATAAGCATATCCGACTAGACGTTGCGTCAGTCGTGCACCCAGCCTCCAATGGGCAATTTGAGAGAGCAAATGGTATGGTACTGGCAGGCATAAAGCCAAGGCTGATTGAGCCACTGCTGAAAACACCTGGGTGTTGGCTAGACGAGTTGCCAGCGGTGTTGTGGAGTCTAAGGACTACCCCTAACCGGTCAACCGGCTACACGCCATTCTTCTTGGTATACGGGGCTGAGGCCGTGTTGCCAATAGACTTAGAGCATGACTCCCCCCGAGTAACCCTCTACACTGAGGTGGAGGCGAGAGAAGCTCGAGAAGACGACGTTGACCTGCTTGAAGAAGCAAGAGAGCTGACTCTGTCGCGTTCGGCTATCTACCAGCAAAACCTGCGGCGTTATCATAGCCGAAAGGTGAACCCAAGGGTTTTCCGACAAGGAGACATGGTCCTTAGGCTCGTGCAGCGCACAGCCGGGATGCACAAGTTGTCTCCTCCATGGGAAGGGCCTTTCATTGTGAGCAAAGCGCTGCACAATGATGCGTACTACCTTGTAGATGTGCGCCCATCACAGGCGAACAGGGCAGATAAAGCTGGAGAGGAATCAAAGCGTCCCTGGAATGTAGCTCTACTCCGTCGTTTCCATTCGTGAGCGAAAATGTGTATGTACTCTTAATTCTACTCTGCAATCTAAAATTGAACTCGGGGGCTGCCCTCGCCCAAATTTTCTTCAAGTGTTTCTACTCGGCTTTACTGTTTGACTATTCGGTTGCTTCACTTCGAAACTCATAAGCGTATTGAGTACTGTGTCTAAACCTATATGCCAACTCTTCGACTCTGCTGCTGTCCGAAACCCGGATTCATGGCAAGCAAGAGAACAAGCAAAAGGTCAATGAGCACAAGAAAATCGCTAAGGAAGAAAAAGTGCAGGAACCGAGTAGAGTGTTCGTTACTTTTGTTCTCTGTTTCGTCTTTTCGGCTAAGTGGTGGGCTGCGTTACTATGATTGTTTCTAGTGGCTAAGTATTTGCAGCCCTACTCTTTGACTCTTGTGACTCGAATACCAAAAAAGCAACAAGTTGCGGGTAGAGCAGAGATGAAAAGAGAGGGTGAATAAGAAACGCAACTCGGGGACTCGCATGGAAACGCAACCCGGCATTGAGCCAGGGCTGCTCAAAATGATTAAATTGAAGATAACAAGTGGAAATAAAATTGAGTAGCAAGAGAAAATGTAAATGAGTCTGATACATCTTCACCCGGCATCCCGGGGATCTGATAAGTGTTTGAGTGAAAAAGCTTGCAGGATAAGATCATGTTGAAGAGGCGATGTTGTCGGTGCTGGCCTGGGCTGCTTCATTCTCGGTGGCGGTCTGGTTGGCCTCCGCCTCCGAGCTGGCTGCAGCTTCCTTCGCGGCTTCCTCCTCGACGCTTGTGTTGGTCGCATCCGCTTCCGCGTGGACGGTGGCGGACTGCTCCATCTCGGATGGACCAGAGGCTTGGCCTTGGGGGCGTACTGTGTCGTCGAGAGCGGCTCCTGATGAGGTGCCGAACTCGAGGGCAGCGGTGTCGATCTCCTCGGTCTCTTCGTCGCTACTCGCGATGATCGCGGCCTTCCCCTTGCCCTGGGGTGAATCGAAGAAACCCAGCTCGGGATCTGTCTCTTCATCCTCCTCCTCGTCCTCCTCCATCTCGGTGTCGGGCTCAGGGAGGCCATCGATGAAGGTGGCCGTATCCGCGCACTCGGCAACCTCATACGCAATGAGTTTGCGCGTGGTCACGCAGCTGGGATCCATCTCCCACTTGGAATTGGCGCGCTTCCCGCGGATGACCTGCATGTTCAGATTCTCGTACCAAGAGGCGACGCAGAGCAGCATCAAATCAGCGCCCGCCCGAGCTTCCGAGGCGCGCCACTTCTTCAATTCAGCCTTCACATTGCGCAGCTTCAGAGCAAGGCCATCAATGGTTGTCGGCGCGGAATCTTCAGGCCAGAATAGCTTGTGGAGCTCGAAGCCGACGCGCACCAGGTCGGTGCCCACGCCGGCCAGGCGTTCGAAGTGCCCTCGCATCACCAGCAGGCTGTCCTCGATCTCGGCTCTGGTATCCGCGTCCTCGCCCTTCTCAACGCGAGCTGCTCGGGCCTTGGCCAAAGCTGGCGCGCAAGCGGACACGAGATCAGGGAAGATTTCTGCACAAAAGCAAGTGAGAAATTCAGTCACAGGATCCGAGAAGAGGCAGAACCGAGAAGAAGAGATGAGGAAACTCACTGTGAAGCTCGTGGCGCAGTTGCTGCAACTGGATCTTCCATGTCTCTTCATTGGAAATGTGCTTCTCCTCAAGCAAGCGCAGACCATCCAGCTGAGTGAAGTACCCGGCGTTGGCTTTTTTCAGTGTTTCGCACTCCTGCTCGAGGGCTTTTATCTTGGCATTGGAGGTTGTCTCGGCTTTTGCCTTCTTGGCGATGGCTCTGTCCCTCTCGTCACCAAGCTTGACAGCATCCTGGAGTGCTTTCTGCAGCTGGAGTTGCAGCGTCTCCATCTCGGTAGTGTGTGCACTCTGCAGAGCTGCAGATTGGCTTACTAGTCGCACCTCCACCTCAGCAGGTTTAAGGCAATCCTGATGCTCGAGAACAAACTTCTTATGATCTTCTGAAAAGAGCAAAGCACGGTTAGCAGAGAAGCGAAAGGAGGAAACGGACACAAAGGCAAACCGAGTAGACAGAGGTTTACCTTCAAGCTTCTTGATGGTGGTCTCGGCATTCGCAACAAAGGCACGGCAGTTGTCGTGTTCATCAGCAAGGGCTTTCAGTTTCCCTGCAGAGTAGAAATGGTTAACGCAAAAAGCAATAGCGGGCGTAAACAAAAAACGCAAGAACCGCGTAAGCGAGAAGCGTACCTTCCACCTCGGACAGCCTCATGGTACTATTCATAACTTCCTTGTCGGCTTCTTCGGCGATCACCTTCTCCTTCTCAAGGGCGGCAATACGCCTCTTGGCAATAGCGTGGTTCCAGAGAAGTTGGCGGTGCAGGTTGGTCCGCTTCAGTACACTATTCTGAGAAGCAAAAGAAACAAGTGTCAGGCAAAGTGTTTGAGATTCCACCCGAGAAGGCGGTTACTCGGGAGAGTGTCCGTCTACTCGGCCAGAATCTCGGGGACTAGGTGATGGATAAGGAAAAGAGAGAGAGTAGAAAAGAAGTGAAGATGCAACTCGGAAAAGATAAGTTGAGGCTTACCGCATAAGACTGCTCGAGATCTTCTGCGTTCTTGCGGTGCACGAACATCTTGGCGGCCAGAGTAGCAGAGGTGGTCAAGACGGTCATGGGTTTGCAACCCAAGTCCACCTTGTTCCAATCTTGGCGCATGTGGTCGATGTCGCCCAAGTCGATGCCATTCCAGTTGGGGGTGCCGAGAATCTTGCTATCCCATTTGGCGTCGATGAAGCCAATGAGGTCGAGTACTTGCTCGAGGCTCTGGGATGTTATCGCTTGGTCTTGAGCTCCCCGAGAAGCAATGGAGACGGGGGCCGGGGGCCTGGAGTCCGTCGCCACGGCCTTCCTTCCTCTTGTGAGAGCAATCTTCCGGTCCTCGACGGAAAGGCCAATCTGGCGCTGTTGGCTGACCTTCACCATATAATCCGGGTAGAGGGCCTGATCGGCTACGGTGGCGGCGGCAGGAACCGCACTGGGGTTGCGGATAACAAGCTGCCTGGACTGGCCAGCTGATGACGGCGGCGGCTTGTCGGCAGTTTTCTTCTTTGCTGTCTCTTTCTGAGCAGGTGGCTGCTTCTCGGAGGTTGGCTTCTCGATCTTCTGTGTCTCGGTTCCCTTCTTCTCGGCTGCCCTCTTCTCGACTGCCTCCTTCAGAGCATCTAGGGCTTGCTTCCTGGTTATTCGCCCGGCAGGAGGGCTGGCCGCGTCCTTGGTCTGTGGCACCAAGGAGGAATCTGGCGGTGCAGAGCCTTGATCAATGGGTGGTACCACGGACCCACCACTTCCTGCAGCGTCTGGTTGCGCGCTACTCTGTGCAGCGCCTGGCTGCGCACTGCTCAGGGGATACTCCTCAGTCATGGTCGTATCTTCTACCCGCTGCTCGGCAGCGGGATTCTCTTGTCCGGCAGCGTCTGTGGCTGGCTGCTCCTGTTCTGCTCCTGGCCGCTCGACGGCGGCATCGTGGTGCATCTCTGCATCTTGATCTTGGTTCCCCTCGGCGGTGTCGGCCGGAGGGGAAGGTGGTTTCTCCTGATGAGCAGCATCCTGCGGCTCTGGCTCAGCGTTCTGGGCATCAGTGCCCTCTGTTGATGCATTGGCGGCATTGTTCTCGTCGCCATCGAGGTCGATTAACTTGTCGACATCAATGGTGGTCTTTTTCTGAGTCTCGCTGGATGCAAGAGCGGCATCCGCGTTCAAGGGGGCTCTGAAAAGGAAGTTGGAATCAAAGATAAGAAAAGGGCAGAGGAAAACAAGAGAAAACAGTGAAGCAAAAGGATTGGGAGTCAACCGAGAAGAGCAAGATAAACAGAAACATGCAACCGAGAAGAAACTTACGCGGTGGTGGAGGAAATTGTTCGCCTGGTTCTCTTCACGACCTTCTTGGTCGTCTTCTCGGTCACCCTCTTCTTCTTGGCGGGGGGCTCTACGGCGCCGCTGCCGGTCCGCTTGCGAGTAGCGGGTGCAGCAACAGAAAGAGGATTGACCTCAAGGGCTCTATCGCCCTCGTTCTCGTCCTCGTCCTCATTCCCGTTCTCCTCATCAACATCGTCTGCGGATTCAGGAAAAGAAGAGGAGCGAATCAGAAACAACAAACAATGGATTGTTGCTTCTTGCGAACAAGCAAAGTAAGTACGCAGTTACCTTCAAATTCGTCCTCGGGCCAGTCGTGGAGAGACGATTCGGCAGGCTGCTTCTCGGTCGTAGGAGAGTGAGGAAGGTTGATCTGGTCTGCAGCCTCAAAAGAGGCACCATCATCCTCCGTTCGATCGGCAAACCAATTGCCTTCGAAACGTTCACAGCTTTCCATGAGCTGGCGATTGAGGACCTGAAGAACAAAGAAATATCACATATTAGCCGAATAGCTGGAAGGCACTCTACTCGGATAGGCGTGCAAACACAAAGCACACTAAGCCTAGGCAAACTTACTGAACATCCTACTCGGAAAGGCGTGCAGCCATCAAGCATAATTAAGCCTAAAAATTGTTCCCGAGTTGGTTACCCGACAAGGCGTGCAGGCACAAAGCACACTAAGCCTAGGCAATTCAGCTAAGTACTCTACTCGGTACCGAATGCGGTTGCTAGTCGCGGCGAGAAGAGGAAGTTTGCTACTCGGAATACATATATAGAAAGCAGAGAAAGAAGAGCGTACCCGCGGAATCGGCTTCGTGCGGCTGAATGGGATGAACCCATACTGCCAGTGCTCGCCGAGGTTCGTCGTCAGGATGGCCCTTGCGTGCTCAGGAACATCCGCGTTGTCGAGCTCGATGGTGGTCGTTCTGGTGCAGTCGCGGGGGCCTCCCATATAGCACATCAGGTGGCAGCGGTCCTGCAGAGGCAGAACGCGATTCTTGATCCAGCACGCCACGGGATCATCACTCTTGAGGCCCTCGTTGATTAGGACCCCGAGCCGCGCCTCTATCTCCATCACGTTGAGGTCGTTGGAGGGCTTCGACTTCCAATTCTTCCCGGTGGGAGCACGGTTGCTCCAAGCGGGAAGATTGATTCGATCAGTTACCTTTCCTCCTTCGGTGGCGGGGATGTTCTTGACGTAGAGGAACGTCTTCTGCCACATTCGGACGGACTCCAACCCCTTGATACGGGGATGATTGGTTCCCGACCGCTGCACCATCATGGCGCAGCCGGTGTCAGTTGCGCGTGGCACGCCCGCGCCTTCCTTCTTCCCGGTGGTCTGCTGGCGGAGATGGAAGTACTTCAGCCAGGTATCCGTCGTGGGATGGATACCAAGGAAGGCCTCGCACACCACGGCGTGGTAGGCGAGGAAGATGACGGCGTTTGGTGGCAGGTGATGCATTTGGAGACCGAAGTGGTCGAGGAAGCGGCGGAGGAAGTCGGAGGCCGGCAGGCCAAATCCGCGCTCAAAGTGCGACAAGAACACGACGTGCTCACCCTCCTGCGGGGTTGGCACGAGCTCGCCGTCGGACGGTCGGCACTGAACACCAGGAGGAACCCTCCGGGTGTTCACGAGCCAGGCGCAGTCCTCGGCGGTGACGTGCGAACCAGCCCAGCCAGCGCGAGCAGCCATGGCAAGGGGTGAGCAGATGGCGGAAAGTTAGAGAGTTTGGATGGAGGAAACAAGTCCGCGGCGGCGCGAAAGGTTGCGCGGCGGCGGAGAGATCGGTGGCGGAGAAGAACAGAGAGGCGAAAGAGGAAAAGTGTGAAGGGAGGAGAAGAGGAAGTTACCGGCGGAGGTATTTATATCCCCTCCGCGGTTTACCGTTACCATCGGGGAAGTGGGATCGATCGTGGCGTGTGGTGGGGTCTGTGGCCGGCTGGAAACGCACACACGCGCGAGGCGCGCGCGTAACGGCCGCAGCAGATCCCACTACCAGATCGTGGCCAATTACTGCGCGTGATGGGACATAACGAGCCAGTGGGCCCGCCCCGTGAAAACTGGGCGCGTGGCACGTCGTGTCGCGGCAGCGAAACGACGGGGTCACGGATGCTTGACACGCGTCCAGTTGCAGCACGGAAGGCTGGATTGTGCTCTGCGCTGCAGAGACGCCAGAGGAAAAATTCTCTAAGTCTTTTTACTCGGTTACAGAGTAGAAAGCTGGTGCTACTCGGAAGACAGGAAACTCAAGGTACTTTCTAGAGTACTACTCGGAGGTCCTTTACTCGGCATCTTGAGGCTCAAGGGCTATGTTGCAAAGATTGGTTTTTAAGCTGGCAGAGCCTAGTGAACGAGTTCGCAAGACTCAACCAGCTTCGGGGACTGCTGTCGGGGGGTTACCCCCGAGTAGGGTAAAGGCAAGTGGTAAAGGCGACTCACAGAAGAGAGGTTTGGTCGAGTAGCCGACTACCCGGTACTTGCTACCCGGTCGACTGCTACTCGGTCTCACCTCAAGATGACCGGAAGGAGATATCAGTCAAGTTTCATCCATTCGAGTAGAAGAGTTGGCCCGAGTAAAATTGGCGGGAACCTACTCGGGCCAGAAAGTCAAAGGAGCCGTTCTGACACAGGATCCCGCGTATCCTGGGTCCGTACTTGGCAGTATTCGAACTACTGTTCATCTCCGGCCTGCCTGACAGTGACAGCATGGAAGCAGGCCGTGGCAGGATAAGGGGGGCCTACTCTGTGTTTGGCACAGTGATACCAGTTTGTCCCCTTGTTTTGCCCAACGACTTTCGTGATGCAGCCAAGATTAGGAACCAAAGCTGTCAGCGGGAACCCGGAAGAAGGACGATGTGCACACTATGTCGACACTTGTCCATGTTTGGACGTATCCGGCTGGGCACCGTGTATATAAGGTGCCCCGCCGCCTCCTGCGTGAGGGATCGCACACTGGAAGGGAGGAAACCCTAGATTCTTGACCTAGTTCATCACAAAGAGAGAAGTGTGGCTACTCGGTAGCAAGAACATTGTACTGTGGCTACTCGGTGAGACATCAGAATACATAGAGAAAGGCAGGAGTAGGGGTTTTACCTCCTCACGAGGGCCCTGAACCTGGGTAGATCGTGTTGTTTGCAGTGTTTGCTTCGTACCTCACGTGACTACTCGTCGCGTGATCCCTCCCCGAGCACCTCCAGCGTCCTTCGTCCCCACATCTTTAGCCATCCCATGGCATCTGCCGTGACACCACCACGACAAACACCTATTGATCAAGTTTGAGCTTGTTGGTCCCCAACCAAGTTGGGTCCTAAGAGGTTAGTCACAATAGGTTTGGTAACTCAAATGGTTATTTTCTTGACACCACTTGGAGTACCAACATACTTGTCAAAAACATTGCCCACATTATCCTCCTGAATGGAATAAACATAATCAACAAGGATAGGGTTGGATAATGTACCATTGATGCATGAAGAAGGAAAGTGTCCCTTCTCACGACAAAGGTAGCAACATTGACTCTTTTCTTTCTTCTTAGAAGGATCCTTAACTTGAGGAGCATTGGCTTGAGTCTTCTTAGGAGGTGGCCTTTGTTCAACTCGTGGTTGAGCATAAGACTGAAAAAGAGGCCGCTTACCTAGGTGCTTCTCACTAAGAAGCTTCTTCTTCAAAGGGAAAAATCTAACATGGTGCCCTTCAATCTTGCACTTGAAGAAAATAATCTTGGCCGAATCTTGGACTTATTCTTGATATTGGAGTTGAATCCAAGTCCACTCTTGTCATTGGGAAGTCTTCGCACCATCAACATCTTGTCAAGGGTGGAACTCCCTTCACGACACTTTTCCAAGTATTTCTTCAAAGAAGTGACTTGGCCTTGAGCTCTTTAATTTCCTCTACATGGTTATAATCAACACAAGATCTAGAGGAAGTAGATTCTTCATTGTTAGAGCAACAAGGCAAGGAAAGCAATTCATCACAAGATGTAGAAACATTATGGGAGGATGAATTACTAATACTAGAACAAGGCAATATAGCATTACTAGAAGAGATTGTGCTAGTAACCACATGAGGCTCACAAGATGTTACCTTTGTAGTGATAGTATCAAGATCTAACTTTATCTTAGTATGGGATGCTAGAAGATCCTCATGAGAGGTAGATAGCTTTTCATGGTTTTCTTCGAATTTTCCACACTTGCTAGTCGTCAACTCAAGTTGAGCCCTTAGCTCAACATTATCCTTCAAAATAGATGCTTCACAAGATGTTGAGTTAGTATCACAAGCATCATTAGAAATATAAGAAGACAACTTGGCAAGCTCATTATTCAACCTAGAATTTTCATCAATTAGATTAGCATTGCCAACAACAAATTCAACCTTTTCCTTTTTAAGCACTTTATATTTAGCAATGGTATGGTCACGTGCTTTAGTGAGAAAGGCTATTTGTTCCTTATAGAGCTCCTCAATAGATTCAAGTTTCTCCTCAAGAGTAACTCGGAGCTCATGCTCTTCCTCAAGGGCTACCTGGAGCCCTGCAATTTCATCTACGTACCCACGTTCGAGGCTATAACATTTATCAAGGCTAGTGTCCATAGCCTCAATAGTCTCATCGTGCTCAACAAGGGTACCCATGATTTCAAATAGAATAGAAGAGGAAATATTATTATTTGTGAGAGCATTAAGAACTATTTTACCTTTCTCATAAATGGAATCACCATTATCATTTTCTTCATCATCATCATCAATAGACGAAGAGGGTCCCAAAGGAGGGGATATCTTTGAATCCTTAGCCATAAGGCACATATGATAAATGGATAACGATGATGAAGATTTACTTGAAGCACCATTAAGGTCCATGTCTTGTTCCACCAAAATGTGGGATTCCTCTACATTGTTAGCCACACAAGTACTAGAGAAACTGGAAGCATTGTTTTCATGAAAACAAGACATAGGAAGCATATCATCATGAGATTTAGTTGAACACCTATTACGGTGGGCGCCAACTGTCGAGACATCGTAGTAGGGTTCATAGACGGGGGGTTCCATGAGCCTACTGGTAGAACCACGGGGGGACGTGGTAGTACGACAAACGAGAACACCAACTTTACCCAGGTTCGGTACGACGCAACTAGGCGGCGTTCCTACTCATGCAATCTCACTAAATCAGGGCTGAATCCTGAAGTATACAACGTACAATGTGAGTATGGTTTCGCTAACTCGGCGAGGATCAACTTCTCGGCGAGTTGGCTTCTAGATAATTGTTGTCTGTTCATTGCTCCCGTTTGGCTTTATATAGATAGCCAGATTAGGGATTACAGAAAGGAAAACCTAGAAGACTATGGAAAGTATCTAACTTGGGAAATAAGGAATCTGTCTTCTCCTCCAAGACGCACCACTTTGGGCCATGGTCCGGGTTCTTCTAAAATCCGGCTTCCTGCGCATCAGCTTACTAGGACGCCCTATGGATTATGATCCATTACCAACGGGCCACCCTGATAATCCGGATCTTAGGCCAATGCCGGACATACCCCTAATCGGTATATATCCGACAATATGCAAGGACTATCAATACTAGCATGTAAGGAATTTTGAGTGCTAGAAGATATTAAGACCAAAGATAGAACATTGCAATGGGATAGATATGAAGTATAGTCAATAGTAGATTCACTATCCACAATGCGATTTCTATCACCACTCACTATATCATTACCTTGTGAAAAATCACATGTTTGTGGAGTGGAGAAAGATGTGAACTCATCACGACCGGAAGTGGATGAAGTGTCACGCCCAGGGATCGGGCACTATGCAGATTTCAGCATTCCCGCCAAAATCCACATAATAACCGATTCCAGGTTGCCACTTGTGATAACATTACAACAGTTCACGATTAATCCACAACAACAACAGAAAAGGAGATATACAAGAGGACTCAAACGAGTCAAGGAATACAACTGATACAATACAAAGATCCAAAATAACAGCGGAAGTAACAACATAGTGTCCGACTACGGACAAGATACAAATTGGACTAAGAGTCCTGAAGATAACCGAGAGCGTCCAATCCCTGCCCAGGCCAAGCCGGAGGGATTCCCAAGCTAACGTCGTCAGACTTCAAACCTGTTGACTGCAATGTTGAATATGCAGCCACGAAAAGGATTCGTGGGTCAGTACGGTTAAGTACTGGCAAGTGGATAAACCATACTCACAAGAATACCGGCGTAGCCAGTCATCACAAGATACAAATACTTTTGGGTTCAACGGAAAAGGGAAGGGATTATTGCAAATAAGCGGCAGCGGGCTGCACTAACCAACTACAGAGACTCGCTACAACATCCGGCTAAAAGAGGGGGATAAGATAGCGTATCGGAACCAACTACAACTACTCACCAAACAATACCCATCCAATGTTACCCCCTACTAAGGAAGCAACCCAAGGAAAACTCACACTGTTGATTAGGGTGAAGTTCAGGTTATTGTGGCAATATTCCTATTACTAGTCAAATTAGTATTAATTAGGTGTAAGTTGTCTGAGTACTTGTTAGCCAGTACTTTCACCAAGTAATCCATAACCGTGGAAAACACGGCTTCTCGAGAAGATTTATCCCTGCAGGGTGTGCTCCAGTACCCGTACACACTCAAGCCACCAACTAAAACTCAGGTTGGCTTGACACGACCCAAACCATCTCTACAACCCATCCTAGGAGCCACGGAGCTATAAGGTCCCAGCCACGCAGCCGAATACTCAGCGCAGGTGTGCAAAACTCCCGCAGGACACAACACCCCGGCACTACAGGCCTCGCCCTATATGCACCATCATCATCATCAGTAACCATGGGTGATCAACCCATTATGCAAGGAGCAAATAGAACACCCAAACTAAGTGTGGCTCTTCGGACAAGCTGCAGATCAGGTCTAAGTCGAGGGGGGTCCCATACTACCACCCGGATGCGGTGAGCACGCTCATCATGGATCAGTAGACAAGACCCTTTTCCTAATTAGGGTCGACACTAGCAGGCTTCAAAACCCTAACCCGGGCCTCCTGCCGGTGCCTTAACATCAAATTATTATTACCCAGAACAAATAACAAGTTGTTGATTGAATTGAAACCCAACTATCAACTAAACAGGTGATACGACAAAGGATAACAAGACTCGAGCACAAACAAATCTAAGCGTGCAACTACGACACGAGGGCCAACAGGGTAAACAAACAACAGTTAATAGGAAGTGGAAGGAAGGCTATATCATGGCTGCAAGGTAAACATATAATAGGATCGAGACACAAGCATCGAATCAAAAGGCTAGCATAAGAACAACGGAAAGAATCGGTAACAAGTGATGAAAGGCAGCCATTTGGCAGCAAGTGAGTATACTTGCCTGGAATCCAGCAAGTAGAGGTACATCCGAAGAACTTGTCGCTGCTCACATCATCTCAACGTCCTATCCGCGAAGAAGCAACGAACTAGAACAAACATCGGATGCAACAGTTACTTTTACGGCAAAAGATCCAGCATGATCCTATTTTATATGCATGGCAAGTTAAAGGGTGCATCAAAATAAATACAGGTCATGATGAAACATTTTAAATGGGCCCAAATGCAAAGATAAGGTTGCATTTGGAAAATCCTAGGTGCATGCATAGTTATTTAAGTGAATTACAAGCAAACATTAGGTTGAAGTGATTAAATGGCATGGTGGATGATGAAAACAGAATGTATACAACATTAGCTTCAATGTGATAACCATTTGCCAAATTTGGAATTTTAAATATTTAATTATGAATTTTTGCAATTTAAAAGGTTTAATTAAAGTATTGAATTATTGCACCACTTTTAATTAGGAAAAAACAGTAAACAAATTGTATATTTGTAAAGTACAGAGAATTTTGATTGGAAAACATATTTTACTTTTCAAATTTGGAGTTAAAATGAATTAGTTATGATTTATGCAATTTTAAATGAATTAAATAAAGTACATAAAATTGCACAAATTTTAATTGGTCAAAACATTAAACAAATTGCATATTTGGAAAATTCAGGAAATTTTGAGTAGAATACATATTTTATTTATTAAATTTGGATTTATAGATTAGGAGATAAGTAATAGACAAGTTTGTAAAAGAAATAAATAAAATAAATAGGAGTAGAGAAGATGGCAGAGATGGGATTCGAGCTTGCTCTGCCAGCTAGAGTACAAAGAACAGAACCACCGGGATAGCATCAGATTTGTGATATATTCTGACGCTGGAAGAATTAACCAATCACAGACAGTAATTGTTCACGATGTAAAAACATGACAAAAGGGGGAGGCTTGGGCATCCGATGGGGCTCGAACCCGGGTCTCCCACGGTGTGGATCGGGTTCGCAACCACTGCACTGTGTGCGTGCTGGTGACATGATCCAGATCGATCATAAGAAGACATTCACAAGGCGGTGTTAACTGATCTAACACACAGAAGTTCAGAAAATAAAAAGGCGTCCCAGATGGGGATTGAACCAGGGATCTCCCAAGTTGCAGATCGGAGGTAGAGCCACTGCATTATGCTGCCGAATGTAATTGATAAGTAACCGATACTAGATAACTCAAGAGCATGACGTTAACTGAACTTTTAGACAAGAATGTTCAGACTTCAGAATTCAGTAACGTAGCAAAGACGGGGACGAACTGCAGCGGGCGCTGCTGATCCTTTGGGCATGCGTGAGTGCGACGCTGGTTGTGTTGTGTGCCTGTGATACATGGTTGTGCAAGGGTGCAGGAACGGTGGGGCAGCCTGTGAGTTTTGCAGGTGCTCACGGAGCCAACGCCACTAGTTTATGCTCGCAACGAGCACGTCCAAGGTGATTGTTTCTCTGGTGGACATGAATAGCTAGCTATAGCATGCAATGAACCGGAAAAAAAACGCAGAGATCGGAAGGGGTGCTGACAGGGAGGGGTTTGGAGTAGGCGATTGATCCCGAAGACGAACATAGGCGATGGATTACAGCGGTGAGCGGCGGACGTCCGTCGGGAGAAAGTCCTTGACTGCCGCTCCATGGTTGACCTCTGCTCAATTCCTTGCGCGCAAACGAGGTGGTCGATGGCGTGGTACCCCAGGATGCAGTGGTCTGTCTTGTAGATGGCGGAGAGAGCCTGGCGCGGTCGGCCATCTCCATGGCGGTTTTAGGTTCGTGGAGAGGAAGAAACGGAGAGGAAAAGGAGGAGAGGTGGAGTGGCGACGGTAGGAGGGAGATGGAAGAGTGGTTAGGGTTCGGAGGGGAACCGGGGGTGGCTTTATGGGAGGGGGAAAAAGCTAGGCCAGGCGCGGTGCCGGTGGAGCTCACGCTGCGTGCGTGACCTCCCGGGAAGACGACAAGATGGGATGAGTTGGGCTCGAAGTGCTGTTGTGTTGGATTAGCCTCCTGGCTTGGTCTTGGGCCTGGCCGGTTGCCTTCTCCTAATTTTTTTTTTGGTTCGTTGTTTTATTATTTTGCAAAAATTGTTTTTAGGCAGTGTTAATAAAAGATTCATGCATCAAACAATTTTAGAAAATTTAGGAAACAAGATTTTATACAATTTTAATCATTTCACAAATTTTAAATGCACGATCATGCAGATGCCATGACATGCGCGAAGAAAAAGAAAACAGACAGGCAAAAGTTCTAATTGGGAGAAACCCCGGGTGTTACAGACGACACCACTAACAAGGGATTGCGCCCTCGCAATCCACCCAAGGCAAGGGGAAGAGAGGTGTCAACTACGGAGTCTTCGTGTTGCGGTTGATTTCACGGGTCAGTGGGCGGATCTCTTCTTCTCGACACCACTAACAAAAGATTCTTGCTCGGAGTGACGACGATGTTCTTCCACCAGGAATCTTCCGATGATCGAACCTATTAGGTTAAAGGCTCAGAAAACGTCCACCCACGTAGGATCCTAACACTTTGAAAGATAAACAAGGGGGGAAGACTCCAAAACAAATAAGACGGGAGGGGAAATAGAATAGAGGTAAGGAGAAAACAAGAATCCTATTGAGATGTTTTCCAAAATAGTTTAGTAGAAATAGTTTTTGACACTCTAGAAACATCGACCGTTAGCGAGGTTAACCTACGGGCTTTGCGGACCCGTTGCTTCGATAACCATTCGTATCGAAACAATATCGGGAATCGGAACCAAGGCTCTGATACCATTTGTCACGCCCAGGGATCGGGCACTATGCAGATTTCAGCATTCCCGCCAAAATTCACATAATAACCGATTCCAGGTTGCCACTTGTGATAACATTACAACAGTTCACGATTAATCCACAACAACAACAGAAAAGGAGATATACAAGAGGACTCAAACGAGTCAAGGAATACAACTGATATAATACAAAGATCCAAAATAACAGCGGAAGTAACAACATAGTGTCCGACTACGGACAAGATACAAATTGGACTAAGAGTCCTGAAGATAACCGAGAGCGTCCAATCCCTGCCCAGGCCAAGCCGGAGGGATTCTCAAGCTAACGTCGTCAGACTTCAAACCTGTTGACTGCAATGTTGAATATGCAGCCACGAAAAGGATTCGTGGGTCAGTACGGTTAAGTACTGGCAAGTGGATAAACCATACTCACAAGAATACCGGCGTAGCCAGTCATCACAAGATACAAATACTTTTGGGTTCAACGGAAAAGGGAAGGGATTATTGCAAATAAGCGGCAGCGGGCTGCACTAACCAACTACAGAGACTCACTACAACATCCGGCTAAAAGAGGGGGATAAGATAGCGTATCGGAACCAACTTGTAGCATCCCAACTTTTAATAAAGATGGAATACCTGTGTAATTGTGCTAGTCCCTGGATCAATTGCTAGCACCACAGTACAAAATGAAATATCATGCAAATGCATCAAATTCTATTACATCGCATGATCCAGTCTTTACAAAATAGGATTACAACTTTCATAGTCTTAGAAGACTAGCAGAAAAGAAAGAAATACAGCGGAAAACATAGTACAACATTGAGCCCATCTTCTTCATGTGCCACAGGCAAAACATGTTGGCGATAGTCTCGAGATCCTAAACGAAATCCTCACTCGTCTTCAGAAATATCTGCAATATGGAATATGCAGCCACAAGGGAGTCAATACAATTTAATGTATTGGCAAGTAACACTATGGTGGATATAAATGGCAAGACTAATACTACTTGCTTACTTGGCTGAGTGGAGTTTTGGCTAAGTTTTTGCATAAAGCCAGTTTTCTCCTATCACTTTTGTAAAACAAGCTTTTCTTTTCAAAAGGGTGGCATCATTGGACTGAAATCCAAGTACCACAATACTCTTCAGTTGGTCAAAATTTTACTTATTGAAAATGGTGATGTGATTCTTCCGTCCTTCCTTGTCCAGCTGCTCATAGTTGTCCATAACCGGGGACACGGCTAAGATCTTAGTTTGTTGACTCTGCAGAGCTTGTGCACTTTCACCTTCAGACCCAACTCAACCCAAACATCCTATACACCCTGAGTGCATTAAGGAAAGGAGAAGAATCGAGACGAGGTCTTTCAGAAGCAAGAATTCAACCCAATGGCAAGACCCGTTCCACCTATAATTATGCTACATCTGCTTGTCAAGCCCAGGCTGAACCCTCACAACTTAGTTGATCAAGACAGAGCCCATATGACTAAAGGCTGCACTGGAAGCAATCTAAACTTGGGGAACATCATAATCACTTTGTTCCTGGGTGGCATTCCTCAAGTGAACAACCCCTCGGGGAGACACTCAACTCTCATCAGCCAAACAACCAAATCCACCCAGGTGGTTCATTGAAGTTGTTACTTAGAATTTTCCCACAACATCAAGTAAAAATCATTTGTCACATTGCATAGCATCTATCAAGTTCTAAGGCTATAAATAACAAGGATAAAAGATATGGTTACACCCTACTAGGATAATAGCATAGCATAATATAACTTAGTAAAATTTCCTATCAATGCATACTACTCAAAAATCAACTAATGCATATATAAAATAATGGGTAGTTGTTGATGTGTTACTTGCCTTGTTGAAGTTGGTGAAGATATCACACTCTCTTCACAAAAGATCGTTGCTCTCCGTACAATCTATTCATTGAAAACACAATAACAAAATAAACAAGCATCCTAGCAATCAAACACATAGGTGGAGAAAGCAAACATAGCAAATGTCATAACAAAGGAGTTGGACTAAGTTGGCTAGGACAAGGTCAAGGTTTGAGTTTTGAAAGATTCATTTCATAATGGTTCAACACATTGTTAAGGAGTTTCCAAAGGTTTACTTGGAAAGGACTAGGTTGAGTTTGATGTGATCTAACTTTATTATAACCATACTTGTCGAGGAAGTTCCAAGAGTTCACTAAGAATAAACATATTACTTTTTCAACTAAAGTAATACATGCAAGCACTTGGTCATATTCACCTTCAAAAATATTTGAGTGACTATGTTAGTATTTTCCATTGTGGCTAGGGTAGGTCTACTAACTTCATCATCAAAGGGAAAATATTACTAAGTCTTGGGTTTTCCATTTGGGTCAATGGTTGGACAAAAATAACTTGTTACTCTTCAACTTGGGTGGATTGCTTCTAGTCCTCATGTGATTGCCTTCTTGAAGATCATCATCATGCCATCTAAGTTGCTTCCTTCCTTGGTGTGGTGCTTCTCTTGGTCTTGATAGATTCTTCATGGCTTTGATTCACTAATTGGTTTGGGTATGGGATGGGCACAAATACCACTAAGTCAAAATTGAAAAGAAAGAAATGGAAGGGATAGGAAGAGAGAGGAAAATGTCTTCTCCTTGATTTCTTCATACTCTTGTACTTCATTGAGTTTCTTCTTGTTTCTTGTGGAGTCTAAGTCCTTCCTTCAATTTATGCAATGACATTCCTCATAGCTCTTCATGTTTCCACCAAGTTGAAAATGAAGTCCCTCCTTCTTGTGCTTGAGTCTTGATCTCCATTTTGCTGACTTGGTGAATTCTTGAAGCAAGAATAGGGGATGGAGGAGTAGATAGAAAACTATGGTGCTAGTGTTTGAGGTTCACTACTTGGTAATTTTAGGGACTTGGTCTTGGATCCAAAAATAGCCACAACAAACAATGGTAGAAAGAAATAGAAACAAAATCTAAGACATAATAACTAGATGGACTACTAAGATGGATTTTTGGCTAAAATACATGGTCATGGTCCAAGGGTGTCCAAAATGGTTGGGCAAGGTTGTTTCTGGTTCAAGGTTGTCAAATGGAACAAATTTGCAAAAGGAACTATATTGAAATTATTTATAGAAATTAATCTATGTCAAAAATACTCAAACAGACAACTAAATTCTAAATTCAATTTTAATTTGATCAACAATTATTTTGGGACAGGGGATATGAAAGTACACATCCTAAGGTTTCCAAATATATTTTATTTACAATTTTTGGATTTGTAAAATTTGAATTATGCCAAATTTCATCAAACAAGCATATTTGAATTTGAACAAATTTAAGTTTGTCAAATTTGAATTTGGCCAGTGCTAAAAGTTTCTAGATGTCAAGGGCTTTTCAAAAAGTCCAAGATTGCTAAATTTGACCAAGTGGTTGAAAAGTTATGATGGTTGCAAGTTGCAGGGACTTTTCTGCAAATCTGCCAAATTAATTCTATTCGGAATAAAAACAGAAAAACAGCTGGGCTACGTGGCTCGCTCTGATTGGTTGCTTGTGCTGACTAGACCGCTGGCGTGGCGTGCTGACTAAGCGCTGAGGTGGATAAGATATTTTGAATCTGGATCGTTGGATCCAGATCCGACGACAGGATACCTCTTCGATCCTTGATCTAATCTCGTGCGTTGACAAAAGACCGGACGGCTACAGGGGCTAGGTATACTCACAGCAGCGCAGGTGGCCGGAGATGGCAAGGACGGCGGCGCTCCGGCGGTCCGTGGCTCAAAAATGGACGGTGGTGACTCTCCCGTGGTCCTCCGGGGAAGTAGAGGACACGCAGAGGCTCGGCGCGACATGGGGATCTCGTTGGTGACGATGGCTCGCTCTGAGGGGTCTTCGATCGACGGCGCGGTGATGTTCCGCAGCGGCGCCCTCGGGTGTTCTCCGGTGAGCTCGCCTGCGTCAAAACGGCTGCGCGAAAAAGTCGATGGAGGTTATCAGCACGTGCGCCAAGATGTGGTGAAGAGAGGAGACCAAAAACGAGTGGCCGTGACTCACTGGTTTAGCCGGAATCCACCTCGGACCATGACGGAACAGCGGGGCTCCGGCGAGCGATTTCGGCGACTTGGATGCATCAATTAGAGATAGAGGAAAGGGGAATGAGAGAGGAGGGTACAGGCGTTAAGTAGAGGACAAGGGGACAACGATTAATGGCTTTAATCGCAAGAATTCACTCGCGAAAAATCATGGCCGAAACGGCCGGCAGTTTCTCTGAACGTTGAAGACGATGACGTCATTGATGACGTCATCAATGTCTTTTTTTTTCCTGTTTATTTAAAATCTTAATAACTTCTGTTTTAATAATCCTATTAAGGTCAATTAAATTTCTAAAATCTTGAAATTTTAATATCTTTCAAACAATATGATTTTTGTAAACTTTTCAACACATTTCAAAATGTGAAATTTGAAAATTGAATAAATACCTAATAGTGACTTGAGGTGATTTTTAATTTATAAAATTATAAAATATAATTATTAGTCAAATATAATTTCAGTGGCTTTATAAAGATCAAATACTATTTTCTAAAACCATTTCAAAGTGTTTTCATCTCTTTTATGTTATGAAAATATAATTAATTCACTAATAGCACTTAATGCCATTTTAAAATAGAAAAAATAATAAAATGGGGTTTTTGATTAAATAAAATTTTAGAGACATTATACATGTCAAATACTATTTTTGGAAGTCATTTATAAACCATTTTCATATTGTATAATTTTAGGATATGAAGGATTTACTAATAGTAACTTAATGCTATTTAATTAGTTCATATCAAATAATTAATATTGTTGATCAATAAAATTTAGAATAAAACCACAATTCATAACATTGTTTTCAAAACCCTCTTTATGTTATTTTCAAAATAATGCATTTTATTTTCACACCTTCATGTTTAAAACTTGGAATAACAACTAAAAGTTATTATTAAAACATTTTATTCTCATCAAATATTTTTGAGGCTTAGGACTTTATTAAGGGTTATAAATTTTTTTATTGTTGTTGCCATAAAATAATTTCAAGGTAATATTTGAATTGAAAACCTCTTAGGTAATAAAGTTTGCTAAAGATAAAATGGTTTTCTTTATGTGAGAAAATTCATTTGAGAGGGTTTTAGGGTTTATGGAATAGAGGTATAATAGGATTAGTAATTTCAATTTCATTGAAATATGCATTGTTTTCTTTTGTTTCTTGCTTCTCTTTTGGTTTTTGGTGACTTACTAAACATGAAAACAAAAAGTTTCAAATTTTAGTGATTTTTGGACTTTCCAAAAATCAGGGATGTTACAGACTACCACCCTTAAAAGAAATCTCGTCCCGAGATTTGGGAAGGATAGAAAGAAGATTAGGTTTGGGTAACTTGGTTCCAAAACAATTGGGTTCCAGAACAACTAGGTGGGCTACCACCCTTAAAAGAAACTTTTGTGGGTTGTCTATTTTCATTAGATTAGAGTGTAGATTGATTTGAGATTGGCTTGAGTAGAACTTTCCTTCGCGGTAGAGCTGTAGACCAACATAGGTATGTTGAACTACCTTTGACACTGAGGGGTCACTCTTTGGGTCAATCAAAAGTCTTTGGGTTCCTCTCAACTTGATCTTTTGATGTCCTTGGAAATCTTTCATCCTGTTGTTGTCATCCTTGAAGGCAAACACCATGCTATTTCTAAGGAAACTCTCATGGTAGGAAAACTCACATTGCTTGATAGCTCCAAGGTTAGCTTGATCCTTATCAGGCAGTTGGCATTGATCATGGATGTGATTGTTCCTTCACACAGAACAAAGAAATTTGATACTAGCATTCCTCAAATGGGATGGCTTGTGTATCAATAGGGTAAAGGTTGTATGATTCCAAATGGTTCTCACTATGGTTGGTGAATGAGTATGGTGTTGGGTTTGGTCTAGTAGGGATGAGTAGAGATTTAGAAAGATGGCTAAGGAAGGTTCTTATCCAAAATAGAAAATCAAGGAAACTCATCTTACAAACAACACATAACAAACATATAGCAACACATTCACCACACCAAACAACATGGTTTTTAGAAAGTACTAATATTGTCATACCACACTCATTGATATGATCAATACACTAACACGTTAACGTTGTTCTAACAAAGGAACTAGATTGGTGGTATCATCTATATCTTCTTGAGCTTTTCTTCATATTCTTCTCTCCATGTCTTGAGGTGTTCTTGATTGTTGGGAAGTCTATGTTTTTCTTCAAATCCTTCAAAAATCTTGAGTGTAGGTCTTCATGTGGTGAAAATACTTCTTGCACTTCTTGGTATGATCTTCAACATTCCTGTCTTGATGGTATTCAAAAGGTAGGTCATCTAGAAAATTTTGAAGGTGAATTATAGATGAGAGGATATGAGAAGAATTAAGATAATTGTTTTGTTTATAGAAAGTTTGAACATAGATTTTTTTTCAATCCTAGGGTATTTTCCAAACTTAGGGTCTCGAATTCTACAGGCAACACAATGCTCTGATACCATTTTGTAGCATCCCAACTTTTAATAAAGATGGAATACCTGTGTAATCGTGCTAGTCCCTGGATCAATTGCTAGCACCACAGTACAAAATGAAATATCATGCAAATGCATCAAATTCTATTACATCGCATGATCCAGTCTTTACAAAATAGGATTACAACTTGCATAGTCTTAGAAGACTAGCGGAAAAGAAAGAAATACAGCGGAAAACATAGTACAACATTGAGCCCATCTTCTTCATGTGCCACAGGCAAAACATGTTGGCGATAGTCTCGAGATCCTAAACGAAATCCTCACTCGTCTTCAGAAATATCTGCAATATGGAATATGCAGCCACAAGGGAGTCAATACAATTTAATGTATTGGCAAGTAACACTATGGTGGATATAAATGGCAAGACTAATACTACATGCTTATTTGGCTGAGTGGAGTTTTGGCTAAGTTTTTGCATAAAGCCAGTTTTCTCCTATCACTTTTGTAAAACAAGCTTTTCTTTTCAAAAGGGTGGCATCATTGGACTGAAATCCAAGTACCACAATACTCTTCAGTTGGTCAAAATTTTACTTATTGAAAATGGTGATGTGATTCTTCCGTCCTTCCTTGTCCAGCTGCTCATAGTTGTCCATAACCGGGGACACGGCTAAGATCTTAGTTTGTTGACTCTGCAGAGCTTGTGCACTTTCACCTTCAGACCCAACTCAACCCAAACATCCTATACACCCTGAGTGCATTAAGGAAAGGAGAAGAATCGAGACGAGATCTTTCAGAAGCAAGAATTCAACCCAATGGCAAGACCCGTTCCACCTATAATTATGCTACATCTGCTTGTCAAGCCCAGGCTGAACCCTCACAACTTAGTTGATCAAGACAGAGCCCATATGACTAAAGGCTGCACTGGAAGCAATCTAAACTTGGGGAACATCATAATCACTTTGTTCCTGGGTGGCATTCCTCAAGTGAACAACCCCTTGGGGAGACACTCAACTCTCATCAGCCAAACAACCAAATCCACCCAGGTGGTTCATTGAAGTTGTTACTTAGAATTTTCCCACAACATCAAGTAAAAATCATTTGTCACATTGCATAGCATCTATCAAGTTCTAAGGCTATAAATAACAAGGATAAAAGATATGGTTACACCCTACTAGGATAATAGCATAGCATAATATAACTTAGTAAAATTTCCTATCAATGCATACTACTCAAAAATCAACTAATGCATATATAAAATAATGGGTAGTTGTTGATGTGTTACTTGCCTTGTTGAAGTTGGTGAAGATATCACACTCTCTTCACAAAAGATCGTTGCTCTCCGTACAATCTATTCATTGAAAACACAATAACAAAATAAACAAGCATCCTAGCAATCAAACACATAGGTGGAGAAAGCAAACATAGCAAATGTCATAACAAAGGAGTTGGACTAAGTTGGCTAGGACAAGGTCAAGGTTTGAGTTTTGAAAGATTCATTTCATAATGGTTCAACACATTGTTAAGGAGTTTCCAAAGGTTTACTTGGAAAGGACTAGGTTGAGTTTGATGTGATCTAACTTTATTATAACCATACTTGTCGAGGAAGTTCCAAGAGTTCACTAAGAATAAACATATTACTTTTTCAACTAAAGTAATACATGCAAGCACTTGGTCATATTCACCTTCAAAAATATTTGAGTGACTATGTTAGTATTTTCCATTGTGGCTAGGGTAGGTCTACTAACTTCATCATCAAAGGGAAAATATTACTAAGTCTTGGGTTTTCCATTTGGGTCAATGGTTGGACAAAAATAACTTGTTACTCTTCAACTTGGGTGGATTGCTTCTAGTCCTCATGTGATTGCCTTCTTGAAGATCATCATCATGCCATCTAAGTTGCTTCCTTCCTTGGTGTGGTGCTTCTCTTGGTCTTGATAGATTCTTCATGGCTTTGATTCACTAATTGGTTTGGGTATGGGATGGGCACAAATACCACTAAGTCAAAATTGAAAAGAAAGAAATGGAAGGGATAGGAAGAGAGAGGAAAATGTCTTCTCCTTGATTTCTTCATACTCTTGTACTTCATTGAGTTTCTTCTTGTTTCTTGTGGAGTCTAAGTCCTTCCTTCAATTTATGCAATGACATTCCTCATAGCTCTTCATGTTTCCACCAAGTTGAAAATGAAGTCCCTCCTTCTTGTGCTTGAGTCTTGATCTCCATTTTGCTGACTTGGTGAATTCTTGAAGCAAGAATAGGGGATGGAGGAGTAGATAGAAAACTATGGTGCTAGTGTTTGAGGTTCACTACTTGGTAATTTTAGGGACTTGGTCTTGGATCCAAAAATAGCCACAACAAACAATGGTAGAAAGAAATAGAAACAAAATCTAAGACATAATAACTAGATGGACTACTAAGATGGATTTTTGGCTAAAATACATGGTCATGGTCCAAGGGTGTCCAAAATGGTTGGGCAAGGTTGTTTCTGGTTCAAGGTTGTCAAATGGAACAAATTTGCAAAAGGAACTATATTGAAATTATTTATAGAAATTAATCTATGTCAAAAATACTCAAACAGACAACTAAATTCTAAATTCAATTTTAATTTGATCAACAATTATTTTGGGACAGGGGATATGAAAGTACACATCCTAAGGTTTCCAAATATATTTTATTTACAATTTTTGGATTTGTAAAATTTGAATTATGCCAAATTTCATCAAACAAGCATATTTGAATTTGAACAAATTTAAGTTTGTCAAATTTGAATTTGTCCAGTGCTAAAAGTTTCTAGATGTCAAGGGTTTTTCAAAAAGTCCAAGATTGCTAAATTTGACCAAGTGGTTGAAAAGTTATGATGGTTGCAAGTTGCAGGGACTTTTCTGCAAATCTGCCAAATTAATTCTATTCGGAATAAAAACAGAAAAACAGCTGGGCTACGTGGCTCGCTCTGATTGGTTGCTTGTGCTGACTAGACCGCTGGCGTGGCGTGCTGACTAAGCGCTGAGGTGGATAAGATATTTTGAATCTGGATCGTTGGATCCAGATCCGACGACAGGATACCTCTTCGATCCTTGATCTAATCTCGTGCGTTGACAAAAGATCGGACGGCTACAGGGGCTAGGTATACTCACAGCAGCGCAGGTGGCCGGAGATGGCAAGGACGGCGGCGCTCCGGCGGTCCGTGGCTCAAAAATGGACGGTGGTGACTCTCCCGTGGTCCTCCGGGGAAGTAGAGGACACGCAGAGGCTCGGCGCGACATGGGGATCTCGTTGGTGACGATGGCTCGCTCTGAGGGGTCTTCGATCGACGGCGCGGTGATGTTCCGCAGCGGCGCCCTCGGGTGTTCTCCGGTGAGCTCGCCTGCGTCAAAACGGCTGCGCGAAAAAGTCGATGGAGGTTATCAGCACGTGCGCCAAGATGTGGTGAAGAGAGGAGACCAAAAACGAGTGGCCGTGACTCACTGGTTTAGCCGGAATCCACCTCGGACCATGACGGAACAGCGGGGCTCCGGCGAGCGATTTCGGCGACTTGGATGCATCAATTAGAGATAGAGGAAAGGGGAATGAGAGAGGAGGGTACAGGCGTTAAGTAGAGGACAAGGGGACAACGATTAATGGCTTTAATCGCAAGAATTCACTCGCGAAAAATCATGGCCGAAACGGCCGGCAGTTTCTCTGAACGTTGAAGACGATGACGTCATTGATGACGTCATCAATGTCTTATTTTTTCTGTTTATTTAAAATCTTAATAACTTCTGTTTTAATAATCCTATTAAGGTCAATTAAATTTCTAAAATCTTGAAATTTTAATATCTTTCAAACAATATGATTTTTGTAAACTTTTCAACACATTTCAAAATGTGAAATTTGAAAATTGAATAAATACCTAATAGTGACTTGAGGTGATTTTTAATTTAGAAAATTATAAAATATAATTATTAGTCAAATATAATTTCAGTGGCTTTATAAAGATCAAATACTATTTTCTAAAACCATTTCAAAGTGTTTTCATCTCTTTTATGTTATGAAAATATAATTAATTCACTAATAGCACTTAATGCCATTTTAAAATAGAAAAAATAATAAAATGGGGTTTTTGATTAAATAAAATTTTAGAGACATTATACATGTCAAATACTATTTTTGGAAGTCATTTATAAACCATTTTCATATTGTATAATTTTAGGATATGAAGGATTTACCAATAGTAACTTAATGCTATTTAATTAGTTCATATCGAATAATTAATATTGTTGATCAATAAAATTTAGAATAAAACCACAATTCATAACATTGTTTTCAAAACCCTCTTTATGTTATTTTCAAAATAATGCATTTTATTTTCACACCTTCATGTTTAAAACTTGGAATAACAACTAAAAGTTATTATTAAAACATTTTATTCTCATCAAATATTTTTGAGGCTTAGGACTTTATTAAGGGTTATAAATTTTTTTATTGTTGTTGCCATAAAATAATTTCAAGGTAATATTTGAATTGAAAACCTTTTAGGTAATAAAGTTTGCTAAAGATAAAATGGTTTTCTTTATGTGAGAAAATTCATTTGAGAGGGTTTTAGGGTTTATGGAATAGAGGTATAATAGGATTAGTAATTTCAATTTCATTGAAATATGCATTGTTTTCTTTTGTTTCTTGCTTCTCTTTTGGTTTTTGGTGACTTACTAAACATGAAAACAAAAAGTTTCAAATTTTAGTGATTTTTGGACTTTCCAAAAATCAGGGATGTTACACAACTACAACTACTCACCAAACAATACCCATCCAATGTTACCCCCTACAAAGGAAGCAACCCAAGGAAAACTCACACTGTTGATTAGGGTGAAGTTCAGGTTATTGTGGCAATATTCCTATTACTAGTCAAATTAGTATTAATTAGGTGTAAGTTGTCTGAGTACTTGTTAGCCAGTACTTTCACCAAGTAATCCATAACCGCGGAAAACACGGCTTCTCGAGAAGATTTATCCCTGCAGGGTGTGCTCCAGTACCCGTACACACTCAAGCCACCAACTAAAACTCAGGTTGGCTTGACACGACCCAAACCATCTCTACAACCCATCCTAGGAGCCACGGAGCTATAAGGTCCCAGCCACGCAGCCGAATACTCAGCGCAGGTGTGCAAAACTCCCGCAGGACACAACACCCCGGCACTATAGGCCTCGCCCTATATGCACCATCATCATCATCAGTAACCATGGGTGATCAACCCATTATGCAAGGAGAAAATAGAACACCCGAACTAAGTGTGGCTCTTCGGACAAGCTGCAGATCAGGTCTAAGTCGAGGGGGGTCCCATACTACCACCCGGATGCGGTGAGCACGCTCATCATGGATCAGTAGACAAGACCCTTTTCCTAATTAGGGTCGACACTAGCAGGCTTCAAAACCCTAACCCGGGCCTCCTGCCGGTGCCTTAACATCAAATTATTATTACCCAGAACAAATAACAAGTTGTTGATTGAATTGAAACCCAACTATCAACTAAACAGGTGATACGACAAAGGATAACAAGACTCGAGCACAAACAAATCTAAGCGTGCAACTACGACACGAGGGCCAACAGGGTAAACAAACAACAGTTAATAGGAAGTGGAAGGAAGGCTATATCATGGCTGCAAGGTAAACATATAATAGGATCGAGACACAAGCATCGAATCAAAAGGCTAGCATAAGAACAACGGAAAGAATCGGTAACAAGTGATGAAAGGCAGCCATTTGGCAGCAAGTGAGTATACTTGCCTGGAATCCAGCAAGTAGAGGTACATCCGAAGAACTAGTCGCTGCTCACATCATCTCAACGTCCTATCCGCGAAGAAGCAACGAACTAGAACAAACATCGGATGCAACAATTACTTTTACGGCAAAAGATCCAGCATGATCCTATTTTATATGCATGGCAAGTTAAAGGGTGCATCAAAATAAATACAGGTCATGATGAAACATTTTAAATGGGCCCAAATGCAAAGATAAGGTTGCATTTGGAAAATCCTAGGTGCATGCATAGTTATTTAAGTGAATTACAAGCAAAAATTAGGTTGAAGTGATTAAATGGCATGGTGGATGATAAAAACAGAATGAATACAACATTAGCTTCAATGTGATAACCATTTGCCAAATTTGGAATTTTAAATATTTAATTATGAATTTTTGCAATTTAAAAGGTTTAATTAAAGCATTGAATTATTGCACCACTTTTAATTAGGAAAAAACAGTAAACAAATTGTATATTTGAAAAGTACAGAGAATTTTGATTGGAAAACATATTTTACTTTTCAAATTTGGAGTTAAAATGAATTAGTTATGATTTATGCAATTTTAAATGAATTAAATAAAGTACATAAAATTGCACAAATTTTAATTGGTCAAAACATTAAACAAATTGCATATTTGGAAAATTCAGGAAATTTTGAGTAGAATACATATTTTATTTATTAAATTTGGATTTATAGATTAGGAGATAAGTAATAGACAAGTTTGTAAAAGAAATAAATAAAATAAATAGGAGTAGAGAAGATGGCAGAGATGGGATTCGAGCTTGCTCTGCCAGCTAGAGTACAAAGAACAGAACCACCGGGATAGCATCAGATTTGTGATATATTCTGACGCTGGAAGAATTAACCAATCACAGACAGTAATTGTTCACGATGTAAAAACATGACAAAAGGGGGAGGCTTGGGCATCCGATGGGGCTCGAACCTGGGTCTCCCACGGTGTGGATCGGGTTCGCAACCACTCCACTGTGTGCGTGCTGGTGACATGATCCAGATCGATCATAAGAAGACATTCACAAGGCGGTGTTAACTGATCTAACACACAGAAGTTCAGAAAATAAAAAGGCGTCCCAGATGGGGATTGAACCAGGGATCTCCCAAGTTGCAGATCGGAGGTAGAGCCACTGCAGTATGCTGCCGAATGTAATTGATAAGTAACCGATACTAGATAACTCAAGAGCATGACGTTAACTGAACTTTTAGACAAGAATGTTCAGACTTCAGAATTCAGTAACGTAGCAAAGACGGGGACGAACTGCAGCGGGCGCTGCTGATCCTTTGGGCATGCGTGAGTGCGACGCTGGTTGTGTTGTGTGCCTGTGATACATGGTTGTGCAAGGGTGCAGGAACGGTGGGGCAGCCTGTGAGTTTTGCAGGTGCTCACGGAGCCAACGCCACTAGTTTATGCTCGCAACGAGCACGTCCAAGGTGATTGTTTCTCTTGTGGACATGAATAGCTAGCTATAGCATGCAATGAACCGGAAAAAAAAAACGCAGAGATCGGAAGGGGTGCTGACAGGGAGGGGTTTGGAGTAGGCGATCGATCCCGAAGACGAACATAGGCGATGGATTACAGCGGTGAGCGGCGGACGTCCGTCGGGAGAAAGTCCTTGACTGCCGCTCCATGGTTGACCTCTGCTCAATTCCTTGCGCGCAAACGAGGTGTTCGATGGCGTGGTACCCCAGGATGCAGTGGTCTGTCTTGTAGATGGCGGAGAGAGCCTGGCGCGGTCAGCCATCTCCATGGAGGTTTTAGGTTCGTGGAGAGGAAGAAACAGAGAGGAAAAGGAGGAGAGGTGGAGTGGCGGCGGCAGGAGGGAGATGGAAGAGTGGTTAGGGTTCGGAGGGGAACCGGGGGTGGCTTTATGGGAGGGGGAAAAAGCTAGGCCAGGCGCGGTGCCGGTGGAGCTCACGCTGCGTGCGTGACCTCCCGGGAAGACGACAAGATGGGATGAGTTGGGCTCGAAGTGCTGTTGTGTTGGATTAGCCTCCTTGCTTGGTCTTGGGCCTGGCCGGTTGCCTTCTCCTAATTTTTTTTTGGTTCGTTGTTTTATTATTTTGCAAAAATTGTTTTTAGGCAGTGTTAATAAAAGATTCATGCATCAAACAATTTTAGAAAATTTAGGAAACAAGATTTTATACAATTTTAATCATTTCATAAATTTTAAATGCACGATGATGCAGATGCCATGACATGCGCGAAGAAAAAGAAAACAGACAGGCAAAAGTTCTAATTGGGAGAAACCCCGGGTGTTACAGACGACACCACTAACAAGGGATTGCGCCCTCGCAATCCACCCAAGGCAAGGGGAAGAGAGGTGTCAACTACGGAGTCTTCGTGCTGCGGTTGATTTCACGGGTCAGTGGGCGGATCTCTTCTTCTCGACACCACTAACAAAAGATTCTTGCTCGGAGTGACGACGATGTTCTTCCACCAGGAATCTTCCGATGATCGAACCTATTAGGTTAAAGGCTCAGAAAACGTCCACCCACGTAGGATCCTAACACTTTGAAAGATAAACAAGGGGGGAAGACTCCAAAACAAATAAGATGGGAGGGGAAATAGAATAGAGGTAAGGAGAAAACAAGAATCCTATTGAGATGTTTTCCAAAATAGTTTAGTAGAAATAGTTTTTGACACTCTAGAAACATCGACCGTTAGCGAGGTTAACCTACAGGCTTTGCGGACCCGTTGCTTCGATAACCATTCGTATCGAAACAATATCGGGAATCGGAACCAAGGCTCTGATACCATTTGTCACGCCCAGGGATCGGGCACTATGCAGATTTCAGCATTCCCGCCAAAATCCACATAATAACCGATTCCAGGTTGCCACTTGTGATAACATTACAACAGTTCACGATTAATCCACAACAACAACAGAAAAGGAGATATACAAGAGGACTCAAACGAGTCAAGGAATACAACTGATACAATACAAAGATCCAAATAACAGCGGAAGAAAACAACAAAGTGTCCGGCTACGGACAAGGTCCAAATTGGACTAAGAGTCCTGAAGATAACCGAGAGCGTCCAATCCCTGCCCAGGCCAAGCCGGAGGGATTTCCAAGCTAACGTCGTCAGACTTCAAACCTATTGACTGCAATATTGAATATGCAGCCACGAAATAGATTCGTGGGTCAGTATGGTTAAGTACTGGCAAGTGGATAAACCATACTCACAAGATACCGGCGTAACCAGTCATCACAAGATACAAATACTTTGGGTACAACGGAAAGGAAGGGGTTATTGCAAAGAAGCGTCAGCGGGCTGCACTAACTAACTACAGAAACACGCTACAACTTCCGGCTAATAGAAAGAAGATAAGATAGCGTATCGCAACCAACTACAACTACTCACCAAACAATACCCATCCAATGTCACCCCCTACTAAGGAAGCAACCCAAGGATAACTCACACTGTTGGATTAATGATGTTCAACTTATTGTGTCAATAAGACTATTACTAGTCAAGTTATTATCATTAGGTGTAAGTTGTCTGAGTACTTGTTAGCCAGTACTTTCACCAAGTAATCTATAACCGCGGAAAACACGGCTTCTCGAGAAGATTCATCCCTGCAGGGTGTGCTCCAGTACCCGTACACACTCAAGCCACCAACTAAAACTCAGGTTGGCTTGACACGACCCAAACCATCTCTACAACCCATCCTAGGAGCCACGGAGCTATAAGGTCCCAGCCACGCAGCCGAATACTCAGCGCAGGTGTGCAAAACTCCCGCAGGACACAACACCCCGACACTACAGGCCTCGCCCTATATGCATCATCATCATCATCAGTAACCAAGGGGGGCCAACCCATTATGCAATGGAGCAAATGGAACACCCGAACTAAGTGTGGCTCTTCGGACAAGCTGCAGATCAGGTCTAAGTCGAGGGGGGTCCCATACTACCACCCGGATGCGGTGAGCACGCTCATCATGGATCAGTAGACAAGTCTCTTTTCCTAGTTGGTCGACACTAGCAGGCTTCAAAACCCTAACCCGGGCCTCCTGCCGGTGCCTTAACATCAAATTATTATTACCCAGAACAATAACAAGTTGTTGATTGAATTGAAACCCAACTATCAACTAAACATGTGATACGACAAGGATAACAAGACTCGAGCACAAACAAATCTAAGCGTGCAACTACGACACGAGGGCCAACAGGTAAACAAACAACAGTTAATAGGAAGTGGAAGGAAGGCTATATCATGGCTGCAAGGTAAACATATAATAGGATCGAGACACAAGCATCGAATCAAAAGGCTAGAATAAGAACAACGGAAAGAATCGGTAACAAGTGATGAAAGGCAGCCATATGGCAGCAAGTGAGTATACTTGCCTGGAATCCAGCAAGTAGAGGTACATCCACGGAACTTGTCGTTGCTCACATCATCTCAACGTCCTATCCGGGAAGAAGCAACGAACCTCGAACAAACACCGGATGCAACAATTACTACTACGGCAAAAGATCCAGCATGATCTTATTTTATATGCATGGCAAGTTAAAGGGTGCATCAAAATAAATACAGGTCATGATGAAACATTTTAAATGAGCCCAAATGCAAAGATAAGGTTGCATTTGGAAAATCTCAGGTGAATGCATAGTTATTTAAGTGAATTACAAGCAAACATTAGGTTGAAGTGATTAAATGGCATGGTGGATGATGAAAACAGAATGTATACAACATTAGCTTCAATGTGATATCTCATTTGCCAAATTTGGAATTTTAAATATTTAATTATGAATTTTTGCAATTTAAAAGGTTTAATTAAAGCATTGAATTATTGCACCACTTTTAATTAGGAAAAAACAGTAAACAAATTGTATATTTGAAAAGTACAGAGAATTTTGATTGGAAAACATATTTTACTTTTCAAATTTGGAGTTAAAATGAATTAGTTATGATTTATGGAATTTTAAATGAATTAAATAAAGTACATAAAATTGCACAAATTTTAATTGGTCAAAACATTAAACAAATTGCATATTTGGAAAATTCAGGAAATTTTGAGTAGAATACATATTTTATTTATTAAATTTGGATTTATAGATTAGGAGATAAGTAATAGACAAGTTTGTAAAAGAAATAAATAAAATAAATAGGAGTTGAGAAGATGGCAGAGATGGGATTCGAGCTTGCTCTGCCAGCTAGAGTACAAAGAACAGAACCACCGGGATATCATCAGAGTTGTGATATATTCTGACCCTGGAAGAATTAACCAATCCCATACAGTAATTGTTCACGATGTAAAAACATGACAAAAGGGGGAGGCTTGTGCATCCGACAGGGCTCGAACCCGGATCTCCCACGGTGCGGATCGGGTTCGCAACCACTGCGCTGTGTGCGTGCTGGTGACATGATCCAGATCGATCATAAGAAGACATTCACAAGGCGGTGTTAACTGATCTAACACACAGAAGTTCAGAAAATAAAAAGGCGTCCCAGATGGGGATTGAACCAGGGATCTCCCAAGTTGCAGATCGGAGGTAGAGCCACTGCAGTATGCTGCCGAATGTAATTGATAAGTAACCGATACTAGATAACTCAAGAGCATGACGTTAACTGAACTTTTAGACAAGAATGTTCAGACTTCAGAATTCAGAAACGTAGCAAAGACGGGGGCGAACTGCAGCGGGCGCTGCTGATCCTTTGGGCATGCGTGAGTGCGACGCTGGTTGTGCTGTGTGCCTGGGCTACATGGTTGTGCAAGGGTGCAGGAACGGTGGGGCAGCCTGTGAGTTTCGCAGGTGCTCACGGAGCCAACGCCACTAGTTTATGCTCGCAACGAGCACGTCCAAGGTGATTGTTTCTCTTGTGGACATGAATAGCTAGCTACAGCATGCAATGAACCGAAAAAAACGCAGAGATCGGAAGGGGTGCTGACAGGGAGGGGTTTGGAGTAGGCGATCGATCCCGAAGACGAACATAGGCGATGGATTACAGCGGTGAGCGGCGGACGTCCGTCGGGAGGAAGTCCTTGACAGCCGCTCCATGGTTGACCTCTGCTCAATTCCTTGCGCGCAAACGAGGTGGTCGATGGCGTGGTACCCCAGGATGCAGTGGTCTGTCTTGTAGATGGCGGAGAGAGCCTGGCACGGTCGGCCATCTCCATGGCGGTTTTAGGTTCGTGGAGAGGAAGAAACGGAGAGGAAAAGGAGGAGAGGTGGAGTGGCGGCGGCAGGAGGGAGATGGAAGAGTGGTTAGGGTTCGGAGGGGAACCGGGGGTGGCTTTATGGGAGGGGGAAAAAGCTAGGTCAGGCG
Organism: Alopecurus myosuroides; assembly: GCA_028641055.1. Lineage (NCBI taxonomy): Eukaryota > Viridiplantae > Streptophyta > Magnoliopsida > Poales > Poaceae > Alopecurus > Alopecurus myosuroides. The sequence continues at coordinate 521,608,300 of CM054057.1, read as the reverse complement.
CGGTGCCGGTGGAGCTCACGCTGCGTGCGTGACCTCCCGGGAAGACGACAAGATGGGATGAGTTGGGCTCGAAGTGCTGTTGTGTTGGATTAGCCTCCTGGCTTGGTCTTGGGCCTGGCCGGTTGCCTTCTCCTAATTTTTTTTTTGGTTCGTTGTTTTATTAGTTTGCAGAAATTGTTTTTAGGCAGTGTTAATAAAAGATTCATGCATCAAACAATTTTAGAAAATTTAGTAAACAAGATTTTATACAATTTTAATCATTTCACAAATTTTAAATGCACGATGATGCAGATGCCATGACATGCGCGAAGAAAAATAAAACAGACAGGCAAAAGTTCTAATTGGGAGAAACCCCGGGTGTTACATGAGGAACAATCATTCTCAATAATGTTGGACACATCATATATATCTTGAAGTTTTGTCCATAGCTCATGAGCGTTCCGAAAAGGCATGATTGATTCAATGACTACATCACACAAAATACACAAGATACCAATAGATACTAGAGTACCGAGATAAGAGTTTTCCTCATCCTCTAAAGATAAATCTTAAGAATCCTTTGGAGGAGGAAAATCCATATCTACAATTCTTCTAACATACTTTGGACCCATGTCTGTAAGAAAATTAAGAATGCAAATTTTCCAAACATCATAATTTCTACCATAAATTATAAAGGCAGGATCGTGCTCTATTTCCCTAAACAATATCATACTCTCTAGGATGTAAAACCTAATAAAGAGAGCCGAGGCTCTGATACCAATTGAACGTGCAACGATGTCACCTAGTGTGTGTGGGGGGGGTGAGTAGGCGATTAAACATTTTCCGGTTAAGGCTTGCTAAATGTGGAAATAAACTAGGTGTTTAAATTAACAACCATACAAGCTAAATATTCTATGGTCAACTAGGTGCACCAACAACTTATGCTAAGCAAGACAAGTAACAAGGTGATAGCAAGATATATAACTTCAAGATCGAAGGCTATCACAATGTAATTTTTTTTTGACACCAATACTATGGGGAAACCCCCACAGCCCCCCATTTATTAAAAAATAGAAGTTATTTACAATATGTACATATTTACAAAAGATTCAGGGGAGTGAATCAATCCATGATGTCAAAAAATCAGAGAGATCTCTCTTCACCCTGTACTTAAGCAGGGTGACTTCCTGTATAAACAGGGCCTTCCAACCTCTAAAATTGGGTTTGATATTCTTGAATATCCAACCATTTCTCTGCTTCCAGATACTCCAGCAGGCTAGAATAATTATCTCCACAAAACAATGACCAGAGAAATGCCTCTTGGCAGTCCTGATTGTAAAGATTGAAGAACCTCGAACCCAAGGAATTTGCAGATAGTTCCAAATCCTTGTATTGTGTGCAATTAAAGAACAAGTGTCTCCAGTCTTCATGAACATGAGCAGAACAAAGAACACAATCAGATGAGTCACTGACTTGCCAATGCCTTCTAACAAGCATATCCTTTGTGTTAATTCTATCATGCAGCAATAGCCAAGCAAAGAATTTATGCTTAGACTGACATTTACTCTTCCAAATCCCATATGAAAGCATATCATCAGGAAGAGGAGCAAAATGATGTTTATAAAAAGAGCTTGGAGAGAACTTGGCAGATGAAATGGAACTCATCCACAGGTCTTTCCGATTTGACTGTAGTCTAAAATTTAGAATCATACTTTTCAACACTAGTAATTCATCATTTGCTTGGGTGGTCAAAGGGAGGAAAAAATTATGAATGCAATCCTTATGTAAGAGAAACTCATGAATAGACTGTAGCTTGTCCTTAGCAAAAGAAAATAACCTAGGAAAGGTTATCTTAAGCAATTGAGGTTGCCAATTATCCTCCCAAAATAGCACAGTGAAACCATTCCCCATAGAGCAGGTTGTGATCTTCCTATATTCCTCAGTCAAAGCCAGAATATTTCTCCACCAAAAAGAACCAGACTCAGTCACTGCATGAGGACAGACTGGTGGTAATAAGCATCAGTTATGAGTTGAACCCAAGGAAGATCTTCCTGATTATAGAATTTATCAAGATGCTTTAACAAAAGGGCAGAGTTTTGCACTTTCAGATTCAGGATACCAAGGCCCCCCTTTCTCTTAGGCTTGCACACCATAGACCAGGCAGCAAGGGAATTAGCTTTATCCTTCCCTCTTTTACTCCACAAACAGTGTCTTCTAGCTCTATCAATGACCTCAATAACACCAGAAGGTATGACCAAAGACAACATGTAATAAGTGGGTAATGAAGATAGCACAGAATTTACCAGCACCAATCTATCACCATAGGAGAGAAAAGAAGAAGTGGCAGAAAGCCTTCTCTCAACTCTATCAATTAAAGGAGAAAAATATTTAATAGTAGGTCTAGTAGTGCCCATAGGCAGTCCCAGATAAGTGAAAGGCATTGTCCCAACTTGACACTGAAAGAAATCAGCCATAGCAGTGGTTTCCTCATGATCAAGATTAATAGGAATCAAAGATGATTTGTGAAAATTGATTTTCAACCCTGTGAAAGCTGCATAAGTCTGCAAGATATCTTTGAAGATAGCCAGATCTTTTTTACAAGCTGGCAGAACCACAATGGTGTCATCAGCATACTGAATAATAGGGAAGTCTTTTTGAACTGGAACAGGGGGAGAGAAGACCATCCTTGTAGGCCTTATTAACAAGGCTCTGAAGTAAATCAGCTCCCTCAACAAAGAGCAGGGGAGACAGAGGATCTCCTTGCCTAACTCCTCTTTTGCAGATAAACTTCTTGCCTAGAATCCCATTTAAAAGCACAGATGAAGATCCAGAAGCAAGGATTTCTCTAACCCAAGTGATAAATAATTCTGGAAAAAACCCTTCACTCTTAGGACTTGCAAAATGGCATCATGATCCAAGGTATCAAAGGCTTTTTCAAAATCAATTTTGAGGACCACAATTTTCTTCCTGGATTGTTGGCACTGGAATAAGAATTCAAAAGACCAAGCAAGACAATCCTGGATAGTTCTACCCTTAATGAAACATATTGGTTATCATGAAGAGTACCACAAATACTGTTCTGCATTCTATTAGCAACCAGTTTGGTGACAAATTTGAGGCAGGTATTAGTCAAAGAAATTGGTCTGAAATCATTGACAGTCTGAGGAGAATTATTCTTTGGGATGAGAGTAATAAAAGAATCATTGATACTCTGCAAAGACAAATTCCCTGAGTGAAATTCATGGCATAGTTGAGAGAAATCCTCTTTTAGCACCTCCCAACACTTTTTCACAAAAAGACCATTGAAACCATCTGGTCCAGGAGCTCTATCAGGCTTAAGAGATTTCATAACATTGGTTATTTCCTCTGAAGTAAAAGGCTCAATAAGACAATCCAAATTATTGGAATGCTTTATATAATTTGAAAGAATTATAGGCTGAGATATATTGATGGAGACCCCCATTCTATTCTTGAAACATGTCCAAAAAGCAGCCGCCTTATGCTGGTGGTCAAGCAATGTTATGCCATCTTCATTTTTAATCTCAGAAATAGTATTAAATCTAAATCTTTCAGTAGCTTTTGCATGGAAGAATTTAGTATTTTCCCCACCAAGTTGTACCCATCTGATGGTACATCTATTTTTCCAATAAGCAGATTGGGAGAGAAGCAACTTATTCAGGTGGGTTTTAACAATATTCCTGAAATTAAATTCAGGCCGACTAAGGCTTCTTTCATCCTCCAAAGAATCCAAGATCAGAATTACTCGGTTGCAATTAGCAATTAAAATCTTCAGTTTAGAGAGATTTCTTCCCCACCTTTTAAGCTCATGCCTTATGTTTTTGAGTTTAGCAGTAATTGTGGCGGCAATGTTGGTCCTCCTAACTGGCCAATTCCAAACTCTTGAAACAAGGTCCATGAAGCCTGGCTGATGAATCCAATGGTTCTCAAATCTAAAAATCTGTGCTTTTGGAATGGTGGTTGATATGGAGATGACACATGGAACATGATCAGAGGTGGACTTATCAAGGGGCATAACCATAGTATTAGGATAGTTCAGAGTCCACCAAGTGCTGGTAAAGAACCAATCCAACTGTTCCAGGAGGGGTTGGTCTTGCATATTAGACCATGTAAAGGATCTTCCTTTTAAAGGAAGTTCAACTAAACCAAGATGGCTAATAATTTCATTAAAGATGAAAATATCATTCATGTCTGCTCCAGGTTTATTTCTGTTCTCAACAGATCGAATAAAATTGAAATCACCCACCAGCAACCAATTTTCATGTGAGGGAATTATTAAATCATGAAGCCATTGGACAAAGATATCTCTATCTAGCCCCCTGCAAGGACCATAAACAGTTACAATGTAAATTGCATAAGTAAAAAAGCTCGGGTATAAAAATAACCGAGGCACACGGAGACGATGATGTATTCCCGAGTTCCTCCCTTTGAGGGGAGTATGTCTCATTGGAGGGGTGTGAGCTCGCCACAAGAGGCCTACTCAACGCCACAAAGGTCTCACCCTATTCTCCGATGAACCTCTCCACAGAGGCCTAATTCACCTTCCACTATAGGCAACCTTCGATCGAGGCACACATCCACAACTTAATTGGAGGCTCTCGATGTCACCACAATCTTGGGGCACGCATACACAACTCAATTGGAGGCTCCCAAGAACACCACAAGTCGTCTCGGGTCCAATACCCAAGAGTAACAAGCTCACAAACTTTCACTTCCACGGATCCTCGTGGAGAGAGCAAACCGATGCAACCGATGCAAATGGAAAGAGCACAAGTGCTAAAATCTTTCACTCTCAAATTCCAACAAAGCAACAAATGCTAATGGGGGAATAAGAGAGGAATAACAATGAAGGATAAACACCGAGAACTCCAAGATCTAGATTCACTAAGTTCTTCTCACGAAGAGGAGAGATGGATTGGTGGAAATGTGAATCTAGATCTCCTCTATCTTCTTTCTCAAAGATATGCAAGAATCACAGGAGTGACTGGGAGAGGGGTAAGTTTTTCCAAAGTCAACAATAGTGGAGAGAGAGGAAAACGGGCTGGAAAAGACTTAGGAACAGACTTAGGAAGAAGACACCTTAAATAGGTGCTAAAAAACTAGCCGTTTTTCGCCCAGAAACGACAAAGTCGGAATAAATACGGAATTTCGGGAATAATTCCGGCCAGCCGGAATATTCCGAGGCATTCTGGATGCTAACAGAGGTTTTCGCGGCCAAATCGGAATGAATCCGGATTTTCCGGATTAATTCCGGATTGCATCAGAATGACTGAACACCGATACGAGAAATGATATAACTTTTGCATACGGACTCCGTTTTCGATGTTCTTGGGCTCGTTGAAATCGCAACGACGAGCACTATAGTAATATGCATAGAAACATTATCGACCAACAATAGAAGATAAAAACAAATGGGAAATATGTTGACCTCTTAAATAGGAACAACCGGTAAAACCTCCAACACGAAAACACACATAACTTTTGTGAATGAACTCCGAATTAGGTGAATCCAATTGGGTTGGAAATATAACAACAAGGAATATCCAAACAAAAAAGGAATGGATAAGTTAGCACACATGGAAGGTGTGGAAACATTCTCAAATCTGAACCGGATATTTTCACCATCGAAAACGCAACAAGTTTTTCTTATCAAAACCGTTTTCGATAAACCTTGCCTTGCCATGAAGATCACGACAAGCACCAAAAACCCATGGAGATAAAATCCAAAAAAGAACCAAAAAATATGATATGCAAGTATGAAAAGGTTTGAGCTCTCCACAACAACTCGATCACGTTACTCACTTGAGAGCCCCTCTTGATAGTACGACTATCTATCCTATAACCCGGTGTTCCAAAGAAATGAGAACGGTAAAATAGAAAATCTATCAAGATCATACCTTTGCCTTGAGCATTCTACTTGAGATAGATGATGACGATTTTGACTCTCTCAAGATGGATCATCTTTCTTGACCGTGCTTGCTAGCACATGCTCCACTTGATGAAGACTTGCAAGTTGCTCCCCCATACACCATTATGAGAGAGACTAACTCCCTCATACACCATTATGGGAGAGACCCTTATCAAAAAAATCTTCACGAGGCCACAATATCCAAATGGGTGGCAAGCATCAAGCATAAGATTTCATCGAGATGCTTCACTTGAGCTTCCACGTCAAGCTTGATGACAAACACCGCTTGACGACGACATCGACCATGGGCTATATGAAATCTTTCTTTTGATGCTAGCTCATGGAAAGATACCTAACCACACATAGAGATGCCACACACACATCACGGGTTAGTTCACAAAGCTATATGGACAAATTCTTACCATACCACGAGATAGATAATCCCACTTGGTACATATTGTAGCTTTGTGTGTTGATCACTTGCTTAATCAAGCTTGTATCTTTTCTTTTCACTTCAAATGATGATGTCTTGAAGATAATCACGAAAGATCATCTAATCTTTTTCTTCAAGACACACTAGCAATATGCACAACTCTATACATGACCATTCTTCATATAAATCGTTGAATATAACAATGGTTCTCATGAAAGCTTCTAGAGTTCAACACATGAACTTCAATATTTCTTATCGACAAGATCTATAAAAATAACTCATTGCAAACATTAGTCCATAAGGATTGCCATTAATTACCCAAAACAGTACTATTTTTGAGATCGATTAACTTCTACAAAAAAATCTGTCCACTATTATTAATTAAAATTTTAATATGTTCAATCAAATGCGCGAGTGACGAGCCATCTTGGGCCGACTTTTCTGTGATAGTTGCAAGCGTACATGAGTAGTACAAATCAACTATAATTGGATGTTCACTCTGCATTGCCATGGATAGACCTTGTTCGCATGCCCGTGCCTTAGCTTTTTTTTTATGAGAATGACATGAGCTCTGCCAAAATGTATTAAGGCATTGTTACTTCTAGCCTCATATTGAGAGTGTATTTTATAGGATTGGAGAGGACTATCCTGAATTTCGGAAAATCTTCACTACTCAGTTTAGTACTCCGGTTTGGGACGAGATAATCTCTACATATTCCCCACCAACCAGCATATTTTTTGGAAAACGCTTATATTAGGGGTACCTAACGCACGCTAGCGCAGGTCCCTTGCTTCGCTCACTCCTTTTCGTGCGTGAAGAGCCCATTTGGGTCGGCCTGACTGAATTTGTTAGCCCAGTTAGCAACAATTTATCTGGTTAGCCCAAATTTCGTATCAATTTTTTTCCAGCAGCCCACTACGTGCATACATGTAAACACTAAGTGTTTACTTCATATGTTGCGTACGTGTTTAAAAATTATAACAACTTCGCACTATTCTGTTGAGAAACCACAAGGGAGATGTTGCAATGTTTTCTGGATGATTTTGTAGAAAATACTTATATGACTATTAGAATTCATTTGGAATGATATGTTTATGTCATTCACATGTTGCAAACATATGATTTTATTGTTGCTATCGATTTACTTTTTGTTGAAATAGGGGATAATTTTTGTTGCAACCGGAATGGTGACAGATTATTTTGTTGCTTACCAACTTTTTAATTGATGCAAATAATTTCTTTTGTTGTAATAGGTTGTGATTTTTCTTGAATTGCTTGAACTTTTTTGTTGTAACGCAATAAACACATTGTTTAACTATTCTTTGTAACATTACTTATTTTCGATTTGTTTTGGAAAATTTTGTTGCAATACTTTTTTTTGTACACGGGGTGATAATTTTGTTGCGATACCAGTGAATTTGTTGGAATGACAGTTTTGCTGTAATTATCGAAATGACCGGGGGCAACACAATATACCCTTTCGTTTTAAGTGGGGCTGCTGTGGAATGCGGATTCTATATCCGAAAAATAAGGAGGCTAAAATATAAAACCGTGATGTGCTGATTCTAGCCGTTGGATGAAGATCGGAGGGCTCAAAAGATGACCTACGTTTAGCAATTTTAGGAAACCTGGGCCTAGGGCTGGCCTTATTTTTCTCTACATTAAAAATTCTACCCCATACTAGTGTATTGGGAGAAGAAAATATTTGTGAAAATTGGGTAAAACAAAAAAATTACCAAATCCCCAGTCCCCTCAAGTATAAAAATACACCTCCAAGAGCTTAAAAAGGGCAGGAGCAATCTGAAACGGCGCCTCTCCCTGTAACCAGCGAGCAGTCCGAAAAAGGGCCCGATCTTCCAATGGATCCATCCAATTAACCAGCTGACGACAGACCGGACAACTCTCATCTCGGAGTATCATGCCCGCAGTGTCATTATCACTCTTAACAGAACCATCATGGTTCAGTTTTACTTAACCAGGAGACGGTCTGGGCCATCTGCTGTATGTGTTCTATGCCCCATCTAGACCAGCTGCCTCTTCTGTTCCCAGTGTCTGCTTCCCTTCAATCAGACGACGAAGGTTTGGCATGAGTAATTTCATTGCGAGCATACCACACACGCCATGCCATTAGCAGATTATATTCTGGTTCCTGAGATTTACATACTGTACTATTACAACAACCGCGCTAACTAATGCAGCATCAAAACCGGAAATTAATCACTTCAGGAGAACATCACAACTAATGTGTTCGTCGCGAGCTCACAAACGAGAAGGGTGGGTGCCCAACGACACCTCAAACCCCAGGCTCGCGGCCGTCACGGGCTTCAGCAAGCTCTCCGGCCCGGCTTCGATCACCTCCACCAGCCGCGGCCACAGCCTCGTGCCGCCCACGAACCACGACCCGTCCCCACTCGGGCAGGGCACAGCCGTCACGGAGGCCGACCCCAGCCGGCTGTGCCGCAGCCACGGTAAGACCAGCCTCGGCTTCCCGAACCCCAAATCCCCGTCGATGGCGAACGGCAGCAGCCCAGAGATCACCAACGCCGGACTGCCGAGGCCGAGGTTCACCGCCTCCGTCCACTTCCCACCGTCCTTGTACGCCGCCTTCCTCTCCTCCACCCAGTCCACCAGCTCCTGGAACCTGTCCCTGGTCATCACCCCCGCGATGGCCGCGCGCACGGCATCGGCGACGTCGTGCAGCGGCGCGCGCAGCAGCTCCGCCACGTTCGCCTCCCGGGACGTGTAGGTGACCACGTTCCCCATGTACAGGTCCAGCGCGCCCTCCGACGGCTGGACGCACTTCCGGCCGTCAACGATCCACGCCATCCGGCAGCTCGGGTCGGACTCGCCGACGGCCCGCGCCAGGAGCTTCCAGACGTGCGCGCACAGCGCCACGAAGCGCGAGGTGCGGCGGCCGCCTCCCGAGGCCGCCCTCTGGAGCCCCGCGAGGTCGGCCGCGTCGATGCGGTACAGGCGCCGCTCCATGGCCGCGGCCAGGAGGGGATTGATCATGGTTTCCGGCGTGAATCGCGCGAACTCGGCGTCCAGCGACGGGCTGTACCGCGGCGGCGACCGCGGGACGAGCAGGGACCGGTCGAGCCGAGGCTCGCGGGAGAGGCCGCCGCCGGTGCGGACCATCTCCGCGAGGCTGTTGAGCAGCAGGATGAACGCCCTGCCGTCGGCGAGGAGGTGGTTGGTGCCCACGGTCAGCGCGAAGCCCCCGCACGCGAACCGGACCAGCTGCAGCGACATGGCGAAACCCGCATCGAAGGGGATCTGGATCAGACCAACCGACCGGTCGACGTGCGCGAAGTCGACGGCGGCGAGGGGCACGGCGGCGTCGGCGACGACCAGCTCGGCGCCGGCGTTGGAGCAGGCGACCTGGGGGATGTTGGTCGCCGGGTCGCGGACGACGCGGCCGGCGAAGGGGAAGAAGCGCGAGAGGTAGGCCGGGAGCGCGGCGCGGACGGCGGAGAGCACGGCGTCCAGGCCGCGCGGCGGGGGGACCGTAGAGGCAGAGGAGCCAGATGGGGAAGGGGCCTAGGACGAGATCGAGGTTGGAGACGGCGTGGACGGCGGGGAAGTCCGGCGGCGGGTGCGAGGCCTGGATGAGTGTCCGGCTCGCGATCTCGAGGTCAAAGTGCTCCAGCGGCATTTCGGCGACCGCGTGTCGAGGCTCGTGGGCGGGTGGTGCGTGCGCAGAACTGAATACTTCCAAGTGCGACCATCTCTCTCGCTCTTTTCTATTGGCCGATCGAGGAAGAGCGCCGGCGGGGATTCTCTGCTTTGTGGTCACCGGTGGCTCCACTGAGTTTAATAAACTGAGAGTTGTTTACGTAGCTAAATCACTACTAGATTTGTTCAGCTGAATTTGAAGGACATGTCACAATCCTGGTAATCGGGTTGGGTTTGGTCGGGTCGACCTCTTTCAAACCCATGCCCATTTTTTTTTTTTTTTGAAAATACCCATGCCCATTTGTTAAATGGGCAAGGATCTCTGTCCACGACCCTGTCCATGGGCACTGGGACATGTCCATGTCTATGCCCGTTGGGTCGTCGACTCTATCGGGTAACCCATCGGGTTAAAGTTTTGCTTTTCCGTAAATGGCATGCGATGAAATAAAGTTAGTAAATAATTATTCTAGTTAGTTCATATGTACAATAATGGGGCAAAACAAATGGTTATTGCTGCTAGTGGCGTACGAGAGTGGAGTTGGCTAGCTGTTAGGTTTAGATATGTTACTTGTAGTGTATTTACATAAAATGTATGAACTATAATGTATATTTAAAATTTATATGATCATTAATATTAATCGGGCGATCCATCGGGTTGTCCATGGGTATAACCTTGTACCCTACCCTACCAATGACTAATCGGGTCACCCATGCGTCTTACCTATGGGCGAAGTTGGCGACCCATACCCTACCTATTCGGGTCGGGTGCCCATGGGCGGACATACCCATGGGTACAATTTCAAGTGGGATGGGATTTCCCATCAATCCCACGGTAGAAATCCCACTAATCCCACTAAAAAGTCCCACTAATCCCGTATGGGCTAATTGGGATGAGCCCACTTAACCCCATGGACAGCCCACATACCCCACTTTCATCCCCTAGCTGAACTCGCTCGTCCCCAATCTCAAATCGTGTGGCTCCATGGAGCGCCGTCGGTCTTCCTCCCTATGCCGCCGCTCGACTTCCCCTCTGGCGCTGGCACCAACTGGTTCGCGCCCGCGGCCGCGCCACCGACTGGACTCACCTGCGACTCTGTGTTGGTCGCGTCGGACGCGGCGCCTCGGCCACCCTCCGCACCCGCCTCGCCGGCGCCGCGACGAACAAGAGACGTCTGGGTCTGGGCCCTGCGGCCAAGGGGCGAGCCGGGAAGCGGAGGCCGCGGGCGTCCAAGCGCGTGCCCACCACGTACATCAGCACCGACCCCGCCAACTTCCGCCTCATGTTGCGGCACGTCACCGGTGTCCAGGCCGGGCCGACCGGCGACGACCTAACCATGCCCGCCTCCTTCGACGCGTCTGCCGCCGCCGCCGGGCTGCTGGACTGCCCCACTTACGACAGCGCGTTCGCGGACGCCATGCGGCTGCCATCCGACGCGGCGGCGATCCATCACCGTCTCCAGCAGCAGCCGTGCTACCCGACGCTGGACTCGTGGAGCATCACCGTCTCCAGCAGCAGCCGTGCTACCCGACGCTGGACTCGTGGAGCGTCATGTACGAGAGCGGCGAGCTGCTCTAGCCAGCCGACCGATCAAATCCAGCTCATGTACGCCATGCAGTATTAACGAGGACCTCATCTACACATTGCTAGCGTGCACGAATGTCAGCCATCGCCTGTAAATGCCCCGCGTACCTGCTTGTATCTAGCTGTAGCATGCACATGATCGGCTGATTTAGGTGGGATTTTGTGGGATAAACGGGACATCCCGCAAATTCCCACTAAAATCTTGTGGGATAAGTGGGACTTACAAGATGGGATAAGTGGACTCTTTTACCAGGTGGGTAGTGGACGTCCCAATCCTATCCCATTTGAAATCTTACCCATGGGTCGGATACCTGTCACGCCATATTATCCTCGCCGTCGTCTTCTCCACGGCGGAGTGCCCGTTCCCGGGCAGGACATATCGTGATACGCCATTGATCTTCAGGTATCACTACATTTCAAACCGGACTTCCATCGTTTTCGATTTCATTTCAATCGGACATACAAATATTTGTTTGATACTAGGAAGGGGTAGGGAGATGAATAGGAAGCGGGTTTGACGCAGTCCCAGGAAACCCACTGTGTGATCTCGCCGTCGAAAATCCACAAAAACCTGGTACTCCCTCCGATCCATATTAATAGGTGATGAAATGGATGTATTTAGACATATTTTATTGCTAGATACATCCACTTTAGCACCTATTAATATGGATCGGAGGGAGTACCACAATCTAGAGAACGAAAGTTCAGGTATCACTACGTATCTGTGTTGGTGCATATGATGACGAACAGTGATCAAGAAAGCAACATCCGCCCGGTCCGATCAGATCGGCACAGTTTGGCTTCTATCTTTTCGCGATGGTGACACCGGTTAGTGGTGATTTGATGGGCTGTTTGCTAGCTTGTTTCGAAATGTGGATAAAGGCTACGCACGCTCGCGGGAATGAAGAGCTTTAATCAAACTCGAGCGAAAGCCAGTCACGTCGGGCGAGAGGTTGTCGTCCGGCGAAGTAGCCGTGGTCCGTGCTCATCGGTAGTCGCGGCAGCCCTCCACAAAAATCTTTATCACTTCTCCCGTACAGAATCCGAAGGGGGACGGGGTTTCGAAGTCCAAGACAACGTGGATAGGTCTTAACTTAACCCGGCTCATTCCCGCAACCCGCGCGTGCATCGTGACGAGTCGAGACGGACGGCGGAGGAGTGCGCGTGTAGCACTCTTCTTCTCATACTCATACACCGAGGGCGTGTTTGATAGCCCGGCTACCCTGAGAAAATATCTTCCCACCCCATTTTTTTTTCCTGTTTGTTAGCCTGGGTCGTGCGTGTGCGCCCGTGCCCACCTCGCCTCGAAACGCATGTGACCTCTGTCGAGGAGAGAAGCTCAGATCGAGCTTCTCAACTCAGCCATGCCCGCCTCATACTAAAAAGTCCCACGTGTGGGCCCCACCTGCGCCATGCGCCTCCCACCGCATGCTCTTCTCTCCTTCCCCACTCCCGTCGCTCAACCCCGCCGAGGTTCCACCGGCAAGGCTGTAACATCCCACTTTTGCTAATAAAGGGTTTGTGGTGTTGTGTTCATCTCATACATGCATGAAAACCTTGGTTACAAATTTGGATTTGAATCTAACAAATGAAATGAGAAAAAATACTTAAATTGGTAACTCCCAAAGTTGTTCTAAAATTAACAAACCAAGTTATGATTTTGTTGGAAATTTGATGAGATTTCCAGATATTATTTTTGTGGAATTTTAATCTTCCAAAAAGGCCCTCAACTTTTCAAATTCTATTATGTTTCAAAAGCAGAAAGGCTTATTTGCAATTCTTCTGGAAACACATGGGGTTATGGGGATTTTTTTCTCCCTTTTTTCAACCTCCTGCCAGAAGGATGAACGGACAATGGAGGTGCCACCTCCTGCTTCTAGGGCTTCGCTGCGGATCAAGACCTCGAGGAGACATCCGGATCGACACTTCCCCTCGCTGAAACCCCCTATCCCCTCCTCTCTTCCTCCCTGCACTCGCGGACGGCCGAAACCCTAACTGGCCGTCGCAGCCACCGCTCGTCGTTGGTGTTCCGGCCATCCCCGAGCCCCGTCGTGGCCTTCAACCTCACCGCCATCTCCTCCTCTCCCTCCTCGAGCTCATACAGCAGACGGGAAGCCCCAGAGGGCCTCAATCGCGCAGCCCACATCTGCCTCGGCCGCTGTTGTTTTCTCCTCACCGCCGGTGATTCCGGCGCCGCCTTGCCACTCCGACCTGCTCATCATCTTCATGGTGAGCTACTGCACCCTAGGGTGCCCTCAACTCGCCCATCCTCCTCTGGTTTGTCCTGTCGCCGCCGGCCACCGTCCGCCGACGCGCAGCTGCTCGCCAGCGCAACTCCGGCGACAGAAAAGGGGAGGCGCTGCCAGCCCTTGACTCCCCGTGATCTCTTCTATTTCGCGGTGTAGATTGATTTCAGTTTACGCGCGAAATCGGCCGGTTGCGCCTTGGCAGAGCAATTCCGGCCACGGGATGACGTCATGTCTGCGACACGCGGGCCCGGCCTATCAGTTTCCTTTTCATTTATTAAATATTTATTAGATGGAAAATATCTGCCAGGTGGGGCCCCCGGTCCCTATTATCAAAATTCCAGAAAATATCATGCCCTAGGAACGAGTTCTCGCCTTTGAAGCCAAGACTGAATGTGCAATCACACGGGGCTTGGATTCCTCTCGGTCTCAACTTGACTAGTTTGCTCCATGAGTCGCCTAGTTCGGGCGTTCCATTGGGATTTGCGGGGATATTAAAAATGTTTTCAAAACTAGGATGTGGTGGTGCATCGGCGCTCTGTGGATAGATAACCGTCGAGCATTGCGCACAACGATAGAGACCCGGCAGGAGATGGCCACTTCCTATTGGCGGACCATCTCTATTCGGAACGACTCATGGAATAGGCGAACAAAGGGAAATGTCGTGGTCAACCATCCTCTGTCGGTACTTCCCGGACAAGTGTAAATCTAGTGGCACTAGGAGTCGGTTGGTATGTGTGGGTAAATTTATACACCCCTGCAGGGTTAAATCTTTTCGAAAAGTCGTGTCCACGGTTAAGGACGACTTGGTGAAGGATTCTAGGATCATAGATAATTTGCACTTGACGTAAAAGATGTTGTCAATGAATGGTTGGTTTCAAGAGGTGTTTCCGACTATCAAGTGCTGGAGAAGATGCTTCGGAGGATTCGAAGACAACGCACGAAGCTAGTGTGTCCTTTTAAAAGATCCGTTTAAAAGCTTCTTTATCTCCCTCTATTTGAAACAAAGATTTCTTTATGCAAAAGAACCTTCATAACTCCTTTACGAGCAAGAAAATTTATAATAGGTTAATTAAGTCTTGTTGGGTACCTCCAGTACTCATATTTGCTTCAACTTGGTTCAGGTCGAGTTCCTCACTTTGGTGGTGTTTTCAACATGGACATCGAGGAGTAGTTTAGGGTTCCCACGTAGCAGCCTGGAATCTATGGGTTGGGACGTCGCCTTATGTTGCGGCCTCTTAGGCCTTTTGCTATCTTGTTGACTAGGAACACAATTTGCTTTCCGTTGTCGGATGTAATATTGGGGCATGTGACTTCTGTTTGTAAAGTTATACTCTAGTAAGACTTGCTTTATACAACTTCATGTCTAGAGTTACTGCTTTGATCGGTTGTTGGTTTCGAGCTAATTGTTATAAAATTTTGTCCATGCCTGCGTTGTTGTCCCAGTCGAGGGGTTGTGGGGCCGATGATCCATTTCCGAGGACGTCTGCTGATGTTTACTCGCTCTGGGCTTGGTAACCTCAGTAACCCTCGATTGTTATTGCACTTCACGGACACATAACATCTTTGTATAGCTTTGGTCCCATCCCTTCAGCTTCATACGACTCGTGGACGCTTTGATATGCATAGTTGGTTATGACTAGCATGGACACAAGGAGTAGTAGTACCGATGTTATCCGGCATGCGTGCCGATGAATACGGTCTACCTGCCGTTATTTGTTGCGGCCAGGACTGGTAACCCCGAATCCCTTGTGGGTCCATGATTAAGAGCGCATAACAGTATGTATACCTTTGGGTCCGGGGTCGCGACAAAGGCCTGCCCCCAGAGGCCCACGCTGCCCCGCCGCCTTGACGCCTTGCCAACCCAGTTGTGCCAACGTAGCGCCGGGCCGAACCAAGCTCTGTCGCGCCATGAGTATTACTGCCACCGCCTCCTAGCGCCTCCACGTCTAGCACCGTTGCCTAATCGCGCTGCCATGAAGGGCCAGCGCTGTCGATTAGTCATATAGGAAATTCCCTCGGATGATTCGGTAGGGTTTCGAGTAAGAGAACGAAATAGGCGCTGGTGACTACGTCGGCTAACAGGGGGCACGATTTACCCAGGTTCGGGGCCCTCGTGGAGGTAAAACCCTTACTCCTGCTCTTCTGATCTGTATTATGAGTAGATCGATTACAAAGGTGGGTGCGCAAGCTGAGAGATAGATCTCGAGCTATGGCTATGGCGGTGGAATATTGATTGGATCCCCCTCGGTGGTTCTCCCAGCCTTAATAAAGGTGGCTGGGTCTCAAACCGTACCCGAGGGGGTTACAAACCCTTACTCTAACGCAGTGGAGACTTTCCATCTTGACCCGCAAGTCTTGCGGGTGGGCTTCCACTGGGCATTCTAGAGCTGCGGGGTAGCGCCTCGCATTGGGCTTTAGTCTTGGGCCTTGGACATAGTAGGCCCACTCGACAGGTCCTGGATTCATCCCCACGTTAGTAGCCCCCGATGTTTGTTCGACTGAATTTAGTTGAGTAAGCACTCAAAGTTCGTTTCTGGATCTTGCGACTGAGTAGTCAAATACCTGACTTCAAGGGTGTGTACTCGAGTATCGAGTGATAAATGCGCCTTGTGTTGGATTTTTTCACAGAAGGGTATGGCTCAGTTGCTTGGCTCTCCCGAAATATCAGGGCCAATTAATTGCATCTTGGGCAAAAAAAGTTCTGGCCAACACGAATTCGAGACCTCCGACTCGAACTCGGCGAAAAGATCATTGCGACTGGGCCGTTGAGGTCTTATCGAGTCGAACTTAACCTTAAAGGGGGTACTCGGCGCGTCTGCTAGGATCTTTATTCATGTTGTTGACATGGAAAGCTTACTGGAGGATGCAGCTCGAGTGCGATTCCAGGCCCAAAGGAGAGATCCTTGGGTCTTATCTTTGTACTAGAAAGAATACGGAATTCGGATGTGCCTAGTCGATCGAACGACTCGGGATTAAGATGGTGTGTTAGCACACCGTGATGCAAAGTTGCGGGAGCCGCATACTTGCGGTTTTATCTTGGATGCACTCTAAACGCTATTTTGTGCATTTTTTTAGCGAGATAGTCTTCTTTTTCTTGATCTTATGCGAAAGAGATTTTGTGTAACGAAGTTCATACGAAAGTAATTTCGTATCAAAGTATCCATACGAAAGAGATTTCGTGTCAAGGTGTCCATACGAAAGATATTTCGTGTCAAAGTGTCCATACGAAAGAAGTTTCGCGCCCTGATGCTCATATGAAGAGATTTCGTGTCATGAGGTGCGCAGTGACGTCACCACGCACTCGCCTGCTCCCGATGGGACGTGACGCAGTGGGGCAGAGCGCGCAGGGCCCACCTTGCCAGCTTTTTGACCGGAAACGGGAGGTCGCATGTCGATTTATCCGCTGGTCGTGCAGTAATTATGCACGATCTTACGTAAAAGATCGTGCGAAGGTAACCGCCCCTCGTCTCCTCGTTTCCGCTTCGCACGTGGTAGCAGGGATGCGTCCCACCTTAGTAGATCAACGGCTCGTAGTATCCTAGCCTTCGTATAAATAACGGGCCTTAGGGAAAAGGTAACTTTCCCGGCCCTCATTCATCTTCTTCCTCCTCTGGCGCACACCTTCCCCTCTACGAGCACGAACCAAGTCCCAATGGCGGGAGGTAAGAAGCACGGCGCAGCCGCGGCGTCTGGCTAGGAGGTGGCGAGCGCCTCCATGGCGGCCCCAGTGAGGACGACGGGCGATTGGCGCCCGTCTAACGCCACGAAGAAAAGCGTCGTCGAGATGCAGAGGGAGAGACTGCTCCCTCCTGAGGACTCCAAATGCGTCCGGATGTCGACGAAGAAGGAGAAGATGCCCAATCCACTCGCCACCGAGCGTGTCACTTTCTCGGAGCATGTTGCCCGAGGTTTGTCATTTCCTCTCCACCCCTTCCTTATCGGGCCGCTATATGTCTATGGCATACAACTACACGACCTCCCTCCTAACGCGATACAACATATTTCGTGTTTTATCGTGCTTTGCGAGTGCTTCCTCGGCATTCACCCGCATTGGGGGCTCTGGAAGGCCATCTTCCAGGTGTGGATCTTTCGGAAGAAGCCCCTGCCAGGCGAAAGGATCGGAGAGCTGCTGAGGACCGGAGGCTTCGGGATCCAGGCGAATAAAGACTTCCCCTACCTGGAGATGAGTTTTGTCGACTCAACTCAAGGGTGGCGTCGGAGGTGATTTTACGTTGAAGACAACGGCGCGGGTGGTGTTCCAGAATTCCACCTGTTCGTCATTTTGAAGCGGAGGAAATCCTGGACACACTCGCTGTCAGCCGAGGAATCCAAGGTAGTCTCTCCTCTTCTCGCGAAAGTGGCGCGTTTACGCGACAAGGAGCAGGGAACCCCGTTGAATGGGATACATTTGGCGGGTGTGTTTCTGCGCTGGAGGGTCCAGTCACTTCAAGATAGGCCGACTACCTTGTGGGAGTACACGGGTGTCAACGACCAGAGCCGGACGTGCAACGATGTTCTTTCGAATGCGGAATTCGAAAAGAAGACCGTGGCCATCACCAGCTTGAAGAAAGGAGAGAGCTACTCGATGTGCCCTCTCACCCCTTTTGACGCCGAGCACCCTCTGAATGAGGTAAATTTCTTATCCTTTCTCTTTACTCTGTATTTCTTTATGTTTTAGGTTTTCATCGATTGAACCGCCTTCTTTTCTTCTTTTGTCTTTGCAGAACCAGGATGTGGTGACGTGCTACCCGCCACTTTCTACGGATGATGGCGTCTCGGATATTCTGGCGAGCAACCTCGAGGCTCCTCCCGAAGCCAGCTTTGCGGACGCAGAGTCCAGTTTTGGACGAGAGGATGTGGATGAGGAGGAATAGGAGGAGGAAGAGCCACTTCTTTGTCGCAAGCATCGCAAGGCGGAGGAGGCTGAGGTCACCTCCAAGCATAACTCCTTGAGTGACGATCGTGTCGAGGAGGTTGAGCCCATCCGGGCAACTCCCCTCAGCGTGCTTCCTCCCGCCATGGACGAGTCGAAGATCTCCACTGCCTGGGACCCGGACAACCTCGACGATGATGATGAGGACGAGTGAGTCCCGTATTTTTCTTTTGACATAGAGTTTCTTTCTTCTTTTCTGATTTTAACTCCTGTTTTTAGCCTTGTGACCATCAGCGCGGATCAGTTCGCGTCCTCGGCTCCGTCTGTGAAGCAGAAGGAGGCCATCGCGAATCCTGCTCCAGCTTCAAGTCCCACTCGACGACCCCAAGCCCAGCGAAGGAGATCGACGTTTCGGAGTACGCGATGCCTAGTTTGGCGGGTGGGTGGCCTGGATATGCCAGGGCGTCAGCGAGCAAGGAAATTTCGTGTAGTTCGGCTGAACCCTTGTCAACCGCGCAGGGCAAGGTGAGGTCTTCTTATCTTTTTGTATCGGGTTTACGGCAGTGCTCGGAGCAGCCCCCGAGTCTATGGTCGACTGCTTGCAGTTGGCTATAGGCTCAAGTCGAGACTTTTGCTTTCTTGTTTGTTTCTTGATTTTGGCTTTTATCGGGTGCATGGCAGTGCTCCCGATGGGAGTAGCCCACGAGGCTATACTTGACTGTGTACAGTCGCGTATAGGCTCAAGTGATGTCTGTGTAACCCGCAAAGAGTTTCTGCATGCTGTCCTTGATTCCCTGGCGGCTTTTGGGCGCCGCCTTCTAACGGCTGAGGCGGAGTGCACTCCTCTTCCGGGGGGGGGGGGGGGGGGAGCGTGACCAGCTCGTCCAAGATGCCCGTACTTTACTCGGTGAGTTGACGCATGCTTCTTATTTTGGCTCTGCTTCTCCCGGCTGCGATTGTTATTTTGACGTGCACACTCCATGTCGCAGACGAGGTTATTCACTTGAAGTCCGAGAAGGCCGAGGCTAAATCTCGGGTGAAAGATCTTGAGAAGAAGCTGTAATCTACCCAAAAAGAGTTGGAATCCACTCGCAAGAGCGCAGCCGACCGTATCGCTGAATCTCACTAGTCCTTGAAGCAGCTACAGGACGCGGGTGCGGCGCACGACAACGACTTGGTTGGTGTTCTCCGCCCCGTAGCCCAATCTCTGGCTGTTAATTTAGCCGCAATTTTTTCTCGTTTGTGACTTGCTTTTTTACCCTTCTTAGATCGATTCGCTCCTTTTCTGTTTTAGACGCCCTTGGAGCTGATTTGGCACTATACGGAGGGGTCCGAGTCGACGCTCTGACGGACACGTGCACTCAGTTGCAAGAGCATGGGAACAAGGCTTGCTTTGCCCTGCGTGATGTTGCTCGAGTGCTGTCGCAGCTGCACCAGCGATTGCTCGTGGATGTGCCGGTTCCGCCAACTCTTGGTGGCCTCCTGCAAGTCTTTCTTGGTGAAGCTGATCCCCTTCAGGAGTACTCCCTCGCGCAGACCGTGTGTGGAGCCAAGACAGTGATCCAGTTTGCCTTGGCGCACAATGTCTCGGGTGACCTGGAGAAGGTGTATTCGGAGCTCCCTCGAGACGCGCTGGGCAAAAAGGTAGCACTTCGACCCTTTGGCGATCGTGCGGGGAAGCTAGCAAAGATGCTCTCCGAGGTAGTTTCTCGCGGCCGTGGTGCGAAGCCTACTGCGAGTGGAGCTACCTCTGGAAAGTCGATAGTTCCTTAGGACGAGCGTCGTTTATCTTTTGTATGCCAATCTATGTAATGAACTTAGGAAAGCATCCCATACTTTTCTTTCCAATCAAGATATTTAAAAGTGTCAGCATTTATTGCTCCTTACTTTGTATTCTCCCGATGGGAGTATGTAACATCCCAAGTATGAAAACAACCTTAGAATGTTTGTTTCTTGTTTTATTTATGTTTTGCATCATCATCATCATCATCATTGCATTTGTTTTGGCTTTTGTTTTTCAATTGTTTCCATTTGTTTTTCCTTGTTTTTCTATTTGAATTTCAAACTAAAATTCAAATATTTTGTTTCATACTTGTGCTGTTACAATTTCCAAATGAATATTCAAATCAAAGCAATTGTTTGTTTCCATTAAAGTTGTAATTTCAAACTATTGATTTGTTTCTATCAATAATTCATTTAATACCAAAACATTTTCAAATTCAATTAAATTTCCAAACAGTAACCATTTTGAAATTTATGGAAATTACAAAACAAATCAATCATTTGTTATCATTACACTTGAAATTAAAACTGTTAAATTGTTCTTTTCATTTAATCCATTAACACCCAAAAATTCACTCAATTTCAATTGAAATTACAAACAGCAACAAATTTGAAATTTTTGAGAAAACAAAAGTTTGCACTTGGTGCTTTTACAATAAACAACCTATACAATTTTTTCCTAAATTTTTCCTATCCTAAAAACCCATCTATTCTTCTCTTATTCTTTTCTACAAAAAAAAGAAGAAAGGAAAAATTAAAAACAGAACAGAGAGAGAGGGGGCAGGCCAGCCCATTTGGGCCAGCCCACCATCCCTACCGGCCTGCTACCCCCTCCCTTTTCTCCTACCTTCGTACGGCACACCATCCACGGTGTCCACGTCGAGTTTCAGAGAGGGGAACGGCCATCCGAGCCTCCCACTCCTCCTCTTAACCCTTGCCGCGGCCCTCTCCTTCTGCCCTAACCCTTCTCCCTCCTCTCTCTCTCTCCACCGCCGCCATTTTCCCCTCCTCCCACCTCCGCTTCTCCCTCTCTGTCTCTCTGCACTAACTGAACCCGAGCACCACCGTCACCTCCTGAACCTCCGGCGATCGCCGCACCGTTGGGCCTCCTCCTCGCTGGCTAGCCGCGGGAATCGAATCCCCTCGGCTACCTCTTCCCCCTCGACACCTCCACGGGACCAGGGAGCGGCCGGAGCGCCGCCGCCATCCTCTTCCCCGTCGCCGGTCACCCCACTGCACCGAGCTCCTCTCCTCTTTTCCTCCACTGTGAGCTCGCCCTCTCCTCGCTCTCTTCTCCCTCTATCCTCTGCCCCGCGGGCCAACACACGCCCAGCACGGCGCCCCCTCCCGCGCTCGCAGCAGCAGCCGCGGCGAGCACTCGCCGTTCAACGATCGATCGCTTCTGTTCGCAGTAAGGTTCAATTTCGTCCGTTTTGGTGCAGGCCCGAAGAGTTGCCTCAAAAGCAAACGCGAGCGGTATCCCTCAACAAACAACGCACATCGCACTGGTAGCTTCCCTGTGCGCGCGAGCAGGAGGGCTTGGGATCGAATCCCACCCCCGCGCAATAACCCCATCTTTTCCATTTTATTTTCCAGGTCCAGCACAAACCCCTATTCACAGACCAGTCCCTGTTAGTATTCTTCTAGGTCCCTGCAATTATTTTCTAAGTCCCTGGCTGTTGAATAAATGGCAGATTAATACCTAAACTTTAAAAATGCATAACTAATTCATTGCAACTCCAAATTCAACATTTTAAATATGTTTTCCATACCAAATTAAATTATCTACCCAAATATAAGTTTTGTTTACTGTTTTGAATATTTTAAATTGGTGAAATATTTGAATCCTTGTTTACTTCACTTAATTTTGCAAAATTCATAACTTGGGCATAAAAATTCCAAATTCAACAAACTAAATATGCTTTCCATTCCATTCTTCCTAAACTTTGCAAATATCAACTTTGTGTTCTGTTTTAAATAAATTAAATTGCTGAAAACAATTGTTTCTTAATTCATGCATTTAAAAATTGTCAAATTAATAACTTGCTCATTTTAAATTCATTTTCAACATATGAAGTATGTTTTCCATGCTTAAACCACCTTTTCAAATATAAACTTTGTTTCATGTTTTGAATAATTAAAATTGGTTAAATAATTTAAACCTTGTTTAAACCATTTAAAATTGCTAAATTCCTAACTTGGTCAAATTAAATTCTTTTTGAACATATAAAATATGTTTTCAAACCAGAAAATTATAATCTTTTCAAATATGAATTTTATTTAATGTTTTTAACAAATAAAAATTCAAATAAATTCATACTTGAATTAAATTCATTTAAATCTTGTTTAAACTTGTTTAATTCATAATTAATTAATTCCAATTCCTTTTTCAATAATTGAAACATGTATTCCACCTAGAATTTTGTGTTCTTTCCAAATATGAACTTTGTTATCTATTTTGAACAATTTAAATTGGTGAAAACAACAAATGCATGTGTAACTACTTTAAGGAGCCAAAATCTCTCAACTTAATAAATACATTTCCAAACTTGGTAAACTTCATTTTTAATTGAACCTATTGTTGTTTTCTTATTGTTTTCCTCATCCATGCATCATGCTAATTCACTTTCACATGATGGTTAGTTGTAGATCATTTAATCCAACCTTAACTCATGGGCTTTCCATATGCAATCCAAATTGCATATGGGTCCATTTAATTATGTTACCATGTCAACTAGCTTATTTTTGATGCATCAATTAAATTGCCATGCATCATCCCATGATTGTGCATTATGCCATGTTATTGATTGTTTGTCTCTCTGTGTTGTTTGTTTGCTTCTTCTCGAATAGACGACGACGTTGAGACAGACGAGACTTACGACACCCCTTCTGAGGATCTAGCTCAGTACCAGACTGCTGAGTTTGCAGGCAAGTATTCACTCACATGAACCATTGTGTTCCTTTCCACACTGAATATCGGTCCGTTGTCTATTCTGCTAGCCCTATGAATCGTTGCTTGTGTTTCGAACCTATCACATGTTATCCTTTAACCCTGATATAGCCTCACCTCCACACCTATAACCCCGTTGCTTGTTGCCCGTGTCTTACTAGCATGCTTAGGGTTGTTGTTGCTCGAGTCTGTTGGCCGTTACTTTCTGTTACCATATGTTATTATGTTCTGGGGCTCGATGTTAAACAATTAACCTGTTAATGTTTGGGTAATAATAACTTGGTGATAAGGC
This sequence comes from Alopecurus myosuroides, assembly GCA_028641055.1. Lineage (NCBI taxonomy): Eukaryota > Viridiplantae > Streptophyta > Magnoliopsida > Poales > Poaceae > Alopecurus > Alopecurus myosuroides. Next base: position 521,584,558 of record CM054057.1, on the reverse strand, counting down.
ACCGGCAGGAGGCCCGGCGTGGTTTTGAGGCCTGCCAGTGTCGACCCTAATTAGGAAAATGGTCTTGTCTACTGATCCATGATGAGCGCACTAACCGCATGTGGGAAGCGTGTATGGGCGCCCCCCTCAATTTGATTCGATTCGCATCTCGTCCAAATCGCCACACTTAGTTCGGGCTTTCCATTTGATGCATGCATGTGCAGGTGCGAACCCTTGGCGCCAGGGTGGAACTTTTGTAGTCGGCATTTAGGGCGGCGTGGTCTTAGAGTGCTATGAGGGTCCCCCTTTTCTTCGTGGGGGCTCGATTAGCCGCGCACGCACAGCATGTGGTTCTTTGGGCTTGATGCGAAGAAGAGTTGAGTTGTGTTGAGTGCCCCGCTTGGTGGAAGGGCCATTCCATCTGGCGGGTTATTCTTACGTGTACGGCCAAATTGGTGCACCCCTGCAGGGTTAAATCTTCTCGAGAAGCCGTGTTTTCCGCGGTTATGCTTGACTTGGTGAAAGTACTGGCTAACAAGTACTCAGAACAACTTACACCTAACTAATGATAACTTGACTAGTAATAGTCTTATTGACACAATAACTTGAACCATCATTAATCCAACTGTGTGAGTTATCCTCGGATTGCTTCTTTGGATAAGGGGCGAGATCCAGGATGGGTTTGTTTGAGGTTAGTCACAGTTGGTTACGATACGCTATCTTATCCCCCTCTTTTAGCCGGAAGTTGTAGCATGTTTCTGTAGTTGGTTAGAGCAGCCTGCTGCCGCACTTTGGTATCACCTATTCTTCCGTTGAACCCAAAGCATCTGTACTTGGTGTTGCCGGGTACACTATGGTATCTTGTGAGTCTTGCTTGCCAGTACGTTTATGTACTGACCCCTTTGGGGCTGTGGTTTCCGCAGACTACGTTTCCGAGGATCCCCATGGAGGCTACTACGTGGAGTATGACGAGGCTGCTGACGAGTAGATAGCGGACCCGGGCAGGATCCGAGACATCGTGGATGGGCTCCGTCTTTCCGTTTCCGGCCTCTTAGGCCTATTTGGATCTTGTCTGTACTCAGACACTTTGGATGCTTCCGCTGTGTTGTAATGATGAATTGTTGGGACATGTGTCCTCTGGATGATTGTATTTGCTATCTCTGCTCTAGTGGGAGCTATTTGCAACTTATTTCTCTCTTTTGTGTCTTAGAGATATGTTGTGATATCAGTTGTTCAAAAGCCGTTGACGTACCATGTGTGTATGTTATGAAGTACCTCAATGGAAGTGTCCTGATTTCTATGGGATGGTTTACGCAGACGATGGATAGTAGAGAATGGTTGTAACACGTTTACGTGTTGGCCTGCTCATATTGAGATGCGGGTGCCGGTATGCCCCGTAAGCCATTTTTCTACTGTTTAGCGGACTGTGAGTATCCTCTAGAAGTCCAGGTGCGACAAATGGTATCAGAGCCTGTCTGCATGTAGGATCCCTTTTACTGGTCGCAGTTGAGTCTAGAAACTATTTTGTAGCTATATAGGAAAAATGAAACGTGAGAGTAGGAATTCTGTTCTTTTTATTTCTTTCCCCACCCACCCTCCCTTTTCTGGTAAGGAAGTGCAACGTTGTTTTCCTCTTCTCATCTAAACTTTCAAGTTAGGATTTCACGTATCCTGGATTCTCTAGGATAGTTATATCTACTAGACCATAGGAATGGAGGTGGTTGTGACATGATTTATCATGTTGCCTACTCACGATTGAGAATGGAGGCGTGTAAGCCCCGGAAGCAGATCCTCTATTCCTTAAGCAGTAGATATTGATCCTATAGAAGCCCGGATGGGTTTTTCCGTAGTACCTCAGGAGTGTTTTGGTCTCGTGTTTCCCCAATGTTGCTTCGATATCCTGTTCTTCTCAACATCCTTTTCGTCCGTTCAAACCTTGTTGTTGCTTCCCACTTCAGTTCTTCTACCGGCGTCTAATCAATAACTCTGTTCCACCCTTCTGGCCAGATAGTCTATTCTCCAAATGAATCAAGTTCTATTCAACTATACACCCTCGATGCAAAACCTCTACCTCTACTCGAAAATGTTCCGGTGGTTTGCGAATTCCCTGACGTCTTTCCAGAAGAGTTGCGAGGAATGCCTATCGTCTTGAACTTCCAGAAAAACTATCCAAGGTGCACGATGTGTTTCACGTGTCACAGCTCAAGAGGATCTTCGCAAGAAGTATCCAGACCTTTTCTCTTCTCAGTAGGAATCTCGGGGCGCGATTCCTTCAAGGGGGGGCGTTTTATAACATCCCAAGTATGAAAACAACCTTAGAATGTTTGTTTCTTGTTTTATTTATGTTTTGCATCATCATCATCATCATTGCATTTGTTTTGGCTTTTGTTTTTCAATTGTTTCCATTTGTTTTTCCTTGTTTTTCTATTTGAATTTCAAACTAAAATTCAAATATTTTGTTTCATACTTGTGATGTTACAATTTCCAAATGAATATTCAAATCAAAGCAATTATTTGTTTCCATTAAAGTTGTAATTTCAAACTATTGATTTGTTTCTATCAATAATTCATTTAATACCAAAACATTTTCAAATTCAATTAAATTTCCAAACAGCAACCATTTTGAAATTTATGGAAATTACAAAACAAATCAATCATTTGTTATCGTTACACTTGAAATTAAAACTGTTAAATTGTTCTTTTCATTTAATCCATTAACACCCAAAAATTCACTCAATTTCAATTGAAATTACAAACAGCAACAAATTTGAAATTTTTTAGAAAACAAAAGTTTGCACTTGGTGCTTTTACAATAAACAACCTATACAATTTTTTCCTAAATTTTTCCTATCCTAAAAACCCATCTATTCTTCTCTTATTCTTTTCTACAAAAAAAAAGAAGAAAGGAAAAATTAAAAACAGAACAGAGAGAGAGGGGGCAGGCCAGCCCATTTGGGCCAGCCCACCATCCCTACCGGCCTGCTACCCCCTCCCTTTTCTCCTACCTTCGTACGGCACACCATCCACGGTGTCCACGTCGAGTTTCAGAGAGGGGAACGGCCATCCGAGCCTCCCCCTCCTCCTCTTAACCCTTGCCGCGGCCCTCTCCTTCTGCCCTAACCCTTCTCCCTCCTCTCTCTCTCTCCACCGCCGCCATTTTCCCCTCCTCCCACCTCCGCTTCTCCCTCTCTGTCTCTCTGCACTAACTGAACCCGAGCACCACCGTCACCTCCTGAACCTCCGGCGATCGCCGCACCGATGGGCCTCCTCCTTGCTGGCTAGCCGCGGGAATCGAATCCCCTCGGCTACCTCTTCCCCCTTGACACCTCCACGGGACCAGGGAGCGGCTGGAGCGCCGCCGCCATCCTCTTCCCCGTCGCCGGTCACCCCACTGCACCGATCTCCTCTCCTCTTTTCCTCCACGGTGAGCTCGCCCTCTCCTCGCTCTCTTCTCCCTCTATCCTCTGCCCCGCGGGCCAACACACGCCCAGCACGGCGCCCCCTCCCGCGCTCGCAGCAGCAGCCGCGGCGAGCACTCGCCGTTCAGCGATCGATCGCTTCTGTTCGCAGTAAGGTTCAATTTCGCCAGTTTTGGTGCAGGCCCGAAGAGTTGCCTCAAAAGCAAACGCGAGCGGTATCCCTCTACAAACAACGCACAGCGCACCGGTAGCTTCCCTGCGCGCGCGATAACCCCATCTTTTCCATTTTATTTTCCAGGTCCAGCACAAACCCCTATTCACAGACCAGTCCCTGTTAGTATTCTTCTAGGTCCCTGCAATTATTTTCTAAGTCCCTGGCTGTTGAATAAATGGCAGATTAATACCTAAACTTTAAAAATGCATAACTAATTCATTGCAACTCCAAATTCAACATTTTAAATATGTTTTGCATACCAAATTAAATTCTCTACCAAAATATAAGTTTTGTTTACTGTTTTGAATATTTTAAATTGGTGAAATATTTGAATCCTTGTTTAATTCACTTAATTTTGCAAAATTCATAACTTGGGCATAAAAATTCCAAATTCAACAAACTGAATATGTTTTCCATTCCATTCTTCCTGAACTTTGCAAATATCAACTTTGTGTTCTGTTTTAAATAAATTAAATTGCTGAAAACAACTGTTTCTTAATTAATGCATTTAAAAATTGTCAAATTAATAACTTGCTCATTTTAAATTCATTTTCAACATATGAAGTATGTTTTCCATGCTAAATTAAACCACCTTTTCAAATATAAACTTTGTTTCATGTTTTGAATAATTAAAATTGGTTAAATAATTTAAACCTTGTTTAAACCATTTAAAATTGCTAAATTCCTAACTTGGTCAAATTAAATTCTTTTTGAACATATAAAATATGTTTTCAAACCAGAAAATTATAATCTTTTCAAATATAAATTTTATTTAATGTTTTGAACAAATAAAAATTCAAATAAATTCATACTTGAATTAAATTCATTTAAATCTTGTTTAAACTTGTTTAATTCATAATTAATTAATTCAATTCCTTTTTCAATAATTGAAACATGTATTCCACCTAGAATTTTGTGTTCTTTCCAAATATGAACTTTGTTATCTATTTTGAACAATTTAAATTGGTGAAAACAATAAATGCCTGTGTAACTACTTTAAGGAGCCAAAATCTCTCAACTTAATAAATACATTTCCAAACTTGGTAAACTTCATTTTTAATTGAACCTATTGTTGTTTTCTTATTGTTTTCCTCATCCATGCATCATGCTAATTCACTTTCACATGATGGTTAGTTGTAGATCATTTAATCCAACCTTAACTCATGGGCTTTCCATATGCAATCCAAATTGCATATGGGTCCATTTAATTATGTTACCATGTCAACTAGCTTATTTTTGATGCATCAATTAAATTGCCATGCATCATCCCATGATTGTGCATTATGCCATGTTATTGATTGTTTGTCTCTCTGCGTTGTTTGTTTGCTTCTTCTCGAATAGACGACGACGTTGAGACAGACGAGACTTACGACACCCCTTCTGAGGATCTAGCTCAGTACCAGGCTGCTGAGTTTGCAGGCAAGTATTCACTCACATGAACCATTGTGTTCCTTTCCACACTGAATATCGATACTTTTCGTTGTCTATTCTGCTAGCCCTATGAATCGTTGCTTGTGTTTCGAACCTATCACATGTTATCCTTTAACCCTGATATAGCCTCACCTCCACACCTATAACCCCGTTGCTTGTTGCCCGTGTCTTACTAGCATGCTTAGGGTTGTTGTTGCTCGAGTCTGTTGGCCGTTACTTTCTGTTACCATATGTTATTATGTTCTGGGGCTCGATGTTAAACAATCAACCTGTTAATGTTTGGGTAATAATAACTTGGTGATAAGGCACCGGCAGGAGGCCCGGCGTGGTTTTGAGGCCTGCCAGTGTCGACCCTAATTAGGAAAAGGGTCTTGTCTACTGATCCATGATGAGCGCACTAACCGCATGTGGGAAGCGTGTATGGGCGCCCCCCTCAATTTGATTCGATTCGCATCTCGTCCAAATCGCCACACTTAGTTCGGGCTTTCCATTTGATGCATGCATGTGCAGGTGCGAACCCTTGGCGCCAGGGTGGAACTTTTGTAGTCGGCATTTAGGGCGGCGTGGTCTTAGAGTGCTATGAGGGTCCCCCTTTTCTTCGTGGGGGCTCGATTAGCCGCGCACGCACAACATGTGGTTCTTTGGGCTTGATGCGAATAAGAGTTGAGTTGTGTTGAGTGCCTCGCTTGGTGGAAGGGCCATTCCATCTGGCGGGTTATTCTTACGTGTACGGCCAAATTGGTGCACCCCTGCAGGGTTAAATCTTCTCGAGAAGCCGTGTTTTCCGCGGTTATGGTTGACTTGGTGAAAGTACTGCCTAACAAGTACTCATAACAACTTACACCTAACTAATGATAACTTGACTAGTAATAGTCTTATTAACACAATAACTTGAACCATCATTAATCCAACTGTGTGAGTTATCCTCGGATTGCTTCTTTGGATAAGGGGTGAGATCCAGGATGGGTTTGTTTGAGGTTAGTCACAGTTGGTTACGATACGCTATCTTATCCCCCTCTTTTAGCCGGAAGTTGTAGCATGTTTCTGTAGTTGGTTAGAGCAGCCTGCTGCCGCACTTTGGTATCACCTATTCTTCCGTTGAACCCAAAGCATCTGTACTTGGTGTTGCCGGGTACACTATGGTATCTTGTGAGTCTTGCTTGCCAGTACGTTTATGTATTGACCCCTTTGGGGCTGTGGTTTCCGCAGACTACGTTTCCGAGTATCCCCATGGAGGCTACTACGTGGAGTATGACGAGGCTGCTGACGAGTAGATAGCGGACCCGGGCAGGATCCGAGACATCGTGGATGGGCTCCGTCTTTTCGTTTCCGGCCTCTTAGGCCTATTTGGATCTTGTCTGTACTCAGACACTTTGGATGCTTCCGCTGTGTTGTAATGATGAATTGTTGGGACATGTGTCCTCTGGATGATTGTATTTGCTATCTCTGCTCTAGTGAGAGCTATTTGCAACTTATTTCTCTCTTTTGTGTCTTAGAGGTATGTTGTGATATCAGTTGTTCAAAAGCCGTTGACGTACCATGTGTATATGTTATGAAGTACGTCAATGGAAGTGTCCTGATTTCTATGGGATGGTTTACGCAGACGATGGATAGTAGAGAATGGTTGTCACACGTTTACGTGTTGGCCTACTCATATTGAGATGCGGGTGCCGGTATGCCCCGTAAGCCATTTTTCTACTGTTTAGCGGACTGTGAGTATCCTCTAGAAGTCCGGGTGCGACAGAGTAGCACTCGAGGATATGTTTGTTTGTAATTCATCGAATGGGGTGTAGCTTGAAGACTAAAACTGTCGTGTTTCTTTTAATCTTTCCAGGTTGTGGATGCTGATGGTGGCTCGTCGAGTGGTGTTGTTCCTTCGACTGAGCCGCTGATCACTGATGTGAGTATGCTTGCCACGCTCCGTGGCCGTGTCGTGGATGGTGAGCGCAAGCTCAAGGCTCTGCAAGGTGTGGTGGATGTTGCCAAGTCCAAGTAGAAACTTGCTGCGGATCGCGAGCAGTTTGTGATGGAGGAGCTGGCGAGCGTCGCGAAGAGCGTGCTTTGTAAGTTCCTCGAGCCCCCGAGTATTTTTGGTGTTCTCTTTGCTTGTGATCTGACGCTTTTTCTGTCCATGCAGTTGTTGAGCCTGATGGAGCGTGTGAGGGTCAGTGGATAGATAATCACATTGTTTGTGAATTGAAAAGCTTCAAACCTCACGCGGGAAACTTCTGGTCTGACCACAACAGAGGTTTTGGCTTGGCTACCCTGCAGTACCGGGTGAGCCAGGCGCAACTTTTTGTTGAGTCTTGTCGAGAGGCCCTTTCTTCGGTCCATCGAGCATTTTACCATTTCGAGGTTGCTCCCGATAGCTTGAGTGGTTTGCTAAGGTTGTTTCGTCGGGTGGAGGATGTTCGAGAGTGTGTGCGTCAGCAGCTCATTTGTGGCGCTCAGGTGGCGCTTGCTTTTTTGCGTCTATGACACCCTGATGTCAACTTCAACTCTGTGGCGCGACTCCCTGATACCAAAGGACCACCTGTAGATTTTGTTCCTCATTATGAGGTTGTGCGACCTGCGGCGGAGCGGATCATTCGGCGGACCGCTGCGGAGACCGAGCGACTGCTTCGAGGGACTGCTGCTCGACAATAACTGTAATTGATAAGGTGTATATACCTTGTATGTTTATGCGAGTCAATTTAAGTTGTGTTAAGGTGTGTACCTTGTAACCTTGTATGTTAATTTATTCAGTTAAGGTGTTTATAAGGTGTGTACCTTGTGACCTTGAAAGATATCTGTCATGCGTATACACTCGAAAATTTATTGATGCTAGTTTGGCGTAGCCCCCGTGTGTTGGGTGTGACCGTTTGTTTAGCATGTAGAAGGAAAAAAGGAAAAAGAAACATAAAAATTGTGACTGGATAGTCTTTGTAGCTATGGTTGAGAAATCATGTTTTTATTGCGATGGCTAAGAAGCCATGTATTTGCTCAGCCTACAATGTGGCTGGAACAACCTTATTTTGCGAGTAAGGTACTCTCCTAGGGATAGAATTTCCTCAGGTGCGCCACGTTCCATGGGTTGGTAGATGCCGCCTGTTTTTGGGTTTTTCAAGCGATAGGCACCTCCGGGGATGACCTCGTGTATGATGAAGGGTCCTTCCCATGGTGACTCAAGTTTTTGTCCGCTTTCTTGCTTGAGTCGCAGCAACAGGTCGCCTACCACAAAAGATTTGCTGCGGATGCGGCGACTGTGGTGGTTGCGTAGTGCTTACTGGTAGGCGGAGGATCTTGCGAGTGCGACGTCCATGTGTTCATCCAGTGCGTCCATGTCTTCTGCGAGTGCTTTGTTCGAGGCTTCCTCAATGTATGCAACGATTCACGGAGCGCTGAATCGAACATCCTCTGGCAGAACTGCTTCTGCACCATAAACCATGAAGAATGCCGTGTAGTTTGTGGATCTATTTGGAGTTGTTCCCAGGCTCCATAAGACAGACAGTAACTCTTAGGCCCAATGTTCTGCTGCAGGGTGCAATATGTCGAGTAGTCGCTTCTTGATGCCAGCCGAGACTAATCCGTTGGATCTTTCGACTTGCCCGTTTGTTTGAGGGTGTGCAACCGAGTAAAAGCCAAGAGTTATTACCTTCTCTGCATAGAAGGTCTTCGTTTCCTTGGTTGTAAAGTTGGTCCCATTATCCGTGATGATATTGTGTGGGACGCCGAATCGGTACATGATTGTTTAGAGGAATTGGACTGTGCACTTCGCGTGCTGTGATGTTACTCGGACCGCCTTGATCCACTTGGTGAATTTGTCAATTGCGACAAGCAGATGAGTGTATCCTCCGTGTGTTGCCTTCCTCAATGGTCCTACCATGTCGAGACCCCACTGAGCGAATGGCCAGGACAAGGGGATCATGTGGAGCTTCGTGGCTGGTGCGTGTGGCTTGGGTGAGAAGCGTTGACAAGCATCACATCTGTCGACCAGTTCCTTGGCGTCTTTGGCTGTTGTTAGCCAGTAGAATCCTGCTCGAAAAGCCTTACCTTGTATGGCTCTCCAACTGGCATGATGTCCGCAGTCGCCTTGGTGTATATGTCGTAGTAGTTCTTTTCCATCCTCGGGTGCGATGCACCGTTGGAGGATTCCTGGTATGCTCTTTTTGTAGAGTTTGCCGTTTATCACTCGGAAGGATTTGCTGCGCCGAACGATTTGCCTTGCCTTCGGGATATCCTCCGGGAGCTGCTTTCGGATCAATTAGTCAAGGTACTTGGTCGTCCAGATTGGCTCGACTTGGAATATTTGCCTCGAGATGTTGTGAGCGAGTTCGATGATGGCACATTGTCGACTAGCTTCTGTTTCGGTTGCTGCCGGCACCTCCGTGTGCTTCTTCAGTTTGACTGATCTTTTAATGAGCCGCTCGAAGTAAATTTCTGGCGGAACAGGGGTGTTAGTTGATCCGATGTTTGCCAATATGCCAGCTTCTTCGTTACTTGATCGAGCAATGTGTTTCAGTTCGCACCCTTTAAAGCTTCCTTCGAGCAGGTTGTACATGTCGCAATAAGCGATCATGTTGTCTGTGACGGCGTCGTATTCCTTCATCGTTTGCTGCACGATAAGGTTGGAGTCTTCGTATATCATTAGTCGAGCGGCGCCGCAGGCGATCGCCATTTTCATGCCATGCAGGAGTGCTTCATACTCGGCGTCATTGTTGGAGGCTGGATCGTCTAGAGGGAAGTCGAGGCGTAGAACGTCCTGGAGTTTGTCGCCTCTTGGCGATATGAGGATTATGTCGGCTCCTGCCCCTTTGTTTCTTTTCGACCCGTCGAAGTACATGATCCAGTTAGTCGTGTATTCTGGGGGATCCTGGAGTTTGCAGCTCCATCCATTCGCAAAAGAACTCCACGACCACCTGGGACTTGAGGGCATTGCGTCTTGTGTATATTATGTCCCAGGCGCCTAGCTCGATGCTCCACTTTGAGATTCTTCCGGATGCCATGGGTTTATTCATGATAGTACCGAGTGATGCGTCGTTTAGCATCGTGACAGTATGTTCCTGGAAGTAGTGTTTGAGCTTGCGGGCTGTAAGGACCACCCCATACGTGAGTTTATGTTCCTGTAAGTAGTGTTTGAGCTTGTGGGCTGTAAGGACCACCCCATATGTGAGTTTCCGGTAGTGGGGGTATCGCTGTTTGCACGGAGAAAGTACCTCACTGATGTAGTACACTGGTCTCTGAGCATCGTATGCTTTTCTGTCCTCTGGCCGCTCGACGACTATTACCGTGCTGACCACTTGATTTGTTGCGACTAGGCAAAGGTAGAGAGGTTCCCTTTCCTGCGGTGTTGCCAGTATGCGCCTGCTCTGCAGCACTCTTTTCAAGTCAATAAACGCCTTTTTTGCTTCTGGCTTCTGCTCGAACTTATCCGTTTTCTTCAGCTGTTTGTAGAAGGAGAGCGCCTGCTCTCCCAATCTTGCGATGAAACTGCTGAGGGCTGCCAGTTGCCCTGCCAGCTGTTGGACTCCGTGGAGATTTTTTGGTTCTTTCATTGTCAAGGTTGCTTGAATTTTCTCCGGATTGGCCTCAATTCCTTGGGCGGAGACCATGTAGCCGAGGAGTTGGCCAGCGGGAACCCCGAAGAAGCATTTTGTTGGGTTGAGCTTAATTATGTATGCGTTGAGGGCGTCGAATGTCTCCCTTATGTCCTCGAGGAGCGTGTCCTCCACTCGAGTCTTGATGACGATATCGTCAACGTACACTTGTACAGTCTTGCCAGTGAGCTTGGCGAGGCATTTTTTGCATGCAACGCTGATATGTTGCGCCTGCGTTTTTAAGCTCGAAAGGCATTGTCGTGTAGCAGTATACACCATGTGGTGTGATGAATGATGTCTTTTCCTCGTCTTCCCGCTTCATCCTGATCTGACTGTATCCCGAGTAGGCATCCAGGAAGGAGAGGCGCTGACAGCCTGCCGTGGAGTTGATAATCTGGTCGATCCACGGGAGCGGGAAGTTATCCTTGGGGGCAGTGTTTGTTCAGTGACGTGTAGTCGATGCACACGCGAAGGATGTTTGTGTTTTTCTTCGGGACCAGCACCGGGTTTGCTAACCAGGTGGAAATCTTGATCTCCCTGATGAACTTGACGTCTAGGAGCCTATTCACGTCTTCTAGTACTCTCTGTTTTGGCTCGGAGAAGCGTCGAGTGGTCTGTTTGACCGGCTTTGCATCTTTATGCACTTCCAATGAGTGCTCGGCGAACTCCCTGGGTATTCCTGGCATATCTAAAGGCTGCCATGCAAAAATCTCCAAGTACTCACGGAGGAGTTCGACGAGCGTGCTTTCATATGCGGGTGATTGGGTGGTGGACATGATCGCCGTCTTCGCGGATTCTGTCGGGTGCACTTGATGCTTTTGAGTTTCACTACTCGTGTTGAACTCGAGATCTGGGACGTTCTTTTTGGTTAGTGGCATCACGGAGATATCCGTGGTTTTTGCCAATTCCTCTAGCTCCTCTTGCATCTTGAAAGATTTCGCGATCTCATGGAATTTGTTGTCGCACTTGTCTGATTTCTGAAAGTCGCCGTTTATGGTGATTGTACCATATTCTCCTCGGAGTTTCAACTTGAGGTAGGCGTAATGAGGTACTGCCATGAATCTCGTAAACGATGTTCGACCGAGAATGGTGTGGTACTGGGATGGCCAATCGCATACCTTGAATTCGAGGAATTCACTCCTTTAATTGCGCGGGTCTCCGAGGATCACTTCCAAGTTGATTGTTCCGAGTGGTCGGACCTCTTTACCCGGTACTATCCCGTGGAAGGATGTTTCTGATGCTGCGAGTCCCTCCAAGTTCTTGTTCATTTTACAGAGTGTACCCGCGTATATGATGTTGATTCCGCTACCGCTGTCCATGAACACCCGGGCTACGTCGTAGTTGCCTATTTGCGCCTCGATGACGAGTGCCGCATGCCCCGGTCGATGCACCGTGGCGGGTGGTCCTCTCGTGAGAAGGTTATTGGGTGCTCGGACATCTTCAGGTATTCAGGCGTGGACGGTGGTGCTTGCACTGCCATGTTAACTTGGCGAGTGTTGGTCTTCAGAACTCGTCGGGACGGGTAGACCTTCTGTATCAAGCCTAGGAGCCCGTGGGGGTTTGCGTAGCCGTTTCCTCCTTGATTTGCTGCGGCTGGATTAGCTGGTGCGGGAAGGGAGGCTAGAGCCATGTTGTGGTGACCCGCAGGCGGAGGCAGGGGTGGTGGTTGGTGTCCTCCCGGTATGTCGGGGGGTTACCCCCGAGGAGGGTAAAGGCAAGTGCTAAGGGCAAGATCAGAAAAGGATGTTTGGCCGAGTAGCCGGCTACCCGGTACTTGCTACCCGGTCGACTGCTACTCGGTCCTACACATAGATGGCCAGAAGGACGAATCAAGGAAGTTACGTTCCTCCGAGTAGAAGAGTTGGCCCGAGTAGAAAAGGAGGGATCCTACTCGGGCCAGAAGTCAAAGGAGCCGTTCTGACACAGAATCCCGCGTATCCCGGGTCCGTACTTTGGCACTGTTCATCTGAGGACGGCGTGCCTGACAGCGACAGTGTGGCAGCAGGGCGTCGCAGGATAGGGGGGACCTACTCTGTGTTCGTGGCAGTGATAACAGATCGGTTACTTGGTTTTGCCCAAGGACTTTCCGCACCGGACAAACTTAGAAGCCAAAGCTGTCAGCGGGAGCTCGGAAGAAGGACGGTGTGCACACTATGTCGACATCTGTTTGTATTTGGCTGTATCCGGCTGGGCACCGAGTATATAAGGTGCCCTGCCCGCTCCTGCGCGAGGGATCCCAGAACCGGTTCACTTTCTTGACCTAGTTCTTCACGTAGAGAAAAGAGTGGCTACTCGGTAGCAAGAACATTTGTACTGAGGCTACTCGGAGAGACACTGATATACAGAGAGAAAGGCAGGAGTAGGGGTTTTACCTCCTCACGAGGGCCCTGAACCTGGGTAGATCGTGTTGTTTGCAGTGCTTGTTTCATACTTCACGCGGCTACTCGTCGCGTGATCCCTCCCCGAGCGCCTCCAGCGTCCTTCGTCCCCACAACTTTAGCCATCCTATGGCATCTGCCGTGACACCACCACGACAGTTGGCGCCCACCGTGGGGCAACCAGCGGCGCTGGCTGGAGTTTTCGTTCGGACGGGATCGATCTCTGCTACCGGAGAGCGCGTGGTCTGTGGCCTTGTCCACAGATTCGGCTCCTTCGACTTCGTCACCGACAACGTCGGCGATTTCGGCGGCAGGGCCATGCCGGAGGGCGGCTCGGTGCTTTCTTTCGGCACGCACCTCGTCTACGTCGCCACCGTCATCGACTGCGAGTACCCCGAGCTGGTGCATGTCGCGGAAGATCCACCTGCTGTCATCGCCGCACGCGGGAGGCCGTCGGGCCGCTCTGCGGACGTCGCGGAGGTGATGATGACTGGCCTAGCTGCAGACGCCGGAAAGGGCGCGGCTGCCGCCGCGGTCGCCATCGAGGATCTCGCTGGCTCGAGTGCTGGCGGGAAGACACACAAGCCCTACGAGAAGGAGTGCAACCTTCCGCTCTCCACTACTCCGACAATCCCTGCGTCTGCTGCGCGGACGGGTATGCCGCCTCCCACTGATCTCGAGCTCCTGACCATGAAGGCGCAGCTCGACCGGCAGCGCCAGGAGCTGCTCGCTGAGCAGGCGGAGTTGGAGAAGATTAGGCTAGAGCTTAGCCTAGATCAGATTGAGTACAACAAGGCTCACGGTTTTACACCGGTTGTTAGGAGAGCTAGCAAAGTAGGTGCTACGCGTCGCAACCTAGGCGCCGAGATGGCAACGGTTGTAGAGGCTCCCAGTCAGTCCGCCACCGCAAACACCTCCACTAGACCCAGATACAACACACCCGCCAAAACACTTAGAGTTGCTGAGGCCGTAGCTGCCGAGTTGCCGCATCTAGCTGGCGACGCGCGCGTGAGGCAGCAGGAGAGGCTAAACGAGCTGGTGCTAGAGGCTGCTAGGCAGAATGAAGAGTTCCGGAAAGCCAACCCGGGTGTTGGAGCTTCTCAGGTGGTGCACTCGCACGTGGCTAGATCTAACGATCAGGCTTCATCACCGCATCCTAGCCGTGAGAGAAGCCGGAGTGGGCATTCCGGCAAGGGTAGGCAGATGCAGGTGTACGACCCGGCTGTCGCCGCGAAACAGCTCGCTGTGCCGCGACAGTCCGGTCAGAAACACAACACTGCAGGAGCAGGCTTTCAAGCCCATAAAGCTCAAAGCCAAGCCCGAGATGGAGAGCGCCCAGGCCCTTCTCAGCATCCAGTTGCTCAGCCTACTCGGCAGAGGCAGCAGCCGTGTGCGGTGGCGCCAGCCGCCAACCCGGTGGAGCAGCCTGCAGCTGTGCAGGTGGACAGATATGATGATGGCTACTCGGCCATGGGATTGGCTGGCTATGACATCCTGGATCGTGTGGGCGAGCGCGTGCTGGCGCCTGGAGATGCAAGGCATCAGTTGGACCGGATTAGTCTATCTACACGGCTCGAGAACACGGGACCTCCTGGCCCTGAGTGCTTTGGCCCGCGCATCATGAACGAGCCTTCCGTGAAGAACTTCCAGCTCGCAAGGGGCACCAAGAGCTATAATGGTAGCACCAAGCCGGAAGATTGGCTCAATGACTATGTCACCGCGGTTCATATCGCGAACGACAACCGGAGATGGGCAGTGCGGTACGTTCCGCAGATGAGGGTCCAGCTCGCACTTGGCTCAATAATTTGCCCAAGAACAGCATCAATTGGTGGCTAGATTTCTCGGAAGCCTTCATCAGCAACTTCACCAGCACTTACAAGAGGCCGAATAGGCCACAACAGCTGTCCGCTTGCAGGCAGCGGGAAGACGAGACGGACCGCGAGTACCTTACTCGGTGGAGCACATTGCGGAACACCTGTGAAGGTGTGAATGAAGCCCAGGCCATCACTTGGTTTGCGCAGGGTTGCAGACATGGCAGTATGCTGTGGCAAAGGTTGCAGAGGGAGATGCCAAACACTCTGGTGGAGACCATCAAGATTGCGGATCAGTACGCACTCGGTGACCCTACTCAGCCCCTGATGGATTCCTCCGAGCCGAGAAGAAACTTCAACAGCAACAAGCGCAACGAGTTCCGCAATAAGCGCAGGGGTGACCGAATAGATACTCGGTACGACCCTGAGGAAGTGAATGCAGTGGCTGTTGGAGCTGGGGGTAGCCAAAGGCAAAAACCTGCTGGAGCCTACGGGCAGAACCAGAACCAGGGCCAAGGCAACAAGAAACCATACCGCGCTCCTCAGTCGGGTAGCGGCAACTCGGAACCAACAAGGAAGTTTGTCTTCGACGACATGAGGGATGGCCCATGCAGTTTCCATACTCAGCATCCCTCGAGGCTTGCTAACCACACTACCCGACAATGCGAGTGGTGGGATCTGATCAGGAATGAAGGCTTGCCTCCTCCTCCTCCTTTGCCAGCTGCGAATGCCAATGTGCAGCCTGCTCGCGCACCCGCAGCTCCGCCTCCAGTGTTTCCGAGAAGAGAAAACGTGAATCAAGTGGCCTTAGGAGCCAACCTTCACTTCAACAATGAGGGCTACCGCAACAACAACAACAACAACCACAACCGCAACAACAATAGAGGCAACAACAACTACCAGGGCAACAACAACGGCAACAATGAGGGCGGAGGCCGCAACCAGTACCAAGAACACCACGAGAGTTACATGATCTTCACTTCTGAGCCTGTCGACAAGCAATCACAGCACATGCGTGCCATGGAGGTCAATGCCGTGATCCCTGCTGTTCCTCAGTATATGCATTGGTGCAACCAAGAGATCACGTGGTCCCGAGTAGATCATCCCAAGGTGATGCCCAACCCGGGTAGCTACGCCTTGGTGCTGGATCCCACTTTCTTGGGTCCCGAGAAGAATGTGAGGTTCAGCAAGGTACTGATCGACAACGGCAGCAGCATCAACATTGTGTACAGAGACACACTCGAGAAGCTTGGGCTGGCCGAGAACATGCTGTTGCCTAGCAAGACCACTTTCCATGGCATCGTGCCGGGAGTCTCGTGCAGCCCGATTGGCCGAGTATGGATAGATGTGCTATTCGGCACCAGGGAGAACTGCCGCACAGAGAGCCTGCAGTTCGAGGTGGTTGATCACCAGAGCCCCTACCATGCCCTACTCGGCAGACCTGCTCTGAGCAAGTTCATGGCCTCTACCCACACTGCATATCTGAAGATGAAGATCCCTGGTCCCAATGGCGTGATTACCATCTCTGGTGATTACAAGAAGTCCATGGAGTGTGCCTCTGCTGGTTCTCAGTTGGCGGAGTCCATGGTGATTGCTGCCGAGAAGAAAAAGATGTACGAGGTGGTGGCTATGGCGCAATCCGCGCAAGCTGGCGCGCAGGGCGTGCCGAGTACCCAGCACGGGACCGCGTTCTAGGCATCTCAAGAGACAAAGAAGGTCCAGGTCGACCCTGACTTCCCCGACCGCGTAGCCATCATTGGCTCCGGGTTGGCGGAGAAATAGGAAAGCGAGCTCATCCACTTCCTCCGTGAGAATCGGGACGTGTTCGCCTGGTCCAATGAAGATTTACCAGGAGTCCCGAGGGAGTTGGTTGAGCACTCGTTACATGTGCGTCTTGACGCTAAACCAGTGAAGCAGGCTATGCGCCGTTTCGGAGATGAGAGAAGGAAGGCCATTGGTGACCAAATCACCAAGCTCCTGATAAGCAATTTCATCATGGAGGTGTTGCATCCGGATTTGTTAGCCAACCCGGTCATGGTCGAGAAGAAGAAGGAGGACCCCAAGGCTGCTACTTCATGGCGAATGTGTGTCGACTACACCGACTTGAACAAAGCATGCCCCAAGGATCCTTTTCCGCTACCTCGCATCGATCAGGTGATCGATTCCACTGCTGGTTGTGAACTGCTGTCTTTCATAGATGCCTACTCTGGTTTTCACCAGATAGCTCTCAATCCTGCTGATCAAATAAAGACTGCCTTCATTACCCCGTACGGGGCTTATTGCTATCGTGTCATGTGTTTCGGGTTGCGAAATGCGGGTGCTACTTATCAGCGGTGCATGCAAAAATGCTTGCACAACCATCTCGGAAAGAATGTGCAGGTGTACGTAGATGACATTGTCATCAAAACGAATAAAACACAAACTCTGCTTGCCGATCTTGAGGAAACCTTCGCGAACTTGCGCAAGTATAAAATGAAGCTGAACCCGAGTAAATGCACCTTTGGCGTCCCGGCTGGCAAGCTACTCGGCTTCCTGGTGTCTAGTCGGGGCATTGAAGCCAATCCTTCAAAGATAAAAGCTATTGAGAGCATGTCTTTGACGAGATCCCTGAAGGATGTGCAGAAGTTCACTGGTTGTTTGGCATCTCTGAGTCGTTTCCTGGGCCGAATGGGCGAGAAGGCCCTGCCTCTGTACCAGCTGATGAAGAAAAGTGACAAGTTCGTCTGGACTCCGCAAGCGGATGTGACATTCAATGAGCTGAAGGCAATGCTGGGTAGCGCTCCCATCTTGGCTAGTCCGCTACCCAAGGAGCCAATGCTGCTGTACATTGCTGCTACCAACCGAGTGGTCAGTGTGGTGATTGTGGTGGAGCGAGAAGAAGAAAGCAAAAGTGTGCAGCGCCCAGTATACTACCTCAGTGAAGTGTTGTCCAGCTCCAAGCAGAACTACCCGCATTACCAGAAGATGACCTATGGCGTGTACCTGGGCGCCAAGAAGCTGAAGCATTATTTCCAAGAGCATCCTATCACTGTTGTGAGCTCTGCTCCCATCTCGGATATCATGGGCAACAAGGATGCGAGTGGCAGAGTAGCCAAGTGGGCGATCGAGCTGGCCGCGTATGCTCATGCGTATGCGAGAAGAGAAGCCATCAAATCTCAAATCCTGGCAGAATTTCTGGTGGACTGGGCTGAGGTGCAGTATGAACCCCCTGCTCCAGTTTCCAATTACTGGAAGATGCACTTTGATGGCTCGAAGGTGAAGGAAGGCCTCGGTGCTGGCGTAGTGCTTACGTCACCCAAGCGAGATCAGCTCAAGTACGTGTTGCAGATCCATTTCAAGGCGTCCAACAATGTTGCAGAGTACGAGGCCGTAGTGCACGGCTTGCGAGTAGCCAAGGAGGTTGGCGTGCAGCGCATTATATGCTATGGCGATTCAGATCTGGTGGTGCAGCAAGTCTCTGGCACTTGGGATGCTCTGGATGCTAACATGGCATCATACCGCTTCCTGGTACAGTCTATGACTGGATTCTTCGAAGGCTGCGAGTTCCAGCATATTCACCGAGCAGAGAATGAAGCGGCAGACGAGCTGTCCAAGTTGGGGTCTTCTCGGCAATCTATCCCGGCGGGAATTGCCTTGGAGCATTTGAGGAAGACATCCATCAAGCCGTCTCCCAACTCGGAATCCATATTTGTTCCTTCTCTGCCAAGTGAAGAATCCGTTCCCATGGAGATTGACTGGGAGAATGCAACAGAGAACCCGGGGACTGCCACTCCTTACTCGGGGACTGCCACTCCCTACTCGCGGACTGCCACTCCTTACTCGGGGACTGCCACTCCATACTCGGGGACTGCTGTCCTCAACCCGGGGACTGTCGCATTCATTGAGGAGGTTCTTGCCAATCGTTCAGGGCTTCAGAGAAGTGCTCCCAACCCTAAAGAGCAGCCAGAGGTGCCTATCCCGATGGAAGTGGACGAACCAGTGTTTTCTACACGAGAGACACTGAGTTGGGCCATGCCCATATTATCCTTTCTAAAAGACGGCACTCTGCCAGAAGATGAGGTGATCGCAAGGAAGATTCAGAGAAGATCCAAGGGCTACACCATATTCAGAGATGTGCTGCACAAGAGAAGTGTCACCGGCGTGCTGCAACGCTGTGTGGACCCAGAAGAAGGAGGAGAAATCCTGTTGGAGATACACCAAGGAGAATGCGGGCACCACGCCTCTTCTCGGGCATTGGTCAAGAAGGCTTTTCGGCATGGCTTCTACTGGCTCACAGCTCTGCAGCAAGCCGAGGACACCGTGAGGAAGTGCAACGGCTGTCAGATGTTCGCGAGTAAGATCCACATGCCGGCTTCCGAGTTGAAAACTATTCCCATCACTTGGTCGTTTGCTGTATGGTGTTTGGATATGGTTGGCCCCTTCAAGCCGGCTAGAGGCAACATGACACACATCTTAGTCATGGTGGACAAGTTCACCAAGTGGATTGAAGTGAAGCCTATTCGGAAGTGCGATGGAGCTACAGCTGTGAAATTCTTAAAGGATGTGATCCTGAGGTACGGCTATCCGCACAGCATCATCACGGACAATGGCACAAATTTCGCTGAGGGAGCAATGGTGCGGTTCTGCAGAGATAAGCATATCCGGCTAGATGTTGCGTCTGTTGCGCATCCCGCCTCCAATGGGCAAGTGGAAAGAGCAAACGGCATGGTGCTGGCAGGCATAAAGCCAGGGGTTATTGAGCCGTTGCTGAAAACACCTGGGTGTTGGCTAGACGAGTTGCCAGCGGTGTTGTGGAGTCTAAGGACTACCCCTAACCGGTCAACCGGTTACACGCCATTCTTCTTGGTATACGGGGCTGAGGCCGTGTTGCCAATAGACTTAGAGCATGACTCCCCCCGAGTAACCCTCTACACTGAGGTGGAGGCGAGAGAAGCTCGAGAAGATGACGTTGACCTGCTCGAAGAAGCAAGAGAGCTCACTCTGTCACGTTCAGCTATCTACCAGCAAAACCTGCGGCGTTATCATAGCCGAAAGGTGAACCCAAGGGTTTTCCGAGAAGGAGACATGGTCCTTAGGCTTGTGCAACGCACAGCCGGGATGCACAAGTTGTCTCCTCCATGGGAAGGGCCTTTCATTGTGAGCAAAGCGCTGCACAATGATGCCTATTATCTCGTGGACGTGCGTCCATCACAGGAGAACAGGGCAGATAAAGCTGGAGAGGAATCTAAGCGCCCCTGGAATGTAGCCCTACTTCGTCGCTTTCATTCGTGAGCAAAGATGTGTATGTACTCTCTTATCCGAGTTAAAATTCTACTCTGCAATCTGAAATTGAACTCGGGGACTGCCCTCGTCCAAAATTGCTCTGTGTGTTCCTACCCGGCTTCACTTTTGTCCACTCGGTTGCTCTGCTTAAAATTTCATGAGCACATTTAGTATTGTGTTTAAACCTACGTGCCAACTCTTCGACTCTGCTGCTGTCCAAAACCCGGCTTCATGGCAAGCAAGAGAACAAGCAAAAGGTCAATGAGCACAAGAAAAATCACTAAGGAAAGAAAAAGTGCAGGAACCGAGTAGGAAGTCTTTTACTATTGTTTTTTGTTAACTCCTTTTCGGCTAAGTGGTGGGCTGCGTTACTATGAGTGTTTCTAAGTGGCTAAGTATTTGCAACTCCAACTTTGAATTCTTGTGACTCGAATACCAAAAAAGCAACAAGTTGCGGGTAAGAGCTGAGATAAAAAGGAAGAGCGAATAAGAAATGCAACTCGGGGACTTGCATGATAACGCAACCCGGCATCGAGCCAAGGCTGCTCAAATTGACTAAGTTAAAAATATCGAACGTGAATAAAACTGAGTAGCAAGCGACAAACATAATTGTTTCGATACATCTGCACCCGGCATCCCGGGGATCTGATAAAAGTTCTAAGGACAAAGTTGCAGGAGGTGATCAGGTGGAGGTAGCAGCATCCTCGATGTTTGCCTTGGTGACATCAGCTTCGGTGTTGGTCCTGGCGGCATCAGTCTCGGAGGTGGCCTTGGCAGTGTCAGCTTCCGAGTTGGTGGTGTCAGTCTTCACCGCATCAGCTTCTGGGTTGGTGGCAGCCTGATCAGAGGTGGCCGTGGCCACCGAGATGAGGTCCGTCGCCGAGGTGGAGGCGGCAGTTTGGGTGCGGAGTAGCACCGTGTCGTCGAGGGCAGCACCTGATGAGGTGCCGAAATCAAGCGCCGCGGTGTCGATAGTCATCTTCTCGCTCTCGGCCTCATCTTCGCTATCCGCGACGACCGCGGCCTTCCCCTTCCCGCTCTTGTTGTTAGCACTGTCGAAGCAGCTCAGGCCTTCGGACTCGGTGGCCTCCTCGTCGTCATCCTCATCCTCGGCGTCTCCCTCGCCCTCCACATCCGTGTCGGGCTCGGTGACGCCTTCGATGTAGCCCGCGGTATCCGCGTAGGATGCGATCTCGTACGCAACCAACTGGCAGTGAGCCACGCAGTCGGTATCCTTCTCCCACCTCGAATCCTGGCGCATCTCGAGGATGAGGTTGAGATCAAGATTGTCGTACCAGCTGCAGACGAAGAGGAGCAGCATATCAGCGCCTGCCCGAGCTCCGGATGCTCTCCACTTCTTCATCTCGGCCTTAACGCCATTCAGCTTCTCGGCAAGTCCGCGGATGGTTGCTGGCGCAGAGTCTCGAGGCCAGAACAAGTCATGGAGCTTGAAGGCAGTGCGCACCAGATCGGTGCCCACGCCCCTTAGACGCTGGAGCTGCCCCTGCATGTTCGTGAAGTAGTCTTCAATTGAAGCTTTAGTATCCATGGGCTGCCCCTTCTCGGTGCGAGCTGCTTGGGCCTTTGAAAGAGCAGGTTTGCAGGCCGAGCAAAGGTCGGGGAAGATTTCTGAAAAAAGCTATCAAAAAGATTAGAAACAGAGATAGAGACAGAGAAGAGAAGCGAATCAGGCAGCAGAGAAGCAAAAGGAACAGCGAAGCGCAGGGAAGCGGGTACTTACTGTTCAGCTCGCAGAGTAGCGACTGCAGCGTCTTCTCCCATGACTCCTCGTCGGCAACATGCCTTTCTTCCACCCTCCGAAACTGGGCCAGCTGGAGCATGAGATCCGAGTTGCTCTTCCTCAGCGTATCGCACTCCAGCTCGAGAGCCCTTTTCTCAGCCTTGGCAGCCGCTTCAAACTTTTTCTTCTCGGCTACTATTTTGTTCTTCTCGACAGCTATATCAATGGATTTTTGGAGAGCGGTTCGCAGTTGGAGTTGGAGAGGTTCCAACTCGGTGGTGTATTCCTTCTTCAGCTCCACAGCCTGGCTCGCCAACTGCTGCTGCACCTAGGCGGGTTTGAGGCAGTCGAGATGCTCCTCGACAAATTTCTTGTGGTCTTCTGTGAAGAGCAAAACACGGTCAGCAGAGT
Source organism: Alopecurus myosuroides (assembly GCA_028641055.1). Taxonomy (NCBI): domain Eukaryota; kingdom Viridiplantae; phylum Streptophyta; class Magnoliopsida; order Poales; family Poaceae; genus Alopecurus; species Alopecurus myosuroides. The sequence goes on along the minus strand of CM054057.1, from coordinate 521,562,336 downwards.
AGCAAAGATGGGAGGAAGGAAAACAAGCCGAGAAAAACACCAACTCACCTTCCAGCCTTTTAATCGTAGTTTGAACACTCTCAATAAAAGCGCGGCAGTTCGCATGCTCCTCTGCCAAGGTCTTAAACTTGCCTGCAGAAAGGAATCGATTAAAGCAGAAAGCAAAAGCGGGCGTAAACACAAAACGCAGGAACCGCGTAGCTAAAAGCTTACTTTCGATCTCGGAAATCTGGAGGGTGCGATCCATGACCTCCTTTTCCGTCGCTTCATCAGTCTTGCGCTCCATTTCGAGGGCCTCAAGGCGCCTTCTAGCGATGCTGTGGTTCCAGAGCAATCGCCGGAACAAGTTTGTTCTCTTCAAGAGGCTATTCTGAGAAGCAGAATGAAAACGAATCAGACACAAATCGTGAAGATTCAACCCGAGAAGACGTCAACTCGGTTGAGTATCCGTCTACTCGGCCAGAATCTCGGGGACTGGGTGGTGGATAAGAAGAAGGAGAAGAATAGAAGAGAAGAAAAATGCAACTCGAATTGGGTGAGCGAAACTTACTGCATAAGCTTGTTCGATGTCCTCTGCGGCCTTGCGGTGGACGAACAGCTTGGCGGCAAGCGTGCTGGTCTTGGACGAGATGGTCATGGGATTGTAGCCCATGTCCGCCTTGTTCCAGTCAATGCGCATATGGTCCAAATCGCCCAAAGCCAAGCCGTGCCAGGTTTTGTTGCCAAGGATGTCGCTGTTCCATTCGGCGTCGATGAAGCCTACCCGGTCAATCATCTCCTCGAGCCCCCTGGACGTCACCTCGGCCTCCTGGACCTCGCGCGAGTAAATTGAGAGGGATCTATCCTTGTTCCAGGCTGGCGGCTTGGAGTCCACAGCCGTGGCCTGTTTGCCTTTCCTGATAGCAAGTTTCTTCTCGGCCGCGGTTAGCGGGATGCTGTGTTGTTTGCTCATCTTCACCAAGTAAGGCGGGTAGGAAGGCGGGTCTGGCAAACTTGATCCAGCGGCGGCGTCAGCGGCCGCGCCGGAATCGCCAATGATGAGCTGCCCGGCCTTGGCAACAGGTTTTACAGTTGGTTGGGGCGGCGGCATCGTGGCAGAGTCTTGCGCAGCGCCACGAGGAGGATTCCTGCGGACGTTGGCGTCAGGCTGGTCAGTTTGCTTCTCAGAGGCCTGCTTCTCGGAAGCCTTCTTCTCAACGGTTTCCTTGTCGACGGCCTTCTTCTCGGCAGCCTCCTTCTTGGCTGGAGGGCTCGCTGTAATCTTGGCCTTCTTCTCGGCAGCCTCCTTCTTGGCTGGAGGGCTCGCTGCAATCTTGGTCTTCTTCACCGGCGGGGAGCTCGGTGCGGTGGATGAAGTGCCCTGCTAGGTAGGCGGCACCAAGGGCTCGCTACCCGGCGCAGCATCCGGCTGCGCGTGGCTCTGCAGGTCCTGCTCCATCTCCTTAACTATCTCAGCCCGCTGCTTGGCAGCGGGACCTTGCTGTGTTTCTTCTGGTCTCTCTACCCGTGGCTGGGCCGCGGGGTCAGTTTGGTCAGCAGCCCCTGTTGCTGGCTGCTCTTGGTTCTCCTCCTGCCGCTCAAGGGCGGCCTGGTCGTGCTGCTCGGGGTCTTGTTCTGAATTCTCCCCGGCTCTGGCAGCTGGGGGAGAAAGTGGTCTCTCGTTGCGAGCAGCATCCTGTGCTTCTTGTTCTGCGCGGGCCTGCTGCTCCTGCTCGGCGTCATGGGCATCAGTGTACATGTACTGGAACTCGTCCTCATCTTCTCCTTTCACAGGAGAGGGCGCACGCGCCCTGTCCCGTGCCGCGATCTCATCCTCGTCAGAAAGCTCGATGAGCGCATCTACATCGATGGCGGATCTCTTCTTGGACTTGGACTTGATGGGTGCGGCAGCAGCGTTAGCATCCAAGGGGGTGCCGAAGAGAAGAGAAAATTCAGAAAAGGAAGAAAGGCAGAAGGAACCAAAAAGCAGCAACAGCGATGCGCAACTCGGGAGAAAGTTACTTACCCTGCACGGGAAGGCGGTAGCCGTCTCCCCTGTCTAACCTTCTTCACGGCCTGCTTGGGTTTCTTGCTGGGGGGCTCCTGAGCACCGCTACCTACCCTCTTGCGAGTGGCGGGAGCAGCGACTGCAAGCGGATCGACGGTAAGGGCGTCCTCGTCCTCACCCTCGTCCTCGCCCTCCTCTTCAGCACCAGCATCAGCATCAACATCGTCTGTAAAGTTGAGAAGAAGAAAACAGTTAGGAAACGGGAGGAAATTGGGTTGCGCTACTCGCGACCGAAAGAGGTGAACTTAATCACCTTCGTCGTCGTCTTCGGACCAGTCCCGAATGGACGTGTCGACGTGGTGCTTACCCGGCTGGACGGCATGAGGGATGCAGAGGCTATCCGCGGTGTCGAAGGAGACCTCGTCGTCCTCCTTTCGGTCCTCTTCCCAGTTAGCCTCGAAGCGCTCCTTGCTCTCGGCAATCTGACGAGCGAGAACCTGGAAACATGGGCAAGTGTCACAGATTAGTCAAGTAGCATCAAGGTGTGCTACTCGGCAGGGCGTGCAAACACAAAGCACACAAAGCCTAAGGAATACTGCTGAGTGTGCTACTCGGCAGGGCGTGCAAACACAAAGCACACAAAGCCTAAGGAATACTGCTGAGTGTGCCACTCGGCAGGGCGTGCAAACACAAAGCACACAAAGCCTAAGGAATATTGCTAAGTGTGCTACTCGGCAGGGCGTGCAAACACAAAGCACACAAAGCCTAAGGAAAATTGCTAAATGTCCTACTCGGCACAGAGTGAGGATACTAGGCATGTCGAACTAAGAGGGCTATTTACTCGGGAACAATACACAGGAAACGAGAAGAGAGATACTAACCCGCTGGATGGACTTCGTGCGGCTGTACGGCACGAAGCCGTACTGCCAGTGGTCGTGGAGGCCGGTGCTCATGATGGAGCGCGCCCAAACGGCCACGTCCGCGTCGCTGAGCTCGAACGTGGTCGTCCGAGTGCAATCTCGGTGGCCGCCCATGTAGCACATGAGATGTGCGCGACGCTGCAGCGGGAGCACCCGCCTGGAGATCCAGCAGGCGATGGGGTCGTCACTCTTGAGCCCCTCCTCGATCAGCTCGGCAAGGCGCTCGTCCATCTGCTTGATGTCAGAATTCACTGGCGGCTTGGTCCTCCAGTTCTGCCCGGTGGGAGCGGTGTTGGTCCACCGGGGCAGATTGATCTGATCCACGATGTTGGCTCCCTTCTCGATAGGGATGTTCTTCACGTAAAGGAAGGTTCTCTGCCACTTGCGGACAGAGTCCAAACCTTTGATCCGCGGGTGGTTGGTCCCGCCGCGCTGCACCATCATGGCGCTGCCAGTCTCCATCATCCCGCGGCTGCTCTCCGCGCCATCTTTCCTGGCCTTGCTTTGCTTCCTAAAGAAGAAGTACCGGGACCAGGTCGTCGAGGTGGGCCGTACGCCCAGGAATGCCTCGCATACCACGACATGGTATGAGAGCATGACGATGGCGTTTGGCGGGAGGTGGTGCGGTTGGAGGCCGTAGTGGTTGAGAAAGGCGCGGAAGAAATCTGAGACCGGGAGCCCGAATCCTCGCGCGAAGTGCGCGAGGAAGACGACGTGCTCGCCCTCCTGCGGAGTGGGGACGAGATCGCTGCCAGGATGCCGGCAACGAACACCGGGAGGAACTCGCCGGGTGTTCACCAGCCATTGGCACTCCTCGGCGGTGACCTCAGATCCGGCCCAGCCGGCGCGGGCATCGTCGTCACGAGCCATCACAGTGGAGGAGGAATTAGCTGAGAAATTGGTGGTTTTGGGTGGAGAAACTCGCAGCAGCACGGTGAGATACGCGGCGGCGAGGTGCTCTGCGGCGGCGGAGAAACGAGGAGGCGAGGGGAAAGTGAAAGCAGAAGAGGAAGAAGGAGTTACCGAGGGGGTATTTATACTGCCCCTCGGGTTGCCGTTACGAGTTGAGGAAGTGGGATCAATCGTGGCAGAAATCGTGCGGTGTGGGATCTGTGGGCCGGTTAGAAACGCACACAGCGCGGAACGCGCGCGTAACGGCCGCATTTGATCCCACGACAGGATCGTGGGCAATTACTGCGCTTGATGGGACATAACGGGCTAGTGGGCCCAGGCCGTAAAAACTGGGCGCGTGGCCTGTCAGATCCCGGGCACCGAGGCGTCGGGGTCGTGGCTGCGTGACACGTGCCCAGTTGCAGTGCGGAAAGCCGGATTGTGCTCTGCCACGCAGAGATTCTGGGTGGAAATTTCACCAAGTCATCTTACTCGGATACTGAGAAGAGAATTGGTTCTATTCGGAAAAGAAGAAACTCAAGACAAAATCAAGGGCTACTCGGAGGTTTTGCTCGGCATCCTAAGGTTCAAAGGCGATACTGTCAAGGTTAGTTTTAAGCTGGCAGAGCCCAGTGAACAAGTTCGCAGGACTCTACCAGCTTCGGGGACTGCTGTCGGGGGGTTACCCCCGAGTAGGGTAAAGGCAAGTGCTAAGGGAAAGATCAGAAAAGGATGTTTGGCCGAGTAGCCGGCTACCCGGTACTTGCTACCCGGTCGACTGCTACTCGGTCCTACACATAGATGGCCAGAAGGACGAATCAAGGAAGTTACGTTCCTCCGAGTAGAAGAGTTGGCCCGAGTAGAAAAGGCGGGATCCTACTCGGGCCAGAAGTCAAAGGAGCCGTTCTGACACAGAATTCCGCGTATCCCGGGTCCGTACTTTGGCACTGTTCACGGCACTGTTCATCTGAGGACGGCGTGCCTGACAGCGACAGTGTGGCAGCAGGGCGTCGCAGGATAGGGGGGACCTACTCTGTGTTCGTGGCAGTGATAACAGATCGGTTACTTGGTTTTGCCCAACGACTTTCCGCACCGGACAAACTTAGAAGCCAAAGTTGTCAGCGGGAGCTCGGAAGAAGGACGGTGTGCACACTATGTCGACATCTGTTTGTATTTGGCTGTATCCGGCTGGGCACCGAGTATATAAGATGCCCTGCCCCCTCCTGCGCGAGGGATCCCAGAACCGGTTCACTTTCTTGACCTAGTTCTTCACGTAGAGAAAAGAGTGGCTACTCGGTAGCAAGAACATTTGTACTGAGGCTACTCGGAGAGACACTAATATACAGAGAGAAAGGCAGGAGTAGGGGTTTTACCTCCTCACGAGGGCCCTGAACCTGGGTAGATCGTGTTGTTCGCAGTGCTTGTTTCATACTTCACGCGGCTACTCATCGCGTGATCCCTCCCCGAGCGCCTCCAGCGTCCTTCGTCCTATGGCATCTGCCGTGACACCACCACGACACGGTAGTTGCGGGTATCCCTGGCTGATGGCTGCCCTATGATTTTTCGTGTACGCCTCGTGGATGTCTTAGCACTTTTGACAGTCCTTGATTAGGTGAGTGGCCTTGGTTTTGCCCGTGCACTTATCTGTGAACATATGCAGAGATCAGTATCCATCAAGGTCTTCCTTGGGGGTTTTGTCGTCTGGTTTTGGCTTCCAGTCGAGATTTCCGCGCGATCCGCTGTCACGGTTTCTTCTAAACTCGGCCGCTACCAGTTTCGATTGATCATCCTGGTCGTAGTGCTTTCTCTTCCTCCTCCGGCAGTCACTGTTACGGTCCTCGTCATGCGCGGGTGAGGAAGCTTTCTTGTTGCGTAGGGACTCTTCGCCATTCTCCCATTTGTCCGCTATCACCATTAATTCCCCGATTGACTTGGGTGCAAATCAACCCAGTTCTTCTCGGAAGGCGGCGCGTCGGGCACCCTTGGTGAAGGCATCGACTGCTATTTCTTCTGATATGTTCCCCGATGTTTTTTGAGTGTGGTCCACCTCTGGATATACTCGTGGGTAGAGTCGCCGCTTTTCTGCCTGCAGGCTCGTAGTTCCTCGATAGACGCTGGCCGCTTGTATGTCACCTGGAAGTTCTTCTTAAAGTCGCGGGTGAGATCGTCCCATGATCTGTAGTATGCATGCGGTCTTCCTTCAAGCCATCTTTGGGCAGCGCCTACGAGGTGCAGGTTTAGATACTGCATGGCTATTATCTTGTTCCCGCGCTGGCACTTCACTGCGGTCAGATAGTCTGAAAGCCATGTCTTGGGCTCTTGCGAGCCGTCGTATTTTGGGACCTCTGTTGTGAGCTTGAATCTCTTGGGTATCGGTGCCTCGCGTATGCTGCTGCTGAAGCACATCGCGCCGCAAGCTTCCTCGTCAGAGAAGGTGGATAGAGATCGGGCACGGTTCCTGCGCGCTCGAGCTCTGTCGACCTTGCTCTGCACGATATCTCCATGCGCGTCGTGTTGAGTTCGCTCACGATTATCTTCCTGCCGCGGTTCCCTGCTGCAAAGTCGCGAGCGGCTTCCGTGGTGCCGTGGGCTGCTGTCATGGTTTCGTGGGCTATCGTCATCGCTGCGCGGGCTGTCGCCACGGTGTCTGGCCTCTTTGCCTCTAGGGCGACGAGGTGATACTTTATCTCCTCTTTGCCCCTAGGGCGACCAGGTGATCCTTTATCTCCTCTTTTTGGTGACGTACTCTCGTGTCTGCGAGGTGTTCTGTCCATCCACGGTGTTTTATCAGATTCAGGGGATGTTGTGTTTTTGCGGTTCTAGGCGGCGATTGCCGCTCCGGCCATGCCTAGTACCCTCTGGACCTGTCGGTGCTGCTCCGCGTGGGGGCCGTTTTTGGGTGGCTGGTTCGCCTGCAAGTACGTAGTTGCGGCCAGGACCACAGCGGCGGGAGTAGTTGGGAGCATGTTGCCTTCGTCGTCAACATGCATGAGGGGAGTTTCGAGGGTCTTGCTGACCTCGCTGAGGGACCCTTGGTCCATTGATACGTCATAAACGTATCCTTAATTTCTGATGTTCCATGTTGTTTTCTTATTGTTTCCCACATGTTTGCTATACATTTTATGTCATTTTTATCGATTTTCCGGACTAACCTATTGACAAGATGCAATAGAGCCAGTTCCCTGTTTTTGCCGTTTTAGTTTCAGAAAAGTTGTTCTGGAAATGTTCTCGGAATTGGAAAATTCGAAGCCCGGAAGTCTTAGAATTCCTGAAGGTTCCACGGAGTCTCAAAGAGACCCGGAGGGGGCCCTCAGGGGGCCCACACCATAGGGCGGCGCCCCCCTTGGTCGCTCCGGGGGTGGTATGGGCCCCCCAGGCCTCCACCTCCACTGCCATTTCGCCTATTTAATCCCGCCGATACATAAACCCTAGGATGATACCACTTTTACCCGAGAAACACCCGAGGCCACCGTCACCATCATCCCGAGATCAGGAGGGTTCTGGAGCTCTCCCCGAAACCCTGCCGGAGGTGGAAATCATCACCGGAGGGGTGTACACCACCATGCCCTCCTCCGAAGTGATGCGTGAGTAGTTCATCCCTGGCCTATGGGTCCATAGAAGTAGCTAGATGGTTGTTCTCTCCACTTTGTACCTCATGTTTAGATCTTGTGAGCTTCCTATCATGATCAAGATCATCTTTATGTAATGCTACATGTTGTGTTTGTTGGGATCTGATGAATGTTGGATGCTATGTCTTCTGATTATCAATCTATCATGTTATCTTCATGCTTATGTTATTTATGATCTTGCATGCTCTCCGTTATAAGTAGATGCTAGTAACTCCAAGAGGGAGTATTTATGCTCGATAGTGGGTTCATGCCTCCTTTTCATCTGTGCTCGAGTGACAGAAACATGACGGATGGAGGATGTGTTGTTGCCATTAGGGAGAAAAGAACATTGCTTTGTCTAAGGATGATGTTATTGTTTGCAGTACACACTATGCTTAATTCGATTATCTATTGCTTGCAAGTTAATACCCAACGTTTGTTCGGATGATATTCGGAGGGTGGATTAGTAGTCATAGATCCGATTGGATAACGGTCTATGTATTTAGTTGTAATGCCCGCATGAATCACATAGTAATCCTTATGTCTTGCATATGCAATACGATGCAGCCTTCATTTCTTTCAGTTGCCCAGCTGTAATTTGTTCACCACACATGATTATTTATCTTTCACAGAGAGACACCACTAGTGAACTGTGGACCCTGGTCCTTTTTTCTCATACTGATAAAACACCTACTGCTTTCATACTGCTCTCATACTGTTCCTACTATTTTCCACACCATACGTTTAACCTTTTTGTATTCAGGAAAACCGATGAGATTGACAACCTCGCTGCTTTTTTGGGGCAAAGTGATTTGATTGTGTTGTGTAGGTTCCACGTTGCTGCTGAACCAGTAGTGCGCCCTGCCATCTCAGCGGCTTCAACCTTCTGAAGTTACTTCTTCCTCCTACTAGTCGATTCAACCTTGGTTTCTTTCTGAGGGAAACTTGCTGCTGCACTCTTCATACCTTCCTCTTGGGGTCTCCCAACAAACGTGTGTTCACATGCATCAAGCACTTTTCTGGCGCCGTTGCCGGGGATGAAGAGAATTTCTGCAAGGGTAGTCTCTCACTTCCAATCTCTTTTCTTTGTTTTTGTTTTGCTTAGTTTATTTTATTTTGTCTTGTTTGCTTATCTTCATAAAAAACACAAAAAAAATTAGTTCTTATTCTAGCTGTAGTTTTATTCCTGTTTTTAGTCTTGTTAAAATGACTACTCCTGAGAACACAGTTCGACGTACGTTTGTACGTCAAAGGCAGACCATCGCTCGATCGATCGCCCCTCGCTCCGTAGTCTGACGCGCATACCACTTGGCCTGGCCCAACCCAGCAAGAAAACAACCACGACTTTGTTTGACCCACGCGGCCACGCCCAAAGCCACCATCGCTCCTAACTTCTGTCTCCGTCTCTCCCAGGTTTCCCTAGGACGGCCGCCGCCGCCACGGTTCTTCTGAACACTAAGTTGTGTGACTTTACTAGCACCAACAACAATGATGTCATTATCACACCTATTTCTCCACCTGCTCCTACTGCTGATTTTTATGAGATAAAACCTGCCTGGTTAAACCTTGTTACGAGAGAGCAATTTTCTGGTGTTAGTACTGATGATGCTGCTGCCCATCTTAATAATTTTGTTGAACTATGTGAGATGCAAAAATATAAAGATGTTGATGGGGTTATTATTAAACTGAAATTGTTTCCTTTCTCTTTGAGGGGAAGAGCTAAAGAATGGTTGCTATCTTTGTCTAGAAATAGTATTGATACTTGGACTAAGTGTAAAGATGCTTTCATTGGAAAATATTATCCTCCTGCTAATATTATATCTTTAAGAAGTAGCATTATGAATTTTAAGCAACTTGATAATGAGCATGTTGCTAAATCTTGGGAAAGAATGAAATCTTTGTTAAAGAATTGTCCCACTCATGGACTGACTACTGGGATGATCATCCAAACCTTTTATGCAGGTCTGAATTTTTCTTCAAGAAACCTTCTGGATTCAGCTGCTGGAGGAACCTTTATGTCCATGACCTTGGGGTTAGCAACAAAGTTTCTAGATGATATGATGGTAAATTATTCTGAGTGGCACACTAAGAGAGCTACAACTGGTAAGAAGGTAATTCTATTGAAGAAACCTCCTCTTTGAATGAAAGACTTGATGCTATTATGTCTATGCTTGTAAATGGCCATGCTCCTATTGATCCAAATAATGCTCCTTTAGCCTCTTTTGTTGCTCAAGAAGAGCATGTTGATGTGACCTTCATTAAAAATAGTAATTTCAACACCAATGCTTATAGGAATAATTTTGGCAGCAACAATTATAGGCCATATCCTCCCAATAATAGCAATGCTTATGGTAATTCTTATGGTAATTCCGTGGGAGATTCCCCCACAGTATTGGTGTCAAAAAAAATTCTTATGGTAATTCCAACAAAAACAATAAAAGTGTGCCCTCTGATCTTGAGAACATGCTGAAGAATTTTATTAGTACACAAATTTCTTTTAATAAATATGTTGAGGAAAATTTTGGCAAAATTGATGTTCTTGCTTCTAAAGTTGATAGTCTTGATCTTGATGTTGATTTTCTGAAACTAAAGGTTATGCCTCATGATGTTAAATAAATTAAAACTTTGAATGCCATCCAAATTCGATTTGATGATAATGTTAGAATGTTAGCTGAATTGCATGCTAGATGGGAAAGAGAAGATAAAATAGCTAGAAAGAATAATATAGCTAATGTTTGCACATTACCACCACTAGTAAAACTGAAGCTTCTCATGGTAGAAAACCTTCTTTTATCAATGGTAAAGTAATTGGTGTTGGAAACACTCCCACTTCTGCTAGTAAAAATCCAAAACTGCCTGAAACTGCTAAAAATGCTCCTGATAAAAGTGCTGAAATTTTTAGAAACATGGGAGACAATGGTCCCATTATCTTTGATAAAAATGATCTTTACTTTGATGATTGCAACATAACTGAAGTGATTAAGTTCTTACAAAAGCTTGCTAGTTGTCCTAATTCTAGTGCTATGAATATGGCTTTCACAAAACATATTAGAAATGCTCTCATGCAAATTAGAGAGGATTAATTAAGATGTGAAGCCTCTATCCTTAGGAAGCTAGACGATGGTTGGGAACCTACTATTAAAATGAAATTGAATGATTTTTATTGCAATGCTCTATGTGATCTTGGTGCTAGTATCTCTGTTATGCCCAAAAAAACTCTATGATATTCTTGATTTACCACCATTGGAACCTTGTTATTTGGATATTCATCTTATTAATAATGTTAGAAATAAACCTTTGGGGTGAGTTGATGGTTTTCTTATCATGGTTAATAATACTCTTGTCCCCATTGATTTTGTTGTCTTGAATGTTGAATGCAATGCTTCTTGTCCAATTGTTTTGGGAAGACCTTTTCTTAGAACTGTTGGTTCTGTTATTGATATGAAAGAAGGGAATATTAAATTTTAGTTCCCACTCAAGAAAGGTATGGAACACTTTTCTAGAAATATAATGTAGTTGCCTTTTGATTCTGTTATTCCAACAAGTTACAATTTGGATGCTTCTTCACTTGAAAATACTTGATTCCACTTTTCTGGGCCTAGCTAAAAGGCGTTAAAGAAAAGCACTTCTTGGGAGATAACCCATGGTTTTATTTTTTGCTTTGTTTTCTCTGTTTTCTTTGAGTCAAGGGGTGGTATAATTCTGTACCAAATCCTTTGTATCTTTCTTTTCATGTTTTAGTAGTGCCAAGTAAGGTTTCTGACGAGAGTTGGAGTTGGTTTTCGGATTTTTGCGCAGGAAACAGATTTCTGCTGTCCACCGTAAAAAATCGTATAAAATCCTGGAAGATCAGAATGATCTGAATTTTTTTTGCATATTCCTAAGCTAATTCCTCAACTTTTTCGTTCTTTAAGTTTTTTGATCTGAGCAACGTAAGTGCCTTGAAAAATTCGTGTTTACAGACAGTTCTGGTTTTGACAGATTCTGCCATTTTTTAATTGCATTTGCTCTTTTGCGATGTCAAGTGGATTTATTTGCTTCACGAAACATCAGTGGCTGTAGCTAATGTTTAAAAGTATCAATATCACTTGTTCCCTACACAACCAATGTATTTTTAATTGTTGCACTAACCCTCTAAGGCGAATTACTGTTTGAGTGTGGTGTGAAGGAAGTTTTCAAGGGTCAAGAGAAGAGGTGATATATGTGATCAAGAAGAGTGCAAGGTCAAAGCTTGGGGATGCCCCCGTGGTTCATCCAAGCATATTTTTAGAAGACTCAAGCATCTAAGCTTGGGATGCCCAAGGCATCCCCTTCTTCATCAACTATCTATCAGGTCACTTCCCGTGACACTATATTTTTATTCGGTCACATCATATGAAGTTTACTTAGAGCGTCTGTTTGTTTTTATTTTGTTTTCCTTGCTGCAATAATATAGTTGGATCCTAGAATTCTTTGTTTGGGAGAGAGACGCGCTCCGCTTTTTTGTTTGAATGCTTGCTATGCTAGTATTCTTAGTTTTTCTTCTAGTTCCTGTAAAATTTCCTGTTTAGCTCTCGTTTTCATTGCATCTCTTGTTCAGAGCTGTTAGTTTTAGTAGTGTCATGTGAGTCCTCTCATGTTTGATTTCTATAGCAATTAGAGATTTTTTGTTAAAGCATGTTTTGTATGGTGCTTGTGGGGAAAAGAATCTGCTGCTTGAGGAAGAATTTTTAACGATGCAAGTAGAAGCTTGTATAGACCGTGGCTAGACTTTTTCATATCATGCTAGATGTTATTTTAGTTTTAAATACGTATGTTTATTTAGTAGCATGATTAGCCTCAAATAGCTGAGAGTGTTTAATGTTCTATTGAAAGAATCATGAGTTGTTCTTGTCATATTGAAGCATAAATTTGTGGTGTTCTCCTTTGAATGTTTTATTTGGTTGACTTGGCGCATGCCCACACCATGTTTATGACTATGAACCATTCACAAATAGCCTCCATGATCATTTAGTTTTTTAACTTGTGGTACCACTTATGATTTTAGTAATTATGTTGATGTCTCTATGCATGATTATGGCTCTTACGCTCTCTTGATTTGCCGCTCCCAGTCTTTTGCTAGCCTCCACCTGTACTGAGTATGAGCTCTACTCGTGCATCCAACTTCCAAAAACCAAAGTTCTACCATTGTGTCCACCATACCTACCTACATGTGGTATTTAACCGCCACTCCAAAGTAAATTGCTCATGTGTTACCTTTAAAACTTTCAAAATTACTCCTGTTTTGTGCTCCTGTTTTAGCTCATGAGGACGTAAATAGAGAATCTTTATCTCACTTGTTGATTGTACTTTCACACCCTGGAGTAGTGGCTTCATCCACTTATCCAATGATAGAAGAGCTGGCAGCAGGGTGCCCAGCCCCAAATTAATAACACAAATTCTCTTCACTATTTTTGCCCCTGATTTATGAGTCAAAGCATAATAGTGTAAACAAAAGAGAAAGAGGGATGACCTTCTACCCAGATGTGTCCTTCTATGGGAGCCGCTCTTGTGAACTCTAGTTGGCTTGTGACGTACCGTATTTTCTGTTTACCATTCGTTGACATAAGCATAGACCTCTCTTAAAAAGTTTTCAATACCTCTGTTTAATAAAATAAAAGCTCTATCACATGAGTTGATCCCTGCTTCCCTCTGCGAAGGGCCTTTCTTTTACTTTTATGTTAAGTCTCCATCTTCTAACTTTATGCACGGTTGAGAGAGAATTTTGCCATTCTGAGTTTTATGTGCATTTGTCCCAGAAACATTATTAATTGATTCATGATGTGTTATTGCTTGTTCTCTAGTTATTTGTTCTAGTCTTCCTCATGAACTTTGAAGGTGTCCTGGCATTTATGTTTTGCCCCACTCTTAAGTACTAGCGAAATATCACTTTGGCATGTTCTCTCTATACTTGAAACAAACATATATCTTTCTTTGCATCGTTATTCATGATCTTTTATTTGAGTTACTTCTCATGATGCAAGGTGATTGCTATGATTTATTATTGAAGTACTATTTATCATGCATGTGTTTAAGTTCTATGATCTCAGCTTACTTATGCTTTTACATTATTGATGATCAAGTTATGATGGTAGCATGTCACCTCAGAAATTATTGTGTTTTTATCGTTTACCTACTCGAGGATGAGTAGGAACTAATCTTGGGGATGTTGATACGTCATAAACGTATCCTTAATTTCCGATGTTCCATGTTGTTTTCTTATTCTTTCCCACATTTTTTCTATACATTTTATGTCATTTTTATCGATTTCCCAGACTAACCTATTGACAAGATGCCATAGAGCCAGTTCCCTGTTTTCTGTTGTTTTTAGTTTCAGAAAAGTTGTTATGGAAATATTCTCGGAATTGGAAAATTCGAAGCCCGGAAGTCTTAGAATTTCCGAAGGTTCTAGGGAGTCCCAAAGAGACACGAAGGGGGGCCTCAGGGGGCCCACACCATAGGGAAGCGCGCCCCCCTTGGCCGCGCTGAGGGGTGGTCTGGGGCCCTAGGCCTCAACCGCCTCTGCCATTTTACCTATTTAATCCCGCCGAGACATAAACCCTAGGAGGATACCAGTTTTACCCACCTGAGTCCGCCATCACCGTCATCCCGAGATCGGGAGGGTTCTGGAGCTCTCCCCGGCACCCTGTCGGAGGGGGAAATCGTCACCGGAGGGGTCTACACCACCATGCCCTCCTCCGAAGTGATGCGTGAGTAGTTCATCCCTGGACTACGGGTCCATAGCAGTAGCTAGATGGTTGTTCTCTCCACTTTGTACCTCATGTTTAGATCTTGTGAGCTGCCTATCATGATCAAGATCAGCTTTATGTAATGCTACATGTTGTGTTTGTTGGGATCTGATGAATGTTGAAGGCTATGTCTTTTGATTATCAATCTATCATGTTTTATTCATGCTTAAGTTATTTATGATCTTGCATGCTCTCCGTTATTAGTAGATGCTCTGTCCAAGTAGATGCTAGTAACTCCAAGAGGGAGTATTTATGCTCAATAGTGGGTTCATGCCTCCTTTTCATATGTGCTCTAGTGACATAAACGTGAGGGATGGAGGATGTGCTGTTGCCATTAAGTAGAAAACAACAATGCTTTGTCTAAGGATGATGTTATTGTTTAGATTACACACTTTTCTTACTGTAATTATCCGTTGCTTGCAAGTTAATACCCAACGTTTGTTCGGATGATATTCGGAGGGTGGATTATTAGTTATAGATGCAGTTGGATAACGGTCTATGTATTTTGTTGTAATGCCCGCATGAATCACATAGTAATCTTTATGTCTTGCAGATGCACTACGGTGCAGCCTTCATTTCTGTCAATTGCCCAGCTGTAATTTGTTCACCACACATGATTATTTATCTTTCACGGAGAGACACCACTAGTGAACTGTGGAACCTGGTCCTTTTTCCTCATACTGATAAAACACCTACTGCTCTCATACTGTTCCTACCGTTTTCCTACTGTTTTTTACACCATACGTTTAACCTCTTTGTATTCAGCCAAACCGGTGAGATTGACAACCTCACTGCTTCGTCGGGAGCAAAGTGATTTTATTGTGTTGTGTTGGTTCCACTTTGCTGCTGAACCGGTTCTGCGCCCTGCCATCTCAGCTGCTTCAACCTTCTGAAGTTACTTCTTCCTCCTACTGGTCGATTCAACCCTGGTTTCTTTCTAAGGGAAACTTGCTACTGCACTCTTCATACCTTCCTCTCGGGGTCTCCCAACGAACGTGTGTTCACATGCATCATCCATGCGAGCGGTTTTCGAGACGTACTTTCCCTTCTTTGGGGTTGGTTCCCCGTTGAGTGAGTCCTGGAAAGCACCGCGTGGCGCGCACTCGAGGCTTCCGCCGCTCCTTACATGCTTCCAAATCCTTGCGAGCTTCCGCCAACTGTCGGCCTTTCAGCAACATGTGATAGTGATACGCTGTCAGGTCCTCTTGAGAGGATATGGTTCTATCGGTTGGCCCGACTGTACCGCTGCTTTTGCTTTGAACCAAGAGGTTCACGAGACCTTGATGTGTTCTCGCGCTGCCCGGCTCTCCTCTGTTTCTTCAGGTTCTCCGGCTGAATCTGCCATGCAGACTTGGGCCAGATATGGCTCGTGAGTCCTAGGCATAAGCCGGTGGTTCTCGCTGAATTTGGAGGGTTCTTCAGTCGCAATGGTATGGAAGTTGCGCGTGTTGCGGCGGATGGATCCATTGCTGGGCGCTAAGTTGCGATTGGCGTTGCCAGATGGTAATTCGAGAGTCGCCGGGCTCGAGACGGACTCGGAGTCTGATCCGTCGAGTTTGATCTGGTCGGGGAAGCGTAGAATTCCCGTCTTGCTGGCGCGGAAACGGAGATTGCCGAACGTCATGCTGATTCCCTCCTGAAGTTCGCTGAATGCCGGATGTGATTCCGGCGAGTGGGGTGTGTAGATGAACGACCCGAAGCATCTTGGCTCCGTTGGAGTTGATGATCCCGAGCTCCAGTTGAAGCTCAGTGAGGATGAGGCCGAAGATGTCGTGGATCCAGCGCCCGCCGTTCCCATAGACAGCTCCAATTGTGGATTAGTCATATCGGCAACTCCCTCGGATGATCCGGTAGGGTTTCGAGTAAGAGAACGAAATAGGCGCTGGAGACTACGTCGGCTAATAGGGGGCACGATTTACCCAGGTTCGGGGCCCTCATGGAGGTAAAACTCTTACTCCTGCTCTTTTGATCTGTATTATGAGTAGATCGATTACAAAGGTGGGTGCACAACTTGAGAGATAGATCTCGAGCTATGGCTATGGTGGTGGAATATTGATTAGATCCCCCCTCGGTGGTTCTCCCAGCCTTAATAAAGGTGGCTGGGTCTCAAACCGTACCCTAGGGGGTTACAAACCCTATCTCTAAGGCGGTGGAGACTTTCCATCTTGACCCGCAAGTCTTGCGCGTGGGCTTCCACTGGGCCTTCTAGAGCTACAGGGTAGCGTCTCGCGTTGGGCTTTAGTCTTGGGCCTTGGACCGGGTAGGCCCACTCGATAGGTCCTGGATTCATCCCCAAGTCAAGCGTCGTCCCCGTCATGCCGGTGGACAATGTAACATCCTTGTTTTTGGTGACAAAGGGTTGTGGTGTTGTGTACATGGCATACATGCATGAAAATCTGGGTCAAAAATTTGCATGTGGAGTTAATAAGTGAAAAGGTAAAAATCACTTAATCTAGCCAACCCCAAAGTTGTTTTACAAAGTTTTCCAAAATGAACAAACCAAGTGTTGGAAATGTCACATTTTTTAAGAGCTTTCCAATGGTCATTTTGGTGTAATTTTTGCTTTTCAAAAAGGCCCTTAAAACATCAAAATTGTTTGTTTTTCAGCCTAGAAGGACCTCCTGGTAATTTTCAAAACATCCAGGGGTTTTTCCAAAATACACCTTTTCTTTTGTTTCTTCCTCCTCTCCGGCCAAAAGGACGGGAGAGATACGTCGAGGTGGCCCTTGCCACCTCCTTCTTCCAGCCATCGAGGGGATGAGGACCCCGGGAGCCGTCTGGATCGATCTCTCCCTCGCATAAACCCCACCTGAGCACCTCCTCTCCCTCTCTGCCTTTCTCACGCACAGGAACCCAAACCCTAACCCCTACCGACGCCATCCGCCGCTTGACGCCGATGATAGGGCCGCCCCCGTGCCCCTCCGAGGATCCCATTGCCTCCTATGTGTCTCCGTCGACCTCCTCGAGCTCGCGTGGCCTCCGAGGAGCCCCGGGAGAGCCCAATTCCCCGTCGGCCATCCGCCACGGCCGCCGCCGTCTCCTCCTCACCGCTGGCGATTGAGCCATCGCCTCACTGCCCCGACCCCATAGACGCGCTCAGGGTGAGCTTCCGCATCCGAGGATGCCTTCTCCTTCCTTCCTTCCCCTCTGGTTCTCTCCCTCACCGTCGGCCGCGGTCCGCCGCCACATCTGAGCTCGCCGGCGAGCGCTCCGGTGACCTTTTGATCGACCGCGACCACCCCTAGAACCCACTCGGTCTCCTCTACCTCGTGGAGTAAGTCGATTCCAAAATCCCGCGAGGAATCGACAGATTTCTTCATGGTTGTGCCATTTTGGCCTCGGGATGACGTCATAGTGACGTCATGCCCACGTCACAGGCCGTTTCCTGTTAATTCTTTTAAATGGAAATCAGCTGACACGTGGGCCCCATCTCAATTTAAATTACAGAAAAATAGTTAAAATGGTTAATGCCATAACTTTTATTTGGTTCATCAGAAAAATGTGTTCAATATACCAAAATGTTTAGAAAAATGTAACCTATCTGAATAAATCATTTTCAGTCATGTTTGACAAAGTTGAAAAATGAGCATTATTTAATGTTGTTTAATTCATTTAAAATAGAGAAAATAAGTTTTTATTCAATAAAATTAAAAAATTAAAAGTTATGTACCAAATTGCTAAAAATGATAAATGCAACCTTTTTATGATGTTTTCAAACCCATTTGAGCAATTAAAATGGTACTCACTTTTACAATTGCCCGAAGTGCCCCTCCGGGGTCTATTTCGGGATAATTTCAATAAAATTGCATAATTGACATACGAACCCTAGCAACCCATCGAACATGTTTAGGGCTTTATTTAAGTGCATTAACTTTCTCATGCATACATATTGCGCATTGCATCGATTCCATGTGTTGATTGTTGTTTTTCTTGTTTCGGTGTTTGTTCCCCCTCCGTAGAACATGATTCCGAAGAGAAGGCCAACAACTCCAATGGCGAATACTTGATCCTAACCGACAAGTCAAGCACTTATTCCTGAAGAATTTATCTGATTTTCTTGAAGCAAGGCAAGCATAACCTATTATCTGCCCATATATGATTCCAAAAGACTTTTGATTCTCGTACATTGCATTCGATTCCAATGTATCTTGTGTCAGTAGTTAGAGTTCTCCTATATATTGCATAACCTAAATATCCTAATCCACCACTCCTAGCAGCTATAGGTTTTCTTGTGTGCATAACCAAAGCCTGAGATATGTTGTGCTTAGTCATACATGCTTGTTATCTCTGCTCCATCCGGTTGATGAATCAGAGTTGCGAATGAATCTAGTATGATAGGATGTTGTGGAAAGTTAAGAGAACTGGTTTAACATGATTTAAAGGTGTGGATTATGAGACGACAGAGGGTCTGTGGTTTTTGTCTCGTTCATGCCCCTCGGAGCGAGTTCTCGTCTTCGAGCCAAGACTGAGCGTGCATCCACACGGGGCTTAGATTCCCCTCGGTCTCAACTTGCCTAGTTTGTTCCATGAGTCGCCTAGTTCGGGCTTTCCATTTGGATTTGCGGGGATATTAAAAACATTTTCAAAACTAGGACGTGGGGGATGTATAGGCGCTCTGCGGGTAGGTAACTGTCGAGCATTGCACACAACGATAGAGACCCGGCAGGAGATGGCCACTCCCTATTGGCGGTCCATCTCTACTCGGAGCGACTCATGGAATAGGCGAAGCAAGGGAAAGGTCGTGGTCAACCACCCTCCGCCGGCACTTCCCGGACTAGTGCTAATCATGTGGCACTAAGAGTCGGTTGGTACGTGTGGTTAAAGTTGTACACCCCTACATGGTTAATTTTTTTCGAAAATCCGTGTCCGCGGTTATGGACGACTTGGTGGCGAATTGTGTGATCATAGACAACTTGAATGGAATGACTATAACTTTCTGATAACGAATGAAGGATGCCTCCTCAGAGATGCCGAGAGGGGTTACCTTGTAGCATGAGGTACCGGAACAACTTGAGGTGGTGATCTTTTAAGCACGAGGTGCTGAAATGATATTGATGGATTAAAAAGATGATGATATCAGTGGTTGAGTACCTTCCTCATCTGTTTTCAAAATACTCCATGAGACGTGCTATTCCTTCCTCAATTTGGAAAACAAAGATGGATTTACGCAAAATAACCTTCATAACTCCTTCTAAAATAAGAAGATATATAATAGGTTAACTAAGTCTTGTTGAGTACCTCACGTACTCATGTTTCTTGAACTTGGTTCAGGTGGAGTTCCTCAGTTCGGTGGTGATTCAACGTGGACATCGACGAGTAGTTTGGGGTTCCCTGGTAGCAGCCTGGAATCTATGGGCTGGGACGTTGCCTAATGTTGCGGCCTCTTAGGCCTTTTTGGTTCTTGTTGGTTAGCAACATAATTTGCTTTCCGTTGCCTGATGTAATGTTGGGTCGTGTGACCTCTGCTTGTAAGCTATACTCTAGTAATACCTGTTTAATATAGCTTCCATGTCTAGAGTGTTGCTTTGATCGGTTGTTGGTTTCGAGCTCATTGTTATACAGTTTTGGCTATGCCTGCATAGTTGTCGCAGTCGAGGGGTTGGGGAGCCGATGATCCATGTCCGAGCCCGCCTGTCGATGTGATTCGGCCTAGGGCAAGGTAACCCCAGTAACCATCGATTGTTGTTGCACTTTCTGGACACATAGCATCTCTGTATAGCTTTGGTCCCATTCCTTCAGTTTCATCCGACTCTTGGACGCTTGGTTATGCATAATTGGTTATGACTAGCATGGATACAAGGAGTAGGAGATCGTGGTGATCCGGCCTGCATGCCGATGAATCCGGTCTGCCTGCCGTTGTTTGTTGCGGCCGGGGCTGGTAACCCTGAAGCCCTTGTGGGTCCATGACTAGGAGCACATAACAGTATGTATATCCCTGGGTGCGGGGTCTGACAAAGGTGGTATCAGAGCAGGACTGCCTGTAGGAAAACCTTACTGCTTGGTCGATGTTGATTCTAGAGTTTGTGAAAACTATTTTGAAACTTCAAATGATTGTGAAAACTTTCTTAGGATTCTTATTACTCCTTATCTGGTATCGCTCTAACTCTGGGTCACCTTACCTGTTTTGATTTGAAAAGGTTTTGCTATCTCTTCCAGTAATTCAAAACTTAGGTGCCTTCTTTGGCAAGGACGTCTTTTACCCAAGTTGACCTAGTGTTAAGTTCTAGAGTCGGGTGTGTTCCATGTTCGGTTATCTCTCGTTTCATATGGGAGATTTCTTTCCATCCTAGTCTCTCAGAGTTGTGTGGATTCCACATTATCCTGTTCTAAAGTCTGAAATCCTGAACCTCGAGATTTCCTTTTCATCTCAAATGTATTCCTTGTATTTTGATCAGATACTTCTAGAGCTACGTATGGTTTCTGGAAGATACTTCATGATTGATATTCGTAGTGTTCTTCAAGGCACTATGATATCAGTTATTTCTTTCTCTAAGTTTATAACCTTTGGACTTGAACCGAAGGTCCCGGAATGTGCTGAATTGCGGTGAGTTGAGTCATGTGGTTTCTTAACCATGTAATGCTCACGCTATTAGTACAGGATGCTGACCTTTAACCCAAGTTTTGTTTCTTTGGATATTGAGGAATTTGTTCCACCTCAGGGTGTCTAGGCAATTCCAACTCTCATAGCCATAGGTTTTCTTTGGAATCAAAAGGAGTCACAACAAGAGTGTTCTTCATGATTCTCATATCTTTGGTTTGATTCAGCTATACCAATCTTCGGCATGGGTTCTACAAATGAGTAATACCTGTGCATTCAACATGATCTCAGGATTCTTCTGAGCACGTCTCTACTCTTTAGTTTCTTTCTGAACTTCGTCCATTGATTGGAAACCAACTTCCTTAGGTGTGTTGGATATTCCCATGCATTTGCTCTTGTTTTCCATTAGAACATTCCACCTTCGAATGTCAGGAGAAACAAACTCCAGTACCTCGTTCATCTCTAGGACCATGTCAAAGTTCTATAATCCACAGAAAAAAGAAGTTTCATTAGCTTTTGTTCTGTTCCACCTTCGAGTATCACACTCTTATATATCAAGAGGTTGTGTTGAGTTTTATGGCCTTATCGATGAAGTGATGCTCTTACACATCTTCACTCCCCCTTCCTCCAAGCTTGAATGCTTGAGAATGATGGGTCTATGCTTTGATGTGTGTATCAGATATGCTTAGCAATTTTTATTGCTTTGAAAAGCTAAGAAACATCTATATCCTTCTTAGCACTATTGGTCACCCGGTCTCTACCTGAAGTTGACCGTGTTACCAAATCCATTATTTATGGTCCACATTCTTGGTCAAAGAGTTAGGTTCATGCCGAAGCTCTCAAGACCATATCGGTTGCTTTGAAAAGCAAAATTCCTTTCAAACTCCAAGACATACCGGTAGGTTGTGATATTCTGGTTGTCTTTCTAGAAGTATCACCAAGTTGTTACCTGACCGTGATGTCTAAACAAGGGGTAATCCAAACTACTCCTTTCTCCAAGAACTCCGCTGGACACCCTGGACTACTTGGTTGAGCTTAAACAACAACTTGGAGATTTGAAAGATAAAAGCTCATCCTAACTTGTTCCTTTGGAATGGGATGTCTAGTTCTCATCCTGTTGAAGCATGATAGTATCTCCTTCGTGGACATGCTATCAACCTACCCTTGATTTGATTTGGGCTATCTTCAAATCAAGCTCAGATTCAAGGACTATATTGATGGTGTTTTCACTCATGGTGTTTAGCCCCAAGTACACCTTCATGTCCTCTGGTCTGACCAACATTTTGCCTTGTTCATGTACCATATGAATCCCTCTTCTTGGAGTAACTTGATAATTCTGTTGTCGAGCCCATCGATGACATCTCTAATCGTCCAAGTTGCAAGAGCTCCATGTTGAACAATTGGCATTAAAGTTGGAAACCTTTGAGAACCATCTTTGTGTCATCATTAAGTTGTGTTCTGGATGTTAGAAGTAACTTACCCCGGTTCATGTGCTTATGGTGAAGGTTGTTACCATGGATCTGAGTAAAGTTTCCTTGTGCCTTTGGGAATAACTCCACGTCGGTCATGTATCTGTGGACTACTCTTGAGATGGTAGGTTGTTACATCCATTTCTTGAAGAAGTTGTGCATCCACTCCAACCATTGACTGATCGTTCATGAAAGGGAAGAAGTCCAAGAACTTACTTACCTTTGCAATCATCTTCTCAACCAGGACTCTGATGTGTTCTTTGCAAGTAGACCATGTAGGTGCAACCGTCTTTCACAAGTTACTTATACCTGAGTTATGCAATCTTGCTCATCTTCTTGAGTGTGACATTGTAGCCCATACCTTGAGAATCCAGTAAAGGTATCTCAATTGTAACCGGTGCAATCTCTTCGCTCAAACATACCGAGTCTGAGCTATAAATCCACTAACCAGAGCTGAATCTCAAGCAGCAACGATGGTTGGTGTTTCCTCAAGAGTATTGAATTAGGTTCATTTGAAAATACGGCATGGTTGATGTTGTGGTTGACACAATTAGCCAGAAGTTCTAATGTCATATCTCTTTGAATCCGTAAGAGCAGCCACTCTCCGTGAGAATTCTTGTGTGGCTAATCCTAACAAGTTTTCCTCACCGTTCTTTTGACCAAAGTTTCACTTCCACTTGATGACCAACTGAAGGCTTATGTAAGCCTGATATTGGTATCTAGAACATCAGGAGAACTTGGAAGTTGTATTGTCCAATGTCCCTATGTCAATCCTCAAAACCTTTCTTTCGGTGGAAAGTAGTGCATCATGAGAACCATCTCGTGGTGTTTTGCAAACGTCATTGATCAGTTTTCTTTTTCATGTGGTTTGTACTTGAAGTTCTGTTCATGTCACACATTGTGTGAATTTGTCAATCACCTCAACCATGGGATCCTATCCATGTGGTCAACGTATTTCTACGTCAAATCCACCATAGGAAAGAGATTCCTTATTCCCTTCTGGTGTTTCAATCCCCGTTGGTTACCATCCTTATGGTGTGACCAAGAGTTCCTCCTTAATTACGGTATTCCAACATTCTTTGGTTACTTATCTCCTATTGTGAAGTAACATCATGATCTTCGACAAAGATTTTGACAAACGTTAACGGAACAAAAGTTCCTTCATCTTCCGTGTCCACTCCGAAGAGTGAACATGATCATGTATCAAATTCTCTCTGATGCACGATTATAGTGTTTTCTCGTGTTCTCCCTCGTCTACGAATATTACATTGTGATATTCAAGACCATCCTTCCCATCTTGGTATTCTGCTTCGCAGAAACCTCGAGGTGATTAGTTTTTCAACCTTTCTTTTCCAAAAGGATTTAAGGTCCTATGTAAAGCTCATATTCTAAATCCTTTCAAGAACCATCGTCCACAAACTTGAAACCTTCTCCTATTCCCTCCGTTATCTTGATGTGTTTCATGCATGTTAATTCAAAAGTTCTTTATGAACATTCCGATCACGAGTTGACCATGAAATACTCGATCTTTGTAAAGATCAAAACCTTCCAGAGTTGTTCCCTCTTAGCTAAGGTTTAGCCTATGGATATCTTCGCAAGTGTTACGGATCAACTCCTTCACGAAGAGAATCATAAGGTTCAAGAAGATCGTTCAAAGCCGATATTCCTTCTTTCTTTCTCCTACATGAATCTCGGGACGAGATTCTTGTAAGGGGGTAGATTTGTAACATCCTTGTTTTTGCTGACAATGGGTTGTGGTGTTGTGTACATGGCATACATGCATGAAAATGTGGGTCAAAAATTTGCATGTGGAGTTAATCAGTGAAAAGGTAAAAATCACTTAATCTAGCCAACCCCAAAGTTGTTTTACAATGTTTTTCAAAATGAACAAACCAAGTGTTGGAAATGTCACATTTTTAAAGAGCTTTCCTATGGTTATTTTGGTGTAATATTTTCTTTTCAAAAAGGCCCTTAAAACATCAAAAACTGTTTGTTTTTCAGCCCAGAAGGACCTCCTGGTAATATTCAAAACATCCAGGGGGTTTTCCAAAAAAATGCCTTTTCTTTTGTTTCCTCCTCCTCTCCGGCCAGGAGGACGGGAGAGAGACGTCGAGGTGGCCCTTGCCACCTCCTGCTTCCAGCCATCGAGGGGATGAGGACCCCGGGAGACGTCTGGATCGATCTCTCCCTCGCAGAAGCCCCACCCGAGCACCTCCTCTCCCTCTCTGCCTCTCTCACGCGCAAGAACCCAAACCCTAACCCCTACCGACGCCATCCGCCGCTCAACGCCGGTGATAGGGCCGCCCCCGTGCCCCTCCGAGGATCCCATCGCCTCCGACGTGTCTCTGTAGACCTCCTCGAGCTCGCGTGGCCTCCGAGGAGCCCCGGGAGAGCCCAATTCCCCGCCGGCCATCCGCCACGGCCGCCGCCGTCTCCTCCTCACCGCCGGCGATTGAGCCATTGCCTCACTGCCCCGACCCCATAGACGCGCTCAGGGTGAGCTTCCGCATCCGAGGATGCCTTCCCCTTCCTTCCTCCCCCTCTAGCTCTCTCCCTCGCCGTCGGCCGCGGTCCGCCGCCGCGCCTGAGCTCGCCGGCGAGCGCTCCGGCGACCTTTTGGTCAACCGCGACCAACCCTAGAACCCCCTCGGTCTCCTCTACCTCGTGGAGTAAGTCGATTCCAAAACCCCGCGAGGAATCGACGGATTTCTTCGTGGCTGTGCCATTTTGGCCTCAGGATGACGTCATAGTGACGTCATGCCCACGTCACAGGCCGTTTCCTGTTAATTCTTTTAAATGGAAATCAGCTGACACGTGGGCCCCATCTCAATTTAAATTACAGAAAAATAGTTAAAATTGTTAATGCAATAACTTTTATTTGGTTCATCAGAAAAATATGTTCAATATACCAAAATGTTCAGAAAAATGTAACCTATCTGAATATATCATTTTCAGTCATGTTTGACAAAGTTAAAAAATGAGCATTATTTAATGTTGTTTAATTCATTTAAAATAGAGAAAATAAGTTTTTATTCAATAAAATTAGAAAAATTAAAAGTTATATACCAAATTTCTCAAAATGATAAATGCAACCTGTTTATGATGTTTTCAAACCCATTTGAGCAATTAAAATGGTACTCACTTTTACAATTGACCGAAGTGCCCCTCCGGGGTCTATTTCGGGATAATTTCAATAAAATTGCATAACTGACATACGAACCCTAGCAACCCATCGAACATGTTTAGGGCTTTATTTAAGTGCATTAACTTGCTCATGTATACATATTGCGCATTATATTGATGCCATGTGTTGATTGTTGTTTTTCTTGTTTCGGTGTTTGTTCCCCCTCGGTAGAACGTGACTCCAAAAAGAAGGCCAACAACTCCAATGGCGAATACTTGATCCTAACCTACAAGTCAAGCACTTATTCCTGAAGACTTTATCTGATTTTCTTGAAGTAAGGAAAGCATAACCTCTTATCTGCCCATATATGATTTCAAAAGACTTTTGGTTCTCGTACATTGCATTCGATTCCAGTGTATCTTGTGTCAGTAGTTCGAGTTCTCTTATATATTGCATAACCTAAATATCCTGATCCACCACTCCTAGCAGATATAGGTTTTCTTGTGTGCATCACCAAATCCTGAGATATGCTGTGCTTAGTCATACATGCTTGTTATCTCTGCTCCATCCGGTTGATGAATCAGAGTTGCGAATGAATCTAGTATGGTAGGATGTTGTGGAAAGTTAAGAGAACTGGTTTAACATGATTTAAAGGTGTCAATGATGAGACCAGAGAGGGTGTGTGGTTTATGTCTCGTTCATGCCCCTCGGAGCGAGTTCTCGTCTTCGAGCCAAGACTGAGCGTGCATCCACACGGGGCTTAGATTCCCCTCGGTCTCAACTTGCCTAGTTTGTTCCATGAGTCGCCTAGTTCGGGCTTTCCATTTGGATTTGCGGGGATATTAAAAACCTTTTCAAAACTAGGATGTGGGGATGTATCGGCGCTCTACGGGTAGGTAACCGTCGAGCATTGCGCACAATGATAGAGACCCGGCAGGAGATGGCCACTCCCTATTGGCGGTCCATCTCTACTCGGAGCGACTCATGGAATAGGCAAAGCAAGGGAAAGGTCGTGGTCAACCACCCTCTGCCGGCACTTCCCGGACTAGTGCTAATCATGTGGCACTAAGAGTCGGTTGGTACGTGTGGTTAAAGTTGTACACCCCTGCAGGGTTAAATCTTTTCGAAAAGCCGTGTCCGCGGTTAAGGACGACTTGGTGAAGGATTCTGTGATCATAGACAACTTAAACGGAATGACTAAAACTTGATGATAACTAATGAAGGATGCCTCCTCGGAGATGCCGAGAGGGGTTACCTTGTAGCATGAGGTACCGGAACAACTTGAGGTGGTGATCTTTGAAGCACGAGGTGCTGAAGTGATATTGGTGGACTAAAAAGATGATGATATCAGTGGTTGAGTACCTTCCTCATCTGTTTTCAAAATACTCCATGAGATGTGCTATTCCTTCCTTAATTTGGAAAACAAAGATGGCTTTACGGAAAATAACCTTCATAACTCCTTCTAAAATAAGAAGATATATAATAGGTTAACTAAGTCTTGTTGAGTACCTCCCGTACTCATGTTTACTTCAACTTGGTTCAGGTGGAGTTCCTCAGTTCGGTGGTGATTCAACGTGGACATCGACGAGTAGTTTGGGGTTCCCAGGTAGCAGCCTGGAATCTATGGGCTGGCACGTCGCCTTATGTTGCGGCCTCTTAGGCCTTTTTGGTTCTTGTTGGTTAGCAACATAAATTTCCTTCCGTTGTCTGATGTAATGTTGGGTCGTGTGACCTCTGCTTGTAAGCTATACTCTAGTAATACCTGTTTAACACAGCTTCCATGTCTAGAGTGTTGCTTCGATCGGTTTTTGGTTTCGAGCTCATTGTTATACAGTTTTGGCTATGCCTGCATAGTTGTCGCAGTCGAGGGGTTGTGGAGCCGATGATCCATGTCCGAACCCGTCTGCCGATGTGATTCGGCCTGGGACAAGGTAACCCCAGTAACCCTTGATTGTTGTTGCAGTTTCTGGACACATAGCAGCTCTGTATAGCTTTGGTCCCGTTCCTTCAGTTTCATCCGACTCTTGGATGCTTGGTTATGCATAATTGGTTATGACTAGCATGAATACAAGGAGTAGTAGACCGTGGTGATCCGGCCTGCGTGCCGATGAATCCGGTTTGCCTGCCGTTGTTTGTTGCGGCCGGGGCTGGCAACCCTGAAGCCCTTGTGGGTCCATGACTAAGAGCACATAACAGTATGTATATCCCTGGGTCCGGGGTCTGACAGACAAGCTCGACATCCCGTCGGCCGCTGCTGTGGTTGGCGACAGCGGGGAAGCCACAGCTCGCCCAAGGACCTGATTGCGTTGATGAGGGAGCTAATTGCTTTTTTTAAAATATCTGGCAAGGGTCAGTTCATACAGTCAACCAAACAAGATCTCAATTCAGCACAGCTCACCACATACGGGCTACCAAACACCACAAATTAAACACACTTGCACCAAGTCAGTTGAGGTAGAGTGGACATGGATGACATCAGAAATCCCATACGGGCTACCAAACACACCCCAAGTGGAAGAAGCTTCCTTATAAGAGGCCAGACTCCCACTCAACTAACAATATAGGAATAAACTTTTGTCTCATATCTTGCCATGCACGAATGTGTCACGTGAGCCATTATGATTTAGGGAATTATTAAAAAGGATAAAATAGGCCGGATCATTTAGGCCAAAATTTCAATAATCCCCACAAGATACTGGAGGCACATAAAATTTGCATTAGGTTCCAAAATACTGTTTGTATACAGGTAGTATTGTGAAGACTTTTAAGTTGAAATTTCACCTAGACTTTATGTTACGCTAGTTTGCAACTCGAAAAGTTGACTATGCCTTGAACCACAAGTTTTCTACAAATCTAGCTTCACATAAAGCCTTGACCAAATACTAATCTACCGTGGGACTTACCCACGAGTGGAGCTTATGTGTCATACTCTGAGGCCTTTCATGAGTTTATTCAAGAGCACCTAACTCTCGTAGACTGCGACGTTTAACAGTCGGACTCATTCTCTTCATCAGTACATTCGGTAAAAAGCTAGCGCTCTTAGCGCGTCTGTGTTGTCTTCTGTCTCTGCCTGTGGATCGTCTCGCTCGTTCCCCTTTGAAAGAAAAAAAAGGCACCACCGACCTCTTCTTTTTCTTCTCCACCACACGCCTCCGTAAAGAATAGGACAACTCATTACCTCTTCCCCATCTAGCCAGCACCCCTCGATCTCTGGCGAGAGGCGCGAGGAACGGAACCACTCGCTGCAGATCCCTCCCCTTCCGTGGCCAAGCCACCATCTCTACCATAGCTCGCCACAGCTCAGTATCGTCCGTGCTGGACTTCGCCGTTCGCGTGCCTCTCTTCGCCTCCATGGCTCCTGCCGACCTGAGAGGCGGAAGGACGGAGGCATGGCGAGATTATTGCTGCTTCTTGACAGCTTGAGGACTCCACGGAAGGGGCTCCTAGAGAAGATGAAGAGAAAAGAAAAACCTGCAGATATTGATGGGATCGGCAGAACATATCAATTGAAACCAAGTTGATGAGCTTCCCTGGTAACTTCTATGTATTTCGTACAGTGCAATGGCAGAACGATAGATTGCACACTAGGTACTTCTCTGCACAGGTTCTAAGCAGTTTGAGAACAGAGGCATTAATGTAAAACTGGCGTTGTTTAGTAACTGCACAGGTTCAGATTTAGCGCCAGTTTTAAGCAATCTGAGAATACATCCCAGTCTTGTTTAGTAACTGCACAGGTTCTAATGAAGAGATTGCACCAATAGAATAATTGTACATGTTCTATATTGGTTTCTAACATCACCGAGTTTTCTCAAATCAGGGTATTTTTCTAATGGACTTTATCACTAGACTTCCAAGGTCTAACCGAGCACATGATGTCATATGGGTTGTTATGGATATGCTCACTAAAGTTGCTCACTTTATTCATGTCCGGACTACTCATCGTGGAGACCAGCTTGCTGATCTCTACATCTCTCGGATTGCCAGTTTGCATGGAGTTCTAGAACGAATTGTTTCTCATCGAGGAACCCGGTCCACATCTCGATTCTAGAAGAAATTGCATGAAGCCCTTGGAACCAAGCTATCTTTTAGCACCGCCTATTACCCTCAAACCGAAGGACAAACTGAGCGTGTTAATCAAATCATGGAAGACATGCTTTGTGCCTGTGTGTTGTCTTATGGTGCCAAGTGGGAAGATTGTCTAACATTTACAGAGTTTTCCTACAACAATAACTATCAAGCTAGCTTGCAAATGACACATTTTGAAACCTTTTATGGACGCAAGCGTCATACACCTCTGAGTTGGTCTGAATCTGGTGACAGTGATCTTTGGTGTAGACGACATGCGTGCTGCGGAAGAACAAGTTCAACTTATCCGCGATCGACTCAAGGCGGCTCAATCTCGCCAAAAGAGTTATGTTGAATCAAAGTGTCGTGAAGTCTCTTTCCGTGTTGGAGATTTTGCGTATCTTCGAGTCACACCTCTCAAAGGGATGCATCGCTTTCATGGAAGGGAAAAATTGCCAGATGACTATTTACGGATTTTGAGGAGATCAGCTAGCTCCCACACCATGGGAAGTAGTAGTTTCATCGGGAAAAGGGACGTTGCTCAGCTCGGAGAATAGGAAAACAGTCGATCTCCCCGCTCAAGGTGTTATCCACTGATCAAGCTATTATGATCTTAGCGGTGGAATTTGCTGCAGAAGCTGGTATTACTATTTCTCAAGCTATGCATGGTGACGCAGATATCTCCACCATCTTGGATGCACCAGTATGGAAATGGGAATACGGGAAGCCTCTGCTTCCACCTAATCAGATCGATCTTCTACCAACAAAAATACAAAGAATTCATGAGTGGTACCTGAGAGTCACAAAAAAGGGGCGAAAAGTCATCCCTGTGAAAGTTATATAACATCATTTCGCAAGTAAAGACGAGACACAAATTTATCTTGAAGAACTCTATATGTTATACAAGATTGACGTCCTGGACCTCAGTCTCATCAGCACCTATTGTCTGGAAGTGATTATTCAATCCAATTATTTCGACAATAAAGTCTCTAGCTCAGCTCATTCATTGCCTGTAATTAATTATGCTCAGTAAGCTATTATGTAGAATAAAAAGTGATGAATGTGCCCGAAAAAAATCTTTGACATTGGGTTCATTGACCCAATACGAATGCAGAGTTGCTAGAGAACTACCCCAAGGAAATGGAGAACAATTTGCTAAGGTTCATAACGATGCACCACTACAAAAAGAAGATATTGTTGCCTTATAACTTCTAGTAAGAGTGTTACTGTATTGTACAAATTAATTTTAGGTTAGTCGACGTTAAATGTAACTGATGAGTTACTGACGTATATGAACGTGCGCGATTACACTACATTTTGCTAATCATTGAAGTTGACTTCGGAAAAGTTGAAATCCACGACTCATTGGCGAAAACCCAAGAGATGTACCAAAACATTTTAGACGCGCTCCAAAGGTAATTTCAATCATTATCGCACTATATCGGTCTCCTAAGATATCAAGTAATTTACTAATAACCCATTTTTTAAAAGAATTCCCGTGCAGGATTTGAAAAAAATTCACCCAGATGGCACCTGTTGAATTTAAAGAGGAGGTTAGTTTTCATCATGTCAAGGTAAGTAATACGAGCTAGGTTCGCGCATATTTTTATTTGTAATACCATTAATTATTTCATGCTTGATTATTATTATTTGGACTGAATTCTATTCTCATCCTATTGCGTGAGGAAGCCAACGGGGTCCAATGTGTGGATACTTTGTTTGCGAGTGGATTCACCACGAGGTCAGTGAGCGAAACCAATCGACATGGCTAGAAGTAAGTGAAAAAATTAATGTATTCACAATTTTATTTTATTACCATCAATTAATTGTGTTGAGTGTCGTTGTTATTATGATTGATATTCATATTGATCTTATTCTTTCATAGTTGGATAAATTGCGGAGGAAGCTGCAACCAAAGGAGCGCTTCTTAGGAATTGCGTAGAAAATTGCGTGATTTTTTATGGACCACGTAGTGAACACAAAGGGAAAATACAATTGCACGGAATAGATGTGATTTTGATGATCACATGTAATCGGATAGACGGGCTCTAGTCCTGATTGTGATCTCCCTGTAATCAAATAGACATGATCTACTCCCGGTTGTGATCTCAATGTAACCGAATAGACGGGCTCTAGTACCGGTTCTCATAAAGAATAAATTATATTGTTATTACATAGATATTTCATTTATGAACATTTTAATATGTTGTATGTATTTTTCTGATTTGTAGTTAAATAACCATGTATTTTGCAAGAATTCGTAGTATTAAAATAATTTATTGTAAGGTGGGGAAAAAGACGAATAGGTAAAGCCTGCCACGGGGGACGTCTCTAGTCCCAGGTCCTATTACAACCCGGGACTAGAGGTCATCGTTCAAAGGCTCAGGAAGTAGCCACGTGCGGAGCTCTCTAGTCCCGGATTGAACATAACCGGGACTAGAGGGGGGCTCTAGTCCCGTTTCGGTAGTCCCAGGTGTGCATCCGTGTCGTAGAGTGGTGAAGGCAGATGCCATGAGATGGCTAAAGTGTTGGGGCCGATGGACACTGTAGGTATTCGGGGAGGGATCGCACGTCATGTACACGCGCTCAGAAACACTGCAAACACCTCGATCTACCCAGGTTCAGGGCCCTCGTGTGGAGGTAACACCCCTACTCCTGCCTATCTCTATGTATATGGTGTATCCGAGTAGCCACAGTACAAAGCAGGCCCTCAGCCGAGTAGCCACTCTCTTGCTTTCTGTACCTCTAGCTCTTGCTCGTGCAATAAATGCTCTCTGGGGCAACGTCCCTCGCGCAGGAGGGGGCTGGGCACCTTATATACTGGTACCCAGCGAGTAAACAACGATTAGAAAGTACACGATAAGACACCGCCGTTGTGACAGCAGCAGCACGCTTCCGTGTTCCCGCTAACGCCGGTACGAGAAGTCGCCGCGCCGTCTGGCTGATAGGACTTGTCCACCCTGCCAGTCTTAAAGAGTAGGCCCCTGACATATCCTGTCCCCCCTGTCAGTGACAAGACAAGACATGTGCCCACCCTCACTGTACCCACGCCGTAGCGCAGATAATTATGCGTCTTGTAAGTTGAACCGCACGCCTGTACGGCTGCGGGATACGCGGGATCTCGTCAGAATGGCTCCATTGACTTTGTGCCCGAGTAGGATTGATGCCATCTACTCGGACCACCTGATCGCTACTCGGACGATTCCAATCTTCCCCCTTATCTCCTCTTGGCCTTCAATACTTATCACCGAGTAGCAGCTACCGAATACCAGATACCAGATACCCGGGTAGCCGCCTACCCGGTAAACAGTACTCTGATCTCTCTTTTATCACCTATCTTACCCCTACTCGGGGGTAGCCCCCCGACATTAGTCCCCGAAGCTGGTAGAGTCCAGTGAACTTGTTCGTTGGGCCCTGCCAGGTTAAACCAAATTGTCTCCATAAAGTAGTTTGGCCGAGTTGCTCCACAACTCGGACACTCAAAGTCCTTGCTCGAACTCCTCTGATTAATGTCTTGCGAGAAATCATCTATGCGCCGAGTAGACCACGCAACGCAGAGCTCTGCCGAGAACTCAACACTTAGCGAAAAATCTCAAAGCACTCCCGCTCAATCCAGATCAAAGCCATCTTCTCGTGCCCAGGGAGGGCACGTGCCACGCACCCGCGCCTCCGACGCCTCGGTTTTGGCGCTACAGCGTGCCACGCGCCAGCCACTGCACCTGGGGCCCACGGCCCGTTAGGTCACCTCAAGCGGGTACTCGAGAGCCCACGACCCATGTCGTGGGATTAACTGCGCCCATTACGCGTGCAGATTGCGCTGTGTGCATTTCTAACGGGCAGTTAATCCCACGCCGCACGATCTCCGCCACGATCGATCCGATCAGTAACTGCAATCCGCAGAGGGATAAATACCCCCGCGCCGCCCTCGTCTTCTCTTTCCCTCTCACTTCCCCAAATCCCGCTCCCTCTCTGCTTTCGTCTCCACCGTCGAGCACAGCGCCGCCGCGAGCTCGCATCGCACCAGCACTCCACACGCAGAGAGAGAGAGAAACACCTTGCGCGCCTCCGTCTTCGCCGTCAACCTCGACCTCGACGAGCACCCGCGACTCCACCAGCAACCGCGCCATCATGGACCTCGCGAACGCCGCCGCGGACCAGCACGAGGACGAGATGGCGCCAGCTCGCGCCGGTTGGGAGGGCTCGGATGTCACCGCTGCTGACTGCCAATGGCTGGTGAACACTCGCCGTGTTCCTCCCGGCGTAATTTGTCGCCCTCCCGGCGACGAGCTCGCCCCGACACCGGAAAACGGTGAGTACATCGTCTTCCTTTCTCACTTCAAACGCGGCCTAGGCCTTCCCATTTCCAAGTTCTTCTCCTACTTCCTTCGCCACTTTGGCCTCCAACCACATCATCTTCCTCCCAATGCCATCATGCTGCTATCCACCCATGCCGCCTTCTGTGAAGCCTTTCTGGGCGTCTACCCAACAGTCCAGACCTGGGACCGATACTTTTTTCTTCGCCAACAGAGCACTCCAAACCCCAACAACCCTCTAGTTCCACGCGCGATGACCCAGACGGGTAGCGCAATGATGTTGCAGCGTAGCACCGGGCACCACCCGCGGGTACTCGGTTTGGAGACCGTGCGCAAGTGGCAGCGCGGCTTCCTGTATGTGAAGAACGTCCCTCCCGTAGAAGGAGAAGCTGCTGAAGACCGAATTGGGCTCCCCAAGTTTGAGAATGTCCTTCCCACGGGACAGAACTGGGGGTATAATCTCAAGAAGACCGTGAACGATGTCATCCAGGTAGACAAGCGCCTTGAGCAGCTGGTGAAGGATGGGCTGCTGCAGGATGACCCGATCGCGTGCTGGATATGGCGCCGAGTGCTCCCACTCCAAAGCCGGGCACACAAGATGTGCTACATGGGAGGCCCTCGGGATTGCACCCGGACTACCACCTTTGAGCTCAGCAAGGCGGAGGTGGCCATTTGGGCCAAGTGCATCATGAGGACTACCCTAACCGACAACTGGGCATATGGCTTTGTGCCGTATAGCCGCACCAAGCGCATTCCCCAGGTGAGTCTCCTTCTCTATATGCTTACTGTTTGTACTTGACACCGAATAGAATCCCTCTTGGCCTTGTATGCTTGATGCTTGCACTCTATGCCGAATTGGTTGTCTCTTAGGCTTATATGCTTTATGTTTGCATGCTGTACTGAGTACTGCCTCCTAGTTAACACTTAGCTTTGTATGCTTTATGTTTTCATGCTGTGCCGAATAGGGCCTTTCTGTATATGCTTTTCCTTAGAGTTTTTAGCTTCTTGTGCTTAGTGTTTGCACGCTAAATCGAGTAGAAACACTACTCATTTGCCTCCTCTGGTCCTTAGCCTTTTGTGCTTTTTGTTTGCACGCTAAACCGAGTAGGGTCCCTACTCTGCTAGAAAACCCACTTATTATGCTTTATGTTTGCATTATGAGCACATTCATCGCCAGAAGACAGAGGACCAGCCTGTCTTCGAGGCCAACTGGGAGGCTGACAGGACAGAGGATGACGTGACCGCATACGACATCCAAGACACCCTCTGCATTCCTCTCGTGCCGGCCAGGACGGTAAGTCCCGCGTTGACGCCTCTATTCGGAACTGGTCCGAGGATGACGAAGGTGACCGGGTTCACCTCTCTGCTTGCGTGTAACATGTTTTGATCATTTTCCCTTGCTTGTTCTGATCTCTTGTTTCTTTCATCCACAGAGGAGCCAGAGCTGGACGATGGGGAGGAATCACTGGACGTGGCTCCAGTGTCTGTTGCCGCTCCCAACACCCAGAAGAGGACGGGTAGCGGTGCGCCAGCACCTCCTCCCAAGATGCTCAATAAGAGGCCGGGAAACAAGCCGGCGAACAAGCCCAACCCACGCAGGAAGCGCCCTACCATGGATGGGTAAGCACTCCTGAGTAGATTCTGGTTCTTCACTGTTTTTCTTCCTGGTTCCCTTCTCTGCGTACCTTCTGACTCTGTCCTCCCCTTGCACCATTCTTCTCAATGAGGCCCTTGATGCTGACGCCACCGACGCGCCGGTCCCCAAGAGGAAGAGAAGTGCTCCCCGAGAACTCGTGGAGCTCTCTGACGACGACGGGGACCAGATACTGGAGGACAGGATGCATGCGTCATCCCCCCTCAGAGAAGAACAAGACCGTGGCATCGAGAACACTGGCGCCGAGAATGAGACCGAACATACCTCCGAGCAGCCGCAGCCCGATGCGCAGCCGGCTGCCCAGGACACCAACAACGCCGAGAACACTCCAACTCCTCCAGCTGCATCAGCTGAGGAGACCACCGAGCACGCTACCGAGCATCAGCAGGAAAACACAGCCGTGGAGCGGCCAGACGCTGCTGCCGAGTCTGCCGAGCAGCAGGTAGAAGACCCTGTGGCGGAGCCACCACGCCAAGACGCCGTGCAGCCGGATGGCGCACCGGCTAGCGAGCCGCAAGTGCCTCCGCCAACCCCCCAAGTACCTCCGCCAACTCGCCAAATGCCTCCGCCAACCTCCAAGAAGCAGGCAGCTC
This sequence comes from Alopecurus myosuroides, assembly GCA_028641055.1. Taxonomy (NCBI): domain Eukaryota; kingdom Viridiplantae; phylum Streptophyta; class Magnoliopsida; order Poales; family Poaceae; genus Alopecurus; species Alopecurus myosuroides. The sequence continues at coordinate 521,526,407 of CM054057.1, read as the reverse complement.
CCTCTACCGCCAAGGTGATCCCGCAGGCAACCAGGAAGCAACCTCCACGAGGCGCAGCACAGGATGGTGCGCAGCCAACCGGACAACGGCAAGCTGTGCAGCAGCAGCTGTCCTTTCAACCATCAGGGCCACAAAAGCCAGGCGGCCAGCCAGGTGGGCAACCCGCACAACAGCAGCCGCCACCTGAGCCAACCAAATGGCCGCTTAACAAGGCCAGGAAAGGCCCCAACCCGAACACCAGCTTGGTGCAGGCCGACGTCCAGTTTGGCCCTAAAGAGAAGCAAGATCCCGGCGCAGGCGCCAGCGAAACCGAGAAAGCTCCTCCCTTCCCAGAGTACTGGGTTCAGCTGCAGGAGCGCCACAAGATCCACATGTCCCAGGAAGCTGACCGACTAGGCGCTCTGAAAGAGCGAAGAGCCGTATCCCGCTCCAAGTCCAAGGGGAAGAAAGACTCCCTGGTCATCAAGGAAATTACTTCCCGCGACGAGGATGAAGAGGAGCTCCCTGAGGAAGGCGTAGCCGCCATCCTTGACCGAGTAGGCTTCATCGAGAAGTTCTGGGACAGCAAGAAACTTGGCCACGCCGCCTGGGACGGTACCGAGCTGCGGAATCTCGACAACTACCGGACATAGTGGAACAAGGCCGACATCGGCCCTGTTGGTATGGCTATAGCCGGACCCTACAGTACTCTAGCCAGCAAGTTGTTTGTTCTTCGCAAGAACATCGAGGACATCGAGCAGAGCTATGTGGTAAGTACCTTTTTTCTTTTGATCTTTCCGAGTTGCCAGATTTCTTTTTTACCTCTTTTCTCTTATCCACTACCCAATCCCCAAGATTCGGGCCGAGTAGGTAAGACTTCCCCGAGTTGCCAGCTACTCGGGCCAAATCTTCCAAACTCATCACATTTCTTTTCTCTCTGCAGGATAGCGTCCAGGAGAGGACACAAGGTCTTCCGCCAGCTCCTGTGGTCTCATCACCAAGTGCGAGATAGGAACCAGGAGCTGGAGTTCAAGAAAAGCGAGATGGACGATATGGAGAAGAATTCCATGGACAGTGCTATCAAACTATCCGCTATAGAAAGTAAGCTTTTAGCATCTCAGTTTGTGCATTTTTTGCTTATGCCTATTTTTTGCTTTTTTGCTCAGTCATTGTCATCTCTGCAGGTGAGCTCAAGGCGCTCGCACATAGGCACCAGGACTGTGAGGTCATGGCTGCCTCCGCGCAGAGCATGATCTCTAGACTAGAAGGTGAGCTACTCCTTCTCTGTTTCCTTCACTTAGCTTGCTACTCCTTGCTTACTTGTCTAACTTGTTGCTCTATCCGCAGAAGAATACAAGAAATTCCGAGCAGAACACCAGCAATGCCTCACTCCAGCTGAAGCACATCACCAAGTGCAGGTCCATGAGGCCGAGTTGCTGAAAGAGCGGGAGGCCGAGAAGGCGGAGTTCGAGAAACTCCAGGTTGATCTTACCAGCGCACTCCAAACTGCAATCAATGTTGTCCCCGAAAAGAAAGACCTGGAGAAAACTGCTGCTGCCGAGAAGCATAAACTCGAGCTAGAAATTAGAACTCTGAAGGAAAGGAATCAAGATCTCGAGGGCCTAGTCAACGACTTTCGCCGCCTCCAGGATAAGCATATCCGAGAAGCAGAAGACTGGAGGACTAAGCTGGGAGCCCTTGTGCTAGAAATGGAATGTGAATTGCCGCTACCCTTCCCCTTGTTTAGTTTTTACCTTTCTATCTTCTTCTACCCAGTCTCTCTTCTTATTCTTGGTTACTCTTTCTGACCCAAATCCGCATTTCCTGATTAAGATATCTTCCCGGAACTCCGTGTCGCTGGTGAAACTGTTGTGGATAAAGCGAGAAAGGCTAGGGCAGCAGCTGGTCTGAGTGTTGATGATACCTCCAGCATCGATGATCAGCTCGTCAACCTCAAGACCTAGGTGCGCTCCCTCAAAGGCTTGGGTACCTCCATGGCGTCCACTGCAATTAAGCTGCACAAACTGTTCTGGCCCGAAAGAGATGTCCCGGAGACCTTCGGCGGTATGGCAGCCAACCTGGACCATGTCAAGGAGGAGTTGAAGAAATGGCGCGCTTCCGCAGCTCGGGCAGGAGCTGACGAGATCCTCCATTTCATCTTGTCCTGGTATGAAAATCTAGATCTTGACAGGATTGGCACTCGCAGAAATGGCTCCAAGTGGACTGGACGTCCCGAGTGCATCTCTCGCTGAAAAGAAGTGGCCTACGAGATTGCCTCCTATGATGAGACCAGCCAATACATCGACGGCCCCACCGAGCCAGATACAGATGTTGATGAAGAGGAGGAGGAGGGGGAAGCCGAGATTGAGGAAGATGCCGGCGAAGACCACAACCGAGATGACGAAGAAGCTGAGCAGGAGGGATCCGAGCACGAAGAGGCCAAAGAGGGGGAGACCGAGCAGCGCGGCACCGCAGAGGACTCCGTGATGGGAGCCAACCCGGAGACTGAGCAGCCACAACCCGCCGCGCAGGAGGCGGCTGTCACCACCGAGATGGTGATTCATGACCCCGCTCCCGAGCTGGGCGCGACTGGGGCTGCGACCTCCGTGCTCTACCCTCTTCCCAGCGCCTCCGTCACTCAAGCCTCCAACTCTGCATCGGAGCCAATCTCCACCACTCCAACTTCTTCTGCAGCCGAGCCAACCTCTACAACTGCTCCCTCCGAGCCAGTAGCGCCTACCAACACCAACTCGGATACCACTACCCCCACCGTCGTCTAAACTCCTGTAGTTTTTATTCTAAAACACTTATCAGATCCCCGGGATGCCGGGTGCAGATGTAATTGATACACTTATGTTTTCTCTTGAGACTCATCTTTATTTATTTCACTTTTAGCAAGACTGGCTTGATGCCGGATTGCGTTATAATGCAAGTGCCCGAGTTGAATTTCTCATCCACTTGTCTTTTTGTCTTTGCTCTTACCTGCCACTTGTGGCTTTTTGGTAGTTGAGTCACAAGATTTCAAATATCAAGTTTCAGATACTCAACCACCTTGAGATTTGGATTCTAACGCTGCCCACCACTTAGCCGAAAAGAGAACAGAGAAGTAAAAACACCCTACTCGGTTGCTACACTTTTCTTTTCCTTAGCAATTTTTCATGTGTTCATTGACCTTTGGCTTGTTCTCTTGCTTGCCATGAAGCCGGGTTGCAGACAGCAGCAGAGTCGAAGAGTTGGCCCTTGGGTTTAAACACACTACTAGATATGCGCATGAAATTCTAAGTAGACCAACCGAGTAGACAAAGGAAATAAATTAAACAACACAAGGCAATGTTTTTGCACAGGCAGTCCCCGAGTTTGAATTCAGAGTGCCAACTAGAATTTTAACTCGGTTAAGGAGATACATACAACTTTTGCTCATAAATGAAAACGGCAGAGTAGAACTACATTCCAAGGACGCTTGGATTCCTCTCCAGCTCTATCCGGCCAGTTCTTCTGTGGTGCCTGTGCGTCAACTAGATAGTAGGCATCATTGTGCAGAGCCTTGCTCACAATGAAAAGTCCCTTCCCACGGAGGGGATAGCTTGTGCATCCCAGCCGTGCGCTGCACGAGCCTAAGGACCATGTCTCCTTCTCGGAAAACCCTTGGGTTTACTTTCCGGCTATGATAACGCCTCAGGCTTTGCTGATAAATGGTTGAACGTGACAGAGTTAACTCTCTTGCTTCTTCTAGCAGGTCAACGTCATTTTCTCGAGCTTCTCTCGCCTCTTTTTCAGTGTAGACTGTTACTCTTGGCGAGTCATGCTCTAGGTCAGTGGGCAACACGACCTCTGCTCCATATACCAGGAAGAATGGTGTGTATCCGGTTGACCGGTTAGGGGTAGTCCTTAGACTCTACAACACCGCCGGCAACTCGTCCAGCCAACAACCAGGGGTTCGCTGTAGTGGCTCAATTAGCCTTGGCTTTATACCGGATAGGACCATGCCATTTGCTCTCTCAACTTGCCCATTGGAGGCTGGATGCGCAATGGATGCGACATCTAGCCAGATTCGCTTCTCCTTGCAGAATCTTGCAAAGGCACCCTCAGCAAAGTTTGTACCATTATCAGTGATGATGTTGTGCGGGTAGCCATATCTCAGAATGATATCCTTCAGGAAACTCATAGCCGTAACTCCATCACATTTCCTAATAGGCTTGACCTCAATCCACTTGGTGAATTTGTCCAGCATGACCAGGATGTGAGTCATGTTGCCTCTAGATGGCTTGAAAGGACCCACCATGTCCAAACACCAGACGGCAAATGGCCAAGTAATGGGAATGGTCTTCAACTCGGATGCTGGCATATGAATCTTGCTTGCAAACCTCTGGCAACGATTGCACTTTCTCACTATATCTTCACCTTCCCGCAAGGCAGTGAGCCAAAAGAATCCATGCCGAAAAGCCTTGTTGACAAAATCCCGAGAAGAGGCGTGATGCCCGCATTCTCCCTGGTATCTCTCTAAGAATTTCTTCTCCTTCCTCTGGCTCAACGCAGCGTTGCAACACGCCAGTAGGACTCCTTCTGTGCAGCATCTTGTTGAAGATTGTGTAGCCCTTGGATCTTCTCTGTATTTGCCTGGCCGTGACCTCATCACTCGGTAATGAGCCATCCGTTAGAAAGGATAATATGGGCAGAGCCCAACTCGGTGTCTCCCGTATGGGAAACACTGGTTCGTCCACTTCCATTGGACCAGCTACCAAGACCTCTTCCGAGTTGGAGATGAGTCCCTGAGTCCCCGAGTACTGAGAAATGATCCCCTCGATGAATGCGACAGTCCCCAAGTTGAGTGAAGCCGTCCCCGGGTTGCAAGCGCCAGTCCCCGGGTTGGAGACGATAGTCCCCGGGTTTTCCTTTGCAGCTTCCCAATCAATCTCCATGGGAAAAGCCTCTGATCCTAGCAGAGATGGAACGAAGATGGACTCCGAGTTGGGGGATGGCTTGATGGATGGCTTTCTCAAATGCTCCAAGGCAATCCCAGCCGGGATAAACTGCCGAGAAGACCCCAACTTGGACAGGTCATCAGTTGCATCATTCTCAGCTTGGTGTATGTGATGAAACTCACATCCTTCAAAGAATCCAGTCATAGTTTGCACCAGAAACCGGTAGGACGCCATGTTGGCATCCAAGGCATCCCAGTTGCCGGATACTTGCTGCACCGCCAAATCCGAGTCGCCATAACAGACAATGCGCTGCACTCCGATCTCCTTGGATACCCTCAAGCCATGCACCAATGCCTCATACTCGGCCACATTATTTGATGCCTTGAAATGTATCTGCAACACGTACTTGAGTTGATCGCGCTTGGGTGACGTGAGCAACACGCCAGCACCAAGCCCTTCCTTTACTTTGGAGCCATCAAAATGCATCTTCCAGAAGTTGGTTTCCGGCAAGGGAGGCTCATACTGCATCTCGGCCAAATCCACCAAGAAATCCGCTAGAGTTTGTGATTTGATTGCTTCTCTTCTCGTGTATAGGGGAGTGTACGCGGCTAGCTCAATTGCCCACTTGGCTACTCTGTCACTTGCATCCTTGTTGCCCATGATCTCAGAGATGGGAGCTGTGCTCACCACCGTGATGGGAAGCTCTTGGAAATAATGCTTGAGCTTCTTGGCACCCAGGTACAGGCCATATGTCATCTTCTGGTAGTGCGGGTAGTTTTGCTTGGAGCTGGATAGCACCTCGCTGAGATAATATACTGGCCGCTGCACAGTCTTGCCTTCCTCTTCTCTCTCGATCACTATCACCACTCTGACTACTCGGTTGGTAGCCGCAATATAGAGCAGCATTGGCTCTTTGGGTAGAGGGGCTTGCCGATATGGGAGCGCTACCCAGCATGGTCTTTAGTTCTTTGAATGCCACATCAGCTTGCAGCGTCCAGACGAACTTGTCACTCTTCTTCATAAATTGATAGAGAGGCAAAGCCTTCTCGCCCATTCTTCCTAGGAAACGGCTAAGGGAAGCCAAGCATCCGGTGAGTTTCTGCACATCCTTCAGTGATCTCGGCAAAGACATGCTCTCTATAGCTTTTATCTTTGAAGGATTGGACTCAATGCCCCGGCTGGATACCAATAAGCCGAGTAACTTGCAAGCCGGAACGCCAAAGGTGCATTTAGTCGGATTCAGTTTCATCCTATATTTGCGCAAGTTGGCAAAGGTTTCCTCATTGTCACTAAGCAGAGTATGTGTTCTATTCGTTTTGATGACAATGTCATCTACGTACACCTGCACATTCTTGCCGATTTGTTCATGCAAACATTTCTGCATGCACCTCTGATAGTTAGCTCCAGCATTCCTCAACCCAAAACACATAACACGATAGCAATAAGCCCCGTACGGGGTAATAAAAGCAGTCTTTATTTGATCAGCCGGGTTAAGAGGTATCTGATGGAAACCAGAGTAGACATCAATGAAAGACAAAAGCTCGCACCCGGCAGTAGAATCGATCACCTGATCTATGCGGGGTAGCGGAAATGGGTCCTTGGGGCAGGCCTTGTTCAAGTCGGTGTATTCCACGCACATGCGCCATGCAGTCTCAGCCTTGGGGTCCTCCTTCTTCTTCTCAACCATAACCGGATTGGCCAGCCAATCCGGATGCAGTACCTCCATGATGAATCCACTTATCAGCAGCTTGGTGATCTGATCACCGATAGCCTTCCTTCTCTCATCACCAAAGCGGCGCATCGCCTGCTTAACCGGCTTGGCGTCAGGACGCACATGTAGCGAGTGCTCAACCAACTCCCTCGGAACACCCAACAAGTACTCATTGGACCATGCAAAGACATCCTGATTCTCACGGAGGAAGTGGATGAGCTCGCTTTCCTATTTCTCGCCCAACTCGGCGCCAATGATGGCAACACGGTTTGGGTACTCAAGGTCAACCTAGACTTTCTTGGTCTCCTGGGAGGCCTGGAAGGTGGCTCCATACGGTGAACTTGGCATGCCTGGCATGCCGACTTGAGCTGCTTGAGCCATAGCCACCACCTTGTGTATCTTCTTCTTCTCAGCAGCAATAACCAAAGACTCTGCCAGCAGAGATCCAGCAGCTGCGCACTCTAGGGAGCGCTTGTAGTCACCCGAGATGGTGATGGCACCATTGGGACCAGGTAGCTTCATCTTTAGGTAGGCTGCATGGGTTGAGGCCATGAACTTGGTGAGCGAAGGCCTACCGAGTAGAGCATGGTAGGGGCTCTGAAGATCAACCACTTCGAACTGCAGGCACTCGGTGCGGCAATTCTCCCTGGGGACGAATATCACATCTATCTAGATGCGGCCGATTGGAGCGCAAGACACTCCCGGCACAATGCCATGAAAAGTGGTCCTGCTGGGAAGCAGCATGTTCTCGGCAAGGCCAAGCTTCTCCAGGGTATCTCGGTACATGATGTTGATGTTGCTGCCATTGTCAATCAGCACCTTGCTAAACCTGACATTCTTCTTGGTTCTCAGGAAAGTGGGATCCACCACCAGTGCATATGTACCCGGATTGGGCATCACCTTGGGATGATCATCCTTGGACCAGGTAACCTCTTGTTCACACCAGTGCAGATAGTGCGGCACAGCTGGGATCACTGCGTTCACATCCATCGCGCGCCTACGCTGTGATTGCTTGTCATCCGGCTCGGTGGTCAATACCATATAGCTCTCATGGTGCTCCTAGTACTGGTTCCGGTCTCCACCACCATCGTTGTCGTTGTTGTTGTTGCCATTGTTGTTGTTGTTGTTGTTGTTGTTGTTCCTGTTGTTGTTGCGGGTGTAGAAGTTGCGGTTGTTGTAGTTGCGGTTGGCTCCCTGAGCCACTTGATTCACATTCTCCCTTCTCGGATTCACAGCCGGCCTAGGAGCAGCTGCCCGGATAGGCTGCACATTGGCATCCGCAGGCGGCAAAGGAGGAGGAGGGGGCAGCTGACCAAATCCTTCACTCTTGATGCGGTCCCACCAGCTGCATTGCCGGGTAGTGTGGTTGGCTGGCCTACTCGGATGCCGAGTATGGAAGCTGCATGGTCCGTCCTTCATGCTCTCAAAGATAAATCTCTGAGCATCTCCGGCGTCCGGGTTGCCGTTGCCTTGCTGGGGGGCATTGTATTGCTTCTTGAAGCCCTGGCCCTGATTCTGGTTCTGCCCGTATTGGGCTCCAGCAGTTTTTTGCCTTTGGCTTCTCACGGCAGCTGCAGTGTCCTGGTTCACAGCATTCACTTGCTCAGAACTGTACCGAGTATCGGAACGGTCATCTCTGCGCTTGTTGCGGAAATCTTGGCGTCTGTTGCCATCCTGGTTTCTTCTTCTCGGCTCAAAAGCATCGAGCAGAGGCTAAGTAGGGTCGCCGAGTGCATACATATCAGCTATCTTGATCGTCTCGGCGAGCGTACTCGGCATCTCTCTTTGCAATTTCTGCCATAGCATGCTACCGTGCCTGCATCCTTGAGCAAACCAAGCGATTGCCTGTGACTCATTCACACCCTCACAGGTGTTCCTCATTGTGCTCCACCGAGTAAGGTACTCTCGGTCAGTCTCCTCTTCCCACTGCTTGCAAGCCGAGAGCTGTTGCGGCCTATTCGGCCTCTTGTACGTGCTGGTGAAGTTGCTGATGAAGGCTTCCGATAAGTCGAGCCAGCAGTTGATACTGTCCTTGGCAAGTTATTCAGCCAGGTCCGGGCAGGGCCCTCCAGCATCTGTGGGACGTATCTCACAGCCCATCTCCGGTTGCCGCCTGCAATATGCACGGCGGTGACATAGTCATTCAACCAGTCATCCGGCTTGGTGCTCCCATCATACGACTTGGTCCCTCTGGCCAGCTGGAACTTGGTCACAGCAGGCTCTCCCATAATTCTATGACCAAAACAGCTTGGGCCGGGTGGCCCCTTCTCTTCTATCTGCTCGGACCGGTGAATCCGGTCCAAATTGTACCTTGCATCACTGGGCTCCAGCATCCTTCCACCCAGACGATCAGTGACATCTCTCGGATCAGCATACCCTGCTAGCTCCATTGCCGAGTACCCATCATCATAGCAATCTTGCTGCACAGGACCAGGTTGAGCAACCGGGTTGGCCGCTGCCATAGCTGCTCGCGGCTGCTCAGCTGGACGCGGCTGTACCCTCTGCTGAACCGGGTTGACAGCCTGAGGCCGAGATGGGCCATATCGGTTCCCTCCTTGCCCCTTGCTGTGAGCTTTAGTGGCTTGATAGCCTGCTCTAGCAGAGTTGTGTTTTTGGCCGGGCTGCCGCTCTACAACGTGTTGTTTTCCGGCGACAGCCGGGTCGTACACCTGCATCTGTTTGTTTTTGCGAGAGTTCACACTCTGAGCCCTCTCAGTGCCGGGAAGTGGCGATAATGCCTGATCCACCGATCTGCCCCCATGCGAGTGAACAACATGGGAAGCACCGGCTCCCGGATTAGCTTTCCCGAATGCCTCATTATGCCTGCCAGCTTCTAGCACTAGCTCATTGATCCTATCCTGCTGCCTAGCGCGAGCATCGCCAGTGAGATGCGGCAACTCAGCAGCGACTGCCTCTGCAGCCCTAAGTGTTTTGGCAGGGGAAATGTATTTCGGCCTACTAGCAGTGTTCAAACTAGCAGATAGACTAACAGCCCTACCATCTCTGGCTAGCTCAGCGCCCAAGTTGCGACGAATAACACCTACCTTGCTAGGCAGCCTAGAAACGGGAGTAAAGCCATGCGCTCTATTGTACTCAGTTTGATCCAGGTTAAGCTCAAGCCTAACCTTCTCCAGCTCCTGGGCCTCCACGAGTAGCGCTTGACGCTGCTGATCAAGTTGCGCCTTCAACGCCATGAGCTCCGCGTCGGTGGAAGGCGGCATGCCCAGCTGCTCGGTGGCGCCAACGCGACCAGCCGGTATAGCCGTTGACGTGGAAGGAGCCACGTAACCCGGAATGTTCCGGGGCATGTCGTAGGGCTTGTGGACCCTTGCAGCAGCCGTCTCCTTAGTGACCTCAGCCGCAGTGGCCGCCTTTCCCGGCATCGATAGCCGGGCCCGTCATCATCACCTCCACGCTGTCCGCAGAGCAGCCAGCTGGCCTCCCGCGGGCAGCGAGTACAGCAGGAGGATCATCCGCAACGAGCACCTCCTCCGGGAACTCGCGGATGACGGTGGTGGCGACGTACACCAGATGCGCGCCGAAGGAGAGGACCGAGTCGCCTACAGGCACGGGCCTGCCGCCGAAATCGCCAGCGTTGTCGGTGACGAAGTCGAAGGAGCCGAATCTGTGGACAAGGCCACAGACCACGCGCTCCCCCGACACAGAAATTGGTCCCGTCCGAATATGAACCCCAGCCAGCGCCGCTGCTGGCCCCACGGTGCGCGCCAACTGTCGTAGAGTGGTGAAGACAGATGCCATGGGATGGCTAAAGTGTTGGGGCCGATGGACGTTGTAGGTATTCAGGGAGGGATCGCACGTCACGTAGACGCGCTCAGAAACACTACAAAGCAGGCCCTCGTGGGGAGGTAACACCCCTACTCCTCCCTATCTCTCTGTATATGGTGTATCCGAGTAGCCACAGTACAAAGCAGGCCCTCATCCGAGTAGCCACTCTCTTGCTCTCTCTACCTCTAGCTTTTGCTCGTGTGTCGCACCCGGACTTCTAGGGGATACACACAGCCCGCTAAACAGTAGATAAATGGCTTACGAGGCCTACCTGCACCCGCATCTCAATATGAGTAGGCCAACACGTAAACGTGTGACAACCATCCTCTACTATTCATCGTCTGTGAAACCATCCAATAGAACTCCAAATACTTCCATTGATGTACTTCATAACATACACACATGGTACGTCAACGGCATTTGAACAAGTGATATCACACCAAATCTCTAAGACACAAAGAAATAGAAATAAGTGGCAAAAGCTCTCACTAGAGCAGAGATAGCAAATACAGTCATGCAGAGGACACATGTCCCAACAAGTCATCATTACATCACAGCGGAAGCAAACAAAGTGCCTGAGTACAGACAAAATCCAAATAGGCCTAAGAGGCAGGAAACGAAAGAACGGAGCCCATCCACGAAGTCTCGGATCCTGCCCGGGTCCGCTATCTACTCGTCAGCAGCCTCGTCATACTCCACGTAGTAGCCATCATGGGGATCCTCGAAACGTAGTCTGCAGAACACGCAGCCCCAAAGGGGTCAGTACAGACGAGTACTGGCAAGCAAGACGCACAAAATACCAAAGGGTACCAGACTACACCAAGTACAGATGCTTTGGGTTCAACGGAAGATAGGTGATACAAAGGTGCGGCAGCGGGCTGCCCTAACCAACTACAGAGACACGCTACAACATCCGGCTAAAAGAAAGGGATAAGATAGCGCATCGGAACCAACTACCACTAACCTCAAACAAACCCATCCTGGATCTCGCCCCTTATCCAAAGAAGCAATCCGAGGATAACCCACACAGTTGGATTAATGAAGGTTCAAGTTATTGTGTCAATAAGCCTATTACTAGTCAAATTTTTATTAATTAGGTGTAAGTTGTCTAATCCTTGTTAGCCAGCCCTATCACCAAGTCATCTATAACCGCGGACAACACGGCTTCTCGAGAAGATTTAACCCTGCAGGGATGCACCAATTTGGCCGTACACGTAAGAATAACCCGCCGGGCGGGGATCAAACCCACCAAGCAGGCCACTCAACACAACCCAACTCTTCTTCGCATCAAGCCCAAAGAACCACGTGTTGTGCGTGCGCGGCTAATCGAGCCCCCACGAAGAGAAGGGGGACCCTCATAGCACTGGAAGACCACGCCGCCCTAAATGCCGACTACAAAAGTTCCACCCTGGCGCCAAGGGTTCGTACCTGCATATGCGTGCATCAAATGGAAAGCCCGAACTAAGTGTGGCGATTTGGACGAGATGCAAATCGAATCAGAGTTGCGGGGGGCGCCCATACACGCTTCCCACATGCGGTTAGCGCGCTCAACATGGATCCAGAGGACAAGAACTTTTCCTGAGTTCGACACTAGCAGGCCTCAAAACCATACCCGGCCTCCTGCCGGTGCCTTATCATCAAATTATTATTACCTCAAACATTAACAGGTTGTTGTTTAAGTATCGAGCCCCCAGAACATAATAAATATGGTAAAAGAAAATAACGTACATCAGACTCGAGCACAACAACCCTAAGCATGCTATTTAAGACACAGGCAACAGGCAACAGGGTTATAGGTGTGGAGGTGAGGATATATCAGGGTTACAGGATAACATGTGATAGGATCGGAACACAAGCAACGAATCTTAAGGCTAGCAGATTAGACAACGGAAAGTATCGGTATCCAGTGTGGAAAGGACACAATGGTTCAGGTGAGTGAATACTTGCCTGCAAACTCAGTAGCCTGGTATTGGGCTAACTCCTCTGAAGTAGTGTCGTAAACCTCGTCTGTCTCAACGTCGTCGTCTATTCGGGAAGAAGCAAACAAACAACGAAGAGAGACGAACAATCAATAACATGGCATAATGCACAAACATGGGATGATTCATGTCGTTTTAATTGGTGCATCAAAATAAACTAGGGACAATATAACCAATTTTAGATGGACCCATAGGCAATTGAATTTCAGATGGTAAAGCTCATGTGCATTAATTGGGGTTTAATGAGTTACCATTAAACATTTTTTTAAAGTGAGTTAAATGCATGAGAGATGTTAGACACAGCTAGGAAATGAATTTAGCTTCAACTAGATATTTTATTTGCCAAATTTGGAGTTGTAAATATTTAATTATGGCTTTTGGCATTGTATTTGAATAAAAATCAGTACTGAATTTAGTGCAGAATTTAGTTTCTCAAAACATTATTATTATTGCATATTTGGATAGTGCATTTAATTCTGATTGGAAAACATGTATTACTTTCTGAATTTGAAATTAAAATGAATTAATTATGAATTAAACAAGTTTAAACAAGATTTAAATGAATTTAATTCAAGTACTTAAATTGATTGAATTTTATTTGTTCCAAACATTAAATAAAATTCATATTTGAAAATATTATATTTTTCTGGTTTGAAAACATATTTTACAAATTAAATTTGGATTTAATTTGAATTAGTTATGATTTAAACAATTTCAAATGAATTAAATAAGGTACAGAAAATACTATAATTTTTATTGTTCAAAATAGTAAATAGATAGCATATTTGAAAATTTCAGGAAATTTTGAATGGAAAACATATTTTATTTACTGAATTTGGATTTGTATTGCAAAAGATATTTGAATTTGAATTCTAGGGGCCTTTCTGTGATTTTCAGAAACTTGGAAAGATTACAGGGACCTATTCGCGAAAACAGAAACTACAGAAAAGTCCAGGGACTTTTGTCACACAGCTGCGCGTCACCCCCTGTCACTGACCTGTGGGGTCAGGCACAGGTGGCACCCACGCGGCGCGCGAGTGCGTGCTGGCGTGGCCTCCACGTCGCTGACGCGTGGGGCCCGCAGTCAGCGTGGCGAGCGGGGCAAAAAGGGGGGTTTTTATCCGCGCGCGGGGGGGGGGGGGTCGAACCCGCGACCGTGGGCTCGCGCGCGTGGGCCTCTGGCCACTGTGCTGTGATGCGGAATCGTGACAGATCCGGTGTGCGTGGGGTTTTGAGGTGAGATCGGGGCTGTTAACTGAAAACAAAAAGTTCAGTTAACTGAACTTGGCCAGGGCACGGTGATCGCCGGCGACTGGCTGCTCGCTGCTGGTGCTGCTGCGCGCGCGTGCGGGAGGCGTGCAGCCGGGTGCAGTGCGCGCGTGCAAACAGGGGGGGAGAAGGAAGTGGTGCTCACCGGGGGGAGTAGAGGAAGAGGAGGACGGCTCGGTGAGGTGGAGCAGGAGGTCGCCGGGAAGAAGCTCGATGGCGTGGCCGCTGCAGACCGTCTCCGGCCGCGCCTCCTTCAGCAGAAGTGGAGGTGGAACCCTCCTGGTTCCATCCCTGCCAAGAAAATCCCGCGACAACGACCACGGCCTCTACCCCGCCACCGTCAAGCTCCGGCCATGGAAGTGTTACAGAGGGTTCAGAAAATTCAGAAGAAAAATTGCAGGAGAAAGGAGGGAATCCGAGAGGGAAAAAGAAGGTAGCAGCGCAGGGAGGAAGAGAGGAGGGAGGAGGCTAGGGTTTGGGGCTCTCGGGGGTAGATAAGGGAGAGGAAAAGGGAGCTGGTAGAGGTGGGAGGTGCGGTGGTGGATCCTGCTGTCGTCAGGGGTGACGGCATCGCCGTACGGAGGAGGAAGAAAGGTGGGGGAGGCTTGGGCCTCGGGGCTGTGGTGGGCTCAGCCCACTGTGGCTGGCCTGCCCCCCCCCCTTTTTTTGTTTTTCTGTTCACCTTTTTTTTTGTAGGAAAGAAAAAGAGATAAAAAGAATAGGGTTTTGGGGTTTTTATTTTAGGAAATAATTTTTATTGAATTACACAACAGCAAGATCAAAGTATGTGAACTTTATTTTCAAAAATTTCAAATTGCCAATTGATTTGAATTTGTCATTCTAATTTCAAATAGGGTTTCATAAAGAATTGATTTTTGAAATAACCAAGTTTATTCAATAATCTCAACCAATTATGAAAACCTTCTTGAATTGAAATGTTTGCAAAATTTTAATTTTAAACCACACTTGGAACATGCCAAGTATGAAAGATTTGAATTTGAATTTCAAATCTGAAACACATACCACATGCAATGCTTATGATGACATGATGCATTAATAATAAATTAACAAGAAATAAAACATTCTAAGGGTGTTTTCATACTTGGGATGTTACAAAACGCCCCCCCTTGAAGGAATCGCGCCCCGAGATTCCTACTGAGAAGAGAAAAGGTCTGGATACTTCTTGCGAAGATCCTCTTCGGTCTCCCACGTTGCCTCTTTATCGGAATGATGGGACCACTCCACTTTTAAGAACTTGGTGCTCTTGTTGCGAGTTTTGCGCTCGGTCTCATCGAGAATGCGAATAGGGTGCTCCTCATAAGAGAGATCTTCTTGCAGTTCAATGGAATCATGATCAACTACACGACTTGGATCTTTGAAGCATTTCTTGAGCTGTGACACGTGAAAGACATCGTGCACCTTGGATAGCTTTTCTGGGAGCTCAAGACGATAGGCATTTTCTGCACGCCTTGAGAGAATGTTGAAGGGACCAATATATCTTGGTGCAAGCTTTCCTTTGACACCAAAACGATGAGTGCCTCTGAGGGGAGTTACACGGAGATATGCTTTGTCTCCAGCTGCATAGACCATGTCCCTGTGTTTGCTGTCATAGTAGCTTTTCTGACGAGATTGAGCAATCCTCAGATTGTCACGAATGATGCGAACTTTCTCTTCGGTCTCATTAACAATGTCAGGGCCTAAGAGTGAACGTTCACCAGCTCCAGACCAATTGATTGGACTCCTGCATCTGCGGCCATAGAGAGCCTCAAATGGTGACATGCCTAGGCTTGCCTGGAAGCTGTTGTTGTAGGAGAATTCAGCATATGGAAGACATTCCTCCCATTTCATGACAAAAGAGAGACCACATGCTCTGAGCATATCCTCGAGAATCTGATTGACTCTTTCGACTTGCCCTTGAGACTGAGGGTGATAAGCTGTGCTGAACAGAAGCTTGGTGCCCAAGGCTTCTTGAAAGCTTTTCCAGAAATGAGAAGTGAAGATGCTTCCACAGTCTGAGCTTATTTCTAGCGGAACACCATGAAGAGGAACAATCTTTGTTGTATAGAGCTCTGCTAACTGACTAGCTGAGATTGTCTCTTTGACACGAAAGAAGTGAGCGACTTTGGTGAGTCGATCAATGACAACGAAGATTACATCGTTGCCCCTCTTGGACTTTGGGAAACCAGTGACGAAGTCCATTTCAATCATGTCCCACTTCCATTCGGGGATTTTCAGAGTTTGGAGAAGACCAGCTGTTTTCTGATGAACTGCCTTGACACGTTGACATACGTCGCATTCAGAAACGTATTGAGCAATTTCACGTTTCATGCTAGGCCACCAATATAGTGTCTTGAGATCCTGGTACATCTTTGTACTTCCAGGGTGTATGGAGAGAGGAGTTTCATGAGCCTCCTTGAGAATGACATCTTTGAGACTTTGAATTTGAGGAACTGCAATGCGTCTTTCGAAGAACACAGTTCCCTTGTCATCAATTGAGAAGCACTCAAATTTCTCATTGCCTGCTTTGATGTGTTCTACAATCTTCTTGATTTCAGCATCACGAAGTTGTTCAGAACGAATCTTGTCCTCGAGAGTTGGAGTGGTTGTCAAGTTCGCAAGATAGCCTTGACGAACAAGACCAAGATTCAGCTTCTGGAATTCTTCATGAAGAGGAGGTTGGCTTTCCATGATCATGAGATTATTGCAATACGACTTGCGACTGAGAGCATCGGCCATAACATTAGCCTTGCCTGGAGTGTAAGAAATGGTAAGATCAAAGTCTTTGATCTTTTCAATCCATCTCCTTTGTCTAAGGTTTAGATCTGGTTGGGTGAAGATGTATTTCAGACTCTTATGATCGGAAAAGATTTCAGTGCGATTACCCAACAAGTATTGTCTCCATTTCTTGAGGGCAAACACAACTGATGCGAGTTCAAGGTCATGAGTGGGATAATTGAGCTCATGTGTGTTCAACTGACGTGAAGCATAAGCCACAACTTGACGTTCTTGCATGAGAACTGCACCTAGACCTTGGAGATAAGCATCACAGAATATTTGGAAAGGTTTGGAAGGATCTGGGCCAACCAGAACTGGTGTAGAAGTGAGTTTAGTCTTTAGGAGATTGAAGCTCTCCTCACATTGTGGAGACCAAACGAACTTCTTGTCCTTCTTTGTGAGGTCAGTGAGAGGTTTGGCAATCTTGGAGAAGTTTGGGACGAAGCGACGGCAATAGCTAGCCAAGCCAAGAAAACTTCTTACTTGCTTCACCGTCTTTGGAGGTTTCCAATCAACAATTGCTTTAACCTTTTATGGATCAATGGCTATGCCCTTGGCAGAGATGACATGACCAAGATAAATGACTTCGGAAATCCAAAACTCACATTTGGAGAACTTGGCATAGAGACGATGCTCGTGAAGCTTCATGAGAGTTAGACGAAGATGTTCTTCATGTTCTTCCTCAGATTTTGAGTAGACAAGAATGTCATCAAGATATACCACAATGAACTTGTCGAGGTATTCATGGAAGACAGAATTCATGAGTCGAGAGAAAGTCGCCGGTGCATTGGTGAGACCAAAGGACATGACGGTGAATTCATATAGACCGTAGCGAGTGGTGAAGGCTGTCTTTGGAATATCCTCTTTTCTGATCTTTATTTGATGGTAACCCATTCTCAAGTCCAACTTGGAGAATATAGAGGCTCCAGCAAGTTGATCAAAAAGATCATCGATGCGAGGAATTGGATACTTGTTCTTGATGGTCTTCTCGTTAAGAGGACGATAGTCAACAACGAGTCTCTTTGTTTGATCCTTCTTCGCAACGAACAGAGTTGGGCATCCCCAAGGCGAGGAACTAGGTTGAATGTAACCTTTTTCCATGTACATATCAATTTGTTCCTTCAACAACTTCAGCTCGGGAGTTCCTATCTTGTAGGGATGCTTAGAGATTGGAGCAGTACCTGGTTCAAGTTCGATCACGAACTCGACAGCTCTGTCCGAAGGCATTCCTGGCAACTCTTCTGGAAAGACGTCAGGGAAGTCGCAAACCACCGGAACATTTTCAAGTGAAGGTAGAGGTTTTGCATTGAGGGTGCATAGCAGAATGGAACTTGATTCATGTGGAGAATAGATTATCTGGCCAGAAGGGTGGAACAGAGTTATTGACTTTTGAGCACAGTCAATTCTTGCTTTATTGGCCTTCAGCCAATCCATACCAAGAATGACATCAATGTCAGAATTGCCAAGCAGTATGAGAGAAGCAAGGAATATGTGGCCTCCAATTAGAATTTGATTTTTGTGACTGATCTTGGACGTTTGCATAGTTGCTCCAGGGGAGTTGACCACTAGCGGGGAACCCAAACCAACAAAAGGGAGTTTAATTGCTGTCGCAAAGATCTTTGAAACGAAAGAATGTGATGCTCTGGTATCAAACAACACTTTAGCTGGATTAGAGTTTACGGGAAATGTACCGAGAACGACGTCAGGAGCTTCCTCAGCTTTGTCGATCTTGACATGATTCACCCTTGCGGTCCTCCCGACAGGCCTGTTGTTGGAGTTGAAGGCCTTAGGCGGGGGAGCGCGCACCATTGCCTGGTTTGTGTTAGGACGAGGTGGTGGTGGAGGTAGCTGCCTCTGCGTGCACTTGTCGGCGTAGTGTCCCGTCTGCTTGCACTTGTAGCATGTGACGACACGAGGAGGCCCTGGCCTTGGCTGCCCCATCGAAGCCCTTTGATCATGCACCTGAGCAGGGTTGGGTGGGCGGGGAGCGAAGCCTGGAGAAGTTTGGGCGTATGGAGCCCGAGTGATAGCACCATTTGGTACCCAGATGCGGCGCTTCTACGGAGGGGTGGTCATGTTGGAGGAGGAACCACCCTCACGCGAGTGCTTGCGAGACTCCTCGAACGCCTTGCGCCCATTTTCTTCATTGAGCGCGGTGTTAACGAGATCCTCGAAGCTGTCGGCCTTGACATTGGTGAGGGCATACTTGAGTTCCGGGTTAAAGCCTCTGCGGAACCTTGCCATCTTCTTAGCTTCCGTGGACACCTCATCTCCAGCGTACCGAGCGAGGCGATTGAACTCACTCTGATATCCGATGATGTCCAACTTGCCCTGCTTGAGAGAGCAAAACTCTTCACGCATTCTTTCCATGAGACCATCTGGAATGTGGTGCTTTAGGAAGGCTTCCTTGAAACGATCCCACGTGACTGGCATGCCAGTTCTCATGGCCTGGAAGTTTTCCCACCAAGAAGCTGCTTGACCCTTCAGCAGATAGGAGGAATACTTGACCTTGTCTTCTTCAGCTACGTGTGCAATCTCCAGAGCCTTGGCTATCTCACAGATCCAGTCATCAGCGTCCAGAGGCTCGCGTGTGGCCACGAAAGCTCTTGGGCCCAGACTGAGAAACTCCTTGATGCTGACTCGTGGAGCTGTCTGGTTGATGTGCTGATTAGCCTGAAACTGGGCCATCTGCGTCATGACTTGGGTCATCTGAGTCAACAGCTCCGTGATTGGCGGTGGCTCAGGCGTAGTGTTCCTTGTTGGCGGCATCCTGAATGGAACTGCATTTTAGCACAACAATAGACAATGATAGACTTGGCAACCGAAAGATAGATTACTCTGACGCATGAATAGATAACCAAAAGGTACACCATCACATGTTCAATTACATCAGAATATCCAACACAACATAAATGGTTCGAATACCAAAGGATAACTAAACATAGCTAAGAATGGATACATCGGTACTCCCATGCTCATCACGCAGGAGGGCGGCGAGGAGTACGGCGAGAGGTACGGTGAGGAGCACGCCCACGAAAGTAGGTGGAACGACGATCCACGTAGATCTGACGTGGTCTGGGACCGACTCTAGGCGTGGTGAAGTACATAGCGTCGACTCCCTGTGCTCCAAAGCGGGGAATCCCAGTGTAACCAGCACCAAGGTTAAGGAGTGGACCTCTGATCGGCTCGTAACCTCCAGCATCTGGCAGACGACGCCCAACTGGCTGAGCAAAACGTGCAAAGCGCTCGTCTCCAACAAAGTCTGTGGTGTAAGTCGCCAGATGAGTCAAAGCAAGGTAAAGCTGCTCTCTGACTGAAGCCAACTCCTGAGATAGTGTACGGGAAACTGCGTCACTGTGTCTCACAAACTGAGCGGTGGTGTGCAGCCTGGAGTTATCATGCTCGTAAACATCCAAGTTGTCGTAGAGAGTGAAGTGAGCTCCCTCCGAAGTGATGTAACCACGGGGGATGTGGCGATAGATAGAATCGTCAAATCCCCAGTAGTCAGCACGAAGGACGGTGAGGCTCACATAAGCTGCCTGCTGCATAGCCATATCCACTGTGGAACCCACTGCCTCGTAGCGGTGGACTACGCTCATGCCATCATCTGACAGAATGTAGACGATAGCCTGGTAGTAGGTCTGCTCAAACTCTCGCTGCTGCTCGTAGACCTGGTACTCTAGTGCCCAACGGAATCCCAGAAAAGTGACCATGTCTCTCAGCATCTCCGGATAACCGGCAGTGCTCTCGCAACGAGTCATACGAACCACCTGCAGGTAGAACCTGAGATCCATCTGCAGATGATCGGGGAAGCTTTGATTAGATGCCGGTAGAAAAACTAAAGTGGCAAGCAACAACAAGGTTCCAACGGATGAAAAGGATCTTGAGAAGAACAGGATATCGAAGCAACAATTGAGAAAGCACGAGACCAAAACACTCCTGAGGTACTACGGAAAACCCATCCGGGCTTCTAAAGGATTAATATCTACTGCTTAAGGAATAGATGATCTGCTTCCGGGGCTTATGTGCCTCCGTTCTCAATCGTGAGTAGGCAACATGAAAATCATGTCACAACCACCTCCATTCCTATGGTCTAGTAGATATAACCATCCTAGAGAAACCAGGATACGTGAAATCCTAACTTGAAAGTTTAGATGAGAAGAGAAAACAACGTTGCACTTCCTTACCAGAAAAAGGGAGGGTGGGTGGGGAAAGAAATAAAAGAACAGAATTCCTACTCTCACGTTTCATTTTTCCTATATAGCTACAAAATAGTTTCTAGACTCAACTGCGACCAGTAAAAGGGATCCTACAGGCAGAGAGGCTCTGATACCATTTGTCGCACCCGGACTTCTAGGGGATACACACAGCCCGCTAAACAGTAGATAAATGGCTTACGGGGCCTACCTGCACCCGCATCTCAATATGAGTAGGCCAACACGTAAACGTGTGACAACCATCCTCTACTATTCATCGTCTGTGAAACCATCCACTAGAACTCCGAATACTTCCATTGACGTACTTCATAACATACACACATGGTACGTCAACGGCATTTGAACAAGTGATATCACAACAAATCTCTAAGACACAAAGAAATAGAAATAAGTGGCAAAAGCTCTCACTAGAGCAGAGATAGCAAATTCAGTCATGCAGAGGACACATGTCCCAACAAGTCATCATTACATCACAGCGGAAGCAAACAAAGTGCCTGAGTACAGACAAAATCCAAATAGGCCTAAGAGGCCGGAAACGAAAGAACGGAGCCCATCCACGAAGTCTCGGATCCTGCCCGGGTCCGCTATCTACTCGTCAGCAGCCTCGTCATACTCCACGTAGTAGCCACCATGGGGATCCTCGGAAACGTAGTCTGCAGAACACGCAGCCCCAAAGGGGTCAGTACAGACGAGTACTGGCAAGCAAGACGCACAAGATACCAAAGGGTACCCGACTACACCAAGTACAGATGCTTTGGGTTCAACGGAAGATAGGTGATACAAAAGTGCGGCAGCGGGCTGCCCTAACCAACTACAGAGACACGCTACAACATCCGGCTAAAAGAAAGGGATAAGATAGCGCATCGGAACCAACTACCACTAACCTCAAACAAACCCATCCTGGATCTCGCCCCTTATCCAAAGAAGCAATCCGAGGATAACCCACACAGTTGGATTAATGAAGGTTCAAGTTATTGTGTCAATAAGCCTATTACTAGTCAAATTATTATTAATTAGGTGTAAGTTGTCTAATCCTTGTTAGCCAGCCCTATCACCAAGTCATCCATAACCGCGGACAACACGGCTTCTCGAGAAGATTTAACCCTGCAGGGATGCACCAATTTGGCCGTACACGTAAGAATAACCCGCCGGGCGGGGATCAAACCCACCAAGCAGGCCACTCAACACAACCCAACTCTTCTTCGCATCAAGCCCAAAGAACCACGTGTTGTGCGTGCGCGGCTAATCGAGCCCCCACGAAGAGAAGGGGGACCCTCATAGCACTGGAAGACCACGCCGCCCTAAATGCCGACTACAAAAGTTCCACCCTGGAGCCAAGGGTTCATACCTGCATATGCGTGTATCAAATGGAAAGGCCGAACTAAGTGTGGCGATTTGGACGAGATGCGAATCGAATCAGAGTTGCGGGGGGCGCCCATACACGCTTCCCACATGCGGTTAGCGCGCTCAACATGGATCCAGAGGACAAGAACTTTTCCTGAGTTCGACACTAGCAGGCCTCAAAACCATACCCGGCCTCCTGCCGGTGCCTTATCATCAAATTATTATTACCTCAAACATTAACAGGTTGTTGTTTAAGTATCGAGCCCCCAGAACATAATAAATATGGTAAAAGAAAATAACGTACATCAGACTCGAGCACAACAACCCTAAGCATGCTATTTAAGACACAGGCAACAGGCAACAGGGTTATAGGTGTGGAGGTGAGGATATATCAGGGTTACAGGATAACATGTGATAGGATCGGAACACAAGCAACGAATCTTAAGGCTAGCAGATTAGACAACGGAAAGTATTGGTATCCAGTGTGGAAAGGACACAATGGTTCAGGTGAGTGAATACTTGCCTGCAAACTCAGTAGCCTGGTACTGGGCTAACTCCTCTGAAGTAGTGTCGTAAACCTCGTCTGTCTCAACGTCATCGTCTATTCGGGAAGAAGCAAACAAACAACGAAGAGAGACGAACAATCAATAACATGGCATAATGCACAAACATGGGATGATGCATGTCGTTTTAATTGGTGCATCAAAATAAACTAGGGACAATATAACCAATTTTAGATGGACCCATAGGCAATTGAATTTCAGATGGTAAAGCCCATGTGCATTAATTGGGGTTTAATGAGTTACTATTAAACAATTTGTTAAAGTGAGTTAAATGCATGAGAGATGTTAGACACAGCTAGGAAATGAATTTAGCTTCAACTAGATATTTTATTTGCCAAATTTGGAGTTGTAAATATTTAATTTTGGCTTTTGGCATTTTATTTGAATAAAAATCAGTACTGAATTTAGTGCAGAATTTAGTTTCTCAAAACATTATTATT
Source organism: Alopecurus myosuroides (assembly GCA_028641055.1). NCBI lineage: Eukaryota > Viridiplantae > Streptophyta > Magnoliopsida > Poales > Poaceae > Alopecurus > Alopecurus myosuroides. Next base: position 521,503,422 of record CM054057.1, on the reverse strand, counting down.
ATTGCATATTTGGATAGGGCATTTAATTCTGATTGGAAAACATGTATTACTTTCTGAATTTGAAATTAAAATGAATTAATTATGAATTAAACAAGATTTAAATAAATTTAATTCAAGTACTTAAATTGATTGAATTTTATTTGTTCCAAACATTAAATAAAATTCATATTTGAAAATATTATATTTTTCTGGTTTGAAAACATATTTTACAAATTAAATTTGGATTTAATTTGAATTAGTTATGATTTAAACAATTTCAAATGAATTAAATAAGGTACAGAAAATACTATAATTTTTAATTGTTCAAAATAGTAAACAGATAGCATATTTGAAAAGTTCAGGAAATTTTGAATGGAAAACATATTTTATTTACTGAATTTGGATTTGTATTGCAAAAGATATTTGAATTTGAATTCTAGGGGCCTTTCTATGATTTTCAGAAACTTGGAAAGATTACAGGGACCTATTCGCGAAAACAGAAACTACAGAAAAGTCCAGGGACTTTTGTCACACAGCTGCGCGTCACCCCCTGTCACTGACCTGTGGGGTCAGGCACAGGTGGCACCCACGCGGCGCGCGAGTGCGTGCTGGCGTGGCCTCCACGTCGCTGACGCGTGGGGCCGCAGTCAGCGTGGCGAGCGGGGCAAAAAGGGGGGTTTTTATCCACGCGCGGGGGGGGGGGGATCGAACCCGCGACCGTGGGCTCGCGCGCGTGGGCCTCTGGCCACTGTGCTGTGCTGCGGAATCGTGACAGATCCGGTGTGCGTGGGGTTTTGAGGTGAGATCGGGGCTGTTAACTAAAAACAAAAAGTTCAGTTAACTGAACTTGGCCAGGGCACGGTGATCGCCGGCGACTGGCTGCTCGCTGCTGGTGCTGCTGCGCGCGCGTGCGGGAGGCATGCAGCCGGGTGCAGTGCGCGCGTGCAAACATGGGGGGAGAAGGAAGTGGTGCTCACCGGGGGGAGTAAAGGAAGAGGAGGACGGCTCGGTGAGGTGGAGCAGGAGGTCGCCGGGAAGAAGCTCGATGGCGTGGCCGCTGCAGACCGTCTCCGGCCGCGCCTCCTTCAGCAGAAGTGGAGGTGGAACCCTCCTGGTTCCATCCCTGCCAAGAAAATCCCGCGACAACGACCACGGCCTCTACCCCGCCACCGTCAAGCTCCGGCCATGGAGGTGTTACAGAGGGTTCAGAAAATTCAGAAGAAAAATTGCAGGAGAAAGGAGGGAATCCGAGAGGGAAAAAGAAGGTAGCGGCGCAGGGAGGAAGAGAGGAGGGAGGAGGCTAGGGTTTGGGGCTCTCGGGGTAGATAAGGGAGAGGAAAAGGGAGCAGGTAGAGGTGGGAGGTGCGGTGGTGGATGCTGCTGTTGTCAGGGGTGACGGCATCGCCGTACGGAGGAGGAAGAAAGGTGGGGGAGGCTGGGCCTCGGGGCTGTGGTGGGCTCAGCCCACTTGGGCTGGCCTGCCCCCCCCCCCCCTTTTTTTGTTTTTCGGTTTCTATTTTTTTCTGTTCACCTTTTTTTTGTAGGAAAGAAAAAGAGAGAAAAAGAATAGGGTTTTGGGGTTTTTATTTTAGGAAATAATTTTTATTGAATTACACAACAGCAAGATCAAAGTATGTGAACTTTATTTTCAAAAATTTCAAATTGCCAATTGATTTGAATTTGTCATTCTAATTTCAAATAGGGTTTCATAAAGAATTGATTTTTGAAATAACCAAGTTTATTCAATAATCTCAACCAATTATGAAAACCTTCTTGAATTGAAATGTTTGCAAAATTTTAATTTTAAACCACAATTGGAACATGCCAAGTATGAAAGATTTGAATTTAATTTCAAATTTGAAACACATACCACATGCAATGCTTATGATGACATGATGCATTAATAATAAATTAACAAGAAATAAAACATTCTAAGGGTGTTTTCATACTTGGGATGTTACATCGTGCAATAAATGCTCTCTGGGGCAACGTCCCTCGCGCAGGAGGGGGCTGGGCACCTTATATACTGGTACCCAACGAGTAAACAACGATTATAAAGTACTCCCTCCGTTTCATATTAGATGACTCCCACTTAGACGTATCTAGACATATTTTAGTACTAGATACATCTATTTGAGAGTCATCTAATATGGAACGGAGGGAGTACACGATAAGACAACGCCACTGTGACAGCAGCAGCACGCTTCTGTGTTCCCGCTGACGCCGGTGCGAGAAGTCGCCGCGCCGTCCGGCTGACAGGACTTGTCCACCCTGTCAGTCTCATAGAGTAGGCCCTGATATGTCATGTCCCCTCTGTCAGTGACAAGACAAGACAGGTGCCCACCCTCACTTTGCCCAAGCCGTGGCGCAGATAATCATGCGTCTTGTGAGTTGAACCGCACGCCTGTACGGCTGCGGGATACGCGGGATCTCGTCAGAACGGCTCCATTGACTTTGTGACCGAGTAGGATTGATGCCTCTACTCGGACCACCTGATCTCTACTCGGACGATTCCAATCTTCCTCCTTATCTCCTCTTGGCCTTCAATACTTATCACCGAGTAGCAGCTACCGGATACCAGATACCCGGGTAGCCGCCTACCCGGTAAACAGTACTATGATCTCTCTTTTATCACCTATCTTACTCCTGCTCGGGGGTAGCCCCCCAACAATCCGACACTAGAGACTCTCATCACCTGGGACTAATGCCCATGTTTCCACTAGTATTAGGAAGGAGAGAAGTAGAGGGAGTTGTCTAAGGAAAAAGAGAGAAACAGAGTGAGATTGAGAGAACAATAATCCTACACATACGAACTGCTCATACGAAAAAGTCTAATGGCCTCGCTAGTTGAACTCATCAGTGCGTTTTTTTAGAAAGCGGACCATGACACATGACTGCTCGTTACCTTCTTCAGTAAGAATAACCCATAAGAAAAATGCCCATAAGTGTAGCATTACTCTCTTAAGAAAATCAATCATGATGAGTTGTTGAGAAGAAGCGTAATAGTTTATTCAGTAAGGTTGCATTTTTTTTGTTGCACCACTCGCACTTTGCACGGGGCAGAGTGGCATTTCTCCTGTAATTTCTCCGACATATGACATCAACCATGACTACACCCTTAATAGTAAAGATGTTGAGGCTATACCGATTCGAAGTTGTATTTTTTCAAACTAGTTAATGAATTAGCATGCGGCGCAATGCTATGGCAGACACAATCTCCTACAATCTCCACAAATAATCGACAATAATAGAAGGTGAAGGGGTGAGTGCAGCTAAAATGAACCGGCCGGCATATGCACCCGACTATTTTTTTTAATGTTCATTCAAGCCACTTTATAAAAGTCAAAAAAATCTTTAAAAAATGATATGCATAGGTAATGCAATCCCAATGCATGACGAGTGAGCTTCGTAACGAATTTGTATTTAGGTTGGCTACGCAAAAAAGACAAAATTCCCGATGCTATATATGAGTATAAATATGTCATAAATTTGTTTTTCTTTACACAGGCCAAATGGAAACTAGTTTCTTTACGAAATTTGTACTATTACATAATGCATTTGTAGGTTTGCCCCTGATTTTTTTGAACTTTTGGAAAATGGAGTTCCTAAGCAAGAGCATATGTACCCAGATTTATTTGAGTATTTTCCGCGGAGGGGTCGGCACCTTTTCCTTTGTTATTGCCATAATAACCTACATTTGATGCCGACCAAAAGAAAAAAAAAACATTGATTTGAAGCGGAAATTCCAAATGATGAGCCCTTTAGTTTCAAGGTTTCAAAAATCATATTCAAGTTATCAAATGTTTCTAGACTAAGTCAATGATGTATAATACAATATTGCAAAATCTCAATAAAAAATATGGACCCGGTCGACAATTAACTTAATTTTTTGTCACCCAATTGCTTATGCAATTCATGTCAATTTGCAAAGAAAATTATGTGCAATGGCACACGATTATAACTATGTGCAATTGCACCCCATGTGCAAGTGCAACTTTGTGCAATTAAAAATCACGATTCAAATCCCATGGTCAGAAAATCGACTTACCTCTAACTTAAGTCTCGGTTAACTAGAAATTAGCAAAAGGGTTGCTTGAAATATGATGATATTTTCAAAAAAAAAAAGCCAAAAATTGTTATGCATGGGTCCAGTTAAAGAAAGTTAAATAATAGAGCCAACAACTGGATATAAGGGCTTGTCATGTCATCTATAGCCACAATAAAGCCAACTTGTACAATAGTTAGAGCATCTCCACCGGCACCCCCAAATGGCCCCCTAAAGGAACAATGGGGATCCAGATAAAAAAAAAACGTCGTAGCGGCACATCAAATGGTGTCCACCCGCCATATTTGTGTCCGCCCCCTCCCCAGCCCACCCGCCAAACTTGGGGCCCTGCCTGGGGGCGCCGGACATCGTCTGGTCATCCCACCCGACAGGCGGCCCCGCTCGTCAGTGACACAAATAAAACTTAGCAAATTTTGTTTATAATTTAGAAGTAGAGGCATATGCCTTTTTGTACATATAAATGGAACGGATTTAAAAACACGACGTGATGCCCGCGAAGAACTAATCCTCGTCCTCGTCATCCGATGGTGGCGACGGCGGAGTGCGTAACTCCTGCTGCGGCGTCAGTGGTGGGGGTGTTCTGGGAAGCCGCACCGCAGGAGCCACGGGAACTGCCGGTGGCGGTGCAAAGAACCGCGGGTCTACACCGCGCTGGCGTCCTCCCATGACGGCCAAGGGTCCCAACGGGCTTAATTGATTCTGAGTTTTATGTGCATTTGTCCCAGAAACATTATTAATTGATTCATGATGTGTTATTGCTTGTTCTTTAATTATTTGTTCTAGTCTTACTCGTGAACTTTTAAGGTGTCCTGGCATTTATGTTTTGCCCCACTCTTAAGGACTAGCAAAATATTACTTTGACATATTCTCTCTATACTTTAAACAAACGTATATCTTTCTTTACATTGTTATTCATGATCTTTTATTTGAGTTACTTCTCATGATGCAAGGTGATTTCTATGCTTTATTATTAAAGTTCTATTATCATGCTTGTGTTAAAGTTCTATGATCTTAGCTTACTTATGCTTTTACATTATTGATGATCAAGTTTATGTTGGTAGCATGTCACCTCAGAAACTATTGTGTTTTTATCGTTTACCTACTTAAGGACGAGTAGAAACTAAGCTTGGGGATGTTGATACGTCATAAACGTATCCTTAATTTCTGATGTTCCATGTTGTTTTCTTACTATTTCCCACATGTTTTCTATACACTTTATGCCTATTTTATCGATTTTCCGGACTAACCTATTGACAAGATGCCACAGAGCCAGTTCCCTGTTTTCTGCTGTTTTTAGTTTCAGAAAAGTTGTTCTAGAAATATTCTCGGAATTGGAAAATTCGAAGCCCGGAAGTCTTAGAATTCCCGAAGGTTCCACGGAGTCCCAAAGAGACCCGGAGGGGGGCCTCAGGGGGGCCACAGCATAGGGCGGCGCCCCCTTGGCCGCGCCAGGGGGTGGTGTGGGGCCCCCAGGCCTCCACCGCCTGTGCCCGTTCGCCTATTTAATCCCCCCGAGACATAAACCCTAGGGGGATCCCAATTTTTCCCGAGAAACACCCGAGGCCGCCGTCACCGTTATCCCGAGATCGGGAGGGTTCTCGAGCTCTCCCCGGCACCCTGCCGGAGGGAGAAATCATCACCGGAGGGGTCTACACCACCATGCCCTCCTCCGAAGTGATGTGTGAGTAGTTCACCACTGGACTACGGGTCCATAGAAGTAGCTAGATGGTCGTTTTCTCCAGTTTGTACCTCATGTTTAGATCTTATGAGCTGCCTATCATGATCAAGATCATCTTTATGTAATGCTACATGTTGTGTTTGCTGGGATCTGATGAATGTTGAATGTTATGTCTTCTGATTATCAATCTATCAGGTTATCTTCATCCTTATGTTATTTATGATCTTGCATGATCTCCGTTATTAGTAGATGCTCTGGTCAAGTAGATGCTAGTAACTCTAAGAGGGAGTATTTATGCTCGATAGTGGGTTCATGCCTCCTTTGCATATGTGCTCGAGTGACAGAAACATGACGGATGGAGAATGTGTTGTTGCCATTAGGGAGAAAACAACAGTGTTTACCTAGTTTACATTGTTTACATTACACAATTTGCTTACGACGATAATTTGTTTCTTGCAACTTAATACCCCAACGTTTATTTGGATGATATTCGGAGGGTGGATTATTAGACATAGATGCAGTTGGATAACGGTCTATGTATTTTGTTGTAATGCCCGCATGAATCACATAGTAATCTTTCTGTCTTGCATATGCACTATGGTGCAGCCTTCATTTTTGTCAATTGCCTAGCTGTAATTTGTTCACCACACATGTTATTTATCTTTCACGGAGAGACACCACTAGTGAACTATGGACCCCGGTCCATTTTCCTCAAATTGATAAAACACCTACTGCTTTCATACTGCTCTCATATTGTTCCTATTGTTTTCCACACCATACGTTTAACCTCTTTGTGTTCAGCTACCAGTGAGATTGACAACCTCACTGATTTTTTGGGGAAAAGTGTTTTGATTGTGTTGTGTAGGTTCCACGTTGTTCCTGAACCGGTAGTGCGTCCTGCCATCTCAGCTGCATCAACTTTCAGAAGTGCTTCTTCCTCCTACTGGTCGATTCAACCTTGGTTTCTTTTCTGAGAGAAAACTTGCTGCTGCACTCTTCACACCTTGCGCTTGGGTTCTCCCAACGAGCATGTGTCTACACTCAATCAGCAGGCGACGCGACGGGACGCGAGGCGGCTGAAGGCATGCGAGGCGGCTCGAGACGCGCCTTCCCAATGCGCACGTCCCCACCATGGATGCCACTTCCCCCACTACGCGCACGTCGAGGAGGCTACACACGACAGCTATAAGATCTCTGCCTCTTCCATCATATCTGCGGCGATCATCCACCACTTCTCGGGTGATGGCGAGAGCTCCAAGAGCCGGACGTGTGGCCCGTCGAGGGAGAGGAGGCCATGGAGGGCAGGTGGTTGTGCCGCCCGAGCAGGTCACACCGCCCGTGGAGGTCGAGCAGGAGTCCGACAGCGACGGCGACGATGCCGGTGGAGATGCCCTCCCCGAGTTCTTCAAAATACTCCGACAGCCATTTGGAAACTCCTTGAGGCTGCCAGATAGGATTGGCGTCTTGCTCGAAGGCAGGGAGCCGAACTCCTTTACCCTACAGCTGGAAGGGTGCCCCCATTGTTGTGTGGTCGTCGTGCTCAGGCACCACGGCCACCTGTTTCTCGGCAATGGTTGCGCTGCATTCACCAGCATGCACCAGCTGCAGCAGGGTTGGATGCTCACCTTCCTCTACGCCGGGGCAGACAAGTTGCACATAAAGATGTACGAAGCCACTTGCATCCGCCAGCCCTGCTGCACGGACGACAAGGAGGAGGTCCACTCTGACGGCAAGGAGGAGGATGATACGTCCATTTTGCATCACCGTTTTATGTTGTTATTTTCTGTTTTTCATCGATATATTTCATGTTATGATGCATCCCTTATGTTATTTTATCTTATTTTGCATGTTTCATAATTTTTGAAGAATAAACACCGGGACCATAAATCTGATGGAAAAGCCACCGTCGAGATACCCTATTTCAGACGATCAGAAGAAGAGGGGGAATACTGGAGGTGTCTTAGAAGTTTAGAAGAGGGATCCAGCCACGAGGAGAGTCAGAGGGGGCCACCAGGGGCCCATACCATGGGGTGGCGCGCCCCCCGTTGGCCGCGCCGCCACGTGGTGTGGCCACCCTGGCCCACCTCTGGTGGATATTTTTGGCGTACTTGACCCCGAGGGAACCCTAAGCCCCATACCATCATCGAAGAATTATTCCGCCGCCGCCTCGGAGCAGAAAACACTCGAGAGAGAAAAGCTCTCTGGCAGGGAGAAATCTGTTGGGGAAATTCCTTTCCGGAGAGGGGAAATCATCTCCATCGTCATCGTCATCGCTCTGGGCATCATCAAGATCATCATCGTCATCATCATCACCACTAGCACCATAACCCTCATCAACCACCGTCATCCCCCTGTAACAATTTGGGGCCTCTATCATTGTTTTACATTAGATCTCTCTCGGTGTGGATTACTTGTTAGTAGTTGATGCTTGTGAGATTTATCGGTGTTAGCACTTTATGACCAGATTGTTATGATCCATTATATCACCTCTGATTATGATCCATATGATGTCTTGTGAGTAGTTCATTTAGTTCTTGAGGACATGGGAGAAGTCATGATGTTAGTAGTGAAGTTATATTAAAGTAACATCTCGTGGTTCGCTATTTAAGTTGTGGTGCTATTCTTCTAGTGGTGTCATGTGAATGTCGACTACATGACACTTCACCTTTATGGGCCTAGGAGGATGCATTGTGTATTTGGCTACTAATTGTGGGGTTGCCGAAGTGACAGAAACATAAATCCCCGTTAGGAAACCAATGCACAAGGGAGCATAGAATCCCGGAGTTTAAGGCAGTGGTTAGTTTTATCTTAACTAGGACAATGCCCGTGCGTTGCAGCGGAAAAGTCAAAAAATATAAACAGCCTAATAATAATCGGTTCTTAGGTTGTGACTTGTACTTTGGACTCAACTTGGGATTGAGTTAGACCAATAGTAACATATTCGTCTTATTGCATTGCCCTAGCACCACACCCTAACAACCTTGTCGAGTGTGGCACCTCAAGGAGGCTCTTGTGCTGGAGACCAAGCAATTGTCCACCGAGAATATTCTGGCTGCTCCTCTACTCCCACCGGAGCCCAAGCAAGTGCCCAACCAGGAGATATGCCTGCTCTTCGACAAACATCAGTGTCCTTGTTGTGTTCGACCGTCAAACTATTTTACCGAGCTCTATGATATGATGTTCACATCTTCGCTTCATTTTTTTCTTGTGAAATATTTCAATCTGTTGCATTCGATATATCTGGAATAGTAGTTGAACATCCCATACACACTCAGAATCATGACGTTGACGGCGGCAATGTTGAGAATGCGCGAACCCCAAGATTTTATGCTTTGGAGGGGCATATGCAAATAAGATGTAAAATTGTATGTATACCATTTTAAGAAGCCCTTCATTTTACCTAGATTTTGTTGCAGTCCTAGCACATACACAACGAATCGACAGGAAACAGATAAAAATAGCACAACACAAACTATGTTTATTGATTGCTTTACTATGGGTTCGATTTTATTGAAAATTTATCATGCAAATATTTGGTTTCCTCAATCTTCTCCAATCAACCACTTGTTCGGATCATTATTACAAATGTTTGTAAAAATAACAAAATCTACATATTATACGCGGTAGCCAAAATATTAAAATTACACAGCTATGAAAATATATGAATAATAAATTACCTCCTCCCAGTCCCAGGTTGCTAATTAAGCGCAGCAACAGAGTGCTCAGAAATAAAGTTAGGTAAAAGTTGGTGGTAGCTGAAGCTTTGCTCTGTACTTTAGTTCGTGCTTTCTCTCTTTTGACTTTTGTTCCGGAGCTACCATTGATGCTTGTCTTTGCGAGCTTTGCTCTGCTGATAGACCATTCCTGTTGATAGACCATTCATGCTCTGCTGATAGACCATACCTGCTCTGATCTCGCTGCTGGCTGATCGCTCTTGGTCAACAGACCCGTGAAATCATCCAGAAACGAAAGCCTGAAACGCACCGGCGACCAGGTAAGATTGAGGCCGATGAAGTTGTTCCACACTATCACCACCATTACATGGCAACATGGGCCTGTCCTAAAGGTCGGAAACCGCGGAGGGCGTCCATGGAAACCCCGCTGGCGTCCTCCGAGCTTGAGCTGCGGCAGGAAGTCGTGTTTCATGGAAGCATGTTGGCGGACGCACGCCGAGACCGAATCATACCTGGCTAGCTAGCTGAACTAACACAGACCATCCGCCACTTCCGGCGGAATGTCCTCAATTCGTGACCCAGGCGAGCGCATTGTGCATAATGTCGTTCCCAAGACCATGGCGCAAGCAGCAAGGATGCAGCCCAGAATCACAGAGGTCGGTCAGCATCTGGCTTTCCCTTGAGGATGTTCATGAACTTTCTGATACTCTTCTCCATGTACTTCCTGTCCTGGCCTAGCGGAAGGGACTTGCTGGAGTCTGGCACCGGCCCGACGGAATCGCATCTAGCCGTCGTCCCGTGTCCTTGTCTTTGCACCACATATGTACGTCGTCAGGTTTCATGATTTCATCACCCGACCCTCGAGAACTCAACCAGAGCTCTTTCCGACTAAAAGTCTGCGACATCCTGCACCGTCCCCTGTGAAAGAAGGCCTTACCGGCTCTACGTGCCCGCGGACGCAACTCTAGATGAGGAGTCTGGATTTGCATACCGTAGAGGAAGAGGCTTGATGTGAGCAGTGTTCTTATAGGAGCCTGAGAAGCCCCATGGCCACGTGGTCAAATATAACTCGTCTCGGAGCAGTGTTCATATAGGATTGTGTCGAAGAATTCTCCTCTCGTACTCTACTCCTACGCTGCCTTAGACATAAACGATCTGCGATGAAAACGTGACGTACCAAACGAAATTATAGGAACTTTTTTTTTGACTCACCGGTGGCATAGATGGGTAATTATATGCTACTTAAAGGGTAATTTGGATGACGTACCAAACCAAACCAAGGAAGCCTTAACGCTTTTATTATTAGGTAAAGATTATTTTCTTGTATTTGCGGATGCTTATGAGGGGTATAATCACAAGTATGTATTAGTACTAGTTGGGAGGTGCATTAGCATAGGTTCACCCACACAACACTTCACGAACCAATGGAAATTAATATACCGTAACAAAGCGAAAGCACTTGACGAAATTACCATGTGTCCTCGAGAACGTTTGGTAATCATAAGTAATACAACCGGCTTGTCCTTTGCTCTCAAAAGGATTGGGCCATGATACATCTCCAACGTATCTATAATTTCTGATGCTCCATGATGATATTATGCCAATTCCTACATGTTTTCTCCCTTCTTTATGTCATTTTTATCGATTTTCCGGACTAACCTATTGACAAGATGCCAAGTGCCAGTTCCCTGTTTTCTGCTGTTTTTTATTTCAGAAAAGTTGTTCTGGAAATATTCTCGGAATTGGACCCCACGAATCCGGAAGTTCCTATTTTCCCCGGAGGCTTCCAGAAGTCCCGAAGAGCCCTGGAGGGGGGCCACAAGGTGGCCACACCATAGGGTGGCGCGGGTCCCCCTGGCCACCCCCCGACATCACCCTTTCGCCTATATATACTCCCCCGAGGGAAAACCCTAAAAGAATCGACCTTTTCCACAAAATACATCTGTAGCTCTGCCGCCGCCACCGACAAGTTTCGGGGAACAGATCTCTGTTCTGGCACCCTGCCGGGACGGGGAAGTGCCCCCGTAACCCATCTCCATCGACTCCACCGCCATCTCCATCGTTGTTGCTGTCTCCTATGATGAGGAGGGAGTAGTTCTGCCCAGAGGATGAGGGCTCTACCGGTAGCTATGTGGTTCATCTCTCTCTCCCATGGTGTGATCTATATATGATCATGAGATTTGTAATCTATTTGAATTCGTAGATGTTACTCTTCATCTTTTGCTACTCAAGTGCTTTATTAATATGAACTTTGGAGTCACCTTGTCCCGCGGTGTGAAGGTGAAAGTGTGCACATCGTGTGTGTCTCCTCTATGAATTCTGGTGTTTGTCTAGTACCTTCTGGGGCGCTCATAGTGACAACGCGGGGTTAACTAGACATGAGAATGCCTACTTTAAGTAATGCTTTTTGCAGCCCTACGCAATGATTAGTGTTCGTTATCCAACCGGAGAGGGTTAAGAGTAGCATAGTGAAGATAAGATATCTAGTTATTCAATTATGTGATCATTGTTGAGAGTGTCCACTAGTGAAAGTAGGATCCCTAGGCCTTGTTCCAAGCATTGAAACACCGTTTTACGCCTGTTTTGCTACATGTTTGCTTGCTACGATATTTATTTCAGATTGCTATTATCACTTATTATCATCCATATTACTTGCATTTTACTCTCTCTTCGCCGAACTAGTGCACCTATACAACTGACAATTGTATTAGGTGTGTTGGGGACACAAGAGACTTCTTGCATCTTAATTGCAGGGTTGCTTGAGAGAGATTTCTTTGACCTCTACCTCCCTGAGTTCGATAACCTTGGGTGATCCACTTAAGGGAAACTTGTTGCTGTTCTACAAACCTGTACACTTGGAGGCCCAACACTGTCTACAAGAATAGAAGCGTGCGTAGACATCAAGCTCTTTTCTGGCATCGTTGCCAGGGAGGTAAGGTAAAAAGTTCTCACATCCTTGGGTATGAGTGCTCGAAGTTATTTCCTTTAGATTCTGCAATTATATCGTTTTGTTTCTTGTTTTTATTTTCACTAGTTAGGCTTAATGGAAAACAACAAAAATATGAGAGAGCTTTATAATCTTTATCTTGAGTTAGGACATGAAGTGTTTGAAGAGAAAATTAAAAAACCTATTGAACTTTATTTGCATGCTAATAGCAATGTTATTAGTATGAATTCTATGAACACCTTTATTGCTAATGCTATGGAAAAGTCTAAGATTTGAGAATCTATTTTTGATGAATATGATATTTTTAGTCCCCCAAGTTTTGAGGAGGAAATTTTCTTTGATGATACCTTGCCTCCAATATATGATGATTATAATGATTGTGGTATTCTAGTTCCACTTGTTTACAATGATGAATATGATATTTTCAGTCCACCTACTATTGAGGAAAAAATTAATTATGATTACAATATTCCTCCCATAGTTAATGATTATGGTGATGAGAATAATAATGATAGCTATTTTTTTGAATTTGCTCCCACTGTTATTAATAAGAATGACAATGCTTACGTGGAGAGTATTAATTCTTTTATGCATGTGGCTCGTGATAAGAATGTTTTATGTGATAGCTATACTGTTAATTTTATTCATGATGCTACTGAAAGTTATTATGAGAGAGGGAAACAAGGTTTTATGCATCTCAACAATATTAAGTTTCCCCTCTTATGTTGAAATTATTGAAGTTGCACTTATTTCGTCTTCCTATGCTAGTCACTTTGTGCTTCGTTGACTTGTTTTTCTACAACATTCTTTTTCATAGGAAGTGGGTTAGACTTAAATTTGTTTTACATTTGCTTCTTGATGCTCTCTTTTTCTTCAATTCATATTTCTCATGTGAGCATCTTCTCAAATTATCATCCCTAGATAAAAGGCTTTAAAGAAAAGCACTTCTTGGGAGATAACCCATGTTTTTGTTTTTGCATTGTTTTTATCTGTTTTCTTTGAGTCAAGGGGTTGTATACTTCTGTAGAAACTCCTTTGTATCTTTATTTTCATGTATTAGTTGATCCAAGTAAAGCCTCTAGTGGAAAGTTGAGACTATATTTCGGATTTCTGCGCAGGAAACAGATTTCTTCTGTCCACTGTTAAATTCGTATAAAATCACGGAAAATTCAAAATGACCTGATTTTTTTGTGCGTAATCCCGGGCTATATACACAACTTTTCTTAGTTGACCACTTTTTGATTTGAGGAACAGATAATTTTCGAAAAAAAATCATATTTACCTGCTGTTATGTTTTGACAGATTTCTGCCAATAATTGCATTTGCATCTTAATCTCTTTCTTTTGGTGTTATTTTGAGAAAAATAGTTTGAAAAGAAGTTGTGACAGTAGCTAATGTGTTTATAAGTGTTAGTCTTGTGTTGAAACTGAACCATGTGTATTTATTATTTCGATTTGAACTAACGTTGCTAATGAAGATTGTGAGAAGTTTGGTGTGAAGGAAGTTTTCAAGTGTCAAGAGAAGAGGATCATATGATGTGATCAAGAAGAGTGAAAAGCCTAGGCTTGTGGATGCCCCGGTTGTACATCCCAGCAAATTCCAAGAAGACTCAAGCGTCTAAGCTTGGGGATGCCCAAGGCATCCCCTTCTTCATCGACAAATTATCAGGTCACTTCTAGTGAAACTATATTTTTATTCGGTCACATCTTATGTGCTTTACTTGGAGCGTCTTTTATTTTTTCTTTCAGTTTGTTTAGTTTGCTTTGCTATAGTTTATGGTTGGATCTTATCATACTTGTGTCGGAGAGGTACACACTCCATTTTCATTGCTTAGAACACTCTAGTTTTCATTCTTATTGTTCTGTGTGTGTTCACTTTTTGCTGGTACTGCGTTTAGCCTTTGTTTTCATGCATATCTTATTCAGAGCTGTTAGTTTTAGTAGTGTTATGTGAGTAATCTCATGTTTGCTTGTTGTATCATGTAGAGTATTTTTGTTAAAACATATCTTGTATGGTGCTTGTTGGGAAAAGAAATTGTTGCTTGAAGTAGAATTTTTAATGGTGCAAATAGAAGCTTGTATAGACTGTGGCTAGAACTTTTTCATATCATGCTAGGTGTTATTTTAGTTTTAAAGCCTTGTGGTTGTTGAGTAGCATGATTAGCCTCAAATAGCTGAGAGTGTTTAGTGTGCCATTGAAAGATTCATGAGTTGTTCTTGTCATAAGGACGCATAAATTTATGGTATTCGCTTTCGAATGTTTTATTTGGTTGACTTGGCGTATTCTCACACCATGTGTATGACTATGAACCAGTAAATAATAGCCTCTATGATCATTTAGTTTTTGAACTTGTGATACCGCTTATGCTTTAATTAATGATGTTTATGTCGTTATGCATGATTATGGCTCTTATGATCTCTTGATTTGTCACTCTTAGTCTTATGTTAGACTCCACCTGTAGTGAGTATGAGCTCTACTCGTGCATCCAACTCCCTAAAACCAAGTTTTCCCATTGTGTCCACCATACCTACCTACATGTGGTATTTAACTGCCACTCCAAGTAAATTGCTCATGTGTTACCTTTAAAACCTTCAAAATTACTCCTACTTTATGTTCCTGTTTTTGCTCATGAGGACGTAAATAGAGAATCTTTATCTCACTTGTTGATTGGATTTCACACCCTGGACTAATGGCTTGATCCGCTTATGCAATTGATAGAAGAGTTGGCAGCGGGGTCCCCAGTCCCAAATTAATACACAAAAAATCTCTTCACTATTTTTACCCCTGATTTATCAGTGAAAGTAGAATTGTGTAAACAAAAGAGAAAGAGGGGTGAACTTCTATACCAGTTGCGTCCTTCATATGGGAGCCGCTCTTGTGAAATCTAGTTGGCTTGTGATGTACTGTATTTTCTATTTACCATTCGTTGACATTAGCATACATCTCCCTCCTCCATGGTATGTGATTGTTGGCCGGCACCCAAGGATTCGGTTAGACATGGTTTGTGAAAGATGGATGACAGGAGTGTCAAACTTTTAATACATCTGTTTAATAAAATAAAAGCTCTAGCACATGAGTGATCAATGCTTCCCTTTGCGAAGGGCCTTTCTTTTACTTTTATGTTGAGTCTCCATCTTCTAACTTTATGCACAGCTGAGAGAGCATTTTTGCCATTCTGAGTTTTATGTGCATTTGTCCTAGAAACATTATTAATTGATTCATGATGTGTTATTGTTTGTTCTCAAATTATTTGCTCTAGTCTTCCTCATGAACTTTTAAGGTGTCCTGGCATTTATGTTTTTCCCCACTCTTAAGGACTAGCGAAATACCACTTTGCCATGCTTTCTCTATACTTGAAACAAACATATATCTTTCTTTGCATTGTTATTCATGATCTTTATTTGAGATACTTGTCATGATGCAAAGTGATTGCTATGCTTTATTATTAAAGTTCTATTTATCATGTTTGTGTTAAAGTTCCATGATCTCAGCTTACATATTCTTTTACATTTTTATGATCAATTTTATGTTAGTAGCATGTCACCTCAGAAATTATTGTGTTTTATAGTTTACCTACTCGAGGACGAGTAGGAACTAAGCTTGGGGATGCTTGATACATCTCCAACGTATCTATAATTTCTGATGCTCCATGATGATAATATGCCAATTGCTACATGTTTTGTCCCTTCTTTATGTCATTTTTATCGATTTTCTGGACTAACCTATTGACAAGATGCCAAGTTCCAGTTCCCTATTTTCATCGGTTTTTTATTTCAGAAAAGTTGTTTCTGGAAATATTCTCGGAATTGGACCCCACGAATCCCGAAGTTCCTATTTTACCCGGAGGCTTCCAGAAGTCCCGAAGAGCCCCGGAGGGGGGCCACAGGGTGGCCACACCATAGGGTGGCGCGGGTCCCCCTGGCCGCGCCACCTGGTGGTGTGGCCCCCCTGGCCACCCCCCCGACATCGTCCTTTCGCCTATATATACTCCCCCCGAGGGAAAACCCTAAAAGAATCGACCTTTTCCACACAATACATCCTTAGCTCCGCCGCCGCCGACAAGTTTTGTGGGACAGATCTCTATTCTGGCACCCTGCCGGGACGGGAAATTGCCCCCGAAACCCATGTCCATCGACTCCACCGCCATCTCCATCGCCGTTGCTGTCTCCTATGATGAGGAGGGAGTAGTTCTCCCCAGAGGCTGAGGGTTCTACCGGTAGCTATGTGGTTCATCTCTCTCTCCCATGGTGTGATCTATATGTGATCATGAGTTTTGTAATCTATTTGAATTTGTAGATGTTACTCTTCATCTTTTGCTACTCAAGTAATTTATTAATATGAACTTTGGAGTCACCTTGTCCCGCGGTGTGAAGGTGACAGTGTGCACATCGTGTGTGTGTGTGTCTCCTCTATGAATTGTGGTGTTTGTCTAGTACCTTCTGGGGCGCTCATAGTGACAACATGGGGTTAACTAGACATGGGAATGCCTAATTTAAGGAATGCTTTTTGCACCCCTACGCAATGATTAGTGTTCGTTATCCAACCGGAGAGGGTTAAGAGTAGCATAGTGAAGAGAAGATATCTAGTTATTCAATTATGTGATCATTGTTGAGAGTGTCCACTAGTGAAAGTATGATCCCTAGGCCTTGTTTCCAAGCATTGAAACACCGTTTTACGCCTGTTTTGCTACATGTTTGCTTGCTGCGATATTTATTTCAGATTGCTATTATCACTTATTATCATCCATATTACTTGCATTTTACTCTCTCTTCGCCGAACTAGTGCACCTATACAACTGACAATTGTATTAGGTGTGTTGGGGACACAAGAGACTTCTTGTATATTAATTGCAGGGTTGCTTAAGAGGGATATCTTTGACCTCTACCTCCCTGAGTTCGATAAACCTTGGGTGATCCACTTAAGGGAAACTTGTTGCTTTTCTACAAACCTCTGCACTTGGAGTCCCAACACTGTCTACAAGAATAGAAGCGTGCATAGACATCAGGCCACTCACTGTAATATTATTTACCACACTTTATTTACTCGCACTTTATTTATCTGCTATGCCCAAAACAACCAAAAACCCCGTTTGCTAGTGTTTACAGTGAATCATCTATCCAACCTCCTTGTCAACACCTTCTGCTCCTCGTTGGGTTCGACACTCTTATTTATCGAAAATACTACGATACACCCCCTGTACTTGTGGGTCATCAAGACTATTTTCTAGCGCCGTTGCCGGGGAGTGAAGCGCTATTGGTAAGTGGAATTAGTAATAGAAACTTTTACTGTGAGTGTTGTTTTTATTTTTGTCTGCTGCTTTATTTCATTATGGAGAATACTTTTGGTTCTCTGTTTACAGGTGCTTCTACCGTTGCTACTAGGGTAGTTGGTAACCCGTCTTCTGCTGAATTGGATCCTTATAAAATACCTATGAAAATTGTTGGACGTGTTATGGATAACTACTATTACGGTGATGGAACTGTCCATCCTGGTGATCATTTGCTCTTTATACATGAATTATGTGAGTTATTCAGGTGTGCAGGTATTACAATGGATCATGTTAAAATGAAATTATTTTCTTTATTGCTGAAAGGAAGAGCCGCTGAATGGTTCAAATTACTGAAGAATGGTGAATCTATTGGATGGGAGGAATTTTTTCCTCTCTTTTATCCTAAATTCTATCCTCCTAGTGATATTCATAAAGACCGGAATCAAATCTATAATTTCTAGCCTCATGATGGAGAGAGTATTTCCCAAGCGTGGGGAGAATGAAGTTATTATTGCTTAAATGTCCCATTCATGAACTCCCGAGAAATATTGTTATCAATAATTTTTATGCAAGACTTTCTCTTCATGATAAGGATTTATTGGATGCTTCTTGTTCTGGATCATTCACACGTATGAAGAAAAAGCTAAATGGGATCTTCTTGACCGTATTAAAGAAAACACTGAAGGATGGGAGAACAACAAAAGGTAGAAAGTCAGGTATAAATTGAAATTGTGAATGCATTAAATATTTTATGGGAACCAATGATTTCTATGATGTTAGTGCTGTTTGTGGTCTTGATTCTCAAATCTTTGCAAACTGTCTCAAAGCTTTTGCCTCCTATCTTCATATTCCTAAAAAAAAATTATCACAAGTACCATGCACCTTATAAAGATATTGTCCCTGCTAGTAATATAGAAGTGCATGTTGTTAAACCTGCTGTTCCTGAGCCATATGTTGAAAAAATTCCTTTCCCTGATAAGGTGAAAGAACACTCTATGGTGGCATGTGTGGTTAGTAAGAGTAATAAGAAATCTATTGAACCTGATGAACAAATAATTGTTGAACCCGTTGTAGCAATAGTGAAAGATCTTGTTTGTGGAAAGGTGGAGGATGAACACATTGTCTTTTGTGAGGATGCTTCTAATATCGTTTCCCGTCCTCATAGATCTAAGAAAACTAGTGTTCTTGTGCTTTCTGTTAAGATTGGTGATCATTTCTTTTGTGGTTTGTGTGATATTGGTGCTAGTTCTAGTGTTATACCTTATGAGCTTTATAGAGAAATTATGCATGAAATTGATTCTTGTGAGCTTGAAGATATTGATGTGGTTATCTAGCTTGTTAATAGAGAAACTGTTTTTCCAATTGGTATTGTTAGAGATGTGGAAGTTTTATGTGGTAAAACTAAATATCACACTAATTTTCTAGTACTTGGTAAGGATGCTAGTAAGAATTGTCCTATTATTTTTGGTAGACCTTTCTTGAACACTTTTGGTGCTATTATAGATTGTAAAAGAGAGAAGATTTTGACTAAATTTGATGGAAAATCTTATGAGTACAATCTTTCCGAATTTGCTAGAGCGCCTTATGAATCTAAATTTCCTGATGAGAATTTTAAAGTTGAAAAACTTGCTTATATTGCTCTTGCTCCTAACAATGCTTTGCAGCAATATATGGAGGACCATGAGAGTGAGGTATTTAAGGAAGAGAGAAATGAGATTGACGATATTCTTCTTCGTCAACCGGATACTGAAACATAATTTACCTGTGGAAGACATGGGTACAACATTACCACCCAAGGAGGATCATGTCTTTGATTTAAAACCTCTGCCTGATGATCTTAAATATGCTTATCTTGATGATAAGAAAATATATTCTGTTATTATTAGTCCTAAACTTTCAGGTGAAGAAGAGGAAATATTATTGGGAATTCTGAAGAAACACCATGGAGCTATTGGATATACTCTTGATGATTTGAAAGGAATTTCTCCTACTATATGTCAGCATGCTATTAATATTGAACCTGATGCAAAGCCAGTTGTTGAACATCAACGCCGTTTAATTCCTAAGATGAAGGAAGTGGTAAGAAATGAGGCATTAAAACTTCTTGATGCTGGTATTATTTTTCCTATTGCTGATAGTAGATGGGCGAGCCATGTGCATTGTGTCCCTAAGAAGGGAGGAATGACTGTTGTGCCTGATGAAAACAATGAGCTCATTCCACAAAGAGTAGTAGTTGTTTATAGAATGTGTATTGATTTTAGAAAGGTTAATAAAGTTACTAATAAATATCATTATCCTTTTCCCTTTATTGATCAAATGTTAGAGAGGTTGTCTAACAAAACTCATTTTTGCTTTCTCGATGGTTATTTAGGGTTTTCTCGAATTGCTGTTAGGAAGCAAGATCAAGAGAAAACAAACTTTACTTGTCCTTATGGTACTTATGTTTATAGACGTATGCCTTTTGGTTTGTGTAATGCTCCTTCTACTTTTCAAAGATGCATGTCTTCTATTTTTCATGGTTTTTGTGAAGAAATTGTGGAAGTATTCATGGACGATTTTTCCGTCTTATGGAACTTCTTTTGATAATTGTTTGCACAACCTTGAATTTTTTTTACACAGATGTGAGGAAACTAATCTTGTTCTTAATTGGGAGAAATGCCACTTTATGGTGAATGAAGGAATTGTTCTTGGACATAAATTTTCTGAAAGAGGTATTGAAATTAACAGAGGTAAAGTGGAAGCCATAGAGAAAATGCCCTGTCCTAGAGATGTTAAAGGTATTCGTAGTGTTCTTGGTCATGCTGGTTTTTATAGGAGGTTTATTAAAGATTTCTCTAAAATATCAAATCCTCTTACTAATTTTCTTCAAAAAGATGTACCATTTGTTTTTGATGATGATTGTAAGGAAGTTTTTGAAACTTTAAAGAAGGCTTTAACTACTGCTCGTATTGTTCAACCACCTGACTGGAATTTGCCTTTTAAAATTATGTGTGATGCTAGTGATTTTTCTGTAGGTGTTGTTCTTGGACAACACATAGATAAGAAGTTGAATGTTATTCATTATGCTAGTAAAATTCTTGATGTTGCTCAAAAGAATTATGCTACTATTAAAAAGAGTTCTTAGCTGTAGTTTTTGCATGTGATAAGTTTAGACCTTATATTGTTGACTCAAAAGTCACTATTCATACTGATCATGCTGCTATTAGATACCTTATGGAAAAGAAAGATGTTAAGCCTAGACTTATTAGATGGGTGTTGCTCTTACAAGAGTTTGATTTGCATATTGTAGATAGGAAGGGTGCTCAAAATCATGTTGCTGATAACTTGTCTAGATTGGAAAACATTACTTTTGATCCTATTCATGTTAATGATAGTTTATCAAATGAACAATTGGCTGCAATAAAGGTAAAATCCTGAGATATCCCATGGTATGATGATTATGCTAACTTTATTGTTTCAAAGTATTTGCCTCCAACATTTACAGCTCAATAAAGTAGGAAATTCTTCTATGATTTGAGGCATTATTTTTGGGATGACCCACATTTATATAAAGAATGAGTAGATGATATTACGAGAAGATGTGTGCCAGATCATGAACAACGTGAAATATTGAAGAAGTGCCATAGTAGTGCTTATGGAGGACATCACGCTGGAGATATAACCGCACAGAAGGTTCTACAATCAGGTTTCTATTGGCGTACCCTCTTTGAAGATGCACGTAAATTGATTTTATCTTGTGATGAATGTCAAATAGTAGGCAATATTTCTAGACGTAATGAAATGTCTATGAGTTATTCTCTTGTTACTGAACCTTTTGGTTGTTGGTGATTTGACTTTATGGGACATTTTCGTCCTTCGAATGTTTATACTCATATTCTTACTGTTGTTGATTATGTTACTAAGTAGGTAGAAGCTATACCTATTAAAAGTGTTGATGGTGAGACCTCTATAAAAATGATTAAAGATGTGATTTTCTCTAGCTTTGGTGTGACTAGATATCTTATGACCCTATGTCGCGGTGGCGAGCTTGGACTGAGCAGAGACCGGTCGAACCGAGGCTCAAGGCAGAGCCCGCCCGTGCGGACTAGCTCCGTAAAGCTGTTGAGCAGGACTGTCAATGGCCCAGGATCAGCGAGAAACACCCCCCCCCCCCCCCCCCCCCACACACACACACACACACACCCACACACACACACACGTGAACCGGACCAGCTGCAGGGACATGAGGAGCCCCGCGTCGAAGGGTATCTGGATCAGCCCCATCGAGCGGTCGATGTTGGTGAAGTCGACGGCCGCAAGGGGCACGGCCGCGTTGGCGACAACAAGCTCGGTGTCGTCGTTGGTGCAGGCGACGTCCGGGATGTTGGTGCCGGGGTCACGGACAATGCGGCCGGCGAAGGGGAAGAAGTGGGAGAGGTAGGCCGGGAGGGCAGCGCGGACGGAGGACAACACGACGCCGAAGCCGCGCGGCGGGGGAGCGTAGACGCATGCGAGGCACGTGGGGACGGGGCCGAGGACCAGGTCGAGGTTGGAGACGGCGTGGACGGCGGGGAAGCCCTGCGGCGGGCGCGAGGCCTGGACCAGCGTGCGTGAGGTGACCTTGACGTCGAAGTGCTCGAGCGGCATGTCGCCAAGCAGGTGGAGACGGCGCGTCGAGGCTCGTGGGCGGGTGGTGCGCGCCTCTCTCTTTTCCTGTTGGCGGGTCGCGGAAGAGCGCCGGAGGGGACTCTCTGCTCTGCGGTGCGGCCTCCAGTGGCTCGGCTCAGTTAGAAATAGGAGTTGGCAGTCGACCTGTTCAGCTGATTTCGAAGGACCTGTCACCTCATATTGTCCTCGCCTTCGTCTTCTCTACGGCTTTATCTCCCATGACAGTATATGACGGCGAACGAGCAGCATCCGTCCGCTCCGATCAGACGGTAGCTAGTGTGGTACGCTAGTATTCTCCCATGAGAGGGCTCCTTCGGTCCTTCCCAAGCAGGACCGAGCATGGTAGCTACTAGCTAGTGTGGTACGCTAGTGATCTCCAGATATCACTGCATACCTTTCTTATGACGGCGAACGAGCAGCATCCGTCCGATCCGATCAGACCAGCATTGTTCATTTAGTGTTAGCTTTCGCGTGACACCGGATTGGTGATATGATGGGAGAGCATCCAAGAACCGCGTGAAAATATAAACGTGGGATACAGTTTGCGAAAAACGTGTTTTTATGTTTGATTTCGGCTGTCATTTAGAAAAAAAAATGTTTGATTTCAGCTATGGCGGAACAGAACTCGCAAACTCGAGCGGTAAATATAATACCGCTCGGGTTTACAGGTTCTGTTCCGCCGCAACAGAAATCAGCCCCTGAACAAAAAAGAAACACTAAGTTTAACCATTTCACCATAAATTTGTCAAATTCATCACAACTCGACATAAGTTCAACAATTAACATAATTTTTACTTGCGTAGGTTGTAGAATTTAAAATTTTCGTGTCCAAAATAACCGCCAAGATCAGCTATGAAGAAAACGAAGCATGTCCATACATGCAATAGATCTAGTACTACGATTACCGGCACCGGAAGAATAGTGTGGTCATAATAGATTCTGAACAATCGTATATTAAACCTGGGCATGGGCAGCCCGGCCAGAATGGCCCAACCCGACCTAGCACGAAAATCCTAGGCCGGGCTGGACTCGGGCTTATAGAAAGCAGAAATATAGCCATGGTCGGGCCGGGCTTATCAAGTTTTGCCGGGCTTGGTCAGGCTTTTCTGTGCTCAGGCTTGAGTTTTCAACATCAGCCTTTTTCCAGCCGGCCCGAAACCTGGCCCGGCCCAACATATGCCCAAGTGTATCATGTATCCTCACAACTAGAGCTAATTGTATCGCTAAGCTTTTCTCGTCAAGGATCACACGTGTAGTTCCTCTTGCGTCAATCCGCCAGCGATCCGCCGTTCAAGCGCTAAGAAAGAGCGAAAATCGTTTCGGCCTAGTTATAGTGGTAGACCTAATCAATGTGGTTAGAGCTATATGAGCTTGGTGTTCTCAACACATGAGAGTGAATTACAGATTAGTTCACACTCTAATTGGGAGAGGACATCTTAAAACCCCAATTAGAAGAGTCTCTAATTCTACATTCTACTAGAGAGAGAATAGGCACGGAGGCCAATTGATCTGTTTCACAATGTAGGAGGGGTGGGTTTATATAGTGGGCTGCCAGGAGGCACCTGCCATAGTAGGATCTCGATTTGAGGCTATCAAGGCTTGGCAGCACCCCTCCTAGGACAACTCGGATTGGACTCCCTTTGTGAGTCCAATTCTCTTCCACCTTTTTTCCTTTTTCTTTGATTTTTCCCTTTTCTCTCTTCAACCAAGTAAGGCATAATCCGGGAGGAGGTGTTGCGCCTCATGTGTGGCCCTTGGGCCCACATGCCAGCCTCCCAATAATGGGTGCGGCCATGGGGGCAATTCTGCCCCCTCCGGCATCCCCACCCCCCTTCTCAGGTTTTTCTCAGAAACACTTTCGAACACTATAAACCTTATAATAAAAATAATCGACCTTATCTACTGATGTAGAAACATAATTCTCACATCCCGGGACATCTCATGTCCTTCGTAATCTCGACAAAATAATTCTTCCCTCTCCCAGCATTATTTGGATCACATCAAAATAACACTCCACCTAGTTTGTTTTATCTTTATATCTTCATATAAATTTGGATCACATGAAAAATATCAGCATACTGATTAGTACTGTACTTGATAATGATAGCCTCCCCGATCTTCAAAGCCATCATAGCCTCTCCGGTCCTCAAAGATAGAGGGCTTAGCTATATATGAATCGGTTTCCGCTTGGTTGCATGTTTAATCGCAGCACCAAAGCACAACAATTATGCGGCATTATCTATTATCTTCATGCAACCGGAAGAGAAGATCCTAACACCATGTCTCTTGCCTTAATTGCCTGAATTCAAATAGAAAAAAAAAGATGACGCATCAGATATTGTGTTAGTACAATGGAAAATATCTGCTGATTCACGAATTTTGCAAATTCTTACTTCTTTTTCCCAGTTTATTGAACTTACGATCCACGTGAGCAACAAAAGCTTCGTGAGGCTGCCACACATGACGCCGAGCCAAAGCCCCTGTTGAAAGCACATGAAATTCGGCGTTTCAGACACATTTATGTGGCCAGCAGTGAACTGAGAAGTTAATTGTACAGTACCATAAGATGCTGACATGGTACGTACCATTCCATTCAGATGCAGGACAAATGCAAGTAACACGGCCAAAGGGATGCCTGCTAGGTAGAACGCGGCGAGGTTGACTCGTGCACCGATCTTTTGCTGACCACATCCAGTAAGCACACCTGAAAATGTACAGATAATGCATGATCCATGGTTCCAGATCGTTCTTTGTTGCAGTATTTGTAACACGGGATGTTCATACCTGTAAGTGAATTATGGATTCCATCTATGAAGAAGGACACCGCCTGAACTGGTATCATCCGGGCGATGTATGTCACAACTTCCTCCTCGTTGCTGTACATATAACCCCAGACCTTGCGTAGCAGAACCATTGTAATGACGACCACCAAGCCTTCAGACATGGCCATACATATGACTAGTTTCGTCGCCAGCTTTGCTGCCTGGGGCTTACCGGCGCCAAGTTCATTGGAAACGCGTGTACTGTGGTTATATATATGCAGGAAAAGACCAATCACAATATATATAAACGGAGAAAGAATTCTACATTGTATTTCTGAATCTCAGTACAGTAATAAAATCTCCCTTTATCACAAAAAAACATTGTATTTCTGAAGTTACCTTATGGCTGTGCAGAGACCAAATGGCACCATGTACATTAGATCGCTGGTATTCAGACTGCAGGATTCAATAATGCGAACCTTAGAAAGAAGGAAAAGGCAAAACTAAACTCCTGAACTATTAGATTGTACTCCTACTAGCTAGTACGAGTACGTGCTAAAACGCTTGTGTTGATTACCATATGGACAAGACTGAGGTTTCAAGCTTGGGATTAGGCAGAAGACCAGAGAGCAGCACAAGAAATTCAAACGACCACCACTCCAAGCTGCGCATACGTCCAAGTAGTTTTTCTGCTGGTTAGTAATTAAGCTGAATCATATGCACGTGATGACCAAGCAAGAAGAGTTGCAAAAGTTTGATTTGTCTCTCTCACTCACCAAACCATCATGGCCGACGGGAAGGCGAGCTCCGCGAACTGGCGCAGCTCCCTGAAGGCCTCCATGGAGAACCCAGTCCACGTCCGCTCGCAAGCTCCCGACAGCCTCGTGTACAGGGTCAGCACGGCCAGGTTGGTGCCGTACGAGACGGCGCCGCTCATCGCCGCGCCTTTGCTCCCCATGCCAGCCTTGTGCACCAGCGTCCAGCACACGAGGACGTGGGTGAGCGCCGTGACGGCGGAGCTGGCCATCACCGGCACGACGATGCTCTGCGTCTGCAGGAACCGGATGTGGCACACGAGTGGCACGTACGGGACGAGGGACGGGATGAGCCAGCGCGCGTAGGCGCCGGCCTCGGCGGCGATGGACGGGTCCTGGCCGAGGAAGAGGAGGATCTGGCCGGTGTTGGCCCAGAGGGCGACGACGGGGACGCAGGCCAGCGCGAGCACCACCATCGCCCGCTGGTTGTAGACGCCCAGGAGGTGGTACTGCCGCGCGCCGAACGCCTGCCCGCACAGCGTCTCCAGCGCGCCCGCCATGCCAACCTGCAGCTCGATTTGCTCATGCAAACTGCAGAGTAGCTATACACGCCAACTAATAAAATTCACTTGCGGTAAATGTATACTGGATGGATGCTTACGAGCAAGCTGAAGCCAGTGACGTTGGCGAGGGAGGTTGCGAGCGAGGCGCCGGCGAGGGGAAGCTCCCCGAGGTGGCCCACGAACATCACAGACACCAACGGTAGCGCGAACTGGAGGATGTTGCTAAGCACCAGCGGACCCGCCAGCCGCAGCAGGCGCTTCGCCTCCGCTGCCGCGGCATTCTCGCTGCCCTTCTCGGCTCCCGTGGCGACGAGCAGCGGCTCGTCCACGCTAGGCTTCTGCATCCTTATCAGCTCTGCTAGCTACAGCTCAAGACTTGAGTAACAAGATGGTGAGGAAGCAGGGCAGAAGATAAAGGGTACTCCTTTATGTCTGTGGAATCTGTGTGGCAGTTGCAGTGTAGATTTTGTCCAGTGCTTGTTTGATGGTGATAGGTTCAGCGAGGAATTTGCTCCTCTCTGTCAAACTTGCTTACTGATATGTCTTGACGAAATCAGAACGTGACATGTTATGATTGATAAGTAATCGGAAAAGTTACAGACTTCTTCGTACAGTAGATTAGTCAAGCGCCAGAAAAGAAACGTAGATGGTTAGCCAAGCACCTTCTTCCACGGCATGGTGTCAGGTATGGAGTAGCAATAAGCTAGGCTATCTAGCATTATTAATTTTGGAACCATTCTTACACCTTGGCCAGTTGGCCGGATACCAAAAAAAAAAGCTCGGCGTAGCACCCCTTGGTATCATCGATAGAAAATTGTATGCACGAAGTTCGCTGCATAGACAATCTGATAAGAAACAAACTACCAGCTGCAGCCCAAAAGAGACCAGTGTCAGTGTTCGTGCACTTGACTTGACGATTGTTCTAATTTTTTTTTAGAAACAAACTACCAGCTGCAGCCCCGGCCTCTACATCAAATTGATGCACACGGCTGGTTTTATTTGATAAGAATCAAATTGATTACTGTTCTATTGATCCAACTTTCGATAATTCAACCAATTTCTCATGATCTGCATTTCGATAATTCAACCAATTTCTCATGATCTGCATTTCGAGTGACCAAACCTTGAAAAGCCGACATTGACACATCGTCGATGCTTGTCAGTGAGGACTCCCGCAGATCGAGGTGGAGAGTGAACCACTCGTATTTGATGTTGTAATCCGCCATAGTATGCGCGTCCTTGATCTGCTTCCCATTGAACATGAGGCGCTGCTGATCTTTGATCTTTGCCTCATATATCTTTTTTTTTTTTGCGAAGTGTAGATGGTACCTGATGGATCGACCATGGTGGAAATTGCATTGCCGGCGAGTGGCTTTGTGAGCGGCAGATTCGACCACAGCAAGCGCAGCAAAAATTTGAGTCCAACGCGCTAAATTAAAGAGGATTTTCAGTCCAATAGCAACGCTTTGTCGTTCACTTAGGCCTTCCGTAATGCATTGTATTTTAGCGCGCTATCCTAGGTACGACTCCAATCTAAAAAACAACTATGCTAATGCAACCTCTTTTAATGCAACCTCTTTTAATTGAGGAGGAGTGTTAACAGAAGTACTTAGGCCTTGTCGTTAACTTGGACAACTAATCTAAAAGAAGTTGCATTAAATGATTTGGGACTAATACTTGTTTGTGATTGGGCTAGCAACTTTTTTTTTGCCTATGATCACGTGGTAGAGTCGTATGTTATATAAGATACATAGCTACGGAGAAGTCCACACTGTGATTTGCGGTAAGGCGTCGTACCCTGTTGAGGGCCGCCCTGCATGTTAATATAGGCGCGGTTAACCTAAACACCGGCAGGGATAAACATGGTTTGTTACAATATCTAGCCGGAATCTTATCAACACGGTTTTCGTATACAACAAGGAATATCAACTAACTACTTCTGTTAACACTCCTCCTCAATCATAACTTGTCCAAGTTAAGATTGTTCTTGAACTTTTGTAGTTGTCGGACTGAAAGTGGTTTAGTAAACCCATCTGCAACTTGATCCCCTGTTGGAATAAATTTGATATCTAATAATTTTTGTGATACTCTTTCTCTCACAAAATGATAGTCCACTTCTATATGTTTAGTTCTAGCATGGAAAATGGGATTAGCTGAAAGATATGTTGCTCCCATGTTATCACACCATAATTGTGCTGCTTGAGGTTGTTGTACTTGTAATTCTGTCAGGAGTGTCTGTACCCACATTACTTCTGCAGTGGCATTTGCCATAGCCTTGTACTCTGCTTCTGTACTTGATCTTGAGACTGTTGCCTGTTTTCTAGCACTCCAAGAAATCAAGTTAGAGCCAAGATATATTGCAAAACCTCCTGTTGATCTCCTGTCATCTGGACATCCTGCCCAGTCTGCATCAGAGAAAGCACTAACCAACATGGAAGAGGTTTTATTAAACCTTATTCCAATATTAGATGAATATTGAAGATATCTCATTATCCTCTTAACAGCTGTCCAATGTGAGGTAGTTGGTGAATGCAAGAATTGACAGACTTTGTTTACAGCAAAAGAAATATCTGGTCTGGTAAGAGTGAGGTATTGTAATGCACCAACCACACTCCTATACCTTGTTGCATCTTCAGCCGAAAGTGCTTCACCTTCATGTGCTGACAGTTTTTCACTTGTTGATATAGGAGTATTTGCAGGCTTGCAATCTGTCATACCCACTCTTTTAAGTACATCCTTTGTGTACTTTTCTTATGTCATCAATATTCCTTCCTTGGTCTTCTTTACCTCGAGTCCTAGGAAATAATGTAGTTCCCCCAAGTCCTTCAAGGCAAATTCTTCCCTGAGATCTTGAAGAAGAGCTTTAGTTGCTTCATAACATGAGCTAGCAACTATTATGTCATCAACATAAACTAATACAAAAACCGAAATATTTCCCTTGCAATAATAAAATAGAGATGTATCAGCCTTAGATGGCCGAAAATCAAGATCCTGAAGTTTGGTGCTCAACCTTGAGAACCATGCTCTTGGTGCCTGCTTTAGCCCATATAGTGCCTTATCAAGTTTATAGATATAGTGAGACTTCCCTTTCTCTTCATACCCTGGTGGTTGCCTCATGTATACATCCTCTTCCAGAACGCCATGCAAAAACGCATTCTTCACATCTAGTTGTCGAAGACTCCATCCTCTAGAAACTGTGTCGCACCCGGACTTCTAAAGGATACTCACAGCCCGCTAAACAGTAGATAATTGGCTTACGGGGCTTACCGGCACCCGCATCTCAATATGAGTAGGCCATCACGTAAACGTGTGACAACCAATCTCTACTATTCATCGTCTGCGTAAACCATCCCATAGAAATCCGACTACTTCCGTTGACGTACTTCATAACATACACACATGGTACGTCAACGGCATTTGAACAAGTGATATCACAACAAATCTCTAAGACACAAAGAAATAGAAATAAGTGGCAAATAGCTATCACTAGAGCAGAGATAGCAAATACAATCATCCAGAGGACACATGTCCCAACAAGTCATCATTACATCACAGTGGAAGCATCCAAAGGGTCTGAGTACAGACAAGATCCAAATAGGCCTAAGAGGCCGGAAACGAAAAGACGGAGCCCATCCACGATGTCTCGGATCCTGCCCGGGTCCGCTATCTACTCGTCAGCAGCCTCGTCATACTCCACGTAGTATCCACCATGGGGATCCTCGGAAACGTAGTCTGCAGAACACGCAGCCCCAAAGGGGTCAGTACAGACGAGTACTGGCAAGCAAGACGCACAAGATACCAAAGTGTACCCGGCAACACCAAGTACAGATGCTTTGGGTTCAACGGAAGATAGGTGATACAAAAGTGCGGCAGCGGGCTGCCCTAACCAACTACAGAGACACACTACAACATCCGGCTAAAAGAAGGGGATAAGATGGCGTATCGGAACCAACTACCACTAACCTCAAACAAACCCATCCTGGATCTCGCCCCTTATCCAAAGAAGCAATCCGAGGATAACTCACACAGTTGGATTAATGAAGGTTCAACTTATTGTGTCAATAAGTCTATTACTAGTCAACATTAGTATTAATTAGGTGTAAGTTGTCTAATCCTTGTTAGCCAGCCCTATCACCAAGTCATCCATAACCGCGGACAACACGGCTTCTCGAGAAGATTTAACCCTGCAGGGATGCACCAATTTGGCCGTACACGTAAGAATATCCCGCCAGACGGGGATCAAACCCACCAAGCGAGACACTCAACACAACCCAACTCTTCTTCGCATAAAGCCCAAAGAACCCCGTGCAGTTGAGCGCACGGCTAATCAAGCCCCACGAAGAAAAGGGGACCATCATAGCACTCTAAGAACGTGTCTCCCTAAATGCCGACTACAAAAGTTACCACCCTGGCGCCAAGGGTTCACACCTGCATATGCATGCGGCAAATGGAAAACCCGAACTAAATGAGGCGATTTGGACGAGATGTGAATCGAATCAAAGTTGAGGGGGGCGCCCATACACGCTTCCCACATGCGGTTAGCGCGCTCATCATGGATCTAGAGGACAAGAACTTTTCCTGAGTTCGACACTAGCAGGCCTCAAAACCATACCCGGCCTCCTGCCGGTGCCTTATCATCAAATTAGTATTACCTCAAACATTAACAGGTTGTTGTTTAATATCGAGCCCCAGAACATAATAAATAAGGTAAAATAAATAACGGACATCAGACTCAAGCATAAACAACCCTAAGCATGCTAGTAAGACACAGGCAACAAGCAACGGGGTTATAGGTGTGGAGGATAGGCTATATCAGGGTTACAGGATAACATGTGATAGGATCGGAACACAAGCAACGAATCTTGAGGCTAGAAGGATAGACAACGGAAAGTATCGATATCCAGTGTGGGAAGGACACAATGGTTCAGGTGAGTGAATACTTGCCTGCAAACTCAGTAGCCTGGTACTGGGCTAACTCCTCAGAAGTAGTGTCGTAAACCTCGTCTGTCTCAACGTCGTCGTCTATTCGAGAAGAAGCAAACAAACAACGCAGAGAGACAAACAATCAATAACATGGCATAATGCACAAACATGGGATGATGCATGACAATTTAATTGATGCATCAAAGATAAGCTAGTTGACATGGTAACATAATTAAATGGGACCATATGCAATTTGGGTTGCATATAGGAAAGCCCATGAATTAAGGTTGAATTAAATGATCTACAAATAACCATCATGTGAAAGTTGATTAGAATGATGCATGGATGAGGAAAACAATAAGAAAACAACAATAGCTTCAATTTGAAAAGGTGTTTACCAAGTTTGGAAATTTTATTTATTAAGTTATGAAATTTGGCTTCTTAAATGAGTTACACAAGCATTTGTTGTTTTCACCAATTTTAAATGTTCAAAATAGATCACAAAATTCATATTTGGAAAGAACACAAAATTTTAGATGGAATACATATTTCATTTGTTGAAAAAGGATTTAAAATGAGCAAGTTATTAATTGGACAATTTTAAATGCATTAATTAAGAAATAGTTTTTTTCAGCAATTTAAATTATTTAAAACAGAAAACAAAGTTGATACTTGGAAATCTTATTCAATTTTGCTTGGAAAACATATTTTACATGTGCCATTTGAATTAAATTTGAATTAGTTATGAATTTGACCAAATTATGAATTTTACAACTTAAAAGGTTTAATTAAAGCATTGAATTATTGCACCACTTTTAATTAGGAAAAACAGTAAACAAATTGTATTTAAAAGGTTGAAAACATGTAGCAAATTTTTCACTGAACATTTTGAGCTATTAAACATAATTTTTGGATCATTATTGAATTTATTATGCAATTTTTCATAGTCATTTTTATTCTGCCCCTTTTTGTAAACAGAGGGAAACATGTTCAAATTTAGTTCAATTGTGACCAAATAAAATACCAATGTGTAGAGTTTGTTAACACAAATTTTTAGAGCCCAAGTTTGCTCAAATTGGATGAACAGAACTCAAGTTATGAAATTCCAAAGTTTCAATTTTTTATTGCATTTTCTGTATTTAATTATTTAGTGCAAAAAATATTACAGAAACATGTTGCAATTTTGTTACTAATAGAAAGAGCACAAGATTATGAATCCACAGAAACTTGAATCATTGAAATTGGAGCAATATTCAATTTGTTATTGATTTTACAATTAAGGCTCAGATCTGTTTTTCTGGAATTCGAGAAATAACAGAAAAAAAGAGGAAAAGAAGGGGTGGCTTTCTGCCTAAGGGGGGATTCGAACCCGGGCTGCTGGGTGTGCGCACGGGGGTGCTACCAGTGGGCTAGTCGCTCGGTTTTGAAGGATACCGAGGGCGCACGGTTTTGAGGTGAGTTTTCGGCCTACTGTCGAACTGAACAAAGGTTCAGATAACTGCACCGATCGGAACAGGTTCGACGACGACGAGCGGCGAGGCGCTCGAGGCTGGGCGAGGGCGACGGGAAAGGAGAAGGGGGAGAGGGGAGAGGAGAGAGGCGTGCTCACCTCGGGCCTGGCGATCGGGAGCTGTAGGCGGTGGCGATGGCACAGCGACGGGGAAAGGGAGGCGGTCGCGATGGCACAGCGACAGGGAAAGGGGCGGTCGACGGCGACGATTCGGTGCTTGGCGGCGGCGATTCGGTGCTTCCCGGCCCTCGTCGAGGTAGCGAGGAGGGAGAGGACGTCGAGGGCGTTCCGTTCCCGGGGTCAACACGCGTCGAGGTGGCCTAGGGCGACGGCGATGGCGAGCTCAAGAACCGGCCATGACGGCCATGGCAAGGTTCAGAGAAGAAATTACAGAGAGGAGGTAGGGAAAGGAAGAGGGGAGAAAGGAGAAGGTGGCGGCTGGAGGAGGAAGAAGGGTGAGGGCTAGGGTTTGGAGGGGAGAGGGGTAGAAATAGGAGGAGGAGGTGGGAGCAGGTGCTCTGCAGGTGGGGGAGGTCGCTCCTCCTCTGTCTCCGTACAGAGGAGGAAGACGACAGAGGTGGGGGCGCATGGGCTCGTGGGGATGTGGTAGGCTGGCCCAATTGGGCTGGCCTGCCCTCCCCTTCTTCTTCTTTTTTTGGTTTTTTGCTGTTTATGTTTCTATTTTTTTTGAAAAGAAAAGAAAGAAAAGAATGGGTTTTTGGTTTGAGAAAATTTTGGGGTTAATTTTTTTATAAGTTATTTATTGCAAAAGCACAGTTGTGCAACTTTTTGTTTTCAAAAAATTTAAAGTTTGTTGCTGTTTGAAAATTCAGATGAATTTGAGTGCAAATTTGCAATAATTGATTTATTAAAACTTAAGCAAGTTTAAAGTTTGGAATTTCAAGTTTATTAGAAACAATTGGATGTTTTGATTTGAATGTTCCATTTGAAAAATTGTAACAGAACAAGTATGAAACAAGGATTTGAATTTTTGTTTGAAAATCAAATGGAAAACAATTGAAAACAAATGCAATGCTTATGATGACATGATGCAAACTTAATTTAAACAAAAAGCAAACATTCTAGGGTTGTTTTTCATACTTGGGATGTTACAAAAGCGAAGCCTGGAGAAGTTTGGGCATATGGAGCCCGAGTGACAGCACCATTTGGTACCCAGATGCGGCGCTTCTGCGGAGGGGTGGTCATGTTGGAGGAGGAACCACCCTCACGCGAGTGCTTGCGAGACTCCTCGAACGCCTTGCGCCCATTTTCTTCATTGAGCGCGGTGTCAACGAGATCCTCGAAGCTGTTGGCCTTGATGTTGGTGAGGGCATACTTGAGTTCCGGGTTAAAACCTCTGCGGAACCTTGCCATCTTCTTAGCTTCAGGACACCTCATCTCCAGCGTACCGAGCGAGGCGATTGAACTCACTCTGATACCCGATGACGTCCAACTTGCCTTGCTTGAGAGAGCAAAACTCCTCACGTATCCTTTCCATGAGACCATCTGGAATGTGGTGCTTCAGGAAGGCTTCCTTGAAACAATCCCACGTGACTGGTATCCCAGTTCTCATGGCCTGGAAGTTTTCCCACCAAGTAGTTGTCTGACCCTTCAGCAGATAGGAGGCATACTTGACCTTGTCTTCTTCATCTACGTGAGCAATCTCCAGAGCCTTGGCTATCTCACGGATCCAGTCATCAGCGTCCAGAGGCTCGCGTGTGGCCACGAAAGCTCTTGGGCCCAGACTGAGAAACTCCTTGATGCTGACTCGTGGAGCTGTCTGGTTGATGTGCTGATTAGCCTGGAACTGGGCCATCTGCGTCATGACTTGGGTCATCTGAGTCAACAGCTCCGCGATTGGCGGTGGCTCAGGCGTGTTGTTCCTTGTTGGCGGCATCCTGAATGGAAATGCATTTTAGCACAACAATAGAAAAAGGATAGACTTGGCAACCGAAATAGAGATTATTCCGACGCATTAATAGATAACCAACAGGTACATCATCACATGTTCAAATACATCAGAATATCCAACACACCATAAATGGTTCGAATGCCAAAGGATAACTAAACATAGCTAAGAATGGATACATCGGTACTCCCATGCTCATCACGCAGGACGGCGGCTAGGAGTACGGAGAGAGGTACGGTGAGGAGCACGCCCACGAAAGTAGGTTGAACGACGATCCACGTAGATCTGACGTGGTCTGAGACCGACTCTAGGCGTGGTGAAGTACATAGCGTCGACTCCCTGTGCTCCAAAGCGTGGAATCCCAGTGTAACCAGCACCAAGGTTAAGGAGTGGACCTCTGATCGGCTCGTAACCTCCAGCATCTGGCAGACGACGACCAACTGGCTGATCGAAACGTGCAAAGCGCTCATCTCCAACAAAGTCTGTGGTGTAAGTCGCCAGACGAGTCAAAGCAAGGTAAAGCTGCTCTCTGACTGAAGCCAACTCCTGAGATAGTGTGCGGGCAACTGCGTCACTGTGCCTCACAAACTGAGCGGTGGTGTGCAGCCTGGAGTTATCATGCTCATAAACATCCAAGTTGTCGTAGAGAGTGAAGTGAGCTCCCTCCGAAGTGATGTAACCACGGGGGATGTGGCGATAGATAGAATCGTCAAATCCCCAGTAGTCAGCACGAAGGACGGTGAGGCTCACATAAGCTGCCTGCTGCACTGCCATATCCACTGTGGAACCTACTGCCTCGTAGCGGTGGACTACGCTCATGCCATCATCTGACAGAATGTAGACGATAGCCTGGTAGTAGGTCTGGTCAAACTCTCGCTGCTGCTCGTAGACCTGGTACTCTGGTGCCCAACGGAATCCCAGAAAAGTGACCATGTCTCTCAGCATCTCCGGATAAACGGCAGTGCTCTCGCAACGAGTCATACGAACCACCCGCGGGTAGAACCTGAGATCCATCTGCAGATGATCGGGGAAGCTTTGATTAGACGCCGGTAGAAAAATGGAGTGGCAAGCAACAACAAGGTTTCAACGGACGAAAAGGATGTTGAGAAGAACAGGATATCGAAACAACATTCGGGAAACACGAGACCAAACACTCCTGAGGTACTACGGAAAACCCATCCGGGCTTCTAGAGGATCAATATCTACTGCTTAAGGAATAGAGGATCTGCTTCCGGGGCTTATGTGCCTCCGTTCTCAATCATGAGTAGGCAACATGATAAATCATGTCACAACCACCTCCATTCCTATGGTCTAGTAGATATAACTATCCTAGAGAAACCAGGATACGTGAAATCCTAACTTGAAACTTTAGATGAGAAGAGAAAACAACGTTGCACTTCCTTACCATAAAAAGGGAGGGTGGGTGGGGAAAGAAATAAAAGAACATAATTCCTACTCTCGCGTTTCATTTTTCCTATATAACTACAAAATAGTTTCTAGACTAAACTACAACCAGTAAAAGGGATCCTACAGGCAGACAGGCTCTGATACCATTTGTCGCACCCGGACTTCTAAAGGATACTCACAGCCCGCTAAACAGTAGATAATTGGCTTACGGGGCTTACCGGCACCCGCATCTCAATATGAGTAGGCCATCACGTAAACGTGTGACAACCAATCTCTACTATTCATCGTCTGCGTAAACCATCCCATAGAAATCCGACTACTTCTGTTGACGTACTTCA
Source organism: Alopecurus myosuroides (assembly GCA_028641055.1). Lineage (NCBI taxonomy): Eukaryota > Viridiplantae > Streptophyta > Magnoliopsida > Poales > Poaceae > Alopecurus > Alopecurus myosuroides. The sequence goes on along the minus strand of CM054057.1, from coordinate 521,466,995 downwards.
TAACATACACACATGGTACGTCAACGGCATTTGAACAAGTGATATCACAACAAATCTCTAAGACACAAAGAAATAGAAATAAGTGGCAAATAGCTCTCACTAGAGCAGAGATAGCAAATACAATCATCCAGAGGACACATGTCCCAACAAGTCATCATTACATCACAGCGGAAGCATCCAAAGGGTCTGAGTACAGACAAGATCCAAATAGGCCTAAGAGGCCGGAAACGAAAAGACGGAGCCCATCCACGATGTCTCGGATCCTGCCCGGGTCCGCTATCTACTCGTCAGCAGCCTCGTCATACTCCACGTAGTAGCCACCATGGGGATCCTCGGAAACGTAGTCTGCAGAACACGCAGCCCCAAAGGGGTCAGTACAGACGAGTACTGGCAAGCAAGACGCACAAGATACCAAAGTGTACCCGGCAACACCAAGTACAGATGCTTTGGGTTCAACGGAAGATAGGTGATACAAAAGTGCGGCAGCGGGCTGCCCTAACCAACTACAGAGACACACTACAACATCCGGCTAAAAGAAGGGGATAAGATAGCGTATCGGAACCAACTACCACTAACCTCAAACAAACCCATCCTGGATCTCGCCCCTTATCCAAAGAAGCAATCCGAGGATAACTCACACAGTTGGATTAATGAAGGTTCAACTTATTGTGTCAATAAGTCTATTACTAGTCAACATTAGTATTAATTAGGTGTAAGTTGTCTAATCCTTGTTAGCCAGCCCTATCACCAAGTCATCCATAACCGCGGACAACACGGCTTCTCGAGAAGATTTAACCCTGCAGGGATGCACCAATTTGGCCGTACACGTAAGAATATCCCGCCAGACGGGGATCAAACCCACCAAGCGAGACACTCAACACAACCCAACTCTTCTTCGCATAAAGCCCAAAGAACCCCGTGCAGTTGAGCGCACGGCTAATCAAGCCCCACGAAGAAAAGGGGACCATCATAGCACTCTAAGAACGTGTCTCCCTAAATGCCGACTACAAAAGTTACCACCCTGGCGCCAAGGGTTCACACCTGCATATGCATGCGGCAAATGGAAAACCCGAACTAAATGAGGCGATTTGGACGAGATGCGAATCGAATCAAAGTCGAGGGGGGAGCCCATACACGCTTCCCACATGTGGTTAGCGCGCTCATCATGGATCTAGAGGACAAGAACTTTTCCTGAGTTCGACACTAGAAGGCCTCAAAACCATACCCGGCCTCCTGTCGGTGCCTTATCATCAAATTAGCATTACCTCAAACATTAACAGGTTGTTGTTTAACATCGAGCCCCAGAACATAATAAATAAGGTAAAAGAAATAACGGACATCAGACTCAAGCATAAACAACCCTAAGCATGCTAGTAAGACACAGGCAACAAGCAACGGGGTTATAGGTGTGGAGGATAGGCTATATCAGGGTTACAGGATAACATGTGATAGGATCGGAACACAAGCAACAAATCTTGAGGCTAGCAGGATAGACAACGGAAAGTATCGATATCCAGTGTGGGAAGGACACAATGGTTCAGGTGAGTGAATACTTGCCTGCAAACTCAGTAGCCTGGTACTGGGCTAACTCCTCAGAAGTAGTGTCGTAAACCCTCGTCTGTCTCAACGACGTCGTCTATTCGAGAAGAAGCAAACAAACATCGCAGAGAGACAAACAATCAATAACATGCATAATGCACAAACATGGATGATGCATGACAATTTAATTGATGCATCAAAGATAAGCTAGTTGACATGGTAACATAATTAAATGGGCCATATGCAATTTGGGTTGCATATAGGAAAGCCCATGAATAAGGTTGAATTAAATGATCTACAAATAACCATCAATGTGAAAGTTGATTAGAATGATGCATGGATGAGGAAAACAATAAGAAAACAACAATAGCTTCAATTTGAAAAGGTGTTTACCAAGTTTGGAAATTTTATTTATTAAGTTATGAAATTTGGCTTCTTAAATGAGTTACACAAGCATTTGTTGTTTTCACCAATTTTAAATGTTCAAAATAGATCACAAAATTCATATTTGGAAAGAACACAAAATTTTAGATGGAATACATATTTCATTTGTTGAAAAAGGATTTAAAATGAGCAAGTTATTAATTGGACAATTTTAAATGCATTAATTAAGAAATAGTTGTTTTCAGCAATTTAAATTATTTAAAACAGAAAACAAGATTGATATTTGGAAAGCTTATTCAATTTTGCATGAAAAACATATTTTACATGTTCCATTTGAATTAAATTTGAATTAGTTATGAATTTGACCAAATTATGAATTTTACAACTTAAAAGGTTTAATTAAAGCATTGAATTATTGCACCACTTTTAATTAGGAAAAACAATAAACAAATTGTATTGAAAAGGTTGAAAACATGTAGCAAATGTTTCACTGAACATTTTTAGCTATTAAACATAATTTTTGGATCATTATTGAATTTATTATGCAATTTTTCATAGTCATTTTTATTCTGCCCCTTTTCGTAAACAGAGGGAAACATGTTCAAATTTAATTCAATTGTGACCAAATAAAATACCAATATGTAGAGTTTGTTAAGAATTTTTAGAGCCCAAGTTTGCTCAAATTGGATGAACAGAACTCAAGTTATGAAATTCCGAAGTTTCAATTTTTTATTGCATTTTCTGTATTTATTTATTTAGTGCAAAAATTATCACAGAAACTTGTTGCAATTTTGTTACTAATAGAAAGAGCACAAGATTATGAATCCACAGAAACTTGAATCATTGAAATTGGAGCAATATTCAATTTGTTATTGATTTTACAATTAAGGCTCAGATCTGTTTTTCTGGAATTCGAGAAATAACAGAAAAAAGAGGAAAAAAAGGGGTGGCTTTCTGCCTAAGGGGGGATTCGAACCCGGGCTGCTGGGTGTGCGCACGGGGGTGCTACCAGTGGGCTAGTCGCTCGGTTTTGAAGGATACCGAGGGCGCACGGTTTTGAGGTGAGTTTTCGGCCTACTGTCGAACTGAACAAAGGTTCAGATAACTGCACCGATCGGAACAGGTTCGACGACGACGAGCGGCGAGGCGCTCGAGGCTGGGCGAGGGCGACGGGAAAGGAGAAGGGGGAGAGGGGAGAGGAGAGAGGCGTGCTCACCTCGGGCCTGGCGATTGGGAGCTGTAGGCGGTGGCGATGGCACAGCGACAGGGAAAGGGAGGCGTTCGCGATGGCACAGCGACAGGGAAAGGGGCGGTCGACGGCGGTGATTCGGTGCTTGGCGGTGGCGATTCGGTGCTTCCCGGCCCTCGTCGAGGTAGCGAGGAGGGAGAGGACGTCGAGGGCGTTCCGTTCCCGGGGTCAACACGCGTCGAGGTGGCCTAGGGCGATGGCGATGGCGAGCTCAAGAACCGGCCATGGAGGCCATGGCAAGGTTCAGAGAAGAAATTACAGAGAGGAGGTAGGGAAAGAAAGAGGGGAGAAAGGAGAAGGTGGCGGCTGGAGGAGGAAGAAGGGTGAGGGCTAGGGTTTGGAGGGGAGAGGGGTAGAAATAGGAGGAGGAGGTGGGAGCAGGTGCTCTGCAGGTGGGGGAGGTCGCTCCTCCTCTGTCTCCGTACAGAGGAGGAAGACGACAGAGGTGGGGGGCGCATGGGCTCGTGGGGATGTGGTGGGCTGGCCTGCCCTCCCCTTCTTTTTATTTTATTTTGCTGTTTATGTTTCTATTTTTTTTTGAAAAGAAAAGAAAGAAAAGAATGGGTTTTTGGTTTGAGAAAATTTTGGGGTTAATTTTTTTATAAGTTATTTATTGCAAAAGCACAGTTGTGCAACTTTTTGTTTTCAAAAAATTTAAAGTTTGTTGCTGTTTGAAAATTCAAATGAATTTGAGTGCAAATTTGCAATAATTGATTTATTGAAACTTAAACAAGTTTAAAGTTTGGAATTTCAAGTTTATTGGAAACAATTGGATGTTTTGATTTGAATGTTCCATTTGAAAAATTGTAACAGAACAAGTATGAAACAAGGATTTGAATTTTTGTTTGAAAATCAAATGGAAAACAATTGAAAACAAATGCAATGCTTATGATGACATGATGCAAACTTAATTTAAACAAAAAGCAAACATTCTAGGGTTGTTTTTCATACTTGGGATGTTACAAACTGCAATAGATATAACAAGACGAATAGTTGCTGCCTTGACTACTGGACTAAAAGTGTCCTCGTAGTCAATGCCATATCTTTGTTTAAAACCCTTTGCAACTAATCTAGCTGTGTGCCTATCTATGCTACCTTCTGCCTTGTGCTTGATTTTATAAACTCATTTACAGTCAATTATATTTCTACCTGATTCCTGAGGTGGAACTAAGTGCCAAGTTTTATTTTCTATAAGAGCCATATACTCTTCATCCATTGCTTCCTTCCATTTTTTATTTTTCATAGCTTCATCTAAATCACTAGGTTCACCGGAACTGGTAAAGTTGGCATACCTGACCACTGTTCCAGCTGTGTATTTTTTTCGCTGAATTTTCCCGGTTTGTAGACGTGTCATTGCACGTCCGGGCGCTGTAGCCGCAGAGTCTGGTGCCGCAGAAGATCCTGCCGCCCGATCTCCGACAGCTGGAGACGAATCCAGCTCGGGATCCGTTCGATCCGCTGCGTTAGTCGAGGCAGCCGCATCGGATCCAGTTGCCGCCGTGTGGCCTTCCTGCGACGGGGAAGTGGCCGTAGAAGATCCGCCGCGGCGCAGAGAGGAATCTCGCGCATGTGCGCGGTCGGTCTGTCGGGGTGGCGTGGCAGCGCTGGATTGGCTGCGTGCTGATCCCGTGGTGGATGGCGATCCACTGCGCGCAGATCCCGTGGACGATTACGATCCAGGAGAATGTTCGCCAATGATTGGCCCTGTCGGACCCTCGGCTTCCGTGCGTGCACGTGTGCGATGGAAACTTGGCGTTTCTGCACTGTTTTGCGCCGAATTTTCTCCTCCTTGCTCCGAATTTTCTCCTCCTTGCTCCTGTTCACTTCTTGCTGCATGCTCAACCAATTGATTAGCAGGAATTATAGGAGTATTAGTCACAATTGGATCAACAATACTAGATGGCTCTCCCCCATGATCAAATTGTTCTTGGTTGAGGAGATGGTGAGGTAGAAGGGATATTTCCTTACGAAGGCGAGCCCCTGCATTCGGATTTAACAGGGAGAAGGGAAATAGTGTTTCATCAAACACTACATCTCTTGAGATATAAATTCTACCCGTAGCAATATCTAGGCATTTAAAACCTTTGTGAATATTGCTATAACCAAGAAACGTGCATTGTGTCGATCTGTACTGGAGTTTCCTTGCATTGAAGGGTCTAAGATTGGGATAGCATGCACATCCAAACGTGCGCATGGACAAGTAGTCTGGTTTAATTTCTTCAAGAATTTCGAGTAGAGTTGAAAAATTAAGTAGTTTGGTAGGAAGACGATTAATAAGATAGACTGCTGTCAAGAATGCTTCATCCCAATATTTTAGGGGCATAGAAGCATGGGCTAGTAGTGCGAGTCCCATCTCAACAATGTGTCTATGTTTTCTCTCGGCAGAGCCGTTTTGCTGATGTGCATGGGGACAGGAAACATGGTGTGTGATACCAATTTGTTTAAAGAAAGAGTTGAGGCGTTGATACTCTCCTCCCCAGGACTGTGATGATTTTTCTGCCAAACCGACGTTCAACGAGAGATTGAAATTCATGGAAAATATTGAATACTTCAGAATGATGTTTGATCAAGTAGATCCAAGTATATTTGCTAAAATCGTCAATAAAACTCACATAGTAATTCTTTCTACCAAAGGAATCGGAGGCAGGCCCCCATACATCTGAAAAAATCAATTCTAGAGGATGATGAGACACACTAGTTGATCTAGAATAAGGCAATTGGTGGCTTTTTGCCTTTTGACAAGAGTCACAAATTGACTCATTATTTCTCTCACTCGAACATGGGAGTTTATTTTTGCTAATAACTTGATGAACAATGGAAGATGCCGGATGTCCTAAACGGCTATGCCATCTATCTGGAGATGGCTTGAAGGCACCATAAATTTGTTTAAACGTAGACGTGGAGGGTAGAGGATAAAGACCACCTCTACATGGACCATCAAGCAGAATTCTCCTCGTGTCCTGATCCTTGATACAGAAAAAATCAGGGTGAATTTCAATGAAAGTTATCTCGTGCTAATTTATGAGCAGAAATTAGACTTTGATTTGAATTAGGAACATGAAGGATATTTTTGAGATGGATATCTTGATCACGAGCTCGAATAGTAGTGTGACCAATGCGATTAATACCCATACCTGAACCGCTTGCGGTGTGTACTTGGTCGTTGCCGTAGTACTTGTCATGGACGTGGAGCTTCTCGAGCTCGCCGGTGATGTGGTCGGTGGCGCCAGTGTCGACTATCCAGCCACCATTGCCACCACCGTGGTTGTTGTAGTTTGCAGCATTGGCAGATCTCTCCTTGGGCACAAAGTCCTCATTGTACCGGTGCCAGCAGTCCTTGACTACATGGCCCGACACGTTGCACAACTGGCAACGAGGGCGCTGCTCGCTGGCGTAGTTGTTGTAGCTGCCACGGCCGCGGTTGTTGAAGTTGTCGCCGCGGCCTCCTCCTCCATTGTTGCCCCCACCTTGAGTAGCAGCATTGCGACCGCCACCGTAGTTGCCGCGGCCGAAGCCACCGCGGTCACCACGTCCGCGCCCTCCGAAGCGTCCACGGCCGCCTCCACGCATGGCAGCGTTGGCCGAGGTTTGAGACGGCGACTGACGGAGAGCCTGTCGGCGATCAAAAAAATAAGTTGCAAGTACAGTTCGCTTACAGAGATGGGTTCGACCCTGGCGCCCATGGCAGCAACAAGGCCATCATACTCTTCGTCCAATCCGGCGAGAGTGTACGCCACCATGTCCTCTGCATCAAGGGGTTTGCCGGCGGCGATCATGTCGTTCTCGAGGGTCTTCAGCCCGGCGATGTAATCTGCCATGGTCTTCTTTCCCTTCTCAGCGTTTGCAAGCGCGATGCGTGTGTTGACGGTGTTGGCGCGGGACTTTGCCGCGTACATATCCTGGATGGTGCTCCAGGCTTCATGCGCCGTCCTTGCCGTGGCGACGTGCGCCATGACCTCTCGCGACAGAGAGGTGACGAGGAAGCTCAAGACCTGTTGGTCCTGAGCCACCCAGGGACCGTACCCCGGGTTGAGCACCTCCGTTTCCTTGTCGTCCTTCTTGACGATCGTCATCTTCGGGGGAGCGGCGATGGAGCCGTCGATGAAGCCCTCAAGTTGGGCGCCCCGAATCGCAGGCAGAACCTGAGCCTGCCAGAGCACAAAATTTCCTTTGGCTAGCTTCTCCGTGACATTCACCCCAGCGAAGGGAGAGCCAGCGATCGACGATGAGGAAGAGCTGGACATTGTCGAGGAGGATTTGGAAAAACTAATCTAGATGTGTTTTGGGAAGAGGTGGCTCTGATACCATGTGATTTGCGGTAAGGCGTCGTACCCTGTTGAGGGCCGCCCTGCATGTTAATATAGGCGCGGTTAACCTAAACACCGGCAGGGATAAACATGGTTTGTTACAATATCTAGCCGGAACCTTATCAACACGATTTCCGTATACAACAAGGAATATCAACTAACTACCGACTAACTACTTCTGTTAACACACACCAAAAGCTCAAAACTAAAACTGAGGTGGTTTAGCTAGCAGCCAAAACTATGCCGTCTGGCTAGTGGGCCCATTGTTTCCCATAACGCAAAGAAAGAAAGGATAACACTCCCCATTGCTCAAAGTCTGCTAATATGGTTATTAGAAATACTAAAGAAAAAAAAACTCTTGTTACAGTAAATTATGACTATTGTTCTTTAGATATTTCAGTCAAATGAATGGTGGGCCGATACAAGTGCTAATATTTATGTGCGTTGGTATCTCCATGTTCAACTATTAACGGGCCCAACGGGTTTCACTATCACGATGGGAAACTAGTTGCGTGCTTCTGTTCCTTGTGCTGGCATGGTAGATGTGAAGTTTACTTGGGAAAGATCACACATCTCAAGAAAGCGCAACATGTCCCTTTTATCAAGAAAAATCTTGTTAGTAGATCCAGTCTTGTGAAAGATCGATTCAAGTTAGCTCTGAGTCAAAAAAATACTGTCTATATATGAATCTTTTGTTGGAAAACACTATGAGTACGTATACATGTTCCATTTATTTTTTAGAAGACTTTATTTTAGTAATGTTGTGAACCATGTATGCTAATGAGACTAATGATTGGCATTTACGACTTTCTCATTTTAATTCCAGTTGCATGACACAACTTACTAGTATGAGTTCAATTCCGTAACCAACCTTAGCCAAAGGCTCTAACTGCTATACTCATGTGCAAACAGACCAACCTCTCAAGCCTGCGAAGAAAGAAATTTAGCACCACTAGACCTCATACGTTCAGATCATTATAAGATGAAAGGTCTGCTAAAAATTGGTGAAAATAAATATCTCATGATTTTTCCTGATGATTCTACCAGGTATCGTTATGTATATCTCCATGAACAAAATGTGATGATATAGATTTCTTTAAAATCTATAAATAATAAGTTAAATTTGACTTGGAAGAAATATTTTAAAAAGGGTTCGGTCCAACCATGATGGAGATAAATTCTTGTGACTTCAATTTATTCACTTTGGGACATGGTATAATTTATGAATGGATGCCTACAAGTTCTCCTCAATCCTATGGGACTCCGGAGAGAAAAACACACTCTAACAATTTTGTTTAATGCCATGTTAGACACCATTGGTTTATCGAAGGAATGGTGTGGCATGCTATGTTGACTTCTTGTCATATCCTAAATCGAGTGATTACATCATTTGAAGAATAAGAAAATAAAATGTTAGCACTCTCCTACTATCAATAGATATTCTTCGAATATGTAGTCGGGAATATGATCTATTTCTTGAACCTGTCAATCCTATGAAGCTTAATGAACCTGGCAATGAAAGTTCAGATGGGTATGACAAAGGATCTACCACAAGGATCAAGATACAGAGGACTACAAAGCATTTGATAGAGATGGGAATGGGTCATCAATAGGGTATCCTCTAACCTTTTTAGTTCAAGGAAATAATCTAAATAGTGCAATGATATCATCATTAACAAAATTTAGTTCAGTTCTTTAACTAAAAAAAGTAAAGGTAGTCTAATGATGACCCACTCTGAAAGGATCGTATGGGAACCTAGAAGGGGGATGAATATGTGCTACTCCAATTTTTAATATTTTTCCGATTTAGACTTGACACAAAGTTTAATTCTCTAAATATGCAACTAAGGTGAATTTACCTATATGACAAGTTTAACACTAAGTAAGATACAAGTAAAAGCTAAAGGATAGAAGTAACCAAAATTAGAGCACGCGGAGACAAGGATGTATTCCCGAGTTTCTTCTTTTTAGGGGAGTACGTCTCGTTGGAGGGATGTGAGCTTCGCCATAATAGGCTTACTCAATGCCATGAAGGCCTCACCCTATTCTCCGGTGAACCTTGTCACAAAAGGCTTGGTTCACTTTCTACTATCGGAATCTTTCAAGGCGGAATCTGGAGCTTTTACAACTAGTTTGGGGCATACACCGACAACTTAATTGGAGGATCCCAAATCATCATGAATCTTCCACAAGAGATAACAAGTAAGAAACAAGAGGCCTAGGTTTCCCGGCATAAATCCCTCAAGAGAATGAGAGGGAAATGTAAATCACTTTGGTAGGTTTGTATATCTTAGCATTCTCCTTCGATTCTCCAAGTATGAGCCTGATTAAGTGGTGGAGAGAGAGATCGAAATGATTGAAGCTTTTAGTAAATGTCGGAGAGAGATTTCTATTTGTGGTAACCTTTCCCAAGCTAGGAGAAATGTATTTATAGTCTGCACCAAAGCTGCCCCGGTATGGACTTTTCTGTGTCACCCGGTAGCACCGGACGTACTGCCTTTGGCTGCTAAATGGTTGGTCAACGCAGAGTCTTTGCCGAATCGTCTGAGATATGAAACACGCAGTAGTACCAGACGGGTCTGGTAGTACCGAGCGCGTGGTACTACTGACCCTTACCGGTACTGCTCCTCCAGTCTCCTTCTGCATCGTACCTCTTCTGGAAAATACGAAAGTACCTTCTTATATGTCATAAACGTATCCTTAATTTCCGATGTTCCATGTTGTTTTTATGTTGTTTCCTACATGTTTTCTATACACTTTATGTCATTTTTATCGGTTTTCTGGACTAACCTATTGACAAGATGCCACAGAGCCAGTTCCCTGTTTTCTGCTGTTTTTAGTTTCAGAAAATTTGTTCTGGAAATATTTTCGGACTAGAATTCCGGAGGTCCTAGAATTCTCGAAGGTTCCACGGAGTCCTGAAGAGGCCAAAAGGGAGGCCACAGAGGGCCACACCATAGGGCGGCGCGCCCCCTGGCCGCACCATGGGGTGGTGTGGGGCCCCAGTCCTCCACCACCTTTGCCATTTCTCCTATTTGTACCCCCCGTTGCGTTAACCCTAAAAAGATACCACTTCGTCCCGAGAAACACCCGAGGCCGCCGTCATCGTCATCTCGAGATCGGGAGGGCTCTGGAGCTCTCCCCGACACCCTGCCGGGAGGGGTCTACACCACCATGCCCTCCTCCCAAGTGATGCGTGAGTAGTTCATCCATGGACTACGGGTCCATAGCAGTAGCTAGATGGTTGTCTTCTCCACTTTGTACCTCATGTTTAGATCTCGTGAGCTGCCTCACATGATCGAGATCATCTTTTATGTAATGCTACATGTTGTGGTTGATGGGATCTGATGAATGTTGAATGATATGTCTTCTTTATCAATCTATCATGTTATCTTCATGCTTATATTATTTATGATCTTGCATGCTCTCCGTTATTAGTAGATGCTCTGGCCAACTAGATGCTAACAACTCCAAGAGGGAGTACTTATACTCGATAGTGGGTTCATGCCTCCTTTGCATCTATGCTCGAGTGACAAAAATGTGACAGATGGAGGATGTGATGTTGCCATAATAGAGAAAACAACGGTGTTTACCTATTTTATATTGTTTACATTACACACTTTGATTACTGTGATAATCTGTTGCTTACAACTTAATACCCAACATTTGTTCAGATGATATTCGGAGGGTGGATTATTAGTCATAGATGCAGTTGGATGACGGTCTATGTATTTTGTTGTAATGCCCGCGTGAATCACATAATAATCTTTACGTCTTGCATATGCACTACGGTGCAGCCTTCATTTCTATCAATTGCCCATAATTTGTTCACCACACATGTTATTTATCTTTCACGGAGAGACACCACTAGTGAACTGTGGACCCCGGTCCTTTTTCTCATACTGATAATACACACACTGCTTTCACACTGCTTTCATACTGCTACTACTGCTTTCATACTATTTTACTACTGTTTTTCATACCATACGTTTAACCTCTTTGTGTTCAGCAAAACCGGTGAGATTGATAGGCTCACTGATTCGTTGGGGCAGAGTGATTTGATTGTGTTGTGTAGGTTCCATGTTGCTGCTGAACCGGTAGTGCGCCCTGCCATCTCAGCCGCATCAACCTTCTGAAGTTACTCCTTCCTCCTACTGGTCGATTCAATCTTTGTTTCTTTCTAAGAGAAACTTACTGCTGCACTCTTCATACCTTCCTCTTGGGGTCTCCCAATGAACTTGTGTTCACACGCATCACCTCCCTTGCCCGGTACTTGTTGGTCGGTACTACCGGACCACACCCGCTAGTACCGACTTTGGCAGAATCCCAGAAATAGCATGTTTCTTAGAGCTTGATCTAATGAGAACGATAATTTGGGCAACAAGACTCAGAAGATAAATACATGTATCACTTTTGCACACATTAGAGTCCTCATTGTGTTGTCAACAAACATCAAACACTTAGGGGTGGAAATGAACTTTCCCACTCCCATCTCTATCATTTTCTAATAATTCCATTATGTACCTTGTTCCACTACTATTTCAAAAAAAAATTGCATCCCTTGACACAGACTATTGGAAGAAAGGAGTTTATAGAAAAATGGATACCATCCTGGCTAATGAACCTCGGGAAGTCATCAGACGTCCTTACAAGTGTAAATCTGTAGGATGCAAATGGATATTTTAAAACAAGCTCAAGGATGATGTTGATATTGAAAGGTACAAAGCACGACTTGTGGCCAAGGGTTGTACTCAAGAATAACGAAAATATATCTTTGATACTTACTCACATGTGGATAGACTGACCACAATTCAAGTACTACTTTCATTACCCGACTCACGTAGTTTTGTTGTTCATAAAATGGACATTATGACAGATTTCCTAAGCGAATAGTTGGAAAGGAAAATTTACATGGAACAACATGATGGTTTTGTACTAGAAGGTTAGGAAGAAAAGGTTTGTAAGATCTTGGAAAGGCATATGTCATCTTGAACATCAAGCTCTTGACATACAAAATAGTGGGATTATACTTGTGCAAACCCAGTGGAAAGGTATTTAAGCACAGTTTGAGGATATATTGGTACTAGGGGGTGGACGAAAGTCGAAGCCAACGCTAAGGTATTTCGAGAATTTTCTTGGCTTGACTCAAGAGACTCATTTCTAAATTCAATATGAATATTCTTGCACATCTTATACATATTTATCATAGAGATTTCTCTAATTTTGCATTAGCGGATAATTAAAAACCTTAAATATTATCCTGATATCTGAAGGACATATAATATTTGTTGCGGTTTATCGTCTCAATGAGTCGGCATTGCTTTTACCGATGGTGACAAATAGTTAAAAGTGACTTTGGGTTTTCGGCGATAACAATCATGACAAAGTTGCAGAAAAATATGTTCGTGATAGTTCTTTAACGACTTGATGATGTGCTACATCGAGAGAGATATTCAAAAGTATTTATGGATAAAAGTACATAATATATTCAAAAACAAAAGTAGAGCTTTGTCATTGGTATGTTTTTAGGGTTTAGTTATATTCAAATATATGTTTATATTTCTAGTGTACTAAGTGATTATAACTCATAGAAAGATCTTGGCACGATTTTAGTATTTGCATTTTTTTAGTTCGCCTACTTTAGAATTTTTTTCGTCCTCTGCCCTTGTTCCTATTGCTAGCTCGTGGGCCAGCCAAGGTAGTATCTTTCTCGATTTATTTTGGTTTCTAGAAGCTTCCAACCATTTTTTTTGTTCACTGATTTTTTCTTTCCGGCAGATTCAACAGATTTGTTTTCTTCTTTTTTAAAAAAATGTTTAAATTTGAAATTTGTTTTTAGATTACAAAAATGTATAAATTCGAAATTTGTTCAGATTACAAAATATTTAAATTCGAAATTATTATTTAAGTTCAGCATTTTTCAAAGTTTAATTTTTTTTTTTCAAAATTGAAATCTGTTCAGATGTTTAGATTTGAATTTCGTTCAAAAGTTCAGCAGAAAAAAAAAAGATACTCCCTCCGTTCAACAATAAATGACTTGCATTTGTCTATATATAGATGTATCTAGACACTAAAACATGTCTAGATACATCCATATGTAGATGAGTGAAAGTCATCTATTGTTGAACGAAGCGAGTATTTGTGTGGAGATTTTATTGGACCGGCCCACCTTATACGATCGTGTGCTACAGGCTACGCGTGGGCTGGCTAAGCTAGGCAAGAAGCCTAGAATAGGAGCTCCCCGATCAAAAAAAAAAAACAAAGCCCGATCACGCACGACGCTGCTCCGTCGAACCACCAACCACGTCACGCGTCCGACCTGCCTCCCTCCCATTGGCCGGCGCCATCACCCCCGATCACGCACCGCGTGCCCTCCGATCACGCGCCTGCAATACCAACTGACGGCGCAGATATCACCCGCCACCGCTTCAAGTCTGCAGCCACTGACCAAACTGCGGAAGCGAGCGGAAGGAGAAGATGGCGAGAGGAAGCGCCGTGGTGGTGGCGATTGCCGTGGTGACCTTGGCCGCCCTCCTCCTCCGCGCCTCCCCCGCGGTGGAGGCGGCGGGGCAGAAGAAGCCAGCGACGGCCGCGAGGCGGGAGGACGTCCCCTACATCCGGTGCCAGGTCTGCGAGCGGATCGCGCGGGAGATCTCCGCGCAGGTCGCCGCCAAGCAGCAGGCGCTCCCGCCCTCCAAGAAGGTACTCTACTATTGGTGCTGCTGCCTCCGGCCCCGCGGGCGGCTAGGTTTAGCGCGCGAATTTTGAGCCAGTTGATGAGTCGATAGTTGTCTGTGGGACTGTAGGTGAAGGAGATCGAGATCATCGACATCGCGGAGAATGTGTGCAACCTGAAGAAGCAGGAGGCCGACTGGATGCTCCGGATCGATATCGTGGAGAAAGGCGATAAGCTCGAGGTAAATTTGAACCATCTTTGTCTTTGGCTGGAGTCGATGCGGATTCGCGCGTTGTGGATGCTCCGCTAAATCTGCAAAGTGGAAATTACTCTAGTTTGGTGTGGCCACTGGCAGTGGGGAGAACCAGCTATGTATTGCTGGTGCACATCCTGGGCTTCTGAATATCTTAAATCTTCTTCACCACCGCTAAAGCATAATGACTCGCAAATTATAGCACTCAGATTGAATTCTTTGTTTACTGATGATTGGTCACAATAGAAAGCAAGTTAACTAAAACGTGTCTAGATACATTTTGTCTAGGAAAAGCTAAAACATCTTACATTTTGATACGGAAGGAGTAGTAATCAAACACATTAACGTTCTTCTTCGCCGCCCATGACTGTATGAACTGAATCATTTAAATTTAGCATGTTCCTGTTTCCTTAAGTCAGCCACACAAGTGGCTGATTTAGATAATATAGTTATGGCTACATGTAGCAAGTTTAGTTTCCCCATAGATGTACTTTTCGGTTTTTCATTTCAAACAAAATTCATCTTGTGTAAGTATAATTGATTAAGCCATTCCAAGTTAATATGTGTTACATGTAAGCTGGTTCCCAAATGAAAAGTTATCTATCTAATTATGCTTGGTCACATCTTTGTAGGTAGTTTGTGATACTTGCACAAAAACACTGTTGCGATCACATTCTAATTTCTAATGTGTCACCGTATTTTGCAGCTTGTGGACCAAGATGAGGAGGGACACTGCAATTCGGAATGCAAAACCATTGAGCGTGCATGCCAGGAGGTGAAGATCAATGCTTATCTAGTTTGTTATGTGTTTTTACTATCTAGTACTTATGAACATACTAAGATCTTGGCTTCTTTATATGCGATAATCTTTCATGAATTCAGCATCACTATTTAGTACTGTAAATGATAATATTATAGTAGTCATCTGGAATATCTATGCCAACTATTTGAATTAGATTAGGTTTTCTTTCCAGAATTTATTAAAAGGTTAAGCAATAAGGTGGCACCATTATTTCTATTAATTATGTGAAGTTGTGTACTCAACTGAACAAATTTCTTTGCAGGTGATGGGTTATGCTGATACAGATGTTGCTGAATTTGTCTACACAAATAACCCTTCAGTTGATCAGCTGATAAAGTTTGTCTGCAAAGATATTACCAAAGCTTGTGCTACGGCTCCACCACCAGTTCCTAAAGTAAGTAATATCTATCTCTTTTCCGACCTCTTAAATAGATTATTATTATCTGTGGTTATTTAACAAGTACCTAGCAATTTACCACTTTAGTGTGAAAGTAATCGGAAAATTAGCCTATTCTTACAAAGCATAGCGAGGAAATTTCATCAGATCAGTGCCCCTTTCACACCTTTAAGCCCTGCCACTGAGTACTTGTTGTAGCGATGGTTAACCAGGGAATTTGCAAGATAGTTTCATTTTTTGGATACCTGCGTTCATACAGGTTGGATATGGACATGGGTATTATACTAGTCTTGTTTGAGCTTTATCTGTTATTTTCACAGGCCTTTAGTTCAACATAGGTTATCAGGCATGTTTAGTTTCATGATTGGCTGACTTAATTCATGTATAGTTAAATATATGGTATTAAGTTCGAAACATTACCTCCCAGAAATCCATCTATTGATATGTGTACTTTGTAGTAAATTCACGTGTTTTTCTTAATTACATGTTGTGATATTAATACAGATGGCATATAAGATAGACATATAGACTACAAGAAACCTTTCCTAGAAGTAATAGGAAAAAAATGGAGTTCAGTAGCAATTCTCGTCATGCAATCAAGCACTTTACAGAATCATGGCATGATTTCGAACCTGAATATAATTCATGTTACGATGCTTTGCTTGTAAAAGTTCATTAACTGCTGCTAGGAAGCATCTGGATTTATTTTATTTTTGCGGGGAGGAAGCATCTGGATTTGGAGCTTTGGGATATAAATATTTGTATGCCATTTCTGACACATGTCAAATCGCAGGATCGGGTCCCTGGAGAGCCCTTTAATGCGAAGCCATCAAAAGATGCTGAGATGGAAAAGATAATGAGATCAATGGAGGTAAAATATTTTAGCTGTTATATATGTGACATTATACAAGTGTAGGTGAAGAATCAAATCTTACAATACATTATTGATGATGACAGGGCATGCCAGGAGCCCCAAACATGAAGATGTACTCTAGAGACGATCTGATGAAGAACAACTTTGGTGCTGAAGGCGACGATGATGATGAAGATGAGGACGAAGACGAGGAGGATAACTTCCCCAAGAACTTGGTAAATTTTAGCAACTTGTCATCAAAATATGTCTATGTTTGTTTGAACTTCCGACGCTTACTCATGTGTTCCTTCCAGGGAAATGTTCTAAAAAATAAGGGTCCACAGAAGAAAGATCTGAAGCAACAGGTTGTGAAACAGATCAAGGATACGGGCAAAAAATTGAAAGGCCATGTGAGCAAGGTGTCAAAAGTGGTGAAGAAATGGTGGCAAGGGAAGAAGAAGCCTACAAAGTCTGGCAAATCTGAGCTATGAGAAGTACCACAATATCCTCAGATCGGTTCAGTAAATCAATGCCCCATGCATCCAGAACTTTGGTAGAGAGAAACGTCATAACATGTACGATGATTGTAAGACCCTTTTAGTGTATACTAGATGAGGGGAAGTAGACTCTGGAGTTAAGCTGGCTGTTTCATGAGAAATACGGAGTACTAGCTTACAAGGCTGCTCAAGTCTCAGTTGATTTTTGGTGTATGTCACATTGTAAATGAACGGCTATATCGTTAAATTAGATCATCGGCTGTTATGGCTTCCGCCGCTCTAAGTTATTGAAAGACTGGAATTGACACATTCGTGATAACCGAGCACAACAAATAAATAATGCAACAGCGATCACGATCAGCCGGCTATAAACAGGGCGTGTACATAACCTCGGCTTGATCACTGTCAGTCTCGTGGAGCAACAGCGTTGACATTATATGATCATTGCAAGCTAAGCTTGAGATGGAAACAAAATAACGCAAGTTCTTTTTTTGACGTTAAAAAATAGCGCAAGTTGGTCATTAACAACGTCGCAAGTTGATCATCAACAAAGTTATGCCAAGCTACTTTCTCCAGACACAAAATGGTTATCATTAGCCAGACGTCGTAGTCAATTGTTTCTCGAGGAAATGTATGCTTTTACTTGCCACCACGATCACCCGCCAGGGAGCAAATCCTTCCCAAACTTAAATCCGTTCAACTTGTCTGTTCCTTGAAGAACATGTGAAATACTCCTCCGTTCAAAAATACATGACTTCCATTTGTCCAGATAAATGGAAGTCAAGTAATTTTTTTTTAACAAAGGGAGTACTAAATAAGGAAGCTGGCCGATTACAATACTTAGTGCAGTAGTGCTCAAGTCTGTGGTTGGTTCTTGGTGTCTGTGATATTGTAAATGAACAGCCATACCGTTAAGTTTGATCCTCGGCTGTCTTATGTCTTCTGCCGCTCCAAGTTACTGAAATTGACACATTAGACATAACCAAGCACAACAAATAAATAATGAGACCGAACCGCTGCCCCCCGGGTCGCTCCTGGGCGACTCCGGAGGTGAACCAAACCCTAGACAAACCGCTCCCCTCCCTCCTCCCCCCTCCCTCGCCGCCGCCGGGCCTCGCCCGCGCGGTTGACGGTGGTGGCGAGGCCCCCTCCTCTCGCTTGGCCGGCTGGTGGTGTTCGGGTACCCCTCGTCGCGGACGGCCTGCTACGGCTCTGGAGGCGGCTCTGACTGGCGGCGGCGCTCCCGCCGCTGCTTCCGCTGGGAGGCTGGCGCCCGGGTTGCACGGCCTAGGACGGAGCTCCCGCCGCCTTGCGTTTCCGGGCCAGGGGCAGGGGCCCTACGAGCCCATCTGCGTCCCCTCCCCCGGATGGGTGGTTGGCGACAGCCGCGGTGGCTGCTGGCCGGCGTCCCTGGGAGGTTCTGTTGTATTCCTCCTCTCACCCCCAGTTCTGAGCTTGGCAACAACCATGGGGGCTGGTGCTCTTCTTTCGGGCTGGAGGGGCTCGGGTGCCCTGCGTGGTGGTGCGAGTCTGCAGGTGTATTTTCCCGTGTGGCCGTGTGCTTATTGGTCGGGGTAGGGTGCTCCGGCGGCGGCGGTTCTCGAAATCTATCCAGTTTGGTGGGCGGTGGGAACCACGTCGGTTGGCGGGCGTGCCGGTGGTTCGGGTGCTGGTTGGTGAATGATGCTCGTGATACACACGTTGTTGGGAGACCCCAAGAGGAGGGTGTGATGAACACAGCGGTAGCTATTTCCCGTTAGTTAGGAACCAAGGTTATCAATCTAGTAGGAGAAAGAGGACCTTCGGAAGGTTGATGCCACTGACGGTGGTGTTGGCGCTTCACCGGTGTCAGCAACAACGTGGAACCTGCACACAACACAACCAAAATACTTTGCCCAACGGTACAGTGAGGTTGTCAATCTCACCGGTCTTGCTGAAAACAAAGATTAGACGTATAGTGTGGAAAACAGTGTATGCTTGCAGTAAGTAAAGAAAGCAGGAAATTGTTGTGGTTTGTTTAACAGTGTGGAAAAATGGACCGGGGTTCATAGTTTCACTAGTGGTGTCTCTCCATAAAAGATAGCATGCTGGGTGAACAAATTACAGCTGGGCAATTGACAAATAGAGGTTGCACCGTAGTGCACAATATAACATGAAGATTACTATGGTATTTAGTGCGGCAATACAACAAGATACATAGACCGACATCCATCTGCATCTATGACTAATAATCCACCCTCAGATTATCATCCGAACCCCTTAGGTATTAAGTTGCAAACAACAGATAATTGCATTAAACAAAGTGTGTAATGTAAGCAACGATTATACACGCGGGCACTCTCACCGTTGTTTTCTCCTTAATGGCAACAACACATCTTCCCCCTTCACGTTTCTGTCACTCGAGCAAGACAACAAGGAGGCATGAACCCACTATCAAGCATAAATACTCCCTCTTGCAGTCAGTAGCAACTACTTGGCCAGAGCAACCATTAGCAACAGAAAGCATGCAAGATTACAAATAACATATGCAATAAAGACTATAATCAACTTGGCATAAGGTCAATATTCACCGGATCCCAGCAAACACAGCATATAGAATTACATAAGATCAATCTCGATCATGATAGGCAGCTCACGAGATCTAAACATGGAGGCATATGAGGAGGAGACAACCATCTAGCTACAGCTACGAACACGTAGTCCAGGGATGAACTACTCACGCATCACTCCGGAGGCAGGCAAGGTGATGTAGAAGCCTACGGTGATGATCTCCTCTCCGGTAGGGTGCCGGAAACAGTTTCAGAACCCCCTGATCTAGGGTTGACGGTGACGGCAGCTGCGGAACTTTTTTGGGGATTTTGATCAGGTGCTTAGGGTTTTCCATCCGGGGGGGCTTAAATAGGCGAAAGGGCAAAGGCGGTGGAGGCCAGGGGGCCCCACACCCATAGCTGGCGCGGCCAGGGGAGCCGTGCCACCCTATGGTGTGGCCCCCCTGTTGCCCCTCTTCGACTTCTCTTCGGTCTTCTGGATGCTTCCAGGGAAAATAGGACTTCCGGGCTTCCAACTTTCCAATTCCGAGAATATTTCTAGAACAACTTTTCTAAAACTAAAAACAACGGAAAACAGGGAACTGGCTCTGTGGCATCTTGTCAATAGGTTACTCCAGAAAATCGATAAAAATGACATGAAGAAGTGAGAAGACATGTAGCAATTGGCATAATATCATCAGGGAGCATCAAAAATTAGGGATACGTTTATGACGTATCAATCATCCCCAAGATTAGTTCCTACTCGTCCTCGAGTAGGTAAACGATAAAACAATAATTTCTGAGGTGACATGCTACTAACATAAACTTGATCAATCTAATGTAAAAGCATATGCACGCTGAGATCATAAAACTTTAAACACAGACATGATAAATAAAACTTTAATAATAAAGCATATCAATTACTTTGCATCACGAAGAGTAACTCAAATAAAGGATCATGAATAATAATGCAAAGAAAGGTAAACGTTTTTTTCAGGTATAGAGAAAGCATGGCAAAGTGATATTTCGATAGTCCTTAAGAATGGGGCAAAACATAAATGCCAGGACTCCTTCAAAGTTCATGGGGGAGACTAGAACAAATAATTTAAGAACAAACGGTATCACATCATGAAGTAATTATTTATGCTTATGGGACAAATGCACATGAAACTCAGAATAGCAAAAATGCACTCTCAACTGTGCATAAAGTTAGAAGATGGAGACTGAACATAAAAGTAAAAGAAAGGCCCTTCGCAGAGGGAAGCAGGGATCACTCATGTGCTAGAGCTTTTATTTTATTAAACAAAGGTATTAAAAGTTTGACACTCCTCCCATCCATCTTTCACAAACCATGGCTAACCGAATCCTCGGGTGCCTGCCAACAATCACATACCGTGGAGGAGTGTCTATATTTTGGGAGATGTATGCTAATGTCAACGAATGGTAAACATAAAATACAGTATGTCACAAGCCAACTGGATTCACAAGAGCGGCTCCCATGGTGAAGGACGCAACTGGTGTAGAAGGTCATCCCTCTTTCTCTTTTGTTTACACAATTATGCTTTGGCTGATAAATCAGGGGCAAAAATAGTGAAGAGAACTTGTTTGTATTAATTTGGGGCTGGGCACCCCGCTGCCAGCTCTTCTATCATTTGGATAAGCAGATGAAGCCACTAGTCCAGGGTGTAAAATCCAATCAACAAGTGAGATAAAGATTCTGTATTTACGTCCTCATGAGCAAAAACAGGAACATAAAGCAGGAGTAATTTTGAAGGTTTTAAAGGTAACACATGAGCAATTTACTTTGGAATGGCAGTTAAATACCACATGTAGGTAGGTATGGTGGACACAATGAGAAAAACTTTGGTTTAAGGGAGTTTGGAAGCACGAGTAGAGCTCATACTCGGTACAGGCGGAGGCGAGCAAAAGACTGGGAGCGACAAATCAAGAGAGCATAAGAGGCATAATCATGCATATCGACATAAGCATCATTAATTAAAACATAAGAAGTGTCACAAGTTCAAAAACTAAGTGGTCATGGAGGCTATTAGTGACTGTTTTGTAGTCATAAACATGGTGTGAGCATGCGCCAAGTCAACCAAATAAAACATTCGAAAGAGAATACCATATATTGATGATTTACTATGACAAGAACAACTCATGAATACCACAAGGCTTTAAAACTAAAATAACATTTAGCATGCATGAAAAAGTCCTAGCCACAGTCTATACAAGCTTCTACTAGTACTGTTATAAATTCTACTTCAAGCAGTAGTTTTCTTTCTCCCAACAAGCACCATACAAAACATGCTTTAACAAAAATACTATTTATGATACAGCAAGAAAACATGAGAGTACTAAAATAATACTACTAAAACTAACAGATCTGATAAGAGATGCATGCAAAATAGGAGCTGAATAAATGCAGCAGCTAGACGGAGACTAAGAATACAACGTATTCTCATGAAAAAGCGGAGCGTGTCACTCTCCAATAAAAGAATGCTGGGTCCAACCAAACTTATTATGAAAGAAAAAACAAACTGAAAAAAAAATACGCTCCAAGTAAAGCACAAAAGATGCGGCCGAATAAAAATATAGTTTCACTAGAAGTGACTTGATAATTTGTGGATGAAGAAGGGGATGCCCTTGGGCATCCCCAAGCTTAGACGCTTGAGTTTTCTTGGAATTTGCTGGGATGTACCACCGGGGCATCCCCAAGCTTAGGCTTTTCTCTCTTCTTGGTCACATCATATCATCCTCTTCTTTTGACCCTTGAAAACTTCCTTCACACCAAAACTCTCACAATCTTCATTAGCAACGTTAGTGCAATTGAAATAATAAATTCACATGGTTAAGTTTCAACACAAGTCTAACACTCAAAAATACATTATCTACTTTCACGGCTTCTTTCAAAACTCTTTCTCTCAAAAGAACACCAAAAGAAAGAGATTAAGATGCAAATGCTATAAATGGAAGAAATCTGTCAAAACAGAACAGCAGGCAAAAATCAATTTTTTTCAAAAATCTTCTGTTGCTCAAATAAAAAAGTGGCCTTCCAATAAAAGTTGTGTATATATCTCAGGATTAAGCACAAAAAAGCTCAGGATATTTTGAATTTTCTCTTTTTTTAACCGGAATTAACAGTGTGGACAGCAGAAATCTGTTTCCTGCGCAGAAATCCGAAATATAGTGTAGAGGCTTTACTTGGATCAACAAAAACTCAAAAAAAAAAATATACAGCGGAGTTTCTAAGGAAATAGAAAACACCCAGGTGCAAAGCACACCAAAGAAAACGAAAGAAAACGGGTTGAAAACAGCGAAATAAAACGGGTTGTCTCCCGGTAGCGCTTTTCTTTAACGCCGTTCAGCTAGACATAAGGTATTCCCCAAACAATAGGACAAGAAGCATTGCATTCAATGTTCATAACAACAAAATCAATAGGGCCAAGGTTATTATTAACCATAATAAGAACATCATCAATTCTACCAAGAGGTTTCTTCTTAGCATTATCAGCAAGATGAACATCCAAATAACAATGTTCCAGCGGTGGTAAGTCAAGCATATTATAAAGCTTTTGAGGCATAATAGAGATACTAGCACCAAGGTCACACAAAGCATTGAAATTAAAATCATTTACTTTTATCTTAATGATAGGCTCCCAGCCATCATCTAATTTTCTAGGGATAGATGTCTCAAGTTTCAACTTTTCTTCCCTAACTTTCATGAGAGCATTGGTAATATGTTTAGTAAAGGCCATATTCATGGCACTAGCATTGGGACTTCTAGCAAGCTTTTGTATAAACATAATAACTTCAGAGATATTGCAATCATCAAAATAAATATTATTATCATAAAAAGTAATGGAACTATTATCTCCCACATCTCTAAAAATTTCAGCACTTTTATCAGGAGCAATTTCAACAGTTTGAGGCAATTTAGCACGTTTCACCAAAGGAGTAGGAACTTTATTAACACCAACTACTTTACCAATGATAGTAGGGGGTTTACTAGCACTAGGAGCTTCAGTTTTACTAGTGGTTGTGATAGTGCAAACTCTAGCAATATTATTCTTTTTAGCCAGTTCATCTTCTCTTTCCCACCTAGCACGTAATTCAGCCATCAATCTAACATTATTATCTATTTGAACTTGGATGGAATTCAAAGTGTTAATTTGTTTAACATCTTGTGGCAAAACCTTCAGTTTTAGAAAATCAACATCAATAGCAAGGCTATCTACTTTAGAGGCAAGAACATCTATTTTACCAAGCTTTTCCTCAACAGATTTAGTAAAAGCAATTTGTGTGCTAATAAATTCTCTAAGCATGCTTTCAAGATCAGAGGTAGAGTTTTTATTATTATTGTAGGAGTTTCCATAAGAATTACCATAACCATTATTAGGATGATAGGGCTTATAATTTTTTCCACCAAAATTATTTCTATAAGCATTGTTGTTAAAATTATTATTTCTAATAAAGTTTACATCAACATGCTCTTCTTGAGAAAACAAAGAGGCTAAAGGAACATTATTAGGATCAAGTTGAGCTTTACCATTAACAAGCATAGACATAATAGCATCAAGCCTTTCACTTAAAGAGGAGGTTTCCTCAACAGAATTTACCTTGTTACCTTGTGGAGCTCTCTCAGTGTGCCACTCTGAATAATTTATCATCATATCATCAAGAAACTTTGTTGCATTGCCCAAAGTGATGGACATAAAGGTACCTCCAGCAGGTGAATCCAATAGGTTCCTTGAGGAGAAATTCAGTCCTGCATAAAAGGTTTGTATAATCATCCAAGTAGTCAGTCCATGAGTGGGACAATTCTTCACCATAGTTTTCATTCTTCCCAAGCTTTAGCAACATGTTCATTATCAAATTGCTTAAAATTCATTATGTCACTTCTTAGGGATATAATCTTAGCAGGAGGATAATATTTTCCAATGAAAGCATCTTTACACTTAGCCCATGAATCAATACTATTTCTAGGCAAAAATAGCAACCATTCTTTAGCTCTTCCTCTCAAAGAGAAAGGAAATAATTTCTGTTGAATAATATCTCTATCCACATTTTTTATTTTTGAATCTCACATAGTTCAACAAAATTATTAAGGTGGGCAGCAGCATCATCTGTACTAATACCAGAAAATTGTTCTTTCATCACAAGATTTAATAAAGCAGGTTTAATCTCATAGAAAGCAGCAGTAGGAGCAGGTGGAGCATTCAATGTGCAAATAAAATCATTGTTGTTTGTGCTAGTGAAGTCACACAACTTGGTATTCTCAGAGGAACTCATTTTAGCAGAATAAAAACAAGCAAGTAAATAACAGCTATGAAGTAAACTAATTTTTTGTGTGTTTTCAATAAAGAGAAGAAAAGTAAAAACAAGACAATAAAAAAAATAAAGAGGTTGAGAGTGAGAGACTCCCCTTGCCAGAAGACTTCCTTCTCCCCGGCAACGGCGCCAGAAAATGTCCTTGATGCTCGTGATACACACGTTTTTGGGAGACCCCAATAGGAGGGTGTGATGAGCACAGCGGTAGCTATTTCCCCTTAGTTAGGAACCAAGGTTATCAATCCAGTAGGAGAAAGGGGACCTTTGGAAGTTTGATGCCACTGACGGTGGTGCTGGCGCTTCACCGATGTCAGCAACAACGTGGAACCTGCACACAACACAACCAAAATACTTTGCCCCAACGGTAGAGTGAGGTTGTCAATATCACCGGTCTTGCTGAAAACAAAGATTAGACGTATAGTGTGGAAAACAGTGTATGCTTGCAGTAAGTAAAGAAAGCAGGAAATTGTTGTGGTTTGTTTAACAGTGTGGAAAAATGGACCAGGGTTCATAGTTTCACTAGTGGTGTCTCTCCATAAAAGATAGCATGCTGGGTGAACCAATTACAGCCGGGCAATTGACAAATAGAGGTTGCACCGTAGTGCACAATATAACATGAAGATTACTATGGTATTTAGTGCGAGCATTACAACAAGATACATAGACCGACATCCATCTGCATCTATGACTAATAATCCACCCTCAGGTTATAATCTGAACCCCCTTAGGTATTAAGTTGGAAGCAACAGATAATTGCATTAAACAAAGTGTGTAATGTAAGCAATGATTATGCACGCGGTCACTCTCACCGCTATTTTATCCCTAATGGAAACAGGTGCTTAGGATTTTCCATCCGGGGGGCTTAAATAGGCGAAACGGCAAAGGCGGTGGAGGCCAGGGGGCCCACACCCATAGCTGGTACGGCCAAGGGGGGCCGTGCCACCGTATGGTGTGTCCCCCTTGTTGCCCCTCTTTGACTCCTTTTCGGTCTTCTGGATGCTTCAGGGGAAAATAGGACTTCCGGGCTTCGAACTTTCCAATTCCGAGAATATTTCGAGAACAACTTTTCTGAAACTAAAAACAGCAGAAAACAGGGAACTGGCTCTGTGGCATCTTGTCAATAGTTTAGTCCGGAAAATTGATAAAAATGACATAAAGAAGTGAGAAAACATGTAGCAATTGGCATAATATCATCATGGAGCATCAGAAATTAGGGATACATTTATGACGTATCAGTGACCTTGGCCATGAGGGCGGCGTGGTGATTGGCTTGCGTCATGTCGTAGCAGCGATTCAGAGGTCGTGTAGGCGGTGTTCCTTACCCTGTGTTGGGGTGGCTTTGAGTTCTTACCGAGGGAAAACCCTCTTCCGGGAGCTTCCAGGCTGCAGCGGCGACGTCCATGGACGCCGTCCCCTTCTTGAAGGCGCCATTGTGGCTTCTCATAGCTCTCCTTCGTGCTCCGGGTGAAAACTCAAGATCCTCAGATCGGGCGGTGGCGGCATTCCGGTGTCGTGCTCTTCTTGAAGATGCCGCCTTGGAGTTCTCGGCATGTCGCTATCCAGAGGTGGTGTGGCGACGGATGCGGTTTCTATGCAACATCTCCTCGTTGGCCGCTCTCTGGCAAGGTTTACAACTTCTTCTGAACATCGGTGTTTCTTGCTTGGGGGCTTCCTGGCGCCTGGCTGCAGCCTTCGTGGTCAGTGGAGGTGTTCTTTGTTGCTCGCGTGTAATCTCCTCGGCATCCCTCCTTGAGGCCTCCCTGTTGAGCCTTTCTGCAGCTTTGTGGCCAGTGACGGCGATCGTTGTGGTCCTCTGTAATCTCCTCGGCGTTCCTCGTGGCGACTTCCTGTTGAGCCTGCCTTCCTGTGGATAGTGGCGGTGGCCTTCGGTGTTTACTTGTAATCTCCTAGTAGCTCTGTTCCCGTGTGTGTGTGCACGGTGTGTTGTTTGCTGGGTTCAGCACTATGTATCTCTTTTGCCGTTTGGCGTTATTAATTTAACGCCGGGTCTTAGGCCTGTAATCTAAAAAAAATGAGACAACTCCTTTAAGTGAGGCTGAGCGGGCCTCTTTCTCTTAGAAAGAGGCTGCCGAATGTCTAAATTAAGACGGGATGAGGACACTAAATGGGTGCGAAGGGAAAAGTTTAGAAGGTGATGATACCACTAGATATTTCTATCAAATAGCTAATGGTATACATAGGAAGAAAATAATCTTTCAGCCTGGACAAGATGAAGGTGCGATTGCAGGAGATGCTACTCAGATCTTTTATTTCGAAACAGTATAAGAAATTATTCGGAGCACTGATTGCAAATTTTTACTCTATGAGAGAGGATACTATTGGGGACATGCCCATTGCCCTGGTACGGAAGAAAATAATATTCTAACAAGGAGGTGTTTGATGCTATCATGCAAATAGAAAAAAGCTTCAGAGCAAGACGAGTTTCCTACTTGGTTTTATCAAAAAAAATTGGGATATCGTTAAGCCTGATTTGATGGCTATGTTTGCAAATTTGTAAACATGCAATTTACCCTTGTTTAAGCTAAAATTTGGAATTATTACTTTGTTGCCGACGAAAGAAGATGTTACAAGGTTACTTAATGTGAGTT
The DNA here is from genome assembly GCA_028641055.1 of Alopecurus myosuroides. Taxonomy (NCBI): domain Eukaryota; kingdom Viridiplantae; phylum Streptophyta; class Magnoliopsida; order Poales; family Poaceae; genus Alopecurus; species Alopecurus myosuroides. The sequence continues at coordinate 521,439,570 of CM054057.1, read as the reverse complement.
TTAAGATATTTACAAAGGTGGGTACAAACATAGCAAGTTCAATTGCTAACAAAGTTATTCGCCCAACTCAATTGGCTCTCATCCGCGGTATAAATATGCTGAAAGGAGGGCTTGTATTACATGAAATTATTCATGAGATCAATAAGAAGAAATTGGATGAAGTCCTTTTTAAAACTGATTTAAAAAAGGCTTATTATAAGGTTAAGCGGTATTCTTTGCAACAAATTATGTGCATAAAGGGTTCTCTCCGCTGTGGTGTGGGTGGATCGCTATATTTGTTCGGGACAGTGTGGGGGTACGTGTAAATGATGATACGATCCTTATTTTCAAATGCTTAAAGGGTTAAGACAGAGTGATCCTTTATCACTTCTTATGTTCAATCTGGTGGTGGACATGCTGGTCATTCTTATCGCTAGGGAGAAGGAGGACGGACAAATCGGGGGATTGGTACCTCATCTACTGGATGATGGGGTCTCGGTTCTTCAGTATACCAATGATACAATTTTATTCCTCAAGCATGATTTATGGAAAGTGTTCAATATAAAACTTACTCTGGACTTTTTAACAGAACTATCAGGTTTGAAAATAAATTTACATAAGAGCAAGATTTATTGTTTGGGCAAGGCAAAAGAAGTGCAAAATTAGTATCAACAAATTTTTGGTTGTGAGACGGGGTCTCTTTCATTCAAATATTTAGAAATTCTCATCCATTATATTAAGCTATTTAATAGAGAATAGAAATCGGTCGAGGGTATGTTTGAGGGTAAACTAGGATCTTTGTTGGAAAAACGCTCTTATACGGAGATCGTTTGTCTTTAATTAATTCGGTTCTCACAGGTTTGACAACGTTTTTTATCTTTATTTGGAATACCCAAATAGGTATATAAAATATTAGACTTTGATGGATCACGGTTTTTTTTTGGCAGATCATGAATATGAAGAAAAAATATGGACTAAGCGGAAAATTGTGTGTAGACCAGAAGACGAATGAGCTTTGGGGATTGAGGTTCTTGGCATTAAAAAATTATTGTTAAGTAAGTGGTTGTGTAAGATGTAACGTGAAGATGGGGTACGGCATGAGTTACTACATAATAATTATGTTGGATATCAAATCTTTATGACAAGTAGAAATGAAACCAGGTGATTCTCTTTTTTGAAAAAGGGATATAGAGTAAAACAGGAGTTCTTTGCTAGAGAGCGTTTTTCCATTGGCAATTGGCTTTAAACTCTCTTTTGGGAGAATGTTTGGTTAGGGTATCGCTCATTACCGGATGAGTATCCCTCGCCATATAATATTGTGCGACCCAAAAACATTTTGGTTTCTACTGTATTATCGGTAGTGTCGTTGAACGTCGAGTTTTGACGGATTTTCACTAGTAATAAAAGGATTCGGTACATTTGGCGGACCGATTAATGACTGTATGCTTATCTAATGAGGCGTATAGGTTCATATGGAACCTTAATACCTTAGATCTGCTTTCGGTGAAGTCTATATAGGATGCCTTTCTCCACGGGGACGCAATACCTTTTTTCATAGATATTTATGGAAGCTTAAGGTTTCATTAAATATAAAAGGCGTTCTTTGGTTCCTATATAGAAAGGTATTGTTAAGAAAAAATAATCTTGCTAGGAGACCTTGGAGGGATTGAAAGAAATGCGTTTTTTGCGATGCGAATGAGTCTATCAACCATTTGTTTATTCCCTGTCTTTGTACCACCATGTTTGAAGGTTAATACATTTTACTTTCAATATTTCCCCACCCTCTAGCATATCAAACTTGTTTGGCAATTTTTATTTAAAATTTACATGTTTGGCAACTGGTCAAACGATGTTGACAAAAAGACGAAAGCACATATTCATGTTGGTGCTTCCCCTTTCCTTTGGTGCTGCCGCAATGACATAGTGTTTAACAAGATGCCTCATTTTCTGCAAGTTGTCGACATGGCTTTGTATTGGATCAACGTGTGGTATTTTCTTCTTCTGCTGGGCCAGCGCGATCTTATAAAGTCTGGATGTGCTCAGCTGGCGGTCATTCACGAGAAGGAAAGACACGATTCCTGAAGTTTGACCATGCAAGTTGGTGATTGACAACGTCGCAAGTTGATCATCAACAAAGTTTAGCTACGAGACCTAAACTCCTTTCTTGCAGCTGTGGACACCATCGATGCGGCCTGACGAGCAGGGCGTACTCTGGGCCGTGGAGGAGCTGAAGAAGCTGTACCGTCTTTGGGTCCCTCGGGCTCGTCAGCCGTAGCCTCTCTTGTTTTGTGTTTCTTTCGGGGAAGCCACCCATATTTTCTGCCTATCCTTTGCTCCTTTTATGTTTGGCTAAGCTGTATGCCTCAGCCAATGTAATAGCCTTTGTTGTGGACTCTGCTGGCTTTGTTAATTCAAGGTCGGGCATTATGCCTTTAATCTAAAAAAAACCTAAACTCGTTTCTCTATGGGCAGCGCTCTGCGTAGGTCAGCCTACGTTTTGCAAATGTAGGTCCCCTCGTGAGCCCTCCGATCTTCATCCGATGGTTTAAAACAGCACAACACAGTTTTACATTTTAGCCCTCCTACTTTTCGCATATAGAACCCGCACTCCACATCATCCCCGCTTAAAACGAAAAGTTATATTGTGTTGCCCCCGGTCATCTCGATAATTACAGTAAAACAGCCATTGCAACAAATTCACTTGTGTCGCAACAAAAATTATCGTCCCGTGTACAAGAAAAAATATTGCATTTCGAAATCTTTGTCGAAAAATAAGTAATGTTATAAATAATACAATATGTTATTGCGTTGCAACAAAAAATTTAAACAATTTAGCAAAAATCACAACCTATTGCAACAACAAAAATTTGCATCAATTAAAAAATTGGTAAGTAACAAAAATAATTCACTGTTTCAGTTGCAACAAAAATCATCACCTATTTCAACAAAAAGGTAAATCGATAGGAACAAAAAAATTACTCCCTCTAATCCCAATTAAGTGTCGGAGGTTGCAAAACGATTTGTGTATGTTTAGTTTACTAGTCACGTCACTTATTTCGGATCGGAGGGAGTACATGTTTACAACATGTAAAAGAGACCATAAACATGTCATTCCAAATGAATTCTAATAAACATATAAATATTTCCTAGAAAATCATTCAGAAAACATTGCAACATCTCATTTGTGGTTTCTCCACAAAATACGTGTGAAATTGTAACAAATTTTAAAGATGTACACAACGTTGTCTAAAATGGTGAAGAACACTTAGCGTTATATATGTTGCACACACTTATTATATTGGGCTGCCAAAATATACATTGACGCGAAAACTGGGGAAAAGAACCAAATTCCTGCTAGTTGTGCCTCTATAAGGTGTACAGGCCGGCCCAAGTGTGCTCCAATGCGCGGAAGCATCAGGAGCAGCAGCCAGCAGGGCGACCTACCGCGCGGTGTCTAGGTCCGCTAGGACAAGTCTTTTCCTTTCTCTATTGATATATCAACGCAATTCTCTTGCCTTTCTTTTAAAAAAAATCATCAACAAAGTTATGGTAAGCTACTTTCTCCGGACACAAAAAAAGTTTGTCGTAGCCGTAGTTTAAGTAAAGTGTTTCTCGAGGAAATGTGTATGCTTATTGGCATCCACGATCACCCGCTAGGGAGCAAAGCTTAAATCCGTTCAACTACTCTGACGCATTTCCTGAGAACTACACATTCTCCAATGAGTAAAATGCACTGGCGGTACCTGTACTTGTTGGCCGAGCACAATACGGTACCCGTACTTCACGATACGCTCAATACGGTACCTATAGTTGCTGAGTGGTGATTATACGGTCACTCTTCACGGTATGGCTCCGTATTTTGACTAGTTGACCAGTCAAATTAGTGGGTCCCACATGTCAGCGCAATAAAAAGAAGCCCCACTGCATCTTTTATCCAGTTCCGCGTGCCGATGCCACCAGCCGTGAAGGGATCAAGCGGCACCGCCAGACCCGGGGCATGCGCCCATCAAGCTCGAGGTCGACCCGCCTCATGCTGGGCTTCCCCGCGGCCGCAGCCCGCCACGCTTCGCCGTCCCGCACGTCCCGCGAACCTGCCGCCCATCGAGCCCACCGTCGCGAGGCTTCGCTACCGTTGCAATCCGCCGCGAGTGAGCCGATTGGGTGCGGCCACTCCAAGCTCGAGGAGGAGGTGGCGGTGAAGCACTGCCGCGAGCACTCCGACCTGCCCGCGCTCGCCATCCGCCACCACTACGCGCTAGCCGACGCGCACCGCGCCTACGCCGCCGCGCACAGGAGCGTCAGCGCCGAGCTGCACTACTTCGTCCGGGGCATCCAGACGCTTCCCCCGCCGCCCGAGCCGAAGCTCCGCCTCCCTACCTCCCACAAGGGGGGCAGCCTCCCGACCGCCGCACCTTCCCACCTTGGTGGTGGCCCGACAATCGCCTCCTGTTCGGCGCAGCCGCCGGCCGTCGCCAAGCAGGTCCGCATCAACCCCGACGACGAGCACATCCACTTCCACTCCGACGGGGACTCCGATTCCGACGACGGCCACATCAAATTCCACTCAGACGACGAGGCTGAGCCAGGCTAGCGACGGCTAGAGGTCGTTCTGTCCACCGGGGAGCCCGGTCCGACGCCACCGCCATCACAGATGGGCCCGCAACCACCCTATGGCTCATCTGCATATGGCCCGCCTCCGTCATATGGTGGTGCTCCGGGCTACTTCCGCGTCGTGGGAATCCAGGCGGAGGAGCATGGTCGCCGATGATGGATGGAGGGGCGGCCGCTGGCAGGAATCAAGTGGCCATGACATTGAGGACGAGATGGAGGTCAGGGACGGTAGCCTGGTTGGGGAATTTTGGATTTTTTTTAATTGCTGAGCTGACATGTGGGACCCATCCCCTGGACTAATTGACCAGTCAACAGAGCCACATAGACAGACTACAGGTCTCTACGTTGAACGAGTACCGTATAATCACCCCAAGACAAGTTTAGTGACCGTAACAGCCGTATTTCTAAGTACAGTGACCGTATTGTGCTTTCGAGACAAGTACGGGTACCCCCGGTGTATTTAACTCTTCTCCAATCAACTATCCATCCTCCGACAAGTTGGTGTTGTATTCGTACTTGGAGGCTTGGAGCTCGGTCATGGAGGCGGTCGGCACGATCGTGAAGGTGGTGTACGAGATCGTGAAGGCGGCGGAGACGGCCCGCCAGAACCGGAAGAGGTGCCTGGACGTCGCCGACCGCGCGCGCACCGTCGGCGACATCCTCCGCGAGGACCGCGACTCCGCCACCAGCAGGTCCGCGGGCGGCGGCACGATGCTGATGCGGAAGCCCGCGCTGGAGCGGCTGAAGGCCGCCCTCGACGACGCGCTGGAGCTCGTCGAGTCCCAGGGCCGCTCTGGCTTGGGCATCCCCAAGCTGATCACGAGCCGCAGGACGGCCGCCAGGTTCCAGGACGTGGAGGCGAGGATCACCGCCTGCCCGCCGTCGTGACCGTGACCAGCGCGCCAGCCCAGAACCCGCGCCGGTAGTGCAGGATCCGCCGCAGCCGCAGCAGGGCTACCAGGATGTGCCGTCCTTGCTGCGCGGCTACCCGGCGCTGTTCGGGTCACCGTTGGAGGGCTTGGTTAGCCAGTACGTGGCGCAGCAGGGTAAGCATGCGGAGTCGTTGCTGCTGCAGGGCTACCTAGCGCAGGCCGCACAGGCGCAGGAGGCTCTGAATGCGCAGTACCTGACGCAGGCCAACGCAGCGCAGGGCTACCTAGCGCAGTCCGCGCAGGAGGCCAAGGATGCGCAGTCCTTGCTGCAGGGCTACCTAGCGCAGTCCGCACAGGAAGGCAAAGCCGCGCAGTCTTTGCTGCAGGGATACCTTGGCCAGTCGCCGCCACAGCAGGATTTGCAGTCCTTGCTGAACGGCGGCTACTTTGGGATGTGAATGATCAACCCGTGTGCCCTTCCTACCCGATGTCACCGAGGCGAGCGGCAACGATCGGAGGTACGGCTCATCACGGTTTCCTGCAACGAATAATTCCCCAACGAACCATGCAATTGTCTTGTCTTGTCTTCGCTGACTATGGTGTTTAAATTGGACGCGATGTTTTCTTCTTCCATTTTGATGGAGATGTATGTGCATGTCGTGACTATACGAATTGTGTTTTACGACTGCAGCTTACAGGAAGTTTTGTCTAGCCGTGCTGTGCTGTGAGATTGGCATGCCCATTTTGCTTCCTTCACCGTTGTCCCAATGAGTAGTTGCAAATGCAACCTGAGTGTGTTTCTCCGGCGAAAATGCTAGACCTAGAGCATCTTCACGGTACTTATTCATTTTGTGTCTGATATTCCAATGGAGGGCTCCTTGGGAGCATCGGACATGTGTCGGCGAATTACGGGGTCCACAGAGGTGACCCTCCAAAAACCGACCCCAGACCAGCGGTCTTGTTTTGATCCAAATAGGTTCTATCTGAAAACTATCGGAAAAATTGGTATATAATAATTATACAAATAGTACAATCATACAAACAGTTCAATAAGAATTACAATATTTCAAACTATTTAAATTTGTTAAGTTTGTACAATCAAATCATCGTGATCAAACTACTCGTTAGCTCTCATAGACTACAAGTGCGCCACACGATCAGTTTGTAGTTGCTTGCGAGTTCTTTCGTCGCGGATTTCCTAATAAACACTAAGAAAATCATCAAACTCGGTAGATACACCCGGTTGTGGATCCGTAAAAGGGCCATGAAAGTCAAACGGCTCATCGAACATCGTTCTCACGTCTCGCTCACTCTAGATGATCATGTTTGTCGGTGTGACCAAAAAGTAGTCGTCCCACAAAAGTATGTAGCCAGTTGCCCTTTGATGATTCTTGTTTGCCACACCCCCTTTCATTGATCCTCCAAACTTTGGATCGGCTTCCTCCTCGGCGAGTGCCTCTAACAGAGTCGCCATGACCAGTGCATTTTCGTCATCGTCTGCAAGGGCGGTCTCCCATCATTTGACAAAACATGATCTCATCATCGCTATCCATACTCTATTGGACAAAAGCTAAACTTTTTCCGCGAGCCAGGAAAGTGAAACGGCAGTTCATCGACCTATGGAAAAAGGCCGAACACCTTACCTATGGAATGACAACAATGAAGAGGTGGATCCGGCTGAATGACCTATGGTGACGCACCAAAACGACGGTGAATGGCGGCGAGCGGCGGCAAATCGGACTACGTCGTATGTGCTCAACTCCTGCCTGGAGATGGCGACGACAAGGGTGCCGACGATGGTGCGAATCGCCGACGAAAGGAAACAGTAGAAGGATTGTGGGAAAATGACTAGCGGCATATGCCGCCTTGTGTCTATGACGAACGGGCCCCTCATGTCAGATGGGCTGACCGGCAATGTCTAGCGCTCCCAGAAAGACCCCCAAGTTTGACGTGTGGGTTGGGCGTACCGAACATAAATTAGATGGCTATACACGCTTAGAAGGTGCCGATGTAGGCGGTTTTTCGGTCTAGGGACCCTCAACGGGACATTGACGGGCGTTTGGAGGGTGTCGGTGAAGATGTTTTTAAGGAACCAAAAGCTACGGAATTGTCTTTTCTCCGGTGGTTCATACCGATAGAGGACTTTAATCTCATTATCTGGTTGTGAGTGTGTAATGTTTTTCATGCGGTCCTGCCTTGGAGATTTCTTGCTCCCCAGCTTCAATGCTTGTTGTACTTTAGTTTTTTTTTTAAAACATATCCGAAAGTTGCAAAAAATGTGAAAATAACCATCAATGTTCTCAGTGATGTATTCTATCTTCGACGCGATTTCTGGTTTTGAGGTCTCTAGATACGTTCAAGTTTCAGATGTAGCCAAGCGACCGTGCCTTAAAGTGTATAGCTCGGTTTCACATCGTCCACCACCTGCTTGACCGTGTGCATCTCATGCCCCAAGCGTTTCTCTGAGTCCTGCAAGAGCTTCATTAGAGCATCCAGGTTTCCATCCATCTCGTCGATCCCCTTGGAAGTATCCCACCGGGTTGATGCTTTGTCCATTCCTAGATTGACGGGTTCAATGAACAGTTCCTGCAAACTCATTGCGCGGTCAAACAACAAACGGAAATCGACCCACCATAGACGTTCACGGGCGAACTTTGTGTAGACCCGACGGATCTACGCCCAAGCGGTGATTGTGTAGACGGATCGTGATTTAGGTTCGTGATCACATCAGATTGAGGATTCTACAGCAGAAGCCAAGTGTAATCTTATACCAAATGATAGGAATCTGGATCCATCCTTACATCACAGATAATTCACTAGGTAGTTCGGGTTTAAACACTACAATCTCACGCAGAAGGAAGAAATTATTAGCAATGATGCCATGGAAGAGAAGCAGCAGGAATGGGATACATAGTTCTTTCTTGTATTAGCTTCCTAAAGCAAGTCAGGCAATAGGCATGCCAGGCCAATATAAGAGCATATCTAGGAGACACCACATCCCGCCAACCAGCAAAATGTAGATAAGGGGCACTGAAAACGTGTTTTAAGGGCTGATTTCTGCTTTGCCGCAGCCGAAACTAGCCCTTTAAAACATAGGGTATTGTAGGAGCATTTCAGCAAGTTTTTTATATGTGAAATGAAATTGTGATATAAATATGATCTAAATAATATCAATATTTGTAAATTGGACAGTATAACAACAATCCAGTTTACAAGAATAGTTCAAATCGAAGAGTTAGAAATACACCAATTGTCCAAAATGCAAAGAATGATTGAAATCACACAACAATGAAATAGAATGAATGAAATTAGGAAAACTTTACTGCTCATGCAAATGCCATATGTGCTCAATGAGATCATGTTGCAGCTGGGTGTGTGCATGAGCATCCTCTATCTCCTAGTAGATTTGCAGGAAAGTTGTAATGCGGTCAGAGTGTCTAGCTGGCTTCACATGGCTATCGACATTGTCGTAGAAGAACTCCAAATTCAAATCCCTCTCATCTGTGATGATCATGTTGTGAATAATCACACAACATGTCATTATGTTGCTCAGAGGTTTTTATTCCAAAATCGTGCTAGCTCACGAACAATGGCAAATGTTGATCGCAAAACACTTAAGACTCTTTCAATATCCTTTTTTGCTTGTAGGAATTATAATGTGTGGCTTGCAACATTTATACTACATTATTTGTTCCCTGGAATCTCAATATGGAATTTACCATTACGGTTGAATATTGCTTGACGTACTTAAACGAATAATGTTTAAGGATGAATATTGCTTGTTGTACTTAAACGGAATAATGTTTAAGGAAGCCGGTTACTGATATGCTGGAACACAATATTTGATAATGTTGGAACTATACAATGTATAAAAGCCCGGGCACAGTATTATCAGGAAAGCCAGGTTGTTCATATGTTGTCTATATGGATTGATTAAAGCCTGTGAGTTTGAAATTAGATTCAAATTCGGCACGTGACTCACACACGTGTGCTTATGGGACTAATTGCAGATTGAGACTCCTAGATGGTTACTAATGATCGTGGTTGGTTTGGTTAACCTGGAGTCTCCGTTTAAACAGATTTATCTGGAACAATTATCTGCGGAATTACGGTTTAAATAAAACCGGAACTAGCACTATTTAAAGGTCCCTAACCCCTAACCTCAGATGACCATTGTGAGCGGCACCACGGAAAAGGGTCGAGGAATTAGGGGTTAGACCGGATTAGTGCCGTAACCTAACATTGGTATCAGAGCAAGTTAGGGCACGTGCGATCGATCCTTGGTTGATTGATCAATCTGGTTATTGGATTGGGTTATCATCTACAGGAATCCGCTGCATACTCTTGCCGATCCAATCTTGTGGAGAGACACGTACAATGCTAGGCTGCCTCATAGCGATTGGAAGTTAATCGCTTTCGCCGCCGCCCAGCTTCAAAACCAACGAGCCTCCACGATCCCATCACCAACTCGCCGCCGACCGCTATTCCAGCTCCGCCCCTCACGCCGCCGACTCGGGTTTCGCCACCGCCCTCTCTTGTCTGCTGCGTGTCGCCGCCGCCGTCGTCCCATTGCTGCTGGTCGCCGCTGTCGTTCCGGTTTGCATCAACACCACGGCCTTCCAATCTCGTCAGGGCCGCCGCCTTGTCAAGCTCTCCGTCGTCGATCCAACCTCGCCATCAAGTTGTTCGTGTTGCCTGCAACCATAAACAAGCATCACGCTGTCCTGCTGCTGCTATGTTTCTTGTCGACGGCGTTGCACGGAACCTGTTCGATGGAACGTCTAGAAGAACCAGTACATCGGCATCTTATCTGTAAGCATATTGTTTTCAATGGCCTCTAATGCTGTGTTTGCTGAGCTGATGCGTGCGTACAAGCTGGATGGGAACAACTTCACTGTTTGGAAGAGGAAATTGTTGTATTTGCTCACATATGAAAATATAGATTATGTTGTTGAAACTCCTGAACCAAACCACCCAGCAGAGGATGCAACAGATGACGAGATGAAAGCATACACTGATGAGTTGAAGCAGTGGAACAAGGACAATAGGAACGCAAGGGTTTTCATGCTTGGCTCGATGTCAGATCCCTGGGCGGCAGAATATGAAACTGAAGATGCAGCTTATGCCATTATGCAGAGGCTGGAACAGGATTTTGGGGAAATTTCTTTGATGAAAGTGTTAGGCCTAGTAAACAAATTTCTGACTACCAAGATGGGTGATAAATCTGTGAATGAGCATCTGAATAAACTCATTGTCTTGGCTGAGGAACTCAAAACTGCTGGATACCCGTTTCAGGAAGAAGTACAAGTTATGGTGGTTCTCAACTCTCTGCCACCGTCTTGGGAGCAGTTCAAAATCTCGTTTTGCCATTCGGAACGTTCACTCAACATGAGGAATCTTAGGCAACATCTGTTGATGGAGGAAGATAGAAAGCAAAACCTTGTGAAGGAAAGAGGCTCTCAACATACGGAGCTGCACCTTGGTGAGCATAGAAGTAACAATAATAAGAGGAACTCGAACAAGAGGAAATCAGATCATGATCTGAGGGACAAAATCAACTTCAAGCGTGAACGTGATCAGAGACACCATAGAGATGATAGAAGGGATAAAGGACAGCGAGGAAATTACAATAACAACAACTCTTATCAGAAGTTTGACAAGAAGAATTATAGGTGTCATAATTGTGGTGAATCTGGACACTTCAGATCAGAATGCTCAAAGAAGAGGAAACCCAATGACAACCGGGGCAAGACTGATAAGGAGGATAGCCGCAAGGGGAATAGCTCCCCTGAAGGTATACCGAATGCTTTTGTTTGCACTGAATCCTTATTTACTACTACTTTTCAGAATAGTTGGGTTGTAGATTCTGGTTCTACTGCACACATTGCTAGGAAGTATAGTTCTTTTACTAAGATTAGAACAATTCCTAAAGGAACTAGACATGTCTACTTAGGAACTAACGCCAAATCGGACATACTTGGAATTGGAAACTATACAATAGAACTCCCTGGAGGAGGAAAACTAGTACTGGAAAATGCCTTGTACGCACCCAACATGAGAAGGAATCTAATATCAGTATCAAAGTTAGAAGTTGTTGGATACAAAGTTCTTTTTGGAGACGGTAAAGTCAAAATTCTGTCAAATGGGAATCTGGTACATTACGGGAATAGACATGATGGACTTTATTTTTTAAATGACATCGTGGAAGATGACTGCATGATAGGCGAAGATAACTCAACGGTGAGGAATATAAATGGAGATAATAATTGTTTCGAGTCATACCTATGGCATTTGCGACCCGGACATATATCTAAAAATAGAATAAAGAGACTTATAAGTTCTGGAATTTTGAACTTTAAGTGGGAGGATTATGGCATATGTGAAGCATGTATTATGGGGAAAATGACAAGGTCACCTTTTCCCAAAGCCAACAAATCAACAGAACCACTAGCCATTGTTCACTCGGACATATGTGGTGAATTTTCCACACCCACTTTGGGAGGGCAGAAAGTTTATTTCATTACATTCATAGATGATTACTCAAGATTTGGGTATGTCTACCTTCTTAAGCATAAATCAGATGGTTTTGATGCTTTCAAAGAATACAAAGCGGAAGTGGAAAATCAATTGAATAGGAAAATCAAAATCTTGAGAACTGATCGTGGAGGCGAATACACATCAGGAATACTTGATGAATTTTGTAAAGAACATGGCATTGTCCATCACTATACCTTATCCTATACACCACAACAAAATGGAGTGGCGGAAAGAAGGAATAGGACATTAATGGACATGGTTCGGTCGATGATGGCCTATTCTGATCTACCTCTATCTTTTTGGGGGGAAGCTCTACATACAGCTGTATATTTGTTGAACCATTCTCCATCTAAAGCGGTCACTGTGACACCTTATGAACTATGGAAGGATAGGAAACCGTCTTTACGCCACTTAGCTGTTTGGGGCTGCAATGCTCAAATTAGAGTCCCAAGTCAGTTGCGCACTAATCTACAACCAAAGAGCACCCCGGGAATATTTATTGGCTATGCAAAGGGATCAAATGGTTACCGATTTTATGATGCAGAAAAGAAGAAACTGATTGAAAGTGGAGATGCTATTTTCTTAGAACAGGACACACCCCGCCGTGCTAAGCGTCCTAGGGTGGAATTACTTGTGCAAACGGAAAATACAGTGATGCAAGAAACTGATCATTCAAGTCAGGAAAACAATGATTTTGGAGAAAACTCAGCCACAACTAGGATTCCTAGGAGAAGTGGGAGGAACGTAAATGCACCTTCTTATTTAGATGAGTACTATGTTTTCTTAGGGGAAGTACACTCTAAAGTTCAAACATTAGAGGAAGAACCAAAATCATTTAGAGCTGCATTAGTAAGTCCAGAGTCTAATCTCTGGATGGAAGCCATGCGAGAGGAACTTAACTCTATGAGGAAGAATAACGTTTGGACACTTGTTGATCTGCTGAGCAATCGGAAACCAATAGGATCTAAGTGGATATTTAAACGGAAATTGAATGCATCCGGCAAGGTAGATAAATACAAAGCTAGACTTGTAGCTAAAGGATACACACAAAAGGAAGGTATTGACTTTGTGGAAACCTTCTCTCCCGTGGCAAAGTTTACATCTATACGAATCATAAGTGCCTTAACTGCATACTATGATTTGGAACTACATCAGATGGATGTAAAGACAGCATTTTTAAATGGTACTTTAGAAGAGGAAATATACATGAGTCAACCTGAGGGATTCATGGAAAAGGGGAATGAAGGGAAAGTCTGTAAACTGAATAGATCAATTTATGGCCTTAAACAAGCCTCGCGACAGTGGTATATTCTTTTCGACAATGCAATTACGTCTTATGGTTTTTCAATGACGGAAGGAGATCATTGCATTTATTTTAAAATAGTGGGAGATAAATTTATTTTACTATCTCTCTATGTCGACGATATACTGATTGCTTCAAATAATAAATCTATGCTGCTGGAAGTCAAGTCTTGGTTGTCTTCTAAGTTTGACATGAAAGATATGGGTAACGCTTCCTATGTTTTGGGAGTGGAAATACATAGAGACAGAGGAAACAGAACTCTGGGATTGTCTCAAAAGGCATATCTTAATACCATACTTAAAAGGTTCTGTATGGAAAATTGCAAGCCTGCACACGTACCTATAATGAAGGGAATTAAACTTAGCGAGGAAATGAGTGCTAAAACTCCTGAGGAAAAGGAAAAAATGAGCAATATTCCATATTCATCCGCATTGGGTTCTTTAATGTATGCCATGCTATTTACACGACCTGATCTGTGCCATGCCGTGGGTTTATTGAGTAGATATCAATCCAATCCAGGGGAATTACACTGGAAGCAGATTTTAAATACTTTGCGCTATGTGAAAGGAACTACGGACTATCACTTATGTTTCAATGGACATAATCTGCAGCTACAGGGTTTTACTGATGCTGATTGGCAAGGGGATCTGGACGAACAAAGATCTACTTCTGGTTATATTTTCAAGCTAGCAGGGGGTGCAATATCGTGGAGGAGCAAGAAGCAGGATTCTGTAGCAGTTTCATCTATGGAAGCTGAGTATATTGCTGCATCTGAAGCTGTGAAAGAAGGAGTGTGGCTGAAGGAGTTCCTTGCATCTCTCAAAGTGGCGCCGAGTGCATCGTATCCTGTTACTATTTTCTGTGATAACCAGGCGGCGATCAAGGTTTCGAAAGATCCAAAGTTCCATAGTAAAAGTAAACATATTGAGGGGAGATATCATTTTATTCGTGATGTTATCAATAGGTTAAAGACAATTCGTTTGGAATATTTGCCTAGTGTTGACATGGTTGCAGATCCACTGACTAAGCCTCTTAGACAGGAAATCTTCCGTAAGCATGTTTCAAACATGGGTTTACGTTTATGGATTTAAATGTCTCAGCCAAGTGGGAGATGTAGGAATTATAATGTGTGGCTTGCAACATTTATACTACATTATTTGTTCCATGGAATCTCAATATGGAATTTACCATTACGGTTGAATATTGCTTGACGTACTTAAACGGAATAATGTTTAAGGATGAATATTGCTTGTTGTACTTAAACGGAATAATGTTTAAGGAAGCCGGTTACTGATATGCGGGAACACAATATTCACTAGTGGAAACAGGGCCTTTTGTCCCGGGTCGTAAGGGCCAGTTGTCCCGGTTGTGCAACCGAGATGGGCTGGCCGGGACAAATGGCCCGTCCCATTGGTCCCGGTTGTGCCAGGACCCGGGATGGTAAGGATATGCCACGTGGCGAACCTGGGCCAGAGAGTTCGTCTCGGTTCGTTCAAGGGACCGGGATGGATACTTTTTTTGACAAAAAAATATATATAATCGTTCAGTTTCCGCGTCCAGGCCCACGTCTTTTGGGCTCCTGTCTCCCAATCCCGAGCCGGCCTCCCCTTCCCCAACCGCGTCCAGACCCACGTCTTTTATTAAGCCCACTGGTCACATTTTTTGTCAAAAGGGCCCACTGGCCCGCGTGTTTTATTATGGTCAGTCAACGGTTCGAAGGGCCCACTGGCCAGCGTCTTTTATTATGGTCAGTCAATGGTTCGAAGGGGCCACTGGCCAGCGGCCGTTGGCTGGCTCGCCTGGTCCCTTAAATTAAGACTACAGGACGGTCAAAGGGCCACTGTCGCCTCGTCTTCCCGCCCCGCCTCGGCTTCCCGCGCCCCCACTTCCCCACGCGCGCGTGCCACGGCTGCAACCGCCGCCACGCCTCGGCTCCTGCCCGCATTCATGGCCGCCTGCAACCGCCGCCACGTCCAGGCCGCCGGTTGGCATGCCAGCCCACCCCGGGTCCTTTTTAAAGGCCCCCCGCCGCCCGTACAACCCATCCACCCCGGCCGCGCCCAAGGCAGACCAACCATAGCCACCATGTCCCGCTGGTTCGGCAGCGGGTCCGGCAGCGGCTCCGGCAAGCGCCCCAGGAACGAAGGCTCCTCGAGCGGCGCCGGCCGCGTCCCACCACCGCCGGCGGAGGCCTTCGGCTACGGCCCTGGAGGTGTCCGCCTCGGCGGGACGCCGCGCGTCCCCGCGCCACCTCCGGCTGCACGCCCGCCGCCCAACGCCGCGCCCAAGGGCAAGAGGTTCCGCCGGTACGTCCGGGTGGACGAGGCCGAGTGGCACTGGAACAACGCCACGCCGGTGTTCTATGCTGACGTCCACCTCCCGGACGGCTGGCACCTGAACCCCCAGCGGATCCCTGTGCCGCCGGTCCCGACCGGCCAGGCGCAGCTCGAGGAGATCGACCGCCGGCGCGAGCTCCTGCCGGCCCCCGTCCGCAGGGAGCGCGCGTACGCGCGCAGCTCCCCCTGCTGGGGCGCCTGGCTCGAGCAGGAGCACGAGCAGCGCCGGCGCTCCTACATCCCCGCCCCCCACGAGGTGGACGTCGCGGACTACCCGCCGCCACCGCCCGGCCGGGAGAGGGAGCTGTGGCTCCTCGAGGACATCCCGGAGGACTTCTCCGGGGAGGAGGACCCCGTGCTCCGGGCCGCCATGGAGGATGCCTGGGAGGCCTCCCGCCGCTCACTCGTCGAGGACAAAATCAAGCGGTGGGAGAGGGTCCTGTCCGCCGCCCGCGCCGACGCCGCCGCCATGCCGCCGCCGCCGCCCCCCGAGCCTACCCCCTGGTGGCACGCGCTCTACGCCGAGTATGAGGCGTCCGAGGACCAGCCGCCGCCGCAGCCGCTCTCCCCCGGGCTGGAGTACGACATGTCCTGGGCCTGGACCGGCGGCGTTTGGGCGCCGAAGTCGCCGGAGCAGGAGGAGCTGCCCCCTCCGCCGACGCCGCCGCAGGAGGTGCTGCCCCCGCCACCACCGCTGCCCCCGCCACCGCCGTACGCGCCTCCGATGCCCCCGATGCCTGCACCCCCGGCCCAGCCGCCTGCCCACCTGTGGCAGCCACCCCCTACCAAGAAATCTCCTCCGACGAGGAGGACAACTAGATCGGCCGGTCGCCTGTGGCCGCGCCGCCACCCCCTATTCTATGTAAGCAAGGCCCCTAGCTACCCCCCAAGAAAACGGCCGGCCGCCTGTGGCCGCGCCGCCGCCCCTTTATGCAAGTACGGCCGGCCGCCTGTGGCCGCGCCGCCCCCTATCTATGTAAGCAAGGCCCCTGGCCTTTTTTTAATATAAGTTGTGTGCCCCCCTAGTCTACCGTGTCCCTAGCCCATACCCGCCGGCGGTCCGCCGGCGGGATCTGTCTACTCGTTCCCGCCGCCGGCAGGGCTTCGCCCAGCCATGTCCACTCGTACCTGTCCCTGGGGTGTTCGTTCGGCCTGGAGAGAGGGCCGCGATTTTTATACACCTGGGCCTCTAGTCCCGGCCCGTGCAACCAACCGGGACTAGAGCCCCTTTGGTCCCGGTTGGTACCACGGCCCGGGACCAAAACAAATTTCGAATTTAGGTGGCACCCCTGCGCGCCCAAAATTTTTTAGCGCCAAAATTTGAAAAGGGTTAAGTTTGCACATTAACAACTTCTATATACTTTCAAATTTGACAAAAATTCCAACATGAAAAATGCTAGAATTTGCAAAACTAATTTAAATCCATTTTTTCGTTTAACTAAATAATTATTCTAACTATTGAAACTATTAATTATTTTTTCATTTGTATATAATTTGAATATAAAAATGTTACAATTTTTGATTTCTCTCGTGATCTTCCTAATTCAAAGCGAGTTGTACCTTATTGACACGGTGAATTTGAGATCTTCGTCTACAACAGAAAAACCATAGTTTTCCTTCGAAGTTTTACTCTGCGCATCCACACGTATTTTCCCTTTATCCCGACCCCCGCTTGAAAACATAGTAACTTCCGTGTACGCTATCATTAGTGAGAGACTACACGTCGGCAATCTCAATTAAAGTGCCAGTTTGTGTCTGATCCCACCAACCCCTCAAAATCCTCCTATTAACTTCACCTATCTCAACTGAAATCACTGTCTTCATGTGGATGCCAAGCCTGTGCAAAGCTATCTCTCCTCCTCCAATACCGGAGAATAAGGACACCACATTAACACCATTGGGAAATATGTTCTTCAACACCGACAAGTGGCAACCCACAGTATCAATTTGGAATGAATTGCCTTCCGTGTACGCTATCATTAGTGAGAGACTTCACGTCGGCAATCTCAATTAAAGTGCCAGTTTGTTTCCGATCCCACCAACCCCTCAAAATCCTCCTATTAACTTCACCTATCTCAACTGAAATCACTGTCTTCATGTGGATGCCAAGCCTGTGCAAAGCTATCTCTCCTCCTCCAATACCGGAGAATAAGGACACCACATTAACACCATTGGGAAACATGTTCTTCAACACCGACAAGTGGCAACCCACAGTATCAATTTGGAATGAATTGCCAAGAGATTTGTACCTCTCTCTCTTCGCGACTCCCCTTGTGTGGTTTCTTGGGAGACCGAGTAAAAATTCCATCTCATCTGGCTCTAGAGGGGCAACCTTGTTATTCTCAATTGGCAAATTATGGATGTAGCCTCTTTCTTGAGCAGCTGCACAGAAGTGCTTAGAATCCACAAACTCCGGCTCTATGTCATACAAATTTCTGGAAATTTCCACCCATACACTTTTTGGAGCTAGGGCCTCATTTTCATAGTAGAAGTAGGGTGGCTTGTTCATCCTCTAGAGTCGATGTCAGTCCTGGCTGCTTGTCCATCCTCTAGAGTCTGCTCTGCTCTGCTCTACTGCTCCTTGCGGCTCAGGTTGATAACGGTCCATGTTTGCGTATGCTTTGTGAACTTATGGTTTGATTTGAGAATTTCAAAACTTTGATTTCATAATCTTTTGGCCGGAAGCACCTAGCAATATCTTTTAAACCTTGTTTCTCTCCATATGCTATTTGTACTTCTCATCGGCTCTAATGTTTCTCTACCTGATTCTACTTCTCCTCTGCCTAGTTTGGGTTGTTTATGGTGGTTAACTCCAATGAATAACAATAGAGGCCTGCCATAATCACTTGTTCTATACCGTGTGTCAACACATACTACATCTCGAAAGTAGTTGTAATCCTGCAATATCTGTCAGGATGGTATCCGTACTATCACTTCGAGTCGCTGGTTGGAATAATAATGAAGTCAGACTGGTCATAGTTGTCAAGCACTTAATGCTTGCCAGCTTTTGACCGATCAATACAAATTATTGGTCAAACTTGCACCTACTCCATTCATAATCACATAATATGTATAAATATCATTTTGGCT
This sequence comes from Alopecurus myosuroides, assembly GCA_028641055.1. Classification (NCBI taxonomy): domain Eukaryota; kingdom Viridiplantae; phylum Streptophyta; class Magnoliopsida; order Poales; family Poaceae; genus Alopecurus; species Alopecurus myosuroides. Next base: position 521,420,842 of record CM054057.1, on the reverse strand, counting down.
AACAAAATCTCGTTCATACTACGTTATAAGAACTATGATCATGTATTCCACGTTTATTATTACACATCACCAACAACATCCCTATCTAGTCTTCTGAATTTTCTTCGTGTCCCTTGCTTATGATCGCTTCGGCCGTAACCATGGAGCATCTTCATTATTTAATGGGATGGTGGGGTCAGCTTTCACTGTGAAGGGTGGAATTTCAACAAACTTATTATAATCTTCTGACATGTCTGTCATGTCCTCGATTCCCACGATGTTTCTTTTCCCTGAGAGAACTATGTGACGCTTCGGCTCATCGTATGATGAAATTGTTCCCTTATTTTTTCTTTTCTTCGGTCTGGAAGACATGTCCTTCACATAGAAGACCTGAGCCACATCATTGGCTAGAACGAATGGTTCGTCATTGTAACCAATACAGTTGAGATCCACTGTTGTCATTCCATAAAGCGGGTCTACCTTTACCCCTTCTCCATTCAGGTTGACCCATTTGCACTTGAACAAAGGGACCTTAAAAGAAGGTCCATAGTCAAGTTCCCATATCTCCTCTATGTAACCATAGTATGTGTCAGTTTTTCCATTCTCGTTTGTTGTATCAAAGCGGACACCACTGTTTTGGTTGGTGCTCTTCTTATCTTGGGAGCTCGTGTAAAATGTATTCCCATTTATCTCGTATCCTTGAAAACTCCCAATAGTCGAAGATGGTGACCCTGCCAACATGTATAGCTGATCTTCAACAGTGGTGTCATTTATAAGACGTGTTTGCAACCAACTTCCGAAAGTCTCCATGTGTTCGCGTTTAATCCATGAGTCATCCTTCCCCGGGTTTGCAGACCGTACAATATTCTTGTGTTCCTCGACATACGTAGCCATGAACATAGAATTTTGTAGAACTGTGTAGTGTGCTTTGGTCAAAGAATGCCCGTCCCTAGGTATCATTGTTTTCTTTTCCAGCGTTCCTTTTCCCCTCAGTCTCCCCTCATGCCGCGATTCAGGAACACCAATTGTCTTAAGGTCAGGAATAAAGTCAACACAGAACCCAATGACCTCCTCTGTTCCATAGCCCTTCGAGATGCTTCCTTCTGGCCTAGCACGGTTATGAACATATTTCTTCAAGACTCCCATGAACCTCTCAAAGGGGAACATATTGTGTAGAAATCCGGACCGAGAATATGAATCTCTTCACATAGGTGAACAAGGAGATGAGTCATAATGTTGAAGAAGGATGGTGGGAACACCAACTCAAAACTAACAAGACACTGGACCACATCCCTCTGTAATCTTGTCAGAATTTCTGGATCGATTACCTTCTGAGATATTGCGTTCATGAATGCACATAGCTTCACAATGGGTACTCGAACATTTTCCGGTAGAAGCCCCCTCAATGCAATCGGAAGCAATTGCGTCATAATCACGTGGCAGTCATGAGACTTCAGGTTTTGGAATTTTTTCTCTGCCATGTTTATTATCCCCTTTATATTCGACGAGAAGCCAGACGGAACCTTGATACTGTAAAGGACTTCAAAGAATATTTCCTTCTCTGCTTTAGTAAGAGCGTAGCTGCTTAAGGAATGGCGCCCTGTATCTGTGTGCTTGTTGCTTGGGTCTTTCATACGTTGCTGGTCCTCCCGTGCTTCAGGCGTATCTTTTGACTTCCCATACACGCCCAGGGAAGCATAGCAGATTGACACATAGATTCTTTGTCACGTGCATCACGTCGATCAAAGACCGGACATCTAAAACTTTCCAATAGGGTAGCTCCCAAAATATAGATTTCTTCTTCCACATGGGTGCCCGCTTATCAGGGCCGTACGGAACTGGTTGGCTGCCAGTAGCCTTACCAAAGATTACTTCTAGGTCCTTGACCATATCGAATATATCATTACCACTACGGAGCTCAGGCTTCTTTCGGTTATCTGCCTCACCTCTGAAATGCTTCACTCCTTTTTTCCTTAAGGGATGCTTGATCGGAAGAAATCTACGATGCCCCAGGTATACAACCTTTTTACATTTATCCAAAAAAACACTGTCAGTCTTATCTAAACAGTGTGTGCATGCATTGTATCCCTTGTTTGTATGACCGGAAATGTTACTAAGAGCTGGCCAATCATTGATGGTCACAAAAAGCAACGCCCGTAGGTCAAATGGCTTTTGTTCGTTCTCATCCCACACACGTACACCTGGTTTGCCCCACAGTTCTAAGAGTTCTTCCACTAATGGCCTTAGATACACATCAATGTCGTTGCCAGGTTGCCTCGGGCCTTGGATGAGAACTGGCATCATAATGAACTTGCGCTTCATGCACAACCAAGGAGGAAGGTTGTACATACATAGAGTTACAGGCCAAGTGCTATGACTGGAGCTCTGCTCCCCAAAAGGATTAAAGCCATCTGTACTTAGACCAAACCATAAGTTTCTCGCCTCTCCTGCAAAGTCTGGAAAGTCTCTCTCGATCTTTCTCCACTGCGATCCATCGGCGGGGTGCCTCAACTTTCCATCTTTCTTACGGTCTTCTTTGTGCCATCGCAACAACCTAGCATGCTCTTTGTTTCTAAACAGACGTTTCAGCCGTGGTATTATAGGAGCATACCACATCACCTTAGCAGGAACCCTCTTACGGGGGGCTCGCCGTCAACATCACCAGGATCATCTGCTCTGATCTTATACCGCAGTGCAGTGCATATCGGACATTCATCCAAATTCTCGTACTTCTCACCGCGGAAGAGAATGCAGTCATTAATGCATGCATGTATCTTCTGCACATCTAATCCTAGAGGGCAGAGAGCTTTCTTTGCTTTGTACGTACTCTCAGGCAATTCGTTATCCTTTGGAAGTTTTGGCTTCATTAGTTGAAGTAAACTCTCAAATGCCTTGTCAGTCACACCGTTTTGTGCCTTCCATTTCAGCAACTCCAGTGTGGTACCGAGCTTTGTGCTACCATCTTCGCAATTTGGGTACAACAATTTTTTGTGATCCTGTAACATGTTGTCCAGTTTCAACCTCTCCAATTTATTTTCACAGTCTTCCCTTGCATCAGCAATAACTCGGCCAAGATCATCATCGGGCTCTTCTGATGCCTGTTCTTGATCACCTCCTTCTTCTGCATTCTCTTCCATTGCAGTATCATCGTATTCAGGGAACAAAGGATCTTCTTCTTCTTCTTCATCGTCTTCCATCACAACCCCTCTTTCTCCATGCTTGGTCCAGCAATTATAGCTGGGCATGAAACCTCTCCGAAGTAGATGGCCGTGAAGGATTCTTTCGGAAGAATGTTCTCTGACGTTCCGACAATCAACACATGGGCAACACATGAAGCCATTATCTTTGTTCGCCTGAGCTACAGCAAGAAATGCATTCAGGCCTGCCATATACTCGGAAGTGCGTCGGTCACCGTACATCCATCGCTGCCGTGCATCCATCTGCATCATACAATTAAGTTTATCAAAATACATATTAATACAGAGATGACCACAGTACATCGACAAATAATATTTTTTTATGTATCAGTTACAGATGAAAAAGATAATTTGTTAACCTCGGTCGAAGATACCATTTTCAGTGAGCTTGTGTGCGTCTCGGGAATTTCGTCGAACACCTAGTGTGCATAGTAAAAAAAACACACTATAACAACACACTCTCTCACACCTCCAAGAAAAAAAAAAGATGGAAGGAGGGGGGGGGCTGGGGCAGTATATATAGGGGAAGGGGGCATTGGTCCCGGTTCGTGGACTCAACCGGGACAACAGGTCATGCGCGTGCCACGTGGCCTGTGGCTAGGCATTGGTCCCGGTCCGTGGCACGAGCCGGGACCGATATGCCCCCCACGAACCGGGACCAATGCGCCCAGGCGATTCCTGTTGCCCAGGGCGCACGAACCGGGACCAATGCAGGGCATTTGTCCCGGATTTGGTTGCAACCGGGACAGCTGCCCCCCGGGCCCCCTGGACGAGAGGGGTTGTTTCCACTAGTGATTTGATAATGTTGGAATTATACAATGTATAAAAGCCCGGGCACGGTATTATCAGGAAAGCCAGGTTGTTCATATGTTGGCTATATGGATTGATTAAAGCATGTGAGTTTGAAATTAGATTCAAATTCGGCACGTGACTCACACACCTGTGCTTATGGGACTAATTGCAGATTGAGACTCCTAGATGGTTACTAAAGATCGTGGTTGGTTTGGTTAACCTGGAGTCTCCGTTTAAACAGATTTATCTGGAACAATTATCTGCGGAATTACGGTTTAAATAAAACCGGAACTAGCACTATTTAAAGGTCCCTAACCCCTAGCCTCAGATGACCATTGTGAGCGGCACCATGGAAAAGGGCCAATGCAAAAGATACTACGAGTAATAAAAAACTAGAGATTAACATATTCTTGTTTTGTGGAGATCAAAATATCCAGCAGTGGATTCATTAGTTAGCTACGTTTACCTCGTGTCGTATCCTCATCAGCGAATCAATTGGACGCAAGTTGATCATTACCACTTCTTAACGCAGGTTGATCATATTCAAGGTTTTATAACACAAGTTGGTCGTGAACAAGGTTTACATAATCAGTCTTTCTCCAGTAGGTGAGCTTTATGCTCCTGCCCCCAACGCGTAGTCGCAATCTCAACAAATCTTGACGCGTCTCCTCGCCCTACTAATACTTCACTCTCCGGGGGAGCATCCAGATCACAAACTGTCAAGCTCGTCTCGTGTTCATACAATCCACCATGGAGGCGCCGAGGGCGATCGTCAAGCTAGCGCAGGAGATCGCCAACGCGGCGAACGCGGCCGGCCAGAACAAAGAAAGGTGCCTGGACATCGCCGACAGCGCGCGCATCGTGGGCGACATCCTCAGCGACACCGCGTTCGGCAGCTGCTACTCGGGGCCGCCGAGGAAGCCCGCGCTGGATAGGCTAAAGGCCATTCTCGACGACGCGCTCGCGCTCGTCAAGTCCCAGAGCGGCCTCTTCGCCTGGCTCACCGGCGGCGCCACGGACACCAGCTTCCGTGACGTCGAGAAGAGGTTTTTTGCCTGCGTCAATGACCTCCACATCGCGAAGCCCGTTCGCCTCTCGCCGACAGGCCCTCCGCGCCAACAGAGGAACCAGGGGCGGCTCAGCATCTGCTGCCGTCAATGCGTGGCGGCAGCAAGACCGGATGGCCGGTGGCTGCAGGCAGGAAGGCGGGATAGACGGCCGCATGCAGCTGCAGAGCCTCGGTGCGCCGTCTGGGCCTTCAGAGCCGCAGCGCTACGGTGCGCAGTCATCGGAACTTCACCGGAGCTCGCAATCCTCGCTGCAGCCACCGCCGTCGACGGAGCAACGGAGCTCGCGGCCCACGCTGCTGCCGTCGTGGACGGAGCAACAGAGGTTAAGGTCAGCGGCGCGCGAAAGCTGAAACGTCCTGGCCGGCGGCAGCAAGGCGCGGTGAGCCGGCGTCTATGGTGTTAAGTTTGATGTGATGTTTCCTCTTTACCACGGTGTCCTCGAAATGATTCCCCATAAAATAAAAACATGCTACTGTCATGTCGATCTGGGGTCTTCGCTCACTATGGTGTTATAAGTTGGATGTGATGTTCTTTCATAAGTTTGCAGCTGCAACACAGATCAAATACTACATAAGCTTATAAACGTCGATGTCACAGGTAGTCCCGCCAAAATGACGAAAATGCAATCATCTAAATCGGACAAACTGTGGCTAATTTGACAACTAAGTTTACACCGGTGTAAGCCCTATTTTCCTCCATCGTGTCTGTACCTCTAAAATTAGTCTGACCAATTTAAGAACCAAACCAGTACAATCCCCTCGGCCACACGACCTGAAACGGAACCGCTTTCTCCCTTCCCGATTTGGAAAGGCGCGGGAACAGACAAGTCTGACGAGCGCAGCCTGTCGTTCCTCCCGGGCAGAGGAGGAGGAGCTCGTCGACAACCCTTGAGCAGGCAAGACTCTCCTCGCCTCGCCGGGGAAGAAGCGAAGATGGCGAGGTGGTCGCCGCCGCCGCCGCGGGACGGCGAGCACTTCCTCCCCCTGGGCGGCGCCGTCTCGCTGTCCCTGTTCGTGGCGTGCATCGTGGCCACCGTCGCGATCGCCTCGTCCATGTGCTCCACGTGCGGCCGTAAGCCCAAGGCCGTCAGGCAAGAGCCCGACGCCGCCGCCGCTAGTCAGGGCGATGACAGCGGCGAGGTGGAGGAGGTGGTGACGCTGCCGCCGGAGCTGGCTACGCACGGGCCTATCGCGCCGGCGACGCTGCCGGTGTCCGCGTCGCGGCGGAAGCTATCCATCTCCATGAGCATCAGCAATGGCCTCACCAGGAACCTCTCCAACATCCCGGACAAGTTGCGTCTGAGCAAGCGGGAGCGCAGGGAGAAGCAGGACGCACCCGAGGACACGCTGTGGAAGAAGGCCATCATCCTCGGCGAGAAGTGCAAGATCCCCGGCGAGAGGGAAGGCGAGGTCTCCGACCCCGACGCAGCGGCCGAAGCCGCCGATGAGATGGCCGCCGGCACGTTCCGACGGTCCAGCTACTCCCGGCCCGTGTCGCGGTCCAACTCCTTCGCCGTGCACCAGCCGCTCCCCGAACCTCCCGCCTTCCAGTCCTCCTCCAATTCTTGAGGATTGAAGAAGATCGTACGTTGTGTCTAGGGAGAAACTGTGCTAGTGCGCTGAAATGCTGCATCCGTGGTTCTGTGCTCTGGTGCAGTCGGTCTCTTCTTTTTGGCAAGATTCGAGATGAATGCACGGGTGATCGATCGATCGATCTTTCGGACGGAGCGGGGCGGAATGGGGTTTCTGCTGGTGTTCATATTAAATAGTATAGTACCTTCTTCTGACTACAAATGTTGATGATCCTAAGGAGTAATAAACACAACAATTATTTAGTGCTTGATGATTCTCTGATGATTCAAATGTGTGATGTTGCTTTGATGGATGTGGATCTTAGTTTGGCGCACAAATTTTTTGTACCGTTCAGCACTACAAATCTATAGAGTTGTGTAGATGAGTTGATGCAGGGAGCTTCCCTTTATTGAGAAAAAGCATGTACGAATTCATGTGAAAGATCGAGATTATTGACTATATAGCGTGTGAACAGAAGATTATGAAAATAACTTTGAATTAGAGCAACTAAAGCCTCGTTGGAAGCTCCATATTTTTTATATATTTCGAGAATACTTTAATTCTAAAATTATTGAAGTATTAAATACTTTAAGGTGTTTGGGTCACATAAAATACTTTGTTATAGAAATTGTAGTATTCTCCAAAAAGAAATTAAAAGTATTGGAGAAAGAAAAAATTCAGAGTATTTGTTCGCTACGCGATACATTACTTTGCTATTGAAATACTTTAGCTTTAAAAACGATGCGCTACCAAACGGAGCCTAAAACTTGATGCTTCAGAAAATAAACTAGATCTAGCATCGAGATGTGATAAGAATACAAAAGGTATATGCTAGAGACCAAAAGCTCGGAAATCTCTCAAAGTTCAAATTATTGGCAACAAGTCTACTACTTTGTTGAATAGGCTAGCCGTGCCATCAAGTATTCGGACTTAGCCATATTATCATTGAGTTCAAGTTTTTGGAACTTGCTCGGTCTCTTGGGGTGGATTTTGAGGTGATTCCTGAACCTTCACAAAATTTACGGAGTCTTGTTCCATAGATCAAAAGCTATCAATTCGATGTTTGGCTGCCTAAAAGATGTCAAAATTCTAGGAGTAACGAGTGAAGATTTTTAGGCTAGACGGTGATCTTGATAGATGCTCAACTAAGCTCAATTTCCTTTCCTCTCAAAGATTTGTTCAGAAAAATCAGAGAGAGACCTACTTAGACAAATGATTAGATCTCATATATGAAAGTCACATCCCAGCTCGCAGGGGTGGGGACCCGTTACACTGGTTTCTCAAACGCTCGTATCGGTAAACCTCCAACAGTAACTTTCGAATGCCTCCGAAAGCACATCATGCAGAAGCTTCACTCGGAACGGTGACTTTGCTCGAGAGTCTGGTGACTAGTCTCGAGAGTCCGGTCGCACTCGAATTATTACATGCTGAAAACAGCCATAACAGAAGAAATTTCCGGTGACACTATGACTTGATGTAATCAAGATTTCAATAGAGAGGCTATGTTATGACCATATGTCGCTAAGCACAGTTGCTCTGAATTCACAATTGATCATGATGCATGGAACAAATGCTCAAACAAATGGACAAGTCTAGAGAGCAAAACTGGTGAAACTGTAGTGAACGGCGGTCATAACACACCGGCAAACTTGGACTTGGCCAAGTTGATAACAAAGTTGAATGTTAAGGGCTCTGATGCCGGATGTTAAAGGCTTGGCCTCTAGATTGGCTTGATCTTCATGGATTGACGCGCGAGAGGTGGGGATATTGAGAACAACGCGATGAACTCACACACATAAAATGGGAAATAACTCATGGAATCTACGAGGTATCGCAAACCCAAGTCAACAACACGTTAATTGGAACCGATTTACCTTCACAGTCGGTCCACCGTACCAACAGATGCTCAAGGGTCAGTTGAAGAGGTTGGTGTGACACTAACTGAATCCCAAGGGGAAAGGCAACCACCAAGGAATCTTGATACAATCAATAGATGAATCTATGGAGTAGCCATGAATCTCGTGGGGGAGGGGAGCACAAGGACCAATTCTATCTCACATCAACTCTAGTCTGGGAAGGAGGGGGCGGGTCCTATATATAGTAGTAGAGGGTAGGTAGATGGATACAAGGGAATATTTCTTGTCTCTGCGCGCAGGCAGATAAGGCACGAGGGAGTGATGACCCACAAGTTTAGGAGATCGCAATAGTCTTCGAGGGAAGTAAATCCCAAATTTATTGATTCGACACAAAGGGAGCTAAAAAAATATTTATAAGCCTTAACAGATGAATTGTCAGTTCAGCTACACCTGAAAATAGACTTGCTCGCAATAGTTTATCAGTAGCAACAGTTTTATAGCAGTAGAAGTAGTGAAATAATAGCAGGAATGAAATAATGACAGCAGCAGTAATTGTAGTAGATAGTGGGATTAAAATACTGTAAGCATAGGGACGGATGAACGAATGTTGCATGGATAAGATAATTCATATAATAATCAAGACATGGGAAATTGCAGGTAAATAATGATAAAGCATCCAAGTACTAAGTAACCATAGGCATGTGTTCCATATTTAGTCGTACATGCTCGCAATGAGAAACTTGCACAACATATTTTGTCCTACCAGCATGTTTGCAGCGGGGCCTCAAGGGAAACTACTGGTAATTAAGGTGCTCATTTTAATAAAGCATCAAAGCAAAGCATTAACACTTTGTGAACACACGTGATCCTCACAGCATAGCCATCCCCTCCGGTTATCCCAATTGATGTCATTTTGGTGCCTCGGGTTCCGTACAACGATATATGTATACAACTTGCAGGTAAGATAAGAAAAACAATAATTATCCTCACGAATTAATAACATGTTCAGAACTTAAATCATGGCACTCGGGCCCTAGTGTCAAGAATTAAGTATAACAAGTTGCAACAATGTCAAAAGCACTAATAACGGATACTAGACACCTGCCCTAACAATCTTGGCATCTATTATATGAGTAATCTCATCCAATCCCTGTAATCCCCTTCAACCTACAGCGAAGATTACTCACACATGGATGGGGGAATCATGGATGGTTGATGGAGAGGTGTCGCTGATGATGATGGCAATGATCTCCTATAATTCCCCATCTCGGCAGGGTGCCAGAACAGAGTTTCCAGTCCCCGAATAGGGGTTTTCGCTGGCGGCAGAGCTACGGAACTTTTCGTTGAAAAACTGTCTGTCCCCCGGTGTTTTTAGGTTAAGAGGTTTAGGTAGTCGAAAGGGGGCACGAGGGGGTGGACGAGGCGGCCACACCATGCCACGGCGCGTCCTAGGGGGTGCCCGCGCAGCCACGTGGTGTGGGCCCCTCGTGGCCCGTCTCCGTGTTGTCTTCTTGCTCTACAAGTCTTCGGGTAAAATAGGGACTTTGCGATATTTTCCAGGCATTAGACTGAAAGTTGAATTTCTGCACAAAAACAACACATCAGGTGAAAGTAAAGTATGGGAACCTAGAGGGGGGTGAATAGGTGCTACGACCAATTTTAATTTTTCTTAGAGTTTAGACTTGACACAAAGAAAAATTCTCTAGATAATGCAACTAAGGTGAATTTACCTATATGACAAGGATAACAACAATCACAATGCAAGTACAAGTAAAGGGAGAAGGGAACGAGGTAACCGATATGAAGCACGCGAAGACACGATGTAATCCCGAGTTTCTCCTTGGTAAGGGAGTACGTCTCGTCGGAGGGGTGTGAGCTCGCCACGAAGGCTTACTCAACGCCACAAAGGCCTCACCTTATTCTCCGATGAACTCCGCCACAAAGGCCTGGTCCATATTCCACTATTGATCCCCTTTGAGGCGGGAATCGAATCCTTTACAAACAACTTGGGGCACACACCCATAACCAAATTGGGGGCTCCCAACAATCTTGAATCACCAAGAGTAGCAAGATGCGTAGATTCTCCACAAGAGGAAACCCTAGGCTAGATCCCTCAAGCTAGACAGGGGGAAATGAAGAATGCCTCGGTGAAGATGTAGATCGGGGCCTTCTCCTTCAATCCTCCAAAGATCTTCGAGTTTGGTTGGAGGGATTGGGAGTTATTGCGAATTTGGGGAGCTCTAAAATGCTATTGAATGCCAAGAGGAAGAACTAGAGCTCAAGGAGGAAGAGGAGGGGTATTTATACCCCCTCCTCAAATCTAGCCGTTTGGCTGGAAAACAGGTACCGGAATATCCGGTTGGGATATTTCCTCAGATCTGCTCGAGTTCATTGACTAAAACCGGATTATCCGGTTGCGTCTGAATAATCCGATATGAATAATCCGGTTGGCTTATGTCTTGCGCAGGCAACTGAACCGGATATTCCGGATGCCCCGGAATAATCCGGTTAGCTTCTGTGAGTTTCATCTCCAGTCCTTAGCCGATTTTTGAGCAGAAAGTCCACAACCGAAATATCCGGTACGATATGAATAATCCGGTACCAATATTTCGGCTCATCTATGTCCCAAACTGGACACAAACTATCCTAACCGGAATATCCGGTTTCCCAGAATAATCCGGTTGCTCACTGTCCCAAATCACTTAGCCCCATCTTCACCGATCTTTTTGGTGATCGATGTCGATGTTAAGTATAACACCTGCACACTAAAGACCTCGATAAATAATATGCTTAGTATTATTAACTAACACACAAAACACCGGGAAAATGAAATGCACTTTCAATCTCCCTCTTTTTGGTGTTAGATGACAATACTATGATTTGCAATAGAACCTTGACGAGAACATGTTTGAAACAAAATGGAAATGTCTCCCCCTATCTATATGCACATATTTTGTTTGCCTCAAATGCAAAAGGTGCAATAATGTACGGAGAGCAATTTCCAACAAGTAGCAAACATGCCAAAGTAACAATATCACCAATATGTTGAGAATAAGAGAGAAATATATACCTTGTGCGTAGAGATGATAACAAGAATACCCAAGCACAACAGTAGATAATATCCTCAACATATAAGATAGATAATACATGATAACCAATAACATAGTATCACAACACATAATAGCACATAGTTTTAAACGAGACAATAAAACGGAAATAGTTCACGAATAAGACTAAATGGACACAAGCTCTCAAGAAATGGTAAAAAGCATACACTTGTGCCCGAAACCCATGCAAATCCCCGTAGTCTAATACTACTTCTCCCCCTTTGGCATCGAGACACCAAAAAGGAGAGAAACAGTGGTGCTAGCGTCCCAACAAAGAACTAAGCATTCGTATGCTCAGACGACTCTCCAGCTGACGCGTCAGAAGCACCCTCAGCCTCCCTCTCCAGATCCTCGTCCACGTACTCATCCTCCTCATCGAAATCATCACAACATGAGTCCTAGAAGAAGCAGTAGTGGTACGGAGAGCCTCCTCAATACGCTCCCAAGGGGTACTGTCACCGACAGACCACTAAGAATAAGTCTGAGGAACAAGTGGAGCAGAAAGATCACCAGTAGCACCACTCACGTGGTGAAGAATCTGACTCTGAGTGCTAGACAAGGTTGTGTCCCTGCGGTAGGCCTGGTACTGCTCCTTGTGAATATACACCTTCATGCATAACACATTGCGCTAAAACTAGGAGAGCTTCCTTACATTGCGCAGAGTGGTGGAAGAAATAGGATGAGCACTAGAATGGGCCACACCCCCCCCATAGAGGAACCACCCTCAGATGGAGTAATAGGAGCAGGTACTGCCTTGTTCCTCTTGATGTACAGCTTCTTGAACTTATGATCTTCCATGGACAACTCGGAAAAATCCATCTTCATCACATCCTTGATCAGCATCATGATATATGGTCCATATGGTATGGTGTTCCCACCAATCATAGCATTGTGCAACTCATGGAAGATAATGTCCATGACATCCACAGAATAAGAAGCAGTAGGGTCCTCATCCTCAATACACTGCTTAGCCAAAATGAGAAGATTGCACAAAGGACTGGTGAGAGCATCATTGTTACCTCCACTAGGCACCAAGAAAGACCGGAAGAGACGCACGAGCTGATCGTAGAAGGGGAGAAGCCCTTCCAGCTTCCCAATAGCAAAACCTGGAGCATACATATCTGCCATAGATCTCTCCCTCTGAGGTCTCTCCACATCATGCATACGGCAACCAAGTGGAGGGTGAGAGTTGTACCGGTAACCAAGCACGCGACCCAATTGTGAAAAGGAATCTCACAAGGAATGGTCTGAGTCATCCACTTCACAGAGCAAATAGAGCCAGAGTCGAAAACCAGAGTGGACATGAACTGAACAATTAGATCGGTGTTGTAGGGGCAACGGGTCTCCAGGAGCCTCACAAGACCAAACCTCTCAATGATACTGGCAGCATCAGAAAACTCTTCCTTGTCCCTCATCATCTGAAACCTGGTAGGATGCATCTGACGGATAGGGAACTTGTAGTCAGAATAGATGTCTGCGTAGATATGAGACTGCTCCAAGCACCAAAAGCGAGCATCCTTGCAATCAACATCACGTGGAGTGTTGTACCAATCCTTCTGCCTGATCTGAGCATACTCCTGAGTGCTAATATCTGTCTTGTAGTTCTTCTGAGTTTCCTTTCCTTTCTTCTTCCTTGATGGATTCGAGGAGACAGTCTTGCTCTTGGCAATAGTTTTCCGGAGAGGGCGAGCATCACCGGGATCCTCATCACTAGTGTCCTTGTATGAAGGACGCTTGCGAGGACCCAACTTGTCAAGCAATGGAGGAATCATACGTCAAAACAATAGGGAAGATTCCATGGTGTGATCGAGAAATAATTATAGTTAGGATCAAACTAGGACTATTGAAATTCGGTACTGCACTCAATCAGATATTCCGGTTCAAAACTGAACCAGATATTCCGGCTGCTCGACAGAACACAACCGGATATTCCGGTTCAAAACTGAACCGGATATTCCGACAGCATGAAAACAACACTAGATTGATTCTAAACTAGATTTGAAACTAGATCGGTGACATGTGAATCTAACCTATTGTCTCTAGCATGCATATGATACCCTAAGGAGAAATTACTACCAAGCATTATCAACAAAAACACAAATCCATGGATGGGTATGGTTATGGCACCAAGATTCAAAGGATTTGAAATTTACCGGCTTCCATGGATGGAGATGCTTGGATGGAAATTCTCCCGAGGAGGAGGGGAACAAGATCCAGGCAAGAACTCGCAGACCCCGTGGAGGAAGTGGCCCGGGAGGCCAAGAATCGAAGTGGTGGCGCTTGGGGTGGAGAAGAGGAGTTGGGGGAGAAAAGGCAAGAACTGCCTCCCTCCCCGTGCCCCTCCGAATAAGTGAATATGCACCGGACCAGAAATTCCGGTACCACCCGGATATTCCGGCTCAAAACTGAACCGGAAATTCCGGCTACCATCTGATTAGAAACTTCCTATTTTCAATGGAATGACAAATGTGCTAGATAGAGTTTGGTTTTTGGGTAGGAAGGCTTAGGATAGAAACACCAAATTGAAAGTAGTACTTATCCCGCTCAAATGTAAGAATCAAACAAACAAAAGACCAATCGAGTCAGATTTTCCTACGAAAGAACTCTTAGAAGGGGAAAACCAAGAAATGCAATGAAATATCAAATAAAACCCAACTAAGATCCAACTCTTCACAAAGAAGAGGTTGGTGGCCTAAGCCACCATGTAAGATATCATGGTATGCAACCGCGAAGATATATCTTGGGTGCATTGCCAATTCTCAATATTGAAGCTCACAATTCAACATTAGAAAAAGAGAGATAACAATGAATTTTTTGCTTTGGCCATAATGGGGGAGGGAGATACAATGTGTTAGGATAACACTCCCCCTATGTCCATGCCTACACCTAAACCCAAACACGTCTCATCTATAGGGGTGTGTGCAAGATCCTCAAGTCAAACTCCTAGAATCAATGATGTTTAGTTCATTCCTCAAGAACATGAATCTTGCATCGTTAAGTAGCTTCGTGAAGATATCCGCGAGATTGTCCTTGGTGGGAACATAAACTAGTGCAATATCACCTCCTGCCACATGGTCTCGGATGAAATGATGGTGAATCTCAATATGTTTTGTTCTTGTATGTTGCATGGGGTTGTAGGCGATCTTGATGGCACTTTCATTGTCACACATGAGAGGCACCTTATCCAAATGAACGTTATATTACTTGAGAGTTCGCCTCATCCATAGAAATTGGGTGCAAGCACTTGCGGCGGCTACATACTCGGCTTCGGCGGTGGAGAGAGATATGCAATTTTGCTTCTTGGAAGAACAACTCACCAAAGACCTACCAAGAAATTGGCAAACCCCGGAAGTGGACTTCCTATCATCTTGATCACCGGACCAATCGGAATCCGTGTTGCCCTTGAGAGAGAATTGTGCCCCCTTTGGGTACCACAAACCAAACCTTGAGGTATGAACCAAATACCGAAAGATCCTATGGACCACCACTAAGTGGCTTTCCTTAGGAGCCGCTTGATACCTTGCACACACACCTACACTCAAAAAGATATCGGTCCTAGATGCACAAAGGTAAAGCAAAGAACCAATCATAGAACGATACAACTTTTGGTCCACATATTTACCATCCGGGTTACGCTTGAGTTGGCACTTGACTTGCATAGGAGATGTCTTTATTTTTGCACATTGGAAATTAAACCTCTTGAGCATGTCTTGGGTATACTTGGCTCGAGAAATGAAAGTCCCACGAGCCAATTGATTGATCTCAAAGCCAAGGAAGAATTTAAGCTCTCCCATCATGGACATCTCAAACCTGTCAGTCATAAGCTTAGAGAACTCATTATTGAAAGCTTGGTTAGTTGAGCCAAAGATAATATCGTCCACATAGAGTTGGCATATGAAAAGCTCTACATTTACTCTCTTTGTGAATAGAGTGGGGTCGATCTTCCCAACTTCAAAACCACGGTCATCCAATAACTCTCTAAGCTGCTAATACCACGCACGTGGTGCTTGTTTAAATCCATAGAGCGAATTATCGATCTTGTAGACATGGTTAGGGAAGTTGAGGTTCTCGAACCCTGGAGGTTTCTTAACATATACCTCCTCTTTGAGTGGATCATTTAAGAAAGCACTTTTGACATCCATTTGTTGCAATTTGAAATTATGCGAAGAAGCATAAGCAAGGAGGGTAAGGATGGACTCAAGGCGAGCCACGGGAGCATAGTTTTCATCAAAGTCAATGCCTTCAACTTGAGTGTAACCTTGAGCTACAAATCTTGCCTTGTTTCTTATAACAATGCCATGCTCATCTTGCTTGTTCTTGAATATCCACTTAGTGCCAATAACATTGTGGCAATCTTTGGGCTTCTCAACTAATCTCCAAACCTTGTTGCTCTCAAAGTTATTGAGCTCATCATACATAGCTTCAACCCAATCAGAGTCCTCAAGAGCTTCAAACACTTTATTTGGTTCCACCATAGATATGTGAGCTTGATGTTCACTAAAATGAGCCAATTGCCTTCGTGTGGATCTTCTATTTTGAACATCTTCTAACACTTTGTTGTCTTGGGCATCAATTTTCTTCAAAGCTCTTCTTATCCATCTAGCACGACGGGCTTCGATCTCCTCATTATTGCGAGGAGGAATCTCTTGATCATCTTGATCATTTGGGTCCCTGTCTTGACCAACTTGGCCTTGATCATCATCATCATCGCCAACTTGAACATTTGCTTCAACTTGAGGAGGAGAGGATGAGGATGGTTGATGTTGGCCTTGACCTTGACTAGCATGAATGATAGGAGTGGTTGCATCTTGCATAGTAACTTGGTCAATAAGAGGAAGGTCTTCAACACGTTCTTGGTTAGGTGCATCACTTGGCTCCTTGGCTTGTTCTTCTATTGTAGAGGAGGGCTCCACTTGAGTAGAGCATAGTCCTTCTCGAGTCTCCATAAGGTGTCCCTCAATGGGGCGGAAAAATCCCGCACCGATCCTTCCTATGGCTTCTTGAGGCATTTCAACATCTACATTAGAAACATGAAATTACTCCACTTGGGAGCCATCATTTTCCTCGAAAACCACACTACAAGATTCTATGACAATCCGTGATGCTTTGTCAAAGACTCTATAAGTGTGGGATTCGGCACCGTAACCAACAAATATACCCTCAATAGTTTTGGATTGAAATTTAGACAACCTAACACCCTTGATCAAATAGAAGCACTTACAACCGAATACGTGGAAGTAGGAGACGTTGGGCTTATTGCGAGTGAGGATCTCATATGGAGTCTTGTCCAAGCCCTTGCGGATGTAGAGGCGGTTGGAGGAGTGGCATGTGGTGGATATGGCCTCGGCCCATAAATATTAGGGAGAAGAATACTCCGCCAACATGGTCCTTTCCATATCCAAGAGAGTGTGATTCTTCCTTTTGGCAACACCATTTTGTTGAGGAGTGTAAGTGGCAGAGTATTGATGACGAATGCCCTCATCACTAAGGAATTCATTCAAATTGTAGTTCTTGAACTCCGAGCCATTATCACTCCTAATAGCCATAATTAGCACATTGTGTTGACGTTGCACTTGGTTGGAGAAGTCGATGATGGTTTGTTGAGTCTCGCTCTTGCACTTGAAGAAATAAACCCAAGTGTAGCTTGAATAATCATCGACAATCACCAAGCAATACTTCTTTCCACCAAGACTTGCCTCGGGCACGATACCAAAGAGATCAACATGGATAAGCTCCAAGATCCTCTTTGATGAGATAATGTTCTTGGCCTTGTGAGCGGCATCATGCATCTTTACTTCAACACACGACCTACAAACGTGATCTTTGGAAAAGGAAACATTTTATTTTAGTTCGAGAATAAGGCCACCTTTGTGAAGACTTTGCAAAGTTCTCATGTTGACATGGGATAAGCGACAATGCCACAACCACCCCACGTCCGCCTTTCCGAAAAGACACATTGATTGAGAGTTGGTAGACTTCGAAAAGTCCACCACGAACAACTCATTTTCAACATGTCCCACGTATGCGACGTCAAGAGTCTTGCTCCTCAAAAGGACCACAATATCTTCATCAAAAAAGACGTAGAAACCCATCTTTCCAAGAGAACGGACGGAAAGTAAATTGAAACCAAGGGATTCGACAAGCATGACGTTCACGATAGTAATATCGGGAGCAATCACAACCTTGCCGAACCCCGATACCTTAGACGAGGACGAGTCTCCATAAGTGACGGTTGCTTGAATGTCATTTGGGCGCAACTCCCTCATAAGTTCTTTGCTTCCGGTCATATGGCTAGTGCATCCACTATCAATTATCCTTTTAGACCCACCGGAAGCATAGTCCTGCACGAGATCATTGACTAGAGTTAGGACCCGAGGAGGGTCCCTTCATGTTAGCAATAATGGTCTTTGGAACCCAAATGGTATAGTCAATGTAACCCTCAATAGGACCAACATATTTAGATTGCACAACACCAGAATAATCAAAATATAAGAAATGGTGTGGATTGTTAGTTCCCGCGGAAATGCTATGAGTAGTGGAGTCCCTCATGACACCACCACTCGAGGCAACATTGTTAGCTTGAGCGGGAATGCTACGAGTAGTGTTGTCCCTAATGACAATACCACTCGAAGCACCATTGTTGGCCTTCTTCTTGCTCTCATTATTCTTGTTGTTCTTCTTCTTCTTGGCAACATAGCCAAGACCTTTCTTGCACACTTGTGGCCTTGGAGCACTCAATTTTGGTCTAGCAACAACTACATTAGATCCAGGGCAACCACTTGTGGGATAGAGACCACAACCTCCTCAACTTGAGGGCCTTTGCCCTTGAGCCTTGCTAGCTCATCCTTCAACCTATAATTTTACTCAATAATATTTGCATGATCACAAGAAGAAGTAGAGGTGCTAGGGTTATTAAGTTGATTAAGTTGAGTTTGAAGTTGTTCATGCAACTCTTTGAGGGATGAGTGTTGGCTCTCCAAAGCTTTGTGAGCCTTGGTTAGCTTTTCAAACTCCTCGGTTAGTTTACCATGACCAACACCAAACTCAACCTTATCATTTTTAGCCTTTTTATATTTAGCAAATGCAAGGTCACATTCCTTAGTGATATTAGAAACAAGTTCATTATGTGTTTCTTCAATAGATTCAAGTTCCTACTCAAGAGAAACTCTACCATCATGCTCTTCCTCAAGAGTCATAGAGAGGGATGCTATTTCATCTGCATCCCTTCTTTCAATATCACCTTTCTTCTCAAGAGCTTCATGGGCCTCTCCCAATTGGCTCATGAGATGATCGAAGTACTTCTTGGTCTCCCCTTGCATGTTAGACATAAAACGTTCCAAAGAGAGAATTTCATCTTATACTCTAATACTAGCAAGATTTTATAGTTCACTTGGGGTCTTAGAGTTGGGAGAAGGTGATACCTCCGAGGCCTTAGCCATGAAGCACTTGGAATTTGGGTGAGGATGATTTTCATTGGGGGATTCAAAGAGAGATGAAGACGATGGAGTAGAAGAAATAGCAAGAGCGGCCACTTCACTTGTGGTTTCTTCTTCTTCATCACTCCCGGAATCATACTCCTCTTGAGTTACTAGCACAAACTTGGTGGGAGACTTCTTGTTGAATGATTTCTTCTTGAAATGAGGTTTCTTGTAATCAACCTTGGACTTGTCCTTGCGAATGAGCTTGCCACCATGGAGTTCTCTATTTTCATAGGGACACTCCGCAATGAAGTGGTGCTTATCTTGACAATTGAAGCAAGACCTCACTCGTTGAGTCCCATCATTGCCATAGCGAGACTTGGTCTTATCCTCAACATATGCCTTGGCCTTGGGAGGATTCCTCCAAAACTTTTGCACGGTGAGAGAAATGATGTCTTTGAGCACGGGATCATATTCTTGATCCTTCAATGGAGCCAACTCCTCATGGCACTCTTCTTCATACTCAACCTCCCTTGACACAACCTTGGCCATCAAAGCAAACGATGCTCCTTTGTGCATTCCTATGGCCCTAGCACGGTTGTCAAGAGCATTCTTGGTTTGCACTTGATAGGAGCACACCTCTTGCATAACTTGAGTTGAGGTCAACGAAGCAAAATCATGTCTTCCTTGAATGCTCTTCAAGTCCGTGGGCTCAAATGGCATAAGATCAATCATGTACTTCCTCTTGATCCAAGCATCATCAATGTACTTGGAACGAACATTGTTGAATGCGGTGGAAAGAGTCTTGAGCCTTCGTTACATGTCTTCATGGATCTCTCCATCATGCATATAGAAACCTTCGGCCTCATTGCTCAAGGCATCATACCTATTCCTTTGCATGCTTTCATTGCCCACGAACATGACGAAAAGAGCATCCCATATTTCCTTGGCGGTGGAATATTGTTGAAGATGAGGCATGTGGTTAGGACCCACGACTTGTTGAAGAATGGACAAGGCGGTGTGGTTGAGTTCAAAATCTATGGCTTCTCTTCTTGTCAAGTTCTTGGGGTCATGTGGCTTGTATCCATCTCGAGTGACTCTCCAAAGTTGTATACAAGAAGAGTTCAAGTGAGTTTCCATGTAATATTGCCATTCCCTAAAAGATTATGCATCAATTTTAGGTGGATCTCCTCTAGGGATTATATGAGGATGTGGTACGGGAGGATCGGGAGAATAACGTCCTTTGACGGAGTGATATTCTCCATCACCAACCATTTTCGGTGGTGTTTTCAGCGGAAGAATCTTTAGGTAGATCACCATCTACCCCTTTCTTGGCACCCTTCGGGTTTTCGTCCGGAGGAGATGAGCCGGTGACCTCCGGTCCCTTAGGTTTAATGAATTGCATCAAGACTTGACGCAATTCATTGATTTTGGTCTCCATGGATGAGGTCAATGAATTTTTCAACTCATTGAGATCATCCATAGAGACATGCACCTCGGAAGCGGCGGTCTCCATATCATCGACCATACTTAAACTCTTAGGCGGTTAAGCCCGATAGAAGATCCGAGGCTCTGATACCAATTGAAAGTAAAGTATGGGCACCTACAGGGGGTGAATAGGTGCTACGAACAATTTTAATTTTTCTTAGTGTTTAGGCTTGACACAAAGGTAAATCTTCTAGATAATGCAACGAAGGTGAATTTACCTACATGACAATGATAACAACAATCAAAATGCAGGTACAAGTAAAGGGAGAAGGGAACGAGGTAACCGATATGAAGCACGCGGAGACACGATGTAATCCGTGTTCCTCCTTGTTAAGGGAGTACGTCTCGTTGGAGGGGTGTGAGCTCGCCATGAAGGCCTGCTCAATGCCACAAAGGCCTCACCCTATTCTCCGATGAACCCCACCACAAAGGCCTAGTCCACCTTCCACTATTGATTCCCTTTGAGGCGGGAATCTAATCCTTTACAAACAACTTGGGGCACACACCCACAACCAAATTGGGGGCTCCCAACAATCTTGAATCACCAAGAGTAGCAAGATTCCTAGGTTCTCCACAAGAGGAAACCCTAGGCTAGATCACTCAAGCTAGAGAGGGGGAAATGAAGAACGGCTCGGTAAAGATATAGATCGGGGCCTTTGAAAGATCATCGTCCGTTTTGGTAATTATATGACAACATAATTGTTGGATCTAATGTTTGTTCAAATGATGAAAATGCCCAGGTTATTAGATTCACTATATCTATGGGGCTAATGCTTGATATATTCGAAAAGTGCTAAGAGAATGGATGCCAGGGAGCCAAAATATGCAGGGGCGGAAGCTCCGGTGAACCCACCGGAGGCTCCGGTAAATCCACCGGAGGCTCCGGTGAATCCACCGGAGGCTCAGCCCGCTGCTGCCACTCAGCCTGTGAGCAAATAGGCTCCGGTGCGCATCCGGTGGTCCCTCCGCTAAAATGCCCTTCTGTTGGAAAGTGGCGAAGGTTCCACCGGAGGCTCCGGTGGACATCCGGTGGCCCCCTGGCCCTAGGGCAAATGGACTCCGGTGAAGGGTCCGGTGCTAGCTCCGCCTGGCACCCCTTCTGTTGGAAAGTGGCGGAGGTTCCACCGGAGCCTCCGGTGCGGGTCCGGTGGGCGGAACCTCCGCTCGATCCACCGGAGCCTCCGGCCTCCTCAGCAGCGCGCAAAGGATAAGGCACTGCGCAACTGCGCAGTGCAAAGAAGACCCACCGGAGCCTCCGGTGAAACCACCGGAGCCTCCGGTGCTCTGGACTGCAAACGGCTACTTCGTGGCCAAGAGTATAAATACCCCTTCACCTACCTCATAAATGCTAAGCTTTTCCCACTCTCTCTCCTAGCCATTAATGAAAGCTTCAACCTCTTAGATCTCCCTCTCCGTCCACCCAATCACTCCCAAACTTGGTGGAGAGCTAGAGGAGACCTAGATCCACACTTCCACCAAAGGAATCTCAAATCCATCCACCACAACCTAGTAGATCTAGAATCCTACTTGAGGCCTAGAAACCTTAGTAGATCTCGTGCTTGTAGTTTCCACCTTGTTGCAAGAAGCTACGGATTGCTTGAGAGCCTCCATCCTTGTGGAGTGACCTCAAGCCCTTGTAAAGGTTTGGTCAACACCTTCAAGTCGACCTCATAGTGGAAACGAGCATCTCCCTCACCGGAGAAGCTCAAGGAGAACAAGGTGTGCACAACCGTGCTATTGAGGAGCGCCTAGGTGGCTCCCCACCTCTCCAACGTAGACGTACTTCTCTTTGAGAAGGAACTACGGTGAAACATATCCTTGTCTCCTTGTTTTACACTTGTTGTTTGCTTTACTATCTTACGCTTTACTTCCGTTGCGCATACTACTCTCTTCACATAGGTTGTTCACTTAGTTGCACATCTAGAGAATCATATCTTATCTTACTAAGCCCCTTAAAAGGAAAAGAAAAGAAAAAATTGGTAGTCAACCTATTCACCCCCCCCCCCTCTAGTTGACCATAGTGCACTTTCAATTGGTATCAGAGCCTCGGCTCTTACTAAGGGCTTAACCGCCTAAGAGTACAATGGTCGATGAAAATACCCCCGGTAGTTCTAGTGCGGAAATCTCCAAGATGTCCGACAGTATATCTAACCTACAAGACTCGGTTGGAATCCTCCAAGCCGAAATGTCTAAGGTTAGCTCTACTGTCAGTACGGAGGTTTCTAGCATCAAGAAAATGATGGAGGTATTGATGGGGAGAACCAAGGAGTCCGAGGAAGCACCTCTCACTACCAACGATGTTAGCTCGGATGAAGAATCCATTCCGTACATTGATGAAATGGAAGCTAACATCGCTTTAGCTAAGGCGAAAGCCAAAGCAAAAGTCGATAAAAAGGCTAAGAGTAGTGGGAACTCCGAGGGCTCCAAGTCTCAATCGGCTAACGGTTCGGGGTCTAACTCTAAAGTTCCACCGCCTCCCAATTACGATTCTATCCACCCTATTGCTACAATACCACACATGGTTAATGTTGGAAATCCTCCCATGCTTAACACTAACGAATTCTCATCATGGAAGTTCGATATGGAGTCTCATATTTCAGGTTGTTGCACCGCTCTATGGAGAAGCGTTGCTCATGGATTCCACCCTCATGATCCAAACAACTTGACCCCAAGAGAGGACGTGGAGTTCCAACTCAACAAGACCGCTATTGTGACTATCCAAAAGGCTCTCCCAAGAGAACATCTTGAGCACATTCGCGGCTTGAAGACCGCCAAGGAAGCATGGGATAAACTTGACTCCTTGTTCCAAGGAAATGCTAGCATTCAATCATCAAAATATGATGTTGCTCTCGACAAGTCCGAGAACTTCGTCATGCTTGAAGACGAGAGTCCCGAGGAGCTATATAGAAGAGTTGTCACTCTTGGCAATCAACTAAGAGATTTTGGGAAAGAGGAAATCTCGGATGAATGGATCAAGAGGAAGTTCGTCAAGGCCATAACTCCATTTGAGAAGAACCTCTCCACTAGCATTCGAACAAGATCCGACTACAACTCCCTTAACTCCATTGGAGTGCTAAGTGAGTTCATTGCCATATCCCTATCTCACAAAAGTGCGGATGATGCTCTTGCTCGCTCTAGAGGACATGGAAAGTATCCCAACCTTGCCTTGAAGTCTAGAGCAATGGCCAAGATTGAAGAAGTTGATGATGATGATGATGATGATGATGAGGACTATGAGGATACATACAAGGGTGCCCATAAATGTATTGCTCTTGCCATGCAAGGGTATTGGAAGAGATGGGAGGCTCACAAAGCCGGTGCCCCAAGACCTTCAAGGAACAAGATCTTTAGGAAGAAAGGGGAACGGCCAAGGACATGTTATAATTGTGGAAGTGCAAACCACTTCGTCAAGGAGTGTCCCTTTGAGCCAAGAGAAGAGAATGAAGGGAAGCTTGTTCGCAAGGACAAGAACAAAGCTCCACAAAACAAGAACCTCGCTAGAAGGGTTCCAAGGGCCCTATATGTTCAAGAAGGCCCCATATTGGAGACATACTACTCCGGATATGAAGGAGAAGATGAAGTCGTAGGTGTTGCCCACGTCGCCATAGCTACCACTTCCTCTTCATCGGTCTCTCTATTTGAATCTCCCAATGAGAAGACATCGATCCGACCTACATGTCTCATGGCAAAAGCCACCGCGGTAATAACTTCCACCTCCAAGTCTATTAACACTACCTCTCCCTCATTATTGGATTGTGTTGAAAACATTGGTGAAGATGAGGAGGCCAAGAACCTAGAGTCTTGGTTGAGTAGTCTTGAAGGTGAAACTAAAGAAAAGGTAAAAACTCTCCTAAGGCAACTTGATGAAGCCAACTCTCTCATTGATGAGAAGGAGGAAATCATCATGACCTTGGAGAATCATGGTGGTACCAATGAGAATCATGATGGTGAACTAATTAAGGCTCTCGAAAAGGAGAGATCCATGAGAGCCTCTCTTGAAGAAAGACTATCTAGTTTACAAGACTCTTATGCTATTAGTGTTTCTAAGCTTAGGAAAGACAATGAAAAATCTCTTGCCAAACTTAAGAAAGAACATGCCAAATCTCTTGTTTTGCTTAAAGAATTTGAAGAGGAAGAGTTGAAGCTAGGAATATCTCATGAAAAACTTGACAAGGAACATGACAAACTAAAAGAAGAGTTTAAATCTCTTAAGGAAATTCATGACAAACTTGCCAAGTCTCGAATCAAGCTTCTAGCTCAACAATCAAATAAGCATGTTGCATCTTCATCAAATAGCGTTGTTATTGCACCTACCTCTTCCTCTACGACTAACAATGTAGGGAAGGAAAGAATCCTCAACGATGCAATAAGCTCTCAAGGTGCCAAGAAAGGTAAAGAGGGACTTGGGTTTATTTCCAAGTCAAAGAAGACATCCAAGAATGTCACCTCTCCCCCTCAAAATGTTGTTTTTGTAAAAGAGGGTGAGGTGACCAAAGAAAAAGAGACCAACGCCATTATGGGTGGTGATACCTCTAGGGGGAGCATCACTCATAATGATTTCGCCGGAAAATATAATCCATCTTATGTTCTTATGAAATCTAGGGATGGACATGTTTATGCTAAATACGTTGGTACTTCTTATGGTGATGATTATCATTGGACTATTTGGGTTCCTAAGACCCTTGTTACTAACAAAAGAGGACCCATTGAAGGATGGGTACCTAAATCAAGAAATTGATCTCTTGTAGGGAAATGCTTCCGGGTCTAACAAATGGACAGTGGATAGTGGTGCATCCCAACATATGACCGGAAGCCTTGACGCAATAAGCAATCTTGAACCTCCTCTACCTCATCTCAATTGCGTCACTATTGGTGATAAGTCCGAGCTTAAGGTATTGGGACGAGGCAAGGTAGCAATCTCAAATGATTTATCAATTGAGAATGTTCTCCTTGTTGAGTCCCTTGGCTATAATTTGATGTCCGTTCTTCAACTTGCGAATTGTGGTTTCACCTCATTCTTTAATAAAGAGAGTGTGATTGTCACTTGGGAGACATCTCTTAAAGTAGCCTTTGTTGGGTTTGTCGAGAACGGCATGTATGTAGTGGACTTCTCTAAAGAAGACACGTGTGCCGCGACATGCCTAATGGCTAAAGTTGATGTGGGATGGCTTTGGCATCGCCGACTAGCCCACACCAATATGAGAATGTTGCATGATCTCCAAAGTGGCAATCACGTTCTAGGACTAACCAAAGCTAAATTTGCTAAAGATCGTGTGTGTAGCTCTTGCACCTTTGGGAAGCAACATGGAGAACAACACCCAACCAAGACATTTATCTCCACTACAAGAATTCTCGAGCTCATTCACTTAGATCTCTTTGGTCCACTATCCTATGATAGTCTCGGAGGAAAGAAGTATTGTTTGGTAATTGTGGATGACTATTCAAGATATTGTTGGGTGTATTTCTTCAAGAGGAAAAGTGAAACTCAAAGTAGAGTCATCGAGTTCATCACTCTAGTTGAGCGCCAACACAATGCTACCATATTGGCCATCCGGAGTGATAATGGCTCGGAGTTCAAGAACTACACCGTTGAGGGTTTTCTTAGTGAAGAGGGCATTGCTCATCAATACTCCACTCCTTATACCCCTCAACAAAATGGTGTTGCGGAGAGAAAGAATCGGACTTTGATGGATGCGGCTAGAACTATGATTGCGGAGTTCTCTTCTCCCTATAACTTTTGGGCCGAAGCCGTCTCCACCGCATGTCACGCCACCAACCGGTTATATCTTCGCAAGATCTTGAACAAGACCCCCTATGAGATTCTCACGGGTAAGAAACCGGATGTATCTTACTTCAAGGTCTTCGGTTGCAAGTGCTTCATTCGCAAGAAAGGTAAACGGTTGTCAAAATTTGAGACTAGATCTTATGAGGGCATTTTTGTTGGTTATGCCACAAACGCTCACGCCTATAGAGTCTACAACAAGTCCACCGGACAAGTTGAAGAAGCTATAGACGTGGTGTTTGATGAGGATAATGGCTCCCAAGGGGGGCGTATAGATCATGGTGTTGTAGGAGATGCAATTCCTCCCATCGTCATAAGAAGAATGGGGATTGGTGAAATAATCCCCATTGAGGGACACCGGATGACGGAGGGAGAAGGACTATGCCCCACTCAAGTGGAGCCATTGACTACACCCATTGATGATCAAGCAATCCAACAAGATGCACCAAGCCCTCAAGCTAACGAACAAGGCCAAGCAACACACCTAAATCATGATCAAGATTCTATTATTGTTGAGAATGCTCAACCTAGTGGTGATTCATCACCCATTATTGATCAAGGACAAAATGAAGATGGACATGTCTCCGATGAAGAAGGTGATTCTCAATCCATATCCAAGGAATCTTTGGAGGAGATATTGGCTCGAAGAGCAAAGAGAAGGCTAGAGAATCTTGAACGAGCGGGCCATACGGAGGCATGATTCTTGGTCAAGTTCGTGGAAGAGTGGTCACTAGAAGGCAATTGGCGTATTTTAGCAAGGCTCATGCATTTGTCTCCTTCATTGAACCCAAGAAGGTATATGAAGCTCTCGAAGATCAAGATTGGCTTGAAGCCATGCATGATGAACTCAATAACTTCGAGCGCAACAAGGTGTGGAAATTAGTGCCAAGACCCAAGGATTGCAAAAATGTCATTGGTACCAAATGGGTGTTCAAGAACAAGCAAGACAAAGATGGTATTGTCATTCGCAACAAGGCAAGATTGGTGGCCCAAGGTTTTTCTCAAGTCGAAGGTATCGATTTCGGTGAAACCTTTGCCCCCGTAGCTCGCCTTGAATCCATTCGTATCTTACTTGCTTATGCATCTCATCATAACTTCAAATTACAACAAATGGATGTCAAAAGTGCTTTTCTTAATGGTCCCATTAATGAGTTAGTATATGTCAAGCAACCTCCGGGTTTCGAGGATCCCAACCACCCCGATCATGTCTATAAACTTGATAAGGCGCTCTATGGACTTAAACAAGCTCCACGTGCGTGGTATGAGCACCTTAAAGAGTTTCTAGTAGATCGCGGGTTTAATGTTGGTTTAATCGATCCTACCCTCTTTACCAAGACGGTTGGAGGTGACTTGTTCATATGCCAACTCTATGTGGATGACATCATTTTTGGGTCTACTAACACCTTGTTCAATGAGGAGTTTTGCAAGCTTATGACCGATAGGTTTGAGATGTCTATGATGGGAGAGTTGGAGTTCTTTCTTGGCTTTGAAGTGAATCAATATTATGAAGGAACTTTCATCAAACAAGCCAAATATACTCAAGACATGCTCAAGAGATTCAATATGATTGATGCCAAACCTATGAAGACCCCTATGTCCACAACCACCGACTTGAAACCCGACCCTAATGGGAAAGAGGTAGATCAAAAGGTATACCGCTCCATGATTGGCTCTTTGCTTTACCTTTGTGCATCTAGACCCGATATCATGTATAGCGTAGGTAAATGTGCAAGGTTTCAAGCCTCTCCGAGGCAAAGTCATTTGGAAGCCGTGAAACGAATCTTTCGATATCTAGTTCATACCCCAAACTTCGGTCTTTGGTACCCCAAGGGTTCAAGCTTTCATCTCATTGGTTACTCGGATGCGGATTATGCGGGAGAGAAGACGGATAGGAAGTCCACATCCGGGGGTTGCCAATTTCTTGGCCGCTCCTTGGTTTGTTGGTCTTCCAAGAAGCAAAATTGTATTGCTCTCTCCACCACCGAGGCCGAGTATATCTCCGCGGCAAGTTGTTGTGCCCAATTGCTATGGATGAGGCAAACCTTGAAGGATTATGGTATTCATTTTGACAAGGTGCCTCTTCTTTGTGACAATGAGAGTGCTATCAAGATCGCCTACAACCCGGTTCTTCACTCCAAGACGAAGCATATTGAGATTCGTCATCACTTTATTCGGGATCATGTTGAGAAAGGTGATATTGATCTCTCTTATGTCTCCACCACGGATCAACTTGCCGATATTTTCACGAAGGCCCTTGATGAACCAAGATTTCGAGCTTTGAGGAATGAACTAAATGTCATCGATTCCTCCAACTTCACTTGAAACCTTGCATATCTACCCTCATTATACTTGCTATCTAGTCTAGGTGTAGGCATGGATATAGGGGGAGCGCTACTCAACTCATGAGTATGCACTCCTTTTATTATGCGAAAATCAATCAATCATTGCATATCTAGTCAATTTGTGACTCATTGTGCTTAATTGTGAGTAGTAATTTTGGACCCAAGATATATCTTCGCGGTGCCAAGTTACACACTCAAACATGGTGGCCTCGGCCACCAACCCTTGAGGTGTTTTTGATCATTTTCTCACTTTATATCCTCATCTTGACAACTCGTACGGGTTCGGTTTTTCACTTGTTTTATGGTTCTTGCGAACCCCGTCGAGCAATGTCTCTCGTATGACAGTAACGTTTTTCCAACCCAAGCCCCACTTGCCCAAACCGTTGCTCTTATAGTATTGCTCGAGTTTTTTCAATCTCGGCGCGCTGAAATTCATCTGGGCAGAACCTCCGGTGAATCCACCGGAGGCTCCGCCGGGTCTGTCCACCGGTACCTCACCGGAGGCTCCGCTGGGTCCATGTGGCTCAGCGGGCCAAAACCTAAAGTTTTGGGACAGGGGCGGAGGCTCCGGTGATTCCACCGGAGGCTCCGCTGGCGGTAGCGGAGGCTCCGGTGAAACCACCGGAGGCTCCGCCGGCGGAAAAATCACTGCGGATAAGATTGGGGCGCACGGGGGTAAGTGAGATCCAATCTCATTTTCCCCCACCCGCCCCCATCTTCTTCCCCTCAAACCGCCGCCGCCCCCAAGCTCACCGCCGCCGGATTCGGGTGCTCCACCGCGGGGAGACCTCCTCCTTGCCCAGGGACGCCCCGGGAACCTTCCCTCCTCCCTTCTCCACCATGGATGAAGCCGGTATGTGCTCTCTCTCTCTCTCATCTAGTTGATGGATGAGATGCATAGGAGTTCATGTTCTAGCCTTCTAGATTTGTGGTTTTGGAGTTTAGGAGTGGATTTTCTCAAGTACTCACCCTAGCAACCTAGATAAATGCATGTTAGGCTTGAATCGTTGCGGTTCTATGGGAAGTTTGCCCTAACCCTAGATTATTCAACCCTAACACCATGAATATCTTGGTTCTTTGGTTTGTGCGTGCCTTATTTGACTCGAGCTTTACTCGTTCTTCATGCTCTTCTCGATTTCTATGCTAGATGCTTCCGGTTCTAAAGGGAAAGGACTAAGGTACAAGTCCACGGGCCGCCGCAAGCCACAACCCGTGGATGAAATTCAAGAGGAACTTGACCGTACTCAAGGCAAGCGCAAGAGATTTCCGGCTCCCGAGAAGACGTTGCCAAGGAAGAACACCGCACCAACCGCATCCAAGATGTCCGATGCGACATTTATAAAGGAAAGAAGGGAAAATCCATATGTCATTGCCCGTGACCGCCAAATGCCCCAATTCCGGGGCAAGGATCCGCGTTTTCACACCGCCTTCCAAGGACAGATATTCAGGGAGATCTTGATGAGGAAGCCCAAGGAAAATGTTGTTCCCCAACATGCTATAAGTATTGGTCACATGGAACGCAATCACAAGTACTTTGGGGAGGCCCTTGAGATCATTGAGAAGTTTGGTCTCCGTCCCATTATCACCCTTCAACAAGACTTTGATGAAGAGCTCGTCTGTCAGTTCCTTGCCACAGTTCATCTTGGCAATGAGACCAACCGCCACCTCATTTGGATGACCAAGGACAAACAACTTGACATCACTTGGAAGGATGTTGGCACTCTTCTTGGTGGCTACCCAGATTTTGGTCCTTTTGCCAACGGAGAAGAATTTGCTAATGGATGGTTTCGAGTTCACTCCGCTCAAGCTAATTCAAAGGATGACCTCACTCCCCTCTATCATTGGAAGAAATATGCCGTGGGTTTCGTCAAGGGTCTCTTTCCCACTTATGACATCATGCTACGGGTCTATAGAGAGACTATCAATCCAAAGGCGGGCAATGTGGATGAGATTCAAGGTTTCATGAAGAACTTGTTGCTTCTTACTCATCAATACCGTATGGATGCCACTCCTCGCAAGCTTGATGTCCTTGACTACATTTGGAACGAGTTGTGGCATGTCATCGCCAACCGAAGGAATGCTTGTTTTGGGCCTTTCATCATGAAGATCATTTTGAAGGTGTGGAATGCTAGGTTTCCGGATGATCCTTTGGATGATTCTCTTTGGATCTCTCATACGGAAAAGAGGCTTCTCATGAAGAATCACACCGAGCCCGTTGTGCATCCCACTCCAGCTGTTCGCAAGCACAAGGCTCGGCCTCGCATCATTGTGGATGAGGAAGAGGAAGCCGAGGGTCCATCTCAACCCCCTCCTTCTAGCAATGCCTTCAAATGGATGGCTCGGGCTCTCAAGAAAGTATTTTGCTTGAACAAAAAGATTGAGCAACATCAATGGGAGGCACATTATGATGCGGAACTCAAGGCACGTAAAAAGGCTCAAGCATCTCGTGAACGTCTCCGTGAAGAGGGTCTCTCCATTGAATCCCCGGTTCTTGATAGCATCACAGATTGGGATGCTTGGCAAGCTAAGGACTCCAAGGGCAAGCTCATTGAATGGTCCGAGGAAGAAGGAGACGAAGCCACTAGTTCTCACCGTGTTCCCTCCCCGGCTCCGGAAGCATCTCCCACATCCTCCGAATGATTTGGGGCGTTAGCACTTGGCTCTCCCTCTTTTGGTGTCTTGATGCCAAAGGGGGAGAAAGATATATTAGGCAACGGGAATTTGCATGGTCCCTCAAGCTTTCTTTGATTTGCATCTCTCTTTTGCTTGAGGGAATTTGATTTGAACTATTTGGAACTTCGGTTGTTTATCTTATTCGTATCTATCGTGAACCTCGCTATATTGTGATCATGTGTGAACCTCGTTTCATATTATCTATGTGATATGTGTGCTATGTGTTATCATTGTCATATTATTAGTTTATATCATGTCTTAGTGATCTCAATATGAAAGGAGCATATCTTTAGGGGGAGCTCCGTTCATATTGAGTCCGTAATCATGCAAATAATTATGTTGTCATCAATTACCAAAAAGGGGGAGATTGAAAGATCATCGTCCGTTTTGGTAATTATATGACAACATAATTGTTGGATCTAATGTTTGTTCAAATGATGAAAATGCCCAGGTTATTAGATTCACTATATCTATGGGGCTAATGCTTGATATATTCGAAAAGTGCTAAGAGAATGGATGCCAGGGAGCCAAAATATGCAGGGGCGGAAGCTCCGGTGAACCCACCGGAGGCTCCGGTAAATCCACCGGAGGCTCCGGTGAATCCACCGGAGGCTCAGCCCGCTGCTGCCACTCAGCCTGTGAGCAAATAGGCTCCGGTGCGCATCCGGTGGTCCCTCCGCTAAAATGCCCTTCTGTTGGAAAGTGGCGGAGGTTCCACCGGAGGCTCCGGTGGACATCCGGTGGCCCCCTGGCCCTAGGGCAAATGGACTCCGGTGAAGGGTCCGGTGCTAGCTCCGCCTGGCACCCCTTCTGTTGGAAAGTGGCGGAGGTTCCACCGGAGCCTCCGGTGCGGGTCCGGTGGGCGGAACCTCCGCTCGATCCACCGGAGCCTCCGGCCTCCTCAGCAGCGCGCAAAGGATAAGGCACTGCGCAACTGCGCAGTGCAAAGAAGACCCACCGGAGCCTCCGGTGAAACCACCGGAGCCTCCGGTGCTCTGGACTGCAAACGGCTACTTCGTGGCCAAGAGTATAAATACCCCTTCACCTACCTCATAAATGCTAAGCTTTTCCCACTCTCTCTCCTAGCCATTAATAAAAGCTTCAACCTCTTAGATCTCCCTCTCCGTCCACCCAATCACTCCCAAACTTGGTGGAGAGCTAGAGGAGACCTAGATCCACACTTCCACCAAAGGAATATCAAATCCATCCACCACAACCTAGTAGATCTAGAATCCTACTTGAGGCCTAGAAACCTTAGTAGATCTCGTGCTTGTAGTTTCCACCTTGTTGCAAGAAGCTACGGATTGCTTGAGAGCCTCCATCCTTGTGGAGTGACCTCAAGCCCTTGTAAAGGTTTGGTCAACACCTTCAAGTCGACCTCATAGTGGAAACGAGCATCTCCCTCACCGGAGAAGCTCAAGGAGAACAAGGTGTGCACAACCGTGCTATTGAGGAGCGCCTAGGTGGCTCCCCACCTCTCCAACGTAGACGTACTTCTCTTTGAGAAGGAACTACGGTGAAACATATCCTTGTCTCCTTGTTTTACACTTGTTGTTTGCTTTACTATCTTACGCTTTACTTCCGTTGCGCATACTACTCTCTTCACATAGGTTGTTCACTTAGTTGCACATCTAGAGAATCATATCTTATCTTACTAAGCCCCTTAAAAGGAAAAGAAAAGAAAAAATTGGTAGTCAACCTATTCACCCCCCCCTCTAGTTGACCATAGTGCACTTTCAGCCTTCTCCTTCAATCCTCCAAAGATCTTCGAGTTTGGTGGGAGGGATTGGGAGTTATTGCGGATTTGGTGAGCTCTTAAATGCTATTGAATGCCAAGAGGAATAACTAGAGCTCAAGGAGGGAGAGGAGGGGTATTTATGCCCCTCCCCAAATCTAGCCGTTTGGCTGGAAAACAGGTAATGGAATATCCGGTCCAAGTTTGGACCGGAATATCCAGTTGGGATATTTCCTCAAATCTGCTCGAGTTTGTTGACTAAAACCGGATTATCCGGTTGGCTTCTGTCTTGCGCAGGCAACTGAACCGGATATTCCGTCTGCCCTGAAATAATCCGGTACAAATAATCCGGTTAGCTTCTGTGAGTTTCATCTCCATTCCTTAGCCGATTTTCGAGCAGAAACTCCACAACCGGAATATCCGGTACGATATGAATAGTCCGGTACCAATATTCCGGCTCATCTCTGTCCCAAACTGGACACAAACTATGCTAACCGGAATATCCGGTTTCCCAGAATAATCCGGTTGCTCACTGTCCCAAATCACTTAGCCCCATCTTCACCGATCTTTTCGGTGATTGATGCTAATGTTAAGTATAGCACCTACACACTAAACAGCTCGATAAATAATATACTTAGTATTGTTAACTAACACACAAAACACTGGGAAAACGAAATGCACTTTCACCAGGGCAATTGTGCTGAAAACACTATTAGTTCGTGTTAGTTGTATTCAAAACTGACAAGTTTTGAGGAAAAACAACAGCAAAAGTGTTCGGGAAAGTAGATACGTTTTGGACGTATCAACTCCCCCAAGCTTAGCTTATTGCTTGTCCTCAAGCAATTCAGTTAACAACTGAGTGCGATAAAAAAACTTTTACGAACACATTTGCTTCATACGATGTAATACTCTCACTATGATCAAGCACTTATGCAATTCATAATAAGAAGTATGCAAATAAAGCCACCTAATAGTTATGCAAACCATGAAGAGATACCAACACACTAATAATAAGCAACATGAAGTGTATCTATTTGTAGGATTGGAATGTTCATAATAAGATATGATAAAGTGGTATCTCGCTTGCCCTTATTTTTGGAGCAAAACATAAATGCCAGGGCACCTCTGAAGTTCAAGTGAAGACTAGCAGTAGAGATATCAAAGATAAAAGCATCAAATTTATACCACAATTAACCGTGTTCTGGGACACGCATATTACACTAAGAATGTTAGTTATGCTGTCGAGAAGGTGTTCAAAGAAAAGATGGTGACTCAACAATAAATTAAAAGATTGGCCTTTCGCAGAGGGGAGCAGGGATTAACATGCGCAGGAGCTTTTTATTTTTAAAACAGAAGTAAAATTATTTTGGGAGGTGGTTGTTTATGTCAACTAATGATAATAGAGTTCTTGTTATCTTCCATACTAAGCAAGCTGAGAGAGGTTCTGAATTATTGATATTAGGCATTTATAGTATGCACTTTTATATATAGCTTGACACTCCTCCCAACCTTTTCTTATCATAAACCATGGCTAACCGAATCTTTGGGTGGCTGCCAAAAATCACATACCATAGAGGAGTGCCTATTTTTCTTTTTCTTTTTCTTTTTGGATGTTATAGTGGACTTACCAGCTCTTTGCAAAAATAGTGACAAGTAGATTAAGCATGCAAGTCAGGAGGTACTTAATTTAGTATGGAGGATAACAAACACAACTACCACTTCCTCATGAGCTAAGACGGTTGATGGTTGTGACGTGAGCCTGTTGGGAGACCCCAAGCGCAAGGTATGAAGAGCACAACAGCAAGTTTTCCCTCAGGAAGAAACCAAGATTTTAATCGACCAATAGGAGAAAGAAATCACTTCTGAAGGTTGTTGACAGTTGATGTTGGCAGGGCGCACTACCAGGCTCAGCGGAAACATGGAATCTGCACACAACACAACCAAAATACTTTGCCCCAACGAAACGGTGAGGTTGTCAATCTCACCAGTTTTCCTGAAAACAAAGGTTTAGACGTATAGTGTGGAAAATGGTATTTGTTTGCAATGAAAGAAATGAGAACAATGGTTACAGTAAAAAGAACAGTGCTTGCAGTAGGTTGTATTATCAGTGTAAAAGAATGGACCGGGGTCCACAGTTCACTAGTGGTGTCTCTCCATAAAAGATAGATAACATGATGGGTAAACAAATTACAGTTGGGCAATTGACAGAAATAAAGGCTCCACTATAGTGCATATGCAAGACATGATGATTACTATGATATTTATGTGGGCATTACAACATAATACATAGACTATAATCCAAGTGCATCTATGACTAATAATCCACCCTCAAAACGTAATCGAATAAGACTTTAGGTGTTAAGTTGCAAGAAACAGATTATTTCATTAAGTAAAGTGTGTAATGTAAACTAAAAAATTGTCCTTAGACAAAGCATTGTTGTTTTCTCCATGATGGCAACAGCACATCCCCCATCCGTCGTGTTTCTGTCACTCGAGCACAGATGCAAGGGAGGCATGAACCCACTATTGAGCATAAATACTCCCTCTTGGAGTTACAAGCATCAACTTGGCCAGAGCATCTACTAGTAACGGAAAGCATGCAAGATCACAAATAACATATAAAAGATAGATCTATAATCAACTTAACATAGCAGTCAGTATTCATCGAATCCCAGCAAACACAACATGTAGCATTACAGATAGATGATCTTGATCATGTTAGGCAGCTCACAAGATCTAAACATGGTGGTAAAAAGAGGAGAAGCCAACCATCTAGCTACTGCAATGGACCCGTAGTCCAAGGATGAACTACTCACGCATCACTCCGGAGGCAGGCATAGTGATGTAGAGCCCTCCGGTGATGATTTCCCCACCCGGCAGGGTATAGGGGAGAGCTTCAAAACCCTCCCGAACTAGGGTTGACGATGATGGAGGCTACGGAACTTTTCCTAGATGGAGACTCGGGTTGTTTAGGGTTTTTCCAAGAAGGAGTATATATAGGCGAAAGGGCGATGTCGGTGGGTGCCCGAGGGGCCCACACCACGTGGCAGCGTGGTCAAGGGGGGCGCACCGTCCTATGGTGTTGCCACATGGTGGCCCCCCTCCGGGTCTCCTACGGACTCCGTGTCCGTGACAGAAAAATAGGCCCCTGGAATTTCGTTTCGGACAATTCTGAGAATATTTCTAGAACAACTTTTCAGAAACCAAAAATAGCAGAAAACAGGAACCGGCGCTGTCACATCTTGTTAATAGGTTGGTCCCAGAAAATCCATAAAAAATGATATAATGTTTATCAAAAACATGTAGCAATTGGCATGAAAACAACATGGAAGATCAGAAATTATAGATACGTTTAAGACGTATCAACAGTGTCACAAAATGAGAAGTATTCTAAAGGTTTTAAAGGTAGCTGATACGTCCATTTTGCATCACTATTTTATATCGTTATTTTTTGTTATTCATCGATACATTTCATGTTATGATACATTACTTACGGTATTGCATCTTATTTTGGTTGTTTAATAATTATGGGAGAAGAAACATCGGAACCAAAAATCTGATGGAAAAAAGCACCGTAAGGTACCCTATTTCAGAAGATCAGAAGAAGAGGGGGAACCCGGATGGGGCCACCTGGGGCCTACACCACCAGGCGGTGGCCCCTGGCCACGCCTGGGGTTGGTCTGGCCTCCCTGGCCCACTCCTGGGAGCCCCCTTTCGCGTACTTGACCCCGAGGGAACCCTAAGCATAGGGACATCATCGAAGAAATATTCAGCCTCCACCTCGTGGCGGAAAACACAGAGAGAGAAAAGCTCTCCGGCAGGGAGAAATCTGCCGGGGAAATTCCTCCCAGGAGAGGGGAATCGTCGTCGTCGTCATCACTCCAGGCTTCATCGAGACCATCATCATCATCCACATCACCAACACCATCACCGTCACCATCCACCTTCATCCCGCTGTAACAATTAGGGGTATTTATCGTTTCTCTTAACTAGATCTCTCTCCCGGTGTGGATTACTTATTAGTACTTGATGCTTGTGAGATCTTAATCACCTCAAGTTGGACCACCTTTCTTGATTGCTCTTCGCTTCATGAAGACATGTAAATTGCTCCCCCATAAGCTAATATGAGAGAGCTTCTCACATGACCATCTTCACTTGACCATAATCTCCATATGGGTGGAAAGATTTGCACACCTACTTGATCAACCAAGTATCTTCTCTTTATTCATGATGATGGTGTCTTGAAGGTAAACATGAATGTTCACACAATCTTCTTCTTCAAGACATGCTTGTAATATGGTAAATAATAGCATGAGAATGATTCTTCTTGATCACATAGATATATTCATTATAAGCAATGATCTTGATAGCATCCAACCGTGAATCCAACACATGGAGTTCAAATGGTGCCAATGGACAAACCTACAAGAATGTCTTAATGCAAACATTAGTCCATAAGGATTTTCGTTAATTACCAAAACCACACATGGGGAACCATGCACTTTCACCGAGGGCGCCATCCTGAGGGGAGCAGGGGAGCCAGTCTAGGCCGGGCTGCCAGGCCAAACAGGTACCCGAGAGCGCCAGCCTGGGGAGCCGGTCAGACCGGGTCTTCAGGTTGGCCTTCCTGTCCATCATCATGTTCGTCTTCTTGCTTCTTCCTCCTCTTCCATGCGTACACCTTGGACAGACTTGAGTCTTGGGGCTCCTCGTCATCTCCCCTCGCCTCCGTATTCTTTGACTCATACCTAGCAATGCACGGGGGTAGATGGTCAAGTAGTATACCATACAATTGGGTACAAAGTGGTTTTTCTGAGAGGAAATAGTTCACATTTTGAAACTATGGTGACTGATGATGTATGATGGAGTGTGAGACATGCCAAGTGGGATGGGTCGCGCTGCGTCATCTCCCCCACTTGAAAAAGATTCGTCCTCGACGTTGACTCGTCATCAACGTGTAGAGGAGGCAGATTGATTGTCGTAGAAGTCGAAGTCACCATGTGGTCATTCTTGATGGAAATGGTATGGAAGCTCTTCAATGTTCCTTTGGCCTTCATGTAACTTACCAAGCTCACAACAAAGACAAAACAACACTCAAAGAGTAATCAATTCTTGAATCTCATAGAATGGGTTTCTAAGTAGAGGGAAGGCACCTTAGCAAGATGTCGATGTGGTTGTCTTGTAAGATCCTCTGTCATGGAAATGTGGTAATGTAGCCACGCATGCCATCTCATCCAAAGGTAGTACCTACACACCAAAGACCAAGAAAACCATGTGTGTGCAAGATAGAGGAGCACATTATTAATGACATGTCCGCTCTTGTTCATAGCACCATTAGCACAACACAAATATATGGAATCTAGTGCATATGCAAGGTCAATGTGCAAACAATTCATGGAAACATCTCCAAAATGTGAGAACACAAAATCTCCATGAAAATTTGAGGGGTAGCACACAAATCATTGGAAATGGAAGTCAAATCCCTTGGTGCAATAAGAGGAGACATTGGCAAAAACACAAGATGAAGAATGTCCCAAATAGTATCATCATGGGTGCAAGCAAAGCATAGGAAAGAGCAATTTTTCGACATTTTTGTTGCAACACCAATGTAAGGAAAACCAAAACACTCATGACAATACATGCTCAAAATATCATTATGGTTGCAAGCAAGCCATCAGAAAGAAAAATTGTTCATCATACTTGTTGCAACACACAAATCATCTATGTGAAAGATCAAGGAATCATTCTTGTCACAAAGGAGAATAACGTCATAAACATGTTTGCAAACAAACCAAAGGGAAGAGCATTTTTTCAACATGTTTGATGCAAAACATGAGAAATGTATTAGAGCCGGGTTTGATCCGCAACACCATTTTAATATGCTCTCAAGAGCTCGTTTTGTCAACTCATGTTCAATTGAGGTTGACATTAGCATGCAAGGACTCAAACACACAAAAGACCAAATGAAAAAAAATGTTTGTGGTAAATGAACACATCATCCATCATGGCATGTCTCTTCATTCTCACATGATCAAATACATCAAAATAAAATATGAATTATTAAATGTGTGGATGGTCAAAATGCAAGATGAAGGGTTGAGCAAGCTCAACATGGAAAAGCGAAAAATCTTTGTAAGATGAGGATGCTATGGGGGGCAAACTCTTTAACAAGCATAACAATGTTGTTGCAAACCAAGCATTTGAAAGAACAATTGTTCAACATTTTGGTTGCAACAATGGGAGAAAAATGTAAACACTTGGGGAAAAGCATGTCAATGGGAATAGCATCACGAAAAGGTTCATCCATAACATGCAATCAATCATCATTCATCGTGTCCACTAATGGGAACATGGTCACATCAACACTCATAATTTTGTCGTTCTTCTCATATGAAGTAGGTGTTGTGGTAGTAGGGGCCTTCAAGTGGCCGACTTGTCCATTTTTATGTAGACATGGGGTGGCATCACCTTCATCCACAATGTACATGTTCTTCTCCATAGGAAGCACCGTATTTAAGAGTGGCATCTCATCATCCATGGAACATAGCACATCATTAGGAAATAGACTAGAGGTAGAGGGTAAGTTGCTAGAATTCTAAATGGCCTCACACGACCTATCAACTACCTCTCGCAACTCATGTGGTGTATCACTCATGCCCTTAAAGTGGATGCACTCAATCTCACATATAGTGGAGTCATTCATCTCACATGCTCTCTTACTCATGTGGGCTAAGTGGCTCTAATGCTCAATGGGAGTGGTATCATCTCATAACGTATGCACACAGGGGTAGGCTCGATATCCTCAACTCCATACGCCTCCTTGGTTGAAGGGAAAATCCCATGCTCAACCTCATCAACCTTATCGCCTCCAAATGTGTGAGTTATAAGATTGGCATCATCACTTGCCTCCATTGCA
This sequence comes from Alopecurus myosuroides, assembly GCA_028641055.1. Classification (NCBI taxonomy): domain Eukaryota; kingdom Viridiplantae; phylum Streptophyta; class Magnoliopsida; order Poales; family Poaceae; genus Alopecurus; species Alopecurus myosuroides. The sequence goes on along the minus strand of CM054057.1, from coordinate 521,380,916 downwards.
GAAGGGAAACTCCCATGCTCGGCTTCTCCACTTGACGCACCATCTTTGTCTCCGCCTTGGAAATCCCACATTTTGTGACCATAGCCCTTTCAAATGGGGCATAAGAGGTCTTCGTCTTGAAGGAGAGTCAAAAGTAGGCTCGTAGCATCATCATCATATATGGGAGGGCCTTCCATCTTGGTGTAGGCCTTCATCTTGACATGTTGGAGCCCTTGTGGTGGTGGAACTTGATGTAGATACCACATGATGTATACTTGTTGGGGGCGCCATGGTGGTCTTGGCCTTGCATGTGTGATCTCGTTTCTTGTGTCTCCGTCTTGAACTTGCTAGACGCTTGGAGATCTTGTCGATGGAGGTCTCGAGATCTTGTAACCGTTGAGAAGTAGCATGTTCGGACTTGTCGAAGGTCGCATCCATGGAAATGAATAGATTCTTCATGCCTTGCACATCGTTAGCCATTGTTGTGGTAGCACTTGAAGGAGACACCTTGGGATGTGCGCCTCGCCTCCATGTTGTGTGTAGGGAAGTCATCGCGCACTTGGAGTGTTGGTGTATCTTGTGTGGGAGCCAACTTGGAGATTGAAGTTTGTTGACGGAGAAGCTTGCGGTGTTCTCACTCTTGACGGGTGGGGTGACATCAAAAGTCATTTGGATGCCTCGGCTTCTTTGCCTTCTTTCTTGGTTTAGCTCTTTCTTGCATAGGGGGGGATGTAGTTCTTGTTGCGCCATCTTGATGTTGAAGGAATTTGACCTTTTTGTCTTTTGGCCTTCTTGTAGCACCATCTTGAGGTTGAAGGGGCTTTGCCTTCTTGTATTGAGTTGGCCTTGGAATGTCCTTGGTGTGCCTTGATGGTTGAACATGTTCAATGACACTTTGCTTGTGGCGTCATTTTGAAGTTGGTGGAACTTGGCCTTCTTTTCTTGTGGGCTCGTTGTGGCGCCGTCTTGAGGTTAAAGGAGGGACATATGATGATCTCGTGGTGACCTCCATGAAGTTTCTCGTTCTTGAGCATGAACCATAGGACATATGATATCTTGGCCCTCGAAGCATGGAGATGTATTTTTGGTGGATGAGCTCCTCCATGTCGGAGTCAAAGTTGTTGTGGTTGGTTCGGTGCTCCACCATGTCATGCTCGGAGTAGGCATAGTCGGTGTAGAGCTTGACGTCGTGGTCATAGTAGTGGTGGTCCACCATGTCATGCTTGTAGTAGTGGTCATCGACCATGTCATGCTCATAGTAGTGGTGCTCCACCATGTCCTCCATTCTTGATGCATCATAGTCGTGGTGGAGGTCTATGTCGTAGTAGAGGTCACCCATGTCATGCTCGTTGTAGTCGTTGTCGTTGTTGTAGTCGTAGTGGTCCATCATGTACTCATCATAGTCATCATGGCCTCCATATGCTCTGCTCTCGCTACACATGGTTACTCACAAGCACAAGTGTATATATAGAGTGGAAAACCTAAGAGCTCAAACTTCACCTTTTAGCAAGTATTTTAACTAGTGGACCATGCCAAGAGAAACCGATAACAAAAAGAATGATGTGACTTGAGTTCGAAAGATCCAAAAACAAGCTCCAAAACACACACACGGCTTATGGGTGGATATGTATGGAAAGTGGAAAGCAAATTGAAAAACCGGAAACCAAGATATTGTAATGGAAAATAGAGAACCAAAATGATCATAAAGCAACAACAAGTCAATCTCCAAAAGATATGGAAACGCACGCACGGAGATAAATGGGACTAATGCAAGCAAAATATGAGCTAAGAAAACAAATAATCCTAGCGAAGACTATAAAGCTCGTGTTGCACAAGTACAAGGAGAGCCACTAGTTCGATTGCAATTTATTAGTGGGCTACAAGATTTGCATAAAATGCACCACCTACTAAATGCATCGGAACAAACGCTCAAACAAATGGACATGTCTAGAGGAAAATTGTAGTGAAGAACGGTCATAATGCACCGGCAAACTTGGACTTGGTCAAGTTGATAACAAAAGTGAATCTCGAAACTACCACTCCATACGTATGTCATTCCATTTTGAATAATAGCACCTAGGGCAACTTTCAAAAACAAGGTTCCCTAACTCGACATTCGCAATAGCATCGGGCCCAACATCGGTCATGCTGCTTTGAAACTCTACGAGGCTCGGCGTAGCTAAGTTGCGGCCCTCACATGAATGCCAAAACGACGACATTGATGTTCAAACCGGTTATACTGATTATCCCGAAACATGTTCCCTCGAAGATTTCCGAGAGATGTGTTGTATATTAATCAAGTTTCACCACTGATCTAGGTATCTTACCCTCTTTTGTAGTACAACTTGCCATATACTCAGAGTGATTCTTCGGACCACCAAACCTAATGGAAACACTATCATTGGCCTTCTAGCTTCAAGCCATCCTTCTTCTCGATATTTTGAGGGGTCAATATTCATAGTTTAAACCAACTTTTTTTTTGAACAATGGAGAGACACCGAAGGGTCTAGATGCATTCATAAAGACACAGCGGTACAGGTACAAGTGCAACAAGGACCCTACAAATCAACCCGAATACAACAAGGTCCTCGTTCTTTATAGAAAGTCCCTGGAATGTGTAAGAAAAACACGATCAAGTCCTCTGTATCCGCCGCCGGATTGGGAGCTCACACCACGGCCATCCTCACCGGAGCCGGGGACGAAACCACTTGGCTTCGGGAAGATGGAGAGCGCCGCTGCAAGCTCAACCTGGTGGGTCCTCCTGCTGGAGGTTGAAGATGAGCTGGCCGTCGCCAGCATCTGAGACCACCCGATGGTCATCATGGTCGGACACCAAACGAGAGGGTGCCGAGAGGGTTCACCAGTTCGCCGCATCATAGCTCCATGGCAGCCACGAGCCTCGTCGCACCAAGCCAACCTCAGCTTCTCCCCTTCGCCCCCATGGCTCCTGGAAGAAGAAAGAAAGGCTTGTACCACAACCAAGACGCACCTGCCGAAGCGCTTATTGAAGGAGCCTACTCTGAAGCTCTCTCCCTCCTGCCTCCACCTCGGAAACAGAGAAGAAAACTGCAGCAGCCACCATCCAGCGCCGCGCAACACCGAGATGGAGAAGCTCGTCACAGCCTTATTTATGGAGATGCCCAGCTCCAACCTCCCTGCTTGCCATAGCTCCTGCCACCGGAGCAAGACAACAAAGAATAGCAGAACCAGGACGCGCCAGATCTGGCCGGGAGGACCTGGCAACCTACCCCAAGACGCCACTACGGGAGCAAGCAAGAATTTAGGAAACGTGGTACTATATACATCTCCGGCGCCTATCCTTAGCCTCGACCGAACGGTATCGCCGCCGGCGGGAGCCTCGGGACGGCCCGGCCTCACTGAGACGACTCTCAACGCTGGCAAGAGGATAGACACAGATTGGTTCTGGGTGTTAGTTTAAACCAACTTCATGGTACTATATCGCCTCTATACTACAGTACATCGTTAGTTCCTTAATCATTTTCATTAATCTTCCAAAACCCATTAAGGTCGTCACTACATACATTTACATTATGTCATCTAAAATCATCTTTTCGTAGGAAACTTTCTAACGTTACGTTTAACAACAAAGTAAGTGGCATATTTTCTAAATTATTTTGGCATGTTGATCTACCCTCCACAAGTCAAAAAGTGTCCTAATTCATGACGCTGACACGAGAAGCGAGCAAATAGTGAACGCATCCCTCGAGCGACCGCAACGAACCAGAGCGACCCCAACATTTCCATCGCCTCCCGACCGACCGCCCGAGAACCTCCGCCGCCGCGCTGCCCCCATGGACCACACCCCTCGCCACGGCGGGGCGCCGCCCTCGCCGTTGTTCTCGCTTCCGCCGAGCCGCCTCCCCCCGGAGGACATACTCTTCTGCATCGACGTCGACGCCGAGGCGCGCTCCGAGATGAAATCCGCCCCGGCTTCCTCCGGCTCCCCCGCCTCCTCCAGCGCCAGCACCGGCGCGACTCCGGTCGCTGCGGCGGCGGATCTGACCGCGGGACCCCGGCCGGCTTGGCCGGCGGTGAAGCGGATGGACGCCGTCAGGCAGGCGCTGTCGCTCTTCGTACACAGCAAGCTCACCATGTGCCCCGACCACCGCTTCGCCTTCGCCTCCCTCGGCGACACCGTCTCCGTGGTATTGCCCCATGTCTCTTCACTTCCCGGTTAGGTAGTATAATCAACTAGATGGGGAGTGCTTCCGTATACACGTCCCCCTGATTTTAAGGTTAACGGTTTCAGTAGAAATGTTTCATGTATATAATTTTTGCATCTCGCTGCAAACCCTTTCGTTGAATGCTGTATAGCCGTATCCATTTGATTGACAGAATTCGAATACATGAATAAATGTGCATGAAAGTTTCCTATCGGCCCCCGAAATTTCCTCCGTAACAATTGATTTGAGTAACAGACTCCGCCTCCCGGGCCCGATGGGTTCCCAGCCAAATTCTTTCAGAATTTTTGGTCTGTTATAAATCATGCTTTGCTTGATCTTTTTAACAATTTTCATGCTGGTAAAGTTAGAATTAGAAGATTTAATTACGGCATTATTACTCTCCTCCCTAAGGGTTAGGGCGCTGATAAGATTCGGTTGTTTAGACTGACTTGTTTGTTATTTTTAAGATTTTGACCAAAGTTATTGATAATAGGGTTATGCCTTTAGCTGATAAGCTTGTTTCTTCAGTTCAATCTGCCTTTATTAGAGGGCGATTTATCTTCGATAGTATGGTTATTTTGCATGAAACTCTCTATCATATTCGTAGGGGTAAGAAATCTGGTGTGGTTTTTAAATCGATTTCGAAAAATCTTATGATAAGATTAACTGGGAATTCATGTTTTCAGTCTTGGATATGAAAGGATTCCCTACTAGTTTTCTGAATTGGACTAAATCAGTTGTTGAGGAGGGTAATGTATGTGTCCTGGTAAATAACAAGTTAGGTCCTTATTTTAAGACTAAGAAGGGTTTACAGCAAGGTGCCCCCCCTTTCTCCCTTATTATTTGACATAGCAGCAGATATGTTGGCTACTCTAATTTCTAGAGTGCAAGATAGTGGTTTATTTAAAGGTTTAGCGTCTGATTTGCTGGATGATGGTGTACCTATTATACAGTATGCCGATGGCACGATATTCTTGCTACAGGATGATGTAGAAAGTGCTCGTAATTTCAAGTTTATTCTGTGCATTTTTTAACAATTAACTCGTTTGAAAATAATTTTTCAAAAAAGTGAACTCAGTTGTTTTGGCTCAGCTGTGAGAGACAGGATGAGTATGCACACATTTTTACTTCCAAGGTTGGTTCTTTCCCCTTTAGATATGTAGGAGTGCCCATGCATTATAAAAAGTTATTAAATAGTGATTGGCATGAGTCTGAAGGAAAAAAATTGAAAAAAAAAAACTGGTTCGTGGCAAGGTAATTTGGTGTCTATTGGTAGTAGATTGGTTCTGGTTGAAACTTGCTTGAGTAATGTTCCTAGCTACATGATGTCTTTTTTTCGAGTTTCGAAAGGTGTTAGTAAGAGATAAGATTTTTGTAGACCGAGGCTCCTCTCGCAAGAGAAGCAAAGTGTAAAAAAATATATCATCTAGTCCGTTGGAAAGATGTTTGTAGACCATGGGGGTTTGGGGGTTACGGATATTCAGGCCAAAAGCACTAGTGTATTGTGTAAATGGCTATGTAAATTTGAGAATGAAGATGGGCAGTGGCAGGAGATGATAAGGGCCAAGTATCTGAAAAAGGGTACTTTGACCCAATGCAAATCATCTCCCTCTCACTCCCATTTCTGGTCTGGCATTATAGAAGTTAAAGATCTTTTGTATAGCTGTTGTCAAAGAATTGTTGGTGATGGCAAGAAAACTAGGTTTTGGGAAGACTATGGATAGGTCACAGGCCCTTATACCTGGTGTTTCCTAGGCATTATAATTTAACGTTTAGTCAAAATATTACTGTCAATTTTGTTTTCACTAAGGGGTGGTCGTGCTTAAAGTTTAGACGTTTTCTTGGGAGGAAACTCTGTTAATGTGGGAGAACCTTAAGAGTGTATGCGCCCTGGTTAGACTGAGCGACTCTCCTGACAGAGTTAAGTGGCTTTTGACTAGATCAGCAGAATTCTCTGTCAAGTCAATGTATACTTATCTAATGGCGAGTAGAGTAGATTTTCCTTATAAATTTCTTTGGGACTTGAAGATTCTGCTAAGAGTCAAAGTTTTCTGCTTGCTAGTGGTGAGGAATAGAGTTCTAACTAGAGATAATCTTAGGAAGAGAGGGTGGGAAGGGACCAAGTTGTGCGAGTTATGTGGAGATAATGAATCTCTGGAACACTTGTTCTTCTCATGCTCCTTAGCCAAATATATTTGGAATGTAGCTTGTGTTTCTTTGAATGTACAATTAAAACCTGAATCTTCCGATGAACTTTATCAGGGATGGTTTGCATCATCCTCTGGTAGAGATGGAAAAGTTCTAATGATAGGGGCGGCTGCTCTTTTTTGGACTGTGTGGAAAACAAGGAATAAATCTTGTTTCCGAAATATCAGGGCAGGGGATCCAACTATCGTTGTGCTTTACTTGTGCCATTTCTTAAACGAATGGGCGATGTTACAGAAAAAACGGACTACGAAAAGTGCTTCAACAGGGAGCAGGTAGGATGGCGAGGGTGGCACACGAAGTATATTGTCATCGACACGGTTGGGCCCCTGACATTTTGAGGCTTTGCGACATGCCAGGATAATTCTACTTCAGCTTGTGTGCTACGAAACAAATCAATTGAAAGCTTGTGTTGAACTCTGTTTTGAGAACTTCTAGATTCTGGTTTCTGGTTCCTGCCTGCGTGCAGCAGTGAATGGCAGCAGATCTGTTTATTCAGTTGTTAGTCGTTCTGCAATAGTTTAGTTTTCCTGTTGTACTGAGATTTGGGGGGTTTGTACTCCAAATCTATGTGTACGTGGACAAAGATGATGTAAGACTGAACTTCTCAATTTCAATAATGAAATTGGGGGCCGTGTGGCCCCTTTTATCGAAAAAATAAGGAACAGCCTCCGCCAAATTTTCACCTACGGATTAGTCTATGCTAGGTTCTTGTTATTCTGTAGTTTCCTTTCAGTTAGTTTATTGCTTAATTCCAGATCTAGTTTCTGTAATGTGGTAACGAACTGAGGGATCGACTTGGTTAATTCTGAATTTATGATTGTAGTTTGATTTGAGCTTTGTGGGTTAATTTCGTATATCGCTTCTACAATTGCTTAATTCCAGATCTAGTTTCTGTAATGTGGTAACGAACTGAGGGATCGACTTGGTTAATTCTGAATTTATGATTGTAGTTTGATTTGAGCTTTGTGGGTTAATTTCGTATATCGCTTCTACAATTGCTTAATTCCAGATCTAGTTTCTGTAATGTGGTAACGAAATGAGGTATCGACTTGGTTAATTCTGAATTTATGATTGTAGTTTGATTTGAGCTTTGTGGGTTAATTTCGTATATCGCTTCTACAACATGATAGTGAACATGGGATTGACTTGGTTAATTCTGAATTTAAGGTAAATAGCGAATTCAGCAATGATTCTGCTTCTGCAATTGAGGTAATTCGGTCCCTGGAGGCTACTGGAGCGCGATATGGGATGGCTGATCTCACTCAGCTCTTTAAGATAGCTTGGGAGGAAGGGAAAAGGGCAGAACTGCAAGGGCGGCTACTTCGTCTGGTAAGCTTGCTGCAAGTTATAACAACAGCTTCAGACTGTCAACTGGCTCTTTACTAACTGCTGGTAACATTTTACGTCTTGCATGTAACGGTAACCAGTCCTGCCACCAGGCAGAATTGGTATTGTTTCTAAGCATCTGTGCAGCCGGTAATTGGCAATTAACTAACAATGGTTTTCCAAAGAATGCTGTGAAATAATGTGTTCCCACGCAAGGGTGTGTAAATCCCGTGCAGGCTAAAGTCATCTTCGTCTTCACTTGACATCTAATGTCCTAACATAACATAAAAAAATCAAACAAAAACTGCCTTAAGTAGCTCTGGTTGACAAACCATTATGGGACTACCTGTGTATATAGGTAGGATACCAACTTGTAGGTACTAAGGTCATCTTGTATACCCACACTAATCCTTCTTCTTTTTTGTTTATCCATGTGCCCAGTAGTGCTTTGTGCACCAGTTGAGCTCACTTGCATTGTTTTTCTCCACCACCTATTATATCATCCTCCTGCTTTAGGCAGAGAATGTTCTGATATCATTCAGAAATTCCCCTTTAAGATGGCTTACCGCGTTCAGTGATATGTATGAAATGCGAGTAAACACCCCTGCAGGTTTAGTGTCATTAGAAGGTTGACAAAAAGATATAAAATATGTTCTTTGTATTGCTTTGTCTGCGTGCTGCTGTTATTTGTTATTTGTGGACTGGGACTCGGTGTTGACTTCGGTGAGGATCGATTATTCCAGGTACTCATCTACTGCCGGTCCTCAACCAGGCCTCAACATCAGTGGCCCATAAAGCAAAAGAATTTCACCATGGACGTGATCTACCTGCACGACAAGCCTACTCCAGATAACTGTCCACAGAAGGTATATGATGTGCTGGTTGATGCCCTCGAGCATGTGAGCCAGTATGAGGGCTACATTCTTGAGAGCGGCCAAGGGCTTGCTCGGGTGCTGTTTCGTCACATGTGCATCCTCTTATCGCATCCCTTGCTGCGCTGCAATCAAGATGACCTTGATATTCCGAAACAAGTTGTGAAGAAAACTGTGGCTGTTGAAGCTGCGCAGAGTGAAGATAGCGCGACGGTCTACACCCAGTAGTTAGGCCTCCTAGCTCAATGGTATTCATGAAGTCTGTTCCGTGCGTTGTAAATGGCTAAGCAGATAAAATTGTTGCACTGCTGTGGCGACTTGGGATGGCATTGAACATGTATTTGCACATCAGTAGAACTCAAATAGCTACTTTATTTTTCGTAAATTGCTTTCTTTGCGTCGCTTCAGGAGTCTTGCTTTTCTTCAGAGCAAACAGAGGGCGATATGCTTGTATCTTTGTCAGTACCGTGGATTACTTTTTAATCTGAGTGGTTTCTTTTTTGGTTGATTCCCGTATTGTACCCCCTCCGTTTCTTTTTACTCAGCATATTAGGTTGAGCGATGCTACACCTACGGAAGAAAACTTACGGAAGATTTTTACGGGATTAGTGGGTGGTTTCAGAGGGTGGGCCCTAATGAAATTCAGGGGGGACGGTAGGAGGCTGAGGACGAATCAGGTGTGAGCACGTCCTTCCGTAAGCAAGTCCGTAGGCCATCTTTCCGTAAGTTTAGAATTACCGTATTAGGTTTGCCCAAAGTAAACTTGCTAAAGCTTGACAAATTTTTTAGGGAAAAATATCAATGTTGGCAATACCAAGTCAATATCATATGATTCATCATGGAATATATTTCATACCCATTTGATATTCCAAATGTTGATATTTTGATCTATTAAACCAATCCAAACGCTCGACTTAAAAGACAATCCTAATACGCGGAGTAAATATAAATGGAGGGAGTACAAAGGGTTCCCTTTGCATACAGAAATGCCATACGACCACTTAGAACCTTGGTGAATCTGGTTATTTGTCAGATACTTTGCTTAAGTTTAACCTGTTTCTCTGGCTATTTGCATTCGGAAATGGTCAATTGGTAAATCACATAAATCTCAAATTCATCTTTGTAAACAACATTTAGGAACAGAAGGAAAGAATTCTAGTACATCACACTGAGGGCCGCATTAACAAACAAAGTGGTTTTGATTTTGTTTGTCCTTCAAATCAAATGCATAGCTTCATATACTTTCTTTCCTGTCTCTAGCCACCATTTTTTTAATTCCTTGAGCTGATGTCGCCGGTTACCGTCCAGGCAAGATGATCCCTTCTTGCCGGTTGCCTCCGGCGATCCATTGCCGTCGCTTATGAACAGCAGGGCATCCACGAGAAGAGGCCGCCCTTGGCGGCTCCTTGCTCCGGCGCCGTTTCCGGTTTGCTGCTCGTCTCTGCCTCGGCCGGCGGCGTATCTGTTGTCGTCGGCGACGACGGCGTTGCTTTGGGCGTCAGCGGCTGCTCGCGAGACTGGTTTTTCTTGGAGCTGGACGCCTTGTCACCAGTCAAACTGCATGTATATATATATATATATGCATCAGAATTGCCGACGATCGAACGTGCATGTGGGACGTAACGTAAAAGGTGAGGTGAATCTCATCGAGGACCGTACTTGGGGAATGCGAAGGAGTAGCTTGGGGCCGCGTCGCCGAGCTCCGGGATGCTATGGAAGGGCGGCGGGGCCGCAGAGGAGGATTTAGGGGTGGCGACGCCGACGGAGCTGTCGCGGGGCGGCGTGGCGATGTCCATGAGCTCCGGGTGCGCGAGGAAGTAGCCGGTGAAGTCGCAGGAGGGCGCGACCTGGAGCGCGAACACCGACTCCGTGGACATCATGCTCCAGTCCTTGCCCGGGTCCGACACGTCGCGCTCGAACACGGACGCCGGGATCCGGCCCTCGTCGTGCGCGCCCTCGGCGCCGAGGACCACGGGCGGCTGCCGGTCCATCATCATCAGCTGTGGCGGCGGCGGCGACGGCGGCGGCGTGCCCTCGTAGGCGAAGGACGAGGACGAGGCGTAGCAGGACGTTGCCCGGACCTCCTCGGCCACGTCGCCGCCCTCCTTGCCCTGGAGCTCGGCGCCGCTACCTTCCCTGAGCCCCAACGCCATGCTCGCTCACGTGCGCCTTCCAATGTGCACCGACGTACGTACGTAGTCCCCGACGGCGGTCGCCGGAGACGATGAGCCCCGGCCGTCCGTTGTGCCGGCTACGACACCCGGTCGGTGGCCTCTCGGCGTCGTCAGACGCCCGCGGCGCCGTTTGTCGGGACCGGGCGATGATCGCGCCCCCACCGTTGTAGATCGTGTCGTCGGTGGAGGCGGTTGATCGATGCAATGTGAGGTGTGGGTTTTTGTGAACGGAATCGTCGGCCGTGCTTGCCAGCCAAATATAAATAGACGAGAGGGCAGGTCGCTAAGTTAAGGTTTTGTGCGAAATTAGCAGCGCTTAATAAGGGCTGGTTCGCGTCGTCGTCGACTCGTAACGATGCACACTCTGGCAGCTGTTGCAATTGCAACGGCGCCATTCTTGTCTAAGCAGGTGATGCAGCTTGCAACGTGTGTTGAATAATTAGGCATAATTTTCACGATTAATTTCAGAATATAAATCATGACGACAGCAGCTATTAACATGTGAAACTCGAACATACTAGATGCAGCAGACAACATGAATAATAGCAACAAGATCTCTCTAAACATATAAACAGTAGACATATTAAACAGACAGATCAGGACACAGATTCCGTTCCGATCGTTTGTAGCGACGTTGTTGATGACAATGTTGGCGATGACGGGTCGGAGTAGACGACGCTTGAGACGACGGTACGCAGCACCGCCTGATTTGTTAGGCAGACGAGCCGTCGTGGAAGCAGCGAGCAGTTGCGCGAAGCGCTTCCCAAAAACCTAATTCGCCCTCTCCCGTACAGGATCACAAAGACGACTGGTTCCGGAGACCTGCTCTCCCATTCCCTGGTGGACGCCGGCGCTCGGGATGGAGTAAACTACGGTGGCGACGCAAGGAACGAGGTGTGGCAAAACCTAAATTGGTTTCGGTGTGTGTACAACGCCCACGGTGCGCGTCTTTTATAGTGCGGTTCGGAAAACCCTAACGCGTGTGACGTGGGAGGCCCACGCCACACGTCCGAGTCTGTTGCAGCACGCGATACGGGAGCGACCCGAACCGCCTCAGCTGTGACGCGTCCGTCACGACTACGAAATCGGTTTTCCAAAACAGCAAAATAAACATAAGTATTGTCTCGGCTCGATTCACGAAACGCGATCGCGACGTGTCGTGTCGTGTCGAGTCGAGTCGAGTCGAGACGAGCGAGCGGCGGAGGAGGAGGAGGAGTGCGCGAGAGGCTCTCTTGTTCTCACTCACATACAATCCCTACAACACTCCACCTTATAAGGTGGTGTGCAGCTCCTCAAACTTCCAATGTGGGACTAAACTTCCCACTCCCACCACTCACTTGTACACATGGGCCATTTTGACATTTCAGGATTTGTCTATTGGGCCACCCACATATGGGCCCAATATTTCAGCACATTTATATGGGCCAGATATTCCAACAATCCCCCACCAGATCTCAAATGCCCATTTGAAGATTTGTCATTCCTCGCTACTTGTTTATATACCAGTGTTTCAGCAGAGACTGTTAAGTTGAACTTCCGCCTAGAGCCTTAAGCTACATCTATCAGCAATTTGAACAATGGACTATGCCTTGAATTGCAAGTTTTGTGCCAATAGATTTTACTCAAAGTCATAACTAGTACTTGGCTGCCTGTAGCCTACCCCGCGGGTGGAGCATATGCGTCGTACTCCGTGGTCTCTTCATGAGTTTACTAGAGATCACCCAAATCTCATAGACTGCGACGTTTACAGTCGGACTCACATAGGTGTGTTCTTTCAAGAATGCTCTGTAGGACAGCATCTTTGCTATAAATAGCCAGCATAAACACATTAAGGCATGTTGCCAACCTACCTTACAGCTCTTTGAGAGTTATGCATCATCACTTAGAGAGGGTTTATCAAATACTCTCCCCAGTCAAACCACTAGCTTGTTCTTCCCAGGTCCTAATTCACGGGATCTCCGATCACATAGGTTGGGTTACCACTATGGTGTAACGCTTACGGGTCTCATACCCATCTCCCTCGATGCACTATCTATCACATTACGTGATAGCCCCTTCATAAAGGGATCTGCCAGGTTTTTGTCTGTTTGAATATACGTAACAGTAATTACTCCGGAGTTTCTCAATTTCCTGACAGACTTCAAACGTCTTTTGACGTGTCTTGATGACTTCGCATTATCCTTATAACTGGTCACCTTGGCAATCACCGTTTGATTGTCACAGTTCATGAGGATAGCCGGTAATGGTTTCTCAACCACCGCCAAGTCCATCAAGAGCTCACGCAGCCATTCTGCCTCAACAGTGGCTGTATCTAAAGCAGTAAGTTCTGCTTCCACGGTTGACCTCGTCAATATGGTTTGTTTACAAGACCTCCATGACACTGCGTCGCCTCCAAGAAGAAATGCATATCCACTAGTGGCGTAGAGTTCATCTACATCTGAGATCCAGTTGGAGTCACTATATCCCTCAAGCACAACAGGGTGCCCTGAATAATGAATCCCATAGCTCATAGTACCATTCAGATAGCGCATGACCCTTTCAACTGCATGCCAATGATCATTACCCGGGTTTGACATGAACCTGCTCAATTTGCTCACAGCAAAAGAGATATCAGGCCTCGTCGCGCTCGCAAGGTACATGAGTGAACCGATTATTTGAGAGTATCTCAATTGATCTTTCGTAATCCTCTTGTTCTTTCGAAGCGTCACACTAGGATCATAAGGTGTTGGAGAAGGCTTGCTATCAATAAAGCGAAAACGGCTCAAGATCTTCTCAACATAGTGTGATTGCATCAACGTAATCCCACTCTCATCCTTAATAAGCTTGATGTTCAGAATTACATCAGTTTCTCCCAGATCTTTCATATCAAAACACTTTGATAGAAAAGACTTGACCTCATTGATCACAATTATGCTTGTACCGAAAATCAGTATGTCGTCAACGTACAAGCATAATATAACACTATCGACCCCACCATGGCGATAGTATACACACCTGTCAGCCTCATTAATGACAAAGCCCGCAGAAGTTAAAGTTCTGTCGAACTTCTCATGCCATTGTTTAGGTGCTTGTTTCAGTCCGTACAAAGATTTTAACAATTTGCACACTTTTCTCTCTTCACCTTTTACCACAAACCCATCAGGCTGATCCATATAAATTTCCTCTTCCAACTCTCCGTTAAGGAAACCTGTCTTTACGTCCATTTGATGAACGATAAGACCATAAGAGGCAGCCAGGGAAAGTAGTACACGAATGGTGGTCAGTCTAGCAACAGGTGAATAGGTGTCAAAGTAATCTTCGCCTTCTCGCTGAGTGTAGCCCTTGGCTACAAGCCGTGCCTTGTACTTCTAAATAGTACCATCAGGCCTTAGCTTCTTCTTGAACACCCACTTACAGCCCACTGGCTTACAACCATAAGGTCGTTCAGATAACTCCCACGTCCCATTAGAAAGAATGGAGTCCATCGCGTTATGGAGAACTTCTTTCCAGTCATCTGCATCCGGAGATGCAAATGCCTCTGCAATAGACGTAGGAGTATTGTCCACAAGGTACACAATGAAATCATCACCAAAGGATTTTTCAATCCTCTGTCTCTTACTCCGTTTAGGAGCTTCATTGTCATCCTTCTCAAGGACGTTCTCATCAAGTGGTTGTTCAGTATGATCACTAGATGTACTAGATTCCGGAATTAATTCAGAAGAAAAATCAGCAAAACTATGCATATCTTTCATAGGAAACATATTCTCAAAAAATGTTGCATCACGAGATTCCATAATAGTATCAACATGCGTATCAGGTACCTGAGATTTAACCACTAGAAATCTATAACCAATGCTACGCTGAGCATAACCTAGAAAGATACAATCCACTATTTTCGGTCCGAGTTTGCGTTTCTTTGGAATTAGAACGTTGACTTTTGCCAAGCATCCCCAAGTACGCAAATAAGAAAGTGATGGTTTTCTCCCAACCCACTCCTCATAAGGGGTTTTCTCTTTATTCTTATTAGGAACTTTATTCAGGACATGACACGAAGTCAACAGAGCCTCCCCCCACCATGCCTTAGATAAACCAGCAGTGTCCAACATGGCGTTCACCAAGTCGGTTAGCGTGCGGTTTTTCCTCTCAGCAATACCATTTGATTGTGGCGAATAGGGAGGCGTCCTCTCGTGAATAATACCGTGTTCCTTACAGAATTCATCAAATACTCTAGAGAAATACTCTCCACCACGATCCGACCTAAAACGCTTGATCTTTCTCTCTAATTGATTTTCAACTTCAGCCTTATAGATTTTAAAGTAGTCTAAAGCCTCATCTTTAGTTTGCAACAAATAAACATAGCAGAATCTAGTAGCATCATCAATGAGTGTCATGAAATATCTCTTCCCACCTTTTGTCAACACACCATTCATCTCGCATAGATCAGAATGTATGAGTTCTAGAGGTGCCAAGTGTCTCTCCTCAGCTGCCGTGTGAGGCTTTCGAGGTTGCTTAGATTGCACACAACTATGGCACTTAGAACCTTTGGCCATGGTGAAATTCGGAATTAAACTTAAACTGGATAGCTGAGACAGTAAACCAAAATTAACATGACATAAACGAGAGTGCCAAACACTAGCATCTGAATCAACATTGCCACAAATATGGTTTACTGACTTATTGCAAAAATCGGAAAGAGAAAAGCGGAACAAGCCTCCGCACTCATAGCCTTTACCAATAAATTGTCCAAATCTCGACACAACTACTTTATTGGACTCAAACACTACTTTAAACCCATCTCTGCAAAGAAGGGAGCCGCTGACGAGATTCTTATTCATAGAAGGGACATGCTGCACGTTCCTCAGCTGCACGATTTTTCCCGAAGTAAACTTCAGATCTACCGTGCCAACACCACGAACAGAAGCATGTGACCCATTCCCCATTAGGACGGAAGAATCCCGTGCGACCTGATAAGAAGTGAACATAGAGATGTCAGCACACACGTGAACATTAGCACCCGTATCAATCCACCAACATGGAGATTGAAAAACTGAAAGTACCATCGGTATATTACCGTACCCATCAGTGTTGCTAGCGGTCACCACGTTGACATTCTTGGATCCTTTCTTCCCTTTCTTGTCTGCACGGTCTGGGCAGTCAACAGAAAAGTGGCCGAGCGCTCCACACGTAAAGCACTCGAGCCCAGCTTTGTTCAGCACCTTCTTCTTATTATTATTCTTAAAGGCAGTAGTGTTCACAGGACCATTGAACTGGGGCTTATAGTTCCCTTTGTTCTTGTTGTTATTCTTGACGTGATAATTTTTCTGCACCATATTGGCACTAGACTGCAAATCACCACCTCTCTCAGTTGTGTCCTTTGCCCGATCTTTCTCCTCAACATCAAGAGACGCTATCAGATTTTCAACTGATATCTCCTGTCTCTTATGTTTGAGAGATGTGGCGAAACTCCTCCATGAAGAAGGCAGTTTTGCAATAATGCATCCAGCCACAAACTTATCAGGAATCACACACTTGAGCAGATCAAGCTCCTTCGCAATGCACTGTATCTCATGAGCCTGTTCGACTACAGAATGGTTATTCACCATCTTGTAGTCGTTAAAGCTCTCCATGATATACAGCTGAAAGATCATCGTCCGTTTTGGTAATTATATGATAACACAACTATTTGATCTAATGTTTGTTCAATAGATGGAAATGCCCAGGTTTAAACAGGTTCACTTATTCTATGGGGCAAATGATCAGTTTATATGAAAAGTGCAAGGAGAAACGAATCCAGGAAAGTGAAATATGCAGGAGCGGAGGCTCCGGTGATTCCACCGGAGGCTCCGCCCAGGATCCGGTGGGGGTCCGGTGGGGGCTCCGCCAAAACCCCGCTCTGGAGCAAATGAGCGGAACCAGGAGCGGAAGCTCCGGTGGAGTTCCGGTGGGCGGAACCTCCGCCAGTTCCACCGGAGGCTCCGCCATCCTCCAACACACGCGCTGCACACAAAAAGGGATCTGGTGGAAGCTCCGCGTAAATGCCCTTCTGTTTGAGGAGAGCGGATGTTCCACCGGAACCTCCGGTGCCTTCCCTTTCCTAGGGTAACTGGGCTCCGGTGGGGGGTCCGGTGGATGCTCCGCTTAACTGCCCTTCTGTTTGGGCAGAGCGGATGTTCCACCGGAGCCTCCGGTGAGCTTCCGGTGGGCGGAACCTCCACAGGTCCCACCGGAACCTCCGCTCAGTATTCCAGCGCAAACTAGCTGTTGCGCTGCGCAACTGTGGAGCGGGCTGAAGACCACCGGAGCCTCCGGTGCCCTGGACTGCAAACGGTCACTTAAATGCAAGGGGTATAAATACCCCTTCCCCCACCTCTTAAATGCTAAGCTTTTCCCATTCTCTCTCCTAGCCATTAATGAAAGCTTCAACCACCTAGATCTCCCACTCCGTCCACCCAAACACTCCCAAACTTGGTGGAGAGCTAGAGGAGACCTAGATCCACACTTCCACCAAAGGAATCGCAAATCCATCCACCACAACCTAGTAGATCTAGAATCCTACTTGAGGCCTAGAAACCTTAGTAGATCTCGTGCTTGTAGTTTCCACCTTGTTGCAAGAAGCTACGGATTGCTTGAGAGCCTCCATCCATCTTGTGGAGTGACCTCAAGTCCTTGTAAAGGTTTGGTCAACGCCTTCAAGTCGACCTCATAGTGGAAACGAGCATCTCCCTCACCGGAGAAGCTCAAGGAGAACAAGGTGTGCACAACCGTGCTATTGAGGAGCGCCTAGGTGGCTCCCCACCTCTCCAACGTAGACGTACTTCTCTTTGAGAAGGAACTACGGTGAACCATATCCTTGTCTCCTTGTTTACACTTGTTGTTTGCTTTACTACCTTACGCTTTACTTCCGTTGCGCATATCGTTTTGTTCACATAGGTTGCTCACCTAGTTGCACATCTAGAGAACCTTACTTTATCTTGCTAAGCCCCACTAAAAGGAAAAGAAAAGAAAAATTGGTAGTCAACCTATTCACCCCCCCCCTCTAGTTGACCATAGTGCACTTTCAATTGGTATCAGAGCCTCGGATCTTACTAAGGGCTTAACCGCCCAAGAGTACAATGGTCGATGAAAATGCCCCCGGAAGTTCTAGTGCGGAAATCTCCAAAATGGCCGACACTATATCTAACCTACAAGATACGGTTGGAGTTCTCCAAACCGAACTATCTAAGGTTAGCTCTAGTGTTAGCTCGGATGTGTCTAGCATGAAGAAAATGATGGAGGCACTGATGGGGAAAACCAAGGAGTCCACGGAACCACCTCTCACTACCAACGATGTTAGCTCGGACGAAGATTCCATTCCGGATATCGACGAGATGGAAGCTAACATCGCTTTAGCTAAGGCGAAAGCCAAAGCAAAAGCCGATAAAAAGGCTAAGGGTGGTGTGAGCTCCGAGGGCTCCAAGTCTCAATCGGCTAACGGTTCGGGGTCTCAATCTAAAGTTCCACCACCTCCCAATTACGACTCTATTCACCCTATTGCCACTATGCCACACATGGTTAATGTTGGAGTTCCTCCCATGCTTAACACTAACGAGTTTTCTTCTTGGAAGTTCGATATGGAGTCTCACATTTCAGGATCTTGCACCGCATTGTGGAGAAGCATTCTATATGGATTTCACCCTCACGATCCGAACAACTTGACTCCAAGAGAGGATGTGGAATTTCAACTCAACAAGACCGCTCTTGTGACTATCCAAAAGGCTCTCCCAAGAGAACATCTTGAACACATTCGCGGTATCAAGACCGCCAAGGAAGCTTGGGATAAGCTTGACTCCTTGTTCCAAGGCAATGCAAGCATCCAATCATCAAAATACGGTGTTGCTCTTGACAAGTCCGAGAACTTTGTCATGCATGAAGATGAGAGTCCCGAGGAGATATATAGAAGAGTGGTCACCCTTGGCAATCAATTAAGGGACTTTGGAAAGGAGGAAATCTCCGATGAGTGGATCAAGAGGAAATTTGTCAAGGCCATAACTCCTTTTGAGAAGAATCTCTCCACTAGCATTCGAACAAGATCCGACTACAACTCACTCAAATCCATTGGTGCCCTTAGTGAGTTCATAGCCATATCTTTGTCTCACAAGAGCGCGGATGATGCTCTTGCTCGCTCAAGAGGCCATGGGAAGTCTCCTAACCTTGCCTTAAAGTCTAAGGCCATGGCCAAGATAGAAGAAGTGGATGATGATGATGATGATGATGATGATGATGAGGACTATGAGGATACATACAAGGGTGCCCACAAATGTATTGCTCTTGCCATGCAAGGGTATTGGAAGAGATGGGAGGCTCACAAGGCCGGTGCCCCTAGACCTTCAAGGAACAAAACCTTTAGGAAGAAAGGGGAGCGTCCAAGGACTTGTTACAATTGTGGAAGTGCGAACCACTTCGTCAAAGAGTGTCCTTTTGAGCCACGAGAAGAGAATGAAGGGAAGCTTGTTCGCAAGGACAAGAACAAATCTCCACAAAACAAGAACCTCGCTAGAAGAGTCCCAAGGGCTCTATATGTTCAAGAGGGCCCAACATTGGAAACATACTACTCCGGAGATGAAGGAGAAGATGAAGTCGTAGGTGTCGCCCACGTCGCCATAGCTACGACTTCCTCTTCATCGGTCTCTCTATTCGAATCTCCCAATGAGAAGGCATCGATCTGACCTACATGTCTCATGGCAAAAGCCACCGCGGTAACATCTTCCACCTCCAAGTCTATTATCACTAGCTCTCCCTCATTATTGGATTGTGTTGAAAACATTGTTGATGATGAGGAGGCCAAGAACCTAGGATCTTGGTTGTGTAGTCTTGAAGGTGAAACTAAAGAAAAAGTAAAAGCTCTCCTAAGGCAACTTGATGATGCCAACTCTCTCATTGATGAGAAGGAGGAGATCATCACGACCTTGGAGAACCATGGCGGTATCCATGAGAATCATGATGACGAACTCGTTAAGGCTCTCGAAAAGGAGAGATCCATGAGAGCTTCTCCTGAAGAGAAACTATCAAGTCTACAAGAGACTTATGCTATTAGTGTTTCTAAGCTTAGAAAAGATAACGAAAAATCTCTTGCCAAGCTTAAGAAAGAACATGCCAAATCTCTTGTTTTACTTAAAGAATTTGAAGAGGAAGAGTTAAAGCTAGGAATAGCGCATGAAAAACTTGTCGAGGAACATGACAAACTAAAAGTGGAGTTTGCATCTCTCAAAGAAATTCATGACAAACTTGCTAAGTCTCGAATCAAGCTTCTAGCTCAACAATCTAATAAGCATGTTGCATCTTCATCAAATAGCATTGTTATTATGCCTACCTCTTCTACTACAACTAACATTGTAGGGAAGGAAAGAATTCTCAATGATGCAATAAGCTCTCAAGGTGTCAAGAAAGGAAAAGAGGGACTTGGCTTTGTTTCCAAGTCAAAGAAGAAATCCAAGAGTGTCACCTCTCCCTCCAAAAATGTTATCTTTGTGAAAGAGGGTGAGGTGCCCAAAGAAAAGGAGACCAACGCCATTATGGGTGGTGATACCTCTAGGGGGGAGCATCACTCATAATGATTTTGCCGGAAAATATAACCCATCTTATGTTCTTATGAAATCTAGAGATGGACATGTTTATGCTAAATACGTTGGTACTTCTTATGGTGATGATTATCATTGGACTATTTGGGTTCCTAAGACCCTTGTGACTAACAAAAGAGGACCCATTGAAGGATGGGTACCTAAATCAAGAAATTGATCTCTTGTAGGGAAACGCTTCCGGAGCACATAGATGGACAGTGGATAGTGGTGCATCCCAACACATGACCGGAAGTCATGACGCAATAAGTAATATTGAACCTCCTCTACCACATCTCAATTGCGTTACAATTGGTGACAAGTCCGAGCTTAAGGTATTGGGACGAGGCAAGGTAGCTATCTCAAATGATTTATCAATTGAGAATGTTCTCCTTGTTGAGTCCCTTGGCTATAACTTGATGTCCGTTCTTCAACTTGCAAATTGTGGTTTTACCTCGTTATTTAATAAAGAGAGTGTGTTGTCACTTGGGAGACTTCTCTTAAAGTAGCCTTTGTTGGGTTTGTCGAGAACGGCATGTATGTAGTGGACTTCTCTAAAGAAGACACGTGTGCCGCGACATGCCTAATGGCTAAAGTTGATGTGGGATGGCTTTGGCATCGCCGACTAGACCACACCAATATGAGAATGTTACATGACCTCCAAAGTGGCAATCACGTTCTAGGACTAACCAAATCTAAGTTTGCTAAAGATCGTGTGTGTAGCTCTTGTACCTTTGGGAAGCAACATGGAGAACAACACTCAACCAAGACAACTATCTCCACCACAAGAATTCTCGAGCTCATTCACTTAGATCTCTTTGGCCCACTATCTTATGATAGCCTCGGAGGAAAGAAGTATTGCTTGGTGATTGTGGATGATTATTCAAGATATTGTTGGGTGTATTTCTTCAAGAGGAAAAGTGAGACTCAAAATAGAGTCATCGAGTTCATCACTCTAGTGGAGCGCCAACACAATGCTACCATCTTGGCCATTCGGAGTGATAATGGCTCGGAGTTCAAGAAATACACCGTTGAGGGTTTTCTTAGTGAAGAAGGCAGTTCTCATCAATATTCCACTCCCTATACCCCTCAACAAAATGGTGTTGCGGAGAGAAAGAACCGGACTTTGATGGATGTGGCTAGGACTATGATTGCGGAGTTCTCTTCTCCTTATAACTTTTGGGCCGAAGCCGTCTCCACCGCTTGTCATGCTACCAATCGGCTCTATCTTCGTAAGATCTTGAACAAGACTCCCTATGAGATTCTCACGGGCAAGAAACCGGATGTATCTTATTTCAAGGTCTTCGGTTGCAAGTGCTTCATTCGCAAGAAAGGAAAACGGTTGTCAAAATTTGAGACTAGATCTTATGAGGGTATCTTTGTTGGCTATGCCACGAATGCTCACGCCTATAGAGTCTACAACAAGTCCACCGGGCAAGTTGAAGAAGCTATAGACGTAGTGTTTGATGAGGACAACGGCTCCCAAGGGGGGCGTATAGATCATGGTGTTGTAGGAGATGCAATTCCTCCCATCGTCATAAGAAGAATGGGGATTGGTGAAATAATTCCCATTGAGGGTTACCGGATGACGGAGGGAGAAGGACTATGCCCCACTCAAGTGGAGCAATTGACTACACCCATTGATGATCAAGCTATCCAACAAGATGCACCAAGCCCTCAAGCTAACTATCAAGGCCAAGCTAATGAACAAGTCCAAGCAACACATCTAAATCATGATCAAGATTCTATTATTGTTGAGAATGCTCAACCTAGTGGTGATTCATCACCCATCTTTGATCAAGGACGAAATGAAGATGGACATGTCTCCGATGAAGAAGGTGATTCTCAATCAATATCCAAGGAATCTTTGGAGGAAATACTAGCTCGTAGAGCAAAGAGAAGGCTAGAGAATCCTTAACGAGCGGGTCATACGGAGGACATGATTCTTGGACAAGTTCGTGGAAGAGTGGTCACTAGAAGGCAATTGGCGGATTTTAGCAAGGCTCGTGCTTTTGTCTCCTTCATTGAACCCAAGAAGGTATATGAAGCTCTCGAAGATCAAGATTGGCTTGAAGCCATGCATGATGAACTCAATAACTTCGAGCGCAACAAAGTGTGGAAATTAGTGCCAAGACCCAAGGATTGCAAAAAATGTCATTGGCACCAAATGGGTGTTCAAGAACAAGCAAGACAAAGATGGCATTGTCATTCGCAACAAGGCAAGATTGGTGGCCCAAGGTTTTTCTCAAGTCGAAGGTATCGATTTCGGTGAAAATTTTGCCCCCGTAGCTCGCCTTGAATCCATTCGTATCTTACTTGCCTATGCATCTCATCATAACTTCAAGTTACAACAAATGGATGTCAAAAGTGCTTTCCTTAATGGTCCCATTAATGAGCTAGTATATGTCAAGCAATCTCCGGGTTTCGAGGATCCCAACCACCCCGATCATGTCTATAAACTTGATAAGGCGCTCTATGGACTTAAACAAGCTCCACGAGTGTGGTATGAGCACCTTAAAGAGTTTCTAGTAGATCGCGGGTTTAATGTTGGTTTAATCGATCCCACCCTCTTTACCAAGACGGTTGGAGGTGACTTGTTCATATGCCAACTCTATGTGGATGACATCATTTTTGGGTCTACTAACACCTTGTTCAATGAGGAGTTTTGCAAGCTTATGACCGATAGGTTTGAGATGTCTATGATGGGAGAGTTGGAATTCTTCCTTGGCTTTGAAGTAAATCAATATTATGAAGGGACTTTCATCAAACAAGCCAAATACACTCAAGACATGCTCAAGAGGTTTAATATGAATGATGCCAAACCTATGAAGACTCCTATGTCCACTACCACTGACTTGAAACCCGACCCCAACGGTAAAGAGGTAGATCAAAAGGTATACCGCTCCATGATTGGCTCTTTGCTCTACCTTTGTGCATCTAGACCCGATATCATGTATAGCGTAGGTAAATGTGCAAGGTTTCAAGCCTCCCCAAGGCAAAGTCATTTGGAAGCTGTGAAACGGATCTTTCGATATCTAGTTCATACCCCAAACTTCGGTCTTTGGTACCCCAAGGGTTCAAGCTTACAGCTCATTGGATACTCGGATGCGGATTATGCGGGAGAGAAGGCGGATAGGAAGTCCACATCCGGGGGTTGTCAATTCCTTGGCCGCTCCTTGGTATGTTGGTCTTCTAAGAAGCAAAATTGCATTGCTCTCTCCACCACTGAGGCCGAGTATATCTCCGCGGCAAGTTGTTGTGCCCAATTGCTATGGATGAGGCAAACCTTGAAGGATTATGGTATTCATTTTGACAAGGTGCCTCTTCTTTGTGACAATGAGAGTGCTATCAAGATCGCCTACAACCCGGTTCTTCATTCCAAGACGAAGCACATTGAGATCCGTCATCATTTCATTCGGGATCATGTTGAGAAAGGTGATATTGATCTCTCATATGTCTCCACAACGGATCAACTTGCCGATATCTTCACGAAGGCCCTTGATGAACCAAGATTTCGAGCTTTGAGGAATGAACTAAATGTCATAGATTCCTCCAACTTCACTTGAAACCTTGCATATCTACCCTCATTATGCATGCTATTAGGATTAGATGTAGGCATGGACATAGGGGGAGCACTACTCAATTCATGAATATGCACTCCTCCTATTATGCGAAAAAATAAATCATCATTGCATATCTAGTCATTTGTGACTTACTGTGCTTAATTGTGAGTAGTAATTTTGGACCCAAGATATATCTTCGCGGTGCCAAGTTACAAACTCAAACATGGTGGCCTCGGCCACCGACCATTGTGTGTGCTTTGGATCTTTCACGCCTATCATATCTCCGTCTTGACAACTCGTGCGGGTCCGGTCTTCTATCTTTTTGTTGCTTCTTGCGGACCCCTTGGAGTAATGTCTCTCGTATATCAGTGACGTTTTTCCAACCCAAGCCTCCTTTGCCCAAACCAATGCTTCCATCGAAATGCTCGTGTTTTTTTAATCTTGGCGCGCGAAAATTTGGTTGAGCGGAGGCTCCTGTGAATCCACCGGAGGTTCCGCTGGTCCTGTCCACCGGAACACCACCGGATGCTCCGCTGACCACAGTGGCTCAGCGGGCCAAAACTTAACTGTTTTGGGACAGGGAGCGGAGGCTCCGGTGCGAACCACCGGAGGTTCCGCTGGTGGGAGCGGAGGCTCCGGTGAATCCACCGGAGGCTCCGCCGGCGGAAAATTTCTGAGGATAAGAGCTGGGCGTGCGGGGGTAAGTGAGATTCACTTTCACTTTTCCCCACCCGCCCCCATCTTCCTCCTCAAGAACCGCCGCCGCCCCAAGATTTTCGCCGCCGGATTCGAGCGCTCCACCGCGGGAAGGCCATCTCCTCGCCTTGGGACGCTCCGGGAACCTTCCCTCCCTCCTTTTTCACCATGGATGTCGCGGGTACATGCTCTCTCTCTCTCTCTCTCATCTAGTTGATGGATGGGATGCATAGGAGTTCATGTGCTTTGCCTCTAGATTCGTGGATTTGGAGTTTTAGGAGTGGGATTTCTCAAGTACAAACCCTAGTAACCTAGGTAAGGCTTGTTAGGCTTGAATCGTTGCGGTTGTTGGGAGTTTTTGCCCTAACCCTAGATTATTCAACCCTAACACCCCGTGTATCTAGGTTTCTTGGTTTTGTGCGTGCCTTACCAACTCGAGCATTACTCTTTGTTCATGATCTTCTTGCTTTCTCTCTTAGATGCTTCCGGTTCCAAGGGAAAAGGGCAACGGTACAAGACCACCGGCCGCCGCAAGCCTCAACCCGTGGATGAGATTCAAGCCGAACTTGACAGCTCTCAAGGCAAGCGCAAGCGCTTCCCGGCTCCCGAGAAGACTTTGCCAAGGAGGAACACCACACCAACCGCCTCCAAGATGTCCGAGGCTATGTTCTTGAAGGAAAGGCGTGCGAATCCATATGTGGTTGCCTGTGATCGTTTGATGCCCCAATTCCGGGGTAAGGATCCACGCTTTCACACCGTCTTCCAAGGGCAGATTTATAGTGAGATTTTGATGAGGAAGCCGAAGGAAAATGTCGTCCCTCAACACGCCATTAGTATTGGGCACATGGAAAGGAATCACAAGTACTTTGGAGAGGCTCTTGAGCTCATTCAAAAGTTTGGTCTTGGTCCCATTATTACTCTTCAACAAGATTTCGACGAAGAGCTTGTTTGTCAGTTTCTTGCCACGGTTCATCTCTCCAATGAGACCGAGCGTAATATGATTTGGATGACTAAGGATAGACAGCTTGACATCACATGGAAAGATGTTGGCATCATTCTTGGTGGCTACCCAGATTTTGGTCCGTTTGCTGAGGGAGAAGAGTTTGCCAACGGATGGTTCCGAGTTCATATCATTAACACCTCCTCACTTCCCAAGGATGGACTTACTCCTCTCTATCATTGGAAGAAATATGTCGTTGGGTTCGTGAAGGGCCTCTATCCCACATATGACATCATGTTGGGCATCTATCGCGAGACCATCAACCCGAAGGCGGGCAATGTGGATGAGATTCAAGGCTTCTTGAAGAACCTTATGCTCCTTACTCACCAACACCGGATGGATGACACTCCACGCAAGATTGATGTGTTGGATTATATTTGGAATGAGTTGTGGTATGCCATTGTCAACCGGAAGAATGCTTGTTTTGGGCCATTCATCATGAAGATCATCCTTGACGTATGGAATAAGAAGTTTCCGAATGAACCTCTTGATGATGCACATTGGATCTCTCACACGGAAAAGAGGCTTCTCATAAAAGATCACACAGAACCCGTTGTGCATCCCACTCCCGCCATCCGCAAGCATAAGTCTAGGCCTCGCATCATTGTTGATGAGGAAGAAGACGAGGGTCCATCTCAACCTCCTCCCTCTAGCAATGCCTTCAAATGGATGGCACGGGCTCTCAAGAAAGTGTTTCGGTTGAACAAGAAAATAGAGCAACATCAATGGGAAGAACACTATGATAAATAACTCAAGAACCGCCACAAAGCTCAAGCTTCTCGTCAACGTCTTCGTGAGGAAGGCCTCTCCATTGAATCCCCGGTTCTTGATAGCATCACCAATTGGGACGATTGGCAAGCAAAGGACTCCAAGGGCAAGCTTATTGAGTGATCCGAGGAAGAAGGAGATGAAGCCACTAGCTCTCACCACCGTGATCCCTCCCCGGCTCCGGAAGCCTCTTCCTCCTCTTCCGAGTGATTTGGGACGTTTGCATCTTGGTCTCTCTCTTTTTGGTATCTTGATGCCAAAGAGGGAGAGATTTATATTAGGAACGGGCATTTGAATGGGTCTCCCTCAAGCTTCTTCATTTTTCATCTTTCATTTGTCTTGAGGGAGTTTGGTTTCTTATCGGATCATTTGGAACTTCGGCTTATCTATCGTGAACTTCGTCATATTATGTTATGTGAACCTCGTATGTCATATTATGTTCGTGTGAACCTCGTTTGATGTTATTTATGTGATATATGTGTGTACTGTGATATTGTTGTCATGTCATTCTTATATATCATGCCTAAATGCTCTCAATATGAAAGGAGCATACCTCTAGGGGGAGCTCCGTTCATATTGTGTTATAATCATACAAATAGTTATGTTGTCATCAATTACCAAAAAGGGGGAGAATGAAAGATCATCGTCCGTTTTGGTAATTATATGATAACACAACTATTTGATCTAATGTTTGTTCAATAGATGGAAATGCCCAGGTTTAAACACGTTCACTTATTCTATGGGGCAAATGATCAGTTTATATGAAAAGTGCAAGGAGAAACGAATCCAGGAAAGTGAAATATGCAGGAGCGGAGGCTCCGGTGATTCCACCGGAGGCTCCGCCCAGGATCCGGTGGGGGTCCGGTGGGGGCTCCGCCAAAACCCCGCTCTGGAGCAAATGAGCGGAACCAGGAGCGGAAGCTCCGGTGGGCGGAACCTCCGCCAGTTCCACCGGAGGCTCCGCCATCCTCCAACACACGCGCTGCACACAAAAAGGGATCCGGTGGAAGCTCCGCGTAAATGCCCTTCTATTTGAGCAGAGCGGATGTTCCACCGGAACCTCCGGTGGACCTCCGGTGCCTTCCCTTTCCTAGGGTAACTGGGCTCCGGTGGGGGGTCCGGTGGATGCTCCGCTTAACTGCCCTTCTGTTTGGGCAGAGCGGATGTTCCACCGGAGCCTCCGGTGAGCTTCCGGTGGGCGGAACCTCCGCAGGTCCCACCGGAACCTCCGCTCAGTATTCCAGCGCAAACTAGCTGTTGCGCTGCGCAACTGTGGAGCGGGCTGAAGACCACCGGAGCCTCCGGTGAAACCACCGGAGCCTCCGGTGCCCTGGACTGCAAACGGTCACTTAAATGCAAGGGGTATAAATACCCCTTCCCCTACCTCTTAAATGCTAAGCTTTTCCCATTCTCTCTCCTAGCCATTAATGAAAGCTTCAACCACCTAGATCTCCCACTCCGTCCACCCAAACACTCCCAAACTTGGTGGAGAGCTAGAGGAGACCTAGATCCACACTTCCACCAAAGGAATCTCAAATCCATCCACCACAACCTAGTAGATCTAGAATATTACTTGAGGCTTAGAAACCTTAGTAGATCTCGTGCTTGTAGTTTCCACCTTGTTGCAAGAAGCTACGGATTGCTTGAGAGCCTCCATCCATCTTGTGGAGTGACCTCAAGTCCTTGTAAAGGTTTGGTCAACGCCTTCAAGTCGACCTCATAGTGGAAACGAGCATCTCTCTCACCGGAGAAGCTCAAGGAGAACAAGGTGTGCACAACCGTGCTATTGAGGAGCGCCTAGGTGGCTCCCCACCTCTCCAACGTAGACGTACTTCTCTTTGAGAAGGAACTACGGTGAATCATATCCTTGTCTCCTTGTTTACACTTGTTGTTTGCTTTACTACCTTACGCTTTACTTCCGTTGCGCATATCGTTTTGTTCACATAGGTTGCTCACCTAGTTGCACATCTAGAGAACCTTACATTATCTTGCTAAGCCCCACTAAAAGGAAAAGAAAAGAAAAATTGGTAGCCAACCTATTCACCACCCCCCCCCCCTCTAGTTGACCAAAGTGCACTTTCAACAGCTCACTGCCAGCATCGGACGCACCGAATTTAGTATTCAGTGCATCCCAGAGCTCCTTAGCGTCTTCGATGTGCATATACATATCGCACAGACGTCCCTCCAGGACACTCAGAATACAGCCTCTGAAATTATTATTGGCTTCCTTGAACTTATTCTGAACCTCGTCAGAACCTCCTTCAGGAAGGCCATTCATAATAATGTCCCACACTTTCATGGACTGGAGCCACAGTTGGCTTCGCAGTTGCCATCTCTTAAAGGTGGTACCATTGAACTTTCCCGGTTTCATTGAATCACTTAAGTGGGCCATAGTCAGTTCAGGAAATTGCCTACAATTAGGTTTTTGAATTGTTGAATAATTAGGCATAATTTCCACGATTAATTCCAGAATATAAATCATGACGACAGCAGCTATTAACATGTGAAACTAGAACATACTAGATGCAGCAGACAACATGAATAATAGCAACACGATCTCTCTAAACATGTAAACAGTAGACATGTTAAACAGACAGATCAGGACACAGATTCCGTACCGATCGTTTGTAGCGACGTTGTTGATGACAACGTTGGCGATGACGGGTCGGAGTAGACGACGCTTGAGGCGACGGTACGCAGCACCGCCTGATTTGTTAGGCAGACGAGCCGTCGTGGAAGCAGCGAGCAGTCGCGCGAAGCGCTTCCCAAAAACCTAATTCTCCCTCTCCCGTACAGGATCACAAAGGCGACTGGTTCCGGAGACCTGCTCTCCCGTTCGCCGGTGGACGCCGGCGCTCGGGATGGAGTAGACTAGGGTGGCGGCGCAAGGAACGAGGTGTGGCAAAACCTAGATTGGTTTCGGTGTGTGTACAGCGCCCACGGTGCGCGTCTTTTATAGTGTGGTTCGGAAAACCCTAACGCGTGTGACGTGGGAGGCCCACGCCACACGTCCGAGTCTGTTGCGGCACGCGATACGGGAGCGACCCGAACCGCCTCAGCTGTGACGCGTCCGTCACGACTACGAAATCGGTTTTCCAAAACAGCAAAATAAGCATAAGTATTGTCTCGGCTCGAGGCTCGATTCATGAAACGCGATCGCGACGTGTCGTGTCGAGTCAAGATGAGCGAGCGGCGGAGGAGGAGGAGGTGTGCGCGAGAGGCTCTCTTGTTCTCACTCACATACAATCCCTACAACACTCCATCTTATAAGGTGGTGTGCAGCTCCTCAAACTTCCAATGTGGGACTAAACTTCCCACTCCCACCACTCACTTGTACACATGGGCCATTTTGAGATTTCAGGATTTGTCTATTGGGCCACCCACATATGGGCCCAATATTTAAGCACACTCATATGGGCCAAATATTCCAACAATCCCCCACCAGATCTCAAATGCCCATTTGAAGATTTTCCATTCCTCGCTACTTTTTTATATACCAGTGTTTCAGCAGAGACTGTTAAGTTGAACTTCCGCCTAGAGCCTTAAGCAACATCTATCAGCAATTTGAACAATGGACTATGCCTTGAATTGCAAATTTTGTGCCAATAGACTTTACTCAAAGTCATAACTAGTACTTGGCTGCCTGTAGCCTACCCCGCGGGTGGAGCATATGCGTCGTACTCCGTGGTCTCTTCATGAGTTTACAAGAGATCACCCAAATCTCATAGACTACGACGTTTACAGTCGGACTCACATAGGTGTGTTTTTTCAAGAATGCTCTGTAGGACAGCATCTTTGCTATAAATAGCCAGCATAAACACATTAAGGCATGTTGCCAACCTGCCTTACAGCTCTTTGAGAGTTATGCATCATCACTTAGAGAGGGTTTATCAAATACTCTCCTCAGTCAAACCACTAGCTTGTTCTTCCCAGGTCCTAATTCACGGGATCTCCGATCACATAGGTTGGGTTACCACTATGGTGTAACGCTTACGGGTCTCATACCCATCTCTCTCGATGCACTATCTATCACATTACGTGATAGTCCCTTCGTAAAGGGATCTGCCAGGTTTTTGTCTGTTTGAATATACGTAACAGTAATTACTCCGGAGTTTCTCAATTTCCTGACAGACTTCAAACGTCTTTTGACGTGTCTTGATGACTTCGCATTATCCTTAGAACTGGTCACCTTGGCAATCACCGTTTGATTGTCACAGTTCATGAGGATAGCCGGTAATGGTTTCTCAACCACCGGCAAGTCCATCAAGAGCTCACGCGGTCATTCTGCCTCAACAGTGGCTGTATCTAAAGCAGTAAGTTCTGCTTCCATGGTTGACCTCGTCAATATGTTTTGTTTACAAGACCTCCATGACACTGCGCCACCTCCAAGAAGAAATGCATATCCACTTGTGGCGTAGAGTTCATCTACATCTGAGATCCAGTTGGAGTCACTATATCCCTCAAGCACAACAGGGTGCCCTGAATAATGTCTCCCATAGCTCATAGTACCATTCAGATAGCGCATGACCCTTTCAAGTGCATGCCAATGATCATTACCCGGGTTTGACATGAACCTGCTCAATTTGCTCACAGCAAAAGAGATATCAGGCCTCGTCGCGCTCGCAAGGTACATGAGTGAACCGATTATTTGAGAGTATCTCAATTGATCTTTCGTAATCCTCTTGTTCTTTCGAAGCGTCACACTAGGATCATAAGGTGTTGGAGAAGGCTTGCTATCAATAAAGCGAAAACGGCTCAAGATCTTCTCAACATAGTGTGATTGCGTCAACGTAATCCCACTCTCATCCTTAATAAGCTTGATGTTCAGAATTACATCAGCTTCTCCCAGATCTTTCATATCAAAACACTTTGATAGAAAAGACTTGACCTCATTGATCACAATTATGCTTGTACCGAAAATCAGTATGTCGTCAACGTACAAGCATAATATAACACTATCGCCCCCACCATGGCGATGGTATACACACATGTCAGCCTCATTAATGACAAAGCCCGCAGAAGTTAAAGTTCTGTCGAACTTCTCATGCCATTGCTTAGGTGCTTGTTTCAGTCCGTACAAAGATTTTAACAATTTGCACACCTTTCTCTCTTCACCTTTTACCACAAACCCATCAGGCTGATCCATATAAATTTCCTCTTCCAACTCTCCGTTAAGGAAAGCTGTCTTTACGTCCATTTGATGAACGATAAGACCATAAGAGGCAGCCAGGGAAAGTAGTACACGAATGGTGGTCAGTCTAGCAACAGGTGAATAGGTGTCAAAGTAATCTTCGCCTTCTCGCTGAGTGTAGCCCTTGGCTATAAGCCGTGCCTTGTACTTCTCAATAGTACCATCAGGCCTTAGCTTCTTCTTGAACACCCACTTACAGCCCACTGGCTTACAACCATAAGGTCGTTCAGATAACTCCCACGTCCCATTAGAAAGAATGGAGTCCATCTCGTTATGGACAGCTTCTTTCCAGTCATCTGCATCTGGAGATGCAAATGCCTCTGCAATAGACGTAGGAGTATTATCCACAAGGTACACAATGAAATCATCACCAAAGGATTTTTCAATCCTCTGTCTCTTACTCCGTTTAGGAGCTTCATTGTCATCCTTCTCAAGGACGTTCTCATCATGTGGTTGTTCAGTATGATCACTAGATGTACTAGATTCCGGAATTAATTCAGAAGAAAAATCAGCAAAACTATGCATATCTTTCATAGGAAATATATTCTCAAAAAATGTTGCATCACGAGATTCCATAATAGTATCAACATGCATATCAGGTACCTCAGATTTAACCACTAGAAATCTATAACCAATGCTACGCTGAGCATAACCTAGAAAGATACAATCCACTGTTTTCGGTCCGAGTTTGCGTTTCTTTGGAATTGGAACGTTGACTTTTGCCAAGCATCCCCAAGTACGCAAATAAGAAAGTGATGGTTTTCTCCCAACCCACTCCTCATAAGGGGTTTTCTCTTTATTCTTGTTAGGAACTTTATTCAGGACATGACACAAAGTCAACAGAGCCTCCCCCCACCATGCCTTAGATAAACCAGCAGTGTCCAACATGGCGTTCACCAAGTCGGTCAGCGTGCGGTTTTTCCTCTCGGCAATTCCGTTTGATTGTGGCGAATAGGGAGGCGTCCTCTCGTGAATAATACCGTGTTCCTCACAGAATTCATCAAATATTTTAGAGAAATACTCTCCACCACGATCCGACCTAAAACGCTTGATCTTTCTCTCTAATTGATTTTCAACTTCAGCCTTGTAGATTTTAAAGTAGTCTAAAGCCTCATCTTTAGTTTGCAACAAATAAACATAGCAGAATCTAGTAGCATCATCAATGAGTGTCATGAAATATCTCTTTCCACCTTTTGTCAACACACCATTCATCTCGCATAGATCAGAATGTATGAGTTCTAGAGGTGCCAAGTGTCTCTCCTCAGCTGACGTGTGAGGCTTTCGAGGTTGCTTAGATTGCACACAACTATGGCACTTAGAACCTTTGGCAATGGTGAAGTTCGGAATTAAACTTAAACTGGATAGCCGAGACAGTAAACCAAAATTAACATGACATAAACGAGAGTGCCAAACACTAGCATCTGAATCAACATTGCCACAAATATGGTTTACTGACTTATTGCAAAAATCGGAAAGAGAAAAACGGAACAAGTCTCCGCACTCATAGCCTTTAAAAATAAATTGTCCAAATCTCGACACAACTACTTTATTGGACTCAAACACTACTTTAAACCCATCTCTGCAAAGAAGGGAGCCGCTGACGAGATTCTTATTCATAGAAGGGACATGCTGCACGTTCCTCAGCTGCACGATCTTTCCCGGAGTAAACTTCAGATCTACCGTGCCAACACCACGAACAGAAACATGTGACCCATTCCCCATTAGGACGGAAGAATCCCGTGCGACCTGATAAGAAGTGAACATAGAGATGTCAGCACACACGTGAACATTAGCACCCGTATCAATCCACCAACATGGAGATTGAAAAACTGAAAGTACCATCGGTATATTACCGTACCCATCAGTGTTGCTAGCGGTCACCACGTTGACATTCTTGGAGCCTTTCTTCCCTTTCTTGTCTACACGGTCTGGGCAGTCAACAGAAAAGTGGCCGAGCGCTGCACACGTAAAGCACTCGAGCCCAGCTTTGTTCAGCACCTTCTTCTTCTTATTATTCTTAAAGGCAGTAGTGTTCACAGGACCATTGAACTGGGGCTTATAGTTCCCTTTGTTCTTGCTGTTATTCTTGACGTGATGATTTTTCTGCACCATATTGGCACTAGACTGCAAATCACCACCTCTCTCAGTTGTGTCCTTCGCCCGAGGTTTCTCCTCAACATCAAGAGACGCTATCAGATTTTCAACTGATATCTCCTGTCTCTTATGTTTGAGAGATGTGGCGAAACTACTTATCAGGAATCACACACTTGAGCAGATCAAGCTCCTTCGCAATGCACTGTATCTCATGAGTCTGTTCGACTACAGAACGGTTATTCACCATCTTGTAGTCGTTAAAGCTCTCCATGATATACAGATCACTGCCAGCATCGGACGCACCGAATTTAGTATTCAGTGCATCCCAGAGATCCTTAGCGTCTTCGATGTGCATATACACATCGCACAGACGTCCCTCCAGGACACTCAGAATACAGCCTCTGAAATTATTATTGGCTTCCTTGAACTTATTCTGAACCTCGTCGGAAGCTCCTTCAGGAAGGCCATTCATAATAATGTCCCACACTTTCATGGACTGGAGCCACAGTTGGCTTTGCAGTTGCCATCTCTTAAAGGTGGTACCATTGAACTTTTCCGGTTTCATTGAATCACTTAAGTGGGCCATAGTCAGTTCAGGAAATTGCCTACAATTAGGTTTTTGGATTGTTGAATAATTAGGCATAATTTTCACGATTAATTTCAGAATATAAATCATGACGACAGCAGCTATTAACATGTGAAACTCGAACATACTAGATGCAGCAGACAACATGAATAATAGCAACACGATCTCTCTAAACATGTAAACAGTAGACATGTTAAACAGACAGATCAGGACACAGATTCCGTACCGATCGTTTGTAGCGACGTTGTTGATGACAACGTTGGCGATGACGGGTCGGAGTAGACGACGCTTGAGACGACGGTACGCAGCACCGCCTGATTTGTTAGGCAGACGAGCCGTCGTGGAAGCAGCGAGCAGTCGCGCGAAGCGTTTCCCAAAAACCTAATTCGCCCTCTCCCGTACAGGATCACAAAGACGACTGGTTCCGGAGACCTGCTGACGAGCCGTCGTGGAAGCAGCGAGCAGTCGCGCGAAGCGCTTCCCAAAAACCTAATTCGCCCTCTCCCGTACAGGATCACAAAGACGACTGGTTCCGGAGACCTTCTCTCCCGTTCGCCGGCGGACGCCGGCGCTCGGGATGGAGTAGACTACGGTGGCGGCGCAAGGAACGAGGTGTGGCAAAATCTAGATTAGTTTCGGTGTGTGTACAGCGCCCACGGTGCGCGTCTTTTATAGTGCGGTTCGGAAAACCCTAACGCGTGTGACGTGGGAGGCCCACGCCACACGTCAGAGTCTGTTGCAGCACGCGATACGGGAGCGACCCGAACCGCCTCAGCTGTGACGCGTCCGTCACGATTACGAAATCGGTTTTCCAAAACAGCAAAATAAACATAAGTATTGTCTCGGCTCGATTCACGAAACGCGATCGCGACGTGTCGAGTCGAGTCGAGACGAGCGATCGGCGGGGGAGGAGGAGGAGTGCGCGAGAGGCTCTCTTGTTCTCACTCACATACAATCCCTACAACACTCTACCTTATAAGGTGGTGTGCAGCTCCTCAAACTTCCAATGTGGGACTAAACTTTCCCACTTCCACCACTCACTTGTACACATGGGCCATTTTGAGATTCCATGATTTGTCTATTGGGTCACCCACATATGGGCCCAATATTTCAGCACACTCATATGGGCCAAATATTCCAACAATGTGCACAGCGCTCAAGAAACGACCCAAAACCACACGTGCGTGCAAGCGGGTTCAGTTCATACGGGCTGACAATGCCCTAATCATAGCACCTCTTTGCAGCTCCAAAACAACACGGAGATGATCTGCAGTGCTGGGTTCT
Organism: Alopecurus myosuroides; assembly: GCA_028641055.1. Classification (NCBI taxonomy): domain Eukaryota; kingdom Viridiplantae; phylum Streptophyta; class Magnoliopsida; order Poales; family Poaceae; genus Alopecurus; species Alopecurus myosuroides. The sequence goes on along the minus strand of CM054057.1, from coordinate 521,345,419 downwards.
GCATCTTCAGATACTTGTAAAAAACAGACGGCATGTTAGTGTGTAAGGACCCATTGCAAAGAAACAGGGGGAGGAGGATGGATAGATATTTTGGTTTTCTACTTATGATAGTTTTTACTATTATCAAGCATAGAACAAGAACATAAACTGTCCAGTTAACTGTACATTTGAAGAGAATCAGTGTCCACAAAGGATGTGGACATCCATTGCAACATCAACAAAGTTGATTGGTTGAAGCTATAGATTTGTTCACCATTTCTCTCATGTAGGACCAGGATAAATGGATAATAAGCTTGAACAGCACTATCAAAATATACGATCACTAACTGTTCCGTGCTCTCGGGTAAACAAGCTCATAGCAATCACTTGCGAAACAAAAGGCAAGGGGAAGATGAATAGCATGAAAAGGCTGGTTTTCAAATTTCTGCACCTTTAAATAGCACTGCCAGTGGAGTTATGAACAGAAAAATGGATTCTGAAATTTCTCATCCATGCCTCGAGTTAAAGGAGTGCTGATTGTTCACTATATACATGTATATATCTCAAAAGAACTGCTACTGCAAAGAAGCACTTGTGGCACAGCAAAGACCAACAAAAGTGGATACAAGAAGACAGTGCTCATGTGCATCGTTGAAGACTAGAGGCCTTCACCTTGGTGATATCAAAGGCAATATGATACAGCTCCGTGCCCCATTTGCCGGGCGGTCGTTTCAGCAGAGCAGGAATCCCCTTCCTCTCCTTCTCAACCTGCCCAGAAGCTCTCGTGCTCTGGGATTCCCACAGGCAGAAGATGTACTGACAATTAACCATTTAACCTTACATGGGTTTGTACGGTGTCGTGAACTGAGGGTGACCTGAATTTACCTGACATGGGTTTCGCATTCCAGATAATTCGCAATAATATGCAATCACTAACTGTTCCCTGCTCTCGGATAAATACTACCTTAGTCACTCCAGATTTTCTGACTTGCAACAGCAAAGTCAGAGAAGCTACACTGCCTGAATTTTTTTTACAAAATAGGGGTTTCCCCGTTCCGTTCTCCGAATGAAACAGCCCAAAGCGCAGAATCAGCTTACAAAGCATCCAAGCTCCAGCTGAGTACAAGAGCTATGAATCAGGTTTTTAAGGTAGAAACATCCTCCAAATTAATTATTACAGGTTCAAGCCTTCAGCTGAAACTTTGGAGAGGCACAATCAGGGCGACACTGCCCAGCTGGTGTAGGTGGCAAGGTTGTGACGTCTCTCAGCATCAGTCAGGGAAGGCAAAAGGAGCTTCAGGCAATTCTGAGCAGCTACCAGCGAGTACGCTCCAGGATCCTGATCCCGTGATCGAGGAGCAGCAGCGATTTTCAGAGCAGACTCTATCGAATAAGCAGTTTGATCATCTCTGTCCATACAACCTTCATGCTTGTCCAAAATGAGCCCTGAAAAAAGAAAGAATTGCGAGTATTCCATAAGCTTTATAAGGCAGCCAAGGTAAAGATATTGCAAGTACCATCCTTCTCAAAGTTCCACAAAGAACAAACGGATTCAAAATCAGTAGCAGGTTTTTGAATGATGCTAGACACAACAGACCAACAGTTTCGAGCAACCACACAATCAAAAAATAGATGTGCCATCGTCTCAGTTTCAGCACAAAAGACACGGGTCAAGTCTTGGACATGTCGACGTTTCCATAAATTGTCCCTAGCAAGCAGTCTGTTGTGAATGAGCAACATAGAAGTTAGATCTGTATTGGGACAGGAATAGGAATCTTCCAAATGTGCTGAGAATGTACAATGCCTGAATGCATGTCTTAAATCTGTAAAAAAAAACTGAAAATGTGACAACGGAAGATAACATGACACAATTGACTGACAATTGCCCTTCAAGCACCAATGATTGGGCATATAAATCGGCAAGGTGTTCAGCCTTGGTGAGCAAGATCTTAGTCCACTGATGTGTTGTTGGCTCCCTAAATGTGAATGACGCAACAACCAACTCTACAGAGAACTTGCATCTGCCACCTCTTTAAACTGCAGCAAATCGACAGCAACCAAGAAAAGATTCAGATTCACTTTGAACAGAGCAAAAGACCCAAGTTAAGATCAAATCCATGTCCAAACAGCATGCAAGCAAGAAATTTACACTGAAGGCAAAATCACCAGATCCACCGGATCATGCATTATTCCATGCCATCACAGAAACAGCATGCGAACACAACAAAGCAGAATAATACTGAACAGACATTGACAACAGATGGCAAAATTAGGATAGAATGCAGCCCTGCATTTCCAGTTCAGCATCATATCAACTCTGTAAAAGTGCCAACGGAAGATAACACGCAGAAATTGGGTAAAGTAGCAAACAAATGTTCAGGTCTGTCCCCTGCAACTAAACATCTACAAAGACAACACAGCCTAAAATACAGTAGTGACAGAACAAGAGGCACAAACGGAAATCAACAGCAACACCATGTAAATTTCCGGGCAGAGACAAGCAGCAGCAAATTTATGCAGGAAACAGACACGGGATTTTCAGCAAACGGTGACATTGCATTTCCATTTCATTCATTTCAGAATCATACTACATAGGGACAGGGACCCCGACAAGAAGGGACGACGCATCATATCAACACCACAAACAGACGCACGCAAGGCATTCGACCAGTGATCCGAAAACCTAGGCCCTCTCCCCACGGATGCGGCGGGCGAGCTGGATGTCCTTGGGCATGATGGTGACGCGCTTGGCGTGGATGGCGCAGAGGTTGGTGTCCTCGAAGAGCCCGACGAGGTAGGCCTCGGCGGCCTCCTGCAGCGCGGAGACGGCGGAGCTCTGGAAGCGGAGGTCGGTCTTGAAGTCCTGGGCGATCTCGCGGACGAGGCGCTGGAAGGGGAGCTTGCGGATGAGCAGCTCGGTGCTCTTCTGGTACTTGCGGATCTCGCGGAGCGCGACGGTGCCGGGGCGGAAGCGGTGGGGCTTCTTCACTCCGCCGGTGGCCGGGGCGGACTTGCGCGCCGCCTTGGTCGCCAGCTGCTTCCTCGGGGCCTTGCCGCCGGTGGACTTGCGGGCGGTCTGCTTGGTGCGGGCCATCGGATCGGGCGAGTGGAGAGGGGAGGAGGGGAGAGTTTGGTGGCTTCGCTCGCTGGTGTGGGATCTGAGTTTGGGTGGAGTGGGATGCGGGCGGCGGGGAGCTTAAATAGGGAAAGGAGAGGTGGGCGTGCCGGCGGGGAGAGTGAAAATTTGGGGGAGAAGGCGCGGGAGGATTGGACTGCGGGAGGGAGATGAACCTCGCAGCGTCGGATCGGCCGGAGATGGACGGATGGGATGGGGTTTCGGGGTGAGCACGCGGATCGTGGGGGGCGCGATCCGTGGGGGTGGGGGTGGGGGTTGGTGGGATTTGGCTGCGCTCCGTGTGGTTTAGGCCGATCCGTCGATACGGTGTTCCCGCCTTGTGATTGGCTCCCTCGTTCTGGTGGGACCACGTGAGAAGGTGGCGATGGAATGCATCCTGACCCTGCGGGGGAATCACATGTGGGTCCGTGTAATCTGGGCCTACGGGATTTTCTCCCAGAAAAATGTTTCGCTCGCAGCTTGCTCCGCTCCCCCCGCACCATCCCCCGATCCTTCCCTCCCTCCCCTCCCACGCGGATCCTGTGGAGAGGCTTGCCGGCGAGGTTTCGGAGACCAGCAGGGAGTTGGTCGATGACCTGGGAGGAGGGGATCGAGATGAAGCTTGGGAGGCGGAGCTGCGGGGACTTTCTGATGCGGATCTAGATCGGCTCGTTGCGGAGGGATCGGAGTTGGTCAAGCGGGCGGAGGCGGCGAAGGGATCTCGACCGACGTGGAGGTGGTGCGCCTCCTATCAGGTTAGATCGCCGGGGTCGTTGACTTTCGCTGGTTCCATCTCAGTTTTCTCAGGGGGACGGATCGTGCTGGAGAATGAGCACGATGTCATTGTGGATGCTCGGGTGTTTGCGGAGGGAGAGTCGATCGCGATTGGTGATGTGGTTCAGTTTCCGTTCTACCGGGCGGTCGTGGGTGCTGTTAGGGGATCGCCGCTACCACCGGAGAAGCCGGAGTCGGAGGTGGTGGGTGGAAAGGCACCACCATCTCCCTCGCCGGTGCCAGAGAAGACGGAGTCTCTGCAGCCAGTGCGCACAGCCAGTACGGTGGTTGCGGGCACCGATTTGCAGTCGGCTCCTCTGCGGGCGCCTACATCGGAGATCGCTGTCGAGGAGGGAGCTTCGAAGGAAGCAAGGAGGGCGGCAATTTTGCAGCACGGAAGGATTAGGGTCAGGTCGGGGACCTCGAGCTCTCACCGTTCGTCGGGTCTTCCCCTCTCGGTGGACAGGGGTGCTGGAGTGATCTCGAAGCCGTCTACAACCTTTCTCCAGCGAATCAGAAGGGAATCGTTCGGAGAGAAGGATGCACGGGCGGCGAGCTCGTCGGCGACGGTCCTGGCGGCGGGGAGCTCCCCACGGCAATCAGGTGGTGTTAGCAAGGCCTTTGTGACAGGGGATGGAGCTAGTGGGCTGGGCCCGCAGACGGGCCGGCTGCCTACGGTGGAACAAGCGAATCGTTTTTCGGGGGGCACAGAGTGGAATGGGGAGCCCAAGACCATAGCAGAGTGGGCCGCGGCAGCGGATATAAAAGGCGCCTGGGTCTGGGTCACGAAGCGCTCCCCACTCTCGTCCTCCTCGTTAGGGTTCTTAGCCTCCAGAGAGGAAGTTAGGAGGTTTGGCGGCGGCGCGAGGAGAGTGACGCGCACGTCGGAGCGCAGGATTGACGGCCGATCTTTCGCGCAGGTGGTGGCTGGCATGTACCGCCAGGAGCGAGACGGGCGTTTCCCTCCGAAGAGGGGGGGAGACTACCGGGAGGAGTACCGCGGATCTGAACTCGCGCACAGGGACAAGCGGTTTCATGGAGAGAGGAGTGAGCAAGATCAAAGAGAGATGAGGCCAGGAGGAGATTTCCGTGGACGCGAAGGGGCGTTCCAGCACAGGGCGGGAGGCAGATCTGGTGCTCCTCCTCCTAGATCCGGCCCTCTGCGTGGAGGCGGGGGTGCGGGGGGGGCAGATCTGAGGAAGGAACTTGAGCTGAGGGAGCTGGCACTGAAGAACAATGAGAGGTTGGGCTCGAGCAGTTCGAGGGAGGGCAGATCTACGGTTGATGATGAGGCACAGGCCAAGAAGGTTCCATACTGCCACAAATGCACGAAGCCAGGCCACTTCCAGCGTGACTGCACGGCTCCACCAACCTGCTACACTTGTAAGAAACCTGGTCACGTTGCTTCAGAGTGCACAGAGGGTAGGCCTCGACCAATGATTAAGATCTGCGGGAGTGGTCCTGAGATGTTTTATAGTTTAAGGCTGCAGATTCCGGATGATCTCTGTGTGCCCACTACGGTGACGGGGATTCTCAAGGTGGTCGAGGGGGATGGTGATGAGGATGCGGTTCTGCTAGAACTGACAGAGCTTTTTGATAGGAAGTGGACTTGGCGCCTCAAATGCATTGGTAAACAGGAGTTCCTCATTGAGTTTCCTGATGCGGCTAGTAGAAGGGAGGTAACAAAATTTGTCAATGGGTTTCGCTTTGTCTCAAACGAGTCCATTTTTGCTCGGGTGACGGAATCAATCAGAGAATTTGAAGCTTTCGGTTTGCTTGATATCACCTGGGCTAAGATTTATGACCTGCCGCAGTGGGCACGCTTTGAAGACGCTATATGGGAGCTAGCCTACATGGTTGGGGAGCCTAGGGAGATTGACAAGGCCTCGATCCCGGGCACCGCGCCAGTTAGGGTGAAGGTGGCTTGCAAAAACAAGCAAAAGCTGGATGGAAACTATAATGTATACATCAATGGAAGGGGTTTCAGGTTGGAATGGGAAGTGGAGAGGGATTCGGACTCAAATTCTTCTCCTCCTGCTCCCTTCAGTGACAAAGACGATGATGATGCAGAAGATGAGGGCTCCCAGTCCGAGGAGGGGCGGGAGACTCGTTCCAAGAAGAAATATGATGCAAAGTGGGCAGGGGATAAAGAAGAGGACAAGGGACTTTCAGGGTCAGGCGCGCAGGGGCACAAGAGAGGCTCGCAACAGGACTCGCAGGAGTCACCGCGAGACGAAGAAGTTGTGAGTCCAGGGGCTGAGGAGGAGGGGGACTGAAAGATGCAGACAGCGAAAGCAACAATGGTGGCAGTTTTGAAACGGAACGAGCCCAAAGGGAACTGGAGCTGGACAATCTCAAGAGTGTTACGGGACAGCTGCTGTTGGAATACAAGAATGAAAATGTTTCCTTGAAGGAATCCGACAAAGGGGGTCTGGAGAAGCCACTAGCTCCGCTTCCGGTGGCTTTCGCTTTCCCAGATCAAAAGAACAAAAGCGAGGAGGAAGGCTGGTCGCTGGTTGCTCATGACAACAAGAAGAAGAAGGGTATGGAGCTGAAGATTAAAGACCCGGTTGCGGGGAGACACAGCGACCGCTTGTCAAAGAAGGATACAGGGTTGTCTATCCCAGAGAAGGCGGAGCAGCGGGCAAGACAGAAGAATGATATTTCAGGTACGAATAACTCATTTCACATTCTAAATTCAGTACCGAATGACAGGTTGGCTAATTTGGCTAGAGATTGTGATATTGTTCTGGGGGACTCTGAAAAAAACATTAACCTGCAACTAAACATCTTCAAAGCCAAAGAGATGGCGGAAGCAATTCTTGCGGCGGCAAGAGCTAAGATTACTAGGGGGTCGGAGAAAGAAAGCGAGGTTTGTCAGGGGGGGGCTGCAGTCGAGGAGGAGGTGGAGGTAGAAGGGGACGGAGGGGCAGAGGAGGATTTCCCTACGCCTGAGTCCCCTTTGCGGAAGCTGGAGCTGGAGGCGGAGGTTTACACACGTCGTAGGACGGTGTCACCAAAAAGCAAAGGCGGCTTGAACCCTTCTCGCAGTGGAGGGGGTTCGAGTAGGAAGAAGTCCAGAAACACCCGGAAGGGGTGTGGGAAGCAGAGGAGGCCGAGATGACAGTCCTTTTTTATAACATGAGGGGGATGGGGGGGCGGGGGAGGAGACAACAAGTGGGGGATTTCGTTAGGCAGTACAAGGTAGATATTCTGTGTCTGCAGGAAACAATAAAAACAAAACTGTCTTGGAAGGACATGCGAGACGTGGGAGGTAATTTTAGTTATGATTGGAACATTAAGCCCGTAGAGGGGCATTCCGGTGGATTGGCGCTTGCGGTCAGAACAGACAAGTTCGATGTTATTAGTAGAGAAGTTGGAGATTTCTTTGTCAGCTCGGTTGTGCGAGATCTAACAAAGGATCAATGCTGGGAGGTTATTAACATTTATGGGCCAGTGGCGTTGGATAGGAAAGATGCCTTCCTCGCTGAGCTTACGGACAAAGTTCTGAGAGCACAGGTTCCTGTGTGTTTGGGGGGGGGATTTCAACTTGATTAGGTTCGATGATGAGAAGAATCAAGGCGCCTTGCACAGGGGGCTCATGTTTAAGTTCAATGTGATGATATATCTGCTCCAGCTTAAGGAATTGCGTCGAAGTGGATGTAAGTTCACCTGGACTAATAAGCAACCTAATCCTACAATGGAGGTGTTAGACAGGATCCTGGTGTCCTTGTCTTGGGAGACATTGTACCCGCTGTCGCTGGTTTCGTCGCCTACGAGGGTTGGTTCCGATCACTGCCCCATCATTGTTGACCTAGGGGAGGCTCAGGTTCCAAGATCGAGTTTGTTCCGGGTAGAGTCAGCTTGGTTTACGCGTCCCGGCTTTGTGTGAATGGTTAAGGCGAAGTGGCCGGTGAGGGTTCAAAGCCAGGTTCTCGATTACTGGAAAGTTCAACAGGTGCAGTTGCGGAAGCTGTTGAGAGGTTGGTCTCGCAACGACAAAGGGGAGTTTGCCGTAACTAAAAAGAACTTGCTAGCTCAACTTAAAGAGCTAGATGATCTAGGGGATCTTAGTCGGTTGACGGAGGAGGACTGGAAGGCCAGATACAAGATTGAGGAACATTTGTCAGCAGTCTATGCAGAAGAGGAGAGATACTGGCATGCCAGAGGGGGTGAGAATTGGTTGATTAATGGCGACAATAATACTGCGTTCTTCCATTCGGTGGCGAATGGGCGCCGGAGGAAAACGACCATCCTTGTGTTGGAGGATGAAGGTATTCCTATGGAGGATGCAAACCAAATAAGGGTGCACGTAAATGACTTTTACCGCGGGTTGTTTGGCCCAGAACCCTGTTCGAAAGTTAAGCTAGCTCCTTCATTCTGGGATGCCACTAGAAAAGTGTCTCCCGAGGAAAATGTCAGGTTGAGTGGTCCGTTCTCGATGGAGGAGATTGAATTGGCATTGAAAGCAATGAAAACGAACACTGCCCCAGGTCCTGATGGCTTTTCGGTGCAGTTCTATAGAGAGCTGTGGCCGTTGGTCAAGGATAGTATAAAAGAGATGTTTGATAGTCTACACGCTGGTGCTCTCAACTTAGGAAGACTTAACTACGGGATTATAATTTTGATACCGAAAATTAAAGAGGCAAACGTGATCAAGCAGTTCCGCCCCATTTGTCTGCTGAATGTGGTTTTCAAGTTAATTACAAAAGTGCTGACAAACAGACTCTCTCCGGTAGCAGAGGAGATCATCGATATCACTCAGACAGCTTTCGTCCCCGGGCGCCATATTTTGGAGGGGGTTTCGGTGCTTCATGAGGTGGTGCACGAGCTACAGCGTACTCGGGCCCAGGGGATCATTCTAAAGCTCGATTTCGAAAAGGCCTACGATAGAGTACAATGGCCCTTTCTGCGTGATGTGCTTAGAGGCAAAGGCTTCTGCGATGCTTGGATTGAATGGATGACTCTGGTAGTTCAAACTGGTAAAGTTTGCGTGAATCTCAATGGGGAAAATGGTGAGTACTTTAGGACTTTCAGAGGGTTGCGTCAGGGGGACCCGCTTTCCCCTTTGCTCTTTGACATTGTAGCGGATGTCTTAGGCATGCTGATTTCTGCTGCAAAAACTAAGGGCCATCTGGATGGTTTGGTTCCTCATCTGGTAGACGGCGGGGTTTCACACCTACAATACGCCGATGATACATTGTTATTCCTAGACATCAACGATAAGTCGATTGCTACGATGAAGTTCGTGCTGTACTGCTATGAGGCGCTATCTGGAATGAAGATAAACTACGAAAAGAGTGAGGTCTACGTCTTGGGAGTGGAACAGGATGAGCAAGTCAGGGTTGCAAATCTGTTCAACTGCAAGTTGGGGTCCTTCCCAATGAGATACCTGGGAGTCCCGGTCTCGAATCGGAAACTGTTGGCTTCGGACTTCGAGTTTTTACCGGACAAAGTTATGAAAAAATTGGGGGGGTGGAAGCCAGTGTCAACTGGTGGTAGGAAGATTCTGATCGACTCCTGCCTAAGTAGTGTACCAGCGTATGTGATGGGCTTTTATGCAATTCCGGAGGGGATACATCACAAGATGGACATGCACAGAGCAAGATTTTTTTGGGAAGGTTCGGTCGAGCATAGGAGGTACCACATGGTCAAATGGGCTGATCTGGCTAGGCCAGTGGAGTTTGGGGGTCTGGGGTTTTCGGAATCCCGGACCAAGAACACGGCCCTTCTCGCGAAATGGATTGTGAAACTTGAGAGAGGGGATCAAGATTTAAGCTGCCAAATCCTTAGGAGAAAATACTTGGGGGAGGGTGATTTTTTTCAATCAGAGGCGGCGGGGGGTTCGCAATTTTGGAAAGGGCTACACTCGATCAAGCGTTGGGTCAGAAGAGGTATTCGATATGTCTTGGGGAATGGCAAAAAAACCAGCTTTTGGGAGGATGTTTGGCTCGGTCAAGTCCCTCTCAAGATTGCTTTTCCGCGGATCTTTTCGATCTGCAACCAACAAACGGCGATGGTGGCCGAGGTGTTGGGCTCCCAGGAACTTAGTTTGGACTTTAGACGAGCGTTTGGGGACCGGGAACGGGTGGAATGGAATGATTTATTGGGGTGTTTGGATACAGTTCAACTGTCTACCGATCCGGATGTAGGGGTTTGGGAGCTGGGTCCTAAACATCAATTCACTGCGAAATCGATGTATCGTGAAATCCTCAACTCGGGTGTGGTGGACCATGACTTGCGGGGGCTGTGGAAAGCCAAAATGCCACTTAAAATAAAAATCTTCACGTGGATGTGCCTCCGGGGGCGGATCCAGGTGACGATGAACCTGAAAGCCAAAAGCTGGCCTGGAGAGGTGGGTTGTAAGCTCTGTGGGGAGAGTGAGACCACGGATCACTTGCTTTTCCACTGTGCGCCGTCGCATTTTCTTTGGTGGTGCTTTCGTGAGGCTCTGGGCTGGGATCTACTGGGGTCCCGAGTGGATTGTGATCACCTGATTAGGTCGAAGCCCAATCAGGAGACGGGTTGGCTCGGGTGGACAATTCTTGGTGCAGCGTTTTGGTCTATTTGGATCACGCGCAACGATCTGGTGTTCAACAATAAAGTGTGCTCTTCTCCACTTAACTACTTATTCTCTGTGACTTCTTTGCTTACACAGTGGAAGCTCCTTTGGCCGGAAAAGCTTAGGGAACGGTGGACGCAGACCTTGGAGATGTTGAAGTTGAAAGCACTGGAGCTGAAGACGTTGGCAGCCCCACGTAGAGGTGTTGGCTGACTGGCCTTAGGCTTTTGTTTTCCTCTTACTAGTCTGTTCCCTTCTCTTCTGTTTCCCCTGCGTGGGTTTTTTGTTTAGCCATATGTGGCTTTTTTTCCAGTTTCGTTCTCCCTGGTTGTGTTGAACGCTTTTAACTTTTGTTCGAACTTGGTTGGTTGGCGGCTGCTTTCCTAAAGCAGGGCATCAATAAAAGTGCCTTTTATCTAAAAAATCTGGGCCTACGGGCATGTCAGTTTTTTTTCCCCGGATAGTGGATTTTGATTAGAATGAGTTTTTGGGTTCAAGATTCGAATGATTTTCTCGAAGATTCCACGAAAAAATTGTTTTTGAGGATTATAATGTTTTCAAAATTTACGATTTGTACGATCGTGGCAAGGTTAAATTTCACACTAATACCCGAACATGTTCAATTTGGCGATATGGTTTTTTTCTTCGGCAAATCATGGCGTTGTTTTCTCCCTATACTTCGACAAGATTAGGGCAACCACCTACCGTCCTCTTGATCCATAGATTGGCGCGCAATACGGATCTGAGGCCACGTTACCCAAGAGACAGGAACCTCTAATCTAAGCTTTGTCAGTGTATCTGACATATGTGGCTCCGAGGATGGGGTAAGGGAAAGACACCCAAGATTCAAAAATGAGGATGTTACCCGCATCCATGGAGGAAAATGCTTGGATCAAAATGTTCCCAAGTAGGAGGAGCACTAGATCTGCCCGAGAGCTCGAGGATCCAATGGAGGAAGTCACCGGAAGGGCTAGGGCAATGTGCGGCGGCTATGGTGGAGGATGAGGAGGTTGGGGTTGGAAAAGAAGCAGGGAAACTTCCCTCACCCCGACCTCCTCGAGTTTTAAGTTCAGATTCACCGAACTGGATATTCCGGTCCAAGTTTGGACCGGATATTCTGGTTGCTACCAGAATTTCTGGTTCAGAAGTGAACCGGATATTCCAATAACCACCAGTACCCAACTTCCTAGTTTTCAAATAGCTTGTGTGAAAGATAGAATTTGATGTTTTAGGATGGAAAGCTTAGGATAGAAAAAACAAACTGAGATCAGTACTTCTCCCTCGCACTGGCAAGAATCAAAATGGAAAAGACAAATTTTAGAGAGTTTCTTAAAAAAAACTTGTTTGCGAAACTAGATAAAACAAAGAAATCCAAGTGAAATCCAACAAAGAACCAACTCTTCGCAATTGAAGAGGTTGGTGGCCTAAGCCACCATGTAAGAGATCATGGTATGACACCGCGAAGATATATCTTGGGTGCATTGCCAATTCTCAATATTTAGCTCGCATATCAACATTAGAAATAGAGAGATAATCATGAATTTTTGCTTTGGGCATAATGGGGGAGGGAGAAGCCCACTGTGTTAGGATAAACACTCCCCCTATGTCCATGCCTACACCTAAACCCAAACACGTATCAACTATAAGGGTGTGTGCAAGATCCTCAAGTCAAACTCCTTGAATCAATGATGTTTAGCTCATTCCTCAAAAGCATGAATCATGCATAATTAAGTGGCTTCGTGAAGATTTCCGCGAGATTATCCTTGGTGGGGACATATGCTAGCTCAATATCACCTCTTGCCACATGATCCCGGATGAAATGATGACGAATCTCAATATGCTTCGTCCTTGTGTGTTGCACGGGTTTGTAGGCTATCTTGATGGCACTTTCATTGTCACACATAAGAGGCACCTTATCCAAATGAATATCATACTCTTTGAGGGTTTGCCTCATCCAGAGAAATTGGGTGCAAGCACTAGCGGCCTCCACATACTCGGCTTCGGCGGTGGAGAGAGATATACAATTTTGCTTCTTGGAAGACCAACTCACCAAAGACCTACCAAAAAATTGGCAAGCCCCAGAAGTAGACTTCCTATCATCTTGATCACCGGCCCAATCCGAGTTCGTGTAGCCCTTGAGAGAAAATTGTGCCCCTTTGGGTACCACAAACCAAACCTTGAGGTATGAACCAAATACCTAAAGATCATATGGACCGCCACCAAGTGGCTTTCCTTAGGAGCCGCTTGATACCTTTCACACACACCTACACTCAAAAAGATATCGGACCTATATGAACAAAGGTAAAGAAAAGAACCAATCATAGAACGATACAACTTTTAGTCCACATCTTTACCATCCGAATTGCGCTTGAGGTGGCATTTGACTTGTATAGGAGATGTATTATCTTTTTAACCTTGTAAATTAAACCTCTTGGGCATGTCTTGGGTAAACTTGGCTTGATAAATGAAAGTCACACGATCCAATTGCTTGATCTCAAAGCCAAGGAAGAATTTGAGCTCTCCCATCATAGACATCTCAAACCTGCCAGTCATAAGCTTCGAGAACTCAATATTAAAAGCTTGGTTAGTTGAGCCAAATATAATATCATCCACGTATAGTTGGCATATGAAAAGTTCTCCCTCTACCCTCTTTGTGAAAAGGGTGGGGTCGATCTTCCCATCTTCAAACCCACGGTCTTCCAACAACTCTCTAAGGTGCTCATACCACACACGTGGTGCTTGTTTAAGTCCATAGAGCTCCTTATCAAGCTTGTAGACATGGTTAGGGAAGTTAGGGTTCTTGAACCCCGGATGTTGCTTACCATATGCCTCCTCTTTCAATGGACCATTTAGAAAAGCACTTTTTACATCCATTTGTTGCAATTTGAAATTATGCAAAGATGCATATGCAAGAATGATACATATCGACTCAAGGCGAGCCGCGGGAGCATAGGTTTCATCAAATTCAATGCCTTCCACTTGATTATAGCCTCTAGGCACCAATCTTGCCTTGTTCCTTATGACAATACCATGCGCATCTTGTTTGTTCTAGAAAATCCACTTAGTGCCAATAACATTGTGGGAATCCTTGGGCTTCTCAACTAAATTCCAAACTCTATTGCGCTCAAAGTTATTGAGATCATCATGCATAGCTTCCAACCAATCGGAGTCCTCAAGAGCTTCAGACACTTTTCTTGGTTCCACCATGGATATATGAGCTTGATGCTCACTAAAGTTTGTCAATTGCATTCTTGTGTATCTTCTATCTTGAACATCTTCCAGGACCTTGTCATCGGATGCATCAATACTCTTCAAGGCCAATCTTATCCTTCTAGCATGACGGGCTTCGATCTCCTCATTGTTGCAAGGAGGAATCACTAGATCATCTTGATCATTTGGGTCCTCGTCTTGACCGAATTGTTGGCCTTGATCATCATCGTCGTCATCATCATCAACACTAGCTACAACTTGTGGGGAGGCGGACGAAGAAGGTTGATTTTGACCTTGACCTTGACTAGCTTGAATGATAGGTGTGGTAGATTCTTGCATAGTAACTTGGTCAACAAGAGGAGGGTCTTGAGCTTGTTCTTGGTTAGGTGCATCATTTGGCTCCTTGGCTTGTTCTTCTTTTGTATTGGAGGGCTCCAATTGGGTAGAGCATAGCTCTTCTCGAGTCGCCATAAGGTGTCCCTCAGTTGGGCGGAAAAACCCCACACCCATCCTTCCTATGGCTCATTGAGGTATTTCAACATCTACATTAGAAACATGAAATTGCTCCACTTGGGAGCCATCATTTTCCTGGAAAACCAGACTACAAGATTCTATGACTATCTGTGAGGTTTTGTCAAATACTAACCAAAGACACAAAAGTAGGAGACATTGGGTTTGTTGCCGATGAGGATCTCATATGGAGTCTTCTCTAAGCCCTTGCAAATATAGAGGCGGTTGAAGGAGTGACATATGCGGTAGATATGGCTTCGGCCCATAAATACTGGGGAGAAGAATAATCCGCCAACATGGTCCTTGCCATGTCCAATGGAGTTCAATTCTTTATATCGGCTACACCATTTTGTTGAGGGGTATATGTAGCAGAATATTGATGGCGAATACCCTCTTCACTAAGGAATTCATTCAAAGTGTAGTTCTTGAACTCGGAGCCATTGTCACTCCTAATAACCATGATTTGGACATTGTGTTGACATTGCGGTTTGTTGGAGAAGTCGATGATAGTTTGTTGGGTCTCACGCTTGCACTTGAAGAAATAGACTCAAGTATATCTTGAATAGTCATCGACAATCACCAAGCAATACTTCTTGCCTCCAAGACTTGCCTCGGGCACATCACCAAATAGATCAACATGGAGAAGCTCCAAGATCATCTTTGATGAGATAATGGTCTTGCTCTTGTGAGGGGCATCATTCATCTTTCCTTCAACACACGGCCTACAAACACGATATTTGGAAAAGGAAACATCTTCTTTTAGCCTGAGGATTGAGCCATCTTTGTGAACACTTTGCAAAGTTCTCATGTTGACATGGGATAAGCGGCAATTCCACAACCACCCCACGTCCAACTTTCCAAAAATACATATCGCTTGAGAGTTGGTGGACTTAGAAAAGTCTACCACAAACAACTCATCTTCGACATGTCCTATGTATGCGACATCAAGAGTCTTGCTCCTCAAAGGACCACAACATCATCATCAAAGAAGACAAAGAAACCCATCTTCCCAAGAGAACAAGCTGAAAGTAAATTGAAACAAGGGATTAGACAATCATGACATCAACGATAGTGACATTGGGAGCAATCACAACCTTGCCAAAACCCATTACCTTAGACTTGGACTTATCTCCATAAGTGACAGACGCATCATTTCTATTAGGGAGCAACTCCGTCACAAGTTCTTTGCTTCTGGTCATATGACTAGTGCATCCACTATCAATTATCCATTTAGACCCACCGGAAGCATAGTCCTACAAGAGATCATTGGCTAGAGTTAGGACCCAAGGAGGGTCCCCTCATGTTAGCAACAAGGGTCTTTGGAACCCAAATAGTATAGTAAATGAAACCCTCAATAGGACCAACATATTTAGCTTGCACAACACCATAATAACCGACATATAAGAAATGGTGTGGATTTTTAGTTCTCGTGGGAATGCTACGAGTAGTGTTGTCCCTAACGACAATACCACTCGAAACAACATTGTTAGCTTGTGCGTGCATTGCCTTATTCTTGTTCTTGTTGTTGTTCTTCTTCTTGGCAACATAGCCAAGACCTTCCTTACCAACTTGTGGCCTAGGAGCACCCACTTGTGGCCTAGCGAACACACCATTATGAACATGAGGGCTCTTGCCCTTGAGCCTTACTATCTCATCCTTTAACCTAGCATTTTCCTCAATAATATTTGCATGATCACAAGAAGAAGTAGAGGTTCTATGGGCATTGAATTGATAAAGTTGAGTTGGAAGTTGTACATGTGACTCTTTGAGGGTAGAGTGTTGACTCTCCAAGGCCTTGTGAGCCTCGGTGAGCTTCTCAAACTCCTCGGTTAGTTTATCATGACCAACCCCAAACTCAACCTTATCCTTTTTAGCCTTTTTATATTTATCAATTTCAAGGTCACATTCTTTAGTAATTTTAGAAAGAAGTTCATTATGTGACACTTCAATAGTTTCAAGTTCCTCCTCAAGAGAAGCTCTGCCATTATGCTCTTCCTCAAGAGTCATAGAGAGAGATGCCTTTTCATCTACATCACTCCTTTGAATCTCACCTTTATTCTCAAGAGCTTCATTTGCCTCTCCCAATTGGATCATGGGGAGATCAAAGTAATTCTTGGTATCTCCTTGCACTTTAGACATAAAATGATCCAAAGAGGCAATTTCATCTTCTACTCCTAGACTAGCATTGTTATCCAATTCATTTGTAGTCTTAGAGTTGGGAGATGGTGATACCTCCGAGGCATGAGCCATGAAGAACTTGGTGGAGGGTTGAGGAAGATGTTCATTGGGGGATTCAAAGAGTTATGAAGATGATGGTGTTGAAGCAATAGCAAGATCATCCACCTCACTTGTGGATTATTCTTCATCACTTTCGGAATCATACTCCTCTTGAGTCACTAGCACAAACTTGGTGGGAGGCTTCTTGTTGAAAGGTTTTGTCTTGAAGTGAGGTTTCTTGTAGGCAACCTTGGACTTGTCCTTACGAATGAGTTTGCCACCATGATGTTCTCTATTCTCACAAGGGCACTCCGCAATGAAATGGTGCTTGTCTTGACAATTGAAGCAAGACCTCACTTTTTGAGTCTCTTCTTTGCCATAGATAGACTTGGTCTTCTCCTCAACATATGCCTTGGCCTTGGGAGGATTCTTCCAAAACTTTTGCACGACAAAAGCAATGACATCCTTGAGCATGGGGTCATATTATTGATCCTTCAAAGGAGCCAAGTCCTCAATGCATGCTTCTTGATAATCAACCTACCTTGACACAAACTTGGCCTTCAAAGCAATGGATGCTCCTTTGTGCATTCCCATGGCTCTAGCACGTTTGTCAAGAGCATTCTTTGTTTGCACTTGGAAGGATCTAATCTCTTGCATCACTTGGGTTGAAGTCAATGATGCAAAGGCATGTCTTTCTTGAAGGCTCTTCAAGTCGCTGGCTCAAAAGGCATGAGAGCACTTATGTACTTCATCTTGATCCAAGCATCATCAATATACTTGGCACCAACATTATTGAATGCGGTGGTAACAGTCTTGATCCTCCGATACATGTCTTCATGGTACTCACCATCATGCATATAGAATCCTTCGGCTTCATTGCTCAAGGTATCATACCTATTCCTCTTCATGCTTTCATCGCCCACAAACATGACGACAAGAGCATCCCATGATTCCTTGGTAGTGGATTTTTGTTGAAGATGACGCATGTGGTTTGTACCCACGGCTTGTTAAATCATGGACAAGACGGTGTAGTTGAGTTGACAATCTACAACTTCTATTCTTGTCAAGTTCTTGGGGTCATGAGGCTTGTATCCATCTCGAGTGACCCTCCAAAGCTCAAAACAAGAAGAGTTTAAGTGAGTTTCCATGTAATATTTCCAATCACCAAAAGAATGGGCATCAAGTTTAGGAGGTTCTCCTCTAGGAATTATATGAGGAAGTGGGACGAGAGGATCGGGAGAGTAGTGTCCTTAGACAGAGTGGAATTCTTCATTTCCTTCCGTACCCTTATTGGTGGAGTTCTTAGCGTAAGCATCTTTAGGTGGTTCACCATTAGCCCCATTATTGGCACCCTCGAATTTTCATCCGGAGGAGATGAATTAGACGTCTCCGGTTCCTTGGCTTTCATGAGTCACAACATGAGAGTTCGCAACTCATCAATTTTTTCCTCCATGGATGAGGTCAAGGAACTTTGCAATTCCTTGAGATCATTCATAGTGACTTGTGCTGCAGGACCGGTGACTCCCGTATCATTGACCATTTTAAACTCTTAGGCAGTTAAGCCCAAAATAAGAGTCGAGGCTCTGATACCAATTGAACGGATAGTATGGGCACCTAGAGGGGGGGTGAATAGGTTCTACGACCAATTTTAATTTTTCTTCAATAAGGGTTGACACAAAGGTAAATTCTCTAGTTAGTGCGACTAAGGTGAATTTACCTATGTGACAAGAACAATGATAAACATAATACAAGGAAAAATTAAAGGATTGTGAATGAGGTAACCGACATCAGAAGCACGCGGAGACACGATATATTCCCGAGTTCCTCCTTGTTAAGGGAGTACGTCTCGTTGGAGGGGTGTGAGTTTCGCCACGAAGGTCTACTCAACGCTACAAAGGTCTCACCCTATTCTCCGATGAACAACTGCCACAAAGGCCTAGTCCACCTTCCACTATTGATCCCCTTTGAGGCGGGAATCGAATCCTTTGCAACAAGTTTGGGGCACGCACCCACAACCAAATTAGGGGCTCCCAACAGCAAGAATCAACAAGAGTAGCAAGATGTCTAGGTTCTACAAACAATGGAAACCCTAGACTCAAATCCCTCAAGTGAATAAGGGGGGAATGAAGAACAGCTTGGTGAAGAGGTAGATCCGGGTCTTATCCTTCAATCCTCGAAGATTAACGTGTTAGTGTGGAGGAGATGGGAGGGACCTAAAATTTAGTGAGCTCAATAAATGCACTTGAATGCTTTGGACGAACTAGAGCTCAAAGGAGGAAGAGGAGGGGTATTTATACCCCCTCCATAAATGTGGTCGTTGGGGATGGACACTTGAACTGGAATATCCGGTCCAAACTCGACCGGATTTGCGGTTAGGAAAATTCCTCCAGATCTAAGATTTCGAGCAGCAGTTGACTCCTACCGGAATTTCTGGTTTCACCAAAATATCCGGTTGCGAATTTCCGGTTGATACCAGGAAGTGGAGGTTTTCTGACTTTGCCAAATTATGGCATTTCTTCTTCGAACCGGAATTTCCGGTTTCACCAAAATTTCCGGTTACCACCAGGAGCTAGAGAAATCCAGACTTAGCCATTTCTTCGTGAAAACCTCCCAACCAGAATATCCGGTTGAGCTGGAAATTTCCGGTTGACTCCAGTGCCCAGAATGGTTTGGTCCTTAGACAATTTCGGAGAAATCCAACACAGCCGGAATTTCCGGTTGCACTGAAATTTCCGGTTGAAATTTCCGGTTACCACCAGGAACACCAGAAGTTGATCTACCTTCACCTTTTGAGGCGTTCGATGCGAAGAGTACTTAAACGTCTGTGCCACTTAACACTTTTGTAAATAATATCGTTAGTATTGTTAACTAACACACAAAACTCTAGGGATCATGAAATGCACTTTCAAAGGTTTCCAGCCCGACCAGAGGTCGGGCGGTACAAGCCCCGACGGTTGAGAGGGTCCCCGCCTAGACAAAGCACCTGACCTGACGCCAGTGGTTGCTTCGTAGGTGTTGGAGCCTATGCCACATGCGCAAGCGTCCTTCCTTTGCAGAGGGGGCGACGACGCACACCCTGCTAGCTCCCATGATGGTGCGAAGGCGGGTGCTCTTGTGATGGTGCTTCCCCTTGGCGGCTCGCCCGCCGCGTCATATGACGTTATCGGCGAGGAGCTCCTTGGAGATGACTGGCCACTGCTGGTCCATGGAGGTGGCCTGCGGGACCTCCACCTTGAGGGCTTTGTGGACAATGTTGTGAAGCGAGTCAAAGACGTGGTCTAGGCCCAGGTGGACCTTCACACGGCGGCGATGGACCAGGAATACGGGCGCCTTGAAGCACTAGGCACCAAAATCTTTGAAGTGATCGCTCAACATCGTGCCTAGGAGAACAACGCCGAGTCGTCCCACCAGCGGATGCTCGAAGGGAATGACCAATAATGCTAGGATTTCGTACGGCGAGTGACGACCATGCTTGTAGATGTTGAGGGGGTGACTCGCCGCCACGGTGGATCGCGAAGAAGAGCTTCGCCTTGAGCTGAACCAGCATGGTATGGAGGTAGAGGGGTGGACCCGCCGACGCAAGGAGCAGGAGGGCGCTCTTGCCCTCCGTGAGACACAACTACTCACCCTCACTGAGAAACTCTGCGCCCAAGAGGTCAACCTAGCTTCCTGCAAGAATGAGCTTAGGATTGCCAAGGGGGAGCTCGCGAAGCGAGAGGAAACCCATACTTAGGCGGAGATTGATCTCGGTCTCAAGAGGGAGTGCCTCGAGACCTTGGACAGTGAGTTGAGGTCCAGGGAGGATCGCAACTAGAGGAACATCACAACTTTCATTGCCAAGCTAGTTGCAGCAAAGAAAGAGCAAGACGAGGGAGTTGGGAAGCAACTCCAAGATGGTCGCGAGGCGCACCGCAAGGAGCTCCAGGCGGACTCCAGACGGAAGCTTAAGGCCTAGGAGAAGAAGTTCATCGAGCGGAGGCTGGAGTTGAGCCAGGAGAATGAAGACCTCCAGAAGGATCTTCGACGGATCCTCGTGAGCTCGATGCAGAGAGGGGCGCAAAGGATCATGCAGCCAAGGAGGCCCCCAGGACGATCTGCTTGAACTGGAAGGGCAACTTGGTCCCCTTGTCGAGAGGAACAAGGAGCATCAAGCGTCGGTGCAGCATGCACGGGAGTTGCGGCTGGCGCGTGAGGAGATCTACGCCAAGGTACTTGGAGAGGTGCTATGTACGGTAGCGACCCGCACACATGCACCATCCCAGCCACCGCTCACGGAATGCTCTCGTGGGGAAAAGGCACCCACGCGCCTCTTGAGAGGTTTAAGATGCATTCTGAGATGGTGACGGATGAATGCAGAGGGGCGAGGATGCAAAAATGAAGGCATACCAACATGCAAGGGTTTGCTTCGAGAAAAGCAACAATATTTACTGCTAGGGTGAGGCATTGTTCATTACAAAACGCCTAGGGATGTCGTGACCTAGTGGTCCCCCAAGAGGCACTTGACGTCACCATGCGGACAGGGGACTCCCATTGTCATGGGGTTGATACTCGCCCAAGTTCAGGTGCATTAGCTCAGTGATGTAGTGGCCTTGTGGTGCCCCTGAGAATCAAAAGATTGCCCCGCCAGAACGGGGCTCCCACTTATGTGGGTAGAAGCTCTCGCGGCACTATGGCTACGCATGCTGAGAAGCTCCATGAGACCCTCACGGAGAGAGGTCTTGGTGTCATTTTTACTGTGGCGTCACGGGGTCCCCACGTGGGTAGTAGCTCCCACGGCCTTGTGGAGGCGCGTGGAGAGAGTAGGCGACGAACGCGCCCCCCTAGTTGGGAGGCAGGCCCACCTGGAGAGATGTAGCAGCCCCCGAGCCACCCTCGCTCGAGGAGGTCTTCTGGTTGGATATCATCTCGAGAGAGAATGGCAACCTCTTCTTGGGGACCTCGGCGGGGTGCCCAGTGTTGTCTTCATCAACGAGTGTGATACTACAACTTCCTTAGGCGTGCTCGACGGAGCGCACCGCTTCCTCCACCTCGTCGCGGATGGTGATGGTTCCCGCAGGTCCAGGCATCTTGGCGAGGTTGTTGCGTGGTGCGTGACCGCCATGAACTTGGCTAGGGCTGGGTAGCCGAGGATGGTGAACGGATAGTATGGGCACCTAGAGGGGGGTGAATAGGTGCTACGACCAATTTTAATTTTTCTTCAAATTAAGGCTTGACACAAAGGTAAATTCTCTAGATAATGCAACTAAGGTGAATTTACCTATATGACAAGAACAACGATAAATACAATACAAGAACAAGTAAAGGAGAGGGAACAAGGTAACCGATGAGGAAGCACGCGGAGAAACGATATAATCCTGAGTTCCTCCTTGTTAAGAGAGTACGTCTCATTGGAGGGATGTGAGTTTCGCCACGAAGGCCTACTCAATACCACAAAGGCCTCACCCTATTCTCCGATGAACAATGCCACAAAGGCCTAGTCCACCTTCCACTATTGATCCCCTTTGAGGCGGGAATCGATTCCTTTACAACAAGCTTGGGGCACACACCCACAACCAAATTGGGGGCTCCTAACACCAAGAATCACCAAGAGTAGAAAGAGGTCTAGGTTCTCCAAACAATGGAAACTCTAGACTCAAATACCTCAAGTGAATGAGGGGTAAATGAAGAACGCTTAGTGAATAGGTAGATCCAGGTCTTCTCGTACAATCCTTCGAAGACCAACGCGTTTGGGTGGAGGAGATGGGAGAGATATAAGATTTGGTGATCTCAGTAAATGCACTTGAATGCTTTGGACGAACTAGAGCTCAAAGGAGGAAGAGGAGGGGTATTTATACCCCCCTCCATAAATGCGGTTGTTGGAGCTAGGAAACTTGAACCGGAATATCCGGTCCAAACTTGGACCGAAATTTCTGGTTAGGAAAAATTCCTCCAGATCTGAGATTTCGTGCAGCAGCTGACTCCAACCGGAATTTCCGGTTTCACCAAAATATCCCGTTGAAATTTCCGGTCCCGACGTGGAGATTTTCTGACTTGGCCAAATTCTGGCATTTCTTCTTCCAACCGGAATTTCCGGTTTGTCCAAAATATCCGGTTGAAATTTCCGGTTACCACCAGGAGCTAGAGAAATCCAGACTTGGCCATTTCTTCGTGAAAAACTTCCTAGCCAGAATATCCGGTCGACCTGGAAATTTCCGATTGAAATTTCGGGCTACCTCCAGTGCCCACAATGGTCTGGTCCTTAGCCAATTTTGGAGAAATCCATCACAACCAGAATTTCCGGTTGCACTGGAAATTTCCGGTTGAAATATCCGGTTACCACCAGGAACACCAGAAGTTGATCTACCTTTTCACCTTTTGTGGTGTTCGATGCGAGAGAGTACTTAAATACCTGCACCACTTAACACCTTTGTAAATAATATCGTTAGTATTGCTAACTAACACATAAAACTATAGGGATCGTGAAATGCACTTTCAATGTCCCCCTTTTTGGTGTTAGATGAAAATGCTACGATTTGCAAGGAATGAAACAAAAACACTATCATGTAAGTGATGAAATTGGAAATTGCTCCCCTACAAGCATGCATAGTCTAAATTGCCTTTTAAAATGCAAGAGCAAAATTGATAGGAGAGTGGTTTTCAAGGACATCACAAAAATGATACGAGAGACAAACAACACGTATTGAGGTTGAAGATGAAATACTATACCTTGTTTAATATAGGATATATGACGATAATACCGGTGCACAATATAAAATAACCTCAATAGATAGATAACCGATGGATCCACACACATAGTCTCACAAACAATAATGACATAGTTTTAAACTAACAAAAGCAAAGAAGTTCGAAAAAAATAAAATGAAATGGACACAAGCTCTAAGAGAATGATAAAAGAGCATGCTTGTGTCCAGACCCATGCAAATCCCTTCTAGTCTTAATAATCTACTTCCCCCCTTTGGCATCGAGACACAAAAATGAATAGGAGTAGTGATGCTAATGTCTCATGACGAGCTAGGCACCGGAATCCACCTCAAAGGACTCCCCAGCAGATGTCTTGGACTGACCTTCCGCATCATTCTCATCAAACTCATCATCGGCAGGTGCACTGGGTGGAGCAGAAGGACCAACAAGACGAAGACCATCCTCAATCTGAGACCAAGGGGCACTAACTCTGGAAGACCAACGAGAGTACGTGTGAGGGACCAAGTCAACAAGAGGATCTCCAACAGTACCACTAACATGATGGAGGATCTTCCGCTGAGAGCTAGTCTGGGCAATATCCCCGTGGTAAGCCTGATACCGCTCATGGTGAATGTCAATCTTCATGCAAAGTACATTACGCTGGAACCAAGAGAGCTTTCTAATCTGACGCACAACACATGAGTCAACCTGATGGACCAGAGGGGCCTGAGGAGCAGCAGAGGCGCTAGCACGAGCATCCCTCATGAAAGAACCATGCTGAGGAGCAGGAGGGCATCAGGACGGCGCTTGGGATTCTTCATGTACAACTTCTTGAAGTGGTGGTCCTTCATAGGCAAATCGCTGAAATCCTGATTCTTCATGGTGTCCTTGATGAGCATCAAGATGTATGGACCATAGGGGATGGCGTTGCCACCAAACATAGCATTCTTCAACTCATTGAATATAAAATCCATACCATCCACATGATAGTTCCTTGAGGCGTCGGGATCATCAATGCACTTCTTAGCAACGACCAGCATATTGACAAGAGGGCTAGTGATAACGTCATTGTTACCTCCACTTGGAGAAATGAAATACGTGAAGATGCGGACGAGCGGATCATAGAATGGAAGCAGTCCCTCAACCTTGCCAATAGTAAAGCCAGGCATATACATATCATCCATGATATCATCACGATCCGGTCTATCCACGTCATGCATACGCTGACACGGAGGAGAGTGATCTTGCCACTTGTAGCCCAAAACTCTACCAAACTGTGACATCTTGGCTTGGCAGAAAGAAGAGCCCGTCATCCACTTCAACTTGTAATGGACATCCTCCCCAATCACTAAAGTGGACATGAACTGAACAGTGAGAGGAATGTTGTAGGGGCAACGGGTTTCCATGAGCTTACCAAGACCAAATATTTCCACCACACTAGCAGCCTGAGCAAATGCCTACTTGTCCTTGAGGAACTGGAACTCGATAGGATTCATTGGACGTACCGGGAACTTATAGTCAAGATAGATGTAAGTGTTATAGGACCGCTCCAAGCATCGGAAACGAGAATCTTCCATCTCATTGTCCCTTGGTTCATCATACCAATCCCGTGACGAATCTGAGTATAGTCTTGAGCAGACACATCATACTGGTAGTTCTTTCTTGTCTCTTTTCCCTTTCTCTTGGAAGAAGTCCTCCTGGACACATTGGACTTTGCTCTCCCTTTGGCCATAACTTTCCTTGGCGGCCTCTCATCCCCGGGTTCCTCATCACTAGTTTCCTTATAAGACGGGCGCTTGCGAGTGCCCAGCTCATCAACATTCGAACCACCTGTGAAAGAAGCAATATAGAGGAATAGCACAAGATGATTACACACAGGGCAATTCAATGAATCATGCATAAAAACAATAGAAGAGCATCCACAATCGATCATGTAACAGTCCTAGAGAAATCAACAAGTTCTAACTATCAGAAATTTTGAGACAGACCTAACCGGAATTTCTGGTTCAGTTTTGACCGAATATTCTGGTTCTGTGCAGACAAAACTAGATTGATTTACTACAAGGTCTAAAACTAGATCAAATCACCGGGGTGCTAAACTATTGTTACTAGCATGCAATTTGATACCCTAGGAGCATCTACCACCAAGAAAGTACAAAGAAATCATTTCTCCAAGATGGGGTAAGGGAAAGAAACCCAAGATTCAAAAGTGAGGACGTTACACGCATCCATGGAGGCAGATGCTTGGATCAAAACGTTCCCAAGGAGGAGGAGCACTAGATCCGCCCGAGAGCTTGAGGATCCAATGGATAAAGTCACCGGGAGGGCTAGGGCATGGTGCATCGGCTATGGTGGTGGAGGAGGAGGTTGGTGTGGAGAAGGAACAGGGAAACTGCCCTCACACCGACCTCCTCGTATTTTAAGGTCACATTCACCAAACCGGATATTCCGGTCCAAGTTTGGACCGGATATTCCGGCTGCTGCAGGAATTTGCGGTTCAAAAGTGAACTGGATATTTCGACAGCCACCACTATGTCACGACCCCGGGCCTAGAGGTATACATACTGTTATGTGCTCCTAGTCATGGACCCACAAGGGCTTCGGGGTTACCAGCCCCGACCACAACAAACAACAGCAGGTAGACCGGATTCATCGACACGAAGGCCGGGTAACATCGATACTCCTCCTCCTTGTGTCCATACTAGTCATAACCAACTATGCATATCAAAACGTCCACGAGTCGTATGCAACTGAAGGAACGATACCAAAGCTATACAGAGATGCTAGGTGTCCAGGAAGTGCAACAACAATCGAGGGTTAGTGGGGTTACCAAGCCTAGGCCAAATCACATCGGCATGCATGATCGGAAATGGATCATCGGCTCCACAACCCCTCGACTGCGACAACTACGCAGGCATAGCCAAAACTGTATAACAATGAGCTCGAAACCAACAACCAATCAAAGCAGCACTCTGGATATGAAAGCTATGTTAAACACGTATTACTAGAGTACAACTTCACAAATAGAGGTCACATGACCCAACATTACATCAGACAACGGAAGGCAAATTATGTTGCTATTCAACAAGAACCATAAAGGCCTAAGAGGCCACAACATAAGGCGGTGTCCCAGCCCATAGATTCCAGGATGCTACCTGGGAACCCCAAACTACTCAGCGATGTCCACGTTGAAACCACCACTGGAGTGAGATCTTCACCTGAACCAAATTTAAGCAAACCTGAGTACGGGAGGTACTCAACAAGACTTAGTTAATCTACTATGTATCTGTTGTTTCGGAAAAGGGTTTTATGAAGGTTAATTTGCATAAAGCAATATTTTGTTTTCCAAATCAAGGAAGAATAGCACGTCTCAAGGAGTGTTTTCAAAACAGAGGAGAAAGCTACTCAACTACTGAAATTATCATCTTTTCAATCCACCAACATCATTTCCCAGCATCTCATGCTACAAGGATCACCCCTCTCGGCATCTCCGAAGAGGCACCCTTAATTCGTTGTCAACATGTTTTAGTCTCTCGTTCATGTTATCTATGACCTCGTATCTTCCACCAAGTCGTCCTTAACCGTGGACATGGCTTTTCGAAAAGATTGCCCTGTAGGGATGTACACTTTACCCACACGTACCATCCGACTCTTAATGCCAAACTATTGTCACACTTCCGACGATGTGCCGGCAGAGTGTGGTTGGTCACGACCTTTACCTTGCTCGACCCTATCCATGAGTCAGCCCAAACAGGGCCACCCCTTCAACAGGGAGTTGGCCACCTCCTGACGGCACCTGTTCTGTGAGTCGGGATCAAGATCCGTGTACGTCCATAACTTGTCCCGATCATGCCCTAACACCTCAAAAGGTTTTTGACTCACACACAGATGGAACTCCCAAACTACGTGACTCGCGGATAGATCCAAACAAGTTAGTTGGTCGAGCGCAGTATGTTAGGCCCCGCGTGTGGTTGCACGCTCAGTCTTGGTTTATTCGGCGAGACCTTACTCCTAGGGTTGGCAAGTACAGGACAAATAACCACTTCCCAAGTAGCCTCTCGTCCAAGCCTTAGTCAAGTTAACCACACAATGCTCAAATTTCCACGTCATCATATCATTCTAGATTCTCGCAGCTCTGATTTATCAACCGGATGGTGTAGAGATAAACAAACATGTATGGCTAAGCGAAGTAGATATGAGGCTCTAGCGATACGCAAGGGAAAATATATGGAGGCTAGGAGTAGCGGATCAGGATATGAGGCAATGCAGTATAGGGGAGAACTATATCTACGGACATCAAATAATTTGGAATCGAATGCAAAGTACGAGAATCAAATGTCGTTCGAAAACATATATGAGCAGATAAGAGCTTATGATTTCCTTGGTTATAAGAAAATCAATAGATATATCTTCTGGAATAAGTGCTTGACTTGTCGGTTAAGATCAAGTATTCGTCGTTGGAATTGCTGGCATTCACTTCGGAGTCGCATTCTACCGAGGGGAAACAACACTGAAAAAAGAACAACAATCAACACCTGACATCGATGCAATGCGCAATATGTATGCATGGACAAGTTAATGCACTGAAACAAAGCCCTAAACATGAAGATAGGGTTGCTAGGGTTCGTATGGTAGTTATTCAATTTTAGTGAAATTAACCCCGAAATGGACCTCGAAGGGCACTTCGGGCAATTCTGAAAGTGTGTCCAATTTTAATTGCTCATATGGGTTCGAAAACATCATAACTAGGTTGCATTTGGCATTTTTAGAATTTTGGTATATAACTTGTATTTTTCTAATTTTATTGAATAAAAACTTATTTTCTCCAGTTTTAAACGATTTAAACAATTATTCAAATAATGCTCAAATTTCAAGTTTGTCAAACATGTTTGAAAATGACATAAACATGTAGAGTTTATTTTTTTGAACATTTTGAATATTTTTTCATATTTTTCTGATTTACAGAATTGAAGATATTCATTTTCTAAATTTAAATCATTTTCTATAAGTTATTATACAGGGAACCCACATGTCAGAGATTTATTCAATTTGTAATTTATTTCCAAAAGATTAAACGCTGACGAACGGGGACCGAGGTGACGTCATGCTGACATCACCCCTGCATCAGCAACGACCGGCAGTAGCCCTCCGGCGCACGGCGGCGACGAACGGGACTCGATGACCAACTGGTGGCGGCGCCACCCCCTAATCGACACCGGAGACGCGCTGGCGACCGGAATTTACGGCGGAGGCGCACGACCAAGACGACGGCGACGAGTTCGAAATCAATAAACCGAACGAATCCTACCTCGAGGTTCACAAGCTCACCAGCAACGCGTGGAGCAGCTCGGGGAAGTCCGGCGAGGTAGGAATTGGCGGGAATTCGCGGATGAGGCCAGCGGCCGGAGGTGGAGCGAACGACTCGATTCCGGCGGTGGAGTCCCTTCTAGCCTGCTGAAGCACTCCAGGAAGAAGTTGAGACCAAGGCGGTGGCAACGCAGGGATCCACAGGGCCGTGCATGGCCGGTAGCGGCAGCGCGGAGGGACGGCCCACGAGTTTGGGTTTCGGCTTAGGGGAGAGATAGAGGGAGGGGGCTGCAACACGAGGGGGAGTAGGAGGAGAGGCCACGACAACTCTACTCACTCTTATTCGGGCGCGAGGCCGGGCGCGAGGTGCCTGCCTGCCTGGCCGGATGTGGAAGAGGAGATAAGTCCTGTTTTTCAAAAACCCCAGAAATTTCCGCAAAACACAAATTGGTCCTTTTCCATAGAAAGCATAACTTAAATCCTTCTTTTCAGGTCCTTTTTGCAAAAATAAAAATTGGCAAAAATAGTTTTTCAAATCCTAAACAAATTTCCAATCTCACCATATAAAGGTTTGGTGAAATTTAATTTTTTTCAATTCAAAATTTTGAAGACCACATTAAGTAGTATTTATGGAATTTCTCAATTTCTATTTAAATTCAAAATTTAAATTGGTTCAAATTGGTTTCATGCATGAATGACATGAGCACAACACAACAAACCCTAATATAACAAAAGTGGGATGTTACACAATACCCAACTACCTAGTTTTCAAACAACTTGTGTGCGGAATAGAATTTGGTCTTTTAAGAAGAAAAGCTTAGGATAGAAAAACCAAACTGAGAGTGGTACTTCTCCCTCGCATTTTCGGGAATCTAGATGGA
Source organism: Alopecurus myosuroides (assembly GCA_028641055.1). Lineage (NCBI taxonomy): Eukaryota > Viridiplantae > Streptophyta > Magnoliopsida > Poales > Poaceae > Alopecurus > Alopecurus myosuroides. The sequence goes on along the minus strand of CM054057.1, from coordinate 521,316,183 downwards.
AAATCAAAGTTTGAGAGAGTTTTCTAGAAAACTTTGTTTTTGAAACTAGATAAAGAAAATAAATCCAAGTGAAATCCAACAAAGAACCAAATCTTCGCAATTGAAGAGGTTGGTGGCCTAAGCCACCATGTAAGATATCAAGGTATGACACCGCGAAGATATATCTTGGGTGCATTGCATATTCTCAACAGTTTAGCTCACAATTCAACATTAGAAATAGAGATACAATCATGAATTTTTGCTTTGTGCATAATGAGGGAAGGGAGAACCCAATGTGTTAGGATAATACTCCCCTATGCCCATGCCTACACCTAAACCCAAACACATATCAACTATAGGGGTATGTGCAAGATCCTCAAGTCAAACTCCTTGAATCAATGATATTTAGCCCATTCCTCAAAAACATGAATCTTGCATCATCAAGTGGCTTCGTGAAGATGTCCGCGAGATTATCCTTGGTGGGGACATATGCTAACTCAATATCATCTCTTGCCACATGATCTCGGATGAAATGATGATGAATCTCAATATGCTTCGTCCTTGTGTGTTGCACGGGGTTGTAGGCGATCTTGATGGCACTTTCATTGTCACACATAAGAGACACCTTATCCAAATTAACATCATACTCCTTAGGATTTGCCTCATCCATAGCAATTGGGTGCAATCACTAGCGGCTGCCACATACCCGGCTTCGGCGGTGGAGAGAGATATTCAATTTTGCTTCTTGGAAGACCAACTCACCAAGGAACTACCAAGGAATTGGCATTCTCCGGAAGTATACCTCCTATCATCTGGATCACCGGCCCAATCCAAGTATGTGTACTCCTTGAGAGGAAATTGTGCCCCCTTCGGGTACCACAAACCAAACCTTGAGGTATGAACCAAATACCAAAAGATCCTATGGACCGCCACCAAGTGGCTTTCCTTAGGAGCCGCTTGATACCTTGCACACACACCTACTCTCAACACGATATCGGTCCTAGATGCACAAAGGTAAAGCAAAGAACCAATCATAGAACGATACAACTTTTAGTCCACATCTTTACTATCCGAATTGCGCTTGAGGTGGCATTTGACTTGTATAGGAGATGGCTTATCTTTTGCACCTTGTAAATTAAACCTCTTAGCATGTCTTGGGTATACTTGGCTTGATAAATGAAAGTCACACGAACCAATTGCTTGATCTCAAAGCCAAGGAAGAATTTGAGCTCTCCCATCATAGACATCTCAAACCTGCCAGTCATAAGCTTCGAGAACTCAATATTAAAAGCTTGGTTAGTTGAGCCAAATATAACATCATCCACGTATAGTTGTCATATGAAAAGCTCTCCCTTTACCCTAATTGTGAAAAGGGTGGGGGTCTATCTTCCCAGCTTCAAACCCACGGTCTTCCAACAGCTCTCTAAGGTGCTCATACCATGCACGTGGTGCTTGTTTAAGTCCATAGAGCGCCTTATCGAGCTTGTAGACATGTTTAGGAAAGTTGGGGTTCGACATATACCTCATCTATCAATGGACCATTTAGAAAAGAACTTTTGACGTCCATTTGTTGTAATTTGAAATTGTGCGAAGATGCGTATGCAAGAAGGATACAGATGGACTCAAGGCGAGCCACGCGAGCATAGGTTTCATCAAATTCAACGCCTTCCACTTGAGTGTAGCCTTGAGCCACCAATCTTGCCTGGTTCCTTATTTCAATACCATGCTCATATTGCTCGTTCTTTAATATCCACTTAGTGCCAATAACATTGTGGCAATCCTTTGGGTTCTCAACTAGCTTCCAAACTTTATTGCGCTCAAAGCTAGTGAGATCATCATGCATAGCTTCCAACCAATCGGAGTCCTCAAGGGCTTCAAATACTTTTCTTGGTTCCACCATGGATATGTGAGTTTGATGCTCACTAAAGTTTGCCAATTTCCTTCTTGTATATCTTCTATCTTGAACATCTTCCAAGACCTTGTCATTGGATGCATGAATACCCTTCAAGGCTTTTCTAATCCTTCTAGCACGACGGGCTTCGATCTCCTCATTATTTCAAGGAGGAATCACTTGATCCTCTTGATCACTTGGGTCCCTGTCTTGACCGGATTTTTGTCCTTGATCATCATAATCACCATCTTCATCATCAACACTAGCTTCAACTTGTGGAGAGGAGGACAAACAAGGTTGGCCTTGGCCTTGACCTTGACTACCGGAAATGATAGGAGTGATTGATTCTTGCATAGTAACTTGGTCAACAAGAGGAGGGTCTTGAGCTTGTTCTTGGTTAGGTGCATCACTTGGCTCCTTGGCTTGTTCTTCTATTGTAGAGGAGGGCTCCACTTGGGTAGAGAATAGTTCTTCTCGAGTTGCCATAAGGTGTCCCTCGATGGGGCGGAAAAATCCCACACCCATCCTTCCTATGGCTTCTTGAGGCATTTCAACATCTAAATTAGAAACATGAAATTGCGCCACTTGGGAGCCATCATTTTCCTTGAAAACCACACTAAATGATTCTATGAATGTCCGTGAGGTTTTGTCAAAGACTCTATAAGTGTGAGATTCGGCACCGTAACCAACAAATATACACTCAATAGTTTTAGATTGGAATTTAGACAACCGAACACCCTTTATCAAATAGAAGAACTTACAACCGAAGACACGAAAGTAGGAGACGTTGGGTTTGTTGCCGGTGAGGATCTCATATGGAATCTTCTATAAGCCCTTGTGAATGTAGAGGAGGTTGGAGGAGTGGAATGCGGTAGATATGGCTTTGGCCCATAAATATTGGGGAGAAGAATACTCCGCCAACATGGTCCTTGCCATATCCAATAGAGTTCGATTCTTTCTTTTGGCTACACAATTTTGTTGAGGGGTATACACAACGGAATATGGATGAAGAATTCCCTCTTCACTAAGAAATTCATTGAGAGTGTAGTTCTTGAACTCGGAGCCATTGTCACTCTTAATAGCCATGATTTGGACATTGTGTCGATGTTGCACTTGGTTGGAGAAGTCGATGATAATTTATTGGGTCTCACTCTTGTACTTGAATAAATAGACCCAAGTATATATTGAATAGTCATCGACAATCACCAAGCAATACTTCTTGCCTCCAAGACTTTCCTCGGGTACGGCACCAAAGAGATCAACATGGAGAAGCTCCAAGAACTCCGTTGATGAGATAATGGTCTTGCTCTTATGGGAGGAACCATGCATCTTTCCTGAAACACACGACCTACAAACGCGATCTTTGGAAAATAAAACATTTTCTTTTAGTCCAAGGATTAGGCCACCTTTGTGAATACTTTACAAAGTTCTCATGTTGACATGGGATAGGCGACTATGCCACAACCATCCCACGTCTGCCTTTCTGAAAAGACACATCGCTTGAGTGTTGGTGGACTTTGAAAAGTCCACACAAACAACTCATTTTCTACATGTCCCACATATGGTACGTCAAGAGTATTGCTCCTAAAAAGTACCACAATATCAAGATCAAAGAAAACAGAGAAACCCATCTTCCCAAGAGAACGAACTGAAAGTAAATTGTAACCAAGGGATTCGACAAGCATGAAATCCACGATAGTGATATCCATATTAATCACAACCTTGCTGACACTCGATACCTTAGACCTGGACTTATCTCCATAAGTGACGGTTGCATCATTTGTATTTGGGCGCAACTCCGTCACAAGTTCTTTGCTTTCGGTCATATGATTAGTGCATCCACTATAAATTATCCATTTAGACCCACCGGAAGCATAGTCCCACAAAAGATCATTGCCTAGAGTTAGGACCCGAGGAGGGTCCCCTCTTGTTAGCAACAAGGGTCTTTGGAACCCAAATAGTATATTCAACGAAACCCTCAATAGGACAACCATATTTAGCTTGCAGTAACACCGTAATAATCAACATATAAGAAATGGTGTGGACTGTTAGTTCCCGCGGGGTTGCTACGAGTAGTGTTGTCCCTAATGATAATACCACTCGAAGCAACACTCTTCTTAGCTTGTGCGGGCTTGGCCTTGTTCTTCTTGTTCTTGTTCTTTTTATTGGCAACGTAGCCAAGACCTTGATTTCCCACTTGTGGTGTAGGAGCAACCACTCGTGGCATGGGAGCAACTTGTGGTGTAGAAACCACAACTTTCTCAACACTAGGGCCCCTGCCCTTGATTCTTGCTAGCTCTTCCTTTAACCTAGCATTCTCCTCAATAATATTTGAATGATCACAAGAATAAGTAGAGTTACTAGGAACATTGAATTGTTTGAGTTGATTTTGAAGTTGTTCATGTGACTCTTTGAGGGTAGAGTGTTCACTCTCCAAGGCCTTGTGAGCCTTGGTGATCTTCTCAAACTCCTCAGTTAGTTTATCATGACCAACCCCAAACTCAACTTTATCCTTTTAGCCTTTTTATATTTAGAAATGGAAAGATCACGTTCTTTAGTGATATTAGCAACAAGTTCATCATGTGACTCTTCAATAGTTTCAAGTTCCTCCTCAAGAGAAATCGACCCCCATGTTCTTCCTCAAGAGTCATAGAAAGAGATGTCTTTTCATCCGCATCCCTACTTTCAATCTCACCTTTCCTCTCAAGAGCTTCATGGGCCTCTCCCAATTGGCTTATGAGGAGGTCAAAGTACCTCTTGGTCTCACCTTGCACGTTAGACATAAAACGTTCCAAAGAGGCAATTTCATTTTCTACACTAGGACTAGTAAAGTTATTCATTTCATTTGGAGTCTTAGAGATGATAGAAGATGCTACCTCTGAGGCCTTAGCCATGAAGCACTTGGTGGAGGGTTGAGGAAGATTCTCATTGGGGGATTCGAAGAGAGATGAGGAAGATGAAGTTGATGCAATAGCAAGAGCGGCCACTTTGCTTATGGATCCTTCTTCTTCATCACTTCTGGAATCATACTCCTCTTGAGTCACTAGAACAAACTTGGTGGGAGGGTTCTTGTTGAAGGGTTTCTTGTAAGAAACCTTTGATTTGTCCTTGCGAATGAGATTTCCTCCATGATGTTCCCTATTCTCATAAGGGCACTCCGCAATGAAATGGTGCTTGTCTTGACAATTGAAGCAAGACCTCACTTTTTGAGTCCCTTCCTTGCCATAGCTCGACCTGATCTTCTCCTCAACATATTCCTTGGCCTTGGGAGTATTCTTCCAAAACTTTTGCACGGAAAGCTCAATGACATCCTTGAGCATGGGGTCATATTCTTGATCATTCAAAGGGGCCATGGAAGCTCTGATGGAGGGATGATAACCCGGTAGGCTAACGCCAAGGAGTAACTCAGCCCAAAGGACGCTGCGCAAGACCCGGCTTAGGATAAAGGAGCTTCTAGAAGGCCCAGGAACGTAGGCCTCGTAACCCGGATTGTGGGTTACTCTAAGGAAGTTTAGGGTTTGTAAGCACTGTCCGGGTAGGATTCAGAGTATGCCTTGGAGAGTAAGCCAGGGGGTCCGGATATTATATAAACCGGTCCCTAGGGTTAGGTTAGGAGAACTTTGAGCGTGAGCGAGAACATAATCTCCAGATCGCGAGGTATCGAGTATCCATTATAACACGAGAGTTGAGATAATATATTTAGATCGGAGACTCGGCGACTTGATTGCCGGCTACCAGATCGCGTATCACCATGGTTTCCTTTGAGCTAAACCCTCTCCCAAACACCAGAGTCGAATTGCCCCAAGACAAGTTACCCCCGGTAACGTCTGCCGTGATAATATATTTAGAATGGAAGAACCGGCAATGGACCAACACCGGGTAACAACGGAGGTAACAATGGGAACAACCAGAACAAGCGCCCGTTTGAGGGAAGCTCCGAGTTTGTCGCTAGTACAGAAGCCGGGTCTTCGAGACCTAGGGCAGAAGGAAATTTCAATTTAGGAAACCATAACGGAGGAAATTATCAAGGACCGCCAAGGCCGGGTAACAATTGGGATATCTTCAGAATGGCGTGCCCAAAGCACAGCAGGAACGGTAGGCCGGCTAACCACTCGTTGGAGCAATGTGCGGACCTACAAAGATGGAAGAACGAGGAAGTAAACAAGTCTATGCGAGGTGCAGGTACGGGAGGAGGACCGGGTCCGGGTGGAAACCCGGGCAACGGCCCACCCCCAGCCAGTAACCCGGCAGGCGGAAATCCGGGTAATAACCAGGGGGGAGCTGGAGGTTTCCAAGCCAACCCCAAGCAATTGGGACAATACCACGTGCATACTACAGGAATTTCCAACAAGGATAAAAAGATACTGAAAAAGGCGGGAAACTCAGTTGCCTCGGCCGTTCCGAGATACCTGAGATGGTCGGAGCAGGATGTAACATGGAGCAGAAGGGATCACCCAGAAAGGATAGAACACCCGGGAGTCTTAGCATTGGTGGTTGCGCCGCAGGTTAATGGTTATGAGTTGAAAAAGGTCTTAATGGACGGCGGTAGTAGCATCAACATCTTATATTGGGAAACCTTTCTACGCATGGGTCTCAAGGAGTCCCATCTAGAGAAGAGTTCATCAGTTTTTCACGGGATAGTACCGGGTCACTCAGCGTGCCCCGAGGGAAAAATCACATTGGAGGTAGCTTTTGGAGAATCGAAGGACAATTTCCAGGTCGAGTGGCTCACCTTCGAGGTGGTCAAGCTGCGCAACCCTTATCACGTGCTATTCGGAAGGCCGGCTTATGCTAAGTTCATGGCCAGGCCGTGTTATGTGTATCTACAACTAAAAATCCCGGGTCCCAAGCAGACCATCACCATATATGGGAGCCGGGATATAGAGGCTGAGTGCGATGAAGGAGATGCGGCAATGGCTGAACAAGCTTGCAGAAAAGAGGAACTCAAATATTACCGGTCTCAAGTAGACCCGGATGACAGAACAGCGTTAAAAAGGCCGAATACTGAGGATGAGAGAGCGAAGTTCAAGGCAGCGCAGGACACCAAAATGGTGGCTTTTGTCGAGGGCGATCCCTCTAAGCAATTTGCTATAGAATCTAACTTGGACAGCGAGCAGGAAAAAGCACTTGTGGAGTTCATTCGTTCGAATCAGGATGTGTTTGCCTGGACGCCCAGCGATATGTCGGGTATCCCTACAGAACTGGCAGAGCACAGTTTGCACGTTGATCCCAAGTCTAGGCCTGTGAAACAGGGCCTGAGAAAAATGAATGAAGAAAGAAGGAAAGCTATAGGGGAAGAAATTGCACGGCTTCTTACAGCCGGCTTTATTATGGAAGTATTTCACCCGGAGTGGTTAGCAAACCCGGTACTCGTGATGAAAAAGACCAATGAGTGGATGATGTGCATTGATTATACGAGTCTCAAGAAGCATTGCCCAAAGGATCCGTTTGCACTACCAAGGATAGATCAGATCATAGACGCAGTGGATGGAAGTGACCTATTATGTTTCTTGGATGCATATTCCGGGTATCATCAGATCATTCTCAAGAAGGAAGATTGGGAGAAAACATCGTTCATAACCCCTTTTGGGGGCCTTTTGTTACAAGACCATGACGTTTGGATTAAAGAACGCTGGCGCAACCTATCAACGGTGTATTCAGAAGTGCTTCGAGGACCAAATCGGACGCAATGTTCACGCATACGTGGATGATGTGGTGATCAAGACCAGGAAAGCGGAGACATTTATTGATGATCTAAAGGAAACGTTCAAAAACCTAAGAAGGTACCAGATGAAACTTAACCCGACAAAGTGTGTCTTTGGAGTCCCAGCCGGGAAATTACTCGGTTTTATCGTTTCCGAGAGAGGAATTGAGGCAAATCCGGATAAAATCAAAGCTATCCAGAGTCTGAAAAAGCCGGAAAATTTGAAGCATGTTCAGAAGCTCACAGGGTGCGTAGCAGCGCTCAGCCGGTTCATATCCAGACTCGGAGAGAAGGCAATACCCTTGTACCGGCTCTTGAAGAAATCTGATAAATTCATATGGGACCAAGAGGCGGACGAGGCATTCGAGGCACTAAAGAAGCAGTTATCTGAGGCACCAGTCCTAGCAGCCCCGGGCCCTAAAGAGCCCATGCTGTTGTACGTTGCAGCCGGGCCCCGGGCGGTTAGCGCAGTGGTTGTTGTCGAGCGTAAGGAGGATGGGAAAGATCACCCGGTCCAGAGGCCGGTTTATTACGTCAGCGAGGTATTATCAGAGGCAAAACAGCGCTACCCACATTGGCAAAAGCTGGTTTTCGGGGTCTTCATGGCCAGCCGGAAACTTAAGCCGTATTTTCAGGAACACCCCATAACAGTAGTTAGTTCTATACCAATGTCGGATATCATCAGAAACTCGGACGCAACGGGAAGAATAGCCAAGTGGGCGATCGAGATGGGAGATTATCACATCAACTACGAGCCCAGGTCAGCAATCAAATCTCAAGCTCTAGTTGATTTCATTAACGATTGGACTCTGAAGCCGTATTTTCAGGAACACCCCATAACAGTAGTTAGTTCTATACCAATGTCGGATATCATCAGAAACTCGGACGCAACGGGAAGAATAGCCAAGTAGGCGATTGAGATGGGAGATTATCACATCAACTACGAGCCCAGGTCAGCAATCAAATCTCAAGCTCTAGTTGATTTCATTAACGATTGGACTCACACAGGCATGCCCACCATGGCCCCAAACTCCGAGTCTTGGATAATGCACTTTGATGGTTCCAAGCAATACGAGGGATCAGGAGCTGGAGTGGTGCTAACATCACCCAAAGGAGACAAGTTAAGTTACGTGTTGCAGATTCACTTTGATTGCTCCAATAACGTGGCCGAGTATGAGGCCCTATTGCATGGCTTAAAGGTAGCCAAGGATATGAACATTAAGAGGATACGATGCTTTGGAGATTCGGACCTCGTGGTACAGCAGGTCTCAGGAACTTGGGATAGAAAAGATGCAACTATGGCAGCATACCGCAGAGAGGTGGACAGGGTTGCCGAATGTTTTTCCGGGTATGAGGTGGAGCACATAGACAGAAGAAAAAACGAGGCAGCAGACGCACTCGCCAGACTCGGCTCACGCAGAGAGCCGGTTCGACCTAATGTTTTCCTGGATGAGCTATGGCGACCGTCAGTTAAAACCGAGTCTGAGGAAGAACTGGCAAATCAAGACCCGGATTTGGAGCTCGTGGCCACAGTACGCGCTGTTCCCGAGTGGACAGAACCGTTCATGGCCTACCTATCACGGGGCGAGTTACCACAGCAGAAGGTATTAGCACGACAAATTCTGAGGCGAGCAAAAGGATATTCTATCATCAATGGGGAGTTGTACAAAAGAAGTGCAGCAGGAGTCTTTTTGCGCTGTGTAGCACCAGAAGAAGGCCGACAGATCCTCAAGGAGATCCACGAAGGTGATTGTGGGCATCATGCATCCACAAGATCCCTTGTGGCCAAAGCTTATCGACATGGTTTCTTCTGGCTCACGGCCCTAGCAGACGCGGAGCGCTTGGTGGCAAGGTGTGATGGATGTCAAAGGTACGCTCGCCAAACCCATGTGCCGGCTATGGAATTGCGGACTATTCCGTTAACTTGGCCGTTTGCGGTTTGGGGTATGGATATGGTTGGCCCCTTCCACATGTCACCTTGCAAAAAGACACATCTCTTAGTGGCTGTTGATAAGTTTACCAAGTGGGTTGAGGTCATGCCAGTTACCAATTGAGAAGCAATTACAGCAGTCAAGTTCCTGAAAAGGATTATCTATCGGTTCGGATATCCCCACAGCATAATTACCGACAATGGAACCAACATGTCCCTTGGCGAGATGGAAAAGTTCTGTGGAAACAATGGCATCCGTTTGGACATAGCCTCAGTGGCCCACCCACAGGCTAATGGACAAGAGGAGAGGGCAAATCAGGAGTTGCTTCGTGGATTAAAGCCACGGTTGCGAGTCCCGTGTGTTAGAGCTGCTGGTGCATGGGTTGAGGAGTTGCCTTCAGTGGTTTGGGGTATCAACACCACACCTAACAGATCTACTCAGATGACACCGTTCTTTATGGTTTATGGCGCAGAAGCAGTGTTGCCGAGTGATATTATCCATGACTCTCCTCGAGTATCGGCTTACGTTGAGGTGGAGAACAAGAAGACCCGACAAGACACCGTGGATATGCTAGAAGAACACAGGGAACAAGCTTTGGAGAGATCAGCCATATATCAGCAGGATCTGCGGAGATATCATGCCGGCGCGTGAAAACCCGGGTCTTCCAGGAAGGAGACCTGGTTCCGCGCCTGGTACAATCAAAGGAAGGAAAACACAAGTTATCACCGCCATGGGAAGGACCGTTCATCATAAGCCGGAATCTGCACAATGGATCATATTACTTGATAGATGCAAGGGAAGAGTCGGCTACGATTAATGACACCGCTCATACCACTTCATCTATGCAAGAGAAAGAAAGACCATGGAACGTGGCTCAGCTACGTCCCTACTATACTTAGTATAGGCTAGATTCACAAAGTGGAATTGCACGATGTAACAGGCAGCAGGTTTCAGACGCACTCTTTTCCTATCCAGGGTACCTAAGGGGACTGGAGGGTTTTTAATGAGGCGGCTTGCTGACCTAACTTTTCTCATATCAATAAAGAGATGGTTAAACAATATATTATTTCCTTTTCATGCGTTTTTATCAAAAAAAATTATATTTCTGTTATGTTTTCTATCCTTCTTCCAGGTAAGTATTATTTACTGTTTTTAATAAATTAGTTTCTTTAGCAGTTTTCATATATTTAGGTCTTGGGGGCTGATTGCTTGAATAGCACAGTTACAAACTCAAAGACCCGGCCACGATGCCTATGAGTTATAAGGTCCGATTACTCGCAAACGAGTACGGCTGCAAGCTTATAACCGGACAAAGGAGCCAAACTTTCTTGACTTTTCTTACTTAAGCTCGATGTGACTCGCACTAAAGTGGCATGATTTGCTCGCATATGATCACAATCAGTCATGATGCCCAATGGGACTTGCCTGACCCTGTCTTCGTATAGATGTAGCAACATGATTATCCACGCGAAAGCCGGCTTACAGTACAAGAGAGCCAAAAGGGTCATCTAAACCACAAGTTATGCAGAGTACAGGGTTAATAACCGGAAACTCACAGTTTATTAAGCATAACTTCAAAACCTATGCGAAACGGCTCTAGGTTTTGGGCTTAGCACAAACGATTTGTTCTCTTTGAAAGACCTAACACCCTAGACTCGGAAGTTCGGGCCTTGGGGACTGGGGAATTTGAAACAAGAAACAAATCATCTAGCTATTAAGCTCAAAAACCCAAAAATCCGAGTCTTGGGGACTTGGAGAAAAGTCCACCTGTCAAAACCCACGAAACCCGGAAACCGAGTCTCACAAAAGGAACCGTAAAGGAAGTCGGAAGATCAAGAATAAACAAGCTCAAAAGCAGATAGATATCAAATTCATCCAAAGGCCAGAAGGGCCACGAAAGCTATTAAAGTTTCGAAAACGTATTACATGCCGTGATAGTAGCATCATCAAGTGCACAGGCGCACTACCAAACGAACAATTGTCTACAAAAACATCTGCCAACTAGGGTATTGACGCGGCATTGGATGCAAGCTTACTCGGCCTCCTGGGTTGGGTCTACAGACTTGCCCCTGCCTTCCGGGTATTGGTCTTGGGTTTGCTCCTTGGAGGCCTTCCCAACATCGTCACCCGGATGGGCGGTATCAGGACGAAGAGGCGGGCGGCTAGCCGGCGTAGAGGAGGAGGGCGCCGACTCAAAGTCGTTTTTCCTCTTTGCAGCTTCCTCCCTCCTCCTGGCCGAGTCAGCATTCCACTTCTCCAGAATATCGAAGGGTAAAGGCATATCCTCCTTCACAGGTTTACCCTTGGCGTCGTATGAAGTTACGAAGTTACTTAAATCCAGAGAATCGACAATTGTAGTCGCTGAGTGACGCACCTCGGTCTGCACAGCCTTGAAATCCTTGACGTCGAATCTAGAACCATCAGCCTTGAATTCTGGAAACCCGGCCACCAACTTTGCCGGATCAAGCTTTGGAAAGTAAGCTTTAGCCAGCATTAGCCCCGGGCCATCCCAACTCGGCATGTCGAGCGTTTCCAGAGCTCAATCCATGCGGGTACAGTGGAACACGCATGGATCAAAGTTTCCATACCCGGATATCCCTCGGTTGGCCACTGTATGGTATCCAGGATCCATTTAGTGCCGGCGCAGAATCTCCGGAGCACATTCTTCAAGTTCTGTACCTTCTGGATATCATCCTCTTCTAGGGGCGCAAGGTTAGCACCTACGATATAAAAAAATGGATTATATCAAAGCATTCCGGGTATCATGGATCAAGAAAACAAAAAACCAAGACACGGACCAGTAAGTAACAAAATCTCACCAAGGAGGACACGATAAGTGTCGGCAACTTGAGCTGATAGCTTCTTCAGCGCAGCTTGAGCAGTGGTGTATTTCTCTTTGTATTTCGTGACATCTTTCTCCAAGTCTTCCACCTCAGCCTCAAGTGCTTCTCTTACCTTTACCTCGGTGTCCAGGAGTTGATTGGTCTTGGCCAAAATTTCCTCGGACCGGCTCGTCTGCGCCTAAAAGGAATGGAAAGTTAAACGTTAGTCGGATATCATAATCAACCGAGTATTAAAAGGAGTACCGAGTGTAACTTCGACAAGTTAGACTCGGAACTTGGGGACTAGATGGATAACATGAGGTATCAATTAGTATTACCCGGCGTTCAGCGGCCATGCGCTCTAACATAGTGCTCTCTGTGGCCTTCATGGCAAGGAGGGCGCTCATCATTTGGTCGAAGGAGTGATCGCCCGAGTTGGAAGACCCGGGATCTTGGTAACCCGGAGTTGGAGTCTTCTCATTGACAGGGGAAGGCATCTGAGTCGTATGAGTATCGGAGTTTGGCTCGCCTCCCCCCGCGCCCAGGATTGTGACTTCTTCCTCCTCGCGTGCATGCGAGGCTATCGGATACTCGGCTTCTTGATCAGCCGGGTTCTTTGGTGGCGCCTGCCGCTCTCCCTCGCCGCGCGCCGCGGCAGTCATATTATCAACCGGATTCTCCTTACCTGGGTCTTCGGTTTCCATATTTTCTTGGTCACTGATAGTGACCTTGGCTCTGTGGATGGTGTAAACAAGCAGTTAGCATGTAACTGGAGAAAGTTATGGACAAATGTTAGAACATCAGAAGAAGAGCCTTACCCGGGGTTTACCATGAAGTCCGAGGGGAACTCGCTGCTAGACCCGGATGAAGCTGTTCAACATTGTGGAAGTAAGACACGAAATTGTCCCTCTAAGGGGTGTTTGGGAAAAGAAAACCTTTGATATTCGGGAAAAGGTTGAAAGGTACCGGCGCGCCGAGTTGGGGATGATGGGATTTCTGGGTTAAGTGTAGTATCACCCTGAAAGTTTCGAGTCATTCTGCGCTTGGTCGCGGGTGGGTCCTTCAAGTACGGCCAGTCGGATAATTCTCGGTTTAGCTCGCACATGTTAGCAAAGGAGTATGGTTTAGAAGCAATGGAGCGGTATGGAACCTTAAAAACGACCCCTCGGGGTTTCCTTTTTGCTCCGACCTTGATGGCCGGTTCGGCTTCACCTTCGTCACTCTGTGTTTCCACCCCGCCCTCTGGTTCTTCTTCCTCTTCCTTGTCCTCTAGCCCTGAAGGTTATCAATGCATATAGTCGGAAAAACGGGGAGTGTGCGGCAATAAGTTCGCAGAAATTGAGTTGGGTAAGACCCGGAATGTACCTTCTTCCGGATCGGTTGCTTCCTCGTCCTCCTCTGGATTTCTGGAGTTGGGAGGGGTCTCAATGCTCCAGAAGACATTGTCGGCCTGAGATAAAGGCAAGAAAATGGGAGTTAGTAGTTGTATCTAGTCAAAGTACGAGAATAAGTGTGTAAGTATCGGATTTACCGCTGGAGCCGGGTTATCCCGGGTGAACGGGGCTAATCCGGCTACATTCTTGATCACCTCCAGCTTCTCAGTCAGGAAGTTCTTGATGGTCTTGTTGGTGTCACCGGCTGGATAGTTTTTCGAGGAGTAACGGAGCGCGTCCGTAACGTGCCCCGAGTATTCGCACATCAGCTTTGAGCGGATAGAATTGGGCTGGATGCGGAAATCTACCCAAGTTTTAACTAGGTTGAGCCCGATGAGACCGTGGGAAGAAAGAACGGCGATTTTGGTTAAAAGGGGCTGGATGGCTTCCCTGTCCGACCCAGGGGCAAAGGCGTTGAAAGTATCAGAGATATCTAAGAGACCCTCCGAGTAACCCGGCAATTTCCTCTCGCCGGGTGGAGAGGTGTCTCGGCAATAGAAGAAAGAAAGCTGCCAGTGTTTTACGTGTGAGTTGAGGTTGAGAGTCGGCATGGGTGAGTTTTTGCGGCGCTGGATAGAAACCCCGCCACAGGCCAAGAGGGCCCCGTCACCGCTTTCGCGGCACGGCTTGCACTGGAAAAGTTCTATGAATAAAGCCAAATTTGGCGGGATGCACAAATAAGACTCGCACAGGACTATGAAGTGGGTTATGTTCAACATAGAGTTAGGCCCTATGTCGAAGACCCGGAGGCCATAGTGGCTAAGGACCTCACGGAAGAAAGAGTGACCCGGGGGGCGAAACCCCCGGATCACATGCTCAACGAAGCATATTACCTCGTCAGCATTAGGAGTAGGCCGGGTCTCGTCACCCGGCACCCTCCAGTGGATCTCCTCCTGAGGGGGAGGACGCCTAACTCGGCCAGCTCCTCCAGCTTGGCCTTGGTCACAGAAGATTGCGCCCAGTTGGCGGATATGGATTGGGTCACTCTTGGCTTAGCCGGCTGCTTCCCTTTGTGCTTAGGAGCCATTGGTTCAATCTGCAAAGCATGAGATAAAGCATGAGACTCGAGGTTACGGTTTTTCCGAGTATCGATAAAGCAGTATAAAGACTACGAACTATCCGGGTATCGAAGAGCAGTACAGAAATTGTGGGGTATCTAAATGTCAACGAGCCGTTGTAAAAAGAAGTTAATTGCCTGGCTATCTAGTGCGAATAAAATAACCGGAAGAGGAGGATTTTCCGGGTATCTATGATCAGCCGCGGAGATCTGGGTGAATTACATCTAGATTGGAAATTTTGCTATCGATTTCGCGGAGAAATTAACGACTATGAGCGATAGGAGAGTGCAGTGTGATCAATAATCAAGCGACTGGATGAACTAGGACGGAGTTATGCGACCTAATCCGGCGCGGGGCAAGAAATGGCCCGCGGGCGGACCTAGATCTAATCTAGGTCAAACGAAGAAATTGCAAGATTGAATCAAGAGGAATAGGGATCTTACCGGCGTGGATTGGAGAAGGACGCGACGGCGGCAGATGGCGCGGTCGTGGTGCCCACGTGCGACTCCCGGCGGGCAGCTCGGGGGCGCGGCGGTGGAGTTTGGCGGCGGCGCGGGGCGGACCGTGGAGGAACGCAACCGGCGGCGGCTTTGCTCCGGCAGTGAGCTCGAGGTCTTCGTGGCGATGTCGAGCGAGTTCGAGTGAGAGGGCGCCGGTGAGGAAGAAGAAGATGGGGGAAATGAGCCGTTCGGGTTAGGTTACCCCCAGGCACCAATTTATAGATACGGGTGGGGAAACCTAGACTGGCGAGCGGGAACCAAAATTTTCGGGAGTAAAAGATACCCGTCCGAGATTTTTGGGATATGCGTTAAGTGCCCGAGAGCGATATCCGGACAAGATAAGAAGTAAATCCTTTCCGCGATATTCGGATCAATTAACGAGTGAAGTAAGCCGGGTCTTCTGCATTCTCCTTGGAACATTGACCCGAAAAATCAAAGATGGACTTAGAGAAAGCCGGTTTATTATATGGACCACCAATGGAGTTAGGCCTAGTTGTTTATTAAAGCAACCTAACCCGGCCTCTATGAACTTGTATGTTTGTTATTTTTGCAGGGAATAGCGTGCGTTTCAAGGAGGATCCCGTGAAGCCCAAGCTATTCTGGGGACTACTGATGGAGGGATGATAACCCGGTAGGCTAACGCCAAGGAGTAACTCGGCCCAAAGGACGCTGCACAAGACCTGGCTTAGGATAAAGGAGCTTCTAGAAGGCCCAGGAACGTAGGCCTCGTAACCCGGATTGTGGGTTACGGTAAGGAAGTTTAGGGTTTGTAAGTAGTGTCCGGGTAGGATTCAGAGTACGCCTTGGAGAGTAAGCCAGGGGGTCCGGATATTATATAAACCGGTCCCTAGGGTTAGGTTAGGAGAACTTTGAGCGTGAGCGAGAACATAATCGCCAGATCGCGAGGTATCGAGTATCCATTGTAACACGAGAGTTGAGATAATATATTTAGATCGGAGACTCGGCGACTTGATTGCCGGCTACCAGATCGCGTATCACCATGGTTTCCTTTGAGCTAAACCCTCTCCCAAACACCAGAGTCGAATTGCCCCAAGACAAGTTACCCCCGGTAACGTCTGCCGTGATTATCCCATGACAAGCTCCTTTGTGCATTCCATGCTCTAGCACGG
Organism: Alopecurus myosuroides; assembly: GCA_028641055.1. Classification (NCBI taxonomy): domain Eukaryota; kingdom Viridiplantae; phylum Streptophyta; class Magnoliopsida; order Poales; family Poaceae; genus Alopecurus; species Alopecurus myosuroides. The sequence continues at coordinate 521,299,735 of CM054057.1, read as the reverse complement.
TTGTCAAGAGAATTCTTTGTTTGCACTTGGAAGGAGCTAATTTCTTGCATCACTTGGGTTGAGGTCAAGGATGCAAATTCATGTCTTCCTTGAAGACTCTGCAAGTCCACGGGCTCAAAAGGCATGAGAGAACTTATGTACTTCCTCTTGATCCAAGCATCATCAATATACTTGGCACCAACATTATTGAATGTGATGGCAAGAGACTCGAGCCTCCGATACATGTATTCATGGTTCTCACCATCATGCATATAAAATCATTCGACTTTATTGCTCAAGGTATCATACCTATTCCTCTTCATGTTATCATTGCCCACAAACATGACGACGAGAGCATCCCATGTTTGTTTGGCGGTGGATTATTGTTGGAGATGATGCATGTGGTTTGGACCCACGGCTTGTTGAATGATGGACAATGCAGCGTAGTTGAGTTTACAATCTAAGACTTATCTTCTTCTGAAGTTCTTGGGGTCACAAGACTTGTATCCATCTTGAGTGACCCTCCAAAGATCAATACAAGAAGAGTCTAAGTGAGTTTCCATGTAATATTGCCAATCACGAAAAGAATGTGAATCAATTTTAGGAGGTTCTTGATAACCCACAAGTATAGGGGATCACAACAGTCTGCGAGGAAAGTAAAACCCAAATTTATTGATCTGACACAAGGGGAGCCAAAGAATATTTGTGAGCCTTAACAAGTGAGTTGTCAATTCACCTGCACCTGAAAGTGGACTTGTTCGCAGTGGTTTATTAGTAGTAACAGTATTATAGTAGCAGTAGTGAAATAATAGCAGAAGTGAAATGAAAACAACAACAATAGTGTTTGAAGTAAACAACGGGATTAAACACTGTAGGCATAGGGATAGATGAACGGGCGTTGCATGGATAAGATAGTTCATATAATAATCAATACATGGGCATTGCATATAAATAAGATAAAGCATCCAAGCACTAAGTAACCATAGGCATGTGTTCCGTAAATAGTCGTACATGCTCGCAATGAGAACTTCCACAACATCTTTTGTCCTACCAGCCCGTTTTCAGCGGGGCCTCAAGGGAACTACTGGTAATTAAGGTGTTCCTTTTAATAGAACACCGGAGCAAAGCATTAACACTCAGTGAACACATGTGATCCTCACATCACAACCATCCCCTCCGGTTGTCCCAATTTCTGTCACTTCGGGGCCTCGGGTTTCGGACAATGATATGTGTAAACAACTTGCAGGTATGATCAAGAAACAATAATTATCATCGTGATTCAATAACATGTTCAGATCTGACATCATGGCACTCAGGCCAAAAGTGATAAGCATTAAGCATAACAAGTTGCAACAATGTCAATAGCACTAATAGATATGCCCTAACAATCACGACATTATTACATGAACAATCTCATCCAATCCCTACCATCCCCTTCAACCTACAGCGGGGGAATTACTCACACATGGATGGGGGAAACATGGATGGTCGATGGAGAAGCATTGGTGATGACGATGGCGATGATCTCCTCCAATTACCCGTCCCGGCAGGGTGCCAGAACGGAGTTTCTGAACCCCGAAAAAGGATTCACGATGGTGACGGAGCTACGAACTTCTTTCTGGAAAACGATCGAACCCCCTCAGGTTTTAGGTTTCGGGGCATATATAGTTGAAAGGGGGGGTCCGAGGGGGTGCCCGAGGTGGGCTCACCATGCCCAGGCGCAGGCCCACCCTGGCCACGCCTGGGGGTGGTGAGGGCACCCCTTTGCCCCTCTCTGACTCATCTTCTGGCTCCGGGAGTCTTCGGGTAAAATATGGACTTTCCCTCCGTTTCCGGGTATTTTCCAAAAAGTTGATTTTCTGCGCAAAAACGGGACACCAAAGTAATTTTGCTGAATACAACGCTAGCCCGTGTTAGTTGCATTCAAAACACACAAGTTTAGAGGGAAAACATCAGCAAAGTGTTCAGAAAAGTAGATACATTTTTTACGTATCAACTCCCCCAAGCTTAGATTATTGCTTGTCCTCAAGCAATTCAGTTAGCACCTGGGTGCGATAAAAGAACTTTTACGAACACATTTGCTTCATATGATGTAAATATACTCACTATATGATCAAATACTTAATTATGCTCATGATAAGATACAGGCAAGATACTGTCACTTAATAGCTATGCAAACCATGAAGAGATAACAACATATTAATAATAAACAACATGAATCACAACTATTTGCATGATTGTAATATTCATAATAGGATCTGATAAAGTGGTATATCGCTTTCCCTTATGTGTGGGGCAAAACATAAATGCCAGGGCACCTCTGAAGTTCAAGGGAAGACTAGAAATAAAGATATCAAAAGATGCAAGTATCAAGATTATATCACAATCAACCGTGCTTTGGGACAAACACATCACACTAAGAATGACAATTGTGCTCTCAAGAAGGTTCTCAAAAAGTATGGTGGAGACTGTTCCTATAAGTAAAGGATTGTCCCTTCGCAGAGGGAAGCAGAGATTCGCATGCGCTAGAGATTTTCATTTTTCATGAAACAAAAGTAAAACAATTTTTAGAGGTGGTTGTTCATGTCAACAAATGGTAGACAGAAAATACAGTACGTCACAAGCCAACTAGATTTCACAAGAGCGGCTCCCATATGAAGGACACAACTGTTGTAGAAGGTCATCCCTCTTTCTCTTTTGTTTACATAATTATGCTTTGACTGATAAATCAGGGGCAAAAATAGTGAAGAGATTTTGTGTGTATTAATTTGGGGCTGGGCACCCCGCTGCCAGTTCTTCTATCAATTTGATAAGCGGATGAAGCCACTAGTTCAGGGTGTGAAATCCAATCAACAAGTGAGATAAAGATTCTCTATTTACGTCCTCATGAGCAAAAACAGGAGGAATTTTGAAGGTTTTAAAGGTAGCACACGCAAATTTACTTGGAATGGTAGGAAATACCATGCATAGGAATTGATAGTGGACTCTGTGGAATAACTTGGTTTTTAGGGAATTGGAGGCACGAGTAGAGCTCATACTCAGTGCAAGTGAATGTTAGCAATAGACTGGGAAGCGACAATCAAGAGAGCAATACTTACCATAATCATGTTTGCGACAAAGTAAAATTAACTGAGGCATAAAATTGATACTAGAACTCTGAGGCAAAATAAATCATCAAGGCTTATTGACTTTTTGTTTTCAGTTTTAGCATGCGTGAGCATGTGCCAAGTCGATTCAAATGAAACAGTCACAGGAGGCTACCACAATGTCATACCCTTCTACGAATAGAACAACACGAACAAATATTTATACAACATGTCATTTACTATTAATAAATTGGAACAAAACATGAGAGAGCATGAACTATTAAGCAGCCATTAAATCACATATATCTTATATGAACAAACTAAGCATGCTCACATGGATGGGTATATGTACAAAAATGAAAACAAATAGAGTTCATACCAGCCTCTCACCACAACTTGAATTGTCATAGATCGTCATTATTGCTCTTCACTTGTGGCTCGAATAATATATAATGAAAACCAAGCTCCAATGGAGTCACAAACGACTGTTGAACTTGCAGCAAACTTCACAAAACAAAAGAAGAAGAACAAATATTTTTGAGTTTTTCAATTAAAGCAGGAGCAAAAGAGAACAAGCAAACAAAGCAAAATCTTTTTAGGTTTTTTGAAATGAAACAAGAGAAAAAGAAAGCAAACAAACAAAACAAAATATTTTTGGGTTTTTGAATATTAAACTGCAACTAAAGGATAAAGCAAACCAACTAAAGAAACAAATAGAAAGAAACAACAGAAATATTTTTGGTCTTTTTGTGTTTTGGAAAGCGAAAAAATAGCGATAATAAAAGAAAGAGAGAGAAACATAAAATATGAATGTACAAAGAACCGACTGAATACGATATATATATATATATATATATATATATATATATATATATATATGAGTGTGTGATGTCGGTATACCTCCCCCAAGCTTAGGCTTTTGGCCTAAGTGGGGCTCAATTCCAGCGATGGAATTGGCTCCACGCTGGTGGATCGTACTGGGCATGCTCATAATGAGGCTCCCGCGAAGAAGAAAATGAAGGCGTGTAGTCGTAATCCGAGGGCTAACGTGAACTATCTGCAATGTCAGGTGGCTGGACATCATTTGCTGCGGCCTCCCTCTTGGCGTCGTCTGCGCGTTGATATTCCTCAATGTACGCATCGAGTTCTTCCTCCGTTAGTGACCATCCTTCCCTGTTATCAAGGTCAAACAAAGCACGTGCAAGCAAAGGGGCTACTCGCTCTCTAGTGGATCCCCACCGTGATTTCTTAGGGAATGAAATATCATATGGAAAACTATATGCATCAGTCCCATAAGCAATAAAGTGATGCTGTAACATGGAATTAAGATCAAGCCTCTCTAAGGGAAACTGAACATCTAAGCGATGTGGCAACACACCATGAAAAGCTAATAAACGGGAGGCAATGAGACCTCCACAAACTCCTCCTTTCTCACGGTTAGTGGCAAGGCGATAAGCAATTAAAGCTCCTAAATTATAACTCCTATCTTTCCTCAAGGCAGCTGACAAGAATGCTAAATCATGAGCAGATAATTTACTTGCTACCTTCCTAGCTAGAACACACTTTGAAATAAACAGGGCAAAATATCGAATGGATGGGAGATGTATATTACGAATTTTCCATTCTCCTTCGTGAAGCTTCTCCCGTCGCAAATTTTTGCATATAAATCCGTCAATGGCTTGGGATATCCCTTTATCTTCTCGCACGTTCCCCACTGCTCCACCTTAATTACTACACAAAAAATTCTAAAAGGCAGACTGACAGGTTTGTTATAAATTTTGTAATGCACCATGGGGTTAGGTGAAGGCCAATCAAAATGAAAATCCTTCACCACGGACATAGCCAATTTCGCATATTGGCTTGGTTCATCATCAACGAAATGTGTCAATCCTTCATTAGATAGTAATGTTTTAAAATCATGCATAATTCCTGCAACACTCATGAACCCTGGGCATGGGTAGATAGCCGGAGACATGCCCTCTTCGCGATGAACTCTCATAATCTCTGTTACCACTAACTCATGCTGGTTAAGTTGATATGCACTTGACTCCATTTCTGAAATTTTTAGCAAGCAACTTAAGAAAATTATTTGAATCAACTATATGGTAGCAACTACTATAGAGACTTGTATGAGTACTAAACATGCATCAAAACTAACTTAATCAAGCATCAAACAAGCATGCAAGCTCACATAACCTGTCACCTACGGCAGCAAAATACGCAAGAAATACTCCACTAAACAAAATTCTACTTGATCATCGGAGGAGTCACATACCGGAGATCAAACACACCAAATCTCAGCACAAATGATGGGCTGAGCAAGGAGATCGAAAATTGCTAGGAAGAACATCAATAACTCGGGTTCGGATGAACTGGGTGAGTTTCTACGGGCAAGAGGAAGGTGTGGTAGGTGGGAGAGCAAGTGGGGGGCCAGGGGCCCCCTCACCATAGGCAGGCGCGCCCCAGGGGCAGGCCGCACCTGACCATGGTGAGCTGGCCTGGTTTCCCCCTGGGGTCACCCCAGGTGGCTTTCTGCCCCTTTTAACGCAAAAACTTCGAATATAAACTTTTCGGCATTTTTCGAGAAACTTTATTTTTCGAACTTTTTCCAGAATTTTAATAAATAATAATATCGCTGGAAAACAAAGATGGAATGATGGAAAACGTCAGCAAAACCAAACCTACAGCAGTTCTAAGACACTCTACTAAACATATACCCACGAAAAACGGAGGAAAACATATGGAAACGTGGTTGTGAATAGTGAAAACGTGAGTAGACGATGGAAAACGAGCGAAGACGAGGTAAAAACGTGTGTGGACATGAGTGAACATAGTGAAAACAATAAGAAACATGATATACTTTATGGAAGCACAACGAAAACGAGCATATGAATAAGTAAACGTAGTGAAAACGTAGTGATAACATTGTTTTCTTCATTTAAAATCACTTTGTTAACAAGGTTGATCAAGTCTTGCTACCAAAATAATTTTATATGAAACAAAACTTTATTTCTCACTAAATACTCATGTTACCTCAACCTTGATTGATATAGTCCCAATCATGATAGTCTCATATTCTTTGGGTGGCTTTGGAATAGGACAATAAAATTCTCCAATCTTGATGGTCTCAATATTTTCAATTGAATTTAGACCATATTTATTATCAATCTTCTTGGGAAAATAAACAGTGTGCTCTTTATCATTAACATTAAAAGTAACTTTTCCTTGATTGCAATCAATGACAGCCCCTGCAGTATTAAGAAAAGGTCTTCCAAGAATAATAGACATATTATCATCTTCAGGCATTTCCAACACAACAAAGTCAGTTAATATCAAACAATTATTAGCAACTTGAACAGGAACATCCTCACATATACCCACAGGAATAGCAGTAGACTTATCAGCCATTTGCAAAGATATATCAGTTGGTATCAATTTTTCTAGGAGGAGTCTTTTATAGAGAGTAAAAGGCATGACACTAACTCCAGCTCCCAAATCACACAAAGCAGTTTTAACATAATTATTTTTAATAGAACAGAGAATAGTTGGTATACCAGGATCTCCAAGCTTCTTAGGAACCTTGCCATTAAAAGAGTAATTAGCAAGCATAGTGGAAATTTCCTCATTAGGAATCTTCCTTTTGTTAGAGACAATATCTTTCATATATTTTGCATAAGGAGGCAATTTAATAGCATCAGTTAAAGGAATTTGCAAGAACAAAGGTTTCATCCATTCACAAAACTTGTTGTAGTGTTCTTGTTCTTTTGATTTGTGTTTCTTATTAGGATAAGGCATTGGTTTTTGTACCCAAGGTTCTCGCTCATTAGCATGTTTATTAGCAATAAAATCTTCCTTAGTGTATTTTGTATTTTTAGTTTGCTTTTCAGGTTCCTCTTCAATTTCTTCTTTATCAGAAGCATTTTTCTCTTCATTACCACTTTCAGTTTTCAGCATCAGAGATAGATATACTATTAGGATCTTTAGCAAGTTCAGAGGATTCTACAACAGTTTTATGTTTCTTCTTCTTTTTCTTCTTAGTATGAATAACATTATTATTAGTTTGCTGAGAATCTTGTTCAATTCTTTTAGGATGTCCCTCAGGATATAAAGGATCTTGTGTAGCAATACCACTTCTAGTTCTTATTTCATAAGCATGTTTTTCTTTAGAAGCATTAACTAGCAAATCTTTTTGCACTTTAGCAAGTTGATCAATTTGAGTTTGAACCATTTGAAAATGTTTAACAAGCATTTTAACATCATTAGAGGTTCTTTCTATAATACCATGCAAATTATCAATAGCTCTAGAGTTTTCCATTAGGTGATTTTGCACTCTCATATTAAAATTATCTTGCTTAATAACATAATTATCAAATTCATCTAAACATTGATCAGGAGGTTTATTATAGGGAATATCTCTACTATCAAAATGTTGGAGAGAGTGTACCTCAATGGTGGATGAGTGAGGGATTGTCTTACATAATTCTTCTATAGGTGGAAGATTCTTCACATATTCAGATTTAATACCCCTCTCTTTAAGAGATTTCTTGGCTTCTCTCATCACTTCATCATTTAATTCAATCATTCCCCTCTTCTTGGGTGTTGGTGTTGGTACTGGAGTAGGGGTCGGCTCAGGCTCAACTATAGTCCAGTCATCATGATTTTGGCTTATTTTAGCCATTAATTCCTCAGCTTCATCTGGAGTTCTTTGCCTGAAAACACAACCAACACAACTATCCAGGTATGTCCTAGATTCAACAGTTAGTCCACTATAGAATATATCAAGAAGTTCATTGTTTTCTAGCTTATGCCCAGGTGTATCCCTAACTAAAGAACAAAACCTTGCCCAAGATACATGCAATTTCTCTCCTTCCAATTGCTTGAAATTAAATATATTTTGTAAAGCAGCATGTTGAGCACTAGGAGGAAAATATTTCTGAAAGAAAGCATTAACCAAACCAATAGGACTATCAATAGATCCGAGAGACAAATTATTAAACCAAGTTTTAGCTTCATCTTTTAATGAGAAAGGGAATATTTTAGCAACAAAGTAGCTACGTTTCTTAAGATCATCAGAGAATAAACTACTCAAAGAGGAGAGCTCATTCATATGTTTCATAGCACTTTCATTTTCAGTACCACAAAAAGGTTCTTTCTCAACAATAGATATATAAGATAAATCAAGAGAGAAATCATAATCCTTATCCCTAATATTAATAGGAGAAGTGGCAAACTTAGCATCAGGAGATAATTTATATTTAACAGAACGACTTTCAATAAGACTTATAACAGCATCTCTATCCTTCATAGCATGTATTTCATCAATAAGATCATCATTAAGTTCAATATAGGAATCATCAAAATCATCACTAGGATTTTCTCTAAGATCAGGTGAAACAACAGGAGTAACTGGATTTTTATCAGGAGTTTTAGTGTTTGCAATATTTTTAGCTTTAGCAATAGTAGCATCTAAGAAAGGACCGAGAGAACCACTCTCATCAAGAACATTAGAAGCATAATCAAAAGTATAAAAAGTATTTTTATATTCAGTAGAAGTAGCACGTGTAGCATGTGTATGTGGTGGTGTAAGCAGCTTACTCATAACAGACGGTGAATCAAGAGCAACAGAGGTGTTCAGAGTTGTACCTCTTCTTGTAGTCGATGGTAATATAGGAAACTTTCCATCACGAGTCTTACCCATGATGAATGATTGGTAGTAGATAATAGTACTCTCCGGTGAGCTTGCAAATAAAGCTATGCTCCCCAGCAACGGCGCCAGAAAATAGTCTTGATAACCCACAAGTATAGGGGATCGCAACAGTCTTCGAGGGAAGTAAACCCCAAATTTATTGATTCGACACAAGGGGAGCCAAATAATATTTGTGAGCCTTAACAAGTGAGTTGTCAATTCACCTGCACCTGAAAGTGGACTTGTTCGCAGTGGTTTATCAGTATTAACAGTTTTATAGTAGCAGGAGTGGTGAAATAATAGCAGTAGTGAAATGAAAACAGCAGCAGTAGTGTTTAAAGTAAACATCGGGATTAAATACTGTAGGCATAGGGATAGATGAACGGGCGTTGCATGGATAAGATAGTTCATATAATAATCAATACATGGGCATTGCCGATAAATAAGATAAAGCATCCAAGCACTAAGTAACCATAGGCATGTGTTTCGTAAATAGTCATACGTGCTCGCAACGAGAACTTGCATAACATCTTTTGTCCTACCAGCCCGTTTTCAGCGAGGCCTCAAGGGAACTACTGGTAATTAAAGTGTTCCTTTTAATAGAACACCGAAGCAAATAATTAACACTCTGTGAACACATGTGATCCTCACATCACAACCATCCCCTCCGGTTGTCCCAATTTCTGTCGCTTTGGGGCCTCGGGTTCCATACAACGATATGTGTAAACAACTTGCAGGTATGATCAAGAAACAATAATTATCATCGTGATTCAATAACATGTTCAGATCTGAGATCATGGCACTCGGGCCCAAAGTGACAAGCATTAAGCATAACAAGTTGCAACAACGTCAATAGCACTAATAGAGGATACTAGGCATTATGCCCTAACAATCACAACATTATTACATGAACAATCTTGTCGCGGGATGGTCACGGCAGACGTTACCAGAGGTAACTTAGTTTGGGGCAAATCGACTCTGGTGTTTGGGAGAGGGTTTAGCTCGAATTGGACACAAGGATTATCCTGGTTCAGCCTCTCCATTGGAGATAATAGCTTACTTCCAGCTGGGATCTTATTAACTATCGATCTAGAGGCTCGGAGTGCAATGTCGCCGAGACTCCAAATCTAGGGTTACAAATACTAGCTCTAGTGTACCTTGAATCTAGGGTTTCTACTCGAAATCTCTTAGTCTCTCAGATCTATGCCAGGAGGACCGGTTTATATAACACCTGGTTTCCTCGCTTTCCTTACAAGATACCTCTGGAGTCCTATTCGGGGTCTACATACAACCCTAAATTACTCTCCGTGACCCCCAAGCCTTGGACTCCACGGTTTACATCGCCTTCCGGGCCTTCTAGAACTTCCTTTCCTTGAGCCGGGTTACCAACACAGCCGCTGACCCGTCGACGATACCCGGCCCGTCGTCACTTTACGAGGTCTTCACCCAAACTTGCTCCAGCTGGGTCTTTATCCTTTCCTATGGGCCTATCGGGTTAGTATCCCCCCAACAGTAGTCCCCAGAATAGCTTGCGCATCCTGGTTGGCGTGCTTCCCTTGTAAATTCAAAGTTTGAGCCAACCACGAAGTGCACGCTATTCCCTGCAAAACAATAAACACTCAAATACAATAAGGTTATAGGTTAGATTGCTTTAACTATAGCCAGGCCGGCTCTTTCGGCGGACCATATAATCACCGAACTTTCATATTCCTCCTAGGCTTGTCCGACTCTTTTGGCGATCACTTATAACCCGGCTGTATGACAATAACTCCCAAGATTTTGTTTCCGTAATCGCCCGGCCGGGTATCGTATCCCGTAATTTGCTCCATTTTACCGTTAGCGCTCTAGGGTTTTTCACGCTCCTATAAATACTGGGCCCCAAGGGTAACCCTAATCACAAAACGCCACCGCACTCCACTTCGTCTTCCTCCTCGCACCACGCCATTGGAGCCAAGACCCGAGCTCGAGCTTGAACGCCGGCCCACGCGCACACGCCGCCGTAACCCTCAAGAACCGGCCCGCTGCTCCGCGCCGCACTCGCCGGGCTTCATCTCCGCCGCCTTTTTCCGGTAAGTTTTTCTAGATCTACATTTTCATTTCTAGATCTTGAGTTCGTGTTCTTCGTTTTCCTCGCCTCCATTTTTTCCTCACTTTACTTTTCCTTTTCGATTTCCTCTAGATCTTTTTCAATGGCACCCAAGACTGCTCCCAAGTCCAAGGGCAAGGCCGCGGTTTTGAAGCAAAAGCTGGGTCAAACTATCACCGCCAACTGGGCGAAGTCGACTGTCACTCTAGCCAAGCTGGAAGAGCTGGCCGAGTCTGGGGTCCTCCCCCCTCAGTTGGAGATCGCTTGGCGGGTGCCCAAAGAGGAGAGCCGGCCTTCACCCGGAGCATGTGAAGTCGTAGTTTTCCTTGAGCATGTGACCCGGGGTTTCCGCCCCCCGGGTCATCCTTTTTTCGGTGAGGTCCTCCATCACTATAAACTCCGAGTTTTCGACATAGGCCCAAACTCGATTTTGAACATTTGCCACTTTATCGTCCTTTGCGAATCTTATCTTTGCATAGCTCCCAATCTTTCTATATTTCTCGAGCTTTTCCAATGCAAACCTTGCCGCGAGACTACGGATGGTCCCCTCCTTGTCTGTGGAGGTGTGGCCATCCAAAGGCGCAAGAAATCCCTAATGCCGACTCTCAACCTTCACTCCCACGTGAAGCATTGGCAAAAGACTTTCTTCTATTGCAAAGACACTTCTTCACCCGGCGAGAAGCCTCTGCCGGGTTTCTCTACTGAAACTCTTTCTCTTAGCGATAATTTAAGCTCCTTTGCCTTAGAGGCCGACAAACAAACCATCCAGCCCCTCCTTCATAAATTAGCCGTCTTATCAGCCCACGGTCTGTGTGGGTTAAACTTTATTAATACCTGGATCAGCAGTATGATCCAGCCCAATAGCATTCGTCCAAAGCTGCTCTGCGAATACTCGGGCCATCTGACCGACTCTCTCCGATACTCGGAGAAGTCATACCCGGCCGCAGACGTCAACAAGGCTATGAAGAATTTCTTGGCTGAGAAGATGGATGCTATCAAGAGCATTTCTGGGCTCTCCCCCTTCTCCCGCTCAAACCCGGCTCCACCAGTAAGAACCGGCTAATCCCTTTTGTACCGATTGATTTTTCTAGCTCGCATATACTAACTTTTATCTCTGCTGCTTTTTACCCAGGAATCTGACGAATGGTGGAGGATTGTCACCCCTCCCCCCTCTGAAAACTCAGAAGAAGAAGAGCCGAGTGACAGGGAAGAAGGTGATTCCGAGTTATTGAACAAGTACTTTGTCAACTTACTAGATCAAGATTCTCCTCCCACCTTTATTCCTGACAATACACCACAATCACCAGCTCCGGCTAACAAGGTTGATTCCGAGTCTGAAGAAAGCGAAGCAGAGCCTGAAGCCGAGTTAGGCAAAAAGAGGAAGGCCAAGGGGGTCACCTTCAAGGTATCCTATTCTTCCATAACCTCAGACCCGGATTCATATGCTAATATGTGCAAGCTCTAACAAATGACTAACTATTGCATTATCACAGAAAACCGCATCTCCTCCAGCTAAACATCGGGCAACCCGGTCTTCACCGGGTGACGAGGCCCTCAATCCCGGGCTTCCCCTTCAATCGCCCGCTCGCCGAGCCGGTACTCCTTCAACTTATCCTGTTTGCTCTCCTCGAAAATATCCATCTCAGAATCACCCATTAGCCGGGAAACTCCGAGTCTCACTTTCCAATTCTCTATCAGTGTCCTCCGGGTCTAGCAACGATCTCCCTAGTGACTTCGTCGTGAATACTGGGTAATTTTCGTACCTTGCTTGGAAATACCCCAATACTTTGCAGGTTTACTTTTATAAACCACTAACACTTTCTTTTTCTTCCTTCAGGGCTAAGGTCACACTCAGCGACCCGGTTGAGACCCCCGTCGATGATCCGATGGCGGAAGACCCGGAGAGCGCCGCTAATCCTCCACCTACTGAAGATCAAGAGCCGGATAACACGGCCAACCCAAGGACCGAGTCTCCTCGTCCCGCGCGTCAGTCGGCTGATCCCGATGTTGAATATCTTGGGACACAAAGGGCGGCTCCTGCTCCAAATACCGCAACAACCAGAGTCGACGCGGGGAAACAAGAGGCAACCCCACCACCAGCTGATCGGAATGCCGGCTCTTCCAGGCCGACTCTCAGCGGCCATGAGTTTGAAAAGCTGCTGAAGGAGTATCGCTCCCCGAAGGCAACTGAAGAGAAGATTGTCGAGTCTCTGGCAGCTGAGCACCAGGTTAGTTTAACTAGTACTATTTATATACTCGTCCTAGTCCCCAAGTTCCGAATGAACTGTCCATAGTCATTCGGTACTTTGCAACTATATAGTCTTTCTTATGCAACTTTAGAACATCCTAGTCCCCAAGTTCCAAGTGAACTGTCCATAGTCACTTGGTACTTGAAAATATAGCTTTTGAGCTCATTGCCGACTGATGTTTCTTTGTATTTTTCAGGCTTATGTTACCCGGACTGATGAACTATTGGAAAAAACCAATGAACTCCTGCAAGCTGAAAAAAAACTCCGCGAAGACCTGGAGGCCAACGTCAAGGAGCTCTCCAAAAAGTGCAAAAAGTATAAGAAGAGACTCCACGCCGCTGAGGAGCATGTGAAGAAACTCTCAACTTTCATTGCCGAGACATATAACTCCATCATAGGTAAGGCACATCTAAATTTCCGACTATCGCTTTGTATTACTTGGATTTCCCGTTTTAGAAGGTTTTTGACCCGGATCTTACTATCTTACTTCTCTTTTTGCACTTCAGGTCCGGGTGAAGTTGCTGGGGAACATAATGATCTCAAAAAGCTGAGAATACTCAAGACTGTCATCCGACAATGTTCGGCAGGAACAAAATGGACTCTCGAAGCTGTGAAGTGGACCGGTAACTACACCGGTGTAACACAAATGCTTGAAGCGTACTCGACAATCCCTGCCTGGATTGATATCTGGAAGCGCTCAGCATGCCGGGTTGGAGTGATACGCGGCCTTGCACTGGCTAAAGCCTACTACCCCAAGATTGAGCCAGGAATGCTTGTAAACGGGTTTCCCGAGTTTAATACCGATGGTTCTAAATTCACGGGAAAAGACCTCAAGGCCATCAATGCCCAGATCCGTCACTCGGCCAGCTTGATTGCAGAAAATCTCGATGTAAACAAGCTTACCCCCCATATGATTCTTAGGATAAGCCGGTGCCCTCCGAATTCCCTGCTCCTTTTGACATATTGTCTCGTTACAAGGAGGAGGTCGCCAAGAAAAAAGCCGAGGCCGGTTTTGCGCCAACTTCATCGACTCCGGTTGTTCCTCCTCCAGCTCGTGTTGATTCCACGGTTGATCCGGACATTGAGACAGAGAAGGCAACAGAGGAGAATACCGAAGACCCGGCCGCCAAGACCACTCATGATGACTCGGCTACAGCAGCCGAGTAATATTCTCATTTTTATCATCAAAAAATCATTCGGCCAATAGGCATTGTAATATGCCTTTTACACTTGTTATTTGATGGTGCACATGTGCACTTTTGATACTATTCCCCTGGTTTGTAACACATTTAAACTCCTGTGGTTTTGATGACCCTTCTGGTTGTCGCTTTAATATGCGCTTTACCAACTCGTTTTGGCACAACTTTGCTTGTTATAAGCTTTGTGGGGAAAGTGCTGGGTCTTGGTCTTAGGATTGTGAAGAATTTCCCACAAGTCCCCAAGACCCGGATTTTAGGTCTTGGGATCTTGGCTTGAGAAATTTTGTTTCTCAAGTCCCCAAGTCCCCAACTTTACTGTTATACATATACATTTTGGAGTTATGCGCAATATGTAATGAGCTTACGGCTGTTGCCTTTGCTCTGCATAACTTATGGTTTAGATGACCCTTTTGACCTTTCTGGTTATAAGCCGATTTTCGCATGGATTTTCAATGTTGCTATAACTCTAGTAAAAGCAAGGTCAGGCAAGTCCCAATGGGCATCATGACTGATTGGATTTATAGGTTAGCAAACGCGCCATTTTGTTGCGAGTCACATCAAGCTTAAACAAAAGAGGTCAAGAAAAATTTGGCTTTATTGTCCGGGTTATGAGATTGTAACTGTACTTATTGCAAGTAATCAGTCCCCACAACCGATTGGCATCATGGCCGGGTCTGAGTGTGCAACTGTGCTATTCAAGCAATCAGCCCCCAAGACCTAAATATATGTACTATGCAACAGCAGGCTTTCCGCTCTACCGGCTTACAGATAGCTTGAATACTAAAAAGGAAAAGATGTGCAAATTATACCCACTAAATCATGTTTAACTGAAATATTTCACTAGTAAATACATGGCATGATTAACTACAGAAAAATATGCAAGAAATTGACAAAATTCAAAGAATATAATGACTATCATAATTTAACCATCTCTTTACTGATATGAAAAGGTTTGGTCAGTAGGCCACCTCATTAAAAACCCTCCAGTCTCCTTAGGTACCCTGGATAGGAAAAGAGTGCGTCTGAAACTGGCTGCGTGTTACATCGTGTAATACAATTTGCAAACTGGGTCTATGCTAAGTGTAGTAAGGACGTAGCTGAGCCCCTACCATCCCCTTAAGCCTACAGCGGGGGAATTACTAACACATGTATGGGGGAAACATGGATGGTCGATGGAGAGGCGTTGGTGATAACGATGGCGATGATCTCCTCCAATTCCCGTCCCGGTAGGGTGCCAGAACGGAGTTTCTGAACCCCGAAAAAGGATTCGCGATGGCGGAGGAGCGACAGACTTCTTTCTGGAAAACGATCGACCCCCCTCGGGTTTTTAGGTTTCGGGGCATATATAGTCGAAAGGGGGGGTCCGAGGGGGTGCCCGAGGTGGGATCACCATGCCCAGGCGTGGGCCCACCCTGTCCGCGCCTGGGGGTGGTGAGGGCACCCCCTTTCCCCCCTCCAACTCATCTTCTGGCTCCGGGAGTCTTCGGGTAAAATATGGACTTTCCCTTCGTTTTCGGGTATTTTCCTAAAAGTTGATTTTCTGCGCAAAAACGAGACACCAAAGTAATTCTGTTGAAAACAGCGTTAGTCTGTGTTAGTTGCACTCAAAACACACAAGTTTAGAGGGAAAACATCAGCAAAGTGTTCGGAAAAGTAGATACGTTTTTGACGTATCAGTTCTCCTCTAGGAATTATATGTGGATGTGGGACGAGAGGATCGCGAGAGTAGTGTCCTTTGACGGAGTAGTAATATCATTTTCCTTCCGTAGCCTTATCGGTGGAGTTCTTAGGGGAGGCATTTTTAAGTGGTTCACCATTTACCCCATTCTTGGCACCCTCCAGATTTTCATCCGGAGGAGATGAATTGGACGTCTCTGGTTCCTTGCCTTCCATGAGTTGCAACACGAGAGATCACAACTCATCAATTTTGCCCTCCGTGGATGAGGTCAAGGATTTTTGCAAGTCCTTGAGATCATCCATGGTGACTTGTGCCGCGGGACCTGTGACTCCCGTATAATCATCCATACTAAACTCTTAGGCGGTTAAGCTCAAAATAAGAGCCGAGGATCTGATACCAATTGAACGGATAATATGGGCACCTAGAGGGGGGGGGGGGTGAATAGGTGCTATGACCAATTTTAATTTTTCTTCAAATTAAGGCTTGACACAAAGGTAAATTCTCTAGATAATGCAACTAAGGTGAATTTACCTATATGACAAGAACAACGATAAATACAATATAAGCACAAGTAAAGGAGAGGGAACGAGGTAACCGATGAGGAAGCACGCGGATACACGATGTATTCCTGAGTTACTCCTTGTTAAGGGAGTACGTATCGTTGGAGGTGTGTGAGTTTCCCGACGAAGGCCTACTCAACGCCACAAAGGCCTCACCCTATTCTCCGATGAACAACGCCATAAAGGCCTAGTCCACCTTCCACTATTGATCCCCTTTGAGGCGGGAATCGAATTGTTTACAACAAGTTTGGGGCACACACCCACAACCAAATTGGGGGCTCCCAACACCAAGAATCACCAAGAGTAACAAGAGGTCTAGTCTCTCCAAACAATGGAAACCCTAGACTCAAATCCCTCAAGTGAATGAGGGGGAAATGAAGAACGACTTCGTGAAGAGGTAGATCCGGTCCTTCTCCTTCAATCCTCCAAAGATCAACGAGTTTGGGTGGAGGAGTTGGGAGAGATCTAAGATTTGGTGAGCTCAATAAATGCACATTAATGGCTTGGACAAACTAGAGCTCAAGGAGGAAGAGGAGGAGTATTTATACCCCCTCCATAAATGTGGCCGTTGGAGCTGGAAACTTGAACCGGAATATCCGGTCCAAACTTGGACCAGAATTTCCGGTTAGGCCAATTCCTCCAGATCCGAGATTTTGAGCAGGAGTTTACTCCAACCAGAATTTCCAGTTTCACCAAAATATCCTGTTGGTACCAGGACGTGGAGATTTTCTAACTTGGCCAAATTTTGGCATTTCTTCTTCCAACCGTAATTTCCGGTTTGTCCAAAATATCCGACTGAAATTTCCGGTTACCACTAGGAGCTAGAGGAATCCATACTTAGCCATTTCTTCGTGAAAAACTTCCCAACCGGAATATACGGTTCACCTGGAAATTTCCGGCTACCTCCAGGGCCCAGAATGGTTTGGTCCTTAGCAAATTTCGGAGAAATCCATCACAACCGGAATTTCCGGTTGCATTGGAAATTTCTGGTTACCACCTGGAACACCAGAAGTTGATCTACCTTCACCTTTTGTGGTGTTCGATGCGAGAGGGTACTTAAACACCTGCACCATTTAACACCTTTGTAAATAATATCGTTATCATTGTTAACTAACACAAAAAACTATAGGGATCATGGAATGCACTTTCAAATGGCTTTATAGAGCAGGGTGTTGTGTTCCACGTTGAAGTTGAGGGTCTCGGTGCGCTAGTTCTAGCGAGTGTCGAGCGTGACGGCGAGGCGTACCTGGCCCAAGGGGACCGTAGTCCCGTTAGTGACGCCGGTAAAGGGTCTCATTGGCACCAAGCGCTCATAGGGCTCATGCAACCTCTCTAACTTCTAGACCGAGATCAACTTGAGGCATGCGCCTCCATAGAGGAGTCTCTTGGTGATGACAATGTTGTTGATGGTGGGGGTGAAGATCAGGGGATCGTTCCGATGGTCCTTGTGGACTTGGGGTGGTCGCGGGCATCGAAGGAGAGCTTGTGCTCAACCCACTTGAGGATCCTGGTGATTTCCACACCTGGAAGAGTGGTGTTGATCTCTCGCGAGAGTTTATTGAAATGGCGGTTGGAGAGAGGAGCTTGTGCTCCCCCGAGGATGCAGACGATGTAGCCCGTTGGTTCCTGGTAGCCTCCACGGCTTTCCTCGCCGGAACCCTGGTTCCCCTCGACACGGTACTGATACGTCATAAATGTATCCTTAATTTCGGATGTTCCATGTTGTTTTCTTATTGTTTCCCACATGTTTGCTATAAACTTTATGTCATTTTTATCGATTTTCCGGACCAACCTATTGACAAGATGCCACAGAGCCAGTTCCATGTTTTCTGCTATTTTTGGTTTGAGAAAAGTTGTTCTGGAAATTTTCTCGGAATTGGAAAATTCAAAGCCCGGAAGTCTTCGAATTCCCGAAGGTTCCACGGAGTCCCGAAAAGACCCGGAAGGGGGGCCTCAGGGGGCCCACACCATAGGGCGGCGTGCCCCCCTTGGCCGCGCCAAGGGGTGGTGTGGGGCCCCCAGGCCTCCACCGCCTTTGCCCTTTCGCCTATTTAATCCCCCCGAGATGTAAACCCTAGATATATCCCACTTTTCTCGAGAAACACCCGAGGCCGCCGTCACCGTCATCCCGAGATTGGGAGGGTTCTGGAGCTCTCCCGGGCACCCTGCCGGGAGGGGAATTCATCACCGGAGGGGTCTACACCACCATGCCCTCCTCCGAAGTGATGCGTGAGTAGTTCATCCCTGGACTACGGGTCCATAGCAGTAGCTAGATGGTTGTTCTCTCCACTTTGTACCTCATGTTTAGATTTGTGAGTTGCCTATCATGATCAAGATCATTTTATGTAATGCTACATGTTGTGTTTGCTGGGATCTGATGAATGTTGAATGTTATGTCTTCTGATTATCAATCTATCATGTTATCTTCATGCATATGTTATCTATGATCTTGCATGCTCTCCCATATTAGTAGATGCTCTCACCAAGTAGATGCTAGTGACTCCAAGAGGGAGTATTTATGCTCGATAGTGGGTTCATGCCTCCTTTTCATCCGTGCTCGAGTGACAGAAACGTGACGGATGGAGGATGTACTATTGCCATTAGGGAGAAAACAACGGTGTTTACCTAGTTTACATTGTTTACATTAGACACTTTGCTTACGGAGATAATCTGTTGCTTGCAACTTAATACCCAACGTTTGTTCGGATGATATTCGAAGGGTGGATTATTATACATAGATGCAGTTGGATGACGGTCTATGTGTTTTGTTGTAATGCCCGCATGAATCGCATAGTAATCTTTATGTATTGCATATGCACGATGGTGCAGCCTTCATTTCTGTCAATTGCCCAGCTGTAATTTGTTCACCACACATGTTATTTATCTTTCACGGAGAGACACCACTAGTGAACTGTGGACCCCGGTCCATTTTCCTCATACTGATAAAACACCTACTGCTTTCATACTGCTGCTACTGCTTTCATACTGTTTTCCACACCATACATTTAACCTCTTTGTGTTCAGCAAAACCGGTGAGATTGACAACCTCACTGCTACGTTGGGACAAAGTGATTTGATTGTGTTGTGTAGGTTCCACGTTGCTGCTGAACCGGTAGTGTGCCCTGCCACCTCAGCTGCATCAACCTTCAGAGATTGCTTGTCCTCCTACTGGTCGATTCAACCTTGGTTTCTTTTCTGAGGGAAAACTTGCTGCTGCACTCTTCACACCTTGCACTTGGGGTCTACCAACGTTAGTCATCAACAAAGTTTACTGGCGCCGTTGCCGGGGAGGAAGAGATTTCTGCAAGGAGAGTCTCTCACTTCCAATCTCTTTTACTTTGTTTTTGTTTTGCTTAGTTTATTTTATTTTGTCTTGTTTTCTTCTCTTTATCAAAAACACAAAAAATAGTTCTTATTCTAGTTGTTATTTTTTCTTTATCATGCTTGCTATCAATGTTTGATGTCTATGAAACTAGATATTATTGGCAAGGTGGGTTCACAGATGAACAACAAAAATATTATAAGGAACACCGCTTGTCACAAAAAGGAATACACTTATGAGAGCAAATTAATAAATTGCATGACTATGCTAAAAACTTGTGCTCTACTTATAATGTTACTTATTGCTTTGATAAATATTGCTGCTGTAGGAGGTATAAACACCTCCCTTTTCAATGTGAGTATAATGATGATGTTACCATATATTCTTATGTTAAGGGAAATTATGAATTTTATGATGTGGAACAAATTGCAGAATTTATTGCTTGGAAGCGTGCATTCGAAATTGCCTATTTACTTGAAAGTATTGACGATGCACCTTATAAATACGAGATTTATGCTATACTTGAATATTTCTGTGATAATTACAAGGATTGTAATTACTACATAATGGAATATCTTAATAAATTCTCTCCCCCAAAGGGAGAGACTAATGCCTTGTAGGAACCTATGGAAGAAGATACTGCTGAATCTGGAAGCTCATTGGATGAAAAAGAGGAGGAGAGTGATGATCAGGAGGGAGAAGAATGGAGCTACCCATGTATACCTCCCAATGATAGTAACTCTTTAACTCATACATTATTTTATGAAATTGATACTTGATATACTTGTGACCTTGATACTACTATGAATGAAGCTTGCGAGAATGATATTGCTACTGTTATTTATGATAATCCATGCTACTTGGATAAATCTTATGATAATGCTCTTGATGATGGTCCTATGTTACTTGATGTTATAAATTATAATGCTACTGAAAATAGGATTGGTATAATGTGTCCTATACCTTTTAAGAGTGACCAATTATCTTGTTTTGCTGTTTCTAAAAGTGGGAAAAAGAGGAGCTGATTTTTAATTTTGATCCCACTATTTTTGAGCTTGATATGAATTGTGTGCTTTTAGACCATGACAAACATGCTTTATGTGATAATTATGTTGTTGAGTTTGTTCATGATGTTATTGAAAATTATTATGAGAGAGGAAAATATGGTTGTAGGAATTTTCATGTTACTAAAACACCTCTCTTTTTGTTTAAAGTTTTGAAGTTGCTCTTATGCTACTTTCCCATGATTTCTAGTTTGAACTTCTTTAATTTGTTTATTTACAAGATTCCTATGCATAGGAAGTGGGTTAGACTTAAATTTGTTTTATACTTGATTCTTGATGCTCTCTTTTTCTTAATTCATATTTCTTATGTGAGCATCTTCTTGCTTTCTGAGCCTAGCTAAAAGGCGTTAAAGAAAAGCACTTCTTGGGAGATAACCCATGGTTTTATTTTTGATTTGTTTTTCTCTATTTTCTTTGAGTCAAGGGGTTGTCTACTTATGTAGAAACTCCTTTGTATCTTTCTTTTCATGTTTTAGTAGTGCCAAGTAAGGTTTCTGATGAGAGTTGGAGTTGGTTTTACGATTTCTGCGCACGAAACAGATTTCTGCTGTCCATCGTAAAAAAATCGTATAAAATCCAGGAAGATCAGAATGATCTGAAATTTTTTATACTTATTCCTCGGCTAGTTCCGCAACTTTTTCGTTCTTTAAGTTTTTCGATATGAGCAACGAAGTGCCTCGAAAAATTTCATCCTTACAGACTGTTCTGGTTTTGACAGATTCTGCCATTTTTCTTGCATTTGCTCTTTTGTGATGTCAAGTGGATTTATTTGCTTCACAAAACATCAGTGGCTGTAGCTAATGTTTAAAAGTATCAATGTCACTTGTTCCATACAGAACCAATGGATTTTTAATTGTTTTACTAACCCTCTAATGCGAATTACTGTTTGAGTGTGGTGTGAAGGAAGTTTTCAAGGGTCAAGAGAAGAGGTGATATATGTGATCAAGAAGAGTGCAAGGTCAAAGCTTGAAGATTCCCCCGTGGTTCATCAAGCATATTTTTAGAAGACTCGAGCATCTAAGCTCGGGGATGCCCAAGGCATCCCCTTCTTCATCAACTATCTATCAGGTCACTTCTCGTGAAACTATACTTTTATTCGGTCACATCATATGAAGTTTACTTGGAGCTTATGTTTGTTTTTATTTTGTTTTCCTTTGTTTTCTTTTGTTTTCCTTACTGCAATAATATAGTTGGATCCTAGCATTCTTTATTTGGGAGAGATACACGCTCCACTTTTTCGTTTGAATACTTGCTATGCTAGTATTCTTAGCTTTTCTTCTAGCTGCTGCAAAAATTCCGGTTCTCGTTTTCATTGCATCTCTTATTCAGGCTGTTAGTTTTAGTAGTGTTATGTGAGTCATCTATTGTTTGCTTTCTGTAGAATTTGGAGAGTTTTTGTTAAAGCATGTTTTGTATGGTGCTTGTTGGGAAAAGAAACTGCTGCTTGAGGTAGAATTTTTAACGGTGCAAGTAGAAGCTTGTATAGACTGTGGCTAGAATTTTTCATATCATGCTAGATGTTATTTTAGTTTTAAAGCCTTGTGGTTATTGAGTAGCATGATTAGCCTCAAATAGCTGAGAGTGTTTAATGTGCCATTGAAAGAATCATGAGTTGTTCTTGTCATATTGAAGCATAAATTTGTGGTGTTCTCCTTTGAATGTTTTATTTGGTTGACTTGGCGCATGCTCACACCATGTTTATGACTATGAACCAGTCACGAATAGCCTCGATGATCATTTAGTTTTTGAACTTGTGGTACCACTTATGCTTTGATTAATGATGTTTATGTCGCTATGCATGATTATGGCTCTTATGCTCTCTTGATTTGTCGATGATGCGTGTGAACACACGTTCGTTGGGAGACCCAAAGAGGAAGGTATGAAGAGTGCAACATAAAGTTTCCCTCAGAAAGAAACCAAGGTTTAATCGACCAGTAGGAGGAAGGAGTAACTTCAGTAGGTTGAAGCAGCTGAGATGGCAGGGCGCACTACCGATTCAGCAGCAACGTGGATCCTGCACAACACAAGCAAATCACTTTGCCCCAACGAAGCAGTGAGGTTGTCAATCTCACCGGTTTTGCTGAACACAAAGAGGTTAAACGTATGGTGTGGAAAACAGTAGGAAAACAGTAGGAACAGTATGAGAGCAGTATGAAAGCAATAGCTGTTTTATCAGTATGAGGAAAAAGGACCGGGGTCCACAGTTCACTAGTGGTGTCTCTCTGTGAAAGATAAATAACATGTGTGGTGAACAAATTACAGCTGGGCAATTGACATAAATGAAAGTTGCACCGTAGTGCATATGCAAGACATAAAGATTACTATGTGAATCATGCGGGCATTACAACAAAATACATAGACCGTTATCCAACTGCATCTATGACTAACAATCGACCCTCCGAATATCATCCGAACAAATGTTGGGTATTAAGTTGCAAGCATTAGATAATTGCAGTAAGAAAGGCGTGTAATGTAAACAATAACATCATCCTTAGACAAAGCATTGTTGTTTTCTCTCTAATGGCAACAACACATCCTCCATCCGTCACGTTTGTGTCACTCGAGCACAGATGAAAAGGAGGCATGAACCCACTATCAAGCATAAATACTCCCTCTTGGAGTTACTAGCATCTGCTTAGACAGAGCATCTACTAATAACGGAGAGCATGCAAGATCATAAATAACATAAGCATGAACATGATAGATTGATAATCAAAAGACATAGCATTCAACATTCATGAGATACCAGCAAACACACAAGATGTAGCATTACATAAAGATGATCTTGATCATGATAGGCAGCTCACAAGATCTAAACATGAGGTACAAAGTGGAGAGAACAACCATCTAGCTACTGCTATGTACTCGTAGTCCAGGGATGAACTACACACGCATCACTTCGGAGGAGGGCATGGTGGTGTAGACCCCTCCGGTGATGATTTCCCCCTCTGGCAGGGTGCCGGGGAGAGCTCCAGAACCCTCCCGATCTCGGGATTACGGTGATGGCGGCCTCGGGTGTTTCTCGGGAAAAAGTGGAATGTCTTTAGGGTTCACGTCTCAGGGGGATTAAATAGGCGAAAGGGCAGAAGCGGTGGAGGCCTGGGGGCCCCACACCACCCTCCGACACGGCCAAGGGGGGCGCCGCCCTATGGTGTGGCCCCCCTGAGGCCCCCCTAAGGGTCTCTTCGGGACTCCGTGGAACCTTCGGGAACCTTGTCAATAGGTTAGTCCAGAAAATTGAGAATATTTCCAGTTTTGAAACTTTTCCAGAACCTAGTCAATGGTGTGGGATTTCCAGAACCTAGTCAATGGTGTGGGATTTCCAATTTTGAGAATATTTCCAGAACAACTTTTCTGAAACTAAAAACAACAGAAAACATGGAACTGGCTCTGTGGAACCTTGTCAATAGGTTAGTCCAGAAAATTGATAAAACGACATAAAGTGTATAACAAACATGTGGGAAACAATAAGAAAACAACGTGGAACATCAGAAATTAAGGATACGTTTATGACATATTAACATCCCCAAGCTTAGTTCCTACTCGTCCTCGAGTGGGTAAACGATAAAAACACAATAATTTCTGAAGTGACATGCTACCAACATAACTTGATCATCAATAATGTAAAAGCACAAGTAAGCTGAGATCATAGAACTTAAATACAAGCATTATAAATAGAACGTTAATAATAAAGCATAGCAATCAGTTTGCATCATGAGAAGTAACTCAAATAAAAGATCATGAATAACAATGCAACGAAAGATATACGTTTGTTTCAAGTATAGAGAGAACATGTCAAAGTGATATTTTGCTAGTCCTTAAGAGTGGGGCAAAACATAAATTCCAGGACACCTTCAAAGTTCATGATCAAGACTAGAACAAATAATTATAGAACAAGCAATAACACATCATGAATCAATTAATAACGTTTCTGGGACAAATGCACATAAAACTCATAATGGAAAAAATGCTCTCTCAACTGTGCATAAAGTTAGAAGATGGAGACTCAACATAAAATTAAAAGAAAGGCCCTTCGCAGAGGGAAGCAAGGATAACTCATGTGCTAGAGCTTTTATTTTATTAAACAGAGGTATTGAAAACAGTTTTTAGAGAGGTGTATGCTCATGTCAACAAATGGGAAACAAAAAATATAGTACATCACAAGCCAACTAGACTTCACAAGAGCGGCTCCCATAGAAGGAAGCATCTTGGTAGAAGGTCGTCCCTATTTCTCTTTTGTTTACACAATTATGCTTTGACTGATAAATCAGGGGGAAAAATAGTGAGGAGAATTTGTGTTATTAATTTGGGTCTGGGCACCCCGCTGCCAGCTCTTATATCATTCGATAAGCGGATCAAGCCACTAGTACAGGGTGTGAAATTCCAATCAACAAGTGAGATACAGATTTTCTATTTACGTCCTCATGAGCTAAAACAGGAGCACAAAATAGGAGTAATTTTGAAAGTTTCAAAGGTAACACATGAGCAATTTAGTCTGGAGTGGCGGTTAAATACCACATGTAGACAGGTATGGTGGACACAATGGGAATTTTTTTTTAGGGAGTTGGATGCACAAGTAGAGCTCATACTCAGTACAGGTGGAGGCTAGCAAAACACTAGGAGCGACAAATCAAGAGAGCATAAGAGCCATAATCATGCATAGCGACATAAACATCATTAATCAAAGAATAAGTGGTACCACAAGTTCAAAAACTAAATGATCATGGAGGCTATTCATGACTGGTTCATAGTCACAAACATGGTGTGAGCATGCGCCAAGTCAACCAAATAAAACATTCAAGGGAGAACACCACAAATTTATGCTTCAATATGACAAGAACAACTCATGATTCTTTCAAAGGCACATTAAACACTCTCAGCTATTTGAGGCTAATAATGCTACTCAATAACCACAAGGATTTAAAACTAAAATAACATCTAGCATGATATGAAAAAGTCTAGCCACAGTCTATACAAGCTTCTACTTGCACCATTAAAAATTCGACCTCAAGCAGCAGTTTATTTTCCCAACAAGCACCATACAAAACATGCTTTAACAAAAACTCTCTAAATGCTACAGAAAGAGAACATGAGAGGACTCACATAACTCTACTAAAACTAAAAACTATGAATAAGAGATGCAATGAAAACAATAGCTAAACAGGATTTTTTGCAGCAGCTAGAAGAAAAACTAAGAATACTAGCATAACAAGTATTCAAACGAAAAAAGCGGAGTGCGTATCTCTCCCAAAGAAAGAATGCTAGGATCCAACTATATTATTGAAGCAAGTAAAACAAAATAAAACAAAGGAAAACGAAAGAAAACAAAAGAAAAACAAACAGACGCTCCAAGTAAACTTCATATGATGTGACCGAATAAAAATATAGTTTCACGAGAAGTGGCTTGATAGATAGTTGATGAAGAAGGGAATGCCTTTGGAATCACCAAGCTTAGATGCTTGAGTATTCTAAAAATATGCTTGGATGAACCACAGGGGCATCCCCAAGCTTTGACCTTGCACTCTTCTTGATCACATATATCACCTCTTCTCTTGACCTTTGAAATTTTCCTTCACACCACACTCAAACAGTGATTCGCATTAGAGGCTTAGTGCAACAATTAAAAATCCATTGATTATGTATGTAACAATTTCTATTGATACTTTTAAACATTATCTACAGCCACTGATGTTTCATGAAGCAAATAAATCCACTTGACATCGCAAAAGAGCAAATGCAAGAAAAATGGCAGAATCTGTCAAAACCAGAGCTGTCTGTAAAGACGAATGTTTTCAAGGCACTTACGTTGCTCAGATAGAAAAACTTAAGGAACAAAAAGTTGAGGAATTAGCTGAGAACAAGCACAAAAAATTTCAGATCATTCTGATCTTCTGGATTTTATACGATTTTTTCGGTGTACAAAAGAAATCCGAAAACCAACTCCAACTCTCGTAAGAAACCTTACTTGGCACTACTAAAACATGAAAAGAAAGACACAAAGGAGTTTATACAGAAGTATACAACCCCTTGAATCAAAGAAAATATAGAAAAACAAAGCAAAAATAAAACCATGGGTTATCTCACAAGAAGTGCTTTTCTTTAACGCCTTTTAGCTAGGCCCAGAAAAGTGGAATCAAGTATTTTCAAGTGAAGAAGCATCCAAATTGTTTCGAGGCTTACGTTTACCTTTATTACCCTTATTCTTGTTTTTAGTGAACTGATGCTCTGCACACAATTTTGGAGTAAAAGTCATTGTACCTTTCCCCATATCAATAGTTGCTCCTAAGAGCTTCATTAGAGATCTTCCAAGGGTAATTTGTCATCCTCCTACACATTCAATAACACGATAATCAGTGGAGACCGTTTTCCTAAGATCTTTGTAAACACTCCCTCAACTATCCCAATAGGAAATATAGTGGTGTTATTAAGCATAGAAATTTCTTCCCCTCCATCAGCAAGTCCCAAAGGTTCAAAGATTCATAAATCTCTTTAGGCATAAGGAAAAATTTAGACATAATATCACAACGAGCATGAGAAGTTTCACCATTAATAGTAACCTTCACAGTAGGGATTATATTTGAGGCTTCAGAGTTTATTGGAACATGATCAAGGTGTTCACGAATCCGATTATGACCCTCACTTAAACAAGAAACATGTGTGTCAAGAGTGTTCAATCTAGCATAAATACTTGCAAAGGCTTTATCAGAGCTACTAGGTGAGTTGAAAGTGAGAATTAATTTTTTAATAGCATCAAAAGCTTGATCTTAGTCACAATGAATGAAATCTCCTCCTACCACAGTATCCAAAGCACATCTATAATAAAGAACAAGACCCAAATAAAAGCTACGCAGAAACAGGATTAGAGTCATTTTAGGTTCAGTTTTGCAGTAGGAATCAAAAACTCTAGACCAAGCTTCCTTGAAACTCTCGTCATTCCTTTGTTTGAAAGTGGAAATAATTTCCTCATGCGACAAGGTAACAGGAACATGAGTATTCATTTTAACAAGACCAAGAACAGGAATAAAACTACACCTAGTATAAGAACTAATTTTTTGGGGTTTTTGATAAAGAGAAGCAAACAAGACAAATAAAATAAACTAAGCAAAACAAAAAAAAAGTAAAGAGATTGGAAGCGAGAGACTCCCCTTGCAGAAATTCTCTTCTTCCTCGACAACAGCGCCAGAAAATGCTTTGATGCGTGTTAACACACGTTCGTTGGGAGACCCCAAGAGGAAGGTATGAAGAGTGCAGCAACAAGTTTCCCTTAGAAATTAACCAAGGTTTAATCGACTAGTAGGAGGAAGGAGTAACTTCAGAAGGTTGAAGTAGCTGAGATGGCAGGGCGCACTACCGGTTCAACAGCAACGTGGAGCCTGCAGAACACAATCAAATCACTTTGCCCCAACGAAGCAGTGAGGTTGTCAATTTCACCGGTTTTGCTGAACACAAAGAGGTTAAATGTATGGTGTGGAAAACAATAAGAAAACAGTAGGAACAGTTTGAGAGCAGTATGAAAGTAGTATGAAAGCAGTAGGTGTTTTATCAGTATGAGTAAAAAGGACCTGGGTCCACAGTTCACTAGTGGTGTCACTCTGTGAAAGATAAATAACATGTGTGGTGAACAAATTACAGCTGGGCAATTGACAGAAATGAAGACTGCATCATAGTGCATATGCAAGACATAAAGATTACAATGTGATTCATGCGGGCCTTACAACAAAATACGAAGACCGTTATCCAACTGCATCTATGACTAATAATCCATCCTCCGAATATCATCCGAACAAAAGTTAGATATTAAGTTGCAAGCAACAGATAATTGCAGTAAGAAAAGTGTCTAATGTAAACAATAACATCATCCTTAGACAAATCATTGTTTTTTTCCCTAATGGCAACAACACATCCTCCATCCGTCACGTTTCTGTCACTCGAGCACAGATGAAAAGGAGGCATGAACCCACTATCGAGCATAAATACTCCCTCTTGGAGTTACTAGCATCTACTTGGCCAGAGCATCTACTAATAACAGAGAGCATGCAAGATCATAAATAACATAAGCATGAAGATAAAATGATAGATTGATAATCAAAAGACATAGCATTCAACATTCATCAGATCCCAACAAACACAACATGTAGCATTACATAAAGCTTATCTTGATCATGATAGGAAGCTCACAAGATCTAAACATGAGGTACAAAGTGGAGATAACAACCATCTAGCTACTGCTATGGACTCGTAGTCCAGGGATGAACTACTCACGCATCACTTCGGAGGAGGGCATGGTGGTGTATCCCCCTCCGATGATGATTTCCCCCTCCAACAGGGTGCCGGGGAGAGCTCGAGAACCCTCTCGATCTCGGGATGACGGTTACGGCAGTCTCGGGTGTTTCTCGTGAAAAAGTGGAATATCTTTAGGGTTTACGTCTCAGGAGGATTAAATAGGCGAAAGGGCAGAGGCGGTGGAGGCCTAGGGGGCCCACACCACCCCCCTGCGCGGCCAAGGGGGAGGGGGCGCTGCCCTATGGTGTGGGACCCCTGAGGCTCCCCCTCCGGGTCTCTTCGGGACTCCGTGGAACCTTCGGGAATTCAAAGACTTCGGGCTTCGAATTTTCCAGTTCCGAGAATATTTCCAGAACAACTTTTCTGTAATTAAAAACATCAGAAAACAGGGAACTGGCTCTGTGGCATCTTGTCAATAGGTTAGTCCGGAAAATCGATAAAAATGACATAAAGTGTATAGCAAACATGTGGGAAACAATAAGAAAACAACATGGAACATCAGAAATTAAGGATATGTTTATGACGTATCAGTCGCTCCAGTCTTTTGCTAGCCTCCACCTGTACTGAGCATGAGGTCTACTCGTGCATCCAACTCTTAAAAACCTAAGTTTTCCCATTTTGTCCATCATACCTACCTACATGTGGTAATTAACCGCCACTCCAAAGTAAATTACTCATGTGTTACCTTTAAAACTTTCAAAATTACTCCTGTTTTGTGCTCCCGTTTTAGCTCATGAGGACGTAAATAGAGAATCTTTATCTCACTTGTTGATTGGACTGGCTTCATCCGCTTATCCAATGATAGAAGAGATGGCAGCGGGGTTCCTAGCCCCAAATTAATAACACAAATTCTCTTCACTTTTTTTGCCCCTGATTTATCAGTCAAAGCATAATTGTGTAAACAAAAGAGAAAGAGGGATGACCTTCTACCCAGATGCGTCCTTCTATGGGAGCCGATCTTGTGAAGTCTATTTGGCTTGTGACGTACTGTATTTTCTGTTTATCATTCGTTGACACCTCTCTTAAAATATAGACACTCCTCCACGATATGTGATTGTTGACAGGAACCCGAGGATTCAGTTAGCCATGGTTTGTGAAAGATGGTTGGGAGGAGTGTCAAGTTTTCAATACCTCTGTTTAATAAAAGCTCTAGCACATGAGTGATCCATGCTTCCCTCTGCGAAGGGCCTTTCTTTTACTTTTATGTTGAGTCTCCATCTTCTAACTTCATGCACGGTTGAGAGAGAATTTTTGCCACTCTGAGTTTGATGTGCATTTGTCCCAGAAACATTATTAATTGATTCATGATGTGTTATTGCTTGTTATCTAATTATTTGTTCTAGTCTTCCTCATGAACTTTGAAGGTGTCCTGGCATTTATGTTTTGCCCCACTCTTAAGGACTAGCGAAATAACACTTTGACATGTTCTCTCTATAATTGAAACAAACGTATATCTTTTGTTGCATTGTTATTCATGATCTTTTATTTGAGTTACTTATCATGATGCAAGGTGATTGCTATGCTCTATTATTAAAGTTCTATTTATCATGCTTGTGTTTAAGTTCTATGATCTCATCTACTTATGCTTTTACATTATTGATGATCAAGTTCATGTTGGTAGCATCTCACCTCAGAAATTATTGTGTTTTTATCGTTTACCTACTCGAGGACAAGTAGGAACTAAGCTTGGGGATGTTGATACGTCATAAATGTATCCTTAAATTCTGATGTTCCATGTTTTTTTTATTGTTTCCCACATGTTTTCTATACACTTTATGTCATCTTAATTGATTTTCCGGACTAACCTATTGAAAAGATGCCACAGAGCTAGTTCCCTGTTTTCTTCTGTTTTTGGTTTCAGAAAAGTTGTTCTGGAAATATTTTTGGAATTGGATATTTCGAAGCCCGGAAGTCTTAGAATTCCCGAAGGTTCCACGGAGTCCCGAAAAGACCCGGAGGGGGGCCTTAGGGGCCCCACACCATAGGGCGGCGCCCCCTTGGCCGCTCTAGGGGTGGTGTGGGGCCCCCAGTCCTCCACCTCCTTTGCCCTTTCGCCTATTTAAGCCCCTCGAGACGTAAACCCTAGATATATCCCAGTTTTTCCCGAGAAACACCCGAGGCCGCCGTCACCGGTACCCTGTTGGGAGGGGAATTCATCACCGAAGGGGTCTACACCACCATGCCCTCCTCCGAAGTGATGTGTGAGTAGTTCATACCTGGACTACGGGTCCATAGCAGTAGCTAGATGGTTGTTCTTTCCACTTTGTACCTCATGTTTAGATCTTGTGAGCTGCCTATCATGATCAAGATCATCTTTATATAATGCTACATGTTGTGTTTGTTCGGATCTGATGAATGTTGAATGATATGTCTTCTGATTATCAATCTATCATGTTATCTTCATGCATATGTTATTTATGATCTTGCATGCTCTCCGTTATTAGTAGATGCTCTGGCCAAGTAGATGCTAGTGACTCCAAGAGGGAGTATTTATGCTCGATAGTGGGTTCATGCCTTCTTTTCATCTGTGCTCAAGTGACAGAAATGTGACAGATGGAGGATGTGTCGTTGCCATTAGGGAGAAAACAACGGTGTTTACCTAGTTTACATTGTTTAGATTACACACTTTGCTTACAGCGATAATCTGTTGCTTGCAACTTAATACCCAAAGTTTGTTCGGATGATATTCGAAGGGTGGATTATTAGACATAGATGCAGTTGGGTGACGGTCTATGTGTTTTGTTGTAATGCCCGCATGAATCACATAGTAATCTTTATGTCTTGCATATGAACTACGGTGCAGACTTCATTTCTGTCAATTGCCCAGTTGTAATTTGTTCAACACACATGTTATTTATCTTTCACAGAGAGACACCACTAGTGAACTGTAGACCCCGGTCGATTTACCTCATACTGATAAAACACCTACTGCTTTCATACTGCTGCTACTACTTTCCTACTGTTTTCCACACCATATGTTTAACTTCTTTGTGTTCAGCAAAACCGGTGAGATTGACAACCTCACTGCTACGTTGGGACAAATTTATTTGATTGTGTTCTGTAGGTTCCACGTTGCTGCTGAACCGGTAGTGCGCCCTGCCACCTTAGCTGCATCAACCTTCAGAGATTTCTTGTCCTCCTACTGGTCGATTCAACCTTGGTTTCTTTTCTGAGGGAAAACTTGTTGCTGCACTCTTCACACCTTGCACTTGGCGTCTACCAACATTAGTCATCAGGTACTGCATGGTGGCATTCACCCGAGAAGGGTTGGGTTGGGTCGATGTTGTGGACATGACTGTTGCTGCTAAGGAAACTGCTGAAAGTTGTTGTTGTAGCTGTTGGCATTGTTGTAGTTGTTGAATCGTTGTAGTTGTTGAACCCGATGTAGTTGTTATTCTCACGCTCACCCCAGCAGCCGCCGCCGCGACCGGTGACGCGCCATCCACCGCCTCGTGGAGGGCCCTCCTGGCTGCTCCTCATGAGGAGATCGCCGCGAAGTTTCTCCAGTTGTAAGCAATCCTCAGTGGAGTGGGAGTGCATCTTGTGGAACGAGCAGAAAGAGTGGTCATCTGTCGCTGAGGCGCCATCACTGCGGCCATTCTTTCTCTTAGGCTCCGCCGCCAGGACAACATGATCCTTGCGCTTGGCGTAGGAGGTGTCGCTCTTGTTCTTGCTTTTGCGCTTGTGGGTCACAACCTGGGTATCGTTGAGAGAGGTGTTGCGCCTGAAGAGGCGGCCCTCTTTAGCCTTGGCGCACCTGTCTGCCATGTCCACGAGCTCGACAGCGGAGGTGAGATCGTCCCTGATACCAGGCTCCTCAAGAATGCGCTCGTTGGTGACTCCTTCGCGAAAAGCGGAGATGAAATCCGCGTCCGTGATGCGCGCGATCTTTTTGTGTGTTTGGCTGAAGCGCTAGAGGTACAATTGGCGCATTTTGCCTGGGCGCTGTCTCACGATGTGGAGGTCGTTGTGGGAGAGAGGGCGCTCATATGATCCCTTGAAGTTGGCGCTGACCTGGAGATAGAGCTCCTCATATGAGTCAATGGAGCTCTCAGGGAGGTTCATGAGCCATACAATGGTGGGACCCTTGAGGCTCATGGCTAGACAGTTGGCCATGCACTTGTCATTTCCTTTCGTGTGCACACACTGAGGCAGTACAGCTGCAGGAAGTCAAGTGGAGGCGTGGTGCTGTCACAGCGTGGTGGCAGCGTCGGGTTGAACTTGGGTGGCCATACGACAATTCAGAGGCTCTTGGTGAGCGTGAGGCAGCCCCCGACGTACACCATGACGTGCAGAGTGCTTCCAACCGTGCGGTTGGCGCGGCTAGCATTGGCGAGTTCGCGGATGGTGCGTCGCTTGTGGTCGTGACTGCGCTCAATCTGTACACGGGAGTCTGGTGGGGTGTGCAGGATCTGGCAGCTTGTTATGCTGAATTCTTTCAATAAGATCACATTGAGCATAAATCTTCTTGTTCGTGAAGGAACCATTAGAAGAGGCATCAAGAAGGTCCTTATCATGACATGAAAGGCTTGCATAAAAATTATTAATAATAATCTCCTTGGGAAGGTTTTGATTAGGACATTTAAACATTAATGTTTTAGCCTCCCCCAAGATTGAACAATACTTTCTCCATCACAAGTCCAAAAATAATAAATAAAATTCCAATCTTGTTGTATTTCATGAAGAGGATAAAATTTGGAATTAAAGAGAGATGTAAGCTCCTTCAAATCCAGCAAATGTCACTCATTCAATAACCTATACCATTCCCATGCTCTTTCTTTCAGTGATATGGAAAATAATTTCCTCATGATGAAATCTCTTGGAACACCTGCAATCTTAAACAACTCACTCAATTCTTCAATATAAAGAAAGTTCTCGCCGGGATGGACAGTTCCATCATTTGCATAGCGGTTATCCATAACACGATCAACAATTCCAATAGGTATTTCAAAAGGGACAATTTTGGTAGGTGAGGAACTTCTCTCTACCACACGAGTGATGGAGGAGTCATTACCAAACATATAACCAAAAGTAAAGGATTCCATGATTTAGCAAAATAAACAGACAGAAATAAAAACAACACTTACAGTAAAAAGTTTTCTACCAATTCCACTTACCAATAGCCCTACACTCCCCTGCAACGGCACCATAAAGTAATCTTGACGACCCACACGTGTAGTGGATCGATCGTAGCTTTTTTGATAAATTAGAGTGTCGAACCCAATGAGGAGCAGAAGATATTGATAAATAGTTTTGAGCAAGGTTTCACTGTAACACTAGAGAACAAATGTTTAGCTGTTTTTATAATAATAAAGCGATATCAAGTAAATAAAAAAGGAAGTAAATAGTTGCTAAAAGTGGCCCAGTCCTTTTTATCTCAAAGGACAAGTCAGTGATGTTTCTTATAATGGCTAAAACGTTCCTGGGGACACACGTGAGGTTTCGTCTAGTTATTTTTATCACATGCCATTGATTAATCCTTATCGTTTTGGTAAGTGTTATGTGGGTAGACCTATGCTAGTGCACTGTCCTATCCAAGATTAATGCACACTTACGATTACATTACTTGCAAGTGTCCGCAAATACAAGAAAGTAAGTAAGATATAAATCTAACAGTAGCAATAAACTTGTGGTATCTACTACTCCCTTATGTGAAGTATTGAAATCTATGTTTTAGGTTTCTGTCACTCCAACAACCCACCATAAGCAATCCAACACATAATGAATTCCTCTAGGCCCATAAAGGTGGAGTTTTATGTAGTCAACGTTCACATAACACCACTAGAGAAATAACAACATAACTTAAATATCAAACCGGTAAATATTACTCAATGAAACTTGACTACTAATAGCTAGACTTCTCCCATGTCCTCATGAAATAAATAATATACTCACAACACATCATATGTATCATGATCAGAGGTTATATATGGATGAATAACAATCTGGTCATAAAGTGCAAACACCGATAATTCTCACAAGCATCAACTACAAATGAGTAATTCACAACGGTAGAAAGATCTAATGGAAAACAACGATATAGGACCCTAACTGTTATAGAGAGATGAAGGTGGATAGTGAGGGTCGTGGTGATGACGATGGCGATCTTGATGATGCCCGATGCGATGACGATGAGGGTGGTGATGATTCCCCCTTCCGAGAGGGAATTTCTCCGACGGAATCTCCCTGCCAGGAAGGTATTTCTTCTCTCTGTCGTTTCCGTCGCGAAGAGGAGACAGAAAATTCTTAGAAGTGGCTCCTCCATAATTTTAGGTCACGGGGGGTAAGTACCCCGGAGGAGAACTGGAGGGGGCCAGGGCCCACCAGACGCGAACAAGGGGGGCACACCTGGGGGTCACTTGGCTGCCCCCTGATACGTCATAAACGTATCCTTAATTTAGGATGTTCCATGTTGTTTCCTACATGTTTGCTATACACTTTATGTAATTTTGATCGATGTTCCGGACTAACCTATTGACAAGATGCCACAAAGCTAGTTCCCTGTTTTCTGCTGTTTTTAGTTTCATAAAAGTTGTTCTGGAAATATTCTCGGAATCGGAAATTTCGAAGCCAAGAAGTCTTAGAATTCCCGAAGGTTCCCCGGAGTCCCGAAGAAGCCCTGAGGGGGGCCACACCATAGGACGGCGCGCCCCCTGGCCGCGCCTAGGGGTGGTGTAGGCCCCTCCGGCGTCCACTGCCATCGCCCTTTCTCCTACTTATACCCCTGATACGTCAACCCTACAAATATACCACTTCGTCCCGAGAAACACCCAAGGCTGCCGTCATCGTCATACCGAGATTGGGAGGGTTCTAGAGCTCTCCCCGGCACCCTGCCAGGAGGGGAATTCATCACCGGAGGGGTCTACACCACCATGCCCTCCTCCGAAGTGATGCGTGAGTAGTCCATCCCTGGACTACGGGTCCATAGCAGTAGCTAGATGGTTGTGTTCTCCACTTTGTACCTCATCTTTAGATATCGTGAGCTGCCATACATGATCGAGATCATCTTTATGTAATGCTACATGTTGTGTTTGATGGGATCTGATGAATGTTGAATGCTATGTCTTCTGATTATTAATCTATCATGTTATATTCATGCATATGTTATTTATGATCTTGCATTCTCACTGTTATTAGTAGATGCTTTGGCCAAGTAGATGCTAGTAACTCCAAGAGGGAGTATTTATGCTCGATAGTGGGTTCATGCCTCCTTTGCATCTGTGCTCGAGTGATAGAAACATGACGGTGGAGGACGTGCTATTTTCATTAGGGAGAAAACAACCGTGTTTACTTAGTTTACATTGTTTACATTACAAACTTTGCTTGCTGTGATAATCTGTTGCTTGCAACTTAATAGCCAACGTTTGTTCGGATGATATTCGGAGGGTGGATTATTAGTTATAGATGCAATTGGATGACGATCTATGTATTTTTGTGTAATGCCCGCATGAATCGCATAGTAATCTTTATGTATTGCATATGCACTACGGTGCAGCCTTCATTTCTGTCAATTGCCCAGCTGTAATTTGTTCACCACACATGTTATTTATCTTTCACGGAGAGACACCACTAATGAACTGTGGACCCCGTTCCATTTTCTCATTCTGATAATACACACACTGCTTTCACACTACTGCTACTACTTTCATACTGTTCTCCTAGTGTTTTCCACACCATACGTTTAACCTCTTTGTGTTCAGCAAAACCGGTGAGATTGACAACCTCACTGTTTCGTTGGGGCAAAGTGATTTGATTGTGTTGTGCATGTTCCTTGTTTCTTCTGAACCGGTAGTGCACCCTACCATCTCAGCTGCTTCAACCTTCTGAAGTTACTCCTTCTCCTAATTGTCGAATTAACCTTGGTTTCTTACTGAGGGAAAACTGCTGTTGTGCTCATCATACCTTCCTCTTGGGGTTTCACAACAAGTGCAAGATCTGCACCATCAAGCTACTTTTCTGGCGCCGTTGCCGAGGAGAAAGAGAATTTCTGCAAGGGGAGTCTCTCACTTCCAATCTCTTTACTTTTTTTTTTGTTTTGCTTAGTTTATTTTATTTTGTCTTATTTGCTTCTCTTTATCAAAAACACTCAAAAAATAGTTCTTATTCTAGTTGTTACTTTTGTTACCTTGTTGTCATCTTTCATCATGTTGTTCCGTAAGTTTACCTTGAAAGATCTGCCAGTAGGTAGTGGTTCTATACTTGGAAAGGATACCATTAAAGAATTCTTTGATCATGTTAGTAAGCATGATAATTTTGAGGAAAAAAATCCATAGTAGAACTTGCTTCAAATTATGAAACCGCTGCAACTTCTTTAATTCACATGTTAGAAGCTAGGCTTGTTAAACTTCATCCCATAATGCAACATATGTTCTTCAACTTGAATAATATTCAAGATATTGAAAAAAGAAACTTTATCTTAGAAACCATGCTTAAAGAATTTGGAGATGTTTCTATAGAAGCTAGAAAAGTATTTGATCGTTTCAATATGCTAGGCTCATGTGTAGATATTGTTGGGGCTCTTGAAAAAACTGAATCTAATAATGAAAAGGAGTATAAAATACCAATCCCCTTAAAATTGGTAGCACTGCATGAAGTCCAAGAAAAGAATTTTGATTGGATTGTTCCTGAGAATTTATTTGATGAGAATAGTAAGCCTAGGAGTTCTAAGAGAGGAGCCTCTGAAACTCACTTAGATAAAATACCATGCATTATTAAGGAATTGCCAAATCTTGATTTGAATTCTTCTTCACTTGAAAACACTTGATTCCACTTTTCTGGGCCTAGCTAAAAGGCGTTAAAGAAAAGCACTTCTTGGGAGATAACCCATGGTTTTATTTTTGCTTTGTGTTTCTCTGTTTTCTATGAGTCAAGGGGTTGTATACCTCTGTAGACCCTCCTTTGTATCTTTATTTTTATGTTTTAGTTGTGCCAAGTAAAGTTTCTGACGAGAGTTGGAGTTGGTTTTGGGATTTCTGCGCAGGAAACATATTTATCATCTCCACCGCAAAAAATCGTATAATTCACAGAAAAATCAAAATGATCTGAAATTTGTTTTGCTTATTCCTCAGCTAATTCCGAAACTTTTTTGTTCTTGAAGTTTTTCGATCTGAGCAACGTAAGTGCCCCGAAAAAAATTCGTCTTTACAGACTATTCTGGTTTTGACAGATTCTGCCATTTTTCTTGCATTTGCTCTTTTACGATGTCAAGTGGATTTCTTTGCTTCACAAAACATCAATGGGTTTAGCTAATGTTAAAAATATCAATAGCACTTGTTCCCATACAGAACCCATGGATTTTTTATTGTTGCACTAACCCTCTAATGCGAATTACTCTTTGAGTGTGGTGTGAAGGAAGTTTTTAAGGGTCAAGAGA
Organism: Alopecurus myosuroides; assembly: GCA_028641055.1. Taxonomy (NCBI): domain Eukaryota; kingdom Viridiplantae; phylum Streptophyta; class Magnoliopsida; order Poales; family Poaceae; genus Alopecurus; species Alopecurus myosuroides. The sequence goes on along the minus strand of CM054057.1, from coordinate 521,261,170 downwards.
AGAGGGTGATATATGTGATCAAGAAGAGTGCAAGGTCAAATCTTGGGGATGCCCCCGTGGTTCATCCTAGAAAATTATAAGAATACTCAAGCATCTAAGCTTGGGTATTCCCAAGGCATCCCCTTCTTCATCAACAATCTATCACGTCACTTCTAGTGAAACTATATTTTTATTTGGTCACATCATATGAAGTTTACTTGGAGCGTCTGTTTGTTTTTCTTTTGTTTTCTCTTGTTTTATTTTGTTTTCCTTGCTGAAATAATATAGTTGGACCCTATCATTCCTTGGTTGAGAGAGAGACACGCTCCACTTTTTCGATTGAATACTTGCTATGCTAGTATTCTTGGTTTTTCTTCTAGCTGCTGCAAAATTCATGTTTAGTTCTTGTTTTATTTGCATCTCTTATTCAGAGTTGTTAGTTTAAGTAGTGTTGTGTGAGTAATCTCATGTTTTCTAGCTATATAATTTAGAGAGTTTTTGTTAAAACATATTTTGTATGGTGCTTGTTGGGAAAAGAAACTGCTGCTTGAAGTAGGATTTATAACGGTGCAAGTAGAAGCTTGTATAGACTGTGGCTAGACTTTTTCATATCATGCTAGATGTTATTTTAATTCTAAAGCCTAGTGGTTATTTAGTAGCATGATTAGTCTCAAATAGCTGAGAGTGTTTAATGTGCCATTGAAAGAATCATGAGTTGTTCTTGTCATATTGAAGCATAAATTTGTGGTGTTCTCCTTTGAATGTTTTATTTGGTTGACTTGGCGCATGCTCACACCATGTTTATGACTATGAACCAGTCACTTATAGCCTCTATGATTATTTAGTTTTTGAACATGTGGTACCACTTATGCTTTGATTAATGATGTTTATGTCTCTATGCATGATTATGGCTCTTATGTTCTCTTAATTTGTCGCTCCCAGTCTTTCGCTAGCCTCCACCTGTACTGAGTATGAGCTCTACTCGTGCATCCAACTCCGAAAAAACTAAAGTTTGCCAAATGTGTCGACCATACCTACCTACATGTGGTATTTAACCGCCACTCCAAAGTAGATTTCTCATGTGTTACCTTTAAAACTTTCAAAATTACTCCTGTTTTGTGCTCCTGTTTTAGCTCATGAGGACGTAGATAGAGAATCTTTATCTCACTTGTTGATTGGACTTTCACACCCTGGACTAGTGGCTTCATCCGCTTATCCAATTGTAGAAGAGCTGGCAGCGGGGTGCCCAGCCCCAAATTAATAATAACAAATTCACTTCACTATTTCCCCCCCTGATTTATCAGTCAAAGTATAATTGTGTAAACAAAAGAGAAAGAGGGACGACCTTCTACCGAAATGCGTCCTTCTATCGGAGCCTCTCTTGTGAAGTCTAGTTGGCTTGTCACATACTGTATTTCCAGTTTACCATTCGTTGACATAAGCATACACCTCTCTAAAAAAAGTAGACACTCCTCCACGGTATGTGATTGTTGGAAGGCACCGAGGATTTGGTTAGCCATGGTTTGTGTAAGATGGTTGGGAGGAGTATCAAAACTTTATACCTCTATTTAATAGAATAAAAGCTCTAGCACATGAGTGATCCATGCTTCCCTCTGCGAAGGGCCTTTCTTTTAGTTTTATGTCGAGTCTCCATCTTCTAACTTTATGCACAGTTGAGAGAGCATAGTTGCCATTCTGAGTTTAATGTGCATTTGTCCCAAAAACATTATTAATTGATTCATGATGTGTTATTGCTTGTTCTCTAATTATTTGTTCTAGTCTTCCTCATGAACTTTGAAGGTGTCCTGGCATTTATGTTTTGCCCCACTCTTAAGGACTAGCGAAATATCACTTTGTCATGTTTTCTCTATACTTGAAACAAACGTATATCTTTTGATGCATTGTTATTCATGATCTTTTATTTGGGTTACTTCTCATGATGCAAGGTGATTTCTATGCTTTATTGTTAAAATTTTATTTATCATGCTTGTGTTGAAGTTCTATGATCTCAGCTTACATATGATTTTACATTATTGATGATCAAGTTTATGTTGGTAGCATGTCACCTCAGAAATTTTGTGTCATAAACGTATCCTTAATTTCTGATGTTCCATGTTGTTTTCATGCTGTTTCCTACATGTTTGTTATACACTTTATGTCATTTTATCGATTTTCCGGACTAACCTATTGGCAAGATGCCACAGAGCCAGTTCCCTGTTTTCTGCTGTTTTTAGTTTCAGAAAAAGTTGTTCCGGAAATATTCTCGGAATTGGAAAATTTGAAACCTGGAAGTCTTAGAATTCCCGAAGGTTCCACAGAGTCCCGAAGAGGCCCGGAGGGGGGCCATAGGGGGGGCACACCATAGGGCGGCGTGCCCCTGGCCGCGCCTGGGGTTGGTATGGGCCCCTCTGGCATCCACCGCCATCGCCCTTTTGCCTATTTATACCCCCGATACGTCAACCCTAAAAATATACCACTTCGTCCCGAGAAACACCCAAGGCCGCCGTCATCGTCATCCCGAGATCGGGAGGGTTCTGGAGCTCTCTCTGGCACCCTGCCGGGAGGGGAATTAATCACCGGAGGGGTCTACACCACCATGCCCTCCTCCAAAATGATGCTTGAGCAGTTCATCCCTGGACTACGGGTCCATAGCAGTAGCTAGATGGTTGTATTTTCCACTTTGTACCTCATGTTTAGATCTCGTGAGCTACCCTACATGATCGAGATCATCTTTATGTAATGCTACATGTTGTGTTTGGTGGGATCTGATCAATGTTGAATGCTATGTCTTCTGATTATCAATCTATCATGTTATCTTCATGCATATGTTATTTATGATCTTGCATGCTCTCTGTATTAGTAGATGCTCTGGCCAAGTAGATGCTAGTGACTCCAAGAGGGAGTATTTATGCTTGATAGTGGGTTCATGCCTCCTTTGCATCTGTGCTCGAGTGACAGAGACGTGACGGATGGAGGACGTGCTGTTGCCATTAGGGAGAAAACAACGGTTTTTTACTTAGTTTACATTGTTTACATTACAAACTTTGCTTACTGCGATAATCTGTTGCTTGCAACTTAATAGCCAACGTTTGTTCGGATGATATTAGGAGGGTGGATTATTAGTCATAGATGCAATTGGATGACGGTCTATGTATTTTGTTGTAATGCCCGCATGAATCACATATTAATCTTTATGTCTTGCATATGCACTACGGTGCAGCCTTCATTTCTGTCAATTGCCCAACTGTAATTTGTTCACCACACATGTTGTTTATCTTTCACGGAGAGACATCCACTAGTGAACTGTGGACCCCGGTCCATTTTCCCATTCTGATAATACACACACTGCTTTCATACTGCTGCTACTGCTTTCATACTGTTCTCCTACTGTTTTCCACACCATACGTTTAACCTCTTTGTGTTCAGCAAAACCGGTGAGATTGACAACCTCACTGCTTCGTTGGGGCAAAGTGATTTGATTGTGTTGTGTAGCTTCCACGTTGCTTCTGAACCAGCAGTGCGCCCTGCCATCTCAGCTGCTTCAACCTTCTGAAGTTACTCCTTCCTCTTACTGGTCGATTAAACCTTGGTTTCTTACTGAGGGAAAACTGCTGCTGTGCTTATCATACCTTCCTCTTGGGGTTTTCCAACGAGTGAAAGATCTGCACCATCACCCCCTGGCTCCTATATGGCAGCCCTTTGGGCTCCCTCGGTGATTTCTAACGAAACTCCTTTTTCTGATTTTCCCAATTTTTCTGACGGCCGGGTCTGACAAGTGCTTTTTCTAGCTGAATTCTGACTGTGATAAATAATTCCGTAAAACTGTAAAACACACAAAAAACCGAAATAACATAAATATAGTGCTCTAATATGGAAAATATCAATGAATAAGGGAAAATTAACATATAAGATGGTGATGCAAAACGACGTATCAGTTAGCCAACCCAATACTAATGCTGAAGAAGAAGAATACTTGGCGATGTGCATCGACTACACCTACTTGAACAAAGCATGCCCTAAAGACCCTTCACTCCACCACAGATTGATTAGGTAATCTATTTCACTGGAGGGAGCGAGCTCTTTTGTTTTTTAGATGCATACTCGGGATATCATAAGATCAAAATATGAAAGAAGAGGATCAGGAGAAAACTTATTTATAACACCCTTCGAAGCGTCCTGCAACACATAGGTGTCGATTGGGTTAAAGAACACATGTGCGACTTACCAGAGTTGCAAACAGAATTTCCTGGAATTTAAGTGCGAGATCTAGGCCCCGAGTACCTTGATTAATGAAATTAAAATACTCGCACGAGTCAAAAGATATGAAGGGAAACGATAAGCCCTGAGTATAGTGGTCGAAGCTCCGCTCATACTCTTCTGTTGCATCATCATTGGGCTTCCACCAAGCCTTAAAACCAATGCATTGTTCATGTTAATCATAACATAAACTAAGTAAATGCATTGAGAAGCGGGAATTTATAACATAAACAGAGCATACGAACAACTTAAGTAACATAATGCATTTTAAACTTAACTTGGAATAAAAACATAGCATATGAAAAACTTATTAACACAATGCATTGTAAAACAGGAATAACATAACCAGAGCAAATAAGCAACTAAACTAACATAAATAACTGTATTAACAACTAAACAAACACAATAAATTGTTAACTAGGTACATAGATCTAATATCTAAGGCTAGGGTTTAACTTGATCGAGGCGGGGTCGCTTACCACCACCGGCCGAGGCCCCGGCGGCGGAGATTGTGTGAGAGACTCCTCCTCCTCATTCTCGTCAATACCCGAGTCCTCCTCCTCCTCCACTAGTGCAGTCGGCGTCACCTTTGGCCCTATGACCTAGCCAAGGAGCAGAGATCGTGCCATGGCAGCCTCTAGCTGCTTCTGGAACACCGCATCCTAGGCAAGTTCCATTTGTTGCTTGACCTCGGAGATACAGACTTTCCTATGCAGAACCGGTCACCAGATGATACCGTTGACACACTTGCGCTTGAAGGCGGCACGAGAAATTAAGAGCCCGACATCCATATTGGAATCCACTTTCTCTGAGGAAGATGAGGACGAAGAAGAGATCGGGGCAACCGACAACATGGACATCACGCGGGACCTTCGATCGTGCATGATGTATTTAGCCTCAATGGAGAAATGACGGAACGTGTTGAAGCTAGGGAGGCGGCTGCAGTCCGTGCCATCACAGGTGGTAGAGGGGACTACACGCATGTGTCCATGGTTGGCGGAGGAGGATGCCATGTATTTTCTTCCACATGCGCTAGAGGGATCGCTGATCGTTGTCGGAGACCACGAGAGGAGGTGATGTGTTCAAATATGGGAGACAAAGTGTTCTAGGATTGGGAGAGACTAGAGCGAGAGATACGGGAGTGGGGGACCTTATAGGCGCCACCTTGTGGGATTATTGGGATATCTAAACTTGGCAACGAACATTAAAAAAATTCCATTTGCGATGAGAACATATAGGCGATGCAGATTTTTAATCAATCGTCGTCAAAGATAATGGAAACAGACATCTAAAATAACAAGTTGCCAATGTGGTCGTCCCGTCGAAGGCCCATTACTGGCGCCCCCTATGGTCACGTGAAAATTGGTCTATAGTGAGATTCCCGTGGTCGTTGTCATAGGGAGGTGCAATTAGTATCACTTTGCATTATTGATGCCCTGGTTCCCATCCAAATCCAAGACACTCGAGGAAGAAACAAGTCCAGTCCCCCATTGGATGGACCATATGAGTCACTAAGGTGTGTTTGGTAGGCTATATGAGCCCAAATTTTCTCTTCTAATACCGATTTTAGGTGTTTGCATAGCCTGGGTGAGGCATCTTTGCCATGCCCCACCTCTACGAAAAATTCTCCTCAGCCTGGCCGGGTAGCCAACCTAAAATCGAGCTCCGCGCCTCATCCTTGCTGAGCTTGCCCCGAAAATTTGCCACGCGCGGCTCCAAAAATCCTTTCGCGAGTCACGCCGCCTAGCCCTGAATGAAAATCCCTAATCATTTCCCATATTTCCTTTCCTGCCCTCATCCCAAAAATCCTCCCGCATGTTGTCCCATCGTGATAGTCCAGCGTCGCTGCCTAGCACCGCATCCTCCTGGCCCCTCCTTGTGTCGCCTCCTTCTGGCCCCTCCTCGCGCCGCCGGCCAGTCCCGCCCATATGGTCTTCGACGGCAATGGGATGCAAACCACCCGCCACAGGCAGTATCTACCAATGTTGCACAAACGCTGTTTGTCAGCAACGAGATGCCGCCCAGCAAACGTCGCCCAACGATACCGCTACAGCTCAACCAATGCCCCCCCCGCGTGGTGTCGCCGCCACGCGCTTGGCCGCTGAGCAGAGATCACCGCTTCTGCCCGTATCTGGCCGCCGCCGTGTACCTGCACCTAGCACCGTCACCCATGGTTGATTACAAGCGCCACCACCGGCGAGTTGCTCTGCACACGCGAAGCTCCAATGAATGACCTTATTGCTTTTTAACTTTCAACCCGAGGACTTTTATATAAAACTTTGGACCTATTTGTAATTTTAATTTCTGGACTCTAGTCTCACACTGAAACCTACCAAACAACATCTCATGTCTGTCTGTTTCAACACATACAACCTACCAAAAAGAATCTCAGCTCAACGCGTATAAGCTTAGCTTGGCCCAGTTGAGAAACCCATGTCGGGGAGACCCAGGTTACCAAACACACCCTAAGATACTATGCCTAGGGTCTTGTAAGCTATCTGATCCCAAGACAGGCATGCCTTTGGGAAACACTTAGAACATCGAGAGCCTAAGAAGGTTTTATTTCTAAAATTCTATGTGTGTTTCAATAGACCTAGGGAAAAGGCGCTCCAGCTCAAGGCTTGTTTCGGTTTGTTTGCTCAATAAGGAGATTGGAAAGGGAGGTGGATTAAATCCCTTGTAAGTCAAAATCCCCTCCACTTGTGGAAGGGATTAAATGAACAAACCCTTAGGCAAATCACCTCGTTGGTTATCCTTGGAACCATGGAAAACTACCGCATAAAGAAGCTCAACTTTGAGGTGGTCGACTACCCTGGCAAGTACCACACCATCTTCAGACGGCTAGCCTACATCGGCTGATCCCAGCTAGTCATACCTCAATCTCAAGATGTCGAGACCTAAGGGGATTATCAAGGTCCATGGAAACTTCCAGGTCACCTACATGGCCGATTGGGAGCAGGTCGAGCTCGCTGGATCCTAGTGCATGGCAGTCTAGGTTGAAGATTCTAACTAAGGATAGGGTCACCTGCGAGGCACCCCACCCAAGAGGTGGTTAGCAACCAAGCTTTTTAGTTGGCCGAGGACACGAAGGTGATGAACATCGACCCCCGAGCACCCCAAGAGGACGGTCCTAATTGATAGGAGGGGGATCTTGAGGGAAGATAGGAAAGCATATTCGCCGAGTTCCTCACGGAGAACCAAGACTTCTTTGTTTGGAAATCCTCCAACATGCCTTATAGCCAGGGATCTTGCCAAGATTCCCTCAATGCCTCGCCCGATGCTAAATTAGTAAAACAAGGCTTCCATCAGCCCATAGAGGATCAGAGGTAGGTCATCGCCGGAGAAATAGCCCTAGTATTGGCTGCTAGGTTGATCTGAGAGGTGTTACACCCCTAGTGGATCTTATGTCCAGTGCTCATCCTGCCCTTTGAAGCCTTCTTCTACATCACTATGCCTTTTGTCCTGAAGAATGCTGATGCCACCTACCAATGGTGCATGCAGTGCTGCCTTGAGGCCATAATAGGCAGGACGTCGACGACATGGTGGTCAAGTCAAGGAAAAGGGCGATATCCTCACCTACATGGGCAAAACCTTTGTTAACTTGCAACCCTTTTGCGTGGTGCTCAATTCGGAGAAGTGTACCTTCATGGTCTCTTCGAGAAAGCTACTCGGTTTCATCGTCCCTGAACAAGGAATCAAGGCTAACTCAGATAAGATCAGCGCCATTGCTAACATGACCCCTCTCAGAACCTCAAGGACTTCTATCGGGACACCAGATACTTAGGATCTCTCATCCACATTATCTCCTGCCTCGGTGAAAAGTCCATGCCACTGTACAAATTACTAAAGAAGTCGGACCACTCCACGTGGACCCGAGAGGTGTAGGAAGGCCTGAACAAGTTGAAGCTTCACTTGTCTACGTCTCTTGTACCGGATGCAGCAACAAAGGAAGAACCACTACTCCTCTACGTGGCAACAACCTCCTAGGCACCAAACTGTACCAAGGTTGGATCTAGGTCTTGATAGTCCGGACCTAGAGGGTGCAAAATTCGTTGAAACTTCACGATATGAAGTGGATAGAGTGAAGTATATGTAGGGAAAGTGTTGGGGTGTTTTTAGGATAGTTTATACCCAAGTTTTGCAAGCTTGCCCCCCTTTACAATACAGCTCCATGTGACCCAAAAAGAGGCAAATAAATGGGAAAAAAAAGACATCGTCTACTCGGATCCCTCTCGATTAGTCATTTTATATATGGGTTACCATTCACCTCTTCTTTCTACGACCGAAACTATTTCATGTGTCTAAAATTCCTAAAAACATGAGTTCCCAATTTTGATGGTTATTAGCACCAAAATCCACCTAGGGTATCATTTGTCCCTTCATGATGTCTACTTGAAGGATGATAAACCTTTCAGCCCCACCCCCTGCCTCCGACCCCCTCCAAATCCCTCTCCCCTACCGCCGGTGACGGCGTAGACCACCAGGCTTCTCCCGTGTGGGGCTGGTGGCAGCGGGACGACTTCTCCCCACACACGCGCAGGAGGCACGGGAACCCCTGACAGCAGCGGTGTTCGTCGGTTGACAACTCTCCGGTGCTGCAAATTGAGCTCCCGCGGTCAGGAGATCTGCATAGCGGTGACGACGACTGTTGGTTGCTATGAGGCGCGGTAGCCTGTGTGTGGCTTATATCCCACAAGTATAGGGGATCATGTGTAGCCTTTTCGATAAGTAAGAGTGTAAAACCCAACGAGGAGCTAAAGGTAGGATAAGTATTCTCTCAAGTTCTATCAACCACTGATACAACTCTACGCACACTAAACGTTTTGCAATATCTAGGAAATAAAACTAGAGTAACAATACATGAAAGTAAAGTTAGTTGCTGCAGCAATAAAGTATACTAAATGACTATAAACTAATCGTAGCATGAGTGTGGAAAAGTGATGGAAAGTGTGATGAATTTTTCCATGATCAAATAGTCAAATACAAGGTTGATATTCCTCTTTTATGTGGGAGAGGCAAAGCTAACAAGATCTCACTATCCAATGATTGCAAGTACTTATGATTGGAACTCTATAAAAAAATCCGTAACTATTAGAAGATACATTAAGGTAAAAATACCCAACTCTTTATCCTTTAATCACTAGATTGGGGCTCATGTTTATGTCACTCAAGCAGCCCTCCCTCTAGTTTTCCATATACTACAAACCCTATGATGTGATCCATGCACGCATAAGCATATGATGGCACCATAGGACTGTAACAAATTCAATATATAGCTCAAACCATCCATAGAGATTCAACAATCAATCATATGACAAAAGGGATCTACACAAACATGATATAGATGCAATAGGTCATCTGCAAATAATTTATAACGTCAAACACCATGTTTACATAGGACGGTACATAGGTGTGTGGGAGGATGAACCACTGTATACAAGGAGAAATTGGCGATGGAGATGGCGGTGAAGACGGTGGAAAGGATGGAGAAGGGGCAGCATGTGAGGTGCAGGGCGGTGCTGGCGGCCGTCGGTGGCGCAGGGGGCTCCTCCTGCGCCGGCCGGCCATCATGGGGGAGCGCCGTCCCTTAGCCCCCCATGATGGCTTATTGGTGATGTAGATGAGCCCTCCCCATGGAGATGAGGCCATGGGGGAGGCAAAATTCGTGTCTTTTGGTGGCTGTCCAAGAATTAGGGGTTTCCTCTCCTTATATGTGATGGGATAATGCTCCCCGACCCTCCGATGGATGACCCTTGATCCAAGGGCTCTTGGGCACCTCTAGAATCTTACTAGTGACCCTTCTCAGACCTAATGAGGCCCCAAAGTCATGTCTTGGCCGAATCCATCAAATATGGTAAGAGTTGGACTCAATCACGTCACCGATTCCCGTAATCTCGTAATCAGATATCTGTCCTCTAGTAAAACGGGTCCACTAGTCGCATACGAACTCGGATTGGGCTGTTATTGGGCTTAAACGAAAACTATGGAAATGGCCAACAACTTTGTAGGCAATTTGATCTTCAATTGACATTGTCTTAGGGGGTCAAACTAACGTTCTCTAAAATTATTGGTGGACAGATTTCATGAAAGTCAGAGTCCTTCTTCAACAAGTCTACTTTTGTGTTTTCTTCTTAATTCCTACACATCAAAGTGGAAGACAAGAACTTGTGCACTTTGCAACCATTAGTAGGTTAGTCCAATAAATAATATAAAATCATAGTAAATACATAGGACAATTGGTAGAAAACAAGTATGGAGCATCAAAAATTATAGATACGTTTGAGACGTATCTGTGGCCGTCCCTTCCGGCTCAGACCTAGGCCCTTTAGGGCCCATATGGGTCCTGGGCGGTCCGCGACAGACGTGGTGGCATCTCCTTCGGTGGGCGACGAGCAGAGGCATGCACACGAGTTGGCGGCACTCCTGCTGCTGTGCGGAGGTGGGACTTCATGGGTCCACTCAGGCTCGACGGGGTTGTTGAGGGCCTGGTTCATCCTGCTGCTGCATCCGATCGGCTACCGCTCTCCGGCAGTGAAGGTAATCCCTTCCTGTGTTGCTGCTGACCTTTGCCGACATCTTTTCTTCTTGGCTTCCGGCCTCGCGACGTGGACCTCCGTGAGATGGCGGTGGTGATTGCAAGGCCGTGTGACGTGCACTTGTAGGTGGCAAGCTTGGTGGAGCGTCCCGAGTGCCCGGGGTATGGTTTTTTGGAGGTTTGGAGAAATCCCTCTCGTCTCGGAAGCCGATCGGTGACGCCTGCGGATGTCGCCTTCCTTCCCAAAGGGCGTTGGGTGTACCTCTTCTCCATCCCCGTGGCGGACCGAGGGAAACCTAGGATGGTATTGGGGTAACCCTTGGAACAGTCCGGGCAGCAACGTCGTAGTCGTCGCATCCCCTCTTAAGGTGTTGCTTGGTTCGCGACGCTTGGGCGCGCTAGGAGCGTGGTGGGAATTCTTCGAAGGGTGCAACAATTGAGAGTCATCTCCGTTTTCGTTGAACCGCCGGTGTCGACGCTGTTTTTTTTTATTCTTTCTGTTTCTTTTGGACGTGTTTTGTGGTGTTTTACCCCAACAGTGGTTTCAATGTTGTTTCAGTTTGTTTCTTTTGGACATGTTTTGTGGTGTTTTACCCCAACAGTGGTTTCAATGTTGTTTCGGTTCGTTGCTATATTAATATAGCAGAGCGAAATTCTGTTTTGAGGAAGATGTCTGCTTGAACGAAATGATCTTACTATTGTGGAAAGATGGTAGAACTAGCTATGAACATGACACTTTGGATTCAGGAAGGCACAAAATTCTGCAAGTGCCAAAAAACTGACTTGTATATGTTAGTTCACAACATATGTTCTGTTTTGCTGCTGTTGTGGCATTTGATGACCTGGTAATACATTCATGGACATTCATTCCGTGACCAATAACAATTCCTGGTACCTTGTAGATGAAATCCGTAACAAGATCTTGCAACACATCAAAGTAACGGGCTACATTAAAATACAATTGTTCTTTCCAAAAACTAATAATAATAATACAAATATTATGAATAAGATGTCAAATCAAAAGGTCATGGCAACACACTCCTCCTTTACAGCTGCAAAGAGGTCCGAGTTCATGTATCGCTCGCCTCCGCTCGGAAACATGGTCACAATCATCTTCCCCTTGTTCTCTACTCTCGCCGCAACCTAAAGATAAATATGTGTCAAAAGGTTTATTAAAGGCCAGAGAAGGAAATCAATAATAGAAATACAAAAATGTTGATCACATTTTTCTTTCTTTCTGTAAATGCAGTTTTTTTGTATTCTCAAACTTGGTTTTCCTGTTTTCCGTTAACCAGAACACAACCATCAAGCATAGAGAAAATAAATAAATAAAGCAGGAGATGTGAACCTTCAGGCAAGCTGCCAAGTTTGCTCCAGAAGATATGCCCACAAGCAGGCCTTCTTCCATTGCCAACCTCCTCGCGTTTGTCATTGCTTCCTCAGTGGTCACGCTGACTGCTTCATCGATGACCGAGGTGTCCAAGATCTCTGGTACAAATCCTGGTCCTATCCCCTGGATTTTATGCTTGCCTGGCTCCCCACCTGAACAATGCCATCATGCAAGGCAGGTAGGCAACAGATTGTCAATGTCAGTAACGTACTATTTTGTTGTTGTTCCAGTGTTTTTTAACTGGTACCACACAATCTGAAGCAAAATGCGGAGCCATATAATTTTATGGACCACTGGTTTCAATCATGAAGATATGACGAAGCGCAATTTGTTGGCACATAATTGATACCTAACAAATTGAATACAGTCCTTTTCTAATTACAAAGGAAATAAATGTGACAAGTGAAACTATGGACTGAAATTTAAACACCAAATAGAGCTACAACCATGATGGGAAAAAAAGTATTACATCTGTTCCAAAATATAAGACGTTTTGGTAGGCTAAAATGGCCTACCAAAACATCGTCTATTTTGGAACGGAAGTTGTAGTACATTGTAGGAAAGATTAGATGCCAAATTGTTTCGTATGTTCTCTATCATTTAACACGATAACGTGTTAGTTTAATTCTATATAAATGCACTGAAAAATATTTATCTGACCCTAAACGGTCATTGCTGATGATTTCCAAGAGTTATGGGGTAACTGGTTCTTGATTTTTTTAGTCAAACTAGGATAATTTACCTGCAATTACCGGGCTCTCTGCAGGTTCGACACAAATTATCTTCACATTTGGGTTTTGCATCTTCAGATACTTTCCGACACCGGTTACCGTACCTCCTGAGCCTGAACCGGCAATAAAAATGTCAACCTTGCCAGCAGTATCCTTCCAAATCTCAGGTCCTAAAAATGGGATACATCTTTAAGAGCTAACTTATAAACATAGGATCTTACAAATATCATATGTCTAAGTCATCTTGAGACAGTACCAGTCCATCTGATGTGTGCGTCAGGATTTGCTGGGTTCGAGAACTGATCAAGAACATGTACGTTGGGTAATTCTTTCTTCAGCTGTTCGACCTTCTCCACTAATCCTGGAAACCCGAGTGCTGGATCTGCCATGTGGTCCCACCAAAGGAACAAGGTCACAAATATATATCAAACTGATTGCAAGGAAATCAGACCTTAGCAAAACTAAATAAACATTTGTTTTTTCCTTTATACAGGAAGCAAACTAGGCTGATACTGTCTATCTATGAATCTACCTTACCAGTTAAAAACAACTCCGCACCCATGTATCTCAACAAGATTTGCTTATCAAGCGAATACAGGCCTGGCATCACCGCGACGAACCTGTAACCTTTGCTCAGAGCAACGAGAATCAATCCTAGCCCCAAATTGCCGCTCGTCGCCTCTACTAGAGTCGTGACACCGGGTGAAATCAACCCTTTCTCTTCAGCATCTTCAATCATTCTGAACAAAAACAGACAGCAACCAGCACAGTATAAGTTGATAATACCCAACAACTTACCATAATGTTTCGCGAGGAAATGTATTCTGGCAAGTGCAAAAGTATTACTACTTGAAATTTCTACTCACAGTCAAACACTAAAAGTAGATGGCTTGCTGAGGGTTGGGTCCATAGCTCAACTGTATCATCATCCACCTCACTTGCTCAGGCCTAAACTAGCACAAACATACCTAGCTCTCTAATGCAATCCCATGCCAAGATGTACCTCAAAGCGCTGCGGTCCTTGACGGAGCAAAGGGGCTGGTAGGACTCGATCTTGCCGACGATCCGGGCATCCACTCCGTCCTTCCCGGTGATCCGCTTCAGCTCGATCAGCGGCGTCCATCCTATAAGCTGAACAAAATCATTTGCTCCAGATGAGCCTCTCCTAATCCACCTTAATCTCAGTAAAAAAATACTACTAGTAAAAAACATGTAGGATTGGGGGAAGAGGCTGCCTGCCTGCGTGACGTCAGAGGCGATGTGTTCCTGCCCGATTCCGCCGTCCCCGAGCAGGGCAGGGACCCCTCTCCTGCCAGTCCCCTCCGCCTCCTCTCCCGGCGCCATGGATGCTCCCCTGCTTCTTGGATACTCACGGGACGAGGAGAAAGGGCAGCGCAGCGACGACTGATAACACCGTCCTGCAAATCGCCAAATTGGTACTATTTGTTTTTAGAGCTAGCTGCAGGCTTCTTCACAGCTCCGCTCTACTATGCCTCTACCACATGTTTAGGCAGTTTGTTTAAGGTCGTGCCCTTTGCCGCCATTTTTTTTTACTTACTACTGTAGTACCTTGCGCGTTCCACCCTTATCCAGACATCCACTGGACTGTCACCGGAGAACGGGCATTTTAGCAGCCAACCATGCAATGTCAAACTTTGCCACAGGTGCCGGTCGTGATCTTACAGAGCCAAACGGACTCTGATTTCTGTGTCTCTCAATTAATGTGATATGCATAGGGGTACATACCATCGAATTAGAAAAATAAATAAAATAAGGCGAACGCTTGGATCGCAATCGGATGGCCAGAAAAAGCGTTTCGTGTTTTTGCATTTTAGCCCCTGCTTTTCGCATATAGAACGCCGACACCATAACAACCCACTTAAAACGAAAAAGTATATTGTGTTGCCCCCGGTCATCTCGATAATTACAGCAAAACTGCCATTGCAACAAATTCACTTGTGTCGCAACAAAAAATATTGCTCAGTGTAAAAAAAAAGTATTGCAACAAAATTTTTCAAATCTTTTTCAAAAGATAAGTAATGTTACAAATAATAGTTAAACAATATGTTATTGCGTTGCAACAAAAAAGTTTAAACAATTCAACAAAAATCACGACCTATTGCAACAAAAAAATAGTTACATCGATTAAAAAGTTGGTACGCAACAAAATAATTTGTTACCGTTTTAGTCGCAACAAAAATCATCATCTATTTCAACAAAAAAGTAAATCGATAGCAACAAAAAATTTACATGTTTACAACATGTAAAGAATCTCATAAACATGTCATTCCAAATGAATTCTAATAATCATATATGCATTTCCTAGAGAGTCATTCAGAAAAATATTGCAACATCTCATTTGTATTTTCTCAACAAAAGACGTGCGAAATTGTTACAAATTTTAAACACGTACGCAACATTGTCCATATGTCGAAGAACACTTAGCAAAATAAAGGCTGCACGTAGTATGACACGAAAATTGGGCTAAAAACTAAGTTGTTGCTTGTTGGGCCCGTATATGATGTAACGGGCCGGCCCAAAGTATGCAGGAAGCACAAAGCGCAACGAGCGAGCAGGGGACCTACGCTAGCCAGCGTTAGGTCCCCCTAAAACAAGCATTTTCCATAAAATAATGCAAAAACGATGTTGATCAATACTCAACCTTAGTCTTAGCCTCGATAAAGGATTTGGGAGAGGAAGGCGTTCTCTACGACTACAACAATGCCCATTCTTTATGATCTATCCCCACTTGTCTTGGCAGGCCATTGGGAATCAGGATTCAAGATTACGTCCAAGAAAGACCAGGTGGGGTTCACCACGGTTTAGCTTTTGCTTGTTAGAGCATCTCCAACCGTTCGGCATAGGGACAATTTTTGGCGTAAAATGGCGTCTCCTGGGGCCTATCCGACGCTATTCTCGCCCTGGGGCGACAGTTCCCAGCCGCGTACCCAGGCGACACGACGAGATTTGACTAAAATTTAATAAATTCAAACAAGTTTGGTCGAAATTTAGACGATTTATATTAATAGTGTTGAATATAGGGGGAATTTACACGGGGATGATTCTAGAATTTAAAAAAGTATGAAGCTAGACGGTTGGCTCCTTCTTCGGGACGGCGTAGCTGCAGCCCTGACCGGGGTCACCGCCATTGCTCGGACCTGGCGTGGCGTCGTCGTCGTCCAACACGATGACGCCGTTCTCCTCGCGGCCGCGTCTCCGGGCGGCAAACTCCTCCAGGGCGCGCCGCTGCTTCGCCACCTTGCCGGCAATGTGGTCTTTGCGGAACCCGGCGAGGGCCGCCTCCAGGTCGAGCTCCAGCTCGTCGTCCCCCTCCTCCTTTTTTTGGCTTGACTAGCTGGACGTGACCCCTTGGCGGCGATGGGGCGCGGCGCTCGCCGATGACGACTCCCCGGACGCGAGCAGGCGGAGCAGAGGAGGGCTCGGTTTTCACCGGGCGCATCTCCGACGTTCGCGCGGTGCTAGAGGACTGCGACGAGGAGGACGTCGATTCTGCCGCAATCCTTCTCACCTCCCATGGGACACCCGCTCGGCGCCGAGAGAAACTTGACACCCGCGGCAGAGGTGGGGGTACTCCAGCCGAGGGACGTTGCCGTTCTCGATGTGCACGAGAACGACGTCGAGGGTGCGGCCCTGGGCGCCCCACTAGCGGCGGCGATCGTCGGAGTTGCCGCGCGGCGGCGCAACTGGCCCCTCGTAGGCCACTTGCTCATTGTCGCCTCGCTCCTGGAAGTAGGCCACCCACGCGCCATAGTTCGCGGGGTGGAAGCGAGGCTCGGCGCGCTGTGCCGGCGTCAGGCAGGCCCGCTCGTCGTGGATCGCGGCGACGAAGTCGTCTCCTTCAGGGACGGGGGGGGGGGGGAACCGGTAGCCCGCCCGCGCTGAGCCTCCAATCGACAGGTAGACGCATATCTGGGGGCACCAAGTAACCCGCCGCGTACAGGAGGCTCGCCTCTTCCTTGCGCAGCCACCACCTCCCGAAGCCGTTGGCCACGGTGCCGTCTCCGGGGAAGCGTGCCGCCATCGGCGGGGGAGAAATGGGCTTGGGCAAGTGAAGATGGGGATTGGGGGCGAGTAGCGAAGGACGACGGCAATGTTTTTTTTATTTGGGCGAATGGGCGGGGTGGTTGCGACGGTGCACCACCATTACGTCACCGCGCAAGCGATTTGGCTGCTCCACTCGGTCAATCCACGCGGCGGCGACATTAACGCGCGTGGGAGCCGAGGAGGGGGAAGCTCTCTCTCGCTGACAGTGCGGGTCCACGCGGCAAAAAAAGACGCGGGAGCTCCTTTCGCGCGGTTTTGCGCCATTTTCCCTTCATCCGGCGCCCCAGCTGCCCCCGGCTTCCTGGGTTTGGCCTGGCTTCGCCGGACGCTAAATTGGCCCAATCCGGCGCTATTTAGTCTCGTGGGGGCGACTCGGCAAAAAAGGGCGTACCGGCGCTAAAAAAGCGGTCCTGGGGGGCTGGAGATGCTCTTAGTCTGTTAAAGTAAGAGCACCTCCAACGCGCCTATCCATTTAGGATCCGGCTATGTCTCGATTTCTTTCCAAAGGGACATGCGTCCGTCCCTTGTCCGTCCATTTCTGACTGCTGGATCTAACACGCTGACCTATCTAGTCCATTTCTTCCCCATTTTTCATTTTCCAAACATATTTTTTGATAGAACTTGAAACATTTGGCATTCAAATTCGAAAAAATGCACTCCTAGTGCTAAAACTAGGAAGAAAGAAATTTAGAGGGGGCTACGGCCTTCAGGAAGTTGAAGCCTCATGTTAGTTCCTCCACAGACTTGTGGGCTTCTCCTTCACCATGGCTGGGGGCGGAGAAGGAATTGTTGGTTCCTCCTCCTCACTCCATTACTTCCTACGGAAAACGTAGTGGGCGTCGACGTATTAGGAAAATTGGCCGCACATAGACAACGCCGTCGACGGAGGTATGGCACCTCAGTTTGAGTCGCTTTGTCTTGCGGGCGCTCTCTCTTGCGCGGATGCACATTCTCTCTTCGTGGGCGGATTCTCTCTACGACTACATCAATGTCCGTGCTCGTTCTTTATGATCTATGCCCACTTGTTTTGGCGGGCGATCGGGACCGAGGATTCAAGATTACTTCCAAGAAAGATCGGGTGGCGTTTACAATGGTTTATTTTCGTCCGTTAGCCTGGTATAAAGTAACTGCAAACCCAACGGTCCCCAAATTGTCTTTTTTTTTCCTCCGTGGGTTTAGAGCTGTCCTTGGACTTTCTTTTGGGGCGGCAGTGCACCTACTGTCCCCGTCTATTTTGGTTCGGGCTAGGCCAGTTGTCTCTTTTTTCTTCTCTCCAACCAAACAGTTTAACAATCTGAATAAATCTATACTTACTTATACTTACTATTAAAAGAGCAAACTTAAAATCTCGACCGTCAAATTGTGTTTATCCGACGAACAAAATCGTTACAATGTTGAGTTATTCAACATAAGAAAATTACGCACCGTGCCATCGGTTAAGAGCGAAAACTTTACCTGTTCGTTTTTCTTTCCTTTTCCAATCCT
Source organism: Alopecurus myosuroides (assembly GCA_028641055.1). Taxonomy (NCBI): domain Eukaryota; kingdom Viridiplantae; phylum Streptophyta; class Magnoliopsida; order Poales; family Poaceae; genus Alopecurus; species Alopecurus myosuroides. The sequence goes on along the minus strand of CM054057.1, from coordinate 521,242,728 downwards.
TCTCTCTCCTTTCCCCTAAGTTACTTTCCCCCACACCACGTGCAATGAGATCGGAGCGTGGCGTGGCCGCGAGAGGCAGCCGGCCGCATGGAGCCATGGAGACGTGAACTGCTCCTCCCGTATGGCATGTTCACCGTGTATTACGATGACTCGATCAAGTCTTAGCATCTCCTATAAGCTATGGCATTCTAGAGAAGCAAGTTCATCTGGTGAGCGACGACATCGAGTCGCAGCAGGGCTGCCGCCGCCATCACCATCACCAGAGCTACCAACCAGCGCTTCCTGTGGAACGCAACCAGGGCCATTGTGGCGCCTGTTGAACGTCTGGCGGATGTGGTGGGCCGTGGCCCCTTCCTACTGATGCGCGGATAGGCCTTGGTGAGTCGGAGATGCCTCTTGCTCAAGCGACTCTGACGGAGTCGATGCCCTCGTGCCCGCTGCCATGGACGCGCCCTTGTGGTTTCCTACTGAACTCTGATGGAGTCGATGCCCTCGTGCGCGCTGCAATGGACGCGCCTTGTGGTTTCCTACTGATTTACAGGTCCCGGCACATACAAGCATGAGACCCGAAGATGGAGGCAAGGAGGAGGGCGAGCCCGTGATTGGCCGCATCATGAAACTCGCGCGCCGGCGGCGAAGGCAACAGGACGTCACCTCCCTCGGCATGTATGAGTCTGCTATCTGAACGAGCTAACGGTTGTCCCTTGTACGCTAGCTACGTCGTCTCTGTGTCCGTTTCTGGCTTTCCTCTCTTATCTGTTCCCTATGGTAATGACGCACGACTTGGCAGTCGCTGGCTGGGGGCGTGCGAACGGTCGTCGAGCTCCCAAACATAATCTCCGTTACCAATACAGATGAAGCCCCACCGTCTTTGGCTTTACCGGAACCGCAGCTACCACGCCAAGGATGACGGGCCTCAATTCGAGGCTGAACGTCGGGGACATGCACACAACCGGCAGATGACGAGGACGCCACTGAACCGGCGGCTATTTGCCATGCCCACCCATCGACACTCCCCATCGTTTCGGCCTTGCACGTGTGTAAGAACCCGGCAACCTGGATCTTCGTGGCTATTATTCTTAATTTGCTCATCATGCGCTCTTTCAATTACTTGAGCTGCTATGGTCTTCTAAACAGTGGTCAATAAATTTCTCATGGTTCATGAATGCACATGGAGACAAAAGATTAGACATGGTCTCATTGATCTAGATATCAGACTCGAGTATCCATGTTTCGGTGAGAAACTACACGTCTACACCTTCGGGTGATGCAATTATTTGTTGCGGAATTCTCTTTTTTTTCAGTGGATTTGACAAGCCAAATTGGACGTTTTTTTTATTTGAAGAAAGTCTGTTGCAGTTTTGTTTTCAGGGGTCACCAGGTTTCATGTGCGAACAACCATTTATATTTACTTATAAACCACTTTTGCAAGTACCGACATGACCTCTTAAATGTTTCTAGACAACCTACTTTGTATCATAATTATGTATATTTTTGTACAAATAATATGAGCACAAATACTTCTCTCCAAATAATACTTCTCTCCGGATCTGAGAAAAGCTCCGTTGGTGTACAAATACTTCTCTCCAATTAATATGAGCACACGTACTGAATATTATCTCTATGTTGAAGTTGCCACATGTAGTTTAGAAATGATTTGTTCAACATTTGAGGATATGATATAAGAGATATTGTTGCTTGTATTATACTGCACTTTTACAGAATTTATGTTAATCAGCTGCCATGTCTATTTTCATCTTGAGTATGCAACCTGAATCATAATATTTATCTTGTAAAAACGTGCGTGCACGTGTAAGGCTACTAGTTATAATAAATATTAAACCAAATAAACAATATAGTTTATACAATAAAAATAGAGATAAAATGACTAATAATTTTCTATGAATTTCCACATATGCTCAACCAAACATTAGTAGGTAAATATTGAAGTGATCTACAAAGTAAACATGCTGCTGCTATTTAGTGAAAGTGTGTCCCTTAAAAAGAACGCTTCTGGTAGAGAATACTGGCTGCATGCATGAAAATTAACACGTTCCCGAAACGCGGGCCCATGCACGCCCCTTCGACGGAGTTTAGTGTAAGTGTATCTCTAAGAACAGAGCTTCCCGTAAACGTGCTAACGCTAAAAGCACACTTCCAATATACTTCCTCCGTCCACTTTTAATCTACATTCTAGACTAAAAATTTGTCCACTTTTAATCTACATCCTAGGCTCTACGCATTAATTCTCTCCTCGGTAATCAACATCAACACAGAAAACGAAGCAGTCTTGATTTCACTATTGGATGCCATTATCTTTAATGTGACTTGGATTGGTTGTTCACATATCTAGGTAGTAATTTTAAATGAGTTGCTAATTTGTCTTAAAACTTTTAGAATATAGATTAAAAGTGGACGGATGGAGTATTCTGTTGGGAGGCTCGTTGGGACGCTCGTTAGGGGCCTTATTAGAAGCGTGTTTCCTTGACCCCACGCTGCTGATAAAGATGTGCATATATGTCATTCACGTATAGCCGGTGCCACATAGATTTAGGTCGAATCGAGAGTGCCATTTCTCTCTGTTTGCCGCCCTCCTTTCTCTCCGCTCGTCGTTGACGCCCTGTCCATAACGCGCTCTGCCAACGCCCTGCCCCGAGCGCCCCCACCCCCCGCCGCCACGCCTCATTTTGAGCTTCGGCTCTTCTACTCTTCCTCCTTGTTTAGATTTTGCTAGATAGTAGTAGATTGATTGGTAAATTTGAACCATAGGAGTAAATTTATTGCTAAAATTGAACCCTAGTTTAGTTAGATGGTAATTCAAGCCTAAGAGTAAATTGATCAATAAATATGAACCCTAGTAGTAGATTTATTGGTAAAATTGAACCCTGTGATTGACTTGATTGGTAAGATTGAACCCTAAGAGTAAATTGAACCCTAGTTTAGATTTTGTTAGATGGTAATTCAATCCTAAGATTAAATTGATTAATAAAATTGAACCATAATATAAACTGAACACTCGTAGTAGATGAAAAGGATAGTGACGCCACAGACAAATAAAGAAGAGGGGAGCAGGGATCAAGAATAATAATAATAATAATCTCACGAGGCATAAAATACTTTGTTCACACGCTTAGTGGCAATGGCAAGGCCAGTGGGAGGACCAGAGAAGCCGGGACGTCGCATCGCCCGTCTGCAAGAATAAATTCAAAATATTGTGTCTGTCGGACACAATACTTCAGAAAATTACTTGTGAATAGGCGGTGATGTTCTCGCCTTATTTGGTACTTCCACCCGCCTTGGCATTGCTAATAGGCGTGTGAAGATGGTCTTCCCCTCATGAGGAAGTGAAAGACTTTGTCCACACGACTAGTAGAGATGGAAAAGCAAGTGGGATTATCAGAGAACCCGGGGACAATACACCTCTCCGTCCGCAAGAAGAAGTTCAAAGTATTGTGTCTGATCAGACACACTACTTCAAAGTTCTTCTAGCGGATGGGAGGTGTGTTGTTCCCGGGTTCTTTGGTATTTCCACCGGCCTTGGCATTAGTACAAGGCATGCAAAATAGGTCTTCTCCTACCCCGTGATAGTCTCTTATTCTTCTTCTTTTCCTCCCTCCTCCCGCTCTTGCTCCGTCGTATCATTAATATGCTCTTATTCTTTGTCGTGTCGTCCTGATTGTTGTTTCTATCCTCCCTCAATTCCTTGTGTATTATGTAACAAATTAATGTTTTTGGTACTCCCACTGGTTTTAGATTAATTATGTAACAATCTAATGTTTTTTGGTACTCCCACCAGTTTTAGATGAATTATATAACAATTTAATGTTGTTTTAAGATGGCCGGAAGTCTTGAGGTCTCCCAAGTGGACGACAACGGTCTTCCGGTTAGTCCGTGGCACGTCGTATTACGGTACGACAACATGCTTGCATCCTTCGTCCGTGAAGTCTGAACATCAACCGACGACGACGACATCATTAGAGTCGTTGACCAAGACAATGTGCGTAACCTTCTCCTCTTAATGCTTCACCAAAGTTACAAGTTCCCGTCAGAGTACGACAAATACAACCAAAGCGGTAATCTTGTGAATGCACACCATACCTCAAGTTCGCAAAATCCTTCAGTGTTTTGAAGTTTAGGCTGAATAAAGATTATCTTGATGGATAAATCGTCGAAGTACAAGCAAGATATCCTTTTATTAGTGAACAAGATTGCAACAATTTCCAGATTAGGCATGCTATGTAGTATCTAGCTATCGGCACAAACCTTTCTATGTAGTATCTAGCAGAGATTAAGACATACTTTTCTTTTAAACTTATTTTGTTATGCGGGATTACATGTATGCAATATTGATCGAATGTGGTAACTATTTCTACTGTAATTTTTTAATCCCTAAATATATAGTAGAAGCGTGCACCGAAGTACACACGCTTCCGTTAACTAATAGATACCAGAAGGGAGCACTCCTGTAGACATTCTTTTGGTGTTCTCCTTATCATAAGTGTGTGCTAGCCGCACGCTTTTGGTAGCATTTACCAGAAGCGTGATATTAAAAGCGTGTTGGGGCACATTTCTAGTAGAGATTTTCGGGCACACTTCTAGTAGGTTTTTTCCTACTAGTGAAATCTTCCTTGAGAACATTGTGGGTTTCTCGATTACACATCTCATGATGTACTTTCATGAACCGCTGAAAGTTGATGGTCCAGGCTCGGGCGCAACTAATTCACCCTGAAATTCCTACCCTTGGTCATTGGTCATAGAGGTTGTCATTACCCTCATCCTGAGCTATCATGTTGAGCATGATCACAATAGTCATCTCCATCTCCTCCCACATTGTTTTGGTGTTCCATGTTCTATCAGGGTGTCGAACAATAGCTCAACAAATGGTGCGGGCGACGGTGATACACCAAAAAATAACTATAATTTTTTTAGTGTTCAATGCTTATTTTATATTATTGCTATATGTTTTTACTATATTTTTTATATAATTTTATGGCATTTTCCCAGACTAACCTATTGACAAGATGCCCCGTGAAAGTTTATATTTTTGTTATTTTTGTATTTCAGAAAAATCCCTACAGAAAAGGTCCGCAGAAAAATCCAGAAAAAATAGGAAATCTCATAACTTTGTGAAACAAAGACGAAGTCCAAATGGGAGCCGGAGAGGGGACCAGGGGGAGGAGGTGACCCCTAGGCATGGGTCTAGGTGGGGCCGTGCACACTAGCCGCCTAGGCCCACCTGGCTTCCTCCGGCACCTCTCTTCGCCTATAAATTGCCTTCTGACCTAAAAACGAAAGGGAAGTGATTATTTTTTATGAAACAAATACATAGCCTCCGTCACCTCAAAATTATAATCCAGGGCTTCTAGAACCCTTCTCCGACACCTGCCAAAAGGGGAATTATCACCAAAAACTTCTTCTTCGCGCTGATTTCCTCCGGAGTGATGCGTGCGTAGTTCGTCCTTGCACTGCGGGTCCATAACAGTAACTAGATGGTTGTATCTTCACCTTGTGGTACTATGTTTAGATCTTGTGAGCTGCCTAACATAGCCAAGATCACCGTTATGTAATTACTACTTGTTGTTTATGTCGGGATCTGATGAATTGTGAAGTTATGATCAGATCGTTCATATTTATCATATGATCTTGTGAATATTATTGTATTAATGTTCTTTCATGCTCTCTGATGTTTGTGGTTGCTTTGGCCAAGTAACTACATGTATCTCCAAGAGAGGGTTTTTTGCTAGATAGTAGGTCCATGCCTCCTTCGTGTCTAGGCTCGAGTGAAAGCAACGACTAAGACCAAGGATGTGTTGTTGCTACTAAGAGTAAAACATTGGTGTTTATATCTATTTGTGATTGTGAATATTTCTTACATTATGTATTAATCTTAATATTATTGTCTGTTACTTTTATCAACTTAATTCCTAAGATATGCATGATGGACAGTGGTCTCTGGGTAGATTATTAGTTATATGTACATGTTGGATGGCGGTCTATATATGTTTGACGTGATGCCTACGCAAATATTTCAGTGAAATCTACATGTCATGGTTATTTGTTGTTCCAATTATATCAATTGAACGGTTCTAATTTGTCAACCCAATATGTTTACTTATTATGTTTTGGAGAGACACCACTAATGAAACCTTGGCCCTCAGTCCATTCTTGTATATTGTTTGCAAGCTCGTTTATTTTATTTTCATCATAATTGCTCGTTGTACTGTTCTACTTTATTACTCCAAATATATAATACGTTTAACTCTCGTTTTTTACAACAAAACGAGAATGTTGACAATCTTCCTGTAAAGTTGATGATAAAGTGATTTTTGTGTTATGAGTGTAGGTTCATGCCCGTCATCTCATTGAGTTTCTGTCACCTCGCCAAATACAGTGAAGTACTACTGGTTGGATAAACCTTGTTCTCTTCACTGAGGAAAATTTTCCACTCTATTGCATCATACCTTCCACTTGGGGTTCCCTAACGGGTGTGCTGTAATTGCACCATCAAGCGAATTTCTGGCTACATTGTTGGAGACTTCAAAGCTTTAGCTAGAGGAGTTACACACTTCCACTCTTTTACTTTTGTTTTGTTGTTGCTTATACTTTTTACTTAGTCTTGTTTTGTCTAAAAATAAAAAACACAAAAATCATTCAACTTCTAGTTTTTTACCTATTTTTATCTTGCTAAGATGGGTTCATATGAGACCGCTAAGTTATGTGACTTTACTTGCACCAATAATAATGATTTCATATACACACCAATTGCTCCACCTGCCACTATGGAAAAATCTTATGAAATGGAACCCGCTTTGTTGGATCTTGTGATGAAAGAACAATTTTCTGGTGTTGGTGAAGATGTTGCCTCTCATTTAAATAACTTTGTTGAGTTATTTGATATGCAAAAGTATAAAGAGGTAGAAGGTGACATTATAAATCTAAAACTATACACTTTCTCATTAAGGGAATAGCTAAAGAATGGTTATTGTCCTTACCACTATAGCAGATTTTTCGGTGCAAGAGTGGATCTCTGGCTTTTAAATATTTGGGTCTCCCGACTCATCATAGGAGAATTCTTAATAGTGAATGAAAGCTAGTGTAAGATTACTTTGACAAAAAAATCGTATGCTAATGTTACTCTCATACGGAGATAGACTTATTCTTATCCGTTCCGTTCTTACTAGTTTGCTGATGTTTATGCATTCCTGTCTTCAGGTACCTAAAGGGGTACAAAAGAGATTATATTTTTATAGATCTCGCCTTTTCTCACAAAGAGACCAATTAATGAGGAAGTACTGGCTAACTAAATGAAACATTATTTGTCGTCCTAAATATCGATGGGGGTTTAGGTATCAATTTTTTTTACATTAATTTTTTTTACTGAGGAAATGGCTTTTTAAAATATTAAATGTCTCTCTACTAAAACATTGTCTAAGGTGACTGCAAAACCGACAGATTTGCCTTTTCGGAAATGGTTGTTGAGTGTCAAAGGAACCTTCTTCTTCCACAACCAATTTTTGGTTGGCAACGGGGAGGGTGCTCGGTTTTGGGAGGATGTCTGGCTACATATGTGATATCAACTTCCTCTCTAAATATGGAGTTTATGCAAAACCTCACTAGGAAGGAATCGTTGGGTTCACTTGGTCTTGCGCCTCATGAATGTCAACTTGTTTAATGATCCTGATGCGTTTGTGTGGAGCCAAACTCTTTCTTGTGCTTTTGCTGTTAAATCCATGTACTTGAATCTTTTGAATGATCATGCTAGATTTCTCTGGAAATATATTTGGAAAATAAAGGTACCATTGAAGATTATAGTCTTTCTGTGGTTTCTTTTCAACCAATTTATTTTAACTAAAGATAATCTGGCTAAGAGAAATTGGAAAGATTGCAAGAAATATGTTTTTTTTTTGGATTCGGAGGAATATATTCATCATATGTTCCTTGCATGTCCATTTCCTCATTTTATTTAGAGAATAGTTGAGTTCTCCTATAATATACCTCAACCGGTCAATATCACGAATATGTTTGGTAATTGGTTACATGGAATGAACAAACTTTATAAAATCACATGTGCATGTGTTTTATTATGGTCTATTTGGACATGTTGGAATGTTTTTTTTAATAAGACACGTGTCACCCATTATTTGCAGGTCATTTACAAGGCTATACACCATATTCGTGCTTTAGTGGTACATCTTCGTGTGTGGTAGCGGGAGTCTAGGGATATTGGATGTGCCCGAATGGAGACGGTCGCTCGGGCGTTCTACAACCTGGCTGGATGGCAATAGTTTGATAGAATAGACGATGCTTAAGAGTGTAATTCTCTTTTTATTTTCTGGCTAGTGCTTGTGGCTACGCTTTCCGACACGTAAAATGTACTTTTTATGAAACTCGTACTCTAAAAACTATATAATAAAATGATTATGTGCATCAATTAATGCATAAATTCGGGCTTTGCCACCCTTTTCAAAAGAAATAGAGCGCTGAGAAAAATATGGAAAATGAAGATATCTCTAAGAACAACCTTGTAAAACACAACTGGAATGTGTCTTTCATCACCAAGAGGAGGCAATCAAACACTTATTTTCCACGGTATGGTTTCTCCTTCTGCATATCCAATCATACAAATAGTTTCTAAATTTTATGCGCTCCATAGTTTCCAACATAATTGGCAACTGCCTACATGGTGTTAATCATAAGTTTAGACTCTTTATTCGAATGAAGACCCTTGTCTTAATATGATTGATTTCGCTATGTACAAATTAAAATATTTTTAAGGTATTATTTTTATCTCTTATTATGCAGGTCATCTACCGCTATACCCATTTTCTCCATTCATGTCGTCTTTAGCGAAAAATCAAGAACTGTTTATGAGTTATTGATGGTGCAGATCTTGGACTCGTTGGGAACCCCAAGAGGAAGGTATGAAGAGCACAGCAGCAAGTTTCCCTCAGAAAGAAACCAAGGTTGAATTGACCAGTAGGAGAAAGAAATCACTTCCGAAGGTTGATGCAGCTGATATTGGTAGTGCGCACTACCGGTTCAGCAGCAATGTGGAACCTACACAACACAATCAAATCACTTTGCTCCAACAAAGTAGTGTGGTTGTCAATCTCACCGGTTTTGCTGAAAACAAAGAGGCTAAACGTATGGTGTGGAAAATAGTAGGAAAACAATAGTAACAATATGAAAATAGTGATTGCAGTGGTTGTATTATCATTGCAAGGAAAATGGTCCGGAGTCCACAGTTCACTAGTGGTGTCTCTCCATAAAAGATAGATAGCATGCTGGGTAAACAAATTACTGCTGGGCAATTGACAGATATAAAGGTTGCACCGTAGTGCATATGCATGACATGATGATTACTATGTGATTCATGCGGGCATGAACCTTGTTGTAATGCCCGCATGAATCACATAGTAATCATCATGTCATGCATATGCACTACGGTGAAACCTTTATATCTGTCAATTGCCCAGCAGTAATTTGTTTAAGCATTAAGCAAAGTGTGTAATGTAAATAATGTAAACATCGTTGTTTTCTCCCTAATGGCAACAACATATACCCCACCCGTGACGTTTCTGTCACTCGAGTGTGAGAAAAAGGGAGGCATGAACCCACCATCGAGCATAGATACTTCCTCTTGAAGTTACTAGCATCTACTTGGCCAGAGCATCTACTAATAATGGAGAGAATGCAAGATCATAAATAACATACACATGAATAAAACATGATAGATTGATAATTATTGGACATAGCATTCAATGTTCATCGGATCCCAGCAAACACAACATGTACCATTGCAATAAGATGATCTTGATCATGTTAGGCAGCTCACAAGATCTAAACATGAGGCATAAAGAGGAGAGAATAACCATCTAGCTACCGCTATTTACCCGTAGTCCAAGGATGAAATACTCACGCATCATTCCGGAGGCAGACATGGTGGTGTGGAGCCCTCCGGTGATGAATTCCCCTCCCGACAGGGTGCCGGGGAGAGCTCCAGAACCCTCCCGAACTAGGATTGACGATGACTGCGGCTACAAATGTTTTTCGTGGAAAAGGCTCTCTGTTTTAGGAGTAACCTCCCGAGAGTTACAAATAGGCAAGAGGGAAACGTCGGTGGGCGGCTAGGGAGCCCACACCACCCCTGGGCGCGGCCAGAGGGGGAGCGCGCCGACCTATGGTGTGGGGCCCTGTGGCCCCCTCCGGGTCCCCTTGGGACTCCGTGTACGTAACAACTTTCTAAGACTTTTGGCTTTCGAATCGTCCAATTCCGAGAATATTTTCAGAACAACTTCTATAAAATAAAAAAACAGCAGAAAAAGGGAACTGACTCTGTGGAATCTTGTCAATAGGCTAATCCCAGAAAATCGATAAAAATGACATAAAGTGTATAGGAAACATGTAGCATATAGTATCAAAACAACATGGAACATCATAAATTATGGATACGTTTATGACGTATCAGTTATCTACACGGTTGGAGAAACCAGGAAAATGGATTTCTTTTATCCAACATGAATGACGGCGTGATCTACGAATTGAACCTCCATCACATTACGCAATAATTGATCTACATGATTTTTGTACGTTGCCAGTTTTCAGTTTTGACTTCTGTTGGTCCAGCGCGGCTGTGTCATGCCGACCTCCGAGCTTGCAAGCTCAATGAAATCCATTTTAAAAATAGGATAATTACTTGGAGTAGTAGAAGGCAATAACTAACCTTTGCAAACTCGACGCTTTCTTTTGAAAAACCCGAATGGAAAATTCGTTTTGACACTCATGTGCTTCATGCACTATCCCCGTCCCTCTCGTGTCAGTGCCATCTCCTCCTCGCCAATGATTGAGGTCCTCGCCACCCACGTACCTTAAAGTTTGAAATTTTTGGTCTCGCCTTCCCAGTTTTGTTGATATAGTTCAAAACACATGGAATATGCCCTCAAGTCATCTCGAATCTTGCCACAACCTTTTACACAGGTTGCAACGGATCGGAAAGTGCCTTAATTTGCGGAGCCAGAGGATTTTATCAAACTCGAAAGCTCTCTTGCACGCAGCTCTCCTCATCATTCTCCAACTTGACATCTCACAAGAGAACCGTACCTTCTCCCATGATGAACTTGATCTACGAAGCCGGCTTAAAAGAAAAGGCACTGCCTTAGCTGTGGTGGAAAGAGTTAGGATGAAACAATTGCTGGTCTACATTACTGAATTTAATTTTGTTTCCCTACATAGTCTGCCAAGATCACTATGCAGATAACAAGGCATTGCCCATACACGCGAGAATCGGGATCAAGACTCACCGGGCAGCGGATTCGGTGTAGTCATAGAGGATATCTGAACAATCGTAGATCCTCACAACTAGGCCTAGTTGTGAGGATGCCGCTAAGTCTTCTCCCGTCAAGGATCACACGTGTAATCCCTCTTATGGTGTGCATGCGTACGTTCGTGTCAATACTTTAGCGCCCCACCGTCCAGGACTCGACACCGACAAAGAGAGACAACCTTCCGGCGTTGCTAATTGGTAGCTCTAATGAACTGTGATTAGAACTATTTATGAAACTAGAAGTTCTCAACACATGATATAAAAATAGAATTAGAGTTAGGTTCAATCGGGAGAGGACACCTCAAAACCCAATTATAAGAGGTTCTAATTCAATTAGAGGATCTCTAATTAGAAGGTCTGGTTAGAACCTCTAATTCTATTAGAGAGAGAGAGAGAGAGAGAGAGAGAGAGAGAGAGAGAGAGAGAGGATTGAGAGCCAATTGTGTGTTTTGTTTTGAGCCTAGGGGTGCTTTATATAGTGGGAGGGAGGAGAGACTTGCCAAAGGGGAGAGGGAGGAGTCATATTTGTGCTAGGAGGAGGTGGCCGCATCCCTCCCTCCTAGCCCAACTCGGATTGGAGGTGAAGTCCAACTCCACCTCCTCTCTCCCTTCCCCCTTTTCTTTTTCTCCTTTTTCTTTTCACGTTTTCTCTCCAATAAAATCAGAAAAATACAGGGACGTTGAGTACCAACTTGTGGAGCCACTTGGGCCCACATGGCAGTCCCCCTAAAATAGGGTTCGACCATGAGGGAGAAATCAGCCCCCTCCCGTCACTTCTTCCTTATATGGGAAGTCCTCCGGAACCACTTGACCCCTATAGATAAAATCATCGATATTAAATAACAATGTTAGAAACACATATCTAACACCCCGGGACATCACATGTCCTCCGTTACCTCTCATATAAATTCTACCTAACATCGGCATAATTTCTCTCTTATAATAACTTCCCTGAAACCACTCTGATTGACACCAAACTTGTTTTTGTGATATCATAACGATAGAGAACATTCATAAAAACAATACAACATATTAATTCTCTCAATTAAAGGTTGGCACGACTTAAGTGTGTGACCGTAAAAGCTCGATAATACACAGACATGTTCGGGAACTTACCGAACAATAACCAACAACGGGACCGTGGACGTCCATGATAGCATATGTGTGTTCCCGAAGAATGAAGCAACCTTATAAGTTGCTCATTGCACTTATTCCCTTAATTTCATGATACCAGCTATATCACAAGGTGAGACTATGTAATCTGGTCTGATCAAACTCTTTGATCATAACACATAAAAGTCGTTTACTGATATCATTCGTTTTCTCATCCATATCCCTGATGACCTTGTGATAATAAAAATGTGTCTAGCCAGCCGATATGTCATCGGTGATACTGAGAGGGCCTAGACAATCTATATCTATATCATTTAGATAAGTTAAGTTCTAGTCTTGAACTATCTTAGTTCAATTACACTTTCTAGGTCATACCTAGATATCACCGTTATGATCCCCAGTTACGGCAAGACGGTTGATGATATCCAAAGTATAACTTTTGATCGTGCGATCAATGTATATTCTCATAATATAGGAATTATATTCAATGTAAACTTCATATGTATTTGCTAAAATACATTATGATTGTTTAGTCTTCTTTAGCAACAACATACACTTGGGTCGGTTCAGTACTATTGTTACTCTAACAATAAACTCTTATGTTTTGCTAGACTTCCCAAGTCAATGATCAGGAAAACGTGACCATCTCACAAATCGTAAGATAATCTTAGAGACAAGGTTAGGAACTCTTGTTTGTTTATGCCTTCACACCCGCACAAAGATTTTCCTTTGAAAACTCACTTTTCAAGTTCTACAACGGTTGTAGCATGATGACATAGACTTAATTCTTAACTTGGAGATAGAATAATAATTGAATACTATTATATCTTGGGCATACCTGTAACTGTCTCCCTGATGACCCACAAGTATAGGGGTGTATCGTAGTACTTTAGATAAGTAATAGTGTCAAACCCAACGAGGAGCAGAAGGTGTTGACAAGAAGTTTGGATAAATGATTCACTGTAAACACTAGCAGACATGTTTTTAGGGGGTTTTGACATAGAAGATAAATAAAGTGCGAGTAAATAAAAGACAATAATAATAATTGCAGCAAGTGGCCCAATCCTTTCTAGAGCAAAGGACAAGCCTGTTGGTTTACTTATGATGACTAAACGTTCTCGAGGACACATGGGAATTTCGTCAAGTGATTTTGCTTCATACGGTTGACTAATCTTTATTGTTTTGATAGGTGTTCTGTGGGTGAACCTATTCTAATGCACTACCCTACTTGGACTCATACATACTTGTGACTATGCCCATTGCAAGCATCCGCAACTACAAATAAAATAATTAATATACATCTAACCACAGCCTTAAACTCTGGGATCCTACACTCCCTCGCGCATCGGTTTCCTAACGAGGGTTTAGGTCTATGCCACTCCGGAAACTCCACAATTAGTAGCCAAATACACAATGAATCCTCCTAGGCCCATAAAGGTGAAGTGTCATGTAGTCGATGTTCACATGACACCACTAGAAGAATAACACCACATCTTAAATATCAAACCATTAGATATTATTTCAACATAATTCCACTACTAACATCTTGACTTCTCCCATGTCCTCAAGAACTAAACAAACTACTCACCAAACATCATATGGATCATGATCAGAGGTGATATAATTATGAATAACAATCTGGTCGTAAAGTGCAAACACCGATAAATCTCACAAGCATCAACTACTAACATGTAATCCACACCGGGAGAGAGATCTAGTGGAAAACAATGATAAAGAATCCTAATTGTTACAACGGGATGAAGGTGAATGGTGAGGGTGATGGTACTGGTGGTGTGGACGATGAAGATGATGATCTTGATGATGCCCGGAGCGATGACGGTGATGATGGCGATGATTTCCCCTCTTCGGGGAGGGATTTCCCCGACAGATTTCTCCCTGTCGGAGAGCTTTTCTCTCTCTGTTGTTTTCCTCCATGAGGAGGCGGTGGAATATTTGCTCGATGGTTCTGTAGGTCTTAGGGTTCCCTTGGAATGAAGTACGCGAAAGGAGGCGACCAGAGGTGGGCCAGAGTGGCCACACCACCCCTAGGCGCAGCCAAGGGGGCACCACCTGGTGGTGTGGGCCCCTGGTGGCCCCCTCTGGCTCTCCTCCTGTCTGGCTTCCTCTTATGGATTTCTAAGACTCCTTCGATGCCCCCCTTGTTCTTAGGAATTTCAATACCTCATTTATTACCAACATCAAGGAGTTTTAATACCTCATTTCTTACCACTTCCTTCATCTTAGGAATTAGACGGTGTTGATGTTCAACAACTAGCTTTGCATCAAGTTCCATATTAATAGCATGCTGACATATAGCATGGAAAATCCCTTTCAAATCATCAAGAGTACATCCAATAGCTCCTTGGTGTTTCTTCAATACTTCCAATAACCTTTCCTCTTCCTTACCTGAAAGTTTAGAACTAATAATAACGGGATATGTTTTCTTATCATCAATGTGAGTATATGTAAGATTATCAGGTAAAGGTTTTAAATAAAAAACGGGACCCTCCTTGGGTGGTAGTGTGGTACCTAAGTCTTCTACGGGTAAATTGTGTTTTAGCATCGCTGGTTGACGAAGAAGAATCTCGTCAATCTCATTTCTTTATTCCATAAAGACCTCACTTTTGTGGTCCTACATGTATTGCTGCAACTCATTTTTAGGAGCAAGAGCAATAGAGGCAAGCTGTTCAACTTTAAAAATCTTCATTAGGCAATTGAGTTTCATAAGGAGCTTTAGCAAATTTAGAAAAATTAAACTCATAAGATTCTCCATCAAATTTAGTTAGTATTTTCTCCTTTTTACAATCTATAACAACAACACAAGTATTCAAGAAAGGTCTACCAAAAATGATAGGACAAGTTTAATAGCAGCTGCACCAAGTACTAGAAAATTAGAAGGATATTTAGTTTTACCACATAAAACTTCCACATCTCTAACAATACCAATTATATAGATAGTTTCTCTATTAGCAAGCTGAATAACCACATGAATTCTTTCAAGTTCACAAGAACCAATTTCATGCATGATTTATCTATAAAGCTCATAAGTAATAACACTTGAACTTGCACTAACATCATATAAACCATAATAGAAATGATCACCTATCATAAAAGAAAGCACAGGGAAACTAGCTTTCCTAGATCTACTAGGATGTGAAACAATATTAGAAGCATCTTCACAGAAGATAATGTATCCATCTTCTACACTTTCAGTGACAAGGTTCTTAACAATTTCTACAACATGTTCAATAGTTATTTGCTCATAATGTTCTATAGATTTGTTTGTACTTTTGTTAACCACACTAGCTATAATAGAACGTTCCTTTACCTTAACAGGGAAAGGCATTTTCTCAATATAAGGTTCAGGCATAGCAGGATTAACATTATGAACTTCTACATTTTTTACAGGAAAAAAATTAACAGTATCTTTATAAGGCGCATGGTACTTGTTCCACTCCTTTTTGGGAATATCAAGATAAGAGGCAAAATCTTTAAAAAAGTTTGCAAAAATTTGAGAGTAAAGACCACAAACAGCACTAACATTATGAAAATCATAGGTTCCCATAAAATATTTAATGCATTCATAATCGTAATTTATACCTGACTTTCTACCTTTATCATTCTCCCATCCTTCAGTATTTTCTGGAATACGGTCAATAAGATCTCATTTGGCTTCTCCTTTCATAATGTAAATGATCCAGAACAAGAAGCATCCAATAAATTCTAATCATGAAGAGAAAGTCTGGCATAGAAATTATTAATAAAAATATTACTGGGGAGCTCGTGAATGGGACATTTGAGCATTAGTAACTTCAGTCTCCCCCACGCTTGGGCAATACTCTCTCCATCATGAGGCCAGAAATTATATATTTGATTCCGATCCTTATGAATCTTACTGGGAGGATAGAATTTAGAATAAAAGAGAGGTATAATTTCCTCCCATCCAATAGATCGACCATTCTTCATCATCTTATAACATTTCGCAGTTCTGCCCTTCAGTGATAAAGAGAATAGTTTCCTCTTACTTGGTCCACTGAAATACCTACACACTTGAACAACTCGCATAATTCATGTATAAAGAGTAAATGGTCACGAGGATGGACAGTTCCATCTCCAAAATAACAGTTATCCATAACACATTCAACAGTTTTCATAGGTATTTTAAAAGGATCTAATTGAGCAAACAATGGGTCATCTACTACCCATCAGTGGCAGAAGTAATTCCAAATAGGGAATCAAATGGAGATCTCCCCATAATAAAATAGAGCAGCAGACATAAATAAAAACAACACTCACAGTGAAAGTTTCCTTTAACAATTCCACTTACCAATAGTGCTTCACTCCCCGACAACAACGCCAGAAAATAGTATTGATGACCCACAAGTATATGGGGTGTATCATAGTACTTTCGATAAATAAGAGTGCCAAACCCAACGAGGAGTAAAAAGTGTTGACAAGTAGTTTGGATAAAGGATTCACTGTAAATATTAGCAGACATGTTTTTAGGGGGTTTTGATATAGCAGGTAAATAAAGTGCGAGTAAATAAAAGACAGCGATAATAATTGCCGCAAGTGACTCAATCCTTTCTAAAGCAAAGGACAAACCGGTTGGTTTACTTATGATGACTAAACTTTCTCGAGGACACATGGAAATTTCGTCAAGTGCTTTTGCTTCATACGGTTGACTAATCTTTATTGTTTTGATAGGTGTTGTGTGGGTGAATCTATGCTAATGCACTGCCTACTTGGACTAATACATACTTGTGGTGTCAAGCAAGCTAACCCAATGGAATGGAAAGTTGGTCCATGTGGATGGCCGCACCTCGCTGGTCAAGTTGGTTCTCATGTCCCAAGATATTTACCATTTGACGCCTCTTCACGTGCATCCGGACACCATAAAAAACATCAATCCTTTGGAGCGCGCATTTCTTTGGTCGAGAACAAATAAGACCACCGGGAGCAAATGCAAAGTTAGTTGGGACAAGGTTTGCCACCCCAAAAGTCTTGGAGGGCTTGGGTGCGTCACATTGACAAATTTGCTAGGGCACTGAGATTGCGATGGTCGTGGTTGGAGTGGAAAGACCCCTAAAAAATATGGGTGGGTACCGGTAACACTTGCACCGCCGAGGACATGGATTTCTTCTATTGCTGCTACATCTATTACCTTGGGAAATGGCATCAAAACCCCATTTTGGGATGCGCATTGACTTGGAGGCGGTAAGACTTTGGAGATTCCCCCCCCCCCCCCCCCCCCATTCATGCGGTGTCAAAAAAGAAGAAATTGAGTGTTTCCCAAGCGCTCAAGGACAATGCTTGGATCCTTAAAGTTCCAATGGATGATACTTTCACTTTTTAGCACGCTCGTCGGTTCATTGATATGTGGCTCCTTATTAGGGACGTCCACCTGGACAACAACTTGGAGGATGAAATTGTGTGGAAGTTCACGGCTAATGGGGCTTACCCGACGACCTCCGCATATAACACTCAATTTCTTATTTCTATCTCCTCCGAAATGAAAAATTTATCCTGGAAACATTGGGCACCACCGAAAATCAAGTTCTTTGCTTAGATTGCTCTCCAAAACCGACTTTGGATGGTAGACCGTCTTGCTAAGAGGCGTTGGCCAAATTGTGGGGTTTGTCCCTTGTGAAAAAGGGCCCCGGAGTCCGTTGAGCATCTTCTTGTGGACTGTTGATACTCCATCCGCCTTTAGGGATCCATTAAGAATTGGTTTGGCATCCATGCCCTAGATCCTCGACTTTGGACCGGTCTCAACATTAAAGAATGGTGCACTCTCTTGGCTAGCGCCCCTCATTGGAAAGGTTTGGCTTCTCTCGCCTTGCTTGTGGTTTGAGAAAATTGGAATGAAAAAAACACACGCGTCTTCCGCAACAAGTTCGTGCTCCCATTCATCATTCTTGATAAGATCAAGGAGATTAGACTTTGGATCATAGCCGGCGCAAAATGCTTGAGTGACATCATTCCGGGAGAGTACACTTTTGGGGTATGGAGTGGTGCGGTGTGCTGTTTGTTTTCACAACTTCTCCTCGTCATTGTAAGAAACAAACCTTCGCCTTAAGTAATTGATCGGGGCAAAAATATTGCCCCCGTTTCGAAAAAAACAAAATAATTATGCAGAGGCCAGGTGCAAGCTCTCTACACTTTTGAGTAATAAAGCAACATTTATCAAGAAATAAATCTGGTTGGTGGGTATACTAAGATTACCACACTTACGTAGTTTGACAGAGTTAGCCACAGTTTGACTTGCAGCCACATGTCACTGACTTAGAAAGTTTGCCCAAGATTCATTTCCTGTGGTCTAGCTTCCACATGTCACTGGGTCAGAAAACTGTGGCAAGGTTTGCTCAAATGTGGCAAAGTGTGGCACCAATTTTGACCGCCTAACCTTGCCCCACATGCCTAAGTTTAGGCGGTCAAAATGTAGGGCAAAGTGCGTGGAAAATTTTGGCATAAACATCAAGTAAAGTCCTTCAATTTGTTCCCAAACTGATATGTCTGCCCGAACGAAAAGATTTCACAATGGTGGAAAGATGGCAGAACCAGCTATGAACATGACCCTTTGGACTCTCCGAAGCACTAAATTGTGCATGTAGCAAAGAACTAACTGGTACGTACAAAAATTCACAACATAGTTGTTCTGCTTTGCTGCCGTTGTGGCATCGGATGATCCGATAATACGTTTGTGGACATTCATTCCTTGACCAACAACAATTGAAGTCTCTTGTACTCCCTCCGTCTCAAAATAAGACAGAGGGAGTATATTAACTCTGTAGCAAGATCTTGCAACACATCGCAGTAACGGGCTACAGTACGTGCAGTTCTTATGACGCAGAGAGGCCGCAGAGGCCGGGGCTTGTAACCCTTTTTGAAAGAAAAACATGCAGTTCTTCTGAATAAGATGTCAAATCAAAAGGTCATGGTAACACACTCCTCCCTTACAGCTGCAAAGAGGTCTGAGTTCATGTATCGCTCGCCCCCACTTGGGAACATGGTCACAATCATCTTTCCCTTGTTCTCTTCTCTCGCCGCAACCTAAAGATAAATTTGTGTTGGAAGGTTTATCAAAGACCAGGGAAGGAAATTTATAATAGGAATACGAAAAAAAGTCAATATCCTTTTTCTGTATTTCTTTAAATGTAAATTTGTTATATTCTTGAACTGGGTTTTCCTGGTTCCCTTTAACCACAAAAGAAAATCAAGTATAGAGAAAATGAATTAATTAAATAGGAGATGTGAACCTTCAGGCAAGCTGCCAAGTTTCCTCCAGAAGATATGCCCACAAGCAGTCCTTCTTCCATTGCCAACCTCCTTGCATTTGCCATTGCGTCCTCAGTGGTCACGCTGACTATTTCATCGATAACCGAGGTGTCCAATATCTCTGGTACGAATCCTGGTCCTATCCCCTGGATTTTATGCTTGCCTCGCTCCCCACCTGAACAATCCAAACATGCAAGGAAAGTAGGCAAAAGATTGTCAATGTCAGTAATGTACCATTTTGTTGTTGTTCCACTGTTCTTTTTAACTGGTACCATACAATCTGAAGCAAATGTGGAGCCATATAATTATCTGGACCACAGGGTTTAATGATGAAGATATGAAGAAGCACAATTTATTGGCACATAACTAACTGCTTCCTAACAAATGGATATGTCCTTTTCCAATTACAAAGGAAACATTTTCTCTAGAAAAGAGTGACAAGTGAAACTAATAGACTGAAAAATAAACACCAAGCAGAGCTACAACCACGATGGGAAAAGAAGTAGTATATTGTAGGAAACATTACATGCCAAATTGTTTTGAATGTTATCGATCATTTAACACAATAATGTGTTCGTTTAATTCTGTGAAGCATAAAAAAACTCAAAAGTATTTATCTGACCTTAAACACTCATTGCTTTCCAAGGTTTATGGGGTAACTGGTTCTTGATTTTGGAGTCCAGCTAGGATAATTTACCTGCAATTACCGGGCTCTCTGCAGGTTCCACACAAATGATCTTCACATTTGGGTTTTGCATCTTCAGATACTTTCCGACACCAGTTACCGTACCTCCTGAGCCTGAACCAGCAACAAAAATGTCCACCTTGCCAGCAGTATCCTTCCAAATCTCAGGTCCTGAAAATGGGATACATCTTTAAGATCCAACTTGTAAACATAGGTCAAGATGGAAGTACTTCTTTCTTTTAAATATCAAATGTCAAATTGTCAAGTCATCTTGAGACAGTACCAGTCCATCTGATGTGCGCCTCAGGATTTGCTGGATTCGAGAACTGATCAAGAACATGTACGTTGGGTAATTCTTTCTTCAGCTGTTCAACCTTGTCCAATTGTCCAGGAAACCCGAGTGCTGGATCTGCCACGTGGTCACTAATACAAATCACGCTGATTGCAAGGAAAATCAGACCTAAGCAAGCAAGCAAAGTAAACATTTGTTTATCCTTGAGACAGGAAGCTAACGCTATCTATGTATCTTACCAGTTATGAACAGCTCAGCACCCATGTATCTCAACAAGATCTGCTTATCGAGCGAGTACTGGCCCGGCATCACTGCGACGAACCTGTAGCCTTTGCTTAGAGCAATGAGAATCAATCCCAGCCCCAAATTACCGCTCGTCGGCTCTACCAGAGTCGTAACGCCGGGCGAAATCAACCCTTTCTCTTCAGCGTCTTCAATCATACTGAAGGAAAACATGGAGAAATAGGCACACCATAAGTTTGTAGTTCCTAAGAGCATGTCTAACAGACCCCTTACATTTTTTTTTTTTTTTTTTTTTGACGGAACTACGGCCGGCAAAAGCCAGCCTGAACCCCTTTTATAATAAAAGTAAGAAATTACAATTTACAAAAATTACAAAGCCTACACAAAGGCAAAGGAGAAAACCTAAAGGGAGAAAAGAGAATAAATAGTGGTGGGGGAGGTTGCGAAGTGTAAAACTCGAACAGAAAAAATAGAATTCAGGATGAAGCAAACCGAGCTGAGGTAAGGCTCTAAGGGAGTCATTATGCGAACTGAAGATGAGTTAAGGACTAGCTGCCAGGTGAAAGAACATGGTAGCCCAGTCCCGAAGCATTTGCTGAGTCGCCGTGGCCCTGCATCTGTGAGCCCAAAGATGGAGCTCCTCAGAGCACCTGCTGAAGATGCACTGAATGGATTGGAGCTCGTGCCTGAACACCATAGCATTCCGTCTTTTCCAAATGTTCCATAACGCACATATGATGACTGTAGATCTCACTTTGCAAAGGGTTGAGTCTGCCCAAAGCTGTCGAATGTTAGAGCAAGCAGATACATCCGAGTGTAAGGCTGGAACCGAGAGCCAAAAAGGCTGAACATGAGGGCAGTGAAGAAGCAGGTGAGCCGTAGTTTCTTCTTCCGAACAAAAAGGGCAGGAGTTGGAGTCAGATAATCCTTTTCTGAAACGGCGCGAGTTTGTGTATATCCTTCCGCGATCCGCGAGCCAGAGGAAGATACCCCTTACATTTTCGCCCCCTAAATCGCGTGTAGAGGGCCCTGCACACGAAATCGAGCAATTTTTTTGCTCAGATGAACTCGTCCATCTAGCAGACCCCGTATAGCCGGCCTGTATATTTGAATTAAAACTTCGCGGAGAAAACAATGTTCGATTTCATTTGATCACCATTGCTGCTACATTGCTCGAGCTCGAGCTCGTCCATCTATTAGCCTAACTACTAGCCTAATCTATGAAGACGACGTCGCCGGCGGCCTCCATCACCTTGAAGGCCTCGACGTCGGCGAGGGCCCGCGCCTCCTCCTCCGCTTCCGCGCGCGCCGCTGCCTCGGCGTCCTTCTTGGACAGCTCGACGGCTGCCAAGAACGCGGCCTCCTCCTCCTCCGCTGTCGCCGCCACCGCCGCGCCTCCTCCTCCGCTTCCGCTTGCGCCGCCGCGGCTCCGCTTGCACTGCTGCAGCATCTCCCATTCGGCGCGCCATTTCTCGAATTGGGGGCCGCGCATCGGCCTCGGCGGCGGGTCGACCGAGTAGTACCGGCCGCCCTCCGCGAAGTCGACCAGCGACGGCGGCATGTTCTCCGGGAACGCCGCGTACTTCCAGGCGGCGCGGCGGCTCCCGGCGAATGAATGCTTGCAGTGGAGCCGCCACGCCTCCTCGAGCGTCTCCGGCTCGTGGCGGCGCTTCGAACGGCCGGTGGAGGAGCTCGATCCGTTGGGAGAGCTCATCGCCGGGAGGAGGAGGCGTTAGGGGCGGAGGAAGGAGAAATGCGGCGGCGGGGGACGCGGGATTGCTCGCCGGAGTTAGGGCGGCGCGCGGCGGAGCTAGGGTTGCGGGTGGGGGGTTGGACCCCCACCCCGACCCTCACCCACTACTTGTAGGGGGCGGCGGGGCTATTTCGCAGGCCCCCTAAATTTTACGTACGGGCCGGGCCGCATACGGGGGCTGCTAGACGGCCATGTTGGCCCGCACCCCGTATGCCGCCGGAATTTTACGGGGTGCCCGCGCTTTAGGGGCATGTTAGACATGCTCTAATACTTCCTGTATGTTTCCCCGGGATATGATTGTTGGAAAATGCAGGAATATATATACTTTCGACAAAAGTCAACCCTACAGCCAAACGACAAAATGGTAGCTTACTGAAGGCTGTGGTTGAGTGGTTCTTAGCTGAATTGTTATCACCTGCTCAAGTGCGCAGCTAGCACATAAAAACGGAGTAGCTCTCTAATCTGACCCAATCCTAAGATTTCTGAAACGAAACGAGCAGAATCAAAGCGAGCTAATAGTACCTCAGAGCACTGCGGTCCTTGACGGAGCAGAGGGGCTGGTAGGCCTCCATCTTGCCGACGATCCGGGCATCCACTCTGTCCTTCCCGGCGATCCGCTTCAGCTCGATCAGCGGCGTCCATCCTATGAGCTGAAGAAAAAGAATGCGTCCGCATAAGCCTCTCCCAATGCACCTTCATCTCAGTAAAGATCACGGGTGCGCAGCAGTCCCAGATAACAGAATCGATGGAGGAAAGAGGCTGCCTGCCTGGGTGACGTCGGAGGCGATGTGTTCCTGCCCGACTCCGCCGTCACCGAGCAGGGAAGGGACCCCTCTCCTGCCAATCCCCGCCTCCTCTTCCGGCGCCATGGATGCTCCTTGGAGGTCGTTGGGTTGATTTGTGGCTTCTCACGGCAGGAGGAGACAGGTCAGCACAGCAACGACTGATGGCTCCGTATTCGTTTTTTGAGCACGTTGCAGCTCCAACCCATATGCCTGTTTCTGTCTGTTTGTCTGTTTGCCGCCACCCTCTTACCCGACAATGAGGATTTCAGTAGGCATGCAATGCCAAACTTTCCTAGGGTTCAAACGGCCTCGATTTGTGTGTTTTCCAACTACCGTGAGTGATATGCATAGGGGTTTCATACCATCGATCGATCAATACTCAAACTTTGTCTTAGCCTCGACAAAAGAAAAATTGAGCGAGGGAGATGTTCTCTACTAATAAAGCAGTATCCAAGCTCGTCCTCTATGATCGATGCCAACTTATATTGTAGGGCGATTGGGACTCAGGATTTCCCTTTGCTAATTCTAGGTTTTTTTTTTGCGATAAAAACTTTCAATCTATTCATCAACCGTCAAGGCAGTACAAAGAACACCAGAAATAATATAAATTACATCTAGCTCCGTAGACCACCTAGCGACGACTACAATCACTGGAGCGAGCCGAAGGCGCGTCGCTGTCATCGCCCCTCCGTTGCCGGAGCCGGACAAACCTTTTTGAAGTAGACAGTCGGGAAGTCGTCGTGCTACGGCCACATAGGACCAGCGCACCAGACCAACAACCGTCGCTGATGAAGAGAAGTGTAGATTGGAAGGATCCAAACTGTAGACACACGAACACAGACGAACGAAGACTAAATCCAAGTGGATCCAGCAAAGACAAACGCCGACCGGATCCCACGAGATCCACCGGAGACACACCTCCACACGCCTTCCGATGACGCTAGACGCACCATCGAAACAGGGGCTAGGGCGGGAGATCCTTATTCCAACTCCAGGCAGCCGCCGCCTCGCTGTCCTGAGAAGACAAACCCTAAAAAAGCACAAGAAAACTCATGGAAACGGAGCCCTTCCGCCAGCAAGTACCGAGATCCACCCAGTCTCCATGGCCCTGAGGCCACAGGAGACTAGGCAGATCGGCGACCGCCGCCGGCAGGAGGCGAGAAGCCTAGTCGCTATTTTCCCTGGGAGCTACGAAGGGGTTGCTAATTCTAGGTTAACGAGCTAGGTCGATTTTTTGGGCATAGTTTTTTTGCAATAGCACATGAATTGCATATACAATTGAGTGACCGAGAATTAAAATAATTCTAAGTTGACCACGATAACCAAGAAAACAAGTGGAGCAAACAACGGTGAGTTGGTAACCCTCAAAAAAAATATGTGCCGACGGCACAATGGGGAGTAACATGTATTAATAATCTAGACTATGTTACTACCTCCATAGTGGGTAGTAACAAAAATATGGTGTCATGGAAAGGTGTATTTATGAGGTTGTAGATTTTGGGAAATGTGATGTTACGGTAACTAGCTATGTTGCCACAACCTCCTCTCTCCTCATTAAATACTTGTCATATCAGATTTTTGCTTACGTGGCACTTATGTTAGAGAAAGTTCAATAGTAGAGCTAGCAGCCGGCTACAAGAAATTGCTATGTCACCTATAGCCAACTATAAAGCCAACATGTACAATAGTGAGCTATAAAAATGTGTTACTTTATTGATACATGACCCACCTCCCACTCTCACGAATCCCTGAGGACAACCCTAGCCGCCGGCCCCCGCGTCGCCCCGCACGGGCGGCACGGGCGGACAACCCTAGCCGCCGGCCGGGAGTCACCACCTCGACCTTGTCGCACCCGGACTTCTAGGGGATACTCGCAGTTCCGTTGAACAGCAGATGATTGGATTACGGGGCCTACCTGCACCCGCATCTCTTACGAGTAAGCCAACACACGTATGTGTGACAACCAAACTCTACTGTTCATCGTCTACGTAAACCATCCCATAGAAATCAGGATACTTCCATTGACGTACTTCAAACCATACACACATGGTACGTCAACGGCGTTTGAACAAGTGATATCACAACAGATCTCTACGACACAAAAGATTGAAATAAGTTGCAAATAGCTCTCATTAGAGCAGAGATAGCAAATACAATCATCTAGAGGACACATGTCCCAACATATCATCATTACATCACAGCGGAAGCATTCAACATGTCTGAGTACAGACAAGATCCAAATAGGCCTAAAAGGCCGGAAACGAAAAGACGGAGCCCATCCACGAAGTCTCGGATCCTGCCCGGGTCCGCTATCTACTCGTCAGCAGTCTCGTCAAACTCCCCGTAATAGCCACCATGTAGATCCTCGGAAACGTAGTCTGCGGAAACCACAGCCCCAAAGGGTCAGTACATAAACGTACTGGCAAGCAAGACTCACAGTTCACCAAAGTGTAACCCGTCAACACCAAGCACAGATGATTTGGATTCAACGGAAGGAAAGGGGATATAAAAGAGGCTGCAACTGGCTGCCCTAACCAACTACAGAAACATACTACAACTTCCGGCTAACAGAAAGGAGATAAGATCGCGTATCGTAACCAACCTATCAACTAACTCCAAACAAACCCATCCTGGATCTCGCCCCTTATCCAAAGAAGCAATCCGAGGATAACTCACGCAGTTGGATTAATGATGGTTCAGATTATTGTGTCAATAAGCCTATTACTAGTCAAGTTGTTAATCATTGGGTGTAAGGTTGTCAATCATTAGGTTTAAGTTGTCCTGAGTACTTGTTAGCCAGTACTTTCACCAAGTAGTCCATAACCGCGGAAAACACGGCTTCTCGAGAAGATTTATCCCTGCAGGGGTGCACCAATTTGGCCGTACACGTAAGAATAACCCGCCAGACGGGGGATCAACCCACCAAGCGAGGTACTCAACACAACTCAACTCTTCTCTGCATCAAGCCCAAAGCACCTTGGGCGCACGGCTAATCGAGCCCCGAAGAAAGGGGACCCTCGTAGCACTCTAAGAACGTGTCCCCCTATATGCCGACTACAAAAGTTCCACCCTGCGCTGGGCTCGCAAAAACATGCATGTGGCAAATGGAAAACACGAACTAAATGAGGCGATTTGGACGAGATGCGAATCGAATCAAATTGAGGGGGGCGCCCATACTCGCTTCCCACATGAGGTTAGTGCGCTCATCATGGATCAGTAGACAAGACCCTTTTCCTATTAGGGTCGACACTAGCAGGCCTCAAAACCACACAGGGCCTCCTGCCGGTGCCTTATCATCAAATTTATATTTAACAATAACATTAGCATGATTGATTGATTAAACATCGAGCCCCCAGAACATAATAGAAATAGTAACAGAAGGTAACGGGTAACAGACTCGAGCAAAACAACCCTAAGCATGCTAGTAAGACACGGGCACAAGCAATGGTTATAGGTGTGTAGGTGAGGCAGTATCAGGGTTCAGGGTATCATGTGATAGGATCGAACAGAAGCAACTATTCATAGGGCTAGCAGAATAGACAACGGAAAGTATCGGTAACCAATGTTAAACTGAACACAGTGGTTCATGTGAGTGAATACTTGCCTGCAAAACCCAGTAGCCTGGTACTGAGCTAAATCCTTAGAAGGGGTGTCGTAAGTATCGTCGGTCTCAACGTCGTCGTGTATCCGAGAAAAAGCAAACAAACAACGCAGAGAACAAACAATCAATAACATGGCATAGTGCACAAACATGGGATGATGCATGACCATTTAATTGATGCATCAAAATAACTAGTTGACATGGTAACATAACATGATTAAATGAACCCACATGCAATTGGGGTTGCATATGGAAAGCCCATGAATTATGGTTGAATTAATTGTTCTACAACTAATCATCATGTGTAAGTGAGTTAGCATGATGCATGGATGAGGAAAACAACAAAATAACAACAATAGAAGCAATTGGAAATAAGGTTTACCAAGTTTAGAAATTCATTTATTAAGTTTTGGAGTTTTGGTTACTTAAAGGTGTTACACAAGCATTTGTTATTTTCATCAAGTTTAATTGTTCAAAACAGATAACAAAGTTTTTATTTGGAAAGTTCACACAATTTTAGGTGGAATACATGTTTCACTTGTTGAAAAAGGATTTCAAATAAATTATTTATGAATTAAACAAGTTTAAGCAAGAATTAAATGAATTTAATTCAAACATGAACTTATTTGAATTTTTATCTGTGCAAAAAATTGAGTGAAGTTCATATTTGAAAAGGTTATGCTTTTATGGTTTGAAAACATATTTTATATGTCCCAAAAGAATTTAATTTGATCAAGTTATGAATTTAACAATATTAAATGATTTAAACAAGGTTTAAATCATTTAACCAATTTTAATTATTCAAAACATGAAACAAATTTTATATTTGTAAAGGTGGTTTAATTTTTCATGGAAAACATATTTCATTTGTTGAAATTGGATTTAAAATGAGCAAGTTATTATTTTGACAATTTTAAATGCATTAAACAAGAAACAGTTGTTTTCAGAAATTTAAATTATTCAAAACAGCAAACAAAATTTATATTTGGAAAGTACATGAAAAGTTGATTGGAAAACATATTTAGTTTGTTGAATTTGGAATTTTTATGCCCAAGTTATGATTTTTGCAAAATCAAGTGAATTAGACAAGAATTAAAATGTTTCACCAATTTAAAACGTTCAAAACAGTAAAAAAAAATTATATTTGGATAGAACATTCAATTTGGGACAGAAAACATATTTAAAAAGTTGGATTTGGAGTTAAGATGAATTAGTTATGCATTTTACAAGATTGGGTGCAAATCTGCCATTTTTTATGAACTAGGGGCTTGGAAATAATTTTACAGGGGCTAGAAAAGAACTGCAGGGACCTAGCTGTGATTTCCTGGAAGTTTCTGTTCCAAAACAATTAGAAATAAAAAAGTTGATTTTATTGCGGGAGGGGGGACTCGAACTCACCCCCCCCCCTCGCTGCGCGCAAGGAACAACAACCAGTTGGGCTGTGCGACGAGTTGTGATAGGAGGGGGGTCGGGGTGAGGATAAGGTGCAGGTGCGGGTTTTTTTCTGAACTGAACTTGGATCGCTGTGTGATGTACCTCAACAGAGATCGGAGGCAGGCAGCGATCGGTGCTCGCCGTGGCTTTGGGGCGCTGTGGGGTGCGGTTGATGCTGGTGCGTGTGAGAGGAGGGGAAGGGAGCGATGGGCGAGGGGAGAGGAAGGGAGGCGAGGCGAGGAGCTCACCTCGTGTACAGAGGAGGCGCAGCGATGGTGGCGGTGCAGGTGGTCGCCGGCGGCGTGACATGGACGGCGGCGGCGCCTCGCTGGGTCCCCGTGGCCGCCTAGGGGACGAGGAGAGAGAGGGCGGCCGGGGGGTTCCATTCCCGGCCTCGCCCTGGCCGGAGGAAGCCTCCCGGCGGCGATCACCGGAGGGGAAGAGGGCTGAAATTCGGGTGGGTTCAGGTTCAGTACAGGGAGTTTTAGAACAGAGAGGAAGAGATGGGAGAGATTGGAGGCGGGGGGAAGAGAGAAGGAGGAAGAAGGAGAGGTTAGGGGAACCCTAGGGCTCGGCCTAGGTCTTATGGAGGGGGAGGTGGAGCTCCAGCCGTTGTTTCCCTGCTCTGCATACGTGGGGGTGCTGGATGAAGACCGTACGAAGAAGACGACTGGGGAAGGGGTATGGGCCTGAGGGAAAAAGGTAAGGTGGGCTGGGCCTTCTCTGCCCCTCTCTCTGTTAGCTTTTTGTTTATTAATTTGTTCCAATTGTTTTTTTTTTGCTGAATTGAAAATAGGAAGAGAAAGACTAGGGTTTAGGGTTAGGAAATTTTTTGAAAAATGTTGGTTGAGTTAGTTTTTACAATAGCCACTAAAGGCCAACTTAGTTTTTTCAAAGTTTCAAATTTAAATTATTGTTTGTGAATTAAATCAAATTGGAAAGAATTAGCTTATTAAGTGATTATTATTAAAAACAAAAATTTTAATAGGGTGAACCCTATTGCTTAACTTAGAACAAATGATTAGAGTTGTTTTTGGTGATTTTCATAATTTGAAATTGGGTACTGTTTGTGAATGATTTGAATTTGAAATAACATTTGGATTAATTGAATTATAAAAAGCCATAATTTTAATGGTTTGAACCTTATGGTTTGATGGAAACAATTGATTGATTTGTTTTGCAATTTTCATAATTTTCAACAGAGTTGCTGTTCTGGAAAGTAATTGAATTTGAAAAGGGTTTGGTTATTGGATGCATTTTTATAGAAACAAAACAACAGTTTTGAAATCACACTTTAATGGAAACAATTGATTGTTTTGATTTGGAACATCATTTTGGAAATTGTAACATCACAAGGATGAAACAAAAGGTTTGAATTTTTGGTTTGAAATTCAAATAGAAAACAAAGGAAAACAAATGAAAACAGTTGGAAAACAAAGCAAAACAGAGAAAAACAAATGGAAAACAAACAAAACAAATGCAATCAACATGATGTCATGATGCAAAACATAAAATAACAGAGAGCAAACATTATAATGGCTATTTTTCATACTTGGGATGTTACAGACCTCCTCCCCTCGCTGCCGCCGGTGTGCACTGCCGGGAAAATCCTGTGCAGCTGTGGGTGGCGGCGGGGCTCTCTCCTCCCGTTGCGCGCGGGAGCTCGATGGGCCAGATCTGGTGCAGACGACGGGGTGGCGGCCCCGGGATGGAGGATCGTCGGCGTGCTGGTGCCTGGTCGCGGCGACGGCCATGGCGGCCAGTTCTGGCGGTCCAGCGGCGCTCGGTGCTGGTGCCTGGTCGCGGCATCGGCCATGGCGGCCGGCTCTGGCGGTCCGGCGGCGCTCGGTGACCTCCGGCGTCCTTGGCGGCGCGGCCGTGATTGGTGGTGGTCGGCCAGACTTGCGCCGTCCCTACTACTCTCGATGGCGCATCTCTCCCGTCTGGCGGCGCTCCGGCGCCGTGGTCCGTGGGGCCCTCCCCCTTCGGAGCTTTTTGCCTGCTCGGGCCGGCTGGGTGGGTGCGGCTGTTTGACCCGACGGGTTGGAGTTGTCCCGGATTGGAGGTTGTGGCGGCGTTCTGAAGAGAATATGCCCGAGAGGCAATAATAAAGTGGTTATTATCTTATATCTTATTACTTGTTTATGATCAATGTTTATTTCTCATGCTAGAATTGTATTAACCGGAAACGTTGATACATGTGTGTTTAATAAACAAACAATGGTTCCTAGTAAAGCCTCTCTTTTAACTAGCTCGCTGATTAATAGATGGTCAAGGTTTCCTGATCATGAACATTGGATGTTGTTAATAACGAGGTCATGTCATTAGAAGAATGATGTGATGAACACATACCCAATATCAAGATAACAATACGATCAAGTCATTTAGTTTATATTGTTATATCTTGCGTACGAAGTAACTTATTCCTTAGACCATGAGATCATGTCAATCACTGATGCCGGAAGGGTGCTTTTATGTCATCAAACGTCACACCGTAACAGGGTGACTATAAAGGTGCCGTTAGGTATTCGAAAAGTATTAGTTGAGGCTCATGGATCAAGAGTGAAATTTGTCCATCCAAAATGACGGAGAGATATACTCTGGGCCCTCTTGGTGATATCACATCGAAACCGCTTGCAAGCACGTGATATGATCACAAGGATGTTATATCACGGGAACGAGAAAAGAGTACCTGTCGGTAACGAGATTGAACAAGGTATGATTGATACCAATGATCGAATCTCGGACAAGTAAAATATCACGAGACAAAGGGAATAGTTCACGACGTTGTTGGTTCACACGATCACGAGAGTCATCGTTGAATAAATAGGAGTCATCACGGATTTTCAGGTCCCGATGTTGATTATTGATCGGAGAGGAGTCTCGATCATGTCTATCTTATTCGCGAACCGTAGGTGACACACTTAAGGTTCGATGACGCGTTTGAGAGGATATGGAATATCGAAGAATATTTTGGGCAGCACCGAAATTGTTTCGGGGAAAATTGAAATAGTTCAAGGGGTTTTTCGTCGAATGGTTGTTAATAGAATTAACAAATGATTCGAGGTGCTATATGCAAAATTTTGTTAATGGAATTAACAAACATAAATAAAGAAATAAAAATGTTTATTTATTTATTAAAAGAAAACCTATGGATTTTCCAAGTGGAAAATAATGGGAGCATGAGTGGGTGTGAGTGGAGCTTCCACTCACATGAAGAGGGAAGAGGTGGGGGCACCACCATGGCTGGCCGCACCCCACCCTTGGGCTGCCTCCCTCTCCCTATAAAAGGAGGGTGAGATGCTCTTCATTCACCCACTTGCCCACTAGGTTTTCTCTCCACCCACTGCTCCATTTCATGGTCTCCGGCTTGGCGAAGCCCTGACCGTGGGATTCTTCACCACCACCACGCCGTCGTGCTGCTGGAGTTCCGAGGGATCCTCTACTTCCGCGCCCCGCTGGATCGGAGGAACGGAGGTCTTCATCAACCGTACGTGTGACCGATCACGGAGGCACCGCCGGATGCGGTGCACATCTTCTCGCTATCGGGATCGGTGTGAGTACAACTACGCTAACAACGAGATTTGATCTTGTAACGCTTTGTGTCTTCAAGGGTATGTGTTGTTCTTAACCCTCTCTTTGCTTGTTGCACTTATTCTCCTAGATTAGATCTTGGTCTTTCGGGTGTCTCTCGCGTAGGAAATTTTTTGTTTTCTATGCAACGACCCCTTCAGTGGTATCAGAGCCGGATCTATGCGCAGATGCTTTTGTACGGGTAGAACACATAGATGTATGTGGGCGTTGATGATCATGTTATTACCTCCTTGATTATTTTATGATCTTAGTGGCATAGTGGATGAAGCGGCCCGGACTAACCTTACATGTCCACGTACATGAGACTTGTTCCACAACTGACATGCAACTTGTATTGCATAAGTGGCTTGCGGGTGTCTGTTTCTCCTACTATAGTTAAGATCTAATCTACGAAGGGTTGTTAAAAATGTGTTTATCAACGTTGTGGTTGATGTTCGTAGGTATGAACGGTTCTATCCTCGAAAGTCCTAAGCCACGTAAAATATGCAAAAATAAATTAGAAGCGTCTAACTAGTTTTTGTTAGACATGTGATGTGATATGGTCAATGTTACAAATTTGATTATGAGATGATCTCTTTTGTAAACTATTGATATACCGGGAGGTATCCATATGGTTGTCTTATTATTGATGGACAATCAAGATTGGGGTGCCATGGTACTTGGTACCACGCCGGTGAAATGATGGAGATCATACCATGATGCACATGATGGAGATCAAGTGCAAGGAAGACCATATCATATCACGTTATCCTTACATGTGATGTCTGTGATGTTAATCCTTTTATGCATCTTGTTTTGCTTAGATAGCGACGGTAGCATTATAAGATGATCCCTCTCACTTAATATCAACATAATAATGTGTTCTTCCTTAAGTATGCACCGTTAAGAAAGTGCGTCGTTTCGAGACACCACGTGATGATCGGGTGTGACAGACTCAACGTTCGCATACAACGGGTGTTTTCAAGCCTAGAATGTACAGACATGGCCTTGAAACACACGCAATACTACGGTTCTACTTGGCGATGCTAGCATGTACAGACGTGGCCTCGAAACACGTAACCGAAAGGTAAAGCATGAGTCATATGGATGATATGATGAACATGTCGATGTTCGCCTTTGAAGCTACATCATCTCACGTGATGATCGGTTTTGGTGTAGTGAATTTGGTTCGTGTAATCACTAAAGACGACTAAGAGGGATGTTGTTTTTGAGTGGGAGTTCATGGTTTAATTTTGAATTAACTTGAATTTATTTATCATGAACAACCAATCAAAGTGAATTTGCACAAATTGTAGTATTCATTGGCATCCACATAACTACCTTACACTTAGATTGTTGATTGAGATATAACTGTTATGATCTGGTAAAAATCATTTAAGATTGGTACCGTATTAGTGAAATTTAAAATTGAGTCCTATTGTAGATTTTTGGTATTTCCTACCTAGCTCCATATGGTTAATGATTGATTGATCTAAAGAGAAACCAATTCCTACTTAGAATCTAGAGTCATGGTTGCTTCCATATTAATTTATCTTCAAAAGAATGTTTTGTTGATCAAGGTGATTTTGGAACTGAAAAGAGTTGTTTTCAGAAACAATCAAGTGAAAGATATATTGATATCTAGAAACTTATTTGTAGAAACATGACTGAGTATAATTTAGCGTGACAATGTATGCTTATATTATTTGAATATATGCAATGATTGAAGACGCTAGGTGTTTGAATATTCCAAGAAGTTGGGCGCTAAAAAATATCCTCTAAATTCCTTCCTTCGAGCTATAGTAGCTTAATCATAAAATTGTTATGATGGGATGGATTAAAAGTATGGGTAAAGTCGTTTACCTTACTTGGAGATTGCTAAGAGTGGAATCTAGAAGAATACTATTAATATGGTGATATTAGTAGAACAATCGAACTCAAAGTATGACTCAATGGGTGATAGTATATGACTAACACGCCAAAGAAAATGAGCTAGTACAACTAGCATTGTTTGATGTTGAATGATTCTTCTGTAAAGGAAAGGGAATATAGAAAATAGAATTACAAAAAGATATATGGCAGAAAAAGAAGATAACTGGAAAAGTCCAGCTCAGGAGTATATGCTTGATATACAAGTTATAGATGTATTACTAGTTAACAAAATATTTTTGGGTATTTTGATACCACATTGGTTGGTATGAGTTGTCATACAAAGCAACGTAATGCAAGAAATACAAGGGCCTAAAAGGAACTAGTAATAGATGTGGAATCGATTATGACAAGAACATAAATAAAGTGTTATTGTGTTCATTGTCGTATCGAACCAAACATTCAAGATTTATTTTAAGAACTTAATAAGTTGTTGTTTTGTTCTGGTCTTTTGTGAGAACAAATGAGATTGTTCAAACTATGACCATATTCCATAATTGATGGATATGTTAATATAAATCATGTTGGTAAAGTAAACATCTATAAGACTAAATGCTAAACGTTGCAAGCTTAAATTGTGACACCACCATTTTAGTTCATATCGGAAAGGAAAACATGAAGGAACTCCATATTGATGGACTTCCGGAGTCATTTTATTTTGAATAAATTGACGCTTGTGAGACCTCTTCCAAAACATGACTAGAATTCCGTTCTTAGGCCAAAGTAGAATGGACGACTAATTTAGTGGAGATTATACATATTGATGTATATAGTCCATTATGTGTAAGTCATGTATGGTGGATTAATTTTTCCTTCATAAAATTATGTCGATGATTTGAGTATATATGTGAGTATATCTATTTAAAGAGAACGGAGTTTGACTTTTGAATTGGTTCAAATAGTTGTTAATATGAAGTAAAAATCAATGTAACAAGATAATCAAGTATTTATGATTGGATCATAAAGGATAAAGTTTGAGTTACAAGTTTAGCAAAACATCTGAGAAGTTGAAGAATTGTTCTACAACTTATACTTCTCGAATACCCCACATTAGTTTGGAGTATTCAAGAGACAAAATCAAACCTTGTTTGACATGGTAAGATAAATAAAGCCATTATAATTTTGTAGTTTATACATTAGTGACAAACGTTTTTCCACTGAAAAGAGCACCATCATGATCCGTTGAAATTGACAACATATAAGATATGGTTTGGGTAGTGACCCGAATTGTCATTTTCTTAAGTTTTGGTATGCATAGCATGTGTAAAATGTTTACAACCAAAATGGGATAAATATATGTTTATAAGGTTATCCCAACGAATCCATTGGGTATTTCTCCTATCACCGACCAAAGACAAATGTTGTTTTTCAGAAAGGGTTGATTTCTCGAGAAAGTAGTTCTTGCGAAACAAGTGAGTGGGAGGACAGTACAAACTCAACGAGATTAGAGAATCTCCGTTACCATGTCAAGAGTAGCTCAGCATTGGAAGTTGTTCCGGGGTTTCCTATTTTGACTAAGTAGAAGACACTACAAATGTTGTAGATACTTCGAATGAGTTTGCGAACTGAACCACAAGAGTCCTAAAACTTTGTACTTAGGCCAACTTATGGTTTAAGAGTAAAGTGTTGTTTTCACAACAAAGGATGTGGACCTTATAAAGGAAGCAAATGATGGGACCTGACTTCGTAAAATTGACTATGAGTCATTATATCCGCCATAGTATCCTTGTATGAATATCAAGTATGTGACTTGGTAGTCCTTTTGATAGGCTTGATGCCTAACGATAGCAAAAGGGTCTATATAGAGACAAAGACATGGATTTTTATATCCTTTGAAAGTTGTACTTATCGAAAAGTTGTTTTCGACGAAGTTCAAAGAGTTGACTACTACAAGATTTTGATCTTCCATAGTGATGCTTTAGTCTTTGCGGATAGTTCTAGCAAAAGTTACATATTATGATATGGCAGTTGAATAACAAAACCAACTCTTCTCTCGAGGAAGTTTGATAAAAGATGTTATCAAAAGGTTGCTAGAAAGGTATGCACACTTCAATGGTTGAAGTGAGCATAACGAAGTTGAAATCTTTACCTTAATGAAGTTATCAAAAGAGTTTGATTCCATCATGAACGATAAAGATGCTTGTAGAGTTACAAGAAATTAAGTGGGAGCGCTATGACATATTTCCAATACTTTATGTAGCTGACATATGGTTGATTGGAAAATATGTATTTTAAATTAACACGGTTAAGATTTTCTTATTAATGAAAGGCTTAGAAGATATTGGGCATCGATATCTATAAGAGATGGATTGAAGCGCCTGATATGATTGAAGCCAAATTACATAGATGAAATATTGAAGTAAGTCAATATCAAAATGATGAGAAGGAGTTCTTGTCACATGGAAAATAATTGAGAAAGATTCAAGTGTTTTGACACATGATGAGCATCATTGAAATTGAGATTTCTAAGTCATGTTTCCATGCTATGTACACAACCAGATAAGTCCTATGCTATAAAATGTTATAGCAGGATAATTCATATGATGATTAGACAACAGTGGGAGAGATCCTTATGTCATTTTAGAAATACTAAGGATATGTTTTCCTAAGTAGTAATGACAGAATATTAGTTGTAATATGTTACACTAATAGTATTGTCATTTATTCAAGTAATTTTATCTCAATTAAAATATGAAGAAGGGTAGCACAATAGGCTGGAAGAAAGTTCCATGCTGGATTTGAAAGAGTTTCAAAATTAAAATATTGTGACACATACTACAACAAAGGATAATGTATATCGTTGTGTTGACAACTGATAGTAAGCGTATTTTGTGTCAATGAGTTCTTTATTGAACTTGGTGAATTTCCAAGAATGCTGACACTATGAAGCTACATTTTCACAATGTTAGTAACATTAGTTTAAGCTGAGGAATTAAGGTATCACCAGAACTTGGTGAATTTCCAAGAATGCTAACACTATGAAGCTACATTTTCACAATGTTAGTGACATTAGTTTAAGCTGAGGAATCAAGGTTTCACCGATTGACCATATATACATAAAGCCATCTCATTAGAGAATGAGTGATGCGTGTAGACTCAAAGAACATGCAAATACAATAGGACCTGAACAGTTCAGATCTTTTTGATGATGTTTACCACATGCAAAGCATGGTAATAACACTGGAACGCCATATGTGTTAAGTGCTTACAGACTAGATTATTGACTCTAGTGCAAGTGGGAGACTGAAGGGAATATGCCCGAGAGGCAATAATAAAGTGGTTATTATCTTATTCCTTGTTTATGATAAATATTTATTTCTCATGCTAGAATTGTATTAACAGGAAACGTTGATACATGTGTGTTTAATAAACAAACAATGGTTCCTAGTAAAGCCTCTCTTTTAACTAGCTCGTTGATTAATAGATGGTCAAGGTTTCCTGATCATGAACATTGGATGTTGTTAATAACGAGGTCATGTCATTAGAAGAATGATGTGATGAACACATACCCAATATCAAGAGAACAATACGATCAAGGCATTTAGTTTATATTGTTATATCTTGCGTACGAAGTAACTTATTCCTTAGACCATGAGATCATGTCAATCACTGATACCGGAAGGGTGCTTTGATGTCATCAAACGTCACACCGTAACAGGGTGACTATAAAGGTGTCGTTAGGTATTCGGAAAGTATTAGTTGAGGCTCATGGATCAAGAGTGGGATTTGTCCATCAAAAATGACGGAGAGATATACTCTGGGCCCTCTCGGTGATATCACATCGAAACCGCTTGCAAGCACGTGATATGATCACAAGGATGTTATATCACGGGAACGAGAAAAGAGTACTTGTCAGTAACGAGATTGAACAAGGTATGGTTGATACCAATGATCGAATCTCGGACAAGTAAAATATCGCGAGACAAAGGGGATAGTTCACGACGTTGTTGGTTCACACGATCACGAGAGTCATCGTTGAATAAATAGGAGTCATCACGGATCCCGCTGTTGATTATTGATCGGAGAGGAGTCTCGATCATGTCTATCTTATTCGCGGACCGTAGGGTGACACACTTAAGGTTCGATGACGCGTTTGAGAGGATACGGAATATCGAAGAATATTTTGGGCAACACCGAAATTGTTTCGGGGAAAATTGAAATAGTTCAAGGGGTTTTTCGTCGAATGGTTGTTAATAGAATTAACAAATGATTCGAGGTGCTATATGCAAATGTTTGTTAATGGAATTAACAAATATAAATAAAGAAATAAATTTTTTATTTATTTATTAAAAGAAAACCTTTGGATTTTCCAAGTGGAAAATAATGGGAGCATGAGTGGGTGTGAGTGGAGCTTCCACTCACATGAAGAGGGAAGAGGTGGGGGCACCACCATGGCTGGCCGCACCCCACCCTTGGGCTGCCTCCCTCTCCCTATAAAAGGAGGGTGAGGGCTCCTCTTCATTCACACACTTGCCCACTAGCTTTTCTCTCCACCCGCTGCTCTATTCCATGGTCTCCGGCTTGGCGAAGCCCTGACCGTGGGATTCTTCACCACCACCACGCCGTCGTGCTGCTGGAGTTCCGAGGGATCCTCTACTTCCGCGCCCCGCTGGATCGAGGGAACGGAGGTCGTCATCAACCGTACATGTGACCGATCACGGAGGCACCGCGGATGCGGTGCACATCTTCTCGCTATCGGGATCGGTGTGAGTACGACTACGCCAACAACGAGATTTGATCTCGTAACGCTTTGTGTCTTCAAGGGTATGTGTTCTTCTTAACCCCCTCTTTGCCCGTTGCACTTCGTCTCCTAGATTAGATCTTGGTCTTTCGGGTGTCTCTCGCGTAGGAAATTTTTTGTTTTCTATGCAACGACCCCTTCATGTTCTGGTCGACGGGCTGGTGGATGCTGGGGCAGCGGCCGCGGATTGTGGAATTCTTCTCCAGGATGATCTACGGCGAGGACGTGGCGGACTCCTTACGGCGGCTGTGGCGCGCCGGGTGGAGTGGAAGTGGCTGGCCGGTGAGAGCCGGGCTCCGATGATCGGAGTCGACGATGGTGGCGTCTTCCGATGTCATCCCCTTGCTGAAGGTATCGTTGCCATGTGAAAGCGCATGGTTCCCCCATATGTTGTTTTGGTAATTAATGACAATCCTTATGGACTAATGTTTGCATTGAGTTATCTTTGTAGATCTTGTCCATAGGAAATAATGGAGTTCATGTGTTGAACTCTATTAGCTTCCTTGATGGCCATTGTTATATTCATGGATTTATATGAAGAATGGTCATGGTTTGAGTTGAGCTTATTGCTAGTATGTCTTGAAGAAAAGGATTAGGTGATCGTTCATTATCATCTTCAAGACATCATCTTTAGAAGTGAGAAGCAAAGATACAAGGTTGATCAAGCAAGCGATCAACACACAAAGCTACAAGTTGTACCAAGTGGGATTGTGTATCTCATGGTATGGTAAGCAATTGTCAAATATAGCTTTGTGAACTAACCCATGATATGTGTGTGTCGCATCTCTATGTGTGGTTAGGTATCTTTCCATGGGCATGAACCAAAAGGAAGATTTCATTTAGCCCATGGTCTATGTCGTCGTCCAGCGGTGTTTGTCATCTATCTTGACGTGGAAGCTCAAGTGAAGCATCTAGAAGATATCCTATGCTTGATGCTTGCCACCCTTTTGGAGATTGTGGCCTTGTGAAGATTTGCTGAAGGGTCTCTCCCATAATGGTGTATGGGGGAGCTAGTCTCTCCCATAATAGTGTATGGGGGAGCAACTTGCAAGTCTTCATCAAGCGGAGTTTGTGCTAGCAAGCGCAATCAAGAAAGAAGATCCAACTTGAGAGAGTCAAGATCGTCATCATCTAGCTCAAGCGGAATGCTCAAGGCAAAGGTATAATCTTGATAGGTTTTCTATTTTACCGGTCTCGTGTCTTTGGGAGACCGGGTTATAGGATAGATAGTCGTACTATCAAGAGGGGCTCTCAAGTGAGTAACTTGATCGGATCGTTATGGAGAGCTCAAACCTTTGCATACTTTGCATATCATCTTTCTTAGTTCTTATTTGGATTTTGTCTCCTTTGGGTTTTAATGCTTGTCGTGATCTTCATGACAAGCCTTGGTTTCTCGAAAACGGATTTCGTAAGAAAAACTTGTTTCGTTTTCGGTGGTGAAAATATTCCGTTCTTCTTTGAGAATGTTCCCACACCTTCCATGTGTGGTAACTTCTCCATACTTTGAGGTATCAATATTTTGTTTGGATACTCCTTGTTGTTATCTTTACAATGCAATTGGATTTACCTCGTTCGGAGTTCATTTGCAAAAATTATGGGGTTTCTTGTTCAGCCTTTCTGTTTCTGGACTCAACCGGATTATTCTAACCGGGTTATTCCGGGCAACCGGATATTCCGGTTAGAGTAGTTTTGGTCCATATTCGGGACAGAGAGGAGCCGGATTATTTGGAACCAGATTATTCGGAGGAGCCGGATATTCCGGTTGTGGAGTTTTTGCTCGAAAACGGCTAAGGACCGGTGTCAAAACTTTCTAGAGTGAACCGGATTATTTGAACCGGATTATTCGGATCAGACCGGATATTCCGGTTTGACAATTTTCGGACCATATTTCGCACTGGCATTGACCGGATTATTGGTTCCGGATTATTCAAAGGGGACCGGATATTCCGGTTAAAGTCAACAGGTTTCGAGCAGATCTTCAGACCGGATATTCCGGTCCAAACTTGGACTGGATATTCCGGTCCCAAATTCCTGCTCAAACGGCTAGTTTTTGTGGGGACCTATTTAAGGGGGGCTTTCTTCCCCATTGGTCCCCAAGTCTTCCAAGCACGAAATATCCTCTCTTCCCCACCATTGTTGACCTTGGAAAGCTTGCCCCTCTCCCAATCCCTCCTATGATTCTTGCATATCTTTGAGGGAGAAGGTAGAGGAGATCTAGATCTACATTTCCACCAATCCATCTTCCTTCTTAGTGAGGGAAACTTAGTAGATCTTGATCTTGGAGTTCTTGGTGTTTCTCCTCCATTGTTCTTCCTCTCTTATTCCCCCATAAGCATTTGTTTCTTTGTTGGAATTTGAGAGTGAAGGATTTGAGCACTTGTGCTCTTGCCATTTGCATCGGTTGCATCGGTTTGCTCTCTCCACGAGGATTTGTGGAAGTTGAAAGTTTGTGAGCTTGTTACTCTTGGGTCTTGGACCCTAGACGACTTGTGGTGTTCTTGGGAGCCTCCAATTGAGTTGTGGATGCGTGCCCCAAGATTGTGGTGACACCGAGAGCCTCCAATTGAGTTGTGGATGCGTGCCTCGGGTTTGAAGGTTGCCAATAGTGGAAGGTGAACTAGGCCTTTGT
Source organism: Alopecurus myosuroides (assembly GCA_028641055.1). Taxonomy (NCBI): domain Eukaryota; kingdom Viridiplantae; phylum Streptophyta; class Magnoliopsida; order Poales; family Poaceae; genus Alopecurus; species Alopecurus myosuroides. Next base: position 521,201,349 of record CM054057.1, on the reverse strand, counting down.
GGTGGGGTTCATCGGAGAATAGGGTGAGGCCTTTGTGGCGTTGAGTAGGCCTTCGTGGTGAGCTCACACCCCTCCAACGAGACGTACTCCCCTTTGTGGGAGGAACTCGGGAATACATCTTCGTCTCCGTGTGCCTCGGTTATTTCTATACCCGAGCTTTTCACTTATGCAATTTACATTGTGATAGCCTTCGAGCTTGAAGCTATATATCTTGCTATCACCTTGTTACTTGTCTTGCTTAGCATAAGTTGTTGGTTCATCTAGTTGACCCTAGAATATTTAGGTTGTATGCTTGTTAATTTAAACACCTAATTTATTTCCGCATTTAGCAAGCATTAACCGAAAAAGTTTTAATCGCCTATTCACCCCCTCCCCCTCTAGGCGACGTTGTTGTCCGTTCACCATGTAGCCTCCGCCTACTGCCTATTGCTCTAGGGGAAACCCTAGATCCGATTTACCGGATCAGATGATGACGACGCCTTGCGCCGTTCTCCCTGTTGAGGGCATTGTCTTGGAGTAGAGCTATGTTCCAGGGCATTGTCTTGGAGTAGAGCTATGTTCCAGGGCATTGTCTTGGAGTAGAGCTATGTTCCAGGGCATTGCCTTACCAGATAGGATGATGGCGGCATCTTCGATGTCGTTTACCCTCTCGAGGGCATTGTCTTTGGAATATGAGCTACCTGGAGGGGGTCCATTGGTGGTGCGGATTGCGCAGGGTGGATGAGTTGTCTCGCGTCATGGTGGCGTCGATGGCAGGTCTCACGGGTGAATGCATTGATTTCTATCATGAAGATGGGTGAGAGGAAGACGGAGGCGGCATCTTCTGGAGCGTGGACGTCGCTGTGCGCTGCAGGGTGTTGGACCGGTTGTGCCCCTTGCTCGCTATCGGGCGGCTTGGTGTGGCCTTCGGTGTTTCAGATGATGTGCGTTGGTGTGCTGACAGGGAATTCAGCCCTGTTCGGCGAAGCCCTTCATTACTAGTGGTGGTAGATCCTAAATTGGTGGTTCAGGATGGTGCTATGATGTATTTATTTGTAAGACATTGTGGCTTCTGCTTTTTATTAATAAAAACCGGCTGTGTGCACCATTTTGGTGCAGAGGCTGGGGTAGTACCCTCCATTTCTAAAAAACCTCCCACTCTCACAAGGTGCCTAGGAGCACATGCTAGCTCTTGCATGAGAGCCCACTCATCTTCTCTCTCCTCTTCTCTCTCTTCCATGTCATCACGAAAATATTATTGTAATCCTTATAGCCCGCTTACATAAGCTCATTGTACTTGCTCTTACTACTTAACATACACACTTTCCTAGACTATGTTATCATCTCCATAGTGGGTAATAACAAAAATATGGTGTCATGCAAAGGTATATTTATGAGGTTGTAGACTCATATTATCTTGGGAAATGTGATGTTACAGTAACTAGCTATGTTACCATAATATCATCTCTCCTGATTAAATACTTGCTACATCCGATTTTTTGCCTACGTGGCATTGATGTTACTACTTAGTTACTGCCCATTGTGACTAGCCTAAGGCACGTGTCAGTGGAGGTTTCTTAGCGTTGTATCCTAGACAGATTGCTTATGTGGCATAGAAATTAATAGGAAAACGCTTGCCATCAGCCGGAGGATCGCGCTAATCGCGTCCTCCGGTTTGTACGCCTGACACGCGTCGCGCGGACGTGTCAAAAACTACCGGTACAGCGTCTCCCACTGCCTACCTTATCTCTTTGAGAACCCACGTCTCCTCCTCTCATTCTTCTGGGAAAAAATTCCCCATCGTCTCCACACACCTCCTCCCACGGGCCGCACCACTTCTCCTTGCCACGCTGCCGGCGACCGGCAACTCATCCAGCCTCTCCTTCCGGCGGGAGGCGTCTCTGCCCATAGCTCCTTCTTCCCCAACTGGATTCACGGCCGCCTCCTCTGCCACGCCGCCGGTGACCGGCAACTCCTCCAGCCTCTCCCTCCGGCGGGAGGTGTCTGTGCCCATTCCCAAACTCGATTCGTGGCCGCCGGTGGTGCAATTGAGGGGTCGGGAGGTGATGCTGCGAGGGATTGTGGTGCTGCTGTGAGGGCTACAATTGGCGAGGTGGTGCTGTCGGCGATGCCTCCGAAGGCGCCAGGCCTTGCTCCAGAAGGTGGCCGGCACTGCTCCTGACGGCGCCGGGCGTTTGCTCATGACGGCGCATGGCGTTGCTCCGGGAGGCGCCGGGCGTTTGCTCACGACGGCGCCGGGCGTTGCTCCCGTAGGCACGGGGCGTTGCTCACGACGGTGGCCGTCGGGATGGCGTTGCTCCCGTAGGCGCTGGACATTGCTCACTTAGGTGGCCGGCAATGCTCCTGTGAACGCTTTGGGAGGCGTCGGGCGTTTGCGCACGACGGCGTTGGGCGTTGCTCCCGTAGGCGTGGCGCGTTGCTCACGACGGTGGCCGTCGGGACGGTGTTGCTCCCGTAGGCGCTGGACATTGCTCATGTAGGTAGCCGGCAATGCTATCTACGGCGTCGGGCGTTGCTTTTGATGGCGCTTTGAGTTTCTCTTGATGACGCTTGGAAGTGCTCCGACGCCGTGCGGCATTGCTGCAAAAGGGACACCGGCAGGGATTGCGGGACTGTTGAGCGATGAGGATATGTTTTGCGCTAGAGGGCCATGGAGGATTTTTTTTTGTTGCGTTCTCTTGCGGGAGAGAAAATGCGGGATGTGCGCTGAATTAGTTTCTAGTTGACTAATAAAACTGTACACGTGTCATTCTGTCCACCCGGGGATGGAGGAAAATTATTCCCCGGGGACGCTCAGCACTACCCAAATTAATAAGAGAGAGGTTCCTTGGGGTGAGTAGCTAAGATACAACCTCTGTACGCGACAGCGCGGCCATAGACAAAAATAGCTCCTAACCCAATGATATGCATGCATGTAACCAAAATCATTAATTTAGATACTAGGCATCGGCCTAAGACACAGCATTCAGTGCAAGTGTGAGTAAACAAACAAAGCATCATCCTAGCCGACAACCATAGAGCTTTGGCTCGTTTCATGTGTCCAATACCGACTCCGGAGACACTGAACAAGCAAAATAAAACTTTCAAAAAACAAACAAAATAAAGGCAGCATGGTAGCTACGGATACACACCAAGAGTCGAGCCCTACCGAATCTATATCTCTCATCATTGTTCAAGATGTTCCGGTAGGAACTAAAGGTGCAAGGACATGTGGACAACATTTTAATCTCTACAGGAACTACCTCAGCACTGTTCATTAGCTGCGGAAAGCAGCACTGCAAGGAGACACGGTTCCTTATGTCAGGTCAACCTCAAACACTGTCTGCAACTCAGTGCAAAATTACACCGGATTCACCCAACAAATGATTCATCACTTCCAGGACCAGTCCTGCTACTCGACAACAGAGTAGGAAAGAGTTCATGCTATGCTGATAGATTGCTCCTCGGCATCTGAGCCTGCAGGTTGAAAATGCAAATATATTGTTACCACCATGATGCATCGATAATTCACAGTAAGCCTGCTCATGGAGACTATAAGGCGAACTGGTTGTTTTGTTGTAAGCGATGTATACTGATGTGATATTGTGATGCTATGAAGACATAAACATGATACTTCAGTTCAACAACAGGAATGCCCATAACTACAATGCAAGCTGCTCTAGTCATATTGATGTAATTTTTTTTTTGATGCTATGAAGGTATCAACCAAGTACTTCCGTTCAACAATGGGAACGCCCATAACTACAATGTAAGAGCGCTCTAGTATGCACGATGCATTGTTAAGGCTATACATGCCAGTATATGCAAATTGCGGCATGCTGGGGCATCAGCTCAATTTTAACACAGTAAATTCACCAATAGCTTACAAAATGATACTCGGTAAAAGGAGAACAAATATGATGTGAACTTGGACATAACATAATGGGTCACATGAAAATTACAGAGTTGTGGCCGAAAATTTAAGATCAAACTAAGTCCTTCTGCATATCAGTTCATAATTGACATATGCATTGCATAGAGTATAGAGTGAAACCTCCCTTCTAGCATTTTGAGTTACTACTGTCAGATAAACATGACCATGTGAAAATAGCCTTTTTTAAGAACGCGTGAAAAGCACGCCTTTGTTCAATGAGAAAGAGGTACCATAAACACTATGAAGAACAAAACACCGCGGACTCCAATACCAATCAAACATAAAATTTCAGTTGAATGGTAACATGGGCTGCCATTACAGTAAACCCGCTCATGGAGACTATAAGGCAAACTGGTTGTTTTGTTGTCAGCGATGTATACTGATTTGATTGTGTGATGCTATGAAGACATCAACCTGATACTTCAGTTCGACAATGGGAATGCTCATAACTACAATGCAAGCAGCTCTAGTATGCAAGATGCATATTGGTGTTTTTTTTTTTTTTTTTTTTTTGATGCTATGAAGGTATCAACCAAGTACTTCCGTTCAACAATGGGAATGCCCATAACTACAATGTAAGAGCGCTCTAGTATGCAAGATGCATTCTTAAGGTTATACATGCCAGTATATGCAAATTATGGCATGCTTGGGCATCAGCTCAATTTTAACACAGTAAATTCATCAATAGCTTAAAAATATGATAATCGGTAACAAGAGAACGAATATGATGGGAACTTGGACATAACATAATGGGTCACATGAAAATTACAGAGTTGTGGCCGAAAATTTATGGTCAAACTAAGTCCTTTTGTATATCAGTTCATAATTGACATATGCATACGGTGAAACCTCCCTTCTAGCATTTTAGGTTACTACTGTCACATAAACATGACCATGTGAATAACCATTTTTAAGAACGTGTGGAAAGAGCGCCTTTGTGCAATGAGAAAGAGGTACCATAATAAACACTATGAAGAACAAAACAGGGCGGACTCCAAATACCAATCAAACACAAAATTTCAGTTGAATGGTAACATGGGCTGCCATTACAAAGAAGAAAATGATGCAGCAAATGGCTAACAGAACCACAATCACAATTCCAGTCAGGCATTGCTTTGTTCCCCACTTGTCCTACACTCCTAAGTGAACACAGCACCTCCAACCCCTTCTGCGGCCTACTAAGCAACACTTCCACAAATGTGAAGTCTCATGCCACTATCCTTGTTGATATACTATCCACAGGCCGGTTAACGCAGCCTTGAGATGCTTCAGAATCAGACATCCAAATGAATAACCAAAGCATAAACAGATTAACGATCTACAAGCTGACTTTAACTTCGCAGCAGACCAATCGATCTCAGGTTAACACTAGCATCAACGCAGTATAATGAGAACGCGAAATCGGTAAATTTGGCAGAGTATCACTATATCACTGCCGGGAAGGCAGCCAGGTACCCACCTTGCTGACTGGGCGCGGGCAGGACGGGCTCCTCCTCGCCGTAGATGTGGCGGAGGCGGGCCGTGGTGATGGGCGGGGAGGGCTTGGCGGCGAGCGCGAAGAGCTCCTCCCTCCAGGCCCACATGGCGGAGGACATGGCTGAGTTGGCGGCGCGGATGGACGACTTGCGGGCCTCCAGGTCGTCGAGCTGCCGCTGCTGCACCGATGACCGCACCGCAAGCGCCACGAACGAGGCCAGCAGCAGCCCACTCGTCACCTTCTCCTTGTTCTCCGACAGCTTTGTGCCGATCCCCCGTAACGCCGCCGCCGCCATCGCTAGATCGATCCCTCTACTTTGCGTTGTGCGCCTCCTCCAGGTGCAGACGCCGCCGCCGCACGATTGGCAGTTTGGCACGATTCGTTAGGCCGCCGGCTGCGGGCCTAGGCTCGGCCCGGTTTCTGCGGGTCGCTTACTGGGCCGTAGGAGCGCAACACTCGCAGACTGTAACTCCAGAGCCATTTCTGAAACTTTTTGTTTTACATATCTCTCCTATCTAAAAGAATAATTTCGTTCCTTCAACCGTCACTAGGTGCGTCCTGCCGTCCATCGTCCCACCTCGACTAATTTTTTCGTCCAGCTTTCCCTGCCCCGAGAAACCCTCCCGCATTCTATCGCATCCCCTCGTGAAAGGATTTGTCAATTTTTATCTCCATGGTTCTCGTCCAGTTGTACGGTTATTTCCAAGCCTCCTAACACCCAATTATCGGAAGTCAATCAGGCCCAATACAATTAGCAGTTATTATGCGCCCAATTATCGGAAACTAATCTGGAAACTCCCTACCTCGTCTCACTAATCCGATCGCCCCGCCCCAAACTCTCCGCTCCTTTATGTTCTATATCGCCGCCTCTCTTGGTCTTCTTTTCTATTCGGCTCGCTTGCCGTGGTATATGGCGGCTGTGAGGTCCATCATGGGGTGCAGCGCCGACGCCTCAAGTAGACGACGCGTTCGGAGATCCCCACTCAAGGGCGGCAGAAGGCGGAAAAGGCCACGGCCGCAGTCGCCTCTGAAGCTGACGTCCACCATACAAGGCACCGTCCTTCATCCTGTCCTGTGGCGGGATGTTGTAAAAAGTGGTGGCGCCATAGTTATTTTTTGGCATATGAGCTTATAGCCTTATACACGTATTCACTTTTCAGGTCTGATCCAAATCATTTAGCTACAACTCTGGGTACGGGGAACGCGGAATCATACAGTACTCACGACATGCTCGAGGTTTAAAATATCAACCAATTATCGGGATCATGTACTTTCTCTATTCGAAATGTTTCATATATAATTGGTATGCAGGTTTCCACAACCTATTAAGATGGACACAGTTTATAAATGGTTTTTTAAGCATCCAGAGAGGGGAACGAAGTATGATTTGTTCTGGTGCTGTTATGGGACAGGTAACGTAATTTTGGTTAACTGTTTACCATCTAGCGATGCTGCTTTCGTGTGTAGATCAAGCATCTACAGCACTTTCCTTCTTTTAACTACTACGTTGTATATGTATTTCTGTTTTTTGTTAAGTTCTCCTATTTGTTTTTTACTTGCAGGGATAGAATCCTTTTATCTATGAACTTGTCAACTCCACTTACTTTGAGGAGAAATGAGGCACACCAGCACTAAGCATCATTCAGTACATACCAAGCACTTTTGACTGGAAAACAAGTGGATCTACTCTTCTCAACAACTCGAACCCTTCGGCTCTTCGGACTTGAATCTATGAGTTCCTCTATTTGTTTCTATAATTTTTTTTTTACCTGACAGGGTCTTTGCTGTAAGTCACAAGACAGTGAAACTCAGGCAATCACTTATCACTGCAATTCCCTATCGTATTAAGGACCGAAGCGATAAAAGGTTGACAAATTTTGGATCAGACCTGCGTACCACTTTGTACAACAAATATAGCTGCTTCTTTTCCCCTATAAAGACAACTACCATATTTCTGTACCATGTCCAAGACATACATTCTTTTGGTTGATAATTCAGAGGCAACTATTCTTTGGTAAATTTGTTTCCTTGTGCTTTTTACATAATCTTGTGAGTTTCTTTCCTAAACACGTATGATTTGTACTTTTATGAAATGAACACATTTTCTTCTTCTTTCTATCTACTGTACTTGACAATTTTGTCAGATGAGAAAAGCAAGTTCTGTATTGACTTGTATCTGAAACATGTCACAATCCATGACTTATAACTATCTTAAAGAGGCTTCCTGCCCGGTTATTACCCTTTCCTGGATGATGGCTTAGTTGCAGTAATCAAAGGACAGTCACTAAAGATAAGACTATGACAATTTTATAGCATTTCATTTTCTGAATGCTATTTTGTTGGATGTGGCTTTACAGCGTAAGTACACCTTATGTGTTTTTTGTGTAGTCTGAATAGGGAACAAAAAAAGAGTGCATTTCCGAAAACTAAGGAGCACTGGACAAGGAGGCATCTTGGGAGGATTTGCAAGAGGTATGCAATTTGCTGAAAGTATTTTTTTTAATTGGTTGGACTAAGTGCATGTATGAATGCTGATGTTGACGAACTGCTCTGCATCCTTGTGCCATTCTTCAGAACTGAAAATACAAGATCAAGTTCAAACTACAATACTTCCATAAGATTTCGTTTGTCAATTGTTTCAGAGAGCAATATATATTATCACCATATATATGTATGCCTGAAACATACTTACACTCATGGACATATGTATATGGATGCAAGTGCTCGACTGACGTCGTTGTCGAGCCCGTCGGCATGCTGGAAGCAGAAAGGAAGAGCATGAGTGATGGAGGCATGAAGATAACTCGAAATGTCCTTTGCATTGTCATTATGTTAAGCCCGAAGAGCTTTCAGTCTCAAGGAAAATGTTTGGTTTGATCTGGATACTTATAACAATAAGATGTCCTCACTATCATGAACGTAATGTTTTCATATGAAATATATGTGTTAATTTGTGCATTGGTGAAAGTTAAATATTCTTCGAGAAAAACATGGTGTACAAGCCAAATTTTTGTCTGCAGATAAAATATTCACCTAAATTTGAAATACTTGGTTTAGTGTCAACGAGATCCAGTTTAGCGTAATAATAGTTTCATTGATATTATCAAGGTTTGTCTATCTTGTTGGCTGACCAATTATTCGGGAGTTGCATGTCATGTATTTCTATGAGAATTTGTCGGTGAAGCCTTCAGCGTCGCCGGAGTTGGAGCGGACGATCAGACCGGTGTTGGAGAAGATGATCAAATGGGTTCCTCACATCAACATGCATCCAAACTCCTCCCAGAACGATTTGTTTGTCTTCCTCTGTTTTCTCTACTCCTCGACCCCGGGGGAGGTGAATGCTTTCGTGAAATAGGGGCGAGATGGCGAGGAAAACACATGTCTTTGTTGGTGCACCCCACAGTTTATCATGAACACGCTGCAACAGGCCGATTTTTGTGACATGTTATGGTGGTACCAACAAGAGCTTACTCTATATGGCTCCAAAAACATATATTTTTTTCACACCCGTTGCAACGCACGGGCATATTGCTAGTCTCCCTTATAAAAGAGCAAACTTGGCAGGAAAATTCGATCTCCACGGTCCATCCAAATAGATCACACGGCCTATAATTCTCTGTTCTCCCCACCACCAGATATGGTTATCCTCTTCCACAAATCGCAATTAAATCGCTTAATTATAGGTGCATGTATTTAATGTAGACAATGTGAAACTAGCCCCGACATGCATGCGCCGTACGAAAACAGAGGGGCGGCTGCATGCGTGAGTGATGGATTCATACTTGCCTAGCCGGTCCTAAAATTTTGAATTTTGGACATCAGAAATAGGATTCCTGGAAATAGAGAGTAACAAACAGAGAGCAGCCGTATGGAGCTCGAGCTCCACACAGCTCAGTTTTGAAATATTCGAAAACAACATTTTTATCTTACAAAATATTACAGAAAAAAATCTTGCTTTATATAATGTGCAGATCTACAACTGCAAAAAAAGTACATATAAAAATACGTTGTATTTTGTTCTTGGCAGAAATGACAAAATCACACATTATATAGATGAGCATTGCACAAGTTAAAAACTTGAAAATGTGTAGATTTGCCTCTTTTTTTTTTTGTCTAGCTTAAGATCCTACAAAATTTTCATTGAAAATTTACACACTGGTGAACTAGACATTGTCTACACCAAGAATTTTTTTCAGAATTTTTTGAGACAAAAAATTTGCGACTGTGATTTTCTTTTGGAATACTAAGCTCCATGGAACTCGGACTCCATATTCACTTTCCGTTAAAAAACAGAGTTGTGTAGTAATGCATGCAGCCGGGCCTAGACTACAAAAATGGCGCGTCTTAATTAGCTCTCGAAATATCGGGCGACATGAACATAAAAGGCTTGCACGACCTTGGTGACAACAACCATATTCGCCGTGACAGCGACAACCATGACACAACGACTGTTTCCGGGAAGATACCCTACGTGGCATGCACAATACCTATGGCTTCTAGGGCAAAGCCGTCCGTGCTGACCACGATGGCTTCCTAGATGTTGTGCGCTTCAGTGTTCTCGACGCAACCAGGAATTCTAGGATGCATGCCACCTTTACGAGAGTGCAGGACGATTCCCTTGACGGTGCTTCAACGACCTCGAGGACATGGGTGTCTACGTCATCTCTGGAATTGTCCAATGCATGCATTTGACATATTTGTGAAAAAGTGCTTATATGTACAGTGGTGGTGGGAATCGAAAGATGTAAACCAATGCTTCATCTAAGGCAATTCCGTTGCACCCTCGATTTAACAATTCTTAGAACTGTAGGTGGCGCTTGCACGGGAGATAGGACATATGAAACAACAAATACCTCAAAAAAGATTTGTGACATGATTATCAAGAAAAAATAGATAGTGAAAACGTGTTTCACACATACACGCTCCCCATCCTCATAAGGGGTGGAGAATATTTATTCTGATGGATCAAGTAACAGAATTATCTTTATGAGGTATTTTAGAAAACTCAAATATATGACAATGATAACTGATTATAATAGAATAATGCTACTTTACAATGATTTATGATTACGACAATACAATGCTACTTTATGGACCACTCTAACCAACACTTTGGTGACATTGAGTGTGTAAATTCGAGGACAATTCAACATACTTCAGAATATAGAATGAATGATATGTTTAAAATTTGAGTTAAGACGTGCGTGCACGTACACGGCTACTTACTAGTAAACAGCCCCGTGCGTTGCTACAGGTTACCCCAATGCGCAGAGACATGAGTCTGACCAAGAGCAAGCCCCCATTGATGTTGGGTCGTTAGATTTGTGCTATCACCATTCTCCTTCCCCTACTCCGGTGTTGTCCTCCTGTCCTACTCTGACGTCGTAAAGTTGGGATCAACTTAGGAACCCCCCCCCCTTGAGGTCCTTGCCCCTTCCCATGTTGCCCTTGTTCTCGCATCTTCGCATCGGGCTACTTCCTTGCTCCTTCATCGTCTATCATTGTGCATGAGACATACCGGTACAAATTCTCTAGGACTAAGAATCTCCCTTATAAAAGAGCAAACTTGGCAGGAAAATTCGATATCCACCGTCCATCCAAATAGATCACACGACCTATAATTCTTTGTTCTCCCCACCACCAGATACGATTATCCTCTTCCACAAATCGCAATTAAATCGCTTAATTACAGGTGCATGTATTTAACGTAGACAGTGCATGCACGTGAAACTAGCTCCAACATGCATGCGTCGTACGAAAACAGAGGGACGGCTGCATGCGTGAGTGATGGATTCATACTTGCCTAGCCGGTCCTAGAATTTTGAATTTTGGACATCAGAAATAGGATTCCTGAAAATAGAGAGTAACAAACAGAGAGCAGCCATATGGAGCTCGAGCTCCACACAGCTCAGTTTTGAAATATTCGAAAACAACATTTTTATCTTTCAAATTATTACAGAAAAAAATTCTTGCTTTATATAATGTGCAGATCTACAACTGCAAAAAAAGTACATATAAAAATACGTTGTATTTTGTTCTTGGCGGAAATGACAAAATCACAGATTATATAGATGAGCATTGCACAAGTTAAAAACTTTAAAAATGTGTAGATTTGCCTTTTTTTTTTGTCTAGCTTAAGATACTACAAAATTTTCATTGAAAATTTACACACTTGTGAACTATACATTGTCTACACCAAGATTTTTTTTTCAGAATTTTTTGAGACAAAAAAATTGCGACTATGATTTTCTTTTGGAATACTGAGCTCCATGGAACTCGGCCTCCATATTCACTTTCCGTTAAAAAACAGAGTTGTGTAGTAATGCATGCAGCCGGGCCTAGACTACAAAAATGGCGCGTCTTAATTAGCTCTCGAAATATCGGGCGACATGAACATAAAAGGCTTGCACGACCTTGGTGACAACAACTATATTCGCCGTGACAACGACAACCACGACACGACGACTGTTTCCGGAAGATACCCTCTGTGGCATGCACAATACCTATGGCTTCTAGGGCAAAGCCGTCCATGCTGACCACGATGGCTTCCTAGATGTTGTGCGCTTCAGTGTTCTCGACGCAACCAGGAATCCTAGGATGCATGCCACCTTTACGAGAGTGCAGGACGATTCCCTTGACGGTGCTTCAACGACCTCGAGGACATGGGTGTCTACGTCATCTCTGGAATTGTCCAATGTATGCATTTGACATATTTGTGAAAAAGTGCTTATATGTACAGTGATGGTGGGAATCGAAATATGTAAACCAATGCTTCATCTAAGGCAATTCCGTTGCACCCTCGATTTAACAATTCTTAGAATTGTAGGTGGCCCTTGCATGGGAGATATGACATATGAAACAAAAAATACCTCAAAAAAGATTTTTGACATGATTATCAAGAAAAAATAGATAGTGAAAACGTTTTTCGCACATACACGCTCCCCATCCTCATAAGGGATGGAGAATATTTATTCTGGTGGATTAAGTAGCAGAATTATCTTTATGAGGTATTTTAGAAAACTCAAATATATGACAATGATAATTGATTATGATAGAATAATGCTACTTTACAATGGTTTATGATTACGACAATACAATGCTACTTTATGGACCACTTTAACCAACAATTTGGTGATATTGAGTGTGTAAATTCGAGGACAATTCAACATACTTCAGAATATAGAATAAATGATATGTTTAAAATTTGAGTTAAGACGTGTGTGCACGTACACGGCTACTTACTAGTAAATAGCCCCGTGCATTGCTACAGGTTACGCCAATGCGCAGAGACAGGAGTCTGACCAAGAGCAAGCCCCCATTGATGTCGGGTCGTTAGATTTGTGCTATCACCATTCTCCTTCCCTACTTCAGCGCTGCCTCCTGTCATACTCTGACGCCGTAAAGTTGGAATCAACTTAGGAATCCCCCCCCCTTCACCGTATATCATTGTGCATGAGACATACGGGTACAAATTCTCTAGGACTAAGAAAAGAGAAAATAGAGAGGAACAAATTAAATCTTCTTACATGAAACATGTTAATGCAAATGCTCTCTTTGCTTATACTAATGGGTTCTCTACACTTCCGAAAAAGTAACTCACAACGCTATTACCAAATTCTTATGGTGCTGACGGCAATGTACATGCGTTGCTTCTGCTTGGTCTTGGATGGTGTTGACTGGACAGGGAGGAGGAAACTGGCGAGTGACGAGCGAGAGCAAGACCGACAGGGAAGAAGAAATGCAGCAAGCTACGCACATCGAGATCAATCACCTAATCCAAGCTTTTTCCTAAAGCGAGTGCAAGCAACATTTTTTTTGAAACTTGTTGGCAGGACACCATGACTACCTTAGGATGATTTTAGTGCATTTTTGTGACTGCCATTAGCTCGTTACAACGGGAAATAAGTTTCAAGTTTTTTTTTAATAACATGTTCTCATGGGGCAGCAGCATAGTGCACGAAGAAAAAAGCTCCAGATCGGGGCTACATTGAAAGCCGCACCATCTGACGTGGACCCACGACCTCTCACTTCAGGTATTTCCATTCTTCGGTTATTATTATGCCTTATCTGCACACTTCATCTTATTTCATAGAACATGTCCTGAGCTCCTCATTCTCCCTCAAAATTTCTTCCAAAATTGGTAGGAAATCTAGCAAATCTTCAAATTTGAAGACCAAATCCACCAATCCATCTATTTCCTCAGGAATTTTTGTCTATATTTTTTGTAGTACGTGGAGTTTGAGATCCCGTGGAGGAACGGGACGACCTGTACCATGAGGTAGAAAACATTTGAGAATCCATGGAGGAGCAAGATGCCTTCTTTCGGTCCGAAGTCTGAACATCACCCGTAGCAGAGAACGTCTTCTGGTATGAACATCACTTGTCGCCGCATACCCGTGCTCACTTGAGCCAAGGCTTACAACAGGGAACGGGGCACAGCCGCCGCCCTACCTCCATCCCCTCTGCCTGCTTCCCATCCTCATCCTCTTCAATCGAGGTCGCCCCAACTCTCCCTCCCTGCAGACACTCATCAGCGAGCAGAGGCCCAGATTCAGTGGTCACCTCCTTGAGGATGAGAATGCCGAGGAGCACAAAGTAGATATGTCGGCGGAGCTTTGTGCCAGCGGAGACATTGAGGACCGAACTGGGCCGGTTCGTTTAGCAGAAGAAGCTCCATTGGTAAGTGGCCGGTGTAGTTATCGTCTCGCTTGGAGATCGGGCGGCAGAAAGTAGGCAGAGGTGTGATGGGAGGGATGGGGCGCCGATGTGCGTAATTGTATTGTGAGTGAACAGTGAGAGGTGAGGCGCGATGGGAGGCTATATGGCGCCGTTGTGCGTAATTTTACTGCGAGTAAACGGTGAGAGGTCATGGACGGTGGAGATGGCAGTCGAACTGGATGGTGTTGGCATGGCGCCGTCATTCTTGCGAATTGGGTGGCGTAAGGGAGGCTGTAGTGGCGCGGTGGGAGGCAAGTGTGAAAGGACATTTGTTCCTATTCTTGTTTTGGTGTTTGATCACAACATATGGACGATCTAATATTTTCCCTAAGTGTGTTTAGGATTTATCATGGAGAAATGCAAACACAAGCTCACTAGGACATCCGTTTGATTGACAAACCAATATTGAAGTTAGTGCAAAAGGGAGAAAAGAAAAGGGAAGAGAAGAATGGGAAAACAGGGCAGCCGGCCTGCATGGCAGGCTTGGCCGGGCTCTGAGGCCGGGAGGCTCAGGCCTGTGCCCCGGCCTGATCTTCCTCCACGTCGGCGCGAGGCCAGGCCGGGGTGGGACGATTCGGTCCCAAGTCGGGACCATCCGGCCTCGCGGCGCTCCCAGGCCGAGTGGGAAGGGGGCTGTCGGCCCCAGACAAGGTTCCAGCCGGCCCCAAGTGAGATTCAGGCCGAGGTGGGGTGGCGACGGGTTTCCCGGTCCTCTGGCCGGCCCTGGCCGGCCCCCTAGGCCGGGGAGCTCTGCAGTGAAGGGGATACCCCAACGTCCACTTTTAGACTCAGGGTATAAAAAGCACTCATACCCTACCTTTAGAAGGTGTCAATTAAGTTTTCTCTCTCCATCATTGTTGACCACATCCAAGCTCAAGCTTCTCCCCAAATACCCAACCAAAGCTCATGATTCTTTGGGATTTGGAGGAGACACACTAGATCTACAACTCCACCAAGCCGATATGAAATCACCCCACTCATCCTTTAGGGATCTTGTTGTTCTTAGTTCATCGGAGCCAAGAACCTTGTTGCTCTTAGCTCATTGGAGCTTGGAGCTTTCTTGGTATCCCCGAAGCTCTTGTGCTCGTGGATCTTGTTTCCCGGAGTCTTGGTGGCTCTCGGGATTTGGTGAGGACCCTCCAAAGTTGTGGAGTGTGCCTCATCCTTGTAAAGGTTCTAGTTTTCAACCTCAACGGCAGCATAGTGATTCGAGGCTCTCCACATCGGTGGAAGGACTCGAAGGAGATACGGTGTGCCATTTGGGGGCTACTCGTGTTCCACTTTGGTGGCACCGCACCGCTCCAACGGAGATTAGCTTCCATTGGGAAGTGAACTTCGGGATACATCTCCGCATCATTGTGTTCGGTTATCCCTCAACTTACCTTTACCTGTTGCAACTAGCTTAGTCATATATATACCTTGTGCTAGTTGTATTTGCTCAACATATAGGATTGATCACCTAGTTGCAAAATCTAGACAATCTATATTTGAGCACTATCTTGTTTAATCGAAAAAGAAGTTAAAATTTGTAGTTAACTTATTCACCCACCCTCTGGTTAACCTCTCAATCTTTCAATTGGTATCAGAGCCTCGTCTCTTTATTAAGGGCTTTACCTCCTAAAGAGGAGGATGGCTAATGATCCTGTCACCATGGACGGTATCCAAAAGCTAATTCAAGCTATGATTGATAGCTCCGAGAAGAAGATGGAGGGACTAATACAAGAATTTGCTCCCATAATTGCATCCCTTTTTGTGACAAGCGGTGTTCCTTATAATGTTTTTGTTGTTCATCTGTGAACCCACTTTGCCTATAAGATCTAGTTTCAAAGACATAAAACATTGATAGAAAGCATGATAAAGCAAAAAATAACAACTAGAATAAGAACTTCACTTGAAAATACTTGAGTTTCTTTCTATGCTATAAAGTAAACTAATTTTTTTGTGTTTTTGATATAGAAAAAAAAACAAGACAAACATAAAAACAAGAAAATAAAAAAATAAAGAGGTTGAGAGTGAGAGACTCCCCTTGCCAGAAGACTTCTTCCTCCCCGGCAACGGCGCCAGAAATTCTTTTGCTACGCCTCGATGATGCCAGGTATTCTTGCGGCTTGTGATGGCGTGTTGGGAACCCAAAGAGGAGGGTTTGATGAGTGTAGCGGTAAGAATTTCTCTCAGTTAAGAACCAAGGTTATCAATACAGTAGGAGGAAGAGGATCTCGGGAAGGTTGATGCCATTGATGATGGTGATGGCGCCTCACCGGTGTCAGTAACAACGTGGAACCTGCACACAACACAACCAAAATACTTTGTCCTAACTGTACAGTGAGGTTGTCAATCTCACCGGTCTTGCTGAAAACAAAGATTAGACGTATAGTGTGGAAAATGATGTATGCTTACAGTAAGTAAAGAAAGCAGGAAATTGTTGTGGTTTGTTTAACAGTGTGAAAAATGGACCGGGGTTCATAGGATCACTAGTGGTGCCTCTCCATAAAGATAACATGCCGGGTGAACAAATTACAGCTGGGAAATTGACAAATAGAGGTTGCACCGTAGTGCACAATATAACATGATGACTACTATGATATTTAGTGCGGGCATTACAAAAAAAATACATAGATCGAAATCCATCTGCATCTTTGACTAATAATCCACCCTCAGATTATCATCCGACCCCCTTAGGTATTAAGTTGCAAGCAACAAATAACTGCATTAAACAATGTGTTTAATGTAAGCAATGCTTGTGCACGTGGGCACTCACACCGTTGTTTTCTCCCTAGTGGCAACAACACATCCTCCCCCATCACGTTTCTGTCACTCGAGCACAGGCGAAAAGGAGGCATGAATCCACTATCTAGCATAAATACTCCCTCTTGGAGTCACTAGCAACTACTTGGCCAGAGCAACCACTAGCAACAGAAAGCATGCAAGATCACAAATAACATATGCAATAAAGACTATAATCAACTTGGAGTAAGTTCAATATTCATCGTATCCCAGCAAACACAGCATATAGAATTACATAAGATCAATCTCGATCATGATAGGCAACTTAGGGTTTTCCATCGGGGGAGGGGGGAATAAATGGGCGAAAGGGCAAAGGCGGTGGAGGCCAGGGGCCCCACACCACCAGCTGGCGCGACCAGGGGGAGTCCGCGCCACCGTATGGCGTGGCCCTTCGATGCCCGTCTTTGACTCCTCTTCGGTGTTCTAGATGCTTCCGGGGAAAATAGGCACTTCGGGCTTTGTGGGGTCCAATTCCGAGAATGTTTCGAGAACAACTTTTCTGAAACCAAAAACAGCAGAAAACAGGGAACTAGCTCTTGGCATCTTGTTAATAGGTTAGTCCTGGAAAACTTATAATAATGCTATAAATAAGGGAGAAAACAAGTAGCAATTGGCATAATATCATCATGGAGCATCAAAAATTATAGATACGTTGGAGACGTATCAAGCATCCCCAAGCTTAGTTCCTACCCGTCCTCAAGTAGGTAAACGATTAAACAATAATTTCTGAGGTGACACGCTACTATCATAAACTTGATCAATCTAATGTAAAAGCATATGCACGCTGAGATCATAGAACTTCTAACACAAACATGATAAATAGAACTTTAATAATAAAGCATAGTAATTACTTTGCATCACGAAGATTATCTTAAGTAAAGGATCATGAATAATTATGCAAAGAAAGATAAACGTTTGTTTTAGGTATAGAGAAAGCATGGCATGGGACAAAACATAAATGCCAGGACACTTTCAAAGTTCAAGAGGAAGACTAGAACAAATAAATTAAGAACAGATAATATCACATCATGAAGTAATTATTGATGTTTATGGGACAAATGCACATAGAACTCAGAATGGCAAAAATGCTCCGTCAACTCTGCATAAAGTTAGAAGATGGAGACTCAACATAAAAGTAAAAGAAAGGCCCTTCGCAGAGGGAAGCAGGGATAGACTCATGTGCTAGAGATTTTTATTTTATAAATCAGAGGTATTAAAAGTTTGACACTCCTCCCATCCATGTTTCACAAACAATGGCTAACCGAATCCTCGGGTGCCTGCCAACAATCACATACCCTAGGAGGAGTGTCTATATTTTAGGAGAGGTGTGTGTTAAGGTCAACGAATGGTAAACAGACAATACAATACGTCACAAGCCAACTGGATTCACAAGAGCGGCTCCCATAGTGAAGGACGCAACTGGTATAGAAGGACATCCCTCTTTCTCTTTTGTTTACACAATTATGCTTTGACTCATAAATCAGGGGCAAAAAAGAGAATTTGTTTGTATTAATTTGGGGCTGGGCACCCCGTTGCCAGCTCTTCTATCATTTGGATAAGCGGATGAAGCCACTAGTCCAGGGTGTGAAATCCAATTAACAAGTGAGATAAAGATTCTCTATTGACGTCCTCATGAGCAAAAACAAGAACACAAAACAAGAGTAATTTTGAAGGTTTTAAAGGTAACACATGAGAATTTACTTCGAGTGGCAGTTAAATACCACATGTAGGTAGGTATGGTGTACACAATGGGAAAAACTTTGGTTTAAGGGAGTTTGGATGCACGAGTAGAGCTCATACTCAGTACAGGTAGAGGCTAGCAAAAGACTGGGAGCGACAAATCAAGAGAGCATAAGAGACATAATCATGCATAGCGACATAAGCATCATTAATTAAAACATAAGCATTATCACAAGTTCAAAAACTAAGTGGTCATGGAGGCTATTCGTGACTGGTTTGTAGTCATAAACATGGTATGAGCATGCGCCAAGTCAACCAAATAAAACATTCGAAAGAGAGTACCATATATTAATGCTTTACTATGACAAGAACAACTCATGAATCTTTCAAGACATATTAAACACTCTCCGCTATTTAAGGCTATTCTTGCTACTCAATAACCACAAGGCTTTATGTAACATCCCTGTGTTTGCGAGGTTATAAGGATCTAAATATAATATGTGCATTTGTAAAGCATGCATCTAAAAATACGGGAAGTTTTGGCGCGAAAGTTTAAACAAAGCAAAGTGACCAATGTTTCACTTGACATGATGAAATGGGTCTAGTTCATCTAGTCAAGTGTACATTTGGAGTGATCTTTATAACAGGTATCTTAAGAAACCAAATCACCTGATAACACAAACCATAATTTGTTTTGACCAACACAAACTCTCAACAACCTTAACCACAAGTCTATAAGTGACTTGGGATAATTCACTAGGTATCTAGAACTCAAAGAGAGGTGAGTGTCCAAATCTCATAACTGACAATCATATTTCCAAAATAAGAAATACACAATCGAACCATCTCATCAACAGAGATGTTATGTCCTATCAAACAATAACTTTTTAAGTTATAAATCAATTCACACTACACCTTTATAAATCATCTCATAACTACTAAGTGAACCTTCACAAGTAAATAACAAAGGTTTAATAGAACACAAATGATACACACAAGTGTTAACTCAAAACCCACAAGTGGGAAATGACTTAATAATTGTATTAACATATTTATCGAATATGTACATATCTCCTCAACCATAAAATAAGTACCTAAAAGAAGAAATAAAACTTCTTAACCTACTGTTAAACCTTGATCATTACTTATGATATTCCCAAACTTCGATATCTGCATTATGAATGACAAAGTTAATAAATAGAAGAATATAAAGTAAAATCATGACACCTGAGAAAATAACTAACAACTATGACATCATTCATTAAACCTCAATAATATTCTCATGCTCATTGTCTCATTTATCTTATACAAGTGAGCATATGGAACCTCAACATATTAATGGAACATATGATCAACTTACCATCTTAAGTCCCCATTTCACAAACACTCCACATTTTTATTCAAAACAACATTCAACAACTAAAGTACCTATGGATACAACTAATGAATAACAACAAGTCATAACCTCTATTAGAGGAATTGAATTGATAGCTAAGTAAAACAAATCATAATGAAACAAATATCTATTTGATGGGAAACAAAATAAGAAGTATGTGAAAGCAGAATAAAAGCATGAACTAACTCTTAATCTAGATCTTGTTATGTTGTCTAGACCATTCTATCTTGTTTCTATCCTCTCAAAGTCATTCTGCAAGAGAAGCAACCCACCAGAAATGAGGAACTACAACAGGAAGATCTTCAAGGATATTATTTAGAGTGTTCTAGAAGTGATACTCCAATCTACTATAAGATTATTTGGAAACTCTTATATCTTGATTCGATCTTATTAACTCCTCCTGAAATAGTGTGATATTCCAATGTTAGTGTTATAGAGAAGTAGTTTGGTAACAAGTTGTATACCTTGTTAACAAAACACTTCTGTATACTCAAACAATTGAGTGTCATACATAAAGAAACAAAAGATTGAATTAAACGGTACATCTCTACCTATTGTATATGAGTAGTAATTTGGAGGCAAGACTAGCCACCTTGTTAACAAATTATTCTTATATGCATAGGGAAAATTGATGTTATAAACTACATCTACATTCCTTTTGCAATCAATCAAGAGAAAGAATAACACTAAGGAAACAAGAAACCACATTATAATCATCTAAGACAAATATTTGCTTGGAGAAAATGGTTGTCTTCACCACAAGGGTGAGACAACTGAAGTTGGAATCCAAGAT
Organism: Alopecurus myosuroides; assembly: GCA_028641055.1. Lineage (NCBI taxonomy): Eukaryota > Viridiplantae > Streptophyta > Magnoliopsida > Poales > Poaceae > Alopecurus > Alopecurus myosuroides. Next base: position 521,180,588 of record CM054057.1, on the reverse strand, counting down.
ATGATATTATTTGCAAGGAACAGAAGGAGTATTTGAAGACTAGTGGCAACTAGAGAGAAGACCATCAAGCAAACAAAAGTTAACAAGGAGCAACACTGCCTCAGTAAGGAAGCATAACACATTCTCAAGTGAAACATTAGGTGATATTAGAGAAACTATAACCCTATTCCTTGTAAAGACTCATCAGAGATGAGGAACACACAATAATTTCTTAAATGAAACAAATATATAATCAGGAATAATAACAAACCATTGCATCTAAATGGCTTGTGTTATGTGGGGTAAATGGAAACAAGCAAACTACCTTGTTTTCCAAATCCTTTTCATACACAAGACTAACAGATAACAACAAAGATTCATCTGCACATAACCATGTAAATGATTACATTTTCTTAAACAAACATGGGATAATATCCATATTGGAAACTATGTGGAAAACAAGCAAATAAGATTCCAAAGCCAATCTTGTTTTCCACATGATTAAGTGCTGAAAATAACAAACATGGTTTACATACACCCAAGTAAAATGTCAACCAAAATTATTAAGAGTTTCATTTGTGACAATAACAAAGTTACATTAAAGAAAAACAAGTTTCTTCACCCATTAAAACCATTTGGTTTGAAATGGAATAAAATTCCATACTGGGTGATTTTCATGATAGTGCATAGAGATATTACTAACTAGTTTTACCAAATGATTTTCTGAAAGATGAATATCTAAAATTGTTCACCATTATTTCAATAACATGATGGTTGTGCCATATTCATATGTTAGGATGTATGAAAGAAATTTAAAACTCATTTGAAGTTGAAATGCAGTTGAAAATAACAAAAAACCTCAATGGAGCTCCCTAAGTATAAAAATTAAATCTTGCTCAAAGTTGGAAAAGAAAAACATGGTGAGATTGGAAATTTGATAAAGTTTCCAAATATAATTTTTAATAATTTTTCTATTCACAAAAGGCCCTGAAAACATTAATTTACTCTCAGTTTCTTAACCAGAAGGACCTAATGGTAAATACCTAGAACTTCTAGGGGGTTTTCAAGAAATGTTATTTCCTTTTCTTCTACCTCGAGCCAGAAGGTAGAGAAGAAGATAGGGATGGCCACGCCATCGTTGCCACCTCCTCCTCTCCGTCGTTCCGCGAGTATAAAGACTAGGGAGACGTATGCATCTAGCTATATCTCCCACTCCTCGCATCTCTTCCTCTCTCTGTATCACTGAACCCGAACCAAACCCTAACCCTAAACGTACGGCTGTCGCTCGTCATCGTTGTATCCGACCACAGGAAGGCAGGCTGAGACCACCACTGGGTTCGCCGTCGCCCGCTCCCTCGACTCGAGCAAACACAGGGGTTGGGATGGCCTGAAGCCCCGGAATAGCACCGTCTTCCACAAGTTTGGCTGCCGGCCAATCTTGGACCTCGCCGGCGATTTTGACCGCGCCTGGACTCCCCGACATCTCCATCGAGCTCGTGGTGAGCTACTGGTGCTCGGGCACCCTCTCTATTTTTCCCTTGCTTCCTATTCCGACATAGCACCCACAACCGCCGCCGCTCGCCGCCGTTCGTGCTTGCCGGCAACGCTCCGGTAACCATTTGGAAGCGGCGCTGCCACCCCTAGAGCCCCCACTCGCTTCTCGTTCGGATGGTGCAAACCAAATTCGCCAATTCTTGGCGAATCGGCCGATTGCGATCAACCGAAGGAATCCTCTCCTCCGATGACGCGTTCATGACGTCATCGTGACGTCATGAGTAAATTTTTTATTGAAAATCAAATATGACAGGTGGGACCCACTTGTCAATTTAAAATAAAACAGAAAATCAATAAAAGCTATTAATTCAATAACTTTTAAACTAATAATCACAAAAATACAAATAAGATATGAAAATGATTAGAAAAATAAAATCTAAATATTCATCAACTTTAAAAAATATTTGATAAAGTTTAAAATTAGATATTTCTTTAATATTTTCCTTAATTAAATTAAATCATTAAAAAACAGAGAAAACTAATAAATAATTCATAAAATCAGAAAAATACAAGTTATATACCAAAATGCTCAAAATGAGAAATTCAACTCATCTATGATGTTTTCAAGGTCATTTAAACAAGTTTTCATGTGTGCAATATTTTGTCCATTCATTTAATACATTTAAAACTAATAAATTATTAACTTATTCAAATATTTTCAGAATACTTCAAATGATATACCAAATTAAAGAGAAAAAAAATTTCAACTCAAATATGTCAAACAAAAAAAAAATTAACTTATGAATTTGTTTATAAAGGTATAATGGAATTCTATAATATTCCATTATAACCAGAAATAACTACCTTAATATCATTTTTCTTATTAGTAAAACCCTCATGTTTTCACACCTACTAAACCTATCATCACAAATAATTAGCATGTATTGTGATGATAGAGTGAGTTGTATTAGTTACTTGTTTTCAATTAAACTTTATGTCATTAGCTCTGCACTTTTGAACATAAAACAAAATGTGTGTGTGTTATCTTTTCATTAGTTGATTTCCATGTGTTATTGTCTTACTACCTCCGTTCCAAAATATAAGGCGTATATTGTTTCCTTTGACCGAGACTTTGACCAAGATTTACTCATTTAATATGAAACTTTTGTGATAGAACTCATAATCATAAGAAAGTACTTTTGAGTAGGAATACAATGATATCACTTATATGTCACATAAATTCCATATTGATAGATTAATTGTTGGTCAAAGGGTCGGTCAAAGCAAATGAAATACGCCTTATATTATGGAACGGAGGGAGTATTGTCTAACCATGTGATAACACTTCTACCTAAACATGATAACAATTGTTTGTTAAGTAAAAGTGAAACACATGTAAGTCTAAAAAAGTAATAACCACATCACCACAAGTAATGAAACATTTCACCTAAAACTTGTGTGATTAAGTTATCGTATCAAACATAGCTTACACTTGTAAGCTGGGGTATTTTCAGGGTATTTTGCGATGCATCTCATTACTATGCATGTATCATCCTTGTCAGTGTTTTATGTAGTCCTTATCAGGGACTGCTTCGCTATCTTTCAGATGTCGGGATTTCTCAACGCGACCCTCGAACCCCGAAGACCTGGATTAATATTATTATTTCAATCTCAGTCAAGTTCATCACTTGCTCATATCCTTTGCAATATTTCATAACGAACTATTTGCAAAAACCCTATCGTATTACCACTTATTCTAAAAAATAATGCATGATCCTATTTTTATAATAATATGACTAATTGAGTGACTACCCGAGTGGTTGTGTTCTGTTTGGTGGGCGGATGGGACCATGGTAAGATGAATAGGTCAAAGGAAGATTCCATTTGCATGGGAAAGTATTACCTATGAATTAACAACAACTGCCGTTAGGATTCATGCGCCGTAAATACCGCATTAACCATGGGTCTTCTATGGGGGGAGTAAGTCAGCTGTGATCTTCTCTTGTTCACATCTCAACGGGCTGCCGGAGACGTACGTTGTAGGTCTTGCGGGACTACATGCACATGGGGGATCCCTTAATTCCCGCGGACTCTAGGGGTTATGATGGTCTGCCAGGGACGCCTAGATATCCATCGTGAGGGGTGGAATCAGGGGTTCAACCTGCTGGCAGAAATGGGTGGGCATGCGTTGTGCGAAGAAGCACGGTTTGGCTTGGACCAATAATCGGGCCCCACACCTGAGTGGGAGTGGACATGAATGTACACCTGGTTGTGCAACATGGTCTTGGTCTTCCATGGGTAAACTAACGCACCTCTGCAGAGTGTAAAAGGATGTGGCATGTTACCCCTTGTTCTAGGAAGGAGCTGCGAACGCTGCAGGAAAGGCAACTTCATGAAGTTCTAGTCCTGTGAAGATCTGGCGGGCATAGTTTTCAGAATTATAAGCAACATCTTGAAGAAAGATTTACAAAAACCTTGCATTAGCTTATGACTCTTTTGAGTCTAAAGCTGTAGTTAGTGCATCAAACTACCCACTATATATCATGAACTTGCTGAGTAACGCTCGTTACTCATTCGTTCCCTGTTTGACCCCCTGCTTAGAGTTGAAGCCTGATGAAGTCGTCACTATGAAGCCATCTCTATCTCCTGAAGTTAGGTGGGGTGATATATTACTTAGCCAGTAAAGCATCGTCATCAACAACGCTGTTGGAGGAGAATCTATCAAGTTGCTGGTGGATTCCATTCTTGGATTTAGCTATTACAAGCCATAGATTAGGGCTGACATCAGCCGTAGTGGATTAGTTCTGAGCTAGAGTTCTTCTCCGGCTTGGAGCTTCGAATTGGTTCTTCTGATGATTCATTTGCAGGAGATCTTCTTGATTCATCAAAGAGATTCTCAAGATTTTGTAATGAAGTTTTTATCCTATAGCTTTGCTTGGACCCGCTGTGTTTCTGTTGTACCACTCCGAGAGATGTAATATTCACGGATAAGTCCTTCTGTGAGTATTATGTCACCGACTTGCGCACTACACATGCAGTGGTGTGTTGGGTCATCACACTTTAAGACTAAAATAACATTTAGCATGGCATTAAAAAGTTCTAGCCACAGTCTATACAAGCTTCTACTAGCATTGTTATAAATTCTACATCAAGCAGCAGTTTTCTTTTCCCAACAAGCACCATACAAGATATGCTTTAACAAAAATTACTCTTTATGATACAGCAAGCAAACATCAGAGCACTCACATAATACTACTAAAACTAACAGCTCTGATAAGAGATGCATGCAAAACAGGAGCTAAATAAATGCAGCAGCCAAACAGAGATTAAGAATACAATGTATTCTCATGAAAAAGCGGAGCGTGTCACTCTCCAATAAAAGAATGCTGGCGTCCAACCAAGATTATTATCAAAATAAAAAAACTAAAACAAAAATAAAATACGCTCCAAGTAAAGCACATAAGGTGTGACTGAATAAAAATAAAGTTTCACTACAAGTGACATGATAATTTGTTGATGTAGAAGGGGATGCCTTGGGCATCCCCAAGCTTAGACGCTTGAGTATTCTTGGAATTTTCTGGGATGTACCACCGGGGCATCCCAAGATTAGGCTTTTCACTATTCTTCATCACATCGTAGCATCCTCTTCTCTTCACCCTTGAAAACTTCCTTCACACCAAAATTCTCACAATCTTCATTTGCAACGTTAGTGTAATCGAAATAATAAATTCACATGGTTCAGTTTCAACACAAGCCTAGCACTCAAAAAAACATTAGCTAATGTCACAACTTATTTTAAAACTCTTTTTATCAAAAGAACACCGAAATAAAGAGATTAAGATGCAAATGCAATTATTGGCAGAAATCTGCCAAAACAGAACAGCAGGCAGAGATCGATTTTTTCTAAAAATATTCTGTTGATAAAATAAAAAAGTGGTCAACTAAGAAAAGTTTCTTATATAGCTCAGGAGTAAACAAAAAAAGCTCACGTCATTTTGATCTTTCTGTGATTTAATACGTAATTAACAGTGGACAGCAGAAATCTGTTTCCTGTGCAGAAATCCGAAATGTAGTCTCAACTTTCCACTAGAGGCTTTACTTGGATCAACAAAAACACAAAAGAAAAGATATGGCGGGGTTGCTAAGGAAATAGACAACACCAAAGTGCAAAGCACACAAAAGAAAATAAAGGAAAACTGAATGAAAACAGAGAAATAAAACGGGTTGTATCCCGATAGCGCTTTTCTTTAACGCCTTTCAGCTAGGCATAAAAAGCAAGAAAATGCTCACATAAGAAATATGAGTTAAGCAAAAGAGATCATCAAAAGGAAAGTATAAAACAAATTTAAGTCTAACCCACTTCCTATGCATAGGAATCTTGTAAAGAAATAAATTAAAGAAGCTCAAAATAGAAATCATGGGAAGGTAGAACAAGAGCAACTTCAAAACTTTCAACAAAAAGAGAGGTGTTTTAGTAACATAAAAATTCCTACAACCATATTTTCCTCTCTCATAATAATTTCCAGTAGGATCATGATCAAACTCAAAAAAATAATTATCACATAAATCATGCTTGTCATGGTATGAAATCACACAGTTCATATCCAGCTCAAAACTAGTGGGATCAAAATTTAAAATCAGCTCCTCTTTTTCCCCACTTTTAGCAATAGAAAAACAAGATGATTGATCACTCATAAAAGTTATAGGACACATTATAGCAATCCTATTTTCAGTAGCATTATGATTTATAACATCAAGTAACATAGGACCATCATCAAGAGCATTATCATATAAATTTTCTAAACAAACTTCCTCATTATCATGCATATCAATAGTTGGAATAAATAGAGGATTCTCATAGGATTTATCAAAGTAGCATGGATTATCATAAATAACCGTAGAAATATTATTCTCACAAGTTTCATTCATAGTAGTATCAAGGTCACAAGTATAGGAAGTATCAACCTAATCAAAAAAGAGATATTTCAAAAGAATCAATAGGGAGGTAGACATGGGTTCCATTCTTCCTCCTCTTGATCATCACTCCCCTCCGCTTTTTCATCCAAAGAGCTTCCAGTTTCAGCAATTTCTTCTTCCATAGTTTCCTGCAAGGCATTAGTCTCTCCCTTTGGGGGAGAGAATCTATTAAGATAACCCATTATGTAGTCATTACAATCCTTGTAATTATCAAAGCAATATTCAAGTATAGCATAAATCTCATATTTATAAGTTGCATCATCAATACTTTCAAGCAAATAGGAAATTTCGAATGCACCCTTCCAAGCAATAAATTCTTCAATTTGTTCCACATCATATAATTCATAATTTCCCTTAACATAAGAAGATATGGAAACATCATCATTACACTCACATTGAAAGGCAGGTGTTTATACCTCCAAAGCAGCAAGATTTATCAAAGCAATAAGTAACATTATAAGTAGAGCACAAGTTTTTAGCATAGTCATGCAATTTATAAATTTGCTCCCATAAGTGTATCCCTTTTTGTGATAAGCGGTGTTCCTTATAATGTTTTTGTTGTTCATCTGTGGACACACTTTGCCTGTAAGATCTAGTTTCAAAGACATCAAACATTGATAGCAAGCATGATAGAGCAAAAAATAACAATTAGAATAAGAACTTCGCTTGAAAATACTTGAGTTGCTTTCTATGCTATAAAGTAAACTAATTTTTTGTGTTTTTGATATAGAAAAAAAAACAAGACAAAAAAAAAACAAGACAATAAACAAAATAAAGAGGTTGAGAGTGCTGGCAACGGCGCTAGAAATTCTTTTGCTACGCCTCGATGATGCCAGGTATTCCTGCGGCTTGTGATGGCGTGTTGGGAACCCAAAGAGGAGGGTGTGATGAGTGTAGCTGTAAGAATTTCCCTCGCTTAAGAACCAAGGTTATCAATCCAGTAGGAGGAAGAGGATCTCGGGAAGGTTGATGCCATTGACGGTGGTGATGGCGCCTCACCGGTGTCAGCAACAATGTGGAACCTGCACACAACACAACCAAAATACTTTGTCCCAACGGTACAATGAGGTTGTCAATCTCACCGGTCTTTCTGAAAACAAAGATTAGACGTATAGTGTGGAAAATGATGTATGCTTACAGTAAGTAAAGAAAGCAGGAAATTGTTTTGGTTTGTTTAACAACGTGGAAAATGAACCAGGGTTCATAGGTTCACTAGTGGTGTCTCTCCATAAAGATAACATGCTGGGTGAACAAATTACAGCTGGGCAATTGACAAATAGAGGTTGCACCGTGGTGCACAATATAACATGATGAATACTATGATATTTAGTGCGGGCATTACAACAAAATACATAGACCGAAATCCATCTACATCTATGACTAATAATCCACCCCCAGGTTATCATCCGAGCCCCCTTAGGTATTAAGTTGCAAGCAACTGATAACTGCATAAAACAATGTGTGTAATGTAAGAAATGCTTGTGCATGCGGGCACTCACACCACTGTTTTCTCCCTAGTGGCAACAACACATCCTCCCCCGTCACGTTTCTGTCACTCGAGCACAGGCGAAAAGGAGGCATGAACCCACTATCTAGCATAAATACTCCCTCTTGGAGTCACTAGCAACTACTTGGCCAGAGCAACCACTAGCAACGGAAAGCATGCAAGATCACAAATAACATATGCAATAAAGATTATAATCAACTTGGCATAAGTTCAATATTCATTGGATCCCGGCAAACACAGCATATAGAATTACATAGGATCAATCTCGATCATGATAGGCAGCTCACGAGATCTAAACATGGAGGCATATGAGGAGGAGACAACCATCTAGCTACTACTACAAACCCGTAGTCCAGGGATGAACTACTCACGCATCACTCCAGAGGCAGGCATGGTGATGTAGAAGCCTCCGGTGATGATTTCCTCTCCGGCAGGGTGCCGGAAACAGCTTCAGAGCCCCCCTGGTCTAGGGTTGACGGTGACGGTAGCTGCGGAACTTTTTCGCGGATTTTGATCAGGTTCTTAGGGTTTTCCATCCGGGGGGAATAAATAGGCGAAAGGGCAAAGGCGGTGGAGGCCAGGGGTCCCCACTCCACCAGCTGGCGCGGCCAGGGGGGAGATCGCGCCACCCTCTGGTGTGGCCCCCCTTATGCTCGTCTTCGACTCCTCTACAGTGTTCTGGATGCTTCCGGGGAACATAGGCACTTCGGGCTTTGTGGGATCCAATTCCGAGAATGTTTACAGAACAACTTTTCTGAAACCAAAAACAGCAGAAAACAGGGAACTGGCTCTTGGCATCTTGTTAATTGTTTAGTCCCGGAAAACGTATAAAAATGCTATAAATAAGGGAGAAAACAAGTACCAATTAGCATAATATCATCATGGAGCATCAAAAATTATAGATACGTTGGAGACGTATGAAGACATCACATGAAGAATGCTTGGCCCTTGCTCAACACAAGTGGTCGAAGAAGGGAGATGATACGTCATAAACGTATCTCTAATTTCTGATGTTCCATGTTGTTTCCCACATGTTTTCCTTACACTTTATGTCATTTTTATCGATTTTCCGGGACTAACCTATTAACAAGATGCCACAGAGCCAGTTTCCTGTTTTTAGTTTCAGAAAAGTTGTTCTGGAAATATTCTCGGAATTGGAAGATTCGAAAGCCAGAAGTCTTAGAAGTCCCGGAAGCATCCTAAAACCGGAGGGGGCCATAGGGTGGCCACACCATGGGGTTGCGCGGGTCCCCCTGGCCGCGCCACCTAGGGGTGTGGGCCCCCCTGGCCACACCCCGGCATCGCCCTTTCTCCTATTTATACTCCCCAAGTGATAGCCCTAAAAAGATCGACCTTTTCCACAAAATACATCCGTAGCTCCGCCGCCACCACCGACAAGTTTCGGGGGACAAATCTCTGTTCTGGCACCCTTCTGGGACGGGGAGGTGCCCCCCGAAACCCATCTCCATCGATTCCACCACCATCTCCATCGATGTTGATGTTTCCTATGATGAGCAGGGAGTAGTTCTCCCCTGGAGCCGAGGGCTCTACCGGTAGCTATGTGGTTCATCTCTCTCTCCCATGGTGTGATCATGAGCTTTGTAATCTAGTTGAATATGTAGATGTGGTCTTCATCTGTTATGCTACTCAAATGGTTTTGTTATCTCCATAAACACTTTGATCGCGGTGTAAAGGTCATAGTGTGTGCACCGTGTGGTTTGGAATGATATTTATATCTTGTGTTGGAAGATGAACCTATGAAATTGTGGCATTTGTTTAGTACTAATTTAGGGCGCTCATAGTGATAGCGTGGGGTGCCCAAGAGAGGGAATATAGACTTGAGGAGTGTTGTTACAGCCCTACGCAATGATTGGTGTTTGTTATTCGACGGAGAGTGGTTCAGAGTAGCATAGTGAAGAAATGATATTTATGCATTCAATTATGTGATCATTGTTGAGAGTGTCCTCTAGTGAAAGTAGGATCCCTATGCCTTATTTCCAGGCATTGAAACACCGTTTTCCGCCTGTTCTGCTACATGTTTGCTTGCTGCCATATTTATTTCAGATTGCTATTATGACTTATTATCATCCATATTACTTGCATTTTACTCTCTATTCGCCAAACTAGTGCACCTATACAACTGACAATTGTATTAGGTGTGTTAGGGACACATGAGACTTCTTGTATCTTGATTGCGGGGTTTCTTGAGAGGAATATCTTTGACCTCTACCTCCCTGATTTCGATAAACCTTGGGTGATCCACTTAAGGGAAACTTGCTGCTGTTCTACAAACCTCTGCACTTGGAGGCCCAACACTGTCTACAAGAAATGAAGCGTGCGTAGACATCAAGCTCTTTTCTGGCGCTGTTGCCGGGGAGGTAAGGTACAAGGTACTCACATCCTCGGGTGTGAGTGCTCGAAGTTATTTCCTTTAGATCCTGCAATTATATCTTTTTGTTTCTTGTTTTTATTTTCACTAGTTAGGCTTAATGGAAAACAACAAAAATATGAGAGAGCTTTATAATCTTTATCTTGAGTTAGGACATGAAGTGTTTGAAGAGAAACTAAAAAACCTATGGAACTTTATTTGCATGCTAATAGCAATGTTATTAGTATGAATGCTTTGAACACTATTATTTCTAATGCTATGGAAAAGTCTAAGCTTGGGGAAGCTAGTTTATATGAAAATGGTCTTTTTAGTTCCCCAAGAACGGAGGAGAAAATTGCTTTGATGATGAGCCTATGCCTGTTACATATAGTAGTGATCATGATTGGGAAGAGCACACTACTTTTGATATTGAAAATGATGATATAGGAAGCTCTAAACTTGTGGATAATGTGTTTGAAAATCCTTTTGCTACAGATGATTATATGCTTGATACATCCCCTCCTAGTAAAAATGATGATATGTTTACAAATGAACACATTTTGGAGGATAACTATTCTATTGCTTATGATGATATTATTCTTCCTATATATGATGATTACAATTTGAGTCCACATAATATTGAGGAGAAAATTAATTATGATTGCAAAATGCCTCCTATATTTGATGATTATGGTGATGAGAATAATAGTGATAACTATTTTGTTGAATTTTCTCCCACTACTATTAATAAGAATGACTATGCTTATGTGGAGAGTAATAATTCTTTTATGCATGTGGCTCATGATAAGAATGTTATATCTGATAGTTATATTGTTAATTTTATTCATGATGCTACTGAAAGTTATTATGAGAGAGGGAAACATGGTTTTATGCATCTCAACAATATTAAATTTCCTCTCTTTATGTTGAAATTTTTGAAGTTGCACTTATTTTGTCTTCCTATGCTAGTCACTTTGTGTTTTCATGACTTATTTTTCTACAAGATTATTTTTCATACAAAGTGGGTTAGACTTAAAAAAAAATTATGTTGCTTATTGATGCTCTCTTTTCCTTCAACAAATATTTCTCATGTGAGCATCTTCTCAAATTATCATGCCTAGCTAAAAGGCTTTAAAGAAAAGCACTACCGGGAGACAACCCGTTTTATTTCTCTGTTTTCATTCAGTTTTCCTTTGTTTTATTTTGTGTGTTTTGCACCAGGGTGTTGTCTATTTACTTATAAACCCCTCTGTATCTTTTATTTTGTGTTTTTGTTGATACAAGTAAAGTCTCCAGTGGAAAGTTGAGACTATATTTCGGATTTCTGCGCAGGAAACAGATTTCTTCTGTCCACTGTTAATTACTTATAAAATCGCATAAAATTCAAAATGACCTGAGGATTTTTGTGCTTAATCCTGGGCTATATACGCAACTTTTCTTTGTTGACCACTTTTTAATTTTAGCAACAGAACACTTTCTAAAAAATCGATCTCTGCCTGCTGTTCTGTTTTGACAGATTTCTGCCAATTATTGCATTTGCATCTTAATCTCTTTCTTTTGGTGCTATTGTGAGAAAAGAGTTTTAAAATAAGTTGTGAAAGTAGATAATGTGTTTATGAGTGTTAGACTTGTGTTGAAACTGAACCATGTGAATTTATTATATCGATTGCACTAACGTTGCTAATGAAGATTGTGAAAAGTTTGGTGTGAAGGAAGCTTTCAAGGGTCAAGAGAAGAGGATGATATGACGTGATCAAGAAGAGTGAAGAGCCTAAGCTTGGGGATGCCCCAGAGGTACATCCCAGAAAATTCCAAGAAGACTCAAGCGTCTAAGCTTGGGGATGCCCAAGGCATCCCCTTCTTCATCGACAAATTATCAGGTCACTTCTAGTGAAACTATATTTTTATTCGGTCACATCTTATGTGGTTTACATGAAGCGTCTTTTATTTTTGCTTTCAGTTCATTTAGTTTTCTTTTCTGTAATAAATAGTGGGATCCTATCATACTTGTGTGGGAGAGAGACACGCTCCGTTTTCATTGCTTAGAACACTCTAGTTTTCATTCTTATTGTTCTGTGAGTGTTCACTTTTTGCTAGTACTGCGTTTAGCCTTTGTTTTCATGAATCTCTTATTCAGAGTTATTAGTTTTAATAAGTGTTATGTGATTACTCTCATGTTTTCTTGCTGTAGCATGTAGAGATTTTTTTGTTAAAACATATCTTGTATGGTGCTTGTTGGGAAAAGAAACTGTTGCTTGAGGTAGAATTTATAACGGTGCACGTAGAAGCTTGTATAGACTGTGGCTAGAACTTTTTCATGCCAAGCTAAATGTTATTTTAGTCTTAAAGCCTTGTGGTTATTGAGTAGCATGAATAGCCTTAAATAGCTGAGAGCGTTTAATATGTCTTGAAAGATTCATGAGTTGTTCTTGTCATAGTAAAGCATCAATATATGGTATTCTCTTTTGAATGTTTTATTTGGTTGACTTGGCGCATGCTCACACCATGTTTATGACTACAAACCAGTCACGAATAGCCTCCATGACCACTTAGTTTTTGAACTTGTGATACCGCTTATGCTTTAATTAATGATGCTTATGTCGGTGTGCATGATTATGGCTCTTATGCTCTCTTGATTTATCGCTCCCAGTCTTTTGCTAGCCTCCACCTGTACTGAGTATGGAATTCTACTCATGCATCCAAACTCCTTAAACCAAAGTTTTCCCATTGTGTACACCATACCTACCTACATGTGATATTTCACTGCCACTCCAAGTAAATTGCTCATGTGTTACCTTTAAAACTTTCAAAATTACTCTTGTTTTGTTTTCTTGTTTTTGCTCATGAGGATGTCAATAGAGAATCTTTATCTCACTTGTTGACTGGATTTCACACCATGGACTAGTGGCTTCATCCGCTTATCCAAATGATAGAAGAGCTGGCAGTGGGGTGCCCAGCCCCAAATTAATACAAACAAATTATCTTCACTATTTTTGCCCCTGATTTATCAGTCAAAGCATAATTGTGTAAACAAAAGAGAAAGAGGGATGACCTTGTACAGCAGTTGCGTCCTTCACCATGGGAGCCGCTCTTATGAATCTAGCTGGCTTGTGACGTACTATATTGTATGTTTACCATTCGTTGTCATAAGCATACACCTCTCTTAAAAAACTTTTAATACCTCTATTTAATAAAATTAAAAGCTCTAGCACATGAGTGATCCCTGCTTCCCTCTACGAAGGGCCTTTCTTTTACCTTTATGTTGAGTCTCCATCTTCTAACTTTATGCACAATTGAGAGAGCATTTTTGCCATTCTGAGTTCTATGTGCATTTGTCCCATAAACATCAATAATTACTTCATGATGTGATATTATTTGTCTTAAATTATTTGTTCTAGTCTTCCTCTTGAACTTTGAAAGTGTCCTGGCATTTATGTTTTGTCCCACTCTTAGGGACTAGCGAAATACCACTTTGCCATGCTTTCTCTATACCTGAAACAAACGTTTATCTTTCTTTGCATTATTATCCATGATCCTTTATTTAAGATACTCTTCATGATGCAAAGTGATTGCTATGCTTTATTATTAAAGTTCTATTTATCATGTTTGTGTTTGAAGTTCTATGATCTCAGCGTACATATGCTTTTACATTATAATGATCAATTTTATGATAGTAGCATGTCACCTCAGAAATTATTTTGTTTTATCCTTTACCTGCTCGAGGACGAGTAGGAACTAAGCTTGGGGATGCTTGATACGTCATAAACGTATCCCTAATTTCTGATGTTCCATGTTGTTTCATGTTGTTTCCCACATGTTTTCCTTACACTTTATGTCATTTTTATTGATTTTCCGGGACTAACCTATTAACAAGATGCCACAGAGCTAGTTTCCTGTTTTCTGCTGTTTTTAGTTTCAGAAAAGTTGTTCTGGAAATATTCTCAGAATTGGACGATTCGAAAGCCAGAAGTCTTAGAAGTCCCGGAAGCATCCAGAAGTCCCAAAGAGCCCCGGAGGGAGGCCCCAGGGTGGCCACACCATAGGGTGGCGCGGGTCCCCCTGGACGTGCCACCTAGGGGTGTGGCCCCCTGGCCATCCCCCGGTATCGCCTCTTCTCCTATTTATACTCCCCGAGGAAAAACCCAAAAAAGATCGACCTTTTCCACAAAATACATCTGTAGCTCCGCGCCGCCACCGACAAGTTTCGGGGGACAGATCTCTTTTCTGGCACCCTGCCGGGACGGGGAAGTGCCCCCGAAACCTATCTCCATCGACTCCACCGCCATCTCCATCGTTGTTGCTGTCTCCTATGATGAGGAGGGAGTAGTTCTCCCCCGGGGCTGAGGGCTTTACCAGTATATATGTGGTTCATCTCTCTCTCCCATGGTGTGATATTTATGTGATCACAAGCCTTTGTAATCTAGTTGAATATGTAGATGTGATCTCAATTATTTATGCTACTCAAGTGGTTTTGGTATCTCCGTAAACACTTTGATCGCGGCGTAAAGGTGATAATGTGTGCACCGTGTGGTTTAGCATGATATTTATATCTTATGTTGGAACATGAACCTATGAAATTGTGGCGTTTGTTTAGTACTAATTTAGGGCGCTCATAGTGATAGCGTGGGGTGCCCTAGAGAGGGAATATAGACTTGAGGAGTGATGTTACAGCCCTACGCAATGATTGGTGTTTGTTATTCGACCGGAGAGTGGTTCAGAGTAGCATAGTGAAGAAATGATATTTATGCATTCAATTATGTGATCATTGTTGAGAGTGTCCTCTAGTGAAAGTAGGATCCCTAGGCCTTATTTACAAGCATTGAAACACTGTTTTCCGCCTGTTCTGCTACATGTTTGCTTGCTGCCATATTTATTTCAGATTGCTATTATCACTTATTATCATCCATATTACTTGCATTTTACTCTCTCTTCTCCGAACTAGTGCACCTATACAACTGACAATTGTATTTGGTGTGTTGGGGACACAAGAGACTTCTTGTATCTTGATTGCAGGGTTGCTTCAGAGGAATATATTTGACCTATACCTCCCTAAGTTTGATAAACCTTGGGTGATCCACTTAAGGGAAACTTGATGTTGTTCTACAAACCTCTGCACTTGGAGGCCCAACACTGTCTACAAGACAAGAAGCGTGCGTAGACATCAGGAGATTTTAGATCAAATGCCACCAAGAACCAGGGAAAGGAAGTCTCAAACATGAATAAGGCAAGGACTTGCTTCAATTGTGGAGATTGTGAGCACTTTGTTGCCGAGTGCCCCTTCAAGGGTAGGATTGAAAATGGTGGAAGACTTATCAATAAATCCACCTTCATTCCCAAGTCCAAGAACTTCATCAAGAGAAGCCATCCTAGGGCATTGATTGCAAAAGAAGTTTAGTATACGTATGGTGGTGAAGAGAGTGATGGTGATGGTGAACAAGTAGGTATGGAGGCCATGGCTAAGCGCGTCGTTCCTCCTAACTTAAGCTCTCTCTTCTCCAACCCTAATGAAAACAAGGGACCCTTGAGTCACCAGTGCTTCATGGCCAATGGTATATTCCCAAAGGTGACTCCTACACTCAAACTTGCAAACTCTTCTACTCCTTCACTATTCAATTGTGTTGAGGAAAACCCATTGACAAACTTTGTCGAGAAACTAAATCTATCTTTGTCTCTCTCATGGATCAACTAAGTGAAGCACATGGCATAATTGATGAACATGAGGAGAGAATAACATTACTTGAAAAGTTTGATCGTGATGATGCTAGTAAAATTGAGAGGCTTGAAAAAGCTCTAGATGAATCACATTGCTTTAGAGAAAGCATAGAGGATACCTTTCCAATTGACATAGCAAAGTAAAACTTGATCTTGAGCATGCTTTTGCTAAGGTAACGGAATTCATGGCCTTAAATTATGCAACTAACCAAGGTTACAATGAGCTCATGAAGGATTTTGATAATCTTAAAAGTGATCATCGAACAATTTCAAATGAGCTCAAGACCTTAAAAGGGTTAAAAGATGTAAATGCAAACTCTTGTGCTACTAACCCTTTGTGTGTCAAGGCAACTCTCATTGAGGAGAATAGTAGGTTGAAGGCCCAACTCAACAAAGGTCTTTCCACATGCATCCAAGGGAAAAAGAACCTTAATGATCTTTCGAGTAGTCAAATGAGAGTTATTGGCAAGGAAGTCCTTGGTTTTGGTTCCCCATCCAAGGTGGCCTATAAGAAGAAGTCAACTCCCTCCAGTAACTCTATTGTTTTTGTGAAGGAGGGGGAGTTGGTTAACGATGAAGATGAGTTTGATATAATTCCTAAGAGTATTGTTCCTAGGAACTCTACTACTCACAACAACTTTGCGGGAAAGTACAACCCATCTTATGTGCTTCTTAAATCTATTGATGGTCATGTTATGCAAAATATGTTGGCACCTCATATGGTGATGATTACAATTATGCTATTTGGGTTCCTAAGACCCTTGTGACTAACAAGAAGGACCCATCAAAAAATGGGTACCTAAGACAAGAAGTTGATTCATTCTAGGGTTGTGCTTCCGGAGGAACATCATGGATGATTCATAGTGGTTGTTCTGCACACATGAACGGAAGCAAGAAGTGTTAGATGACTTAAAACTCCAACACCTAAAATTTTCTCATGTAACTATTGGTGATGTCTCACAACTTAAGGTATTGGGACATGGCAAGGTGGTGTCATTTCTCCGGATTCATCCATTGAGAAAGTCCTCCTTACTGAGTCCCTTGGCTATAATCTCCTTTCCGTCTTGCAACTTTGTGAATGCAATTTTACATGTGTATTTGGGCGTCATCACGTGCTTGTTCTTCACACCATTTCTCTTAAAGTAGCCTTTGTTGGATTTGTGGAAAACGGTATGTATATAGTGGATTTCTCGAAGAAACTACACATATCGCCACTTGTCTAATGGCTAAATCCGGCGTGGGGTGGCTTTGGCATCGCCTCTTGGGCCACGTCGGTATGAGAAATCTACAAACTCTTGTAAAGGGTGAGCACGTGGTAGGACTAACAAGTGTGAAATTTTCCAAAGACCGCCCTTGTAGCTCTTGTATTGCCGGAAAGATGCATGAAAAGAACCATCCCACGACATCAATCACCTCCACAATAAGGCCCTTTGAGCGTATTCACTTGGACCTATTTGGGCCTCCCGCATATGATAGTCTTGGTCGCAAAAAGTATTGTTTGGTGATTGTTGATGATTATACAAGATGCACTTGGGTATTCTATATGAAGAAGAAGAGTGAGACTCAAGAAAGGTTCATATCTTGGGCCACGGAAGTGCAACGCTAATATGACACCAAGATCTTGTCAATTAGGAGTGACAATGGGTCTGAGTTCAAGAACTACACCATGGATGAATTCTTGAGTGAAGAGGGGATAAGACATCAATATTCCGCTGCGTACACCCCTCAACAAAATGGTGTAGCAGAGAGGAAGAATCGCACACTTATTGATATGGCAAGAACTATGATGGTCGAGTTCAAATCCCCATATAACTTTTGGGCCAAAGCTATCAACACCGCTTGTCATATATCTAACCAACTCTTCCTTTGTCCGATGATTGGTATGACTCCATATGAACTCCTAACCGGTAACAAACCCAACCTCAAGTATCTTCGAGTTTTTGGGTGCAAATGTCAAGTTTACATTAAAGGCACTAGATTCTCTAAATTTGATCCTAGAACTTTTGAAGGCATAATTGTTGGTTATGCCACGAACTCTCACACTTATAGATTCTACAACATATCCACCGGTGGTGTTGAAGAATCTATGAATGTGGAGTTTCATGAGGATAATTGCTCCCTGATACGTCATAAACGTATCCCCTTTTTCTGATGCTCCATGATCATATTATGCCAATTTCTACATGTTTTCCCCCTTATTTATAGCATTTTTATACGTTTTCCGAGACTAACCTATTAACAAGATGCCAAGTGCTAGTTCCCTGTTTTCTGCTGTTTTTAGTTTCAGAAAAGTTGTTCTGGAAACATTCTCGGAATTGGACCCCACAAAGCCCGAAGTGCCTATTTTCCCCGGAAGAATCCAGAACACCAAAGAGGAGTCGAAGACGGGCATCAGGGGGGCCACACCATAGGGTGGCACGGCCTCCCCTGGTCGCGCCAACAATAAGTGTGGGCCCCCTGGCCTCCACCGCCTTTGCCCTTTTGTCTATTTATTCCCCCTAGATGGAAAACCCTAAACACCTGATCAAAAATCCTCGAACAGTTCTGCAGCCGTCATAGTCGTCAACCCTAGATCAGGGGGATTCTGGAGCGGTCTCCTGGCACCCTGCCGGAGAGGAAATCATCACCGGAGGCTTCTACATCACCATGCCTGCCTCCGGAGTGATGCGTGAGTAGTTCATCCCTGGACTACGGGTCCATAGCAATAGCTAGATGGTTGTCTCCTCCTCATATGCCTCCATGTTTAGATCTCGTAAGCTGCCTATCATGATCGAGATTGATCTTATATGATGTGTTTGCTGGAATCTGATGAATATTGACCTTATGCCAAGTTGTTATAGTCTTTATTGCATATGTTATTTGTGATCTTGCATGCTTTCCGCTGCTAGTGGTTGCTCTGGCCAAGTAGTTGCTAGTGACTCCAAGAGGGAGTATTTATGCTAGATAGTGGGTTCATGCCTCCTTTTCGCCTGTGCTTGAGTGACAGAAACGTGACGGGGGAGGATGTGTTGTTGCCACTAGGGAGAAAATAGCGGTGAGAGTGCCAGCGTGTACAATCATTGCTTACATTACACACATTGTTTAATGCAGTTATCTGTTGCTTGCAACTTAATACCTAAGGGGGTTCGGATGATAACCTGAGGGTGGATTATTAGTCATAGATGCAGATGGATTTCGGTCTATGTATTTTGTTGTAATGCCCGCACTAAATATCATAGTAGTCATCATGTTATATTGTGCACTACGGTGGAACCTCTATTTGTCAATTGCCCAGCTGTAATTTGTTCACCCAACATGTTATTTTTATGGAGAGACACCACTAGTGAACCTATGAACCTCAGTCCATTTTCCACACTGTTAAACAAACCACAACAATTTCCTGCTCTCTTTAGTTACTGCAAGCATTCACTGTTTTCCACACTATACGTCTAATCTTTGTTTTCAGCAAGACCGGTGAGATTGAAAACCTCACTGTACCATTGGGGCAAAGTATTTTGGTTGTGTTGTGTGTAGGTTCCACGTTATTGCTGACAGCGGTGAAGCGCCAGCACCACCGTCAGTGGCATCAACCTTCTGAATCTCCTCTTTCTCCTACTGGATTGATAACCATGGTTCTTAACTAAGGGGAAAACTCCTACCGTTGTGCTCATCACACCCTCCTCTTGGGGTTCCCAACACGCATCAAGGATTTTTCTGGCGCCGTTGCCGGGGATTTCAAAGTCATCAAGAAGCAACCACTCCCTTGTCAACTACGCACCAGGATTTTTCTTGCGCCGTTGCCGGGAAGGAAGAAGTCTTCTGGCAAGGGTAGTCTCTCACTCTCAACCTCTTTATTTTGTTTATTGTCTTGTTTTTATTTTGTCTTGTTTTTCTTTTCTATATTAAAAACACACAAAAAATAGTTTACTTTATAGCTGTTATTTATTTGCTTGCTATTATTCTGCTAAAATGAGTTCCTCTAAGAATACTAAGTTGTGTGACTTCACTAGCACAAACAACAATGATTTTATTTGCACACCTATTGCTCCACCTGCTCCTACTGCTGCTTTCTATGAGATTAAACCTGCTTTATTAAATCTTGTTATGAAAGAGCAATTTTCTGGTATTAGTACTGATGATGCTGCTGCCCACCTTAATAATTTTGTTGAACTATGTGAGATGAAAAAATATAAAGATGTGGATGGAGATATTATTAAACTAAAATTATTTCCTTTCTCTTTGAGAGGAAGAGCTAAAGAATGGTTGCTATCTTTGCCTAGAAATAGTATTGATTCATGGACTAAGTGTAAAGATGCTTTCATTGGAAAATATTATCCTCCTGCTAAGATTATATCCCTGAGAAGTGACATAATGAATTTTAAACAATTTGATAATGAACATGTTGCTAAAGCTTGGGAAAGAATGAAAACTATGGTGAAGAATTGTCCCACTCATGGACTGACTACTTGGATGATTATACAAACTTTTAATGCAGGGATGAATTTCTCCTCAAGGAATCTATTGGATTCAGCTGCTGGAGGTACCTTTATGTCCATCACTTTGGGCAATGCAACAAAGCTTCTTGATGATATGATGATAAATTATTCAGAGTGGCACACTAAGAGAGCTCCACAAGGTAAGAAGGTAAATTCTGTTGAGGAAACCTCCTCTTTGAGTGAAAGACTTGATGCTATTATGTCTATGCTTGTTAATGATAAAGCTCAAGTTGATCCAAATAATGTTTCTCTAGCCTCTTTGGTTTCTCAAGAAGAGCATGTTGATGTAAACTTTATTAGAAATAATAATTATAACAATAATGCTTATAGAAATAATTTTGGTGGAAACAATTATAAGCCATATCCTCCTAATAATGGTTATGGTAATTCTTATGGCAACTCCTACAATAGCAATAAAATCTCTACCTCTGATCTTGAAAACATTCTTAGAGAATTTAGTAGCACACAAACTGCTTTTAATAAATCTGTTGAGGAAAAGCTTGGTAAAATAGATGTTCTTGCCTCTAAAGTAGATAGCCTTGCTATTGATGTTGATTTTCTAAAACTGAAGGTTTTGCCACAAGATGTTAAACAAAGTAAAACTTTGAATGCCATCCAAGTTCAAATTGATGATAATGTTAGGTTGATGGCTGAATTACGTGCTAGGTGGGAAAGAGAAGATGAATTGGCTAGAAAGACTAATATTGCTAGAGTTTGCACTATCACAACCACTAGTAAAACTGAAGCTCCAAGTGCTAGTAAACCTCCTACTATCAATGGTAAAGTAGTTGGTGTTAATAAAGTCCCAACTTCTTCGGTGAAACGTGCTAAATTGCCTCAAATTGCTGAAACTACTTCTAATAAAAGTGCTGAATTTTTTAGAGATGTAGGAGATAATGGTCCCATTACTTTTGATGATAATAATTTTTATTTTGATGATTTCAATATCTCTGAAGTTATTATGTTTCTACAAAATCTTGCTAGAAGTCCCAATGCTAGTGCCATGAATATGGCCTTTACTAAACATATTACCAATCCTCTCATGAAAGTTAGGGAAGAAAAGTTGAAACTTGAAACATCTATCCCTGGAAATTAGATGATGGTTGGGAGCCTATCATTAAGATAAAAGTAAATGATTTTGATTGCAATTCTTTGTGTGATCTTGGTGCTAGTATCTCTGTTATGCCTCAAAAGTTTTATGATATGCTTGATCTACCACCGTTAGAACACTGTTATTTGGATGTTCATCTTGCTGATAATGCTAAGAAGAAACCTCTTGGTAGAATTGATGATGTTCTTATTATGGTTAAAAATAACCTTGTCCCTGTTGATTTTGTTGTTATGAACATTGAATGCAATGCTTCTTGTCCTATTGTTTTGGGAAGACCTTTTCTTAGAACTGTTGGTGTTGTTATTGATATGAAAGAGGGGAGTATTAAATATCAATTCCCCCTCAAGAAAGGCATGGAACACTTTCCTAGAAAGAGGATGAAGCTACCTTTTGACTCTATTATTAGATAAATTTATGATGTTGATGCTTCTTCACTTGAAAATACTTGAGTTGATCTTTTATGCCTAGCTGAAAGGCGTTAAAGAAAAGCGCTACCGGGAGACAACCCGTTTTATTTCTCTGTTTTCATTCAGTTTTCCTTTGTTTTATTTTGTGTGCTTTTCACCTGGGTGTTGTCTATTTCCTTAGCAAACCCTCTGTATCTTTTCTTTTGTGTTTTTGTTGAGCCAAGTAAAGCCTCTAGTGGAAAGTTGAGACTATATTTCGGATTTCTGCGCAGGAAACAGATTTCTGCTGTCCACTGTTAATTACGTATAAAATCACAGAAAATTCAAAATTGCCTGATATTTTTTGTGCTTAATCCTGGACTATATACTCAACTTTTCTTAGTAGACCACCTTTTGATTTGAGCAACAGAAGATGTTCGAAAAAATCGATCTCTGCCTGTTGTTCTGTTTTGACAGATTTCTAACAACTATTGCATTTGCATTTGCATCTTAATCTCTTTCTTTTGGTGTTCTTTTGAGAAAAAGAGTTTTAAAAGAAGTTGTGACAGTAGCTAATGTGTTTTTTATTGCTAGAATTGTGTTGAAACTGAACCATGTGAGTTTATTATTTCGATTGTACTAACGTTGCTAATGAAGATTGTGAGAATTTTGGTGTGAAGGAAGTTTTGAAGGGTCAAGAGAAGAGGATGATATGATGTGATCAAGAAGAGTGAAGAGACTAAGCTTGGGGATGCCCCGGTGGTACATCCCAGCAAATTCCAGTAAGACTCAAGCGTCTAAGCTTGGGGATTCCCAAGGCATCCCCTTCTTCATCAACAAATTATCAGGTCACTTCTAGTGAAACTATATTTTTATTCGGTCACATCTTTTGTGATTTACTTGGAGCGTCTTTTATTTTTATTTTCAGTTTGTTTTTATTTTCATAATAAGCTTGGTTGGACCCCAGCATTCTTATATTGGAGAGTGACACGCTCCGCTTTTTCATGAGAATACGTTGTATTCTTAGTCTCTGTCTGGCTGCTGCATTTATTTAGCTCATGTTTTGCATGCATCTCTTATCAGAGCTGTTAGTTTTAGTAGTATTATATGATTACTCTCATGTTTTCTTGTTGTATCATAATGAGTATTTTTGTTAAAACATATCTTGTATGGTGCTTGTTGGGAAAAGAAAACTGCTGCTTGATGTAGAATTTATAACAGTGCTAGTAGAAGCTTGTATAGACCTGTGGCTAGAACTTTTTCATGCCATGCTAAATGTTATTTTAGTTTTAAAGCCTTGTGGTTATTGAGTAGCATGAATAGCCTTAAATAGCTGAGAGTGTTTAATATGTCTTGAAAGATTCATCAGTTGTTCTTGTCATAGTAGAGCATCAATATATGGTATTCTCTTTCGAATGTTTTATTTGGTTGACTTGGCGCATGCTCACACCATGTTTATGACTACAAAACAGTCACGAATAGCCTCCATGACCACTTAGTTTTTGAACTTGTGATACCTCTTATGCTTTAATTAATGATGCTTATGTCACTATGCATGATTATGACTCTTATGCTCTCTTGATTTGTCGCTCTGAGTCTTTTGCTAGCCTCCACCTGTACTGAGTATGGAATTCTACTCGTGCATACAAACTCCGTAAACCAAAGTTTTCCCACTGTGTACACCATACCTACCTACATGTGGTATTTAACTGCCACTCCAAGTAAATTGCTCATGTGTTACCTTTAAAACCTTCAAAATTATTCTTGTTTTGTGTTCTTGTTTTTTGCTCGTGAGGACGTCAATAGAGAATCTTTATCTCGGTTGTTGATTGGATTTCACACCCTGGACTAGTGGCTTCATCCGCTTAACCAAATGATAGAAGAGCTGGCAGCGGGGTGCCCAGCCCCAAATTAATACAAACAAATTCTCTTCACTATTTTTGCCCCTGATTTATCAGTCAAAGCATAATTTTGTAAATAAAAGAGAAAGAGGGATGACCTTCTATACCAGTTGCGTCCTTCACCATGGGAGCCGCTCTTGTGAATCCAGTTGGCTTGTGATGTATTGTATTGTCTATTTACCATTCATTGACATTAGCATACACCTCTCCTAAAAAAATAGACATTCCTCCACGGTGTCAAACTTTTGATACCTCTGTTTAATAAAATAAAAAGCTCTAACACATGAGTGATCCCTGCTTCCCTCTGTGAAGGGTATTTCTTTTACTTTTATGTTGAGTCTCCATCTTCTAACTTTCTGCACAATTGAGAGAGCATTTTTGCCATTCTGAGTTCTATGTGCATTTGTCCCATAAACATTAATAATTACTTCATGATGTGATATTATTTGGTCTTAAATTATTTGTTCTAGTCTTCCTCTTGAACTTTGAAAGTGTCCTGGTATTTATGTTTTGTCCCACTCTTAAGGACTAGCGAAATACCACTTTGCCATGCTTTCTCTATACCTGAAGCAAACGTTTATCTTTCTTTGCATTATTATTCATGATCCTTTATTTAAGATACTCTTCATGGTGCATAGTGATTGCTATGCTTTATTATTAAAGTTCTATTTATCATGTTTGTGTTTGAAGTTCTATGATCTCAGCATACATATGCTTTTACATTATAATGATCAAGTTTATGATAGTAGCATGTCACCTCAGAAATTATTGTTTTATCGTTTACCTACTCGAGGACGAGTAGGAACTAAGCTTGGGGATTCTTGATTTGTCATAAACGTATCCCTAATTTCTGATGCTCCATGATCATATTATGCCAATTGCTACATGTCTTCTCCCTTATTTATAGCATTTTTATACGTTTTCCGGGACTAACCTATTAACAAGATGCCAAGTGCCAGTTCCCTGTTTTCTGTTGTTTTTTGTTTCATAAAAGTTGTTCTGGAAACATTCTCGGAATTGGACCCCACAAAGCCCGAAGTGCCTATTTTCCCCGGAAGCATCCAGAACACCGAAGAGGAGTCGAAGAAAGGCATCAGGGGGGCCACACCATAGGGTGGCGCGGCCTCCCCCTGGTCGCGCCAGCTATAGGTGTGGGCCCCCTGGCCTCCATCGCCTCTGCCCTTTCTCCTATTTATTTCCCCCGGATGGAAAACCCTAAACACCCGATCAAAAATCCCCGAAAAGTTCCGCAGCCGCCATCGTCATCAACCCTCGATCAGGGGGGTTCTGGAGCTGTCTCCTGGCACCCTGCCGGAGAGGAAATCATCACCGTAGGCTTCTACATCACCATGCCTGCCTCCGGAGTGATGTGTGAGTAGTTCATCCCTGGATGATGGTTGTCTCCTCCTCATATGCCTCCATGTTTAGATCTCGTGAGCTGCCTATCATGATCGAGATTGATCTTATGTAATTCTATATGCTGTGTTTGCTGGGATCCGATGAATATTGACCTTATGCCAAGTTGATTATATTCTTTATTGCGTATGTTATTTGTGATCTTGCATGCTTTCCGTTGCTAGTGGTTGCTCTGGGCAAGTAGTTGCTAGTGACTCCAAGAGGGAGTATTTATGCTAGATAGTGGGTTCATGCCTCCTTTTCGCTTGTGCTCGAGTGACAGAAACGTGACGGGGGAGGATGTGTTGTTGCCACTAGGGAGAAAACAATGGTGAGAGTGCCCGCGTGTACAATCATTGATTACATTACACACATTGTTTAATGCAGTTATCTGTTGCTTGCAACTTAATACCTAAGGGGGTTCGGATGATAACCTGAGGGTGGATTATTAGTCATAGATGCAGATGGATTTCGGTCTATGTATTTTGTTGTAATGCCCGCACTAAATATCATAGTAGTCATCATGTTATATTGTGCACTACGGTGCAACCTCTATTTGTCAATTTCCCAGCTGTAATTTGTTCACCCAGCATGTTATTTTTATGGAGAGACACCACTACTGAACCTATGAACCCCGGTCCATTTTCCACACTGTTAAACAAACCACAACAATTTCCTGCTCTCTTTACTTACTGCAAGCATACACTACTTTCCACACTATACGTCTAATCTTTGTTTTCAGCAAGACCGGTGAGATTGACAACCTCCATGTACCGTTGGGGCAAAGTATTTTGGTTGTGTTGTGTGCAGGTTCCATGTTGTTGCTGACACCGGTGAAGCGCCAGCACCACCGTCAGTGGAATCAACCTTCCGAAGGTCCTCTTTCTCCTACTGGATTGATAACCATGGTTCTTAACTAAGGGGAAAACTCCTACCGTTGTGCTCATCACACCCTCCTCTTGGGGTTCCCAACACGCATCACTCCCAAGTGGAGCAAATTGATTGTAATGATGTAGGTGATGAACCTCCCTCCATAGCCATAGGAAGAATGGGTATAGGTCCGCTTATACCCGTTAAGGGACACCTTGTGGAAAAGGAGGATGGGACAAGCTCTACGCAAGTGGAGCCCTCTACATCAACCATCAATCAAATGGTAGACCAAGAACAAGAACAAGAAAAAGAACAAGACCTTCAAATTGATACCACTCATCAAGAAAGTGATCAAGATCCCCCTCAATGATAATTGTCGAAATGATGATGGTGACTCCTCACCAAGAACTCCACTCCGGATAGATCATGGTCTTGATGAAGGAAATGATGAGGATGTTCCTCCAAATGAGAATCCCGATGATGCACTAACTCGTATCATGACTTGTCGATCCGAAAAATTGCGTCAAGGTTCTCATCACCAAAAGAACGTTATTGGTGGCTTGGGAACAAGTGTGTCCACACATGGTCAACTTCTCAAGTTTTGTGGTTTTCACTCATATGTCTCTCATGTTGAACCTATCAAAGTGTATGATGCTCTTGGAGATGAAGATTGGATTCAAGCTATGCATGAAGAGCTCCATAATTTTGAGAGGAACAAAGTATGGTATCTAGTGGAAAGACCCAAGGATCTCAATGTCATTGGAACAAAATGGGTATACAAGAACAAGAAAGATACTCATGGGCAACTGATTCGCAACAAGGCTCTATTGGTTGCTCAAGGCTACTCTCAAGCCGAAGGACTTGACTATGGTGAAACTTTCGCTCCCGTAGCTATAATTCAATCCATTCGTATATTACTTGCATTTTCCACTAGTCATAACTTCATCTTGCATCAAATGGATGTTAAAAGTGCTTTTCTAAATTGACCTCTAAATGAATTGCTATATGTTAAACAACCTACGGGGTTCGAGGATCCCAAGTATCCTAACCATGTCTACCTCCATATGGCTTTGTATGGCCTCAAACAAGTCCCACGTGCTTGGTATGATCATTTAAATGAGTTATTAGTAGATCGTGGTTTCGTACTTGGGGTAATTGAGCCCACACTCTTTACCAAAAGTGTAGATGGAAATTTCTTCGTATGCCAAGTATATGTTGATGATATTATATTTGGATCATCTAATGTGAGTTTTGTAGACCAATTTGCCAAACTAATGACAAGTGAGTTTGAGATGTCTATGGTGGGTGAATTGAAGTTCTTTCTCGGTTTTGAGATTAAGCAATGTTATGCAGGAATTTTTATTTGTCAAGCAAAATATATTCAAGACATGCTCAAGAAATTTGATATGAACAATGCCAAGCCACTAGCTTATCCAATGTCAACAACCGTTGATCTTACTATGGATCATGAAGGTATACCGGTTGATCCAAAACTTTATCGCTCTATCATTGGATATTTGCTTTATCTTTGTGCATCTAGACCATATATTATGTTTATTGTGGGTTTGTGTGCAAGATTTCAATCTAACCCCAAGGAAAGCCATATGATTGTGGTCAGAAGGATTCTTAGGTATTTGGTTGATACTCCTACACATGGTCTTTGGTATCCATCAAACACAACTTTTGATCTTGTGGGATATTCGGATGCGGATTGGGGAGGTGACAAGGTGGATAGAAAATTTCTTGGTAGGTCACTCGTGTGTTGGTCTTCCAAGAAGAAAAATTGTATCGCGACCTCCTCCACGGAAGCGGAGTATATTTCCGCCGCTAGTTGTTGCTCTCAACTCTTATGGACGAGGTAATGTCTTAAGGAATTTGGAATTGAGATTAAGACAATGCCTCTTTTATGTGACAATGAGAGTGCTATAAAGATTGGTCATAATCCGGTACTTCATGGCAAGACCAAGCATATTGAGATTCGGTATCATTCGAGATCATGTGGTCAATGGAGATATCTCACTTTCCTATGTCAACACCAAAGATCAACTTGCCGACATCCTCACAAAACCTCTAGATGAAAGAGATTCAAGCAATTAAGGAGTGAGCTCAATATCGTATGTGCAAGAAATTTTAGTTGATTGAAAATCTTGCATACATACCTCTATTAGACTCTTATTTGTCTCTTAGATGTACGCATAGACATAGGGGGAGTGTAGCTCAATCAATGAGTCAACACTACTCCTATAATGCATAAATAAACAAATCATGCATAATGGTCATTTCAAATGACATAATGTGATTCAATGATGAGTTTAGACAATGCACCCAAGATATATCTCCGCGGCGTCATATCGAGCATACTCATACATGGTGGCTCAAGCCACCGCCCAAATCAAATATTCGATTGTTGGTTGAGGTTTATATTGAGAAGGCATTTGGTGTTCAACTCATATGCAGGTTCGTTCTTCATATTTCATATTGCATCCAATGTTGTTTGTTGAATTTTCTATTTTTTTATTGGATGCATACGGAAACCATCATGATCATCTCATCAAACATGTGCACATGGTCAAGTAAAACAATTTCAAAACAATGAAGTAAAACTTGCTAAAATAAAATTTATACTTGCATCATTCTCTTAAATAAATTTTATCCATGCAAAGTTTTTTTAAAAAAAATTAACGAGAAATTACGCTTAAAACCTTTTTTGTTGCAAAAACCGGCCTGGCCGGCTTCCTTCGCCACGCGCCCGGCCTCTCCTCCTGCCCACGTTGGAACCCAGGCCGGGTCGCCCGACCACGCGCCCGGCCTTGCCTCCTGCCCATGCCGGCCTCAGGCTGGAACCCAGGCCGGGTCGCTCGGCCACGCGCCCGGCCTCGCCTTCACCTATGCCGGCCTTGGGCCGGTTCTCAGGCCGGGTCGCTCGGCCACACGCCAGACCTCGCCCTCGCCCACGCCGTCCTAGCCGGGTGCCCCGAAATGCACAGAAAAAGGGGGTGGCTATGATTCTTCTCCTAACGCCCCTTCTTCCTCTTCTCTCCCCACATAGCCACCATTGGATACCCCCCTTCAAGCTCTCCTCCCCCTCCTCCCTCACAACCTAGCCCCTCCCTACCACCCTTAATCCACAGATCTGAAAGCGCTCGCTCTTCTCCACACTCTCCTCCACGTGGAATCCTCTTGGGTGCCTTTATGGGAGAGATCCCCTCCTTTGAAATTGTGGGGTTATTTTCAAGATGGCCTCCAACTCGGGTAATTTCTAGGGCTCGTCTTCTATACCATGTTTTCTCTCTTTATCTCGTTATGATGGCTCGGTTTATTTTTTTGGGGGCTCAAATCATATCTAGGTTTTATGCTACATCTCACCTAGGGTTCATCCTCTAGTTCATATGTATTACTCACCATCACCTAGGCTTACCAATTTCCTCTAGTTGTGGTAATTCCGATGTAGTCCAACCTTATACATGCCATTCCAATCTTGCCATGCCCATAATTATTCATTGTTTTTTATTGTTCTTTAGATGTGTTTGTTCTTGCTATTATCATTATAACTCATCTCAATGGAACAATTTTTTTATAAAAACAAAAATGACCATGTGCACTTACTATCATTGTCCATATCCATGCATCATTCTTCTCAAGAAATGTCGATGCACCACAAGACAAGGGAAAGCATGCTCCTCGTACCCACAAGAAAAGTGATGTTGTTGTTGCTGGCTCTACTCCCTCTCAGAGACAGGGTGCTCCACTTCCTGTTAATCCACAAGAGCCCGTGTTTAATAATTGGGGCGGTCTGAGCATAGACAAATTTGAGACTTCTCGTCTGAAGTTCAATTCTTATGCTTTTGGACAGTTTACCTATGCATATCCCCGGTTCTACTGCAAGATGCATGAGAATGTGTATGAGTTCATCCTTGGTAAACTTCAGAACACTCATGTGGATCAGTATTTCTTTCATGTGGACTCTTCCCGCAAGCATTGGGTTGGGATTATGGAGCTTATGGATTTTCATTGCATCACTGCTCTTATGGGGAACTCTAACTCTTGCCCATTTGCCCCTGAACTGCTTAAGGAATTCTATGCTATGGTTCACTTCTCCACTGAGGGACCTCGCACATTGACTTGGATGAGTGGTGATGTCAAATGTACCGCCACCATGGATGAGTTTGGCCCCATCCGTCGGTTATCTTTCATGCCATGTCCCACACTAGAATCCATGGTAATCCGAAGCAGTTGCTCAAGGCTCGGGATGGTCTGCGTCACTGCTATCCGGAGGGTACTAGAACTCAGCGTATTCCCAAGGTCAAATATTTCACTAATTTCTGGTACATTGTTCACACCATTCTCTGGAACACTATCAATGTAAATTTGGTGAGAAAGGTGAGGTTCGCAAGTGGCTGGTGAATCTTCTCTATCATATTAGGCCTATTATGCAACACAAAAAGACTTTGGATATTCTAGATTACATGTGGCTTGAGATGAGGATTGTGGTTCGGGATAAGAGGGTTCCCATCTATGGCTCATACATTCAGACACTCTTTGAGACTAGGATTCCAATGGGTCTCATCAACAACTACTCCAAAGTGACTCCCAAATAGTGTGCTCTTCTCACGGTTGTTGAGGCTGAGGTGGCAGCTGACCAACGCCCCAAGCGTACTCGCACATTTTCCACTGGGCCCAGTACATCTCATGGTATCCCTCACTCTCCTTCTCCAGACCATACTGACCCAGCTTCTGGCACATTATGCATCAAGAAAGCTCTTCAGAAGATGAATTGCTTCTTCATTGACAAAAAGCACCGAGACTATCAATTCTATAGAAAAGGAAAGGCTTCTCGTAGCAACCAGAGGTCCATCATGACAGCTCTTCAGATTCCACTCGGCTCTCATAGCTCGGAGGAGCTCATTGAGGACGCATGGAAGTCCACGCACACTTTCTGGCTTGGTGATGATGCTAGTTCTCCCGGACCATTTGGGGGCATCATTTGCAGCTGCGGCCAGCTCCAGTCAGGCACCTCCCAATGCTACCGAGGAAGATAATGCGTAGGATGAGGATATGTATGATGATGAGTGATTGGCGGTGCATCATTTTATCCCTTTTTGGTGTCTTGATGCCAACGGGGAGAAATATTAGGATCCTCGAAGCTTTACATTAGGTCCATTGCATATCATGCATCCATTTGCGTCTTATCATCGTTATTGCTTTCTTCGATCTTAGTTGAACTTACTATTTGTGTGTTTCGTTGAACTTCGTTGTTGTTGTAAGAGTATGTATATATTGTCTATCTATCTACTATTTGATCTGATGGAGATCATTGTGAGGTTATATTTCTTCTATCTATCAACTATGAGATGAAGGCTATGGTGAGATTTTTTTCTTACAATACAACCACTTATATAAGATTTCATCATGCCTATACATGTGTTTTGGCATCTTGGTTCAAGTTGATTTGAAAAACTCATAGCTTATACATATTCATCTATAGTGACAAACTATTCACTAATCAACCTCACAATTACATGTGAATATCATGTTACCATTACTACTTGCTCAGCATCACATATGTTATTGACCTATAAAACATAAAGGGAGATAGGAATCATAATCATTGTATCCCATTTGTTTATCAAATACATACCTTATGGTTGGGCACACAAATAGGGGGAGCCCCTCTATAACTTTATCTCCTTGCAAATAGCTATGGTAACTATCTTTAATGCAAATCTGTGTGTTGTCATCAAACATCAAAAAGGGGGGGATTGAAAGGACATTTGTTTCTAATCTTGTTTTGATGTTTGATCACAACATATGGACGATCTAATCTTTTCCCTAAGTGTGTTGAGGATTTATCATGGAGAAATGCAAACACAAGCTCCCTAGGACATCCATTTGATTGACAAACCAATATTGAATTTAGTGCAAAAGGGAGAAAAGAAAAGGGAAGAGAAGAATGGGAAATCAGGGCAGCCGGTTTGCCTGGCCGGGCTCTGAGGCCGGGAGGCTCAGGCCGTACCCCGGCCTGATCTTCCTCCACGCCAGCCCCAGGCCGGGCACGAGGCCGGGAAGTTCGGGCGCTGCCCCGGCCTAGATCTGCTTCCACGCCGACCCCAGGCCGGGCTCTAGGCCGGGGTGGGACGAGTCGGTCCCAAGCCGGTTCCGGACGGCCTCGCGGCGCTTCCAGGCCGAGGTGGGAAGGGGGCGTCGACCCTAGGCCGGGTTCCAGCCGGCCCCAAGTGAGATCCAAGCCGAGGTGGGGTGGCGACGGGTTTCCCGACCCTCCTGGCCGGGGAGCTCTGCAGTGAAGGGGATACCCCCCCCCCCCCCCCAACGACCACTTTTAGACTCGGGGTATAAAAAGCACTCATCCCCTACCTTTAGAAGGTGTCAATTAAGCTTTCCCTCTCCACCATTGTTGACCACATCTAAGCTCAAGCTACTCCCCAAATACCCAACCAAAGCTCGTGATTCTTTGGGATTTGGAGGAGACACCCTAGATCTGCAAATCCACCAAGCCGATTCGAAATCACCCCACTCATCCTTTAGGGATCTTGTTGTTCTTAGTATATCTGAGCCAAGAACCTTGTTGCTCTTAGCTCATCGGAGCTTGGAGCCTTGTTGGTATCCCCGAAGCTCTTGTGCTTGTGGATTTTGTTTCCTGGAGTCTTGGTGGCTCTCGGGATTTGGTAAGGACCCTCCAAAATTGTGGAGTGTGCATCATCCTTGTAAAGGTTCTAGTTGTCAATATCAACGGCAACATAGTGATTCGAGCCTCTCCACATCAGTGGAAGGACTCGAAGGAGATACGGTGTGCCATTTGAGGGCTACTCGTGTTCCACTTTGGTGGCACCGCACCGCTCCAACGGAAATTAGCTTCCATTGGGAAGTGAACTTCGGGATACATCTCTGCGTCATTGTGTTCGGTTATCCCTCAACTTACCTTTACTTGTTGCAACTAGCTTAGTCATATATATACTTTGTGCTAGTTGTATTTGCTCAACATATAGGATTGATCACCTAGTTGCATAATCTAGACAATCTATATTTGAGCACTATCTTGTTTAATCAAAAAAGAAGTTAAAATTTATAGTTAACCTAGTCAAACCCCCCCCCCCCCCTCTAGTTAACCTCTCGATCTTTCAGAGTGGCAGCGCCGCATATCTGTCTTGCGAGTGAAACGGCGAGGGTTTCGATGATGCCACGGATAGCCACGGTTCCTAAGGGGCAGATCAAGAAGGGAGAGAGCCATGGATTTCCCTGAGTGGCGGACGAACAATTATCTAAAGGGTATGTGCCTTTGTTGTGGCTGGCGGTGGCAATCTCTTTTTAATTTCCATGGACGAACTGGTATAATGTCAATTTGATGTAACATGTTAATTGGTGGGAGGGCAAAACGATAAAATGTGTTGGATGAAAAAATTGCGAGAAACCTTAATATATTATATATTATGTATAGATATAGATTCCTACCGGATATACTGAAAAGAATTTAAAATCCTACCTGATTAATTATGCTTTGAATTACCGTCAAAAAAAATTATGCTTTGTAATAGATTCATGCAAAGTCTGAGTCAAATCCATCCACATTTTCCACATCATGTCAAATTAAATGCAAAGTCTGTCGGGTTGCTATATTTTCTGTGGTATTATCTTAGCAAGGTCCACGTAGCATGATTGATGAGTTGAAAGAGAGAAATGAAGAAGAGGTTTGTCTTGTGTCTATCTTTTTTTTATAAAAAAGACACTTCCTCCGGTTAAAGAACTTGTCTCACCTTGCTAAGCTGAGACAACCTTTTCTAACCGGCAGTCTTTACCTTGTGGAGTGCGGACACTTTCGTCGTATACGAATCGTCCCTTCATTGAACATTTAAACTGACCGAGTTAGTAGTTGCAAATAGCTCTTTAATCTTGATCGAGAGCCAGTTCGACGGAGATAATGGACAATCACGAGAATTTCATGGCTTGAGCTTTAAAATCTGCGTAACAGCGAGCCAGAATTGACATGAAATCTAATGGCATGTACACTGCTATCTTAGGCATTGCAAGATCGTTTAGAGACAAAACAAGCGTGTTGTTATAGATTATGCTACTAAATTTATGCCATGACTTAAATAATAATAATAAACGTGTAACTTTCTCCAGACGACCAACATCGACCAATTCAACGATGGCATTCAATAAATCAACGAGATCATGTCACAATACTACTAAAGGCTCTATTAGGAGAGTTTAAATATAATCTATAATCTTAGGGTGTCCTTCGACTGCATATATAATAATAACTAGAGCATATAAATAGGCTAACATCGTCACAAACTACCAAACCATCCACCAGCACAATCGCCACCACCTGAATATAGAACCATGCCTACGATAATATCCACAACGATCTCACCCGTGCACAACACAACCAGCAAAGATCTCCCCCTTGGGCAGTTCAACCGAAAAATGCTGCATCGACCCGGGTGCAGAAAAGCTCTACTGCTGCTTGCACTCTGTTGGCTGCTCCCCTTGCGCACCACCCTTTGCCGCTCCCTGTTGGAGGATGCATCATGAGTTCTAAGAAAATAGCATTGCAAACTGGAACCAAGAAAGTGAGAGATGGAGTGTAGAGTTTGTACCTTAGGTTTGCCAGCCTGCTGCTTATACAATTAGAAAAAAAACATATTAGCAAGGTCGATTAAGCACAGTAGTGTTTCAACAAGCAGAAGTATGTTCTATGACTGCAAGATAAAGATTACCTTCTTTGTGGGTTTGCTTAGTTCTTCATCATCTTCATCCTCATCATCGTCCTCATCATCGTCATCATCATCTTCTTCATCATCATCATCATCCTCATCGTCCTCATCATCATCCTCGTCACCATCCTCAAAATCCTCAGCTTGCACAGCCTCACCAGTAAACCAAGAAACGGCATGAGGGATGATCTTGTCCCTTATGGTAGATCTAAAAGCCCAAAGTCAACAGCAACAACAAAAATCATTAGGAGGGATCAATGCCTGCAGATACATCCCAGTATGCAGACAATTTGAACAGCAATTACCCAATATCATAATCATGCTCCATTTGACCCTGAAGCTCATCAGCCTGCATCACAGAATGAAGGAAAAAGTTAACAACGAATGATGGTCAGTGCATAGCATACTCCATGTAAAAACGAATCTTAAACATACAGCGTCTTCATCAATTTCCTCCTCATCCTCAGGTACTTGTGGGGGGCTGAAAAAGTTGAAGAAGCTATCGCACTGTTCAATTTTAGTAATAGGCTTGGTGTTCTTTGAACCTTTCTTGGGTTTCTTTTTTAGAATCTTCTGTGTCACATTTTTCCCAGGATACCACTCAATCTCAGTCCTGCAGTACACATAATGTGTGAGTCTAATAATTCACGCACATACAGGTATCACTTACAATGAAGCATGCATGAGAACCCTATACACAAAAGCATCAACTAAGTAAAGAGATACCAACCCAATTGCTTTCTCCAAAATCGGGTCATCTTCATCAACCATATGATAGACTTTTGTTAGAACAGAGTTCTTGAAGAAAGGGTTTGTATCAAAGAAAAACTCCAGCTTGAAACCCTTAGGGTCAACAATTCTAGACCACTTGATATCCTTTAGATATTTCAAAACAGCCTCATCACGCTCTTGGACCTAAAGTCGAGCAATTATCCAGTCAGCGGCACATTAATGAAGAAAAGAGAACACCTACAAATATAGCACTCTCTGAACTACCTCCTCAGTCAGCACTTCATTTGTTTTCAGAGCAGTGAGCCAAAAATCTGGGACACCTTTAGCTGAAGAAGGAAAAATCACAAATCAGAATGGGAATGCAAAGAGGAAATGCAAACTTCGATTTCATACCATCTGAATCTTCGCCCTCAGCAGCCTTTTCACTGGTCGGTTCTTTAGCAACACCATCAACCTCCACTACTCCATTTACAATTTCATACCTCTGAAAGCAAGCAAAACAACTCATCAATATGTGCATGTGTAAATGAGCAGAGGTTATATTTCATATATTCACCCGAAACATTATAAAGCATGAAGAGTTAGCATACTTTTGTGTACAATGGTTCATACAGCTTCTGGTACTTATCTTCAAGGGCAGTCCTTTCCTCAAAAAACTTCGCCTCAAGCTCATCATGTTGGGTCTGAATTATTACAGATAAATGTTGGATCTCAGAAGCAGTAAAAATCACAGGAAAGTGAAATGGAAAATTTACTTAGGACATTGATTGACACCAGGACAGCAACAATGCACTAGAAATGGATTTATTATACATAGCATTTTTCAGTGATTCGCCATGGATAATTGATACGATAAGGAAAAAATGTATGACAGAGCTCAGCTGCAAAAACAAATGCTGAGAAATAGGAACAATAGGAATGACCAAATGAAATTGTGCAAACAAATTCAGCAATACATGCTAGCAACAAATAATTATACAGAGTTTGAATCGTCCGATCTTGCAGCTTAAAACTTAGTAAATATTTACAGTTATAAAACGAACCAAAAAACATAAACCAAACTCCTGCCAAGCCTCATATGATATAGACAAGCTTGGATTACTCTTACCTAGGGGCAAAGACGTTATATTTTGCGTTTCAATGTTTAGGACTGAGGTTTGAATGGAAATTCTAAGACATTGCTTAGTTCATATAAAAACGTTCAATGCATCTAATTCAAAAACTAAAAGTACGGTGATAGTCTGCAAGTAAATACTCATGGCAGCGCTATTAAGTAATGAAGTCCCTATTCAGTGTGAAATCCCACAAATAGTTCTGAAGACTATAACTCATATCAGCGTGAAATCCCACAAATACGTCTGAAGAATATAACTCGTATCAACGTGAAATCCTACAAATACGCCTGAAGAATATGACTCATATCCTGTCTTAATTTGTGTTTAGTATCTCGAGTCTAGAATTCATATTCCTCACCCCACTGATCAATACATAATAGGCCTAAAATCTATAAAGCGCCAGGTTTCTTCTGTCAAAGAGCAACATATTATCTGAGTAAATAGTTTATTTTACATATCAATACTTAAATAGCCTGAGCAATACAACCAGAAAACAAATTGCGAACCCTGAAGAGATTATGAATTTAAATTACTGGGTTAAAAAGGAATTAGCTAGCACAACAGAACTATAGGTTTACATCCATACAAACCATCGTACGGTTGCACACACCGCTAACAAAACGTATATATTCAATTCATATACCCCAGGAAGTATTCTCGCACAATGAGATCAGAAAAATAATCAAATCAGAAATGTTTAAGTTTAAGGAGGGGAAGTCCTACTCAACCTGAATCCCTCTCAAAAACTCAACACGCGCTCTGACATTGGGCGGCAGCGACTCAAGCAGGTCCGCGTGATCCGCCAAGCCCTGCAGCTTGTCCTGCAGTCAAATCAGATAAGAGAAACGAACAATCGTAACAATGGGATCCAAAAAAAAAAATGCCACCAGACATCACAACCCAGCGCAAAACGGCCAACGGCACCGGAATCAAACGGAAATTGGGTACACCTCTGAGCCGAATCAACCTACCTTTAGGGCATTGACGAGGCCGGCGCGGTCCTCGGCGCTGAGAGCTGTGGCAGAACACACAAAAACGGGGATCGATTAGGAAACGGACCAGCTAGGGAGAGGGCAAACGACTCGGCGGAGCGAGGGTTACCGGCGGCAGCGGCGGGGAGGGAGCTGTTGAGGTCGGAGAGGTCCACGTTTTTCTTCTCGCCGCCCATCGCTGGAGCTCTGGTGAGGCCCTCTTGGACTTCGCCGCCGCGCCGCCGAGGAGAGGAGGAAAAGCCCTAGGGTAGCGGGAGTTGGGCGACGAGAAAGCGAGGAGAGACCGACTAAAACCCTAGCCTCGGGGTATAAGAAGGAGGTGAGCGCGTTTGCGTTTTACACCCCCGGTGTGTCTGGAAGAAGAAGACGAGCCCTGGGGAGAGTTCGGAGGGTCTAATGGACTTCTGGACTTATTTGAAAAAACCATGAGAACCGACATTTCATTAATCACACCCTCCGTATCGAAATGTAAGATGTTTTACTACATCATTTTCTAGACAAAATTATCTAGACATGTTTTAATACTCCCTCCGTCTCAAAATAATTGTCTCAAGGTTGGGCACAAGTGGATGCATCTAGATATAAATATATCTAGATACACATAAATCTACGTACTAAATCATGTCTCTCCTATCTAAAAGAAAGATTTGGTTCCTTCAACCGTAGACCAACCCATCCTGCCTGTCCTTCGTCCCACCTCCACAAAAAAAAAATCAACCCGTTGTCCTCGCCTTGACCCTGCGCACCATCTTTCTCTTCCCCGTTCTCACGCCCCCACCCCCACCCCCGTGTTGGTCGCACCCTCTAGACCCTATCCATATGACTGCACCCCACGAGCGCCCAGGTCTCTTCCCCGCGTCGGCCACGTTCCTCCCATATCTCACTCGCTCGCTCTCCTGAGTAGGAGTACGCCCCCCGTCCTCTCACACAATTGATGGGCGTCGCCACGTACTTCGACCGCCGGTTCATACTTTGGTTGCCACCGTATACTTCGGCCAACGCCTCCCCTTCCCCGTTGCAGCATCCATCCTGCTGTTGGGAATATGCCCTAGAGGCAATCATAGATGATGTAATTCCTAATGTATTCATAAAGTTATTAAGTTGTCCTTGTTTTGAACATCTGATATATGTCATTGAATATGTGATTCGATTGTGGAACTATATATTCATGTTGTTCATACTAGATTGTCCTTGGTCATTTAGGTTGTGCTGGACACACACCCTAGACTAATGTGAGTGTTAGCTGATGACACGGTTCCACTTGTCATGGGCATGGTGATGCCATTCCAATGTTCACGGACTTGGCTAAAGAGTTTAGCAAGTCGGACTGACCCACATTGAGATGCAACGATCAAGTCGTCATTTGCATGTCTCAATCAATGTAATCCTTAGACCTGAGGTTGTCGCACAATCCGAGTTGTGGATCACCGACTTAGGTTCTGTCAAACGTTGTTCTGTGACAAGGCAACTATAAAGGCAGAGTTCGGGTCGAATGAGAAGCAAGCTGCGTGATGTGGATAATCAAGATGGGATTTTGCCCCTCCGAATGGAGAGATATTCTCTGGGCCCTCTCGAGTGATATGATTCAGGAAGCATGGCCATGCGCGACTCAGTTAAGTGTTAACTGTGTCGGTTGACTAAGAGTTAGTCAGATGAATCACATGTCACAGATCGAGAAGAGAGTTGAGCTATTTAAGGGATGACGATAAATCGCCTATAGCTCGACAAGGTATATCGTGAGGCAAAAAGGACTAAGATGAATATCACATTGAAAGGTATGTCGTCATGACTCAATGGTACTTGGGAGTCGGCACGTTCTGCTAGGAGCCGCTACCGATTGATCGATTGGGAGTTGGACTCCAATCGTGTCCAAGTCGCCATGAGCCTGCAGGGTCGCACACTTAAGAGCGGGAGCAAGTATTGGTTGGGTTGGACCCGAACCTGAAATGGACTGGTTTTGTGAGTCGGACTCACAAGGGGAATGGGCCACAAGTGTTGTGCAGCCCATTACCATACGCTATATAAAGAGGGGCGCAGGTTGCCCAGCGGGCACGTTAGTCCACTCTCCCATGCGTTGGGAACCCTAACCCCACTCAGTCAAGCCGTCGCACCAGACCTAGCAGTCTGCCGTCGGAGCTCCTCCTCGTACGTGTGGATACCGGCAGAGGTGCTGTACGTTCAGCACTTCGACGTTCGAGGGATCGGATCGGTTGGATCGGATCGTAGGACTGCACTGCCCCGACGCGCTGCATCGATAATCCGCACATGCGCGTCTAGTGGTAATACTCGTGGCCTTCTACCTCGGCTAGATCTTGGAAGCATCGCGTAGGAAAAGTTTTTGTTTATCTCTACGCGTTCCAACACCTGCCGCACACCCCGACTTCCTCGCAGCCAGGCCGCCTCTCGTCTTGGTTCCTACCGCCTATTGTTATTCAGATCTTCGGTTGATTTCTTCCCCAGTGTAATGTGTCGTGGCCGTGGCCGGAAAACTTATACACCTCTCGCGCTCCCCCAGCCTCCGCTCCCTCGTTTGACCCCGTTGTCTTCTTCCTCTGAAGATTTGGGCGTTCTATCTTCCCTTCTATTCAATTCATGGCCATGGTGGCTGGGTTGGAGATTAGGAAGGAGTAGTTGGCTACAGATCTATTGGTTGCGCTTCAGATCTCCACGCCTCGGGTAACCTGCTGCAGTTGCCACCGCGAGACCGCATCCCCAACACCTTCGTGGCACGGGCCCGCCGCCTCCATGGTGGTCGCCGACAACGGGAAGAGTCGACTTAGGGGAGGAGCTAGCGGCTATATGATTGCGTTAATAGTAGTGGCTGAGTGTCGACGACCTGGACGCGTGGGCGTAGTCGCTGCAGTGCAACCCCGCCGCACCTGCACGCCACTCCCTCGCCTTCCTACCGCCCCTGCGCTCCAGCTAAATCCTCGACCAAGGAGCAAGTATCCAAATAACACCCGTTGTCAATTGCTCTTGCTTCCCTTTGCATTGCACCTCAATTTTCTAACGCTCTTTAGATGCACGCCCATTTATATGACACACGACCACACCAGTCTAGTAGATGATAGTCATGTACACCTGTTATATGATACGCCCATTTATATGACTCGCTCATTTAGAGTTGATTTATGGAACTATGATTCAAGTGTTCCTTGGATAATTCCCCTCCTATAACTGGAGATTTCAAGAGACAAGTTTATTGCAAATCCAAGGCAACATTCAAAGAAGTGTATCCTAGATTCCATGTTTTACGAAATCATGTTGCTGTATCTTGCACTAATCATTTTAATGCCTCCTTTTCACTGCCATTTCCTGAGAGATGTGATTGCACATAAAATCAATTCAGGTTTTACTTCCCAGTTGGCTCTTTGACGATGTTAAAAGACACGAGTTTTATCCGCCCACGCTCTGCAGTTCGTTTTTAGCTAAGCACATCAATTATTGAATCGTGCGAATAGATTTAGTCCACTTTCCAATATGTTATTTACAAGTCAAGGATCCAGATCCAATGTAAAACCTCCATGTACAGGTTGGGCAGATTCTAATATATTTTACTTCAACATTTGCTGCTAATACTGACACTGCCAATATGGCATTTTTCATGCTTCACTTTAGGTATCTCTCGGCTATATAAACTTGGATAAATTCCACTAAATAATCAAGATCACATGATTATGCTAGCGGTCCATTATTTATATGAATATCTGGCAAGTGACTAAGCTAACTCCACCATTAACACAATGAGAGGTCTCATGCTTTATTACCGCGACCCGGTTTATAAAATTCCGTTAGTATCGACGGCACGAGACAATTTTTCCACCTTCAAAGATGTAGCAAGACAATTCCATAGTCATGCACATTTTCCTATAATTTGGTGCTCGATTTCTGTCTAGGTTGAGTAAGATTGAAAATTGATTAGTTTCACAAACATTGTGTCACTTTATAGATCGATTATTTACCGACCACATACATCTACAGTCAGTAATCTTATGTGATATTAGCTTCAGTTCATCTCCTTTCATTCCGTTTTTTTCTATTGCTTTGTGGAAGTAAAAACAGTTCCTAATGGATTTTGTGTGTTCCATTCACCACTTTACAGAACAAATGCTAATGGATGCCTGGTGCCGGTTGGTTTGGTTCAGTTCATTGCCTTAGGAGTGGCAGGATATGCACTTCAAGGTTTGTTTCTTTTGCTAAATGCAGTTCTTGGTTAGAGGCCAATTCTCATGTACATGAGCGATTGTATAGGAATTCTCATGTTGAGTTTGCGGACTAGCAAAGCTTGCAATGTACCTAGACAAGACCTTGAATTCGTTTCCTTCAGCCAATTTGGTAATTTGCAATTTATTTAGGAGGTACGAGCTCACCATCATTTTCCTATTTGGACATTGGCTGTTCACAAAATCACCAGGTTAGGACCTTGGAAGATTTTCAAAATCCTCAATTGATAAAATGAAGTAAAATCAAGAAAAAAGGAATGTGACTTATGATGGGCAGGGATAAATGAGACGCAACAATAACCAGCCCTTGACACTTCAAAAGAGAAACCGTGATTGCACAAGGTCGAGTTTCATGGAGATCGTCCAAGACTGAAAGGTTGACCGTGCATTGCCTATAGAGCAGTCTTCTTACCTCCAAGTATGGTTTGTGGTGCAGGTAAAACTCCTACCAAATTAGAACACAACTATGATCTCAGGTTTCAGTGACTGATCTTAGACATATTTTCATCGTATATGTTTCTTCTGCTTTATTAACCTAGAAAGTCCACTTTATTGGTGTCCTTAGTTTGAAAGTATTTTCGTTTGTATTTTTAGCTTATGTTTGCAATAATTCCTATGATTCTACCAGAAAAATGGGCAAGCACGACAATGCATGACATCATGGTCTATTAAGAAGTGGCACGAACTGTCATTATAGGAGTCATCAGTGAGCTGATGTTACATGGAAGAGATGATCGCTACACACTTTTCTATCTGCTATTATGTACTGTTATTTATCTAAGGATAATGTTTTCCCATGTGCTAAACTCTTCTACTTCTTTCAGAGAATGGAGGATTCAGCGGATCAATGGAAGTAGTAATGGATTTCTATAGAAAGGATAGTATGAAGAAGTAGATATCAGGAAGCACCAAGATAAAGAAATGAACTTGCCATTAGCTCCTATTCCCACCCCAATGTGTATTTGATCCTATACATGGATACATTGCATAGAACATATTGGTTTTTATTTTATTTAAAGATTTATCATTCCCAAGTACCACGAACATGACATTCTATGTTTGTGTAGCTCAACGCATGGGCATGTGTCCTTCCCCAGTGTTGTGTTCCTAGAAGTTTCTCTAATGCATGCAAGGCGTCAGCTATTCCCTGAGGAGTTTCACAAAGTGCATCCGATGAGTAACGCATAAAGAAAAGCATCAGATGTTCAGCGGTTTCAAGTTGTGGCAGAAAGATAATGATGACGATATTCCTTGGCCCAGGAGTGAGGCACCACCGCAAGAAAGCAAGACAAGCATGTCTTGCAATGCCAAACCTGTTCCTTTTGAAGTTACAACAAGTTTATTTTTATAAACCGAATGGGTTGATGATGTATTACGGCCGGTTTGGTTACATAATGTACTCATGAGAGTGCTAATTAGCACATAAGTCTTGGAGAAGTGCATATTATTCAACGTCTGTGTCGCATGCTACTTAAGTTTGCTTCAAACTTCATATACAAGCTTACAAATATGTCAACTAATAGTACGGAAAGTCACTCGAAACTCGTGCCTTTTTGTTAGAAATACTTGATCATTTGGGTTACAAATTTTTATATGCATTAATTTTTGTTTGATTCTTGGAGTTTACTTGGTTAACAGTATTTGGGTGAGATATTTAGTACACTTTATGGACTAAAGTATTGTGCATTAATAAATATGTGTGTTGCCAGTTCCATAAGGACTTCATGAAATTTGTGCGTTCTTTCGGCGCCGAAATGGCTTGATGGGGCAAAGCATATGCAACCTGTAACTACAGAAAGTAGTTTCGTTATCTAAATTATGTGTAAATGAATCATCAGCTATAAAAAATACATATTGTGCAATCAGGAAACTTATTAGGGCTTAAAATTAAGTTTTTTTTGTTCCAGGGTTATATAGTTATTTGTACTTCTTATGTAGCAAACATGCCTTCTGAAAGATGTGGTATTTGTCCCAAGTGTTTAACTATGTTTTTCCGATGTGTTTAGCTGTCATTCAACTTCAGAGACTTGAAAGTTATGGATAGAATGCTACAAAATTTGGTATGGCTAATAGCAAATTTAGGAGTATTTTAGACTTAACTTATCTCAAATCTACAAGGCTTTTTAAATTGAATATCTCTAGCCATGCCCTCACATGATCAGCTTGCGTGGGGCCTATAGCTTCCCCCTCTCCCTTGGCTCTCCCACAACCAAGTTCACTTCATCTTCTTCCCATGAAACACGCCCACATGAGAGATGAGGGCGAAGCGAAGAGCGATGGTCAACCAGAGAGCGGTCACGATGTCACGGGAAAGCGGATAGGTGAGCAGTTCTGGAGCGGGAATCCCCAAAGATGGGAAAGATGAGGAGAGGAGAGTTGTGGCGACTATGATTTTGTCATCATGTGATCGGAAAACGACCATGTCGTCGCTTCACTGCCA
Source organism: Alopecurus myosuroides (assembly GCA_028641055.1). Lineage (NCBI taxonomy): Eukaryota > Viridiplantae > Streptophyta > Magnoliopsida > Poales > Poaceae > Alopecurus > Alopecurus myosuroides. The sequence continues at coordinate 521,136,176 of CM054057.1, read as the reverse complement.
ATTAACCTCCTATCTCCGAACACAAGTTATAAATAGGTTAACCGTATTCTCATTTTTATCGGGTCTATTTAATTGGATATTCACGTTAGTAATGGAGGGAAACCTATGCCATAGAGTTCGCAATATTTGTAGATGTGAAAAACCATAAGAGCCAACATGTTAAAGGGTGATATGCACATATGGACAAACATAAGAAATATGAAATAATTAAGGAACACTATGATCGTTTAATTGTATGACACGTAGCAACGCACGATCATTTAACTAGTCTAGATATATTTTGATATGGAGGGAATACTTCGTACATAGTTGGTTAGGGTTCCAACTATATTTCCCAGTACAATATTTTGTAAGAAAAAAATATCCAAATTGCAGCTAACATTACTGAATCAAACTCATAACATCTTGATCAAAAAATTTATCCTTAACATGGATCGAATCTCTCTAGAACTAATGCAGATGTCACTAACAGGTTTACCTATCACGAACAAGATAGCGAGGTACAATCAATTTTCTTCCTAATTAATGTGAATAACATTTACTCTACTTGTGTCTAACAATATACCTACTCGCTATAACAAAATTTATGTGTATCTTAATTCACCGCACTCCTAAACAACTCCACATGAATCCGTTTCATAGCAGTAACCTTGAGCTTGGATGCAACACCGAACAATTTGGTTATAGCGACTACAAATAGAGGTTCTATGCCGGAGGCGACTAGGGCTACATGAACATCATTGTTGAGTAAGTTGTACCTCACACACGTGGATAAATGATAACAAGTTGTGACACCATAATGACACCGGCATGGCGACAGTCAGCTCCCACAAAGAATAGTCATTATGATAAGCACACAAATCATTCTTGTTGAGAAAACCTTTCCTTCTCGGTGAACTCTTTGTCTAAAAGGAGGTAGAAATGATAACAATGGTGACAATAGGATGCATCCATGGTTGACTCTGGCGCTAAGCACTTGAGGTTAAGTGCATTTTATTAAAACTAACAACGTCTAAACTAAAACTAGGGACGATGCCAAGTAAATTAGACGAAATAAAACTTGGTGGACCCCATATATCTGGAATGAGCGAGTATGACGATGAAGAGTGCTAGTTAATCGATTCCCATTTTGCTCGACCTTATCGTCTACCCTGTTTGTGAGACATGTAAATCTACAATCGTAGTGCCGAACAAGGAGATTTAATTTTGATCTATCATGTCTTACATGTTTATTATGTTTTTATTTTTTAGAATATGTTCATGTACTCCCTCCGTTTAAGATGTTTTATCTTTTTCCGGAGCGCACGTATCTAGCCATGTTTCAATGTGTTGGTTCACTCATTTTGATCTGTATATACTCCAAATTAAGTATCTAAAACATCTTCTAATTATTAACCGGAGGAAGTATTTGTTTGTGCATACACTAATTATACACTTACAAGTACATTCCTCGCATAAAAAAAAGGATAAGTACATTCCTCGCAGAAAAAGAAGATACTGTATTTTGTTTATTTAGCTATAAATAAAAAGGAAAATTATCGACCCCTCCATCCATCCACACCACACGAGGAAATTGCACATAACACCAACTATTGGGGCTTTTGTTACACCAAACCACAACTCTAGATTTTTTTGGCACAAAACACCAATGTTTGGGGTAATTACTTGCACATAACACAAATCCAGTGATTACCCTCTTTGATGAGTAACTAAACACATAGATCCACATGTTTATGAACTGGTCGATCTTCCAACAGAGACCGCATGACAGGAACAGACCCGACGATGGCGGCAGCATTGGGAACTATCCATTATGCAAAAAACATTAGGAAATATCAATATAACTCAACACATATATACAACTGCAACACATATATACAACTGCAGTCAACTTTGATGACAATCCAAATCATGAGCTTAACACGGAGTCTTGAAAATTTGACAATATTGGTATTCACAAGTACTTAATTATCTATCAAAGAGGTTAAGCGCGGGATTTGTGTTCTGTGCAAGTAATTACCCCAAATATTAGTGTTTTGTGCCAAAAAAGTCTAGAGTTGTGGTTTGGTGCAACAAAAGCCCCAATAGTTGGTGTTATGTGCAATTTCCTCACACCACACCCCAGCTCCGACTTCGTTCGCCGTACATTTCTTTTCTCTGGCTTCTGTTGACCTCCAATCCAACCCAAGTACGGAAGTACCCAACCCAACGCGGCTCCTCTGATCTACCGCCGTCTCCCCCTCCGCTACAGCCGCCGCCGCGCTTAGCGCCAGCCACCTCCTACGCTTCAATTCCACTACCCTCCTCCTCCGCCCGAGCACTCACGCGTCCCACACGCGTCTCCGCTGTCAGGTACTGACATCCGCCTAATCGCCGTGCCTCGTCGCGTGCCTGCTGTCTCCACCCCGTCCGCAATCTTTGGCCATCGGGTGTCGACTGTTGAGGTATGAGCTTCTTTCCACCCAGATTAGTTAAAATATACACCGGCCTCCACAATTTCTGGGTGTACACCCTGCATACCATCTAGATCCGCACCTGGATAGTTGCATAGGCTAGGTCTACCGAGCTTGATGATTCGATGTAGCTATCAGCATGATGCATTGCAAACTTGTGGCCATATCCTGTTCCTCATGATTTTTTCTGTTAAGTCTTATCTCCTGTTTGTTCGGTAGCAGAGTTGTAGTTAATCGCAGTGCATGCTTGGTGCATTTTTCATCGGTGTACTACCATCTCATGAAGCATTCTACAGGAGACTCAGACATAATCTTGCAGTAAAAAACGAGACATTCAATTTAAGCAGTGGTTTGGTTAGGTCCGCATCTCTGGGTACCCCGCGAGTTCATCTGGCCCTGCAGAGGATACAATCATTCTAAGGGGCTGTGTACATGTTCAATGCTAAAACCACATGAATGCTCACTGCTCCAAGGTGAGCATACAAAGAAATGGCTTGGTAACTGATAGTGTTCACCATGTACGCATAGACAATCATTTTTGTTCGTTTGCCTGTAAACCATTCAAAAATAGTCACATCTGACTTCCTTTAAATGTATTTTAGTAGTGCAAGGACTGTGTTTTACTGTGCTGAAATCGCTCATTCATGCATCAGCTGTTCCAGGATAGACCATGGCGATCAATCCCATGGTAGCTCTGCGTGCTGCTCTAGTAGGTGGGGTGGCAGCCTCTGCGAAGATCGCGGGGGCAATGAAAGCTGCAGGAGGCGTGAAGGTTGGTGCGGCGGCTGCAGCCATGACAGCTGCAGCGACGGCTGCCGTATCTGGAAAAGACACCGCTGATGATAAACAAAAGCCAGGAGCAAAATGATACCTGCAATGAATATGGTGGAGAAGCAGTGTTCTAAAATGCCTCTCCACAAGGTAGATCAGTGTTCAGCAGTTTATCAGTGCTGAAGAGCTGCACAAAACTAATTGTGGTATTCGACATGATAAAATAAGTTACAAGAGCATTTTTCATGTTACACGTGTTATCAACTCGGGTATAAGAACTATTACAATGTCCTGAGTTTTCCCCTATTGATGATTTGGTGCCATGCAATGGTCTCTGTTTATGAATGTGTGCAACAAGCACCAGGATTGTGTTTGTGCTCACCCTCCGTGCTACCCTGATTCTTGTGGCCTGATATCCAAATGTTCAGGATCACTGCCTATGTAACTGAAGATCTGTAGAAGAACTGTGCTGAAACTGTAGGTACTAAGAACCCACAACCTTAGGTGCGCTATGGCAAACACTTGCAATGGTAAATCAACGAGCAATTGGTCCTGGTGAGTACATGCTTCCTTCAGCTGCTGTTCCCCATTGCCTGTGTAGTTGACAGCTATATCTGCATTTGTCAGGCCGCATCAAATACAAGTGCATTTCTTAATCTGTTGCTATCTTTACCATTTTATTGTTGTCTTTCGTGTTATCTATTATGACACTGATGAGTACAAGAGAAGCTAGTAACGTCTACCATAGTACCCTGTAAATACAATTGCTTATTTCTTGCTATTGGATGTAGCAGCCTAATTAACACGGCCGCACAGCAAGCTAATCCATAAGAGCATCTCCTACAGAAAAATTAGTCTTCTATTGTGCTCCTGTATGTCATTGTCATGTAGATTGAGATAAAAGCATTCAACACAGTGGTAGAGATAGTCCACACCCTTCTGTTTGTTTAGATAGATACTTGATGTTCTACATGTAATATTTTGGCTGGGAGTTTGATATGGAAAAAAATAAGGAAATACATGTTATTTTCAACTGGAATCCTGAAGTGTCCATTGATCTTTGGGCCACTCTATATTTTCGTTTGTTAACCCTCTCCTTTCAAATAATTTCTACTGTTTCCTCCCAATACTGTATTGAGTTATTGGAATGCTGTTATTTTTTTCCCTGCTTATAGTAGGTGATGATTTCTCCTGTTGCCTGACTTGAGAAAAATCTTTCTGCCATGTCTTTTACATAGTTTACTGATCTGCTTTGCATTTTTTTGTTTGTATGTGGTAGGGCCCTTCTGTGGCATTTCGATACATCGATTCTAACATGATCTTTCAGCGATGCTACGGTTACAAGGTCCTTTGTCTAGAAAACTATCAGATGTTGCAAGAGGTATGCTCATTGAGCTAATTAAATTCATCCATTTCCCTTTTGCTTGCATTGCCCGGTATAGTAACCAACAATAGTGGTGAAAGTGTATACTGGCACTAACAAACAACCGATCTTGATTCATTGAATATGTAAGGAGAACTTAGCCCTGGGACTATAAATAGAAACTTAAATTCGTTTAAGACTTGAACTCGGGTAGTGGGTTTGTACATTGGCTTCCCTAACCTAGTGAGACTGGTTCCTTAGGTTTGGCTTTTTGTGATTTGCAGCAATGCATCCATACACGGGAATTTGGTACATATTCCGCTCTAAAATTAGCCTGGTAGGGGGATCGCTGATTCATTTCAAATCGTTTTGGTAGCAAATCGTAATGTAGTTTTTCTGTTAATTAAAGGAACCCAATATTCAACCAAGTTTCTCATTCTCCTATTACAAAATACTACCGTAGTCTATGCATATAAGGGCATCTCCAGCCGTTCGGCCCCCAGGACGCAAAACCCCCCCTTTTTTCCCGCCGCGGCACGAAACGGCGCTATTCTGGAAACTTGGGGGGAGGGGGCGCGTTTCCTAGCCGTGAAACCCAGGCCGCCCCCCAGCCGGCGATTCGGCCCAATTTGGGCAGGTAGAGTTTTGGCACACAAATAATTGAACTTTTGCCACCAAATAAATAGAGTTTTGCCACACAAATAAATAGTTCAACAATTTAAACAAAAAAATAAATTACACTAGTCATCGTCATCGTCCTCAACATTGCCATTCCCCTTTCGCGCCCACAAATGCTGCACCAGGTCATTCTGCAGAGCATGGTGTGTTGCAGCGTGTCGAATCTCCTGTCGCTTGGTGAGGAAGTCTGTCCATGAAGCCGGCACCTGGTGATCAACAGTGCCGGTAGTATGGTGTGCTTGCCTCACTGTCAGGCACCGGGTCATCCCGCTCACTCTCAATGATCATGTTGTGAAAGATCACACAACACTGCATCACCTCCCACATGTTGGACTTCGACCAAGTCATAGCTGGGTACCGGACAACATTGAATCGAGATTGCAGCGCACCAAATGCCCACTCAACATCCTTCCTGCAAGCCTCCTGACACTTGGAAAACCAAGCTTTTGCGCTTCCTGGGATAGGGTTGGAGATGCTCTTCACAAATGTTGCCCACTTCGGGTAGATGCCATCTGCAAGATAGTACCCCTTTGTATACTGGTGTCCATTGATCTCATAGTTCACAGGGGGGCATGGCCTTCGACAAGCTCGGCAAAGACATTCGAGCACTGCAAGACATTGATGTCGTTGTGACTTCCAGGCATACCAAAGAATGAATGCCAAATCCATAGATCGTACGAAGCCACGGCCTCGAGAACCACCGAGCACTCTCCTTCCTTTCCCTTGTACATCCCCTGCTAGTCAAATGGGCAGTTCTTCCATGCCCAATGCATACAGTCGACACTGCCAAGCATCCCAGGAAACCCTCTTGCTTCATTCTCTGCGAGGAGACGAGCAGTGTCTTGCGCATTGGGTGATCGCAGGTATATTGGGCCAAAAACTGCAACCACTGCCCGGCAGAACTTGTTCAAGCACTCGAGGGCCGTGGACTCGCTCATGCGTAGGTAGTCATCTTGTGCATCTGCGGGAGCACCGTATGCAAGCAACCTCATGGCCATCGTGCACTTCTGGATAGAGGTAAAGCCTACCGTGCCGGTGCAGTCCTTCTTCAACTTGAAGTAGCTGTCGAACTCCTGGATGGCATGCATGATCTTGAGGAAGAGCGTGCGTTTCATCCTGGAACGACGCCGAAACACCTTCTCGTCGTTGGTGGGATCCTCGGCGAAGTAGTCGGAGTAGAGGATGCAGTAGCCCTCGTACCGCTGCCTCGGCTTGCTTTTGCGGCGACCGGGCTTCGATCCAGTGCGGCGCGGCCCGGCGTCCTGGGCCTGCAATCCGGCCAGGCAGCTCAGGACGAGCAGGTGTTCCTCATCGTCGATGGCGGCCTGGTCTTCCTCGTCGAAGAGCTCGGCGAGCATCTCCTCGGCGTCGGACTCCATGGCTCGGACAGAACGTCGAACACCTTGCGGGTGGTGGACGCGGTTCACCGGGCACAACCTCCTCCGCGGCGGAGACGCGAGCAAACGGCGGCGACGATGTGGTGGAGAAACCGGCGGTGGTTTGCCTCGCCGCTCGTGTGTGATGGCGGCTGACGGCGGCGACGTGGGGTGTGGCCGACGGGGTGGCGACGGCGAGGCGAGCGAGAGGAAAAGCCGAGTCGGGGTGGGGAAAGTGGGGCAAATAGCGCTCCCTCGCCGATAGCGCTGGCCCACGCGCGCTTTTCCTTCCGCTGCCCCCTAGGCCGAACCCAATGGGCTGGGTTCCGCCTGGGTGCGACGGCACTAATTTCGGGTTCGGGGGGGGGGGGGGGCGACTGGTAGAAAAACAACGCTTTTCGAGCAACACGGCGCTATTTTGCGTCCTGGGGGCGCTGGGGGGGGGGGACGACTGGAGATGCCCTAAGGCCACTTCGTACTTCATGCCTAACTTTGACCAATAAAATATGAGTTATATGTATATCATCAGAAACTTCTTTCAAAAGTGAATCCAGTGACATGATTTATGTGGCACATAACTCATGATTTATGTGGTGAGGAACCCAAAGGCAGCTAATCTGAAAACTAGAGAGGATAAGACACATTGTCAAATAACAACTGAGAAATTTCAGGTATGGTGTTACAAGACAAAATGCCTACTACCTTGAGATCAATAACCACCTTCTGGGGAACACCTAGAGTGTTTCTGCAGCTTCAGATATCTTTCCATATCAAAACTATGCTTGGCGCATAGCTTTCTCCTCTTTGCCAAGAACAGCCTCCGCATGAAGTCTGCTAACGTCGGATTTGCGGAGGTATGGAGGAAATAGCCATAGCAAACAATCAGCTGGAGTCCGGCCATGGAAAAGGCGAACGACTCTATGAAATCCCAAGATAACTCCCAGAAGGTAAGGCGGAAGAGGAAGACAAATTGGAACATTGAGTACACAAAGCCAAAACACAGAACCCGCTTGGCATGCTTGTGTGCCAGGCGATCAATCTCTTGCATCTTTGCGTGGAGTTGTTTGAACTCTGCTTTTCTCGGGTCATTCTCTGGGGCGAGTGCAAACGGCATAGCGCTTCTCATCAGGTCCACAACCTAAAAATGGTCAAATAATTCATTAATATAACTGCATTTTGTGCATTTTGTAGGTAACAGTTCTTACATTTAAGCCATGCCATATTCAGTCAATTGCATCACTCCTGAGACGTGGTGGTATACCAAATAAAATCACACACGTCTTTCTTTTTGAGGAGTGAACAGAAAGACCAAAGTTAATGAATCTGAACTTTCACAGTGCTTCATGCATGCACAATACTCCCTTCTTCCCAAAACACATTGCATATTATTTTTTGTCAAAGTCGAACTTCATAAAGTTTGACGAAGTATATAGGAAAAAACATATTAACATCTACAATACCAAATGCATATAATATGAAAATATATTTCGTGGCGGTTCTAATAATAAGGATGTGATATTGTAGAATGTAGATATTGATATTTTTTCTATGTGCTTGCTCAAACTTAGTTTTTTTTAGACAAATGCACAATATTGCACACACTGGTAAGGATCATCTTTGATTGATAGATCCAATAGCTTGTAAATACTTAGAGCAAAGTGACGCTTTTCTATAAGCTAGCGCAAAGTGAAAAAGCAGCCACGATACTCGGTCCTCCAGTGTGCAATGTGTATAATATCAACATAGATACGATTGGTCAGCACATGATCCGAACAAAGCTTTCAATACGTATTTGAGTGCTGGTTGTTTGTATGAAATGTTAGTGCAAGGCTCTAAAGTTATGATTTATTATGATGATATTTTTCAGCACAACTCTGATGACATTAGAGAGGTGCAACTGGGGAATCTAATAATTTGGTAATGTCACCTTCTCGTGGTTGATGTAAGTCTTGCCCCGGACGAGCAGCACCAAGCTGATCTCGTCCATCTTCCGCATGAGTGCCTCCGCCTCCGTGCGTTGGAGGCTGCTCACCAGCAACGCGTCGAGGAGCTCGCCATGGCTGACCACCTCGCCCTGCCCGTCCTGCATCCGCCGGTCGATTTCTCCAAAGATCGCGTTGATAGCAGCTGTGGTGATCAGTCGATATAAAACTTGGTGTTAAACAAATTCAGTAACGCAACCCATTCTGCACACTAGAATCAACACCGTGAGTTTGGCTAGTGCTATCAGGCATGAATGAAGCGTAGTAAGTACTACCTTGAGAGCAATCACCTCTCAGAGGACACCTTATATGTCTCTCCATTTCCAGGTACTTCTCCATGTCGAATCCATGCTTGGCGCAGAGCTTTCTCCTCCTTGTTTCAAACAGCCTCTCCATGTAGCTTTGATACGACAGTTTGCGTGAGGTAGCGAGGAAATAGGCGTAGCCGACGAGGAGGTGAGACCCGTCCACGAAGAAGGCGATGGGCGCAATGACATTCCACGAGAACTCCCAGTAGGTCATACGGAAACAAAGGCCAACTGCGGTCTGCAAGAACAGTAAGCCAGACCAGAGGATGCGCTTGACTTGCTTGCGCGCCTGCCTATCGATCTCTTCTTTCTTATTCTTCAGTAGATCAAACTCTTCCTTTGTGGCATCATTCTCTATCTCGAGTACAGGCGGCACCGCACTTGTAACCAGATCCACGACCTAAGAACGGTCAATAACACATCAATATATGTCAAATGAACCAATAGCCAAAATGTAGTGCTTAATTTATATATTCTTGGCTCTCATATGTCAAAACCGTCTAACTTATATCTTGCTTCACTAGAAGAAGTCACGATGATAACGTGGTGGCAGTGCATTTAGAACAAAAAGTTGGAAGATACGAGGAAAGTGAATAATTTAGAAAATGTGAAGTTATGGAAAAAACACCGTGAAGAAGATTTCAGATAATATGAAGTTACAAAAATTACTGAAGATTATAGCAAATTTAAAAACGCCTAATATCCCCTAGAATAAACATGGATTTCATAAAATCTACAAGATTCCCTTTTCCACATTCTTAAAAAAAAAATCAAATTTCCGAAATTCTCAGACAATGTTTCTTCAATAATATTCATGAGTTTGTTTTGTATGCTTCCTGCTTTTCCCCTTTTTCTTTTCCTTATTTTCTGACAACTTTTGTAATTTTTGTTTTCGCCTGATTTTTCTTGTAATTTTCGTTCTTTACAAGTCTACAGGTACGCAATTCAACCTTTATACATTTCATTCATTTCAAAAAAGAAAGTATATGCAGGATTTTTTTCCCTGACGGTAGCATATGCAGGAACTCTATTCAGAGAACCCGTTGGAACCGGAATCCGGATCGTGATGGCATGATGGATGCATAGTAAAATGTTGTAAATGTCACCTTCTCCGGGTGGAGGTAGACCTCTCCACGGAAGAGAACCACGCTGCCCGACTGGTCCATCGCCCGCGCCAGCTCCTCCGCCTGGCCGAGCGTGCGCGCCGCGCCTGCCTCCACGCACGCTTCAAGAAACTTGCCGTAGCCCATCACCTCCTCTGGGCTATCCCGCAGCCGCCTCTTGAGCACGTCGACTCCAACAAGCCGCACCATTCGTTGAGCTTCTGCCGGCGTGAACTCCGCCTCCGCTGGAGCTGGCGACGGCGGTAACAGGCAGAGGTTTCGCGCGGTACGTGCCGCGGCCATGGCGGCTGCTGGGGGTGGCCGTCGGGGAAGGAGGAGGCGGGAGGCGGATGCCCGCCACATAGCGTGATTCTCTGTCTGGTGATGAGCTAGCAGCAAGCTAGCGTGTAGTCACTTGACAGAGGCGCCAGTGAACGCGGGCTCTTGAGGCTGAGGGCGTCTCGCAGTGGTGTGCAAGCAACTCTGCTCATGTGAATGATCGACTTTGTGTTTCCATCACCAAGCATGGGACATTATCGAAAAGAAATCAGCGAGGCAAAGTCTGCATCTTTGCCCATCAATAGCTTGCCTGCCTTTGTAATAGTAGTAGTTTTTTTTTTTTTGTTTCGCCTGATACTTTTCATCAGGGAAGAAACGAGAGCTCTTTTGGCTTTCGAGGAAAAGCACATCGCCATGCATGTGCGTGAACCTCGTGAGACATTGTTCTTTATTTCTTTTCGAACGTTGCTTGGAAGTGTGAGAAGATGCAACCGGATCCCTGAACCAGGGTATCATCAGCAAAGCAAACTCCTGCTCCTCTGTTTTGAGTTATGTCTGGACTCAAGATTAATTCAAGCAAGAATGAGATTGTGGTGCGTTGGGAAAGTTCCCCATCTCTCTCGGGCTGCCTATTAGCGACTCTACGATTAGGTGGACTGTACTAACCCTCGCCATGGGTAGGCACTAATCCTCGGCCGCTAGGCTGATCCTCACCAACACCTGCATGGCTGCATTGTCTTTCTAGGTTTACCTATGTTCACCATGTGGCTCTTTCTTGTGGGGGAGGGTACTCATGGGGTCATGGATAAGTATATGGTTCTTGTCGTGGTGTTGTCACGGTAAGTGTTCTCATGCGAGAACTAGATTGTGAGACCATAACTTCTAAGCGAAGTATCGAAAGGGTTATGGAGGGAACGAGAAAAGCGAGTTTACCTAGGTTCGAAAACCTACTCATGCTTCTTTACTATTAATGATTCGAGGTCTCGATTATAAGGAGCGATTCCGGCTTCTAATATCTCAAGAACTGTTGCTATGAGCTAGAACTTAACTTTCTACGTCCCAGGAACTCGCTTTATATAACAGACGGGTTCCCGCGGGGATACAGGTGAATCCGGGTTACGCCCGTCGTCGGAGTCCTATCATGACCCGGCAATATGAGCCTTTTTGCCGGTTCATCCTAGAAGTCGGGTCAGTTCCGGCCGGTTCTGGAGCTCTCCGCCGGATCTGCAGTCCCGCGGGCCCCGGCCTTGTCACGAATCTTTCCACCGGCCCAAGCTCGGGTCTCCGAATCTTCAAGGCCAAGTCTCCGGTTCTCCTCGATTGTCGGTTCTGGGGTAAACCGACACACTGTTTGTAAACCGGCTTTTGCCAAAGCTGGTTTAGGAAGGCAGACTAGGGTACCCCCTTAGTCATTCCCCCAACATTAGCCCATAGGTTAATATGAATGCTAGACCGTGGCTTGCTCGTTCATGTTAAACTCCTGAAAGAAAAACACAAACTTGTATGATCTGTGAAATAATCCGAGTCTTGTTTTTCACCTTAGTTTGGTGAACTGGCAATTTCGTTCTAAACGCTTGTTCTTGATCTGTTGGAGATTTTATCTCCCTTTTTCTTCGATCTCCACTTACCCGTTTCAAACCAATTTGGTCTATCAAAGTAGTTATGTTTGCAAGTCTATTCCCAGGATTCGAGGAGCTGAATGTTCCCTGGTTTATTCCGTAACTTGCTCCATGCGTTTAGTGCTGCAAATCCGGAATATTTTATCTCTGTATTTCTTTAATCTGACCTAGGACCAATCTGGAAATGCGATAACCTTCGGCGTCCTTTTCGCAAAATTGTCATGGCAACTTCTAGGGTTTCACCCCCGCTTATAAATAGTGGACATGGGGTAAATCCAAATCATTTCGTGCCCTTGCCATCCACTTCATCTTCCACCTCCAGCGCAACCCGGGAGCTCGACTCAAGCTTCAAGCACCGTCGCCGCCAGAGCTTCACCGCCGGTTCGAGTGAGAAAATGAAGGAGAAGACTATGGCCAGCAAAAGCACGGGAACCAGCAAGAAGAAGAAAGCTATAGATCTTGCCGGCTCCTCTGTCAGGAACAAAAAGGAAATGATCGTGGACTGGTGCAAGTCTGAGATCACGCACGAACGGCTCCAGGAGATGCAGGATTCCGGTTTACTGCCGGATAACATTTCCTGGCCTGCGCGTGGAAACGAGACCCGACCCACTCCGGGCCGGATGAGGTAATCGTTTTCGCTGACCATGTGACCCGGGGTTTCCGTCCTCCCGGGTCTCGTTTTTCCGTAGCATCTGAGCACACTACGGGTTACACTCCCAGGATATCCCTCCAAATTCTGTCCTCAACGTTAGCAATTTCGTAGTTCTCTGTGAGGATTCCACTTCAGATCGAACCAAACCTAAATCTGTTTCTAGATTATTTCTACTGCAATAAACATCCGAAAACCGCTGGGGGTGCTTTGATCTGCTGTGGGGGGTGCTTATTTTTAGAGAAGCAAGGATATAGTTTATCCGGCTGCCAACTTGGCTAGCCACCCCAAGTTATGGCATAAATCATTTTTCTATTGAAAAAATACTTCCCCAACCGGCAAACCTCCTTTGCCGGGTTACCGCGCCGAGCGTCTAGTTTTTGATGATAAGATAAAATCCTACACCGAGCCGTCCACCCGTTCCAAACTCACTCCACTGCTTAAGCGCGTCAAGTACCTGATTTTCCACGACTTGACCGATTTAGATCTAAATCAAATGTGGGTGACTTGGCATATCCATCCCCTCAACATTAGGAACCGGCTTTTTCACCAATATACCGGTTCTTCCACCGATTTGATGAGATATTCCATCAAGATTCCTTCCAAACCTGAACTGACAAAGATGCTTAAGAACTTGGTTGGCTTGAAGAGGGAGAGGGTTCACGATGTTGGTCTCCCAGCTTTCTCCATGTTGAACCTGGCACCTCCAGTAAGTTATTTTTGTGTTTTTTGATGAACTGTTAATCTTTAAACCTGTGAAATAAAAATATCTTGGTACCTCACCCGACAATTTTCCGGTTTACAGCTCTCCGATGCGTTCTGGATTACCACCGAGGAGCCACCTACGTCCCGAGAGGATAATGAGGATCAGGAGTAGGGCGACGAAGAGGAAGAGGTTTCTGAACTTGATTCCCTTGGTCGCGTGCATAACCAGTTTGCTGACACCGGTTCTTCACAGGATGAGCAGGAGGAAGCCGGTTTTGACCCAGATCAAGGAGGATCAGCCCAGGACACACCAGTTTAGCAAGCGCCGGATCTCAACCCCACCACTCCGGTTACTGGTTCCAACGCAGACCTTGAGAAGGAATCACCAATGACGAAGAAAAGGACCCGACACGCAGTTGCAAAGGTGGCTCAATCTAGACTCTCAAAATCACCTTTGAATCCATCCTCATCTCTAAAGGACACGCGGGATGGTGAGGAGGATAGCAAGAAGAGGAGGACCCAGAGTTTCAGATCGAGTAATTTGGATGCAGGTTTTCCTTATAAGAGCATCTCTAGCAGACACCACATTTCCGCCCAAACTGTAAAATAACCGCCATTTTGCCGTTTCGGGCCGAAAATGCACGCAGACCAGATCCCGCAAAAGTGACCAGCCTGAAAAATAATCTGAGGGGCGCGACAGTTTTCCCCCGCGAAACTGTCAAAAACGAGTTTGTTGGGCCGACCCGTCGGTGCCCTCTATCCCTAGATCGATCTGGTGGGAGGGACATTTCACCGCGGCAGTTCCACCTTTCCTCTTCCCCTGCCGCCGCGGATCTTCATCTCCCCGCTCCGGCCGACCTCCCGACGGCCCTCCAGCGAGGCCATGGACATCCCCGACCTTGTGCTTGTCACCGTGAAAGTAGGGTTAGCCAAATCAACGGCGGGTGGCGCCACGGTGGATCTCCCCACCGGCCATCTCCGGGCCGCGCCGGAAGCCTCCTCCAACATCGTTCCTCGCAAGCTCCTCGGCAACATCATCGTCCAGGGAGGCGCGCCCGCTCCCGCCACCACCGTAGCCGTCGCCAAGGGGGCCGCTCGCCCTACCGCCGCCGGTAATATTGGTGATACCGAGACGGCGCAGCTAGTGAAGAAGAAGGTCGTGCTCAAACGCAAGCGGGCGCCTTCGACCAAGAAGGCCCCGACGAGTTCTACTCCTGCCACCGCCATCGTCCCACCGGTGTTCGACGGAATGCACGAAAGGTACGTCCGACCATCTTGGAATTTTCTTCTTCGCCGCCGTTGGGGGTTTTCGCTCAAGAATTTGGCGTCTCTCTTTGTATCTCCGAGTATGTGGATCTCCTCGAGGAAAACGTGGTGTCAAAGCTCTGACTCCACAAATCCCTCAGGTGACCCTATCGGGTTTCGACTAGGAGAAGTCATGAGCGCTGGTGAAATCGTCGGCTTGACAGGGGGCGAGATTTACCCAGGTTCGGGGCCCTCAGAGAGGTAAACCCTTACTCCTGCCTTCTGTTGTCTGTATTGGATGATAGATCGGTTACAGGTTGCTCGAATCGAGAGTAGATCTCGAGTTCCGAGGCTTTTTGGTCGTGCGGTATTGCTTGGTCCTCCCCTTGGGGGCTCTCCTGGCCTTATATAGATGGCCAGGTCTCGAGTTCCACCCGGAGAGGACTCAAACCCTAGCTGGGTCGGTTACAAATTTCCTAACTTAACCCGCAAGCTGATGCGGGTGGGCTTCACACGGGCCTTCTAGAGTACTCCAAGGGCGCTTCCTTTTGGGCCTTGGCCTTGGGCCTGAGAGGGGGTGTCCTTACCCGCAGGGTCCAGGATCCATATCTTCGTCAGTAGCCCCCGAGCGTGTGCTTGACTGGGGATTTTCCAGTCGAGTAGACGGTCAAACTCTCCTTATTTTTTATGGAGGATTGCCCTGACAGTCATTGTTTTTCCAAAGGGTGTGTTCCTTGTATCATGGGTCTTCACGCTCGAGTATCGAGCAATATAAGTGCCTGTTTTTACGGCTTTTTTCGCAGAAGGATATGGCACAGTAGCTTGGCTCTCCCGAGAGATCAGGGCCAATTAATTGCAACTAGGGCAAAAACATTCCTGGCCTACTCAGATTCGAGACCTCCGACTCGAACCCGATAAGGTGATTGTTGCGACTGGGCTGTTGTGGACTTACCGAATCGAACTTAACCTATGGGAGTACCCGGCGCGTCCGCTAGGATTTTTCTTCGTGTTGTTGACACGGAATTATACCGGAGGACGCAGCTTTTGAGTGCGATTCCAGGCCCAAAAGAGAGATCTTTTCGGGTCTTACCTTCATATTCGAAGAATACGGCATCCGGATGTGCCTAGTCGGCTGAACAATCCAGGTTCTTATGATGTAAGATTATCATGTGTAGGAGAGGTAGGTTTTTCCTACCCGATTGATTTGTTTGAGCTCCATACGAAAAAAATTTCGTGCTGGAAGAAAAACTAAGCCCGTATGAAAGAGTTTTCATGTTCGGGATGCTGTGCCCATACGAAAGAGTTTTCGTGCATAGGGTATTTTTCTCTTGTTCGAAGAGGTCTTGCTTTGTGAACTGTTCATGGAAAAGTTGCTTTTATCCGAAGGAATTGATATTCATACGAAGATAATTTCGCGTTTGAACTTCCAATCGAAAAGATTTTGGTCTTGAATGACGAATGCCATGACGTCATGGCGCACTCCTCTTCTCCCGATGGGACGTGACGGAGTGGCAGCAGATGGTGGCCCACCTTGTCAGCTTTTTGACCGGGAAACGAGACGTCGTTCCCGGTTTTTACGCGAGACGCGCAGTAAATGCGCACGATCTTCTGTTAAGATCGTGGCACGAAACAGCGCTGGCCGCCGCTTCGTTTCATCTTCACGCGTGGCGGCCGTGATAGGCGCCACGTAGCGCATCGTACGGCTGAGATCGCCTCGCTCCGTGTATAAATACGGGTGTTAGCGCTGCGGTAAAACTTTCCCAGCTCTCTGTCTTCATCTTCTTCCTCGCGCTCGAGCTCGTGCTGCAAGCAATGGCTGGCGGAAAAAGACGTGGTGCCGCCGGCTCTGCATCCGGTGAACCTTCCGCGCAACCCACGCCCCGCGCCGGCGACTGGCGCTCCCCCAACACCACCGCGAAAAGCATCAAGGAGATGCAGCGGGAGGGGTTGCTGCCGGCGGAGACGGAGAAGCGAGTTCGTCTCGGAAAAAAGGAAGAGGTACCCAATCCTCAATCGAATGAGCGCGTGGTCTTTGTGGACCACGTGACTCGAGGCCTTTCTTTTCCCCTTCATCCCTTCTTCCTCGGGTTGCTGTGTGTCTATGGCATACAGCTTCACGATCTCCCCCCGAACGCGGTGCAGCACATTTCGTGCTTCATCGTGTTCTGCGAATGCTATCTTGGCATTCGCCCGCACTGGGCGCTGTGGAAGGCGCTCTTCAAAGTCCGGATCTTCCGCGAGAGATCGCGGGTGGAGTCCGAGCTCGGCGAACCGCTTCGCACGGGCGGCTTCGGGATCCAAGCTCGACAAGAAGGCAGCTACTTCAACATGCATTTCGTCGACTCCGCTCAAAGCTGGCGGAAAAGGTGGTTCTACGTCATCGACAACAGCTCGGGTGGGATTGTAGAGTTCCACCCGTTCGCTGTTCTGACAAGGCGAAAGTCTTGGGGGCACAAGATGTCAGCCGAAGAGACTCAGACCGTTGCGCCTCTACTCGCAAGAGTAGCTGCTCTCCGGGACCAGACCGCGGGGGTTGTGCTCAACGGGATGCATCTGGCGAGCATCTTTTTGAAGCGCAGGATCCAGCCACTTCAGCAAAGGCCCTCCGCTATGTGGGAGTATCAAGGCTCAGAGGATCCCAGTCGAGTAAGCCGCGAGGAACTGTCGAATGTAGAATTCGAGAAGAAAATCGCGGGTATCACCCGACTGAAGGTGGGGGAGAAATTCCCCGATTGCTCTGTTGAAGCCTTCGCCGCTTCAAACCCTCCCCCAGCCGAGGTTAGTTTCTTCTTTTTCGTCTTTGAGTTGTTCCCCTTTTTTTTTTGTTCTGAGTCCTAGTCGATAAGGTTTTTCTCGTCTTCTTCTTGCCTTTGCAGAGCCTAGCTATGGCGGACTGCTACCCGCCAACTACGGGGGAAGCTGCCTCAGAGCAAGTGTCGAGTCATCAAGACGGTGCAATTGACACCAGCGTCGCCAACGCCTCTTCGAGTTCAGAACACGATTCTTCGGATGACGTTGAAGACTCGAATGGCGCTCCGACGAAACGTCGTCGTGTAGATGAGGACGAAGCTACTTCGAAGGATAAATCCTTGGAAGCATCGCCCAATCAAGCTCCTGTCCATGCGACTCCACTTCGCTCCCTTGCTCCTTCGCCTTCGTTCCCAGTGATGACGCCCGCTTGGAACGCGGACTTGCTGGATGACGACGAGGATGACGAGTAAGTGTTTCTTCCTTAATCTTGGTCGAACATTCTCCGTGCTTCAATATCGATTGTTTCTATCTTTCGGTGCAGTCTGCAGACGATCAGTCCTCGCAGGTACGCTGCTGTCGTTCCTCCCGAAAAGAGGAATAAGGCCAAGGATGCGGGTGAAACTCCCACCGCGGGCACCGTCCAAAATTCCCCCAGAGCAGCCCCCGAAGCCGCGACGGTGGTACGTGAAGCTCCCAGCCTTGCCGCCAGGACTTCTGCTTCTAAGGAAGTGACGGATAGCTCCGCGGATCCGCTCTCTCGTGCCTCCGGCCAGGTAAACTTCATCTTCCGTCTTCAAATTTTTTTTATAGGGTGCACGACAGTGCTCCCGATGGGAGTAGCCCCCGAGGCTGTAGTCGATTGTAAATAATCGGGTACAGACTCTAATTTAATCCATTTTAACTCTTTTGTCTTCGTACTTTTGCAGTCGCTTATTGATTCTCTTGCGGAGATTGGTCGCCGCGTAGTTCTCGCCGAGTCGGATTGAGAGTCGCTTCGAGCGGACCGTAGCCGACTTCAGACTGAAAACGTTCTTCTCAAGGGTAAGCTTTATCGTTTCCCTGTCTTCCACACTCCATTCATTCTTGAGTTTTGACAAGCATCTCTTTGCAGCTCGACTTGAATTTGCAGAATCCGAAAAGGTCAAACTTTCTGAGCAGGTAACTGCTCGGGAGGCTGACCTGACGGCCATTCGACAAGAGCTAGAGGCTTCCCGCATGCAATCAGAAGATTTTGGTCGACAGCTTGCAGATGCGCGGAAGTCCTTGAAGGAGTTAGAGAAAGCTGGCAGTAAGGCCGACAACGATATTGTCGGGTTCCTCCGTCCCCTTGCTGAGCGCTTCGCGGGTAAGTGTGTTGGGCCTTTGCGACTTTGATTCTTCATTTCGCTGTACTTTGCTAAGTATTTTTTTCCTTCCTTTGCAGGTCTTCTGGATGTTCCTCTAGAAATCCCTGGACTCCAGCGGGTGGATGTGGTAACCGACACACTTGCCCAGCTTAAAAGGCACGCTGATGGAGTTCTCTCTATGATCAATGATGCTACTCAAGTGCTGGGGCAACTGCACGGTCGCCTCCTCGCCAACGCCACTCCTGCACCCGCGCTAGATGATCTGTTGAAGGTCTTCTCAGAAGGCAAACTTCTGGATGCCTTCGCGGTCGCACAGGCGGAGTCTGGTGTGAAGACCGCGATACAATTCGCTTTGGCGCATGGAGTCGAAGGTTTGGAGGAGGCGTACACATCTCTTCCAGTCGACCCCTCCACGGGCAAAAAGGTACGGCTCTCTCGTTTTGGCGAGCAAGCCGCTATTCTTGCTCGGAAGCTGTCTGAGATTTTTGCTCGGCTGCGGGGAGGGGCGACTGCTGCCAGCGGGAGCACCAATGTAGCTGCATAGCTTTTTTTCTTTTTTCTCCTTGAATGTAATGAACCTTGGGATGTATTCCCGTACCTTTGTTGTCTTTAATCGAAGAATTCATCGTGCAATTCATTCCCTTTGTTTGTGCATTGTCTCCCGATGGGAGTAGCCCCCGAGCGTTTGCCAGATATGCGACTAGAATTGACTCGAGTAGGGCATCTTACTTCTTTCGTTTTATGCTTCCAGGCTACTGGGTTTGCCGCGGAAACGTCGGGTGGATGTGGTACTCCAGTAAATCCACTTGTTGCCGCTGTTGGCACTTTTGCGGGCCTTCGTGATAAGGTCCAGGAGGGTGAGCGCAAGCTAAAAGCTATGCGCGGGATAGCCGATGTGGCGAAGTCCAAGCAGAAATTGGCAGTTGAACGCGAACAATTTCTGATGGATGAGTTGGCTGTAGTCGCAAGGGACTTGCTTTGTAAGTAGTGCAGCCCCCGTGTCTTTTTCTTCCTTGTTTCCTTATCTGACTGAGTGTGTTTTTGTCTTCAGTCGTTAATCCGGATGACAGGGAAGAAAAGCAGTGGGTAGAGAATCACATCCTTCAAGGGGCTAGTAGCTCCAAACCTCATGCAAACAATTTTTGGTCTGATCGCAGTCGGGGTTTTGTGATGGCCGCCTTGAAATTTCGAGTCCGCCAGGCGAGAATTCTCGTGAGTTCTTTTCACGAGGTCTTGGTTGCGATGAACGCTGCATTTTACCCACTTGAAAAAGGTCCCGAAGACTGGGGTTATCTTCTCAGTTTGTTTGGACGTGAAGGAGAAGTTCGCGCGTGTGTGCGCAATCAGATGACGTGCGGCGCGATTGTAGCTCTCTCTTTTGTCCGCATATGGCATCCTGAGATAGATGTTAACTCCGTTGCTCGGCGCCCAGATTATGCAATCGAGGATATCTCGCCGTACTATGATGCTGTACATCCTGCGGCGGAGAAGATTATCCGAATGACCTCTGAAGAGGTAGATAGAGTTTTGGCGACTGAGAATGCTCAGCGCTTTGACTGATTTTTCGGATGTAAATATCCTGTAATATGTTTATAGTTTGTAAAAAACTGTCGTAAGGTGTATAACCTTGTGTTTGATGTTGTTTCTTTGTGATGCTTAGTTGTAGGGTAGCCCCCGTGTGTTTTAAGGGGTGTGTACCTGTAACTTGTAGCATGTAAAGAATGAGAAGCTTCGAGTGAATATGATGAAGGAATCGCGTATTTATTGCAATGACTGAGAAGCCATGTATTCGAACTACAGGACTGGCTAGTATAGCCTTATTTTTGTTGTGATAACAAGTAAACCTAAGGATAAAATTTGCGGAGGTGTGCAATGTTCCACGGATTGGAGTAAACCCCTCCGGTCGCTGGATTCTTTAGCCTGTATGCTCCGCCTGGGATGACTTCATGTATGATGAAGGGTCCTTCCCAAGGTGGCTCGAGCTTGTGTCCTTCCTTCTGTTTGAGCCGCAGCACCAGATCCCCAAAAGCGAATGCTCTGTGGCGTATGCGGCGACTGTGATAGTTGCGCAAGGATTGCTGATATACTGCGGATCTTGCGAGTGCGATGTCGCACATTTCGTCGAGTGCATCCATATCTTCTGTGAGCGCCTTGTTGGAAGTTTCTTCGCTGTAGGCTACAACTCGTGGGGCGCTGAATCGAACGTCCTCGGGAAGGACTGCTTCTGCCCCGTATACCATGAAGAATGGCGTGTACTTCGTTGATCGATTAGGAGTTGTGCGTAGGCTCCAGAGTACGGAGGGTAGCTCTTCCGCCCAATGTCCTGCCGCGGGGTGTAGACGATCGAGTAGTCGCTTCTTGATGCCCACCGAAACTAAGCCGTTGGATCTTTCGACTTGTCCGTTCGTTTGCGGGTGAGCGACTGAGGCGAATTTGAAATTGATGCCCTTTTCCTCGCAGAATTGTTGTGTCTCTTTTGCTGTGAAATTTGTACAGTTATCTGTAATGATGTCGTGTGACACACCAAATCTACATACAATGGAGTCGAGAAACTTGACGGCGCATTGGGCGCTTGCTGAGGTTACTGGCATAGCCTCGATCCATTTGGTGAACTTGTCGACTGCGACCAGCAAGTGTGTGTATCCACCTGGCGTGGACTTGCGTAGTGGCCCAACCATATCTAGCCCCCATTGTGCAAAGGGCCAAGCTATTGGTATCATGTGTAATTCCGTAGCAGGGGCGTGTGGCCTTGGTGCGAATCGCTGGCAGGTGTCGCATCGTTCGACCAGGCTTTTTGCATCGTTGGCTGCTGTTAGCCAGTAAAATCCTGCTCGGAAAGCTTTTCCAATTATCGTTTTCCAGCTAGCATGATGTCCGCAGTCTCCTTGGTGTATGTCCTGGAGAAATTCCTTGCCGTCTTCGGGTGCGATGCAACGCTGAAGTATTCCCGAGATACTTTGCTTGTATAATTCTCCATTGACTACTCGAAAGGACTTGATACGCCTGATTATCTGTCGAGCCTCATGTGGGTCGGCCGGGAGCTGTCTGTTGAGCAGGTAGTCGAGATATTTCTGCGTCCAGACTGGCTCGACCATGAAAACCTGTCGTGATATATTGTGAATAAGCTCGATAAGCGCGACCTGCGGGCTGACCTCTGTTTCTGGCGCTGCTGCAGCTTTCTTCACTTTGACTGATCGCTTGATCATCCGTTCGAAGTATATTCCTGGCGGTATAGGTGTATTGGTGGAACCCATGTTTGCCAGTCTATCTGCTTCTTCGTTGCTAGATCTTGCAATGTGTTTCAGCTCGCAGCCTTTAAAGCTTCCTTCGAGTAGGTTGTACATGTCACGATATGCGACCATGTTTTCAGCGATGGCGTCGCATTCTTTCATCGTCTGCTGCACTATGAGATTGGAATCACCGTAGATCATTAATCGGGTAGCTCCACAGGCGATTGCCATCTTCATCCCGTGCAACAGGGCTTCATATTCTGCGTCGTTGTTCGAGGCTGGATCGTCTGGTGGAAAGTCCAGTCGCAGGACGTATTGCAGCTTGTCTCCCCGAGGTGAAATAAGAACGATTCCAGCTCCTGCTCCTTCGTTTCTCTTGGATCCATCGAAGTACATTATCCAATTGCTCGTGTACTCGGGTGGTCCGGGCGTTTGTAGCTCTGTCCATTCGCTGAGGAATTCCACTAGTACTTGAGACTTGACTGCTTTTCGTTCTGTATAGGTGATGTCCCAGGCGCCCAACTCGATGCTCCATTTTGCTATTCTTCCGGATGCCATAGGGTTGTTCATGATTGTGCCGAGTGACGCATCATTAACCACTGTAATGGTATGTTCCTGGAAATAATGTTTGAGCTTTCGGGCTGTGAGAACAACTCCATACGCCAGCTTCTGACAATGAGGGTATCGTTGCTTGCATGGCGAGAGCACTTCGCTGATGTAATATATTGGTCGTTGGACTCCGTACGCTTTGCCGTCTTCAGGTCGTTCGACCACGATTGCTGTGCTGATGACCTGATTTGTAGCGGCTAGGTACAGTAGGAGCGGCTCCCTTTCTTGCGGCGTTGCAAGGACGCGCCTGCTTTGCAACGATCGCTTCAGGTCTGCGAACGCTTGTTTAGCTTCGGGTGTCCACTCGAATTTGTCCGTCTTCTTTAGTAATTTGTAGAAGGGTAATGCTTGCTCTCCCAATCGTGCGATGAACCTGCTTAGGGCGGCTAGTCGTCCTGCGAGCTGCTGGACTCCGCGTAGATTGGTTGGCTCCTTCATAGTCAGGATGGCTTGTATTTTTTCCGGGTTGGCTTCAATGCCTTTGGCGGATACCAGGTACCCGAGGAGTTTTCCTGCAGGGACGCCGAAAACGCATTTGGTCGGATTGAGCTTGATCCGATATGCATTAAGGGCGTCGAATGTTTCTCTGATGTCCTCGAGGAGTGTGTCCTCTACTCGAGTTTTGATGACGATGTCGTCGACGTACACTTGTACGTTTTTGCCAATGAGATTGGCGAGGCATCTTTGCATGCAGCGCTGATATGTTGCGCCTGCGTTCTTCAGCCCGAAGGGCATTGTCGTGTAGCAGTAGACACCGTGGGGTGTGATGAATGCCGTCTTCTCTTCGTCTTCCTTTTTCATTCGGATCTGATTGTATCCCGAATAGGCGTCCAGGAAGGAGAGGCGTTGGCAGCCTGCCGTAGAGTCCACGATCTGGTCGATTCGTGGTAGAGGAAAGTTGTCCTTGGGGCAGTGCTTATTCAGCGATGTGTAGTCGATGCACACCCGAAGGATGTCCGTGTTCTTCTTGGGGACCAGCACCGGGTTTGCCAACCAGGTGGATATCTTGATCTCCCTAATAAAGTTGGCGGCTAGCAGTCTGTTTATTTCTTCTCCAAGTGCCTTCTGCTTGGGTTCTGAGAATCGTCGAGTCGTCTGTTTGATGGGTTTGGCATTAGGAAATACTTCGAGTGAGTGCTCGGCAAACTCCCTGGGTATTCCTGGCATATCTGAGGGCTGCCAGGCAAAAATTTCCCAGTACTCACGGAGGAGTTTGACGAGCGCGCCTTCCTATGCTGGCGAGAGGGTTGTGGAAACCATCGCGGTCTTGGCGGAATCCGTCGGGTGCACTTGGTGCTTGCGGGTGTCGCTGTTGGCGCTGAATTCCAGTTCAGGCGCGTTCTTCTTCGAGAGGGGCATGACGGAGTGGTCCGTGGTTTTTGCCAGCTCTTGAAGTTCTTCTTGCATCCCGAAAGATTTCGCGATCTCATTGAATTCTATGTCACACTTGTCTGACTTCTGGAAGTCACCGTCGATGGTGATCACACCGTATTCGCCGGGCAGCTTGAGTTTCAGGTACGCGTAATGTGGTACTGCCATGAATCTGGCGAACGCTGTTCGGCCAAGGATGGCGTGGTACTGTGAGGGCCAGTCGACGACTTCGAAGTCCAGGAATTCCCTTCTGTAATTGCTTGGAGAGCCCAGTACAACTTCTAAGTTGATTGTTCCGAGTGGACGGATTGCCTTGCCCGGAACTATCCCGTGGAAGGATGTTTCTGATTCCGTTAGGCCGTCCAGGTTCTTGTTCATTCAACGGAGTGTATCCGCGTAGATGATGTTGATTCCACTGCTGCCGTCCATGAACACGCGGGCCAGGTCGTAATTTCCGATTTGAGCCTGGATGACGAGGGCGTCGTGTCCTGGTCGATAGACTTGTGGTGGATGGTCTTTTTTCGAGAACGTGATGGGCTGATCTGCCATCTTCAGGTACTCGGTCTTTGTTGGCGGTGTCTGCACTGCCATGCATAGTTTCCTCGTGTTAGTCTTTTGAGCTCTGCGAGAGGGGCATACCTTCTGTATCATCGCGAGTTGTCCTGCCGGATTCGGGTATACGTTGGCTCCATTGTTTTGTGGAGGTGGCGCAGGTAGGGCGGCTAGCGCCATGTTTGGGTTTGCTGGTGGAGGAGGTGGTGGAGGCGGCTGGAATTGTTGTCCTCCTCCTGGCAGCGGCGGGTAGTTTTGAGTGGATGCGAATCTTTTCCTCGCGAGAGCATCTGAGATGTCAAGAAACTTTCGACAATCCTTGAGAAGGTGTGTTGCCTTAGTTTTGCCCGTGCGCTTATCTGTAAACAGGTGTAGCGAGCAGTATGCATCGAGATCCTCCTCGGGGGACTTTTCTTCTGCCTTTGGTTTCCACTCGCGACTTCCACGGCGGCCAGAGTCGCGGTTTCGCGTGAATTCTGCCGCCACTAATTCCTCCCTGTCCTCGTGGTCGTAGTATTTCCTTCTCTTTCTTCGTCCATGGGGGTCTTCCTCGTGCGCGGGTGACGATGCTCTTTCATTGCGTACCGCGTCTTCTCCGTTAGCCCATTTTTCGGCTATGATCATTAGTTCCCCAATGGTTTTGGGCGCAGCTCTGCCTAGCTCTTCTCGAAACGCGGTTCTTCTCGCTCCTTTGGCAAAGGCCTCAATCGCCACCTCTTCTGAGATGGTTCCTGCGGTGTTCCTGAGTGTGGTCCACCGCTGGATATATTCTCGTGTGGATTCGCCACTCTTCTGTTTGCACGCTCGTAATTCTTCGATTGTGGCTGGCCTCTTGTACGTCGACTGGAAATTTTTGCAGAAATCGCGGTGCAGGTCGTCCCATGATGCGTAGCAAGATTTAGGTCTTCTCTCCAGCCAACTACGGGCCGCGCCTGTAAGATGCAAATTGAGGTATTGCATGGCTGTGTTCTTGTTCCCACGTTGGCATTTTACTGCCGTGAGGTAGTCGCTTAACCACTGGGAGGGCTCGAGTGAGCCGTCGTATTTTGTCACCTCCGTGCTGAGCTTGAACCTCTTGGGTAGAGGTGCTTCTCGGATGCTGCGAGCGAAACAGAGTGCTCCACAAGTTTCGTCGTCCGAGGACCTGGATGAGGAGCGCTCGCGATACCGTGAAGCTCTCGCCCTATCCACCTTCTTTTGGGCGAGATCTGATCGCGCGTCGTATTCGGACCGGTCGCGGTCGTTGTCTTTCCTTGGTTCTTTGCTTCGCTTTCTCGAGCGGCTGCTGTGGCGCCGCGAGCTTTTGTCTCTCGGGCTGTCGTCGCTGCTGCTTCGACTATCGCCGCGGCGGCGGGCTTCTTTTCCTCGACCACGTCGTGGTGATTTGTCTTTTCTCGGGGATGAACTTCTATGCCTGCGGGGCGTTTCTTTATCCTTGTTCTTCTCCTGTCGCTCCTTTTCCAATTCTTCTTCGGTCTTCTTGCGATCATGGGAAGCGAGCCTTGTGGCCGCCAATCCTAGTCCTTTGCGAATTTGTTTGTACTGTTCCACCCGAGGGTTGCTTTCCGTCGGTTGGTTCATCTGCATGTAGGTTGCTGCGGCTAGGATCGCGACAGCTGGGGTTTGCGGATAGACGTTGCCATCATCGTCGACCCTCATGAAGGAAGACGTGGTCGACCTGTCGGTCGCGGTCACGGATTCGTGGCCCCTTGATGATGTTGCGTGTCCCTTCCTTGCGGGTCGGGTACCGACTGAGGGTGCAAGGGACTGTTCGACTCGCCGCAGGCTTGATTCGTCCGCCGCTCTTCTGCGACGGGCTAGATCCGCCCGGGCTTCTTTGATGTTTGAGGCCGCTCTTACTAGGTGGTAGTGGTAGGCGGTTAGGTCTTCTTGTGAGGCTCCTGCCGCGGGTGGCTGACTCCGCCGCATGGCCTCCTTGGCCCTTTTCCAGGCCTCCCGCGAAACACCGATTATATCGCGCTCGGTTGCGCTGAATTCGGTTTCTGAGGGTTGTTCCGATCCTGCCATGCAGACCTGGGCCAGTCGCGGCTCGTGCGTCCTAGGCGTAGATCGGAAAGCTTCCCGTACCCGAGAAGGTTCCTCTGTCGAGAGGGCGTGGTAGTCGACTGTGTTGAAGCGGATGGACTCGCCACTTTTTTCCATAGGAAAGCGCGAGTTGACGGCTCCAGATTCAGGTTCAGATTCATCTGAGAAGTGGAGGATTCCGTCTCTGTTCGCCATGAAGTTGAAGCTCCCGAACGTCAGGGTGACGCTCTTCTCTAGATCCTCGAACACCGGGCGTGATTCCGGCGAGTGAGGCGTGACTATGACGGATCCGATCCGTACAGGATTGTTCGGAGCCGTAGTCGATGGTTTCCAACGGGAGTTGGATGTCGATGAAGCCGAAGATGCCGGTGATCCATCGCCCGCGTTCCCCACGGTCGGCGCCAATTGTCGAAGCTCTGACTCCACAAATCCCTCAGGTGACCCTATCGGGTTTCGACTAGGAGAAGTCATGAGCGCTGGTGAAATCGTCGGCTTGACAGGGGGCGAGATTTACCCAGGTTCGGGGCCCTCAGAGAGGTAAAACCCTTACTCCTGCCTTCTGTTGGTCTGTATTGGATGATTAGATCGGTTATAGGTTGCTCGAATCGAGAGTAGATCTCGAGTTCCGAGGCTTTTTGGTCGTGCGGTATTGCTTGGTCCTCCCCTTGGGGGCTCTCCTGGCCTTATATAGATGGCCAGGTCTCGAGTTCCACCCGGAGAGGACTCAAACCCTAGCTGGGTCGGTTACAAATTTCCTAACTTAACCCGCAAGCTGATGCGGGTGGGCTTCACACGGGCCTTCTAGAGTACTCCAAGGGCGCTTCCTTTTGGGCCTTGGCCTTGGGCCTGAGAGGGGGTGTCCTTACCCGCAGGGTCCAGGATCCATATCTTCGTCACGTGGTGAACATTGAGGATGCACCGCTTGGGGACTATGGATACAATGACATGGACGATGGGGTATACGTTGGCGACGAAGAAGAAGAGGAGGAGGAGGAGTTGCAGGAGATTGAAGGGGAGGTCTTCGAGGCATCGCAATCCACGAAAGGGTATAGCAAGATGAAGAAGAGCTATACCCAATTGGAGGATGAAGTGTTAATCAGGGCTTGGGAGGCGGTGCCACTCGATACCATCCATGGCACCGACCAAACCGGGAAGAGGTATTGGCAAAGGATAGAAGACAAGTTCTTCCAGTTGATGCCAAAGAATGTTGACAAGACACCACACACCTATAGATCACTCCAAGGTCGTTGGGATGTGATCAAGCCAGCGGTTAGCCGGTAGTGTGGATGTTTGGAGCAAGTCTACAATGCACCTCCAAGGGGAACAAATGGAGCCGATTGGGTGAGTATTTTATCCGCAATCATCATATTTGTGCCGATGTTTGCAAATGATAGTGCTTTGACATAGTCCCTTTGGTTGTAGGAAAAAATTGCAGCCGCAAGGTATAGGGACATGCCGACATCCAAGGGAAAGACCTTTGCATTTGAGCATTGTTGGGTAATGCTTAAAAATAGTGAGAATGGAAGGTGAGGGACAAAGAAGAACCACCGAAGAAATGTGTCTTCACTGTGTTGGACGATGAGGATGATGACGAAGGAGAGAGGAACAAGGGTAGACCGGATGGCAACAAGAAGGCCAAGGACAATATGAAGAAGGAATTGGAGGCATCAAGTTTGAGAGAGAAGATAAAGCATATGGTGAACTCAAATGAGTTTATGGTCACCATGACTATAGAAGAAAAAAAAGAGTTGGCAATGAAGAGGTCTCAATAGAAAGAGGAGAAGTGGCACTAAATCAAGGAGAATAAGTTGCACAAGGCAGCCATTGAGGATAAAAGAGCCCAAGACGAGGAAACCAAAGCTCTTTCTAAGCTCATTGCCGAGGAGAACCAGATCATGACCATGAACCGTAATGAGATGGATGAGGTAACCTTGGAGTGACATGATTTGATGAGAAAGGGGATCTTGGAGCGAAGGAGGATGGCTGCCATCGGTGGTGGTGGTGTTGGTGGTGGTGGTGGTGGTGTGGATGGTGGTGGTGCTTGATGGCTCTTCATCATGGTTTTGCCACTTTAATGTGGTTCTTTTGATGCAAAAATGATCTATTCGGTTGTTTGGATGCTTAAAACTATATCATTTGCTATTTGTATGTGAGAACTATGTTGAATTTCCGAATTATTCGTGTTAATTGTCGATTTTTTTATCTGTGCAATTCTGTTTTTGCGGTTTACAGGTCCACTTTTGGCTGCGGCAGAACAAACACCGCATTGCCGAACTACAAAACAACAGTTCGACAATGCGGTGTCTATTCTGTCGCGGCCAAAAGTGGACCTGCAAACCCGTTTTTCACGTCCCGCATCGCGGGTTTGCGGGCTGGCGGAATGCGGTGTATCCTAGAAATGCTCTAAACCTTCTCCTCGCTGTGTTATGAGGCCTCCACATTCACCTACAACCTTTCATCCTTTTGCGGAGAGGATCCGGCCTGAATTGAGCCACTCCTATCACACAGATTCGCTGCACTCTGGATCCTCTCACTTCAGTGTTGAAAGTGATTTTTCCATCAACTCTAGGTAAGCCGGATTTATTTTGTCAATTTAATCATGAACTTGTGTTTTCCACTATTTGTTATATAAACTTATATTTATCCTTTTGTAGAGCTCAAGCTATGACCAAGATCGTGCCAATTTCAGTTGTTGATCCAATAAGCAACTTGCAGAAGGATATCATAGACGAGGAAATAGATGAACCGGCGGCTTCAATTCCAGTTCAGAGAGATACTGATAACTCTACGTCTCATGCGCAGACGGATGTGGAGTCGATAGTTGTTTAGCCGATTCATGTTTCTATTGATCAAGACATAGAAGTTCAGATTGCCGTTCCCTGTTTGTGGAACACACCGGTACTTCAAAAGTTTTGTCGAAGATTCCTGAGGATGTCAAACCGGCTTATGGCCCTAAGACTACAACTCCTGACTTGGTCTCCCCTAAGGGCCAAAATTTTGAGTCTCTGATCCAAGAGTTTTCTCAGAACCGGCTCTGTAAAGATGGCATAATACCCATGCTGAAGAAGAAGTATGAGGTAAAATTGCTGTAAGTTATGCACATGTCCAATCTCTTAGTTTATATTTTAAGATAAACTTGGACTGCAGTTTATAAGTACTCTTATAAACTGAAATTATAGCCCTCAAGTGCCGGTTTATAAGTTTACTATAAACCGGAACTTAGATGTTGTACTTACGTAACCTGGATAAAAATTTCAACTTGTGTACCCCCAAGTGCCGAGTAGCATGCCTGCAGCTACTCGAGACTTGAATTTGTTTCCATGCTAGCTTATAAAATGAAATAGTGTAGCCTCCAAGGGCCGGGTATCTTTGCCTGCGGTAACCTGTGACTTTCACATAGTCATAAAATGAATTTAAGTTGTAAACTTGTAAATTTCAGAATTGGATATATTGTTGTTCATCCTTGCAGGTTATGGAAATCAGTTCCCAGAAGGAGATTATAAACTTGAAGAAACTGCTGACCCAAGTGGCCACTAAAACTAAGGAGGCAAGAAAACTCCAGGCAGAACTGGAGGAAACTGTCGTATCCACAACTGTCCACGATGCAACATGATTTTGAAACTAGAGAGAAACTCCCCATTGCTAGGCAGAGAAGGCAGAGAAAAAGCTGGAGGAATTTGAAACCAGCTTTGATAACTTGAAGAAACTGTTGGGTGAAATTACTAGCAGTGTTTTTTGGTAAGCCGACTTTCCTTCAGCTCAATCTTCCACTAACCTTTTGTACCCTGCTTTGATAAACCGGCTTTCTCACATGTTTCTTCTATTATTTTGCAGGAAGAAAACACTCGAATAATCTGCAGCTTCTAGATTTGAAACTGAATGCAATATTCACCTTGATCTGGCAACTTTATGCTGGTAGGGTGAATGCATCAAGGCTGTAAGGAAGGGACAATGTCCCCCAGAAGCTATATGATTTGATCATCAAGCTCTCCAACATGCCCCAGTGGATTGAGGAGAACAAATTGTCAGCCTGCCATCGAGGATCCGTCAAGGTTATGTCCTTGGCCATAGCATATCATCTGGAACTGAATTCGGATATGCTTGTTGGTGTATTCCCTCAGTTCAAGGTTGATAGTACCAAGTACGAGAAGAGTTCGCCAAAATTGAGAAAGAATGCCGGTTCCAGGCGTGTACCATTGTAGATAAGCTGAAATTGAAGGAACTGTTTGCCGGTTTATTCCCCTCGGGGGATTGTAAACCGGCTTTCAACCCCCAGGTTATGACTTTGGTTCATCAAGCTCCGCAGAAAAGCCGACTTTCAGTGCAATCTAAAACTGTTTCTTCCGTGGCTCCCCAGACTGTGACTCCATCAGTTTCAGCTCCCCACATCCTCTGTACGAGCCGGATGACATGTCCGATGCTTTGGCTCAGTTGGAGTGGAAGTATGTCTCTTAATCTGCCGTGGAGGAACCAGCTGGAGGTGGAGGACTTGGTGATGCTGCCTAGGATGATGATACCACCAAGACCTAGGAAGCTCAGGATCCGGCAGCTGGAAATGCCGGTTTAGACACTTCAGACCCTACACAACATAAGGGTAAGTCTGCTATGTAAACAGAAAAAATTTCAGTTCGATGATAATAATTTGGCCCTATGGGCTTGTAATAGGCTAGAGAAACTGCTTTATTTCTAGTCCTATTCATTTTGATAGTGCGGATGTGCACTTATGCTACAGTTTGGTTTGTAATAATCTAGGGTTTTGCAAGTTCTACAAAATTATCCAGTTTATGTTTTATCCAACTTTGTCAGTTCTCAAAAGAACTTTTTTTTGGCGTTGATGGCCCTTTTGGTTTATCTTTGCATTTCTTGCACATCTGGTTTATCGCGCGACTTATTCTATTGTGTTTTTGTAACTCTAAAAAATTTCAGGTTGAGAATATCTCCTGTTTAGGATTATAAACTGATTAACTTTCAGACACACATCTAGGTCACCTGCTTGCGTGTAACCACTGACTGGCAGGCAAGTTTAAACAAGAAATAAACTGTGGCATATGCTAGGTTCAAGGGATATGAACTAAGCTTTGGTATCAATCTCCAAGCAACCTTATAACCGATGATAAAAAATAAATATTCTTCCAAACCGTGATAAGGTGGTGAAATGACAGTGACCTGAATTTCAAGGCCTGGCAGCTTTATTCCATTGATCATAATAAGAACATAGTGATTACAATGATTCTATGTGTAATATGGTCGTAATAGAGCTATATTCCATGGTCTTGGTGTTTCTTCCTAAGATGTTCGTGACTTGCCAGCGTCACATATATCAATGAGGTAGTATGATCTGTTGTGAAGATTTTTGCTAATCACAAACGGTTCTTCCCAAGGTGGGCTCAGTTTATGCATCCCATCGCTTTTCTGAATCGGGAGAAGTACTATGCCTCCTTCCTAAAAAATTCAAATTCTAACTCTGCGACTGTGATAACGGCGCAGGTCTTGCTGATATATGGCTGCTCTCGATGCTGCGAGTTCTCGTGCCTCTTCCAATGCATCCACTGAGTTGTGACGATCTATCTCATTTTCAGTTTCCACATACGTAGCGACCATTGGTGAATCATGGCAAATATCACTTGGCAATACGGCTTCTCCACCATAAACTAGAAAGAACGGTGTGTAACTCGTTGATCTGTTGGGAGTAGTCAGTATGCTCCATAACACAACAGACAACTCTTCTATCCAACAACCTGCAGCTCATTCAAGGGGGACATGGAGTCTGGGTTTAATACCTCTCAGTAATTCCTGGTTAGCCCGTTCTTCCTGTCCATTGGATTGCGGGTGTGCAACCGAAGCAAGGTCAAGTATGGCATGATTCAGTTCACAAAAATTATGCATTGCTTCTTCAGACGAGCTTGTTCCATTGTCTGTGATGACATAGTGCGGATATCCGAATCTGAAAATCAGTTTCTTCAGGAACTTGACTGCTATAACTGCATCACATTTGCTTACAGGTTCTGCCCTCAACCCACTTTGTGAATTTGTCGACTGCGACTAAAAGGTGAGTTTTCTTCCCTAAAGACATTTTGAAGAGTCCAACCATGTCAAGCCCCCAGACTGCAAAAGGCCAGATTATCGGAATCATACGCAGATCCTAAGATGGCATATGTTCTTGTCTTTCATACTTCTGGCAACCCTCACATGTTCGTACAATCTGTTCTGCATCTGCCATTGCTATAATCCATAAAAATCCATGTCTGAACGCCTTAGCAACCAATGACCTGGAACTCGCATGGTGGCCACAATCTTCTGAGTGGATATCATTTAAGATCTGTCACCCTTCTTCCGGAGAGACACTGTAAGGACCCCAGACCGGCAGTCTGAAACCCTCCGTATGCATACATTCACGATCCCAGAAAGATCAGTCGTGAACAACATACACAGTTGGCACACAGAAATACATCATCCATTACACGAATACATAAAGGTATTACACATATATCACATGGTCAAGTTTAACTCAACTGCCAAAAGGGCAGGCAACTTATCAAACACAGCGGAAGACAAATAAAACACAACGTAGTTGAGCCCAAGTCACGCCTTAACCTACAGGCTGCTGACCCGGAGACGATCCTAGTTCGCAAAGCCGTCAACTCCGTACTTCTCTTCATAGATCTCATTCGGAGGCTCCTTCTCAAAATCTGGCAAGTAGATACCAGGGGCGAAACCATAATGAGTACATTTGAATGTACTCAGCAAGACATCCATCATGTCACTTACCAACATGCAAGTATGCTTATATGGTGGAATAGGTAGGCTATAAATAGGGTTCACTACCAATGGTGTTCATATATGATGACACCACAGTTGCAGTCAGGTTAATCTGTATCTTCGTTGAAGAAGATACTTCAGAGGAAAATAAAATATTATAGTTTTATTTCTCTTGTAGATATCACATGTACAAGAGGTTTTGTAAAGTTTTGTTAAAGAATATTTTCTCTTTGCAAAACTCCTTGGAATCAGTTTCCAGAATTCTTGCTTAGGGTAGAAAAGGTTTTCTTTGCAAAACATTTTGTTTTGTATAGTAACATCTGGCTTTTCATCATCGACGATACCTCCACGGTATAAGTTTCCATTCCTTTCCGAACTTCACAAGTTCAACACTTCCTTTCCAAAATTCCTTTTCAAAAACTTCCTTTTTGAAAACATTGACACAATGCTAGCTACATGGCCATTCAACTGTCCATATCCGAGGACGCGGCTTCTTCGAAAAAGTTATACTCTGCAGAGGTGTACACATCCACCAGATCCAGTACACCTCCCGTGAAACAACCACGGACTGTAACAACAGTATGTAAACATCAGGTATCTGATCATAACCATCCACTATGTTCAAGCTAGTATATGCCTATCTCTCAGTTGAGTTTCACCACATCCCCGGCACCGAGCTAATCCCCGCCAAGCCAGGATGCCTCAACTGATGCATCCGGAGGGAAAATTAATCCCACACTTTATATGCCTCAACATTGGGAGTTTTGACGACATTCGGTTCGAGGGTACGACGCCCCTTATAGCAAGTGAGATAGCACACACTAATAAGAACAAACTTCAAGTTAAGCCCCGTGCCCATGTTGGGGTAGGGTGGCAGTACGGTAAAGGTTGTCCGGCGAAGACTAGGTTATGTGTCATTTTTGAAAACACCACTTTCTCAAAAATGACCACTTCCACATTCCTCCGGAGAACAAGGATCCGCCTTTTCTCCGGGTTTTTTTTTCCGTAAAGCCTTTGTTTTGTAGAATCACAATTTTAGGGTGTCCACTTAGGGACTAGTATATTTGATGGTAATAAATACCATAAGGTGGCTTATGGGCTTGGTATTACCAAGTTTAACTACTGGCATGATAGTAACCTATAATATAGTATAGTAGTAATTTCCACATCAAAAATAGTTTTGATAATCAAGTTTTGGTAAAACTTCAGAGGTAAAACATGCATGATATATAATGGTAAGTATTGTATCAGCAAGCAATCAGGATGCTTGCCTGGTATCTCTTTGTGTCCCTGGTTGTTGGAGTGACTGGAACTTGAAACAGAGCTTCCCGACACTTCCTTCCTCTTCGTTTTTCTAACGTCGTAAAAAGAGAATAAAGGACACACATTCAGAACCAAACAAGACAAACAAGGCTACAAGTAATACATACAGCAAGCAATCAAGAAGTACCACCCAAGTTCTCAATTTTTCCCTTAAGAAAAATTGGCATAAAAACTATAGTTGAAAAGTCTGCTTTTTTCCTAGTGTTTATGTGTGGCCAATTCAATGATTTTTAGTTAAGAACACCATGGACCAGTGGGGTAGAGCACATGTTACTAGACAGTAGGGTGTCACATAAAACACATTTTTATGTCTAAAAACTTCCCCAACAAATCTCTATGGCTAGCACAAATAATTTGCTAAAATACTCAAGTGGTGAAAAAGGCTCATGACAACAAGTCAAGCCTATTTTCCACCATGATGCAAAAGTACCAGTGGGTGTTCCACTAGCAAAAATGCTCACCCAGAGGTTAATAAGCCTCTGGTCACTTTTATAAAAGTGCTCCAAACAAACAATCTAGCATCCAAAAACTCCTACTCATACTAGTAGAAAATTTAGGAAAAATACTAGACTAGTTTAGGCTACACTAGTTAATTTTATGCACAAGTGTGCAAGCTAGCAGAGGCAAAATACTCCTCTAACCAGTACCATAATTGCTACTGGATTCCACAAAATAACATAAAAAGCATAGCTAGGAAACAAGGAAAAACTATGCTTAAAAGGCTACACATGTGAGGAGATTAATTCCTAGTCATCCAAGTGTTACTCATGCTTTTATGCTACTTAAGAGGAAACCTATCAGAGGTGAAAACCCTAAGATAATAATGCCACAAGGACATTCCATCCTCTGGTTTCCACACCAAAGATTCATAGTTTTCCCTAGGGTAAAACAAGACAAAAAGCATACATGAATATCCTAGTATGAAATTTAGACTTTAAGCATTGCTATTTAAATCTATTTCAAACACAAGCACCCAGTATCTAGAGGTGCTATAACCAAAATAACAGTACCTAAATGGTACTGGTTTCATGAGAATTAATCTAGCAATAAGCCTAAAAAGCATTTAAAGATCTACTCAAAACATATATAAAAGAAACACATCTAGTGTGGGGGAAATAATGTTTCCACCAAAAATGCAATGAAACCAGTGGGTGCTCCACTAGCATATCAAAGCATTAAGAGGTCACAATGCCTCTGGTCCATTTGCTAAAAATTAACAAAAAACTAAACTAGCATCTAGTGCATTAACAATACTAGCAGAAAATAATAGGCTGCTAAAAATAAGCAAGACCATGTTACTCATGCTATTATTTTCACACATGTGAAAACTTTAGGGGTCAAGTACTCATAACAAACTTATCAAAATGCTACTGGACCTATGGATACAAACCAAAAATATGTGGTCACAAAACCACAAATGATTATGTCAAAATTCCACACATGAGGGAATTTTTCCATAACCATTCTCATAGTAATGATTAAGCTACTCATGCTTTTCTACCAACTCAAATGCAATCTTGCAGAGGTGATAACAACAAAATATAAGTATCAAAAGGGTGCTGTATCTAATATTCTCAACACAACAATCCAAGTGTTTGCACATAATTTATCACTCAAAAATGCTATGCAAGTATTACTAGAGAATAATCAAATGCTATTAACAAATATCATACTTCTTCTCCACTCAAGTCCACACATTCTAACATGCTAAAATAGTTAAGTAACACTTATAAAGCAAGTTCACACAACTTTTACATGCTAGAAAACAAGATTGCAACACAAAAATAACTCACACAAATTAATTATCTAAAAATGCCAAAATGGCAGATTCATGCAAAACAAGGATCTGTCCACAAAATTTTCTAGGATGCTCTAAAAATTAAACCCTTCTAGGTTTGGATATTCCTAAACATATACAAGACCATCCAATTGAGTTTGCATCAAAAATCATTTTTAATAATTTTATAAAAATCACCAAAGTGCTCTCTGGTGTTTTACCAAATTGCATGCCATTTCAAAAATACAACGAATTTGGAAACGAGGTTAAATGATCCTGTTAGGAAATTTCTAGGGATTTCCAATGCAATTGGCCTCACTTCATTATGAGTTGTAAAATAAAAATGGTGCTCATTTTGGTGTTTCTGGTACCTGTTGCCAAATCATTTTTAATTTAAAAAATGTTCATCCAAAAGTAGATCTACAAGTTGGAGGTGGTTCAGATTTAGTTGAGGTACCACTGTGAATTTTGGTTGGGTCAAATTCATCTTTTAACTAGGTTTTTAAGCTCAAAAGTGATCATGCATCATTCTGTGGAAATTAAATTGGAAAAAGACTTGACAATGGGCCAGATCTCAAACTGGGCCGGCCGGATCTATTGTTACCGCAAGCGGATCTACTCTAAGGGGCTGACCAGCGGGCCATGCTGCCACGGGGCTGCCACGCAGGCGATGCGCAGCCCCACCTGCAGGTTTGACCGCACCGCGCGCGGGGTCAAGGCGCGGCTGACGCGGGCATTGCGTCACCACGACGTCACCGCCGGCGGGAGAGCTCCGGCGAGCTCCAATCCGAGCGGAAACGTCTACCGTTTCACAAATCGAAACCATAAAATCGCTCCTCTCGACGCGGGGAATCAACTAGGGGCTGTGTCGCTTCCCGGGAACCACCGGAGCGTGGCCGGCGACGGCGGCGCGCGACGGCCGTGATGCGAGGACGGCGTGGCGGCTATTCCGGAAGCGAGGGAGGGGGAAAAAGGGGTCGGGAGATGCGGCTGCTCACCCTGAACTCGCGGAGACGCTCGGTGAGGGAGGAGGAGGTCCGTGGCGGCGGGGATGGCTCGCCGGAGTGCGCCGGCCCGAAAGAGGAAAACGGACGGCGCGGCCACCACAGGCCATTTCGCCTCGATTCCCTCGGCAGGGCGGACCACCACAACGAGGCGGAGCTAATGGCGCCAACGGCTGCCGGCGGCGAGGTCACCTGCGGCCGAATCGACGATGAGCTCGAGCTAGGGTTTCGGTAGCAAAAAAATATCTAGAGAGAGAGGGCTTCGAGGGGGAAGAGAGAGAGGGGGCAGGTAAGAGGTGCTCAGAGGGGTTTTAAACAACTAGAAGCCTTCTACTCGAAGGCAATGGAGCATGGGCTTCCATGCCTCTACTGCGTCATCTACAGGAAGAAGAAGATGACCATGTGACTCAGCTTACATTTAAGTCCCTGGAAAATTACAAGTAGGTCCCTGTACTCTCTGAAAATGGATGTTTTTCCTAAGCAAACAAAGTCATAATTTGAAATACCTTTGCCCAAAATTCTTACTAGTTAAGATACACAACATATGTGAAAATTGGCTCATTTGCCTAAACTTGATAATTCAAAGTTGTTCAAATTTGAATTCTTACATAAATGGACATTGAATTTATTTGACTACTTAAGAGCTTCCAAAAATGATAATTTTTGGCACACATTCCTTATTTGATGTGTTCCTTATGTGGTAGAAAATTCAAGTCATTTTGAGTTACTTCATAGAACAAACTTGTTCAAATTTCAAAAAGGTGCTGTCAAGAAAACAGGGGTTTTTGGCAACTTAAATTATTCAAAAACTTGTGCCCTTTTGGTTTTCATCCTCATTTATGATATAGAGCATGTGGTATTTATTTCATGGCATTTGGAAAAAGTTTGTAGAACAAACTTGTTCAAAATCCCAATTGTTGCTGTGGAGAAAAACCATGTTTTCAGGACTTTAATGGATTCAATTTTTGGTCTCCTCTTGTGTGTGTTCCTTATTTGATATAAGGAAGCAATGGTATGAATTTCAGATCATTTGATGAAAGTTTCCAGAAGTAACTTGTTTGAGTTTTCTGTTTCTGGAAATATTGGAATTTCTATTTAATAAAGCACTTGGCTTTTCTTTAACAATGCTTTGCCAAAATATTTATGTGACTAGAGATAGCAAGTCAATGCTCTCCAATACCTTTGTTTTTAATCTTGCAAGGTTGGAAAAACATTTGATAATATTTTGGTGAAGCATTTAAGAATGCCTCTTTTTCTGATAATCATCTATGGAAATTTATTAAGTGTTTCATCTTTCTTAATTTGGGTCTTGGAATAATATTCAACAAGTAGTAGGTTCATAAGATAGTTTTTGGAAAAACTCTTTGATCAATATTTACTTTAGAAAATATTGCCAAAGTCATTGGAACAATATGTTGAATATTTTGTTTTCAATTCCTTAGCCATGTAAGATTATATAATTAGTTTGTTTAGTTGCACTCAAACAAATACAACCAAAGTTTAATTGTCACAATCAAAGTTTAATTGTCAAGCAATTAGCAAAACAACTGTGTTAACAGGTATTCCAAAATTGGGATGTGACAGGTCTTCCCCCCTTAAAAATAATCTCGTCCCCGAGATTCGCAAGCGAGGACTAAGGGAGGGCCAACAAACACAATGTTAGTGTTGGAGTGCAGGTGCTTCCCCCCTTTGACTTTCCTTGGGAGGCGGGGTACTTCCCTAAATTAGCAAAATCTTCAAAGAAAAAAAAATCTTTAGCTATCAATTTACTCAACCAGAAAATTTTAAAATTTTCTGATAACGTCCTACTGCCAACTAGTTCCTTTTAGTGCAGAACTACCTGGAAAAGTACCGTCAATTATTTACATGAGTTCCTAGGTATATCCCACATATTACATAACCCATATGGAGTGGTTTACCACTCTCATAACAAGGTATATAAGAAGCTAAAAATATAGCTTGTGGGTGCAAAGGTTAGATTGCTAAGGTAAAACAAACAGACAGAACAAATACCCATGGCAGTGGTTATTACTCACCACAAGCAACTATCACTTAATATGTTCATGA
This sequence comes from Alopecurus myosuroides, assembly GCA_028641055.1. Classification (NCBI taxonomy): domain Eukaryota; kingdom Viridiplantae; phylum Streptophyta; class Magnoliopsida; order Poales; family Poaceae; genus Alopecurus; species Alopecurus myosuroides. Next base: position 521,096,810 of record CM054057.1, on the reverse strand, counting down.
TTTTAGTTGGATGTTTTTTATTTTAATAAGATACTCTTAATCACAATTATAACACAAGTATTAACTCATGCTAAGGTAAAAACATTTAAACAAAATCCAATAAGCAAGCAAACAACACCACAGATGAATAGACTATTTATTCACCAGGTTATTGTTTATTAGAGGTTTTGGAATCCATCAATCATGAACAATTAGCAAACAACCAGTAGCTAAAATCTAATGGATTCAATCATAAAGATGCTCTAAAACACCATCTTTACACAAGATAAAAACTCCTATTACACAGGCATAAAAAAAAAAGACAGGACTGCGCAAATAACACACTAGTATGAAAAATCTACACCAGCATGCTATAAGAGATAACCATATCCTATAACCATAGAACATGCAACTAAATAATTCATGGCATGATAACAGAAGTAAATAACTTCCTAAACATGCTATATCAACACATATACCCAAAAAAATAAAAAGAGGGTAATACTAGAGCAAAAATCACCATTTTCTAGTGGTGAACTAGTTTCACTCTAGAGAAGCAAACAATGCTATCATGATGTTTAAACTTAAACAAGCAAGTCATGAATATAAGTGTACCTAATAACAGTACACAAAACTTACTCATGCTAGTAAGCACAAACATCAAAACAATCCCATGAAACAACTATTAAACATGCATAAATTTCTTCTAGCAATTTATGTTTTTCTTAAACAATTACTAGCAAACAAGCAAGGTATAACTCACACAACTAGTAGCTATACTATTAATAAAAAGTTATCTAAACCTTTTTAAAAATCCATACACTCAATTTAAAATTATTCACAAACAGTCTACCAATCAAGAGGAATTTATTTTATTTGCGAACAATTTAATTCTGACACACGCTAGTGAAACATTTCTTAACATGATACCCCTAAGGAATATTATGCTAACAAAAGAATCACACCTAAACATATTAGTATTTACTCATAAGAAATAAACTTCTCACTTGCATAAGTGAAAAGAAACAATTATATTCTCCATGGTGGAAAATAGAAATCAATCACATAGTGAAACATGCTATTTTCACACCTGTGTATGGTTGGGGATTTTCATCCTCAAGCCAAAATGCAATGGGACCAGTGGGCTATGGCCTACTAATACCAAGTAAAAATAGGTACTAAGCCTCTGGTTACTCATGAAAATCTTTGCATACAAGATAAAAATATAAGGCTATTTAATCTAGTGAAGCAATACTAGTGCATAATGATAGCAATTCTTACACATGCTTTATGTAAGCTAACATAGGTACAAGCATCAAAATAACAGTACCTAAATGGTACTGGCTCAAAGATACATAGCACAAAAATTTATCAAAGCATTCACCCAAAGATCTAGTTCTCACAATAATCCCAAAAAAATATAAACTAGAAGTAACAAATGCTATCTCATTTTTATTCGAGTTTTCAATCATGCACACACTTTCTAGGGTAGATTTATTGTAACAAAACAATATAATAACAAGTCCTAACAACTCCACATAAGTTAGGAAGCAAGATTGAAAAAACGCAAATTTATTTCAATCAAGAGCACACAAAGAAACAAAAACAGGAAAACTGTTGTTTCCTAGATCTATCATATCCATTCCATCGTTCACTTTATTTCTAAACCTCGAATTTCATAGTACCTACAATGTCTACTAATATTTGGTTTCCAAAGTAGATACACATGATATCCTATTGACTAGTAAACGAATAGGTCATCATCTTATTTTCTCGTGACTTCTCCTTTTTACCAACTCGATTAAAAGGTGTCGTAAGTCACTTAATTTCTTGGTTTAGAAAGAGTCGTCAGTAGTTTGCATGCTTTGGTTAGGTGTCAACCTAAGATTATACCAAGCATGTTAGTATTGTTAGCTTTCTATTAAATCATGTTTGTCCGACACGATACGACTAGCGTCATCGTACGTCGAATATTGAATTGTGCTCTTTGGATTGGCTTTTTTTTTGGGGGGGGGGGGGTTGCGCATCATGGCATGTGAATACTCCTTTTACACCTTTCTCCAGAGGAGGGAGGTATATAACTTTTGAAATGCAACGTCTAGCCAACAGGGTAAAAAGAGTCTTTTGCAAACAGACAAAACAAAGAGGTTTTGGTCAGTATTGGTTGGTTTTCTTCACGCCTTTTCTTCTTTGAAGGGTGTCATTGTTGGAGCTTTAACTATTGGAGTGCAGCATTGGTAGCAACGCTAGCAGCTCGTGTGGCTTGATGGTCCTCTATTATTAGGCCCAAAGGTGCTTTCATTAATTGTGGGGGAGATGGTGGCGGTTCACGACGGGTCACATTATGAAGCGAAAACAAGTTTAAGTCTAAGCAACAAATTCTTGTTTTTGAATGCTATACAAACATTTTTGCTTGTAAAAATTTAACAAGAGGCGATTCAAAAACAAGAGCGGGGCAAGCACAAATCTGCAAATTTTGAGCACCCCACAGACATATAGAAGCCTAGATGAACCAAATTCTACACCACACAATAGCACAAAGTCATACGGACACACATAAACAAGCCAAAACACACAAGCAAGGCTCCATTGGAGCTACGTCGGGGGATGATCCAAAATCCTAGTAGTGGCTGAAGAACTATTTCTACTGCTGACCAACATTACTGTAGAGCTAGGCAATTATTTTGGTCTTCTCGGGACATCGGCAAGTATAAAAGTTTTTGTATGGAAACAAGATAATAGAAGTAAAGCTTCAAGAAAACTTTATGCAACAAATTGTTTTTGAAACTCCAACTATTTTCTGGACAGAAAACTTCAAATACGAGAGATGTTTCAAAAACAGAGCGGAGCAGTTGCAAACGAGTAAGAAATAACTCTTAACCGAGAGAGATACTAACTCTGTAAGGCCCGCCCTTCGAACCACTGTTCAAGGATGCCCTTGATATGCATTTAGAATCTTTTGAAAAGATAATAAGGAGGGAAAATATACTAAAATTCCCTTAGATAAAAATAATGTAGATAGTAAATAGGTTTTTACTCCAAAAATACTTTTCTTTCCTATCTGACGTCCATGCTAACTAAGGTCTCCTAAGGTCAGGATGGCTCTGATACCAACTCTGTAAGGACCCCAGACCGGCAGTCTGAAACCCTCCGTATGCATACATTCACGATCCCAGAAAGATCAGTCGTGAACAACATACACAGTTGGCACACAGAAATACATCATCCATTACACGAATACATAAAGGTATTACACATATATCACATGGTCAAGTTTAACTCAACTGCCAAAAGGGCAGGCAACTTATCAAACACAGCGGAAGACAAATAAAACACAACGTAGTTGAGCCCAAGTCACGCCTTAACCTACAGGCTGCTGACCCGGAGACGATCCTAGTTCGCAAAGCCGTCAACTCCGTACTTCTCTTCATAGATCTCATTCGGAGGCTCCTTCTCAAAATCTGGCAAGTAGATACCAGGGGCGAAACCATAATGAGTACATTTGAATGTACTCAGCAAGACATCCATCATGTCACTTACCAACATGCAAGTATGCTTATATGGTGGAATAGGTAGGCTATAAATAGGGTTCACTACCAATGGTGTTCATATATGATGACACCACAGTTGCAGTCAGGTTAATCTGTATCTTCGTTGAAGAAGATACTTCAGAGGAAAATAAAATATTATAGTTTTATTTCTCTTGTAGATATCACATGTACAAGAGGTTTTGTAAAGTTTTGTTAAAGAATATTTTCTCTTTGCAAAACTCCTTGGAATCAGTTTCCAGAATTCTTGCTTAGGGTAGAAAAGGTTTTCTTTGCAAAACATTTTGTTTTGTATAGTAACATCTGGCTTTTCATCATCGACGATACCTCCACGGTATAAGTTTCCATTCCTTTCCGAACTTCACAAGTTCAACACTTCCTTTCCAAAATTCCTTTTCAAAAACTTCCTTTTTGAAAACATTGACACAATGCTAGCTACATGGCCATTCAACTGTCCATATCCGAGGACGCGGCTTCTTCGAAAAAGTTATACTCTGCAGAGGTGTACACATCCACCAGATCCAGTACACCTCCCGTGAAACAACCACGGACTGTAACAACAGTATGTAAACATCAGGTATCTGATCATAACCATCCACTATGTTCAAGCTAGTATATGCCTATCTCTCAGTTGAGTTTCACCACATCCCCGGCACCGAGCTAATCCCCGCCAAGCCAGGATGCCTCAACTGATGCATCCGGAGGGAAAATTAATCCCACACTTTATATGCCTCAACATTGGGAGTTTTGACGACATTCGGTTCGAGGGTACGACGCCCCTTATAGCAAGTGAGATAGCACACACTAATAAGAACAAACTTCAAGTTAAGCCCCGTGCCCATGTTGGGGTAGGGTGGCAGTACGGTAAAGGTTGTCCGGCGAAGACTAGGTTATGTGTCATTTTTGAAAACACCACTTTCTCAAAAATGACCACTTCCACATTCCTCCGGAGAACAAGGATCCGCCTTTTCTCCGGGTTTTTTTTTCCGTAAAGCCTTTGTTTTGTAGAATCACAATTTTAGGGTGTCCACTTAGGGACTAGTATATTTGATGGTAATAAATACCATAAGGTGGCTTATGGGCTTGGTATTACCAAGTTTAACTACTGGCATGATAGTAACCTATAATATAGTATAGTAGTAATTTCCACATCAAAAATAGTTTTGATAATCAAGTTTTGGTAAAACTTCAGAGGTAAAACATGCATGATATATAATGGTAAGTATTGTATCAGCAAGCAATCAGGATGCTTGCCTGGTATCTCTTTGTGTCCCTGGTTGTTGGAGTGACTGGAACTTGAAACAGAGCTTCCCGACACTTCCTTCCTCTTCGTTTTTCTAACGTCGTAAAAAGAGAATAAAGGACACACATTCAGAACCAAACAAGACAAACAAGGCTACAAGTAATACATACAGCAAGCAATCAAGAAGTACCACCCAAGTTCTCAATTTTTCCCTTAAGAAAAATTGGCATAAAAACTATAGTTGAAAAGTCTGCTTTTTTCCTAGTGTTTATGTGTGGCCAATTCAATGATTTTTAGTTAAGAACACCATGGACCAGTGGGGTAGAGCACATGTTACTAGACAGTAGGGTGTCACATAAAACACATTTTTATGTCTAAAAACTTCCCCAACAAATCTCTATGGCTAGCACAAATAATTTGCTAAAATACTCAAGTGGTGAAAAAGGCTCATGACAACAAGTCAAGCCTATTTTCCACCATGATGCAAAAGTACCAGTGGGTGTTCCACTAGCAAAAATGCTCACCCAGAGGTTAATAAGCCTCTGGTCACTTTTATAAAAGTGCTCCAAACAAACAATCTAGCATCCAAAAACTCCTACTCATACTAGTAGAAAATTTAGGAAAAATACTAGACTAGTTTAGGCTACACTAGTTAATTTTATGCACAAGTGTGCAAGCTAGCAGAGGCAAAATACTCCTCTAACCAGTACCATAATTGCTACTGGATTCCACAAAATAACATAAAAAGCATAGCTAGGAAACAAGGAAAAACTATGCTTAAAAGGCTACACATGTGAGGAGATTAATTCCTAGTCATCCAAGTGTTACTCATGCTTTTATGCTACTTAAGAGGAAACCTATCAGAGGTGAAAACCCTAAGATAATAATGCCACAAGGACATTCCATCCTCTGGTTTCCACACCAAAGATTCATAGTTTTCCCTAGGGTAAAACAAGACAAAAAGCATACATGAATATCCTAGTATGAAATTTAGACTTTAAGCATTGCTATTTAAATCTATTTCAAACACAAGCACCCAGTATCTAGAGGTGCTATAACCAAAATAACAGTACCTAAATGGTACTGGTTTCATGAGAATTAATCTAGCAATAAGCCTAAAAAGCATTTAAAGATCTACTCAAAACATATATAAAAGAAACACATCTAGTGTGGGGGAAATAATGTTTCCACCAAAAATGCAATGAAACCAGTGGGTGCTCCACTAGCATATCAAAGCATTAAGAGGTCACAATGCCTCTGGTCCATTTGCTAAAAATTAACAAAAAACTAAACTAGCATCTAGTGCATTAACAATACTAGCAGAAAATAATAGGCTGCTAAAAATAAGCAAGACCATGTTACTCATGCTATTATTTTCACACATGTGAAAACTTTAGGGGTCAAGTACTCATAACAAACTTATCAAAATGCTACTGGACCTATGGATACAACCCAAAAATATGTGGTCACAAAACCACAAATGATTATGTCAAAATTCCACACATGAGGGAATTTTTCCATAACCATTCTCATAGTAATGATTAAGCTACTCATGCTTTTCTACCAACTCAAATGCAATCTTGCAGAGGTGATAACAACAAAATATAAGTATCAAAAGGGTGCTGTATCTAATATTCTAAACACAACAATCCAAGTGTTTGCACATAATTTATCACTCAAAAATGCTATGCAAGTATTACTAGAGAATAATCAAATGCTATTAACAAATATCATACTTCTTCTCCACTCAAGTCCACACATTCTAACATGCTAAAATAGTTAAGTAACACTTATAAAGCAAGTTCACACAACTTTTACATGCTAGAAAACAAGATTGCAACACAAAAATAACTCACACAAATTAATTATCTAAAAATGCCAAAATGGCAGATTCATGCAAAACAAGGATCTGTCCACAAAATTTTCTAGGATGCTCTAAAAATTAAACCCTTCTAGGTTTGGATATCCCTAAACATATACAAGACCATCCAATTGAGTTTGCATCAAAAATCATTTTTAATAATTTTATAAAAATCACCAAAGTGCTCTCTGGTGTTTTACCAAATTGCATTCCATTTCAAAAATACAACGAATTTGGAAACGAGGTTAAATGATCCTGTTAGGAAATTTCAAGGGCTTTCCAATGCAATTGGCCTCACTTCATTCTGAGTTGTAAAATAAAAATGGTGCTCATTTTGGTGTTTCTGGTACCTGTTGCCAAATCATTTTTAACTTCGAAAATGTTCATCCAAAAGTAGATCTACAAGTTGGAGGTGGTTCAGATTTAGTTGAGGTACCACTGTGAATTTTGGTTGGGTCAAATTCATCTTTAACTAGGTTTTTAAGCTCAAAAGTGATCATGCATCATTCTGTGGAAATTAAATTGGAAAAAGACTTGACAATGGGCCAGATCTCAAACTGGGCCGGCCGGATCTATTGTTACCGCGAGCGGATCTACTCTAAGGGGCTGACCAGCGGGCCATGCTGCCACGGGGCTGCCACGCAGGCGATGCGCAGCCCCACCTGCAGGTTTGACCGCACCGCGCGCGGGGTCAAGGCGCGGCTGACGCGGGCATTGCGTCACCACGACGTCACCGCCGGCGGGAGAGCTCCGGCGAGCTCCAATCCGAGCGGAAACGTCTACCGTTTCACAAATCAAAACCATAAAATCGCTCCTCTCGACGCGGGGAATCAACTAGGGGCTGTGTCGCTTCCCGGGAACCACCGGAGCGTGGCCGGCGACGGCGGCGCGCGACGGCCGTGATGCGAGGACGGCGTGGCGGCTATTCCGGAAGCGAGGGAGGGGGAAAAAGGGGTCGGGAGATGCGGCTGCTCACCCTGAACTCGCGGAGACGCTCGGTGAGGGAGGAGGAGGTCCGTGGCGGCGGGGATGGCTCGCCGGAGTGCGCCGGCCCGAAAGAGGAAAACGGACGGCGCGGCCACCACAGGCCATTTCGCCTCGATTCCCTCGGCAGGGCGGACCACCACAACGAGGCGGAGCTAATGGCGCCAACGGCTGCCGCAGCGAGGTCACCTGCGGGCCGAATCGACGATGAGCTCGAGCTAGGGTTTCAGTAGCAAAAAAATATCTAGAGAGAGAGGGCTTCGAGGGGGAAGAGAGAGAGGGGGCAGGTAAGAGGTGCTCAGAGGGGTTTAAACAACTAGAAGCCTTCTACTCGAAGGCAATGGAGCATGGGCTTCCATGCCTCTACTGCGTCATCTACAGGAAGAAGAAGATGACCATGTGACTCAGCTTACATTTAAGTCCCTGGAAAATTACAAGTAGGTCCCTGTACTCTCTGAAAATGGATGTTTTTCCTAAGCAAAAAAAGTCATAATTTTAAATACCTTTGCCCAAAATTCTTACTAGTTAAGATACACAACATATGTGAAAATTGGCTCATTTGCCTAAACTTGATAATTCAAAGTTGTTCAAATTTGAATTCTTACATAAATGGACATTGAATTTATTTGACTACTTAAGAGCTTCAAAAAATGATAATTTTTGGCACACATTCCTTATTTGATGTGTTCCTTATGTGGTAGAAAATTCAAGTCATTTTGAGTTACTTCATAGAACAAACTTGTTCAAATTTCAAAAAGGTGCTGTCAAGAAAACAGGGGTTTTTGGCAACTTAAATTATTCAAAAACTTGTGCCCTTTTGGTTTTCATCCTCATTTATGATATAGAGCATGTGGTATTTATTTCATGGCATTTGGAAAAAGTTTGTAGAACAAACTTGTTCAAAATCCCAATTGTTGCTGTGGAGAAAAACCATGTTTTCAGGACTTTAATGGATTCAATTTTGGGTCTCCTCTTGTGTGTGTTCCTTATTTGATATAAGGAAGCAATGGTATGAATTTCAGATCATTTGATGAAAGTTTCCAGAAGTAACTTGTTTGAGTTTTCTGTTTCTGGAAATATTGGAATTTCTATTTAATAAAGCACTTGGCTTTTCTTTAACAATGCTTTGCCAAAATATTTATGTGACTAGAGATAGCAAGTCAATGCTCTCAAATACCTTTGTTTTTAATCTTGCAAGGTTGGAAAAACATTTGATAATATTTTGGTGAAGCATTTAAGAATGCCTCTTTTTCTGATAATCATCTATGGAAATTTATTAAGTGTTTCATCTTTCTTAATTTGGGTCTTGGAATAATATTCAACAAGTAGTAGGTTCATAAGATAGTTTTTGGAAAAACTCTTTGATCAATATTTACTTTAGAAAATATTGCCAAAGTCATTGGAACAATATGTTGAATATTTTGTTTTCAATTCCTTAGCCATGTAAGATTATATAATTAGTTTGTTTAGTTGCACTCAAACAAATACAACCAAAGTTTAATTGTCACAATCAAAGTTTAATTGTCAAGCAATTAGCAAAACAACTATGTTAACAGGTATTCCAAAATTGGGATGTGACAGACACACCTTTGAAAAATTCAAGTTGTGCTTCGCTTATACAATTCACCATTGATTATTGTGTAGGCTTTTGACTGTCTTATAATCTAACGGGCGATGATTTCCTCTTGTGGGAGCTCGCCTCTTGTGAGATAAGCCATATATGGTCCAGTCCATTCTAGTGTTGCATGAATTGCGGCTACCAGTTCTGATTCAGGATCCGAATTTGCCAGGTTTTCTTCTGTAGGGATTTTAACTGATGGACCGTGAATATCGTCTAAAAAGACATTGGGTGGAACCTATTTTTTCTGAGACCCCAGGCAAGATAGTGCATCAGCTGCTTCGTTAAGTCATCGATCAATGTGATCGACTTGATAACCTTGAAAATTTCCTGCTAGTTGGGTAACTGCTCGCTCGTAAGCTGCCATAACTGAGTCTTTGGAATCTCATGTTCATGTGACTTGCTAAGAAACTAGGTCTGAACCTCCTAGGCATCGAATCATGGTTATGCTCATTTCCTTTGCAATTCAAAGCCCATGAAGTAAAGCCTCGTATTCTGCTGCATTATTAGTGCATTTGAATGTGATCTGTAAAACATATCGAAATTTATCACCTCGTGGGGATGTGAAGACCACGCCAGCCCCCGATCCTTCCAATTGTCGTGACCCGTCAAAATGCATGGTCCAATACTTGGTGTCAGGTTTCTCTGGTGGAACTTGCAATTGTGTCCAGTCATTGATAAAATCGATTAGTGCAATTGCAGTTCTCGTCCCATACGTGATGTGATACGTCCCGTCTCAATAGCCCATTTGGCAACTCGACATGTTGCCTCTTTGTTTTGTATAATGTCTGACAAAGGAGCAGAACTAGCAACTGTGATGAGGTGTTCCTAAAAAATAATGTTTCCTTTTACGACTTGCCATGAACACGCCAAAAACCAGTTTCTGCCAATGTGGGTATCTTTGCTTTGATTCTGTCAGGACCTCGCTAACGTAATAAACATGCCTCTGAACCATGCCATCTTTTCCTTCCTGAGCTCTCTCCACAACTACCACCGTGCTAACAACTCTGTTGTTTGCAGCAATATATAGTAACATAGGCTTTTTTTCTCAGGTGCGTCCAGTATTGGAGCGTTTAAGAGTTGTTTTTTTAGGGCTTCCAGGGCATCATCAGCTTCTTGGTTCCAAACGAACATGTCCAACTTTTTCAAGAGTCTATACAAAGGTATGGTATTTTCTCCAAGTCTGCTTATAAACTGGCTTAGAGCTGCAACACACCCTGCCAGTTTCTGCACATCTTTTAGGCAAACAGGTTTTTTCACGTTGTGGATGGCCTGGATTTTTTCCGGGTTTGCTTTGATTCCCCTCTTAGAAATTCTGAAACCCAGTAATTTTCTAGCTGGCACTCCGAACAAACATTTTGTCGGGTTTAACTTCATCTGGTACCGTCGTAAACTCGCAATTGTTTCCACCATATCTGAAATCAGAGTATCACCTTTCCGAGACTTGACGACGATATCATCCACATAAGCATGCACATTGCGCCCAATCTATTTTTCCAAACAGTTCTGGATGCACCGCTGATAAGTAGCTCCCGCATTTTTCAGTCCAAAGGGCATGGATGTGTAGCAAAATGCGCCAAAGGGAGTGATGAAAGAGTCCTTAGAACATGCCTTATCGAGATCCGTATAGACTATGCACATTCTCCATGAACCATTTTTTTCAAAACCAGAATTGGATTTTCCAACCACTTAGGATGAAGCACTTCCACGATAAACCCAGCTGCCAGAAGCCGAGCTATTTCTTCTCCAATAGCCTTTCTTCTCTCGTCATTGAAGCAACAGAGGAACTGTTGTATAAGTTTTAGTTTAGGATCCATATTTAAACTATGCTCAGCAAGTTCCCTCGGAACACCAGGCATGTCAGAGGGCTTCCATGCAAAAAATGTCCCGAGTCTCATGGAGGAACTTGATGAGCGCGCTTTACTATTTGTCAGTCATATGAGACCCCACGCTGAACTATTTTGAAGAATCGCTCAAGATGAAATCTACCAGTTTGGTATCCTGAGCTGGTTTGAATTTCAGTTTAGACTCAGTTGATGACTTCTTAAGCGAGTTCATATCCTCATGATCTTCACATGCTAACTCCCTGTAAGTCGCGTCTCCTTCCTCACATTCCAGAGCTATATCTTTGGCTCCATTAACTGTAATATTTCCTTTGGGACCTGGCGTTTTCAGTTTAAGGTAGACGTAGCAGGGTCTGGCCATGAACTTGGCGTAAGCTGGTCGTCCGAACAGGGTATGATACAGGCTTTTAAACTTGACGAGTTCGAACGCTAGAATCTCAGACCTGTAATTATCCTTGGTTCCAAAGGCAACTTCGAGATAAATCCTCCCAATAGGCTGAGCCAACTTACCATGGACAATCCCATGAAAAATAGTTGATGATGGCTGAAGTTGTTTCTCCTACAGGTTCATCCTCTTGAAAGTGTCATAGTATAATATGTTTATGTTGCTTCCTCCGTCCATCAACACTTTATCCAGTTTATAACCGCCGACCTGTGGATCTACAACCAATGATACACCTCTCGGATTATCAACTCGAGGAGGGTGGTCCGCTCAACTCCAGATTATGGGTTGTTCCGACCAGTCTAGCCACCAAGGCACTGGAAGAGCCACCGCGTTAGCTGCATGTTTTTGTACTTTCTGGTCCCTTCAGCATGAACTGGTTGTGAACACATGATACTATCCTTGGCTAAGTTGCTTGGGATTGCTTTCGAAACCGGATTGTCCACCTTGGTGAGGTCCGTCCTGATTCATTCCTTGGTTGCCTGATCCTTGATGTCCCGGACCGTGATTTCTAGGTACTGAATTTCCAGTTCCCGAGTGACTCCCTCCTGGGTTTCCAGGGTTACCACCTCTAGGTCCATGGTTATTATGCCCACTAGGTCTGAAACCTGGCATTATAAAGCATTTCACCTAGGAGTGATTCGCTGGTCTTCTAGTTTTACTGTGGCAGGGGCACGGTCCTTTCAAAGCCTGATGAGCTTGAGCAAAACTGTTTGGGCGGAAACCATGATTTCCTCTAAAACTGTTATTCGGGCGCTGGTTCCCACGTTCCGTGTTTGTGTTGGCCACCAGGTCTTACGTCCCTTCACCATTCTTGCACGTGTTATTATTTTGATTCTGGTGATTCCCATTGCTCTGATTCGGGTTCTGTGTTAGTCTTGCCTCTGTTCTTCTTTCATTTCCCTGATTTTTCGTCATTTGAATATGTGTCCTCTGTTTTGTCAGACTCAACATACTTGGTCATGGCATCCATCAGTTCACTCATATCCATGACGTATCTTTTGATGTGCCCCAGTTTATGCCTCAAAGGGTCAAATTTACAGTTCCTCTCCAAAGCTATGACCGCTTGTTGGGCTATAATACCAACTGAAGAGTGGATAATTTCTGCAACACGCCGCGAGTAGTGCTCCGTGATCGTAGTCGGCCGCTTGGAAGTTTCTTGAATTTTTTTGATAAACTGATCTTTCAACTCTTGCCAGCTATTGATCGAGTTTGGTGGCAAGTTTTTCAAACAGGACTTCGCAGGACCTTCAAGCATCATACTCAAATACCGGGCACAAACAACATCAGTAACCTCCAAAATCTCCATCGCCATCTCGTAACTCTCTATCCAATCCGCTAGATCCTTGTCCGAAGTGTAGTTGAGAATCTTGCGAGGTCCCTTGAAGTATGCTGGGATTCTCTTGTTCCTGATTGCTGGTCCTAAACACTGGATTCCAATCCTTCGAGACCCATTAGCTGCAGGGCAATGTTGGCTGGGTTCGAAATTGGAACCTGAACTGGTGCCTGTATATAATCCAGATTTCTATTTTTCAGTTTCTGCCGCTCTATGCCCTATGTTGATGACTCCAGGGGTGTGTGAAACTGCATGCCTCAACTGAACTGGTTGTTGCCGATTTGGGTTACTGGATTCGGCGGAACTGGAGAATTCCCATGGTGACTCATTGGCAATGAATTTCTGCTGTCGTAAGGTGTTAAATGGATTTCATCCTGGTTACTGTAGTTCATCTTATAAACAACCACGGTTTGTAGTATCTCGATAGCCTTCCTGGCTTCTACTCCCAGCGGGTTATTTGCATCAACAGGTATTTGAACCAAACTGTTTGTTAGTGCCCAGATATTGTCAATCGGGTTGTTGAAATGACCCTGGGGGTGTGTGGAACCGTTTAGGCTGTTGGAAGGTAGGCTGCTGATTAACTGGATTCTGCATTAGGTTCACGTGTTGATTGAGTATAGGTTGGAAGCACACAGATTGAACTGGAGGATCCAGGTTTTCCTCCGGTCCTAGAGGAGGCATAGCCTCCTGGCGGTGGTCCTGCAGGACCTGGCGTGCCTGTCGAGGAATGGAAAAAGTTCTGAAGGTTGGTTGGTCCAAGTTCTACTCCAAAACCGGCATTCAGTCGGGTCTAGTGATGCCTGTGCTTTACCGAAGCCAATTATATTTGCCGGAAGCCCAAATGAATTCCTTCTGCGTCTAGACGAGCGATCTACTGCATGATGTTTGTTCGTGTCTCATTTATACATGTTGCCTTTGTCTGGATCTCCTGGCGAGCACGTGTTGATTCTTGCCGAAGCCTTGTTATCTCCGTATTACATTGCTCCAGGTTCTCAGCCGTGATTGGGGTTGCAAGAAGTTCATTCAGTGAATCCATCGTTGTCATCAGTTCAGGCCTCGACACAAATGGAGGTGGTACTTCCGGTTCTACTGTTCTTGATCCCGACGTTCCTGGTCCTCCTTGAACTGTACTTCCGTTTGCTCCTAGAGATGTATTTTGAACAAGATTTCCATTAGTATCATACCTTGGCTCAGTGGGACAATTCTATCCTACCATGTAAACTGTTGTGCGGTGAATTGGTTCCTGGGAGCTTTAATGTTCCTCTTCTAGGTCTTGACCTAACCTGTCTTCGAAGAGATAGTGGATGGAACCTGTCTCATCTAGGTCATTGTTCCCGACTGAGAATTCCCCATTTGAATGTACGATCGTTGCTTCTCCAGAAACTGAATCTGACTCCTGAACCGGCTCTGAGCCAGTTCCTCCAACGAACCTAAAAAAAATATGAATTCCACCGAATGGGACCCGGAAACCAGATTCGACGAAAGCGAATTCTGGTCCCTAGGTATCGTCGTTGTAGTAGTTCCCGCGCCAGCTCCTCCTGAGTCGGCCGATCACGAGTTTTTCGATCCCAGGTAGGGCTCCTTTCGAAAAAACGACGCTCCTACAAGCCTTCCCCAGTGTGGGCGCCAACTGTTTTGGTGTTGTCATGGCAAGTGTCCTCATGCGAGAACTAGATTATGAGACCATAGCTTCTAAGCGAAGTATCGAAAGGGTTATTGTCGTGGGGTTTTCATGGCAAGTGTCCTCATCTGAGAACTAGATTGTGAGGCCATTGCTATTGAGCGAAGCTTCAGAAGGATTAGGACGGAAACGAGAGACTCAAGTTTACCCAGGTTCGGCCCCTCTATTGAGCGTAAAAACCTACTCATGCTTTCTTACTATTGGAAAAACAAGGTCTCGGTTACAAAGGGAGATTCTGCCTCTCGATGTCTTGAGCTACCTTGCTATTGACTTAGAACTTGCCTGTCTACATCCTAGGGCCTCGCCTTATATAGTGGACGAGTTCCCCAGGTTACAGGGGGATCCGGGTTACACCCGTCATCGGAGTCCTAGCGTGCTCCAGTCCGAGGACGTTCTGTCCGGTTTATTCCATGAACCGGTCGCCCCCGTCCGGCCTTGGGCCGCACCGCCGGTCTTGGGCCTCTGTGTCTTCTGACCCGGACTATGGGCCGGGTCTGCTCCCCTTTCTGGGTTACGTCTAAACATAACCCGGGCTTCTCATGCTTGTTGGCTACTTCACAACCAGCTTCTTTTGATTATAAACCGGATAGTGGTGCTGGGAACGACCGGAACATTTTTCGGTTTATGTGGGTGGTAGGTAAGGCTCCCCCTTACCTATTCCCCCAACATTAGCCACCAGGTCAACATGAACACTTAAGTTCAAACTTACGCTATTCACGTTAAGCTTTCCTGGAAAAAACTTAGACGTGAATCTGTTAGTTCAAGAAATAATCCTCCAGAATATCTGATCCGGATTATTCGGGGATCATCATTATCTCCAGGATTATATCCTTCTGTTTTTTAACTTGGAAAGATAACCTCGCACCTTTATCTCGAAGATATCAGGAACCGAAAATATTTCGGTTTATCCTGGATTTTTCTCCGCGCATTTAATGCATTTTCTCAAAAAATCTTCCTTTTGTAGATCCAATCTTCTCGTATCTTTTCGTAAAAGACTAATCCTGGGGGTCCTTTATGCAAAATTGCCAACTAACCCTAGGGTTAGGGCTCCCACTTATAAATAGCCCCCAGGGGCTCCACTCTGATCATTTGCATCATGCGCCTCCCACTTTGTCTTCCTCTTCCGGAAAAAGCTCGAGAGCTTCTTTCTCCTGCTTGCGCCGCCGCGGCCGGAGCTTCACAGGCGTTCGTCCAACATGTTGAAAGAGAATAGCCTAGCCACCAGGGCCATAGGAGACGGCAAGAAGAAGAAAACCGGGGGCACGTCCGGTTCTGCAGCACCCAAGTCCAACAGGGGTGTGATGCAGGTCAATTGGTGTAAGTCAGAAATGACTCAAGGACGGCTCCAGGAGATGGAGGATTCCGGCATACTTCCAGGAGACACCTCCTGGCGTGCTCCTGGAAACGAGATCCGACCTGATCCTAGGCCGGGTGAGGTAATAATCTTCGAGGCCCATATTCTTCGTGGGTTTCGTCCTCCCGGGTCTCACTTCTTTCGCCGGCTCTTAGAGTATTACGGCCTTCATCTTCAAGATCTCCCCCAAACTCCATTCTTAATGTCAACAACTTTGTTGTTCTTTGTGAGGACTACCTTTAAGTAGAACCCAACTTAGATCTTTTCCTTGAGTATTTCTATTGCAACAAACACCGGGAAGTAGCCGGGGGTGAGCTGATCCACTGTGGGGGTGTTTCTTTCCACAGGCGAAAGGACATTGCCTATCCGGGTATCCCATTAGCTAGCCACCCCAAACTTTGGGAAAAAACATTCTTGTATTGCAAAAACACTTCCCCTATTGATGAACCGGCTTTCCAGAGGCGAAAGGGCATTGAATATCCGGGTATCTCATTAGCTAGCCCCCAAGTGCCGAGTTGCTAGCCTGCAACTACTCGGGACTTAACGAATATTCCATCACTTGAGTAGGCTAAAAATCATCGTAGCCCCCAACGCCCGTTGTGTTCCTGTGGAACCCGTTTTCTCAGCTTATACTTACCTGATAACTTGAACTGTCTATAACCCGTATTTTTCCGTGGCTACCAAATTTGCAGAGTCTCAAATCTTCCTCTCAGAAGGAGATTTCAAACTTGAAAAACCTGTTAGCACAAGAGGCCCAGAAAACTGAAGAGGCGAGAAATCTGCAGCATGAGCTGGAGAAACAGGTGGAGGAAGATGCCAAAACCTTGTCTGTTCTTCAGCAAGATTTTGAGAACCGGGAGAAAACTCTTATTGAGAGGGAAGAAAGTGCTAAGAAGGAGCTGGAGGAAACCAGAAGCAATTTTGCTAAGTTTGAGGACCTGCTAGGTGATATCACTTGCAGTGTTTTTGGTAAGTTTGCTCCTTGTGCAACACATCTATGCTTTTCTTCCGGTTCATGATCTCTATGTCTCCTCATAATAATCCGGTTTCTCAGCAATGTACTCTTGTGATTTTCAGGTAGAATGCAGGGGAATAACCTCCAGCTTCCAGAACTGAAATTGAAAGCTCTATTCACCTTGATCCAACAGTTATATGTTGGGGGGGGGGGGGTGAATGCATCAAAGCTGTCAGGAACTGGGATAATGCCCCTAGGAAACTTCATGATATGATTGTGGAACTAACTCATGTTCCACAATGGATAGAAGAGCACACAATTTCAGCCTGCCGTCATGGAGCGATCAAAGTCATGTCCCTGGCCAAGGCGTATCACCCGGAACTGAATCCGGATCTCCTAGTTGGAGGTTTTCCTGAGTACCGAGCTGATAGGAGTAAGCACGAGAGGAAAGACTTTGCCAAGATCAAGAAAGATTTCCGGTTCCAAGCTTGCTCCATTGCCAAGAAATTAAAGCTCAAAGAACTTTGTCCTGGTTATCTTTCCTCAGGTGATCGCAAGCCAGCTTTTAGTCCTCAGGTTATAACTGTTGTTCGCCAGGTTCCACAGAAGAGCCGGCTTTCTGTAGCTTCATCGCCTGGTGCGCCACAGTCTACCACTCCTTTAGTTTCTGCTCCAACCCGTCCCTTGTATGAGCCGGATGACACCAATGACACTTTGGCTCACCTGGAGTGGAAATACGTTTCTGGAGCTGAATTTGAAGAAGCAGAAAATATCCAAGGTGATGATGAAGAGCACCCGGAAGTACAAGACCCGGATTCTGGAGCCGGTTTAGATTCTGCATAATAGAAAGGAAAGTCTGTTATGTAATAAACACTTGATCAGTTTGATAATAATTTAACCCTGATGGGTTTGTAATAGGCTACATAAACTGCTTTATTTCTAGCTCTTTTTTTTGAAAGTGCGCATGTGCACTGATGATACTTTTGGTGTGTAATAACTCAGCTTCCTTGCTAGTTTATGCCAAAAAAATGGGTAATGTTTATTCGAGAATTTGCAACCTTTTCGTTTTTGGAAATAAATATTTCTTTTGACTTTTTTGGTTTATCTTTGCTATCTACCTCAGCCGGTTTATCGCATGAATTATTCTAGTGTTTCCAACTCTGGCGAGTTCAGGGTCATGATTACCTGGTTTTGCCGGGTTATAGCATGATTGACTCGCCCAGGTTAAACATCTAGGTCATAAAAATTGCGTGTAACCACTGACTGACAGACAAGTATAACCAATATATTTTGGCCTAAGCCAGATTCTTCAGATATAAAATGTGTTCTAGCATCATCCCCAAGTAATCATATAAGAAAACTTAATTTTCGGTGACAATGATAATTTTTTCAAACAAATCCCAATAACTCGGATATTCCAAGTGTGCCCTTATTTATTTCAACAATAACATAGTGATTAAAATGATCCTACATATAACATGGTCTCAACTGGGCTATGTTCCAAGGCCTTCCAGTTTCTTCCTCAAAAGTCCGTGATTTATCAGTATCACACATATCAATGAGGTAATATGACCCGTTGTGTAGTTTCTTGCTGACCACAAACGGTTCTTCCCATGGTGGACTTAGCTTGTTCATCCCATCCTTTTTTTGAATCAGGCGTAACACTAAGTCCCCTTCCTGAAAACTTCGAGTTTTAACCCTGCGGGTATGATAGCGACGCAGGTCCTGCTGGTATATAGCTGACATGGATGCTGCAAGTTCGCGTGCTTCTTCTAAAGCATCCAGCGAGTCTTGACGAGCTATCTCATTTTGGGTTTCCACATAAGCAACTACTCTTGGTGAATCGTGACAAATATCACTTGGTAAAACTGCCTCAGCTCCGTAAACCAGAAAAAACGGTGTATAACCTATTGACCTGTTTGAGATAGTCCTTATGCTTCAAAAAACAATATGTAATTCTTCAACCCAGCACCCTGCAGTTCTTTCCAATGGCACTTGAATCCCAGGTTTGATACCTTTCAGCAGTTCTTGATTAGCTCCCTCTGCCTATCCATTGGACTATGGATGTGCCACTGAAGCAAGTTCAAGTCTTATATGATTCTGGTCACAAAACTTTTGCATTGCTCCCTCTGACAAATGTGTCCCATTGTCTGTTATAATACTATGTCGGTAACCAAAACTCAAAATTAGTATTTTCAAAAACTTGACTGCTGTAACCGCGTCACATTTACTGATTGGTTCTGCTTGCACCCACTTTGTAAATTTGTCAACTGCTACCAATAAATGAGTCTTTTTGTCGGATGACTTTTTGAAAGGTCCCACCATGTCTAGCCCCAGACTGCGAAGGGCCAGGTTATGGGGATCATGCGTAAATCCTGAGCTGGCATATGATCCTGCCTTGCGTAATTCTGACACTCTTCACATGTGCGTACTTCTGTCATATGATCCCGCCTTGCAGTAAGACAAGAAAAATCCATGTCTGAAAGCTTTATTGACCAAAGACTTGGAACTTGCGTGATGACCACAATCTCCTAAGTGGATTTCATTCAAAATCTGACACCCTTCTTCCGGAGAGACGCATCGCTGAAAAAATCCAATTGCACTTCGTTTATATAGCTCACCATTGATGATTGTATATGACTTCAATCGTCTTATAACCTGGCAAGCGATAACTTCTTCCTGCGGAAGTTCACCCCTCGTGAGATAAGCCAGATATTGTTCAGTCCACTCTGGAATTGTATGTAGAGCTGCTACTAGTTCTGATTCACGATCCGGATTTGCCAGGTCTTCTTCTGTGGGAACCTTGAACCGACGGGCTATGAATTTCGTCCAGAAAGACGTTGGGTGGAACCTATTTTTTCTGAGAACCTAGACGAGACAGTGCATCAACTGCTTCATTGAGACGTCAATCAATATGATCAACTTGGTACGCCTGAAAATGTCCTGCTAGCTGGGTAACTGCTCGTCTATAAGCTGCCATAAATGGGTCTTTAGAATCCCAGGTTCCTGTAACTTGTTGAGAAACAAGGTCTGAATCCCCCGAACAGCGAATCTGGGTTATACTCATTTTCTTTGCAATTCGAAGCCCGTGAAGTAAAGCCTCATACTCTGCTGCATTATTAGTGCATTTAAACGAAATTTGTTGCACATATCGAAATGTATCACCTCTTGGAGACGTCAAGACCACGCCAGCTCCTGACCCTTCCAGTTGTCATGATCCATCAAAATGCATGGTCCAATGCTTAGTGTCTGGCTTATCTGGCGGGACCTGTAACTGTGTCCAGTCTATTAAACTTGATGAGGGCTTGAGACTTGATTGCAGTTCTCGGCTCATATTTGATGTGATATGGCCCCATCTCAATAGCCCACTTTGCAATCCGCCCGGTTGCTTCTTTATTTTGAATAATGTCAGACAAAGGTGCTGAACTGACTATCATGATGGGGAGCTCCTGAAAATAGTGTTTCAGTTTACGACTGGCCATAAACACCCCAAAGACCAATTTCTACCAATGTGGGTATTGTTGCTTTGACTCTGTCAAGACCTCGCTTACATAGTAAACGGCCTCTGCACGAGACCCTCTTTTCCTTCCAACTTCTCTTCCACAACCACGACTGCACTCACAGCTCTATTGTTGGCAGTGATGTATAATAACATAGGCTCTTTTTTATCAGGTGCAGCTAGGATAGGCGCATTGGAAAGTTGCTTTTTGAAAGCTTCCAGTGCGTCATCAGCCTCTTGATTCCAAACGAAACTGTCGGATTTCTTCAAGAGTCGGTATAAGGGTATGCCTTTTTCACTGAGTCTGCTCAGGGAAGCAACACAACCTGTCAATTTCTGAACATCCTTCAGGAAAACCGTTTTTTTCAGGTTATGTATAGCCTGAATTATTTTCGGGTTCGCTTCAATTCCTCTCTCTGAAATAATAAAACCCAAAAAAATTTCCAGCTGGTACACCGAAAACACATTTTGTCGGGTTTAGCTTCATCTGGTATCTACGTAAACTGGCAAACGTTTCCTCCAAGTCTGAGATCTAGGGTATCACCTTTTTGAGACTTGACAACTATGTCATCCACATAAGCATGCACGTTTCGCCCAATCTATTTTTCCAAACAATTCTGCATGCATCTCTGATAAGTTGCTCCTGCATTTTTAACCCGAAAGGCATTGACGTATAACAAAATGCTCTGAAGGGTGTGATGAATGAGGTATTCTCTTGGTCATCTTCCTTCATTTTGATCTAATGATAACCCGAGTAAGCGTCCAGGAAACATAGCCGTTCACAACCAGCTGTAGAGTCTATAATTTGATCAATCCGGGGTAAGGAGAATGGATCCTTAGGACATCCTTTGTTCAGTTCTGTTTAGTCTATGCACATTCTCTAGGTACCGTTTTTCTTTAGGACGAGAACTGGATTGGCTAACCACTTTGGATGTAGTACTTCCATTATAAAGCCAGCTGCCAGAAGTCTGGCTATTTCTTCTCAAATTGCTTTTCTTCTCTCATCATTGAAACGACGGAGGAACTGACGAATTAGTTTCAGGTTAGGGTCCACATTCAAACTATGCTCAGCAAGTTCCTTTGGAACACCTGGCATGTCAGAAGGTTTCCATGCAAGGATGTCCCAATTCTCACAGAGGAATTTGATGAGCGCGCTTTCCTATTTGTCAGTCATATGAGCCCCACGCTGAATTGCTTAGATGAGTCGCGGGGGTGAAATCCACCAGTTTAGTATCTTGAGCGGACTTAAACTTCAATTTCGACTCGGCTGATGGCTTCTTGAGCGAGGTCATATCCTCTGAATCGACTTGTAATTTATATAACTTCAATTCCTCATCCGCACAAGCTGATTCTGCATAAGTTGCATCACCTTCCTCACACTCTAGAGCTATGTCTCCTTCTCCATTGATGGTAATATTTCCACGAGGAACTGACATCTTCAGTTTAAGATACACATAACAGGGTCTTGGCATAAACTTGGCATAAGCCGGCCTCCCAAATAGGGCATGATACAGACTTTTGAACCTGGCAACTTCAAACGCCAACATCTCTGTCCTGTAATTTTCAAATACTCCGAAAGCAACTTCAAGATATATTTTTCCAATCGCTGTGCAGACTTACTAGGGACAATTCCATGAAATACGGTTGATGATGGCTGAAGCTGTTTTTCTTGCAGGTTCATCCTGTTGAAGGTATCATAATAAAGTATATTTATGTTGCTTCCTCCATCCATCAACACCTTGTCTAACTTATATCCTCCAACTTGTGGAGCCACAACCAAAGCCACGCTTCCTGGGTTATCAACACGTGGAGGACGGTCTGCTCGACTCCAGGTTATGGGCTGCTCCTGACCAATTCAACCACCTAGGAACAACGGGAGCTACTGCATTGACCGCGCGCTTCTGCACCTTTCTCTCTCTCCTGCATGAAGTAGTGGTAAATACGTGATACTGACCAGAACTCAATTGCTTCGGATTAGTTTGAAACCCGGAATTTCCTCCTTGATGACTGCCACCCGGGTTAGTTCCTTGGTTACACTGACCATGATGATCTGGATTATGATTTCCAGGTCCGGAATTGCCGGTTCCCGGATGACCACCTCCCATGTTACCTAGGTTGCCACCTCCATTCTTTCCTGGTCCATAGTTATTGTTTCCACTAGGTCTGAAACCCTGCATTATGAAACAATTTTCCCAAGAGTGATTTGCTACCTTTCCATCTTTGGTGTGACGAGGGCATGGTCCCTTTAAAGCCTGATGTGCCTGCACAAAACTGTTTGGTCGAAAATTTTGATTTCCTCTGTAATTATTATCCTGACGTTGGTTCTTATAACTTGTATTTGTATTGGCCACCAAATCTGAGGTTCCTTCTCCGTTCTTGCGCTTGTTATTATTCTGGTTTTGGGAATTTCCACTACTTTGATTGGGTTCTGGCTACCCTTGGTCCCAGTTTTATTCTCTTTTGTAGACTTCTCATCATCTGAATCCGCATCCTTTATTTTGTCAGATTTTTTGTACTTAGTCATAGCATCCATCAGCTCACTCATATCACTCACGTACCGCTTGATACATCCCAACTTATGTTTCAATGGGTCGAATCTGCAGTTTTTCTCTGGGGCTATGACTGCCTGCTGGGCTGTGAGTCCGACAAACGAATGAATGATTTCCGCAATGCGCCGTGACCAATGTTGGGCAGACTCCCCTTCCTTCTGAACACAATTTCCAAGTCTGTAATAGTCGTTGGCCGTTTACATGTTCCTTGAATTTTTTTGATGAACTGATCTTTCAGCTCTTGTCAGCTATTGATCGAATTTGCAGGCAAGTTTTGTAACCAGGACTTTGCAGGTCCTTCTAACATAACACTTAGGTATCGTGCGCATACTGCATCACTTACTTCCAATATCTCCATCGCCATCTCATAACCTTCTATCCAATCGGCAGGTTCCATGTATGGGGTATAATTTACGACTCTGTGAGGTCCTTTAAAGTCAGCTGGTATTCTTTCGTTCTAATTAGAGGCCCAAGACATTGAATTCCCATTCTGCGAGACCCGGTCGGAGCTGGGTTCGAGACTGGATTCTGAACCGGAACCTGAACATGACCCAGATTTCTGTTTTCTGGTTCTGCGACTCTATGTCCCGTATTTATAACTCGAGGTGCATGTGATACAGTCTGCCTGGGTGGGATAGGCTGTTGTCCGGTTTGCGTTGCTAGAGCCAGCCGGAACTGGCGAATTTCCATGGTGACTTCTTGGCAATGAGTTCCTGCTGTTATAGGGAGTTGAATGTATCTTCTCCTGGTTACTATAGTTCATCTGCTGAACCACTGCTGTTTGTAACATCTCAATTGCTCTCCTGGCTTCAATTCCTACAGGATTATTTGGGTCGACTAGAATTCGAGCCAGACTATTCGTAGCCGCCCAAATATTATCCATCGGATTGTTGAAGTGACCCTGCGGTGTATGAAACCTCTCTGGCGGGGGCTGCTCATGGACCGAAGCAGGGTTCGGGTTACCGTGCAGCTGGATAGGTGGTTGAAAACGCACCGGCAGAGCCGGACGGGGAAGCCTGGTGGGGTTATTGGATGAACCGGCCAAGCCGGATTTGGTGCGCCAGGTGTCCCAGTCGGAGACATGAATAAGTTCTGAAGATTGGTCGGTCCCAGTCCTGCACCAAATTCATTATTCAACCGGGTATGATGACGCCTGTTCTGTATCGAGGCCAGCTCCCTCTGTCTGGAAGTCGAATGAGTCCCTTCTCTTTCCAAACGTGATGCTTCCTCCAAAATGTCCGAGCGCGCTTTATTTATACATGTTACCTCTGTTTCAATCTCCTGACGGGCGCGAGTCAATTCCTGTCGAACTCTCTCGATCTCTGCATTACGTTGCGCCAAGTTCTCCAGTGTAATTGTTGTAGCTAAGATCTTGTTCAGCGAGTACATTGTTGCTATCGGTTCAGACCTTGGGTTATACGGCACAGGCTCTGTCAAATCAATCACCGGCTCTACTGGCCCAGAGCACGCCGACCCAGGTCCTGTTGGTGGGGCTGCCCCTGGCCCAACGGATGCAGAACCTGAAACTCCCGAGTCTCCTAGGACTGGGTTTGAAGTTGAAACTGTATTTGCAATTAAATTTCCACTGGCATCAACCTGGGTTCCGTAGGTCGTGCTGGTCCAGCCATGTAGACAACTGCATGATGAACCGTTTCCGTCAAACTTTGCAAATCCGGTTCAAGACCTCCACCCAGCCGGTCTTCAAACAGCCGGTGGATAGAACCTTTCTCATCAGGCTCATCATTGTTCCCAACTGAGGATTTTCCATCAGAGTGTATGATTGTTGCTTCTTCAGAAACTGAATCTAACTCTTATTCTGGATCCGGGCCGGTTCCTCCTACGGAACCGACGAAAACGTGGATCCCGCCGAAGGGGACTCGAAACCCTGATTCCACGAAAGCGAACTCTGGACCCCATGTATCGTGGTTATTGTAGTTTCCACGCCGGCTCCTTCTGAGCTGGCCTATTGCGAGCTTCTCGATCCTAAGTAAGGCTCCTTCCGAAAAGACGACGCTTCCGTGAGCCGGCCCCACCGTGGGCGCCAACTGTCGTGGGGGTTTCACGGCAAGTGTCCTCATCTGAGAACTAGATTGTGAGGCCATTGCTACTGAGCGAAGCTTTGGAAGGGTTAGGACGGAAATGAGAGACTCGAGTTTACCCAGGTTCGGCCCCTCTATTGAGGGTAAAAACCTAATCTTGCTTTCTTACTATTGGGAAAACAAGGCCTCGATTACAAAGGGTGATTCTGGCTCTCGATGTCTCGAGCTACCTTGATATTGACTTAGAACTTGCCTGTCTACATCCCAGGGCCTCGCCTTATATAGTGGACGAGTTCCCTAGGTTACAAGGGGATCCAGGTTACACCCGTCATCGGAGTCCTATTGTGCTCCGGTCCAAGGACGTTCCGTCCGGTTTATTCTAAGACCCGGACGCCCCCGTCCGGCCTTGGGCCGCACCGCCGGTCTTGGGCCTCTATGTCTTCTGACCCGTACTATGGGACGGGTCTACTCCCCTTTCCGAGTTACGTCTAAACATAACCTGGGTCTTCTCATGATTGTTGGCTACTTCACAGCCAGCTTCTTTTGATTATAAACCGGATAGTGGTGCTGGGAACGGCTAGAGTATTTTATGGTTTATGCGGGTGGTAGGTAAGGATCCCCTTACCTATTCCCCCAACAGCTGTGGAGGGAACGAGAAAAGCAAGTTTACCCAGGTTCGGCCCCTCTATGGACCGTAAAACCTACTCCTGCCTCATTACTATTGATGATTCGAGGTCCTTATTACAAGGAGTGATTTCGGCTTCCGATGTCTCGAGAACTTAAGTTTCTACGTCCCAGGAACTCGCTTTATATAGCAGACGGGTTCTTGGGTTTATGCCCGTCGTCGGAGTCCTATCATGAACCAACAATATGAGCCTCTGCTGGTTCATCCTAGAAGTTGGGCCAGCTCCGGCTGGTTCTGGAGCTCTTCGTTGGATCTGTCGTCCCGCTGGGGCCCGACTTTGTCACGAATTTTTCCACCGGTCCAATCCCGTGTCTCCGAGTCTTCAAGGTCGAATATCCGGTTCTCCTTGATTGTTGGTTCTGGGGTGAACCGACACACTGTTCTTAAACCGGCATTTGCCAAAGCCGGTATAGGAACAAGAAGGTGGGGTACCCCCTTAGTCATTCCCCTAACATTTTGCTTCTTTTTGGGAAGAGCGGATCTAAATGGCGGTACCATATGGTGAATTTTCTAGCCGTTTGTCGCTCCAAATCTCCAGGTGGGCTTTGGATTCTCAATACCAAGGTTATGAACGTCACTCTAATGATGTGTTTCGGGCGCGCGCGGGGGGGGGGGGGGGGGGGGGTGGCTGACCTTCTTGGGTCAACTACTGTTGTCCGGATGAGCCCTTCCTTAACTCTTCAAGATTAGATCTCAATTTGGAATTCGCTCAACAAAATGAAACATCTTATCGTCTTGGGGGCCAAGTTCTCCATTAAAAACGGAAAACGCTCGCTTGTGATTAGATTGGTGGGTGGGTGTGGACATGCCCGTTGTATGAGCAATACCTGGACCTTTTTTCCATGCATTTCTTGAGGACTGCTTGGTGACAACTGCTAGGGAGCACAAGAATATGGTTATTTCCTTCCATATGACGCCCGACCAGATGAAAAGGGCCCAATGGGTGGGACTTCACTAGGATTTGGGTAGCCTTAACCTCAAAACGGAGCCCGATTCGGTTTTTTGGGAGTTGAAGGGCTCCAGGCAATTTTCCGTTAGGTCCATGTACCTTCAGCTAAGGCTAGGCCGCAATGCCCCCACACCTCGCTGCCCTGTGGAAGATCCGGTCCCGACCAAGATCAAAATTTTCCTTTGGCAACTCGCTAGGGGGCGTATTACTTCCGGAGATCAAATATTCAAACATCGACACCCTAGTCACGGGACGCATTCTTTGTGTAGCGAGTACGAGGACATAGATCACATATTATTTTCTTGTCATTTCACTAAATTCATGTGGAGTTGAGCCAGGGAACTTTTTTGGGATCCAGTTTTGTTTGGGGATGTGGTTCACTTATCTAGGTCTTGCTCTGGGCAACGGAGGCGGGTCTTCTAGATAGATTTCGCCATGCAATGGTGGGCCCTCCGGCTTGCTGATACTTGCAAACATATCTATAAGTTTTGATACTCCATGCTTTTTTTCTACCCAATACCTTTTTTCCACTTGTTTTCTTTCGTTTTCCGGAAGTTTTCACAGTCTAACCTATTAACAAGATGCCCCAGGCCAGTTGCTATTTTGTTGTTGTTTTTCTATTTCAGAAAATTTCTTAAGGAACTATTCTCGGAAAGGGCTGAAAATTCACGGAGATCAATTTTTACCCGGAACGAAGACAAAGTGCAAAGGGGAGCCAGGGGGCCACTAGGAGGGTGCCAGGCTCCCCCTAGGACGTGCCTGGTGGGGCCCTGGGAGCTCTTTGCACCTCCTCACCTCCCCCCTTCACTTATAAATTGCCTTTAACCCTAAAACCATTAGGGGGCGGAGTTATTTTCTATGAAACATACATAGAGGCGCCGTAACCTTGAAAACCCAATCTAGGGCTGCTAGAGTCCTGCTCTAGCACCCTGTCAGAGAGGGGGGGGTCGTCACTAGAGGCCTCTACATCGCCATGATCGACTCCAAACATATGTGTGAGTAGTTCATCTCGGGACTACGGGTCCATATCAGTATATAAATGGTTATTCTCTCCCCTATGCCTCCATGCTTAGAGTATCGTGAGCTTCCTCACATGATCGAGACCACCTTTACGTAATTGTGCATATTGTGTATGCTGGGATCCGATGAACCATGAGATTATGACTATTTTGTTCATGTCAACCTGAGATGCTTCACTTATGTTTTTAGAGAGTTTCAATCTTGTCTTGCAATGCTCTTCGACATTTATGATTACCTTGGCCATGTAGTTGTTTTCACCTCCAAGAGAGAGTTGATATGCTAGATAGTGGGTTCATGCCTCCTTGTTGCCTGCGCTCGAGTGACAGAAACGTGCGGGGGGAAGATGTGTTGTTGACACTAGGGAGAAAATAGCGGTGCTCTTGTCTACGGATGGGAAGCACTACTTACATTACGTATTGATCTTCATGCATTTGTCTGGTGCACACATATCAATCACTTTATTGCTGCAACTTAATACCAAGGGATTTGCTGGATATCTTTCTTGAGGCGGACTTTTAGATAAGGATGCATGCTGGATAGCAGTCCATATGCCTTGACGTAATGCCTACAACGTTAGAACCCGTGAACTTTTCTCGTCATAATAGTATTGTTATATGATTATGACTTGTAAATTTCCTATTTGTAATTTGTTCACCCAGCATGTTTGTTTTATTTGTAGAGACACCACTAGTGAACCTATGGCACCCGGTCCTATTTTCCCTATATTGCAAACCTTGTTTTCAGCACTTTTCATCATTATTTCCTCGCTGTTCCGTTTTTTACTTTTATTGTTTTCCAAGACTCTATACGTTTAATTCTCCTGATTTTAGCAAGACCGGAAGATTGACAACCTTCCGGAAAGTTGGGGCAAGAGAAAGTTTGTGTTTGTGTGCAGGTTCCATGCTCCCGTCAACTACACACCAGTACTTTTCTGGCGTCGTTGATAAAACAACCTTCTTCAAGACTATGAATTCCTACTGGTTTGATAACTTTGGTTCTTTACTAGGGGAAAAGTTACTCTAGACTACATCATACCTTCCCCTTGGGGTCTCCCAACGAGAGTGTGATCAGGTCATCATCAAGTACTTTTTTTTGGCGCCATTGCTGGGGATTTCTAGCTTGCTGCAAGGGGAGTCTCACACTTCCACTCTCTTTATTTTGTTTTGTTCGTTCTTAGTTTACTTTTGTTTTCTCTTTATCAAAACCCCAAAAAAATTAGTTCTCTAGTTTCTAGTCTTTCATTTGTATTTTCTTGCAATCATGTCTACCAATGATAATACCAAGCTCGGTGACTTTACTAGTACCAATAATAATGATTTCATATGCACACCAATTGCTCCACCTGCTGCTACAACAGTCTGTTATGAAATTAAACTTGGTTTGTTGAATCTTGCCATGAAAGATCAATTTTCTGGTATTGGAGAAGATGCTGCCTCTCATTTAAATAACTTTGTTGAGTTATGTGACATGAAAAAATATAAAGAGGTAGATGGTGATATTGTGAAATTAAGATTGGTCCCTGCTACGCCTCGATGGTGCTAGGAATTCTTGCTGCTTGTGATGGCGTGTTGGGAACCCAAAGAGGAGGGTGAGATGAGTGTAGCGGTAAGAACTTCCCTCAGTTAAGAACCAAGGTTATCAATCCAGTAGGAGGAAGAGGATATCTAGAAGGTTGATGCCACTGATGGTGGTGACGGCGCTTCACCGGTGTCAGCAACAATGTGGAACCTGCACACAACACAACCAAAATATTTTGTCCCAATGTACAGTGAGGTTGTCAATCTCACCGGTCTTGCTGAAAACAAAGATTAGACATATAGTGTGGAAAATGATGTATGCTTTCAGTATGTAAAGAGAGCAGGAAAATTGTTGTGGTTTGTTTAACAATGTGGAAAATGAACCGGGATTCATAGGTTCACTAGTGGTGTCTCTCCATAAAGATAACATGATGGGTGAACAAATTACAGCTGGGCAATTGACAAATAGAGGTTGCACCGTAGTGCACAATATAACATGATGACCACTATGATATTTAGTGCGGGCATTACAACAATATACATAGACCGAAATCCATCTGCATCTATGACTAATAATCCACCCTCAGGTTATCATCCGAACCCCCGTAGGTATTAAGTTCTAAGCAACAGATAACTGCATTAAACAAAGTGTGTAATGTAAGCAATGATTATGCACGCGGGCACTCTCACCGCTGTTTTCCCCCTAATGGGATCAGAACACCCCCCTTCACGTTTCCGTCACTCGAGCAAGGTGGTGAGGAGGCATGAACCCACTATCAAGCATAAATACT
This sequence comes from Alopecurus myosuroides, assembly GCA_028641055.1. Lineage (NCBI taxonomy): Eukaryota > Viridiplantae > Streptophyta > Magnoliopsida > Poales > Poaceae > Alopecurus > Alopecurus myosuroides. Next base: position 521,066,916 of record CM054057.1, on the reverse strand, counting down.
CCCTCTTGGAGTCACTAGCAACTACTTGGCCAGAGCAACCACTAGCAATGGAAAGCATGCAAGATCACAAATAACATATGCAATAAAGACTATAATAAACTTGGCATAAGTTCAATATTCATCGGATCCCAACAAACACAGTATATAGAATTACATAAGATCAATCTCGATCATGATAGGCAGCTCACGAGATCTAAAAATGGAGGTATATGAGGAGAAGACAACCATCTAGCTACATCTACGAACCCGTAGTCCAAATATGAACTACTCACGCATCACTCCGGAGGCATGCATGGTGATGTAGAAGCCTCCGGTGATGATTTCCTCCCCGGCAGGGTGCCGGAGACAGCTTCAGAACACCCTGATCTAGGGTTGACGCTGACGGCAGCTGCGGAACTTTTCGGGGATTTTTGATAAGGTGTTTAGGGTTTTCCATCCCGGGGGATTAAATAGGCGAAAGGGAAAGGCGGCGGAGCTCTGGGGGACCCCACACCACCCCTGGCACGGCAAGGGGGTCGCGCCACCCTATGGCGTGGGCCCCCCCTGATGCCCCTCTTTGTCTCCTCTTCGGTCTTCTGGATGCTTCCGGGGAAAATAGGCACTTCAGGCTTTGTCGGGTCCAATTTCGAGAATATTTCCGGAACAAATTTTCTGAAACCAAAAACTATAAAAAACAGGGAACTGGCACTTGGCATCTTGTTAATAGGTTAGTCCCGGAAAACATGTAAAAAATGACATAAAGAAGGGAGAAAACATGTAGCAATTGGCATAATATCATCATGGAGCATCAGAAATTATAGATACGTTGGAGACGTATCAAGCATCCCCAAGCTTAGTTCCTACTCTTCCTCGAGTAGGTAAACGATAAAACAATAATTTCTGAGGTGACATGCTACTAACATAATCTTGATCATAAAAATGTAAAGGCATATGCAAGCTGAGATCATAGAACTTCAAACACAAACATGATAAATAGAACTTTAATAATAAAGCAAAGCAATAACTTTTCATCATGAAGAGTATCTCAAATAATGGATCATGAGAAACAAAGCAAAGAAAGATAAACGTCTGTTTCAGGTATAGAGAAAGCATGGCAAAGTGATATTTCGCTAGTCCTTAAGAGTGGGGAAAAACATAAATGCCAGGACACCTTCAAAGTTCATGAGGAAGACTAGAGCAAATAATTTAAGAACAAATGATATCACATCATGAAGTAATTATTGATGTTCATGGGATAGTGCATGTAGAACTAAGAATGGCAAAAATTCTCTCTCAACTGTGCATAAAGTTAGAAGATGAAGACTCAACAAAAAATTAAAGAAAGGCCCTTAGCGGAGGGAAGCAGGGATCACTCATGTGCTAGAGATTTTATTTTATTAACATAGGTATTAAAAGTTTGTCACTCCTCCCATCTATCTTTCACAAACCATGGCTAACCGAATCCTCGGGTGCCTGCCAACAATCACATACCGTGGAGGAGTGTCTATATTTTGGAAGATGTATGTTAAAGTCAACGAATGGTAAACAGAAAATACAGTACATCACAAGCCAACTGGATTCTCAAGAGCGACTCCCATATGAAGGACGCATCTAGGTAGAATGGCACCCCTCTTTCTCTTTTGTTTACACAATTATGCTTTGACTGATAATTCAGGGAAAAAAATAGTGAAGAGATTTTGTGTGTATTAATTTGGGGCTGGGCACCCCGCTGCCAGCTCTTCTATCATTTGGATAAGCGGATGAAGCCACTAGTCCAGGGTGTGAAATCCAATCAACAAGTGAGATAAATATTCTCTATTGACGTCCTCATGAGCAAAAACAGGAACATAAAGCAGGAGTAATTTTGAAAGTTTTAAAGGTAACACATGAGCAATTTACTTGGGGTGGCAGTTAAATACCACATATAGGTAGGGATGGTGGACACAATGGGAAAACTTGGGTTTAAGGTAGTTGGATGCACGAGTAGAGCTCATACTCAGTACAGGTGGAGGCTAGCAAAAGACTGGGAGCGACAAATCAAGAGAGCATAAGAGTCATAATCATGCATAGCGACATAAGCATAATTAATTAAAGCATAAGCAGTATCATAGTTGGAAAACTAAGTGGTCATGGAGGCTATTCCTGACTGGTTCATAGTCATAAACATGGTGTGAGCATGTGCCAAGTCAACCTAATAAAACATTCGAAAGAGAATACGGAAAAATTATGATTCCTTATAACAAGAACATCTCATGTATCTTTCAATGCCATATTAAACACTCTCAGCTATTTTAGGCTATTCATGCTACTCAACATCACAAGTCTTTAGAACTAAAATAACATTTATCATGACATGAAAAAGTTCTAGGAACAGTCTATACAAGCTTCTACTTGCACTAGTATAAATTCTACTTTAAACAGCAGTTTCTTTATCCCAACAAGCACCATACATAATATGTTTTAACAAAAACTCTCTAAATTCTACAACAACAAAACATGAGAGTACTCACATAATACTACTAAAACTAACAACTCTAATAAGAGATGCATGCATAACAGGAGCTAAATAAACACATCAGCCAGATATAGATTAAGAATACAAAGTATTCTCATGAAAAAAGCGGAGTGTGTCACTCTCCAATAAAAGAATTATGGGTTCCAACAAATCTTATTGCAAAAATAAAAACAAACTGAAAGAAAAAATAAAAGACGCTCGAAGTAAAGCACATAAGATGTGACCGAATAAAAATATAGTTTCAATAGAAGTGACATGATAATTTGTTGATGAAGAAGGGGATGCCTTGGGCATCCCCAAGCTTAGACGCTTGAGTCTTTTTGGAATTTTCTGGGATGTACCACTATTGCATCTCCAAGCTTAGTATTTTGACTCTTCTTGATCACATCATATCATCCTCTTCTCTTGACCCTTGAAAACTTTCTTCACACCAAACTTCTCACAATCTTCATTAGCAACGTTAGTGCAATCAAAATAATAAATTCACATGGTTCAGTTTCAACACATGTCTAACACTCAAAAACACATTATCTACTGACACACCTTCTTTTAAAACTCTTTTTCTCAAAAGAACACCTAAACAAAGCGATTAAGAAGCAAGTGCAATTATTGGCAGAAATCTGTCAAAACAGGACAACAGGTAAATATGATTTTTTTAGAAAATCTTCTGTTGCTCAAATCAAAAAGTGGTCAAATAAGAAAAGTTTCGTATATAACCCAGGATTACGCACAAAAAAACTCAGGTCATTTTGAATTTTCTGTGATTTTATACGGAATAAACAGTCGACAGCAGAAATCTGTTTCCTGCGCAGAAATCCGAAATATAGCCTCAACTTTCCACTAGAGGCTTTACTTGGCTCAACAAAAACTCAAAAGAAAAGATACAGCGGGGTTTCTAATGAAATAGAAAACACCCAGGTGTAAATAACACCAAATAAAACAAAAGAAAACGGGTTGACAATAGCGAAATAAAACGGGTTGTCTCCCGGTAGCGCTTTTCTTTAACGCCTTTCAGCTAGGCATAGAAAAGTGGAATCACGTGGATGCTCACATAAGAAATATGAATTGAAGCAAAAGAGAGCATCATGAAGAAAATGTAAAACAAATTTATGTCTAACCCACTTCCTATGCATAGGAATATTGTAAAGAAATAAATTAAAGAAGCTCAAACTAGAAATCATGGGAAGGTAGAACAAGAGCAACTTCAAAACTTTCAACAAAGAGAGGTGTTTTAGTAACATGAAAATTCCTAAAACCATATTTTCCTCTCACATAATAATTTTCAGTAGCAACATGAACAAACTCAACAATATAATTATCACATAAAGCATGTTTGTCAGGGTCTAAAAGCACACAATTCATATCAAGCTCAAAAAACAGTGGGATCAAAATTTCAAACCAGCTCTTCTTTTTCCCCACTTTTAGCAATAGCAAAATAATATAGATGGTCACTCTTAAAAGGTATAGGACACATTATAGCAATTCTATTTTCAGTATCATTATGATTTATAACATCAAGTAACACAGGACCATCATCAAGAGCATTATCATAAGATTTATCCAAGTAGCATGGATTATCATAAATAACAGTAGCAGTATCATTCTCACAAGTTTCATTCATAGTAGTATCAAGATCACAAGTATAGAAAGTATCAATTTCATCAAACAATATATGAGTTAAAGAGTTACTATCATTGGGAGGTTGAAATGGGTAGCTCCATTCTTCGTCCTCTTGATCATCACTCTCCTCCTCTTTTTCATCCAATGAGCTTCCAGGTTCAACAATTTCTTCTTCCATAGGCTCCTGCAGGGCATCCGTTACTTCCTTAGGTTGAGAGAGTAAGATATTCCATTATGTAGTAATTACAATCCTTGTAATTATCAAAGAAATATTCAAGTAGAGCATAAATCTCATATTTATAAGGTGCATTATCAATACTTTCAAGCAAATATGCAATTTCGAATGCACCCTTCCAAGCAATAAATTCTTAAATTTGTTCCACATCATATTATTCATACTTTCCCTTAACATAAGAAGATATGGTAACGTTATCATTATACTCACATTAAAAAGGGAGGTGTTTATACCTCCTACAGCAACAAGATTTATCAAAGCAATAAGTAACATTATAAGTAGAGCACAAGTTTTTAGCATAGTCATGCAATTTATTAATTTGCTCCCATAAGTGTATTCCTTTTTGTGACAAGCGGTGTTCCTTATATTGTTTTTGTTGTTCATCTGTGAACCCACCTTGCCTAAAAGATCTAGTTTCAAAGACATCAAACATTGATCGCAAGCATGATAAAGCAAAAAATAAAAACTAGAATAAGAACTATTTTTTTTGTGTTTTTTACATAAAGAAGCAAAACAAGACAAAAAATAAAAAAAGACAATAAACAAAATAAAGAGGTTGAGAGTGAGAGACTCCCCTTGCCAGAAGACTTCTTTCTCCCCGGCAACGGCGCCAGAAATTCTTTTGCTACGCCTCGATGGTGCTAGGAATCCTTGCTGCTTGTGATGGCGTGTTGGGAACCCAAAGAGGAGGGTGTGATGAGTGTAGCGGTAAGAACTTTGCTCAGTTAAGAACCAAGTTTATCAATCCGGTAGGAGGAAGAGGATCTCGAGAAGGTTGATGCCACTGACGGTGGTGATGGCGCTTTACCGGTGTGAGCAACAATGTAGAACCTGCACACAACACAACCAAAATATTTTGTCCCAACGGTACAGTGAGGTTGTTAATCTCCCCGGTCTTGCTAAAAACAAAGATTGGACGTATAGTGTGGAAAATGATGTATGCTTGCAGTAAGTAAAGAGAGCAGGAAAATTGTTGTGGTTTGTTTTAGCAGCGTGGAAAATGGACTAGGATTCATAGGTTCACTAGTGGTGTCTCTCCATAAAGATAACATGCTGGGTGAACAAATTACAGCTAGGCAATTGACAAATAGAGGTTGCACCGTAGTACACAATATAACATGATGACTACTATTATATTTAGTGCGGGCATTATAACAATATACATAGACTGAAATCCATCTGCATCTATGACTAATAATCCACCCTCCGGTTATCATCCGAACCCCCTAAGGTATTAAGTTGCAAGTAACAGATAACTGCATTAAACAAAGTGTGTAATGTAAGCTATGATTATGCACGCGGGCACTCACACCACTGTTTTCTCCCTAATGGCAACATCACATCCTCCCCCTTCACGTTTCTGTCACTCAAGCAAGGTGGTGAGGAGGCATGAACCCACTATCAAGCATAAATACTCCCTCTTGGAGTCACTAGCAACTACTTGGCCAGAGAAACCACTAGCAACGGAAAGCATGCAAGATCACAAATAACATATGCAATAAAGACTATAATCAACTTGGCACAAGTTCAATATTCATCCGATCCCAGCAAACACAACATATAGAATTACATAAGATCAATCTCGATCATGATAGGCAGCTCACGGGATCTAAACATGGAGGCATATGAGGAGAATACAACCATCTAGCTATAGCTACGAACCGTAGTCCAAAGATGAACTACTCATGCATCACTCCGGAGGCAGGCATGGTGACGTAGAAGCTTCCGGTGATGATTTTCTCTTCGGCAGGGTGCCGGAGACAGCTTCAGAACCCCCTGATCTAGGGTTGACGGTGACGGCGGCTGCGGAACTTTTCAGGGATTTTTGATCAGGTGTTTTGGGTTTTCCATCCGGGGGATTAAATAGGCGAAAGGGAAGAGGTGGTGGAGCTGTAGGGGCCCCACACCATCCCCTGGCGCGGCCACGGGGGTCGCGCCACCCCATGGTGTGGGCCCCCTGATGCCCCTCTTTGTCTCCTCTTCGGTCTTCTGGATGCTTCCAGGGAAAATATGCACTTCGGGCTTTGTGGGGTCTAATTCCGAGAATATTTCCAGAACAACTTTTCTGAAACAAAAAACAGCAGAAAACAGGGAACTGGCACTTGGCATCTTCTTAATAGGTTAGTCCCGGAAAACGTGTAAAAATGACATAAAGAAGGGAGAAAACATGTAGCAATTGGCATAATATCATCATGGAGCATAAAAAATTATAGATACGTTTGAGACGTATCAGTCCCTTTCTCTTTAAGAGGAAGAGCTAAGGAATGTTTATTGTCTTTGCCTAGAAATAACATTGATTCTTGGACTAAATGCAAAGATGCTTTTATTGGGAAGTATTATCCACCTACAAAAATTATAAAACTGAGGAGTGACATTATAAAGTTTATAAAAAATGATAATGAACATGTTGCTCAAGCTTGGGAAAGGATGAACTATGGTTAAGAATTGTCCCACACACAGACTAACTACGTGGATGGTTGTCCAAACTAATTTCTATGCATGATTAAATTTTTCTTCAAGGATTTTATTGGATTCAACTATGGGAGGAACTGATACATCCATTTTGCATCACTATTTTATATCATAATTTACTGCTATTCGTTGATATATTTCATATTTAGAGATGATACTTATGTTACTTCATCTATTTTGCATGTTTGATGATTATTGGAGAATTAACTGCCGGAACCAGAATTCTACTGGAAAAAGGACCATCAAGATACCATATTTCTGAAGATCAGCGATTCGCGGTAAACATCCGGAAGTTACTATTTTGCCAGATGCCATAGCCAACCAAAAGGGGAGGCAGAGGTGGTCGATGAGGGGCCCACACCATGCCATGGTGCGGGCTACCCCTTAACCGCACTGCCGATTGGTGTGGTGGCCCTGGCCCACCACTGCTGGTGCCCCTTCGCGTACTTCATCCCTCCGAAACCCTAAGATTCAGGGAGCCATCAAGGAAATATTCCGCCGCCTCCACGAGGCGGAAAACAACAAAGAGAGAAAAGCTCTTCGGCAGGGAGAAATCTACCGGGGAAATTCCTTCCCGGAGGGGAGGGGGTAATCATCGCCATCATCACCGTCATCGAGCTGTACTTCATTGGGATCATCATCATCATCATCATATCCACCGCCATCACCATCGTCTCCACCCCTCCACTTCGTTCCTCTGTAACATCTAGGGTTGAATCTTGTCTATTTCATAGGGGAAACTTTCCCCGTGTTAATTACTCCTTATGGTTGATGATATTGAGTGAAACCGTTGAATTAAGGTTTATGTCCAGATTTTTATTCATCATTATATCACCTATGATCATGATCCATATGATGTCTTGTGAGTAGTTCGTTCAGTTCTTGAGTACATGGGAGAAGTCAAGATGTTAGTAGAGGAATTATGTTGAGTAATATTTAATTGTTTGATATTTAAGTTGTGGTGCTATTCTTATAGTGGTGTCATGTGAACATCAACTATATGATTGTTCACCTTTATGGGCCTAGGGGAATGAATTGTGTATTCGGCTACTAATTGTGGGGTTGCCGGAGTGACAGAAACCTAAACCCCCGTTAGGAAACCAATGCTCGAGGGAGTGTAGGATCCAAGAGTTTAAGGCTATGGTTAGATTTATCTTAATTACTTTCTTGTAGTTGCGGATGTTTGAAAGGGTAAAATCACAAGTATGTATTATTCCAAGTTAGGGAAGTACATTAGCATAGCTTCACCCACACAACACCTATCAGAACAATAAAGATTAATCAACTGTATGAAGCGAAAGCACTTGACGAAATTCCCGTGTGTCCTCAAGAACGTTTGGTCATCATAAGTAAACCAACCGGCTTTTCCTTTGATCTAGAAATGATTGGGACCCTTGCTGCAGTTATATTACTGTCTTTTATTTACTTGTAATTTATTTATCCTCTATATCAAAAATCTTTGAAAACCGGTCTGCTAGTATTTACAGTGAATCCTTCATCTAAACTGATTGTCAGCACCTTCTGCACCTCGTTGGGATCGACACTCTTATTTATCGAAAGTACTGCAATACACCCCCTATACTTGTGGGTCATCAAGACTATTTTCTAGTGCCATTGGCGGGGAGTGAAGCGTTATTGGTAAGTGGAATTGGCAAGGGAAACTTTTTTTACTGTGAGTGCTATTTTTATTTCTATCTGCTGCTTTATTTCATCATGTAGAGATCTTGTGACGCCCCTGGATCGGATACTATGGGGATTTCAGCGTTCCCACCAGAATCCACATAATATCTGATCCTGAGTTGTCATTTCTGATACCATTACAATAGTTCACGAATAATCCGCAACAAAAACAGAAGATACATACAACACGACTCCAACGAGACAAAAATACAACTGATACAATACAAAGATCCAAATAACAGCGAAAAACGAAATAGTATCCGACTGCGGATAAGATACAAATTGGACTAAGAGTTCTGAAGATAACTGATGGCGCCCAATCCCTGCCCAGGCCAAGCCGGAGGGATTCCCAAGCTAACGTCGTCAAACTTCGAACCTATCGTCTGCATTGTGAATACAGCCCCGAATCATGGGGTCAGTACTTTCAATGTACCAACAAGTGGCAAGCAATAATCACAAGACACAAGTGCAACCAGTCATCAGAAGATACAAATACTTTGGGTACAAAGGAAGAAGTTGTTGTAGTGAAGCGGCAGCGGGAAGCACTAAGCAGTCTACAGATACACGCTACAACTCTCGTCTATTAGAAAGATATCTAAAATATCAAAACCTCTTACTAATCTTCTCCAAAAATAGGCACCTTTTGTTTTTGATGATGATTGTAAAGCAGGTTTTGAAATTCTAAAGAAGGCTTTAATTTCTGCTCCGATTGTTCAACCACCTGATTATAATTTACCCTTTGAAATTATGTGGGATGCTAGTAATTTGGCTGTAGGTGCTATTCTTGGAAAGCGAATAGATAAGAAGTTGAATGTTATTCATTATTTTAGTAAGACTCTTGATTCTGCTCAAAAGAATTATGCTACCACTGAAAAAGAATTCCTAGCTGTGGTTTTTTGCTTGTGATAAGTTTAGACCTAATATAGTTGATTCGAAAGTTACTATTCATACTGATCATGCTGCTATTAAGTACCTTATGGAAAATAAAGATGCTAATCCTAGGATTATTAGATGGGTGCTGCTTTTTACAAGAGTTTGATTTGCATATTGTAGATAAGAAGGGTGCTGAAAATCCTGTTGCTGATAATTTGTCTAGGTTGGAAAACATTTCTTATGACCCTATCCTGTTAAGGATAGCATTCCAAATGAACAGTTCGCTTAAATAAAAGTAAGCTCACGAGATAGTCCTTGGTATGCAGATTATGCTAACTTTATTATTTCCAAGTACTTGCCTCCAACCTTTACAGCTCAGCAAAGAAGAAAATTCTTTTATGAATTGAGGCATTATTTTTGGGATGATCCACACTTATATAAAGAAGGAGTAGATGGTATTATGCGAAGATGTGTTCTAGAACATGAACAACGAGATATATTGAGAAAATGTCATAGTAGTGCTTATGGAGGACATCACGCTGGAGATAGAACTGCACGAATGGTTCTACAATCAGGTTTCTATTGGCCTACTCTTTTTAAAGATGCACAAAAGTTTATTTTATCTTGTGATGAATGTAAAAAAAAGTTGGTAATATTTCTAGACGCAATGAAATTCCTATGAATTATTCTCTTGTCATCGAACCATTTGCTTATAGTAGTGCAATAGGAAGCTTGTTTTGATTGTAGCATAGGCTTTGGCATATCATGTTAGATGTTATTTTGATTGTGTGCTTAGTTATTTATGATGTATTGTGACTAGTCTCAAATAGCTGAGAGTGCTTAATGTGCGATTGAAATTAATCATGTGTTGTTCTCTCATATTGAAGCATGGTATTGTGGTATTTCTACTTTCAATGCTTTATCTGGATCGACTTGGCGCATGCTCACACCATGTTATGACTAAAAACAAAGTCACTTCTAGCCTTGATGATCATTTAGGTTTTGACTTGTAATATCACTTCATGCTTTGATTAATGATGTTTTGTCGCTATGCATGATTATGGCCGTTATTGCTCGCTTAGTTTGTCGCTCCCAGTCTTCTACTAGCCTTCAAAATTATAACCTGTTTTGTGTTTTTTGTTTTAGCTCATGAGGAAGTAGTTTAAAGTTTATTATGGTTTGTGTCAAGCAAAGTTCTTCTTCCTTCTTTCACCCGATGAGTATGGAATCTGTTCTCAATTAGATTTGCAGAGAGCTGGTGCCAAATAATCACAAAAAGGCACTTCCCATGGTTTGATGAAAGCTGGTGGGTACCCGTGAACACGACTAGCCCTGGTTTGTAAAGAAAGGTGGGGGAAAGTGCCAAACGAATAAAACAACGGAAACCGCTCTCAAAAGTCTAAACACTTTGCTTAACATGGATTATGATACGTTTTTCATTACCATTCGTTGACATAGACATACACCTCTCTAAAAATTGTTTTCAATACCTCTGTTTATAAAATAAAAATCTCTAGCACATGAGTAATCCATGCTTCCATCTGCGAAGGTCTTTCTTTTACTTGTATGCCGAGTCTTTGTCTTCTTATTTTTATGCACCAGCTAAGAGAGCATAGTTGTCATTCTGAGTATAATGTGCATAGTCCCAAAATCTATTATTGATTTATTCATGATTGTGGTATTGCTTTCTCTCAAATTATTTGTATCAAGCCACCATTTACACTTTGAAGCGGTCTTGGAATTTATGTTTAGCTACCACATGAAGGACTAGCTGGATACCACTTTATTATATTTTTCTTTATGATTTAAACAACCGTATTACTTTGAATGTTTCATTATTCATTTTCTTTTGTTTGTGTTTCTTTTCATGTGCAACATGGTTGCCTTTGTTAAAGTACTTTGATCTCAGCTTTGCAATGCTTTTACATAACGTTGATCAAGATTTGTTTTGTCTTCATGTCACCTCAATTATTTTTTGTTATCACTTACCTACTCGAGGATGAGCAGGAGTTAAGCTTGGGGGTGCTGATACGTTGCAAACGTATCTATAATTTTTGATGCTCCATGCTTGTTTTATACACAATACCTTTTGTTTTCCACTTGTTTTATTTTGTTTTCTAGATGTTTTCACAGACTAAACCTATTAACAAGATTCCCTAGGCTAGTTGTTGTTTTCTATTTCAGAAAAGTTCATAAGAAAATATGCTCGGAAAGGGCTGAAAATCCACGGAGATCAATTTTTACCCGGAATGAAGACATAGTCCAAAGGGAAGCTAAAGGGGAGCCAGGGGGCCACCAGAAGGGTGCCAGGCGAGGCTCTCTAGGTCGCGCCTGGTGGGCCATTGGGAGCTCCCGGCACCGCCTCACGTCCCCCCTTCGCTAATAAATTGCCTTTAACCCTAAAACCATCGGGGACAAAGTTATTTTCCACAAAACATACATAGAGGCGGCGTCACCTCGAAAGTTGTAACACCTGGGGTGTTATCCCTAATTTAGAAAAATTGGTTGTTTTTCTTTTTTTGCATTGCATCACATGCATCATCTGCATCTTGTTGGCAAACCAATTCAAAAAAAAAAACAAAAAAAAAATTCAAATCCATTTAAAATTTTCAAACAATGCCCCTGTACTTTCAAACCCAAATTGTTTTCCAATAAAAACAATTGAATTGGAATTAATTTTGCTTGGGTATTTCAAAAACCATTCTTTATTAAAACCCTATTTGAAATTCCAATGACAAATTCAAAGCAATTGGCAATTTGAATTTTTTTTGAAAAAAAGATAAAGTTCACAAACCTTTGACCTCACTGTTTTGTGATTCAATAAAAATTAATTCATAAAAAAAATGAAACCCCTAACACCTCTTTCTTTCTCTCTCTCTCTTTCCTACAAAAAAATAGATAGAAGCAAAAAAAAAAGAATGAGCTAAGGGAGGGCAGGCCAGCCCACCACACCCCACGAACCAGCCCGCTCTCACCTTTCCCCCACCTCCGTACGTGCTGACGCCATCCATGGAGAAAAACGACAGAGACCTCCACCTGCTCCCCTCTCCTCCCCCTTATAGCTGCCCCTCTTCCCTCTCCTCCCTAACCCTAGCCGCCTCCTTCCTCTTCCATCTCCTCCACCCGCCGCCATCACCTCCCTCCCTCCTCTGTCTATTTCTTCCGTTTCCCTGAACCTTGAAGGTGCCTCCATGGCCGGAGATGGAGCTCCATGGCGTGGGCGCGGTGGCTGATGGCGGGCTCTGGTTCCTGCGGGAATGGAACCACGGCGCCTCCGTCGTGCGATTCCGGGCCTCGAGAGGAAGGGAGGCGCACCGCAGCGAGGCCGCCGTCCCCCTCTTCTTCCGCCGCTGCCTGCTGCTGCGAACAACAGCCATGTCCGCCTCCTGTCGCTGCGCCTCGACAGGCCTCGGTGAGCGCCTCTTCCCCTCGCCCTCTCCTCTCTCCTCTCCCCTCTCTCCACCCCCGCCCTCTGCGCCCAGCGCCGCCAGCCGCAGCGATCGCCGCTCGCCGGTCGCCGGCCGTCGTAGCTGGTTCCCAATCGGGTTCAGTTACGTTCAGTTTCGTCAGTCCTCCATCCGCACCCCTCACCTCATAATCCCGCGCGCTCTATAGCTATCAACAAGCCGAGCACAGCCCTGCTGGTAGCACACCGTGCGCGCACGCCCAGCAGTCCTGGGTTCGATCCCCCCCAAGGCACAAAGCCACCCCCTTTTTCTCAGCCTTTTCTTGTTTCTCTCGAATTTCAGAAAAGCAGATCTAAAACCTTATTTGTAAAATCAATAAAAAATTGAATATTGCTCCAAATCCAGTGATTCAAGTTTCTGTGGATTCAAAATTTTGTGCTCTTTCTGTTAATGTCAAGTTTGCAACATGTTTCTGTAATAATTTTTGCATTAAATAATTAATTACCGAAAATGCAATTAAAAGTTGAAACTTTGGAATTTCATAACTTTAGTTCTGTTCATCCAATTTGAGCAAACTTGGGCTCTAAAATTTTTTCTTAACAAACTCTACACATTGGTATTTTATTTGGTCAGAATTGAATTAAATTTGAACATGTTTCCCTCTGTTTACTAAAAAGGGCAGAATAAGAATGTTTATGGAAAATTGCATAATGAATTCAATAATGATCCAAAAATTATGTTTAATAGCTCAAAATGTTCAGTGAAACAATTGCTAAATGTTTTCAACCTTTTCAATGCAATTTGTTTACTGTTTTCCCTAATTAAAAGTGGTGCAATAATTCAATGCTTTAATTAAACCTTTTAAATTGCAAAATTCATAACTTGGGCAATTCAAATCCAATTCCAACATGTAAAATATGTTTTCCATGAAAAATTGAATAAGCTTTCCAAATATAAACTTTGTTTTCTGTTTTGAATAAATTAAATTGCTGAAAACAACTGTTTCTTATTTAATGCATTTAAAATTGTCAATTTAATAACTTGCTCATCTAAAATCCAAATTCAACAAATGAAATATGTTTTCCATCTAAAATTTTGTGTTTTTTCCAAATATGAATTTTGTTATCTATTTGGAACATTTAAAATTGGTGAAAAAAACAAATGTTTGTTTAAATCATTTAAAATGCCAAAGTTCATAACTTAATGAATAAAATTCCAAACTTGGTAAAACACCTTTTCAAATTGAAGCTATTGTTGTTTTCTCATTGTTTTCCTCATCCATGCATCATTCTAATCAACTTTCACATGATGGTTATTTGTAGATCATTTAATTCAACATTAATTCATGGGCTTTTCCATATGCAATCCAAATTGCATATGGGCCCATTTAAATATGTTTACCATGTCAACTAGTTTATCTTGATGCATACTTAAACTTGTCATGCATCCATATCTTGATCATGCTGGATCTTTTGCCGTAGTAGTAATTGTTGCATCCGGTGTTTGTCCTAGTTCGTTGCTTCTTCCCGGATAGTACGTTGAGATGATGTGAGCAACGACAAGTTCTTCGGATGTACCTCTACTTGCTGGATCTCAGGCAAGTATACTCACTTGCTGCCTATGGCTGCCTTTCATCACTTGTTACCGATTCTTTCCGTTATCTTTATGCTAGCCTTATGATTCGATGCTTGTGTCTCGATCCTATCATATGTTTACCTTGCAGCCATGAAATAGCCTTCCTTCCACTTCCTATTACCTGTTGTTTGTTTACCCTGTTGGCCCTCGTGTCGTAGTTGCATGCTTAGTGTTGTTTGCGCTCAAGTCTTGTTTTCCGTCTTATTACCTGTTTAGTTGATTGTTGGGTTTCAACTTAATCAACAACATGTTAATGTTTTGGGTAATAATAATTTGATGATAAGGCACCGGCAGGAGGCCCGACGTGGTTTTGAGGCCTGCTAGTGTCGACCCTAATTAGGAAAAGGGTCTTGTCCATTGATCCATGATGAGCGCACTAACCGCATGTGGGAAGCGAGTATGGGCGCCCCCCTCAATTTGACTCGATTCGCATCTCGTCCAAATCGCCACACTTAGTTCGGGTTTTCCATTTGATGCATGCATATGCAGGTGCGAACCCGAGGCCAGGGTGGAACTTTTGTAGTCGGCATTTAGGGCGGCGTGGTCTTCCAGTGCTATGAGGGTCCCCCTTTTCTTCGTGGGGGCTCGATTAGCCGCGCACGCACAACACGTGGTTCTTTGGGCTTGATGCGAAGAAGAGTTGGGTTGTGTTGAGTACCTCGCTTGGTGGGTTGATCCCCCGTCTGGCGGGTTATTCTTACGTGTACGGCCAAATTGGTGCATCCCTGCAGGGTTAAATCTTCTCGAGAAGCCGTGTTGTCCGCGGTTATGGATGACTTGGTGAAAGTGCTGGCTAACAAGTACTCAGACAAATTACACTTAACGAAAAATAACTTGACTAGTAATATAGATTACCTCCACCATAAAATGAATGTCATCTTAATCAACGGTGTGAGTTTCCTTGGGTTGCTTCCTTAGTAGGGGGTAACATTGGATGGGTATTGTTTGGTGAGTAGTTGTAGTTGGTTCTGATACGCTATCTTATCCCCTTTCTTTTAGCCGGATGTTGTAGCGAGTCTCTGTAGTTAGTTAGTGCAGCCCGCTGCCGCATCTTTATATCACCTATCTTCCGTTGAACCCAAAGCATCGTATCTTGTGATGATTGGTTACGCTGGTATCTTGTGAGTATGGTTTATCCACTTGCCAGTACTTAACCGTACTGACCCACGAATCCATTTCGTGGCTGCATATTCCACATTGCAGTCAACAGGTTTGAAGTCTGACGACGTTAGCTTGGGAATCCCTCCGGCTTGGCCTGGGCAGGGATTGGACGCCATCGGTTATCTTCAGGACTCTTAGTCCAATTTGTATCTTGTCCGTAGTCGGACACTATGTTGTTTCTTCCGCTGTTATTTGGATCTTTGTATTGTATCAGTTGTATCCTTGACTCGTTTGAGTCGTTTGTATATATCTCTTCTGTTGTTGTTGCGGAATATTCGTGAACTGTTGTAATGTTATCACAAGTGGCAACCTGGAATCGGTTATTATGTGGATTTTGGCGGGAATGCTGAAATCTCCATAGTGCCCGATCCCGGGGCGTCACAAATGGTATCAGAGCCAGGTTACCGATTCCCGATATTGTTTCGATACGAATGGTTATCGAAGCAACGGGTCCGCAAAGTCTGTAGGATAACCTCGCTAACGGTCGTTGTTTCTAGAGTGTCAAAAACTATTTGCTGCTAAACTATTTTGGAAACATCTCAATAGGATTCTTGTTTTCTCCTTATCTCTATTCTATTTCCCCTCCCATCTTATTTGTTTTGGAGTCTCTCTTCCTCTCTATCTTTCAAAGTGTTAGGATCCTACGTGGGTTGGACGTTTTCTGAGCCTTTAACCTAATAGGTTCGATCATCGGAAGATTCCTGGTGGAAGAACATCGTCATCAGCCCGAGCAAGATCCCCTTGTTAGTGGTGTCGAGAAGCCCTTGTTAGTGGTGTCGAGGAGATCAACTGGAAGCATGAAGAATCGATAGTCGAACTTCTTTCCCCTCCCGGGTTAGTAGGTGGATTGCGAGGGCGCAATCCCTTGTTAGTGGTGTCGTCTGTAACACCTGGGGTGTTATCCCTAATTTAGAAAAATTGGTTGTTTTTCTTTTTTTGCATTGCATCACATGCATCATCTGCATCTTGTTGGCAAACCAATTCAAAAAAAAATAAATTCAAATCCATTTAAATTTTTTCAAACAATGCCCCTGTACTTTCAAACCCAAATTGTTTTCCAATAAAAACAATTGAATTGGAATTACTTTTGCTTGGGTATTTCAAAAACCATTCTTTATTAAAACCCTATTTGAAATTCCAATGACAAATTCAAAGCAATTGGCAATTTGAAATTTTTTTGAAAAAAATAAAGTTCACAAACCTTTGACCTCACTGTTTTGTGATTCAATAAAAATTAATTCATAAAAAAATGAAACCCCTAACACCTCTTTCTTTCTCTCTCTCTCTTTCCTACAAAAAAATAGATAGAAGCAACAAAAAAATGAATGAGCTAAGGGAGGGCAGGCCAGCCCACCACACCCCACGAACCAGCCCGCTCTCACCTTTCCCCCACCTCCGTACGTGCTGACGCCATCCATGGAGAAAAACGACAGAGACCTCCACCTGCTCCCCTCTCCTCCCCCTTATAGCTGCCCCTCTTCCCTCTCCTCCCTAACCCTAGCCGCCTCCGTCCTCTTCCATCTCCTCCACCCGCCGCCATCACCTCCCTCCCTCCTCTGTCTATTTCTTTCGTTTCTCTAAACCTTGAAGGTGCCTCCATGGCCGGAGATGGAGCTCCATGGCGCGGGCGCGGTGGTTGATGGCGGGCTCTGGTTCCTGCAGGAATGGAACCACGGCGCCTCCGTCGTGCGATTCCGGGCCTCGAGAGGAAGGGAGGCGCACCACAGCGAGGCCGCCGTCCCCCTCTTCTTCCGCTGCTGCCTGCTGCTGCGAACAGCAGCCATGTCCGCCTCCTGTCGCTGCGCCTCGACAGGCCTCGGTGAGCGCCTCTTCCCCTCGCCCTCTCCTCTCCCCTCTCTCCACCCCCTGCCCTCTGCGCCCAGCGCCGCCAGCCGCAGCGATTGCCGCTCGCCGGTCGCCGGCCGTCGTAGCTGGTTCCCGATCGGGTTCAGTTACGTTCAGTTTCGTCAGTCCTCCATCCGCACCCCTCACCTCATAATCCCGCGCGCTCTATAGCTATCAACAAGCCGAGCACAACCCAGCTGGTAGCACACCGTGCGCGCACGCCCAGCAGTCCTGGGTTCGATCCCCCCCCAAGGCACAAAGCCACCCCCTTTTTCTCAGCCTTTTCTTTTTTCTCTCGAATTTCAGAAAAGCAGATCTGAAACCTTATTTGTAAAATCAATAAAAAATTGAATATTGCTCCAAATCCAGTGATTCAAGTTTCTGTGGATTCAAAATTTTGTGCTCTTTCTGTTAATGTCAAGTTTGCAACATGTTTCTGTAATAATTTTTGCATTAAATAATTAATTACTGAAAATGCAATTAAAAGTTGAAACTTTGGAATTTCATAACTTTAGTTCTGTTCATCCAATTTGAGCAAACTTGGGCTCTAAATTTTTTTCTTAACAAACTCTACACATTGGTATTTTATTTGGTCAGAATTGAATTAAATTTGAACATGTTTCCCTCTGTTTACTAAAAAGGGCAGAATAAGAATGTTTATGGAAAATTGCATAATGAATTCAATAATGATCCAAAAATTATGTTTAATAGCTCAAAATGTTCAGTGAAACAATTGCTACATGTTTTCAACCTTTTCAATGCAATTTGTTTACTGTTTTCCCTAATTAAAAGTGGTGCAATAATTCAATGCTTTAATTAAACCTTTTAAATTGCAAAATTCATAACTTGGGCAATTCAAATCCAATTCCAACATGTAAAATATGTTTTCCATGAAAAATTGGATAAGCTTTCCAAATATAAACTTTGTTTTCTGTTTTGAATAAATTAAATTGCTGAAAACAACTGTTTCTTATTTAATGCATTTAAAATTGTCAATTTAATAACTTGCTCATCTAAAATCCAAATTCAACAAATGAAATATGTTTTCCATCTAAAATTTTGTGTTCTTTCCAAATATGAATTTTGTTATCTATTTTGGAACATTTAAAATTGGTGAAAACAACAAATGTTTGTTTAAATCATTTAAAATGCCAAAGTTCATAACTTAATGAATAAAATTCCAAACTTGGTAAAACACCTTTTCAAATTGAAGCTATTGTTGTTTTCTCATTGTTTTCCTCATCCATGCATCATTCTAATCAACTTTCACATGATGGTTATTTGTAGATCATTTAATTCAACATTAATTCATGGGCTTTTCCATATGCAATCCAAATTGCATATGGGCCCATTTAAATATGTTTACCATGTCAACTAGTTTATCTTGATGCATCCTTAAACTTGTCATGCATCCATATCTTGATCATGCTGGATCTTTTGCCGTAGTAGTAATTGTTGCATCCGGTGTTTGTCCTAGTTCGTTGCTTCTTCCCGGATAGTACGTTGAGATGATGTGAGCAACGACAAGTTCTTCGGATGTACCTCTACTTGCTGGATCTCAGGCAAGTATACTCACTTGCTGCCTATGGCTGCCTTTCATCACTTGTTACCGATTCTTTCCGTTATCTTTATGCTAGCCTTATGATTCGATGCTTGTGTCTCGATCCTATCATATGTTTACCTTGCAGCCATGAAATAGCCTTCCTTCCACTTCCTATTACCTGTTGTTTGTTTACCCTGTTGGCCCTCGTGTCGTAGTTGCATGCTTAGTGTTGTTTGCGCTCAAGTCTTGTTTTCCGTCTTATTACCTGTTTAGTTGATTGTTGGGTTTCAACTTAATCAACAACATGTTAATGTTTTGGGTAATAATAATTTGATGATAAGGCACCGGCAGGAGGCCCGGCGTGGTTTTGAGGCCTGCTAGTGTCGACCCTAATTAGGAAAAGGGTCTTGTCCATTGATCCATGATGAGCGCACTAACCGCATGTGGGAAGCGATTATGGGCGCCCCCCTCAATTTGACTCGATTCGCATCTCGTCCAAATCGCCACACTTAGTTCGGGTTTTCCATTTGATGCATGCATATGCAGGTGCGAACCCGAGGCCAGGGTGGAACTTTTGTAGTCGGCATTTAGGGCGGCGTGGTCTTCCAGTGCTATGAGGGTCCCCCTTTTCTTCGTGGGGGCTCGATTAGCCGCGCACGCACAGCACGTGGTTCTTTGGGCTTGATGCGAAGAAGAGTTGGGTTGTGTTGAGTACCTCGCTTGGTGGGTTGATCCCCCGTCTGGCGGGTTATTCTTATGTGTACGGCCAAATTGGTGCATCCCTGCAGGGTTAAATCTTCTCGAGAAGCCGTGTTGTCCGCGGTTATGGATGACTTGGTGAAAGTGCTGGCTAACAAGTACTCAGACAACTTACACTTAACGAAAAATAACTTGACTAGTAATATAGATTACCTCCACCATAAAATGAATGTCATCTTAATCAACGGTGTGAGTTTCCTTGGGTTGCTTCCTTAGTAGGGGGTAACATTGGATGGGTATTGTTTGGTGAGTAGTTGTAGTTGGTTCTGATACGCTATCTTATCCCCTTTCTTTTAGCCGGATGTTGTAGCGAGTCTCTGTAGTTAGTTAGTGCAGCCCGCTGCCGCATCTTTATATCACCTATCTTCCGTTGAACCCAAAGCATCGTATCTTGTGATGATTGGTTACGCTGGTATCTTGTGAGTATGGTTTATCCACTTGCCAGTACTTAACCGTACTGACCCACGAATCCATTTCGTGGCTGCATATTCCACATTGCAGTCAACAGGTTTGAAGTCTGACGACGTTAGCTTGGGAATCCCTCCGGCTTGGCCTGGGCAGGGATTGGACGCCATCGGTTATCTTCAGGACTCTTAGTCCAATTTGTATCTTGTCCGTAGTCGGACACTATGTTGTTTCTTCCGCTGTTATTTGGATCTTTGTATTGTATCAGTTGTATCCTTGACTCGTTTGAGTCGTTTGTATATATCTCTTCTGTTGTTGTTGCGGAATATTCGTGAACTGTTGTAATGTTATCACAAGTGGCAACCTGGAATCGGTTATTATGTGGATTTTGGCGGGAATGCTGAAATCTCCATAGTGCCCGATCCCGGGGCGTCACAAAAGTCCAATCTAGGGCTTCTAGAGTCCTGCTCCGACACCCTGCCGGAGAGGGGGGTTGTCACCGGAGGCCTCTACATCGCGATGATCGCCTACGGACAGATACGTGAGTAGTTCATCTCAGGACTACGGGTCCATAACAGTAGCTAGATGGTTGCTCTCTCCCTTATGCCTCCATGTTTAGAGTCTCGTGAGCTGCCTCACATGATCGAGACCACCGTTATGTAATTGTGCATGTTGTGTTTGCTGGGATCCGATGATCCATGAATTATGATTATTTTGTTCATGTCAATCTAAGATGCTTCACTTATATTTTTAGAGAGTTTTAATCTTGTCTTGTAATGCTCTCCGGTGTTTATGATTACCTTGGCCACATAGTTGCTTTCACCTCCAAGAGGGGGTTGATATGCTAGATAGTGGGTTCATGCCTCCTTGTTGCATGCGCTCGAGTGACAGAAACATGCAGGGGGAGGACGTGTTGTTGCCACTAGGGAGAAAACAGTGGTGCTCTTGTCTACACATGGGAACCACTGCTTACATTACATATTGATCTTAATGCATTTGTATGTTGCACACATAGCAATCACTTCACTTTTGCAACTTAATACCAAGGGATTTGCTGGATAGCTTGAGGTGGGATTTTAGATATGGATGCATGCTAGGAAGTGGTCCATATGCCTTGACAAAATTCCTACAATATTAGAACCCATAAACTTTATCTCGTCATACTAGTATTTTTATACGTTCATGATTTGCCAATTGCTAAGCTGTAATTTATTCACCTACCATGTTTGTTTTATTTGGAGAGACACCACTAGTGAACCTATGCCCCCCCGGTTCTATTTTCTTCATATTGCAAACCTTCTTTTAAGCACATATCAGCATTGTTTCCTCGCTGCTCCATTTTTACTTTTATTGTTTTCCAAGACTCTATACGTTTAACTCTTGCTTTCAGCAAGACCGGAAGATTGACAACCTTCCGGAAAGTTGGGGCAAGAGAAAGTTTGTGTTTGTGTGCATGTTCCATGCTCCCGTAAACTACACACCAGTATTTTTCTGGCGCCGTTGATAAAGCAACCTTCTTCAAGACTATGAAGTCCTACGGGTTCGATAATTCTGGTTCTTTACTAGGGGAAAACTTAGTCTAGACTATATCATACCTTCCGCTTGGGGTCTCCCAACGAGTGTGTGATCACGTCATCATCACTTGCGCATAACATACTAATCATTCTCAAATATCCCGCAACCATTCTCTTGCATGTGATTACTCTCCCCCGGGAGTGGCTTCCTATGGTGAAGACAAAAGGACAAGGGAGTGTTGCCACTTCCAAGCTCTAAGCTCGGGACGCTACACTACTCTCTTAGTGAAGTCACTAGTATGTCCTTTTATTTCCGACTTCTTTGCCCTGAACTTGTAATTTATTCTGCTTATGTTAGTAATTTGTGTGTGGTGTGTGCTGTTCTGAACTTTGGTGGTGGTTGGATTTATTAATTTATATTTGGGCCCGTCTCGTTCATTCCGTCTACAAACAAGATGCAACCGGGGAAGATTTTGTTTTGAAGATAATGAAAGGCTTTATTGATATTATTTTTTGAAACTTTTCAACAATGGGGCAAAATCCCCTCAATATTTTATTACTCAAACCAAACACATATGTACAAATAGAGTCAGGGAGAAAAAAGGAAAACACAAAACCTACCTACCTAACTATACAAGTGATTGTATCCAAGATGCTAATCTGTCCCAAGATGCAGCCTTAATCCTATGCTTAAGCAAGGATATATTATGTATAAAGGAGTGTTTCATCTTCCAAAATATGGCCTTGTTCCATTAAAATCCTTATGATTCCTCGCCAACCAGATATGCCAGCATGCCACCATAATCACCTCCATGAAAAAATGTTTGTTGAAAAACATTTTTTGCACCAGCTAGCACCATTTGGATGTCATCTCCTGCAGGAAAATCTACTTGGGGGTAATTCCAAATCCTCCCACTGAAATTACATTAAAAAATAGATGGATTTTTTCCTCATAGTTTCAACCAGAGAAAAGCTCACAATGGTATTCTTGTGTAACATTCGAATTCCTTCTTTTCAAAAGATCCTTTGTGTTTAGTCTATCCCATATTAGTAACCAAGCAAAGAACTTAATTTTCATGATAAAACAAGACTTCCACAGCCAGCTGTATACATGTGGAACCACAATGTGAGAGTGAATCTTCTTGTAAAACTTTGTTGCTGAGTAATTATCACCCCATCAATAAATCAACTTATCAGGATTTTATGTAATAGGATTATTTTCATTAGTAACTTGAGATGATTCAGTTCATTAAAAGAAATTTGGGACAATGTAAAATGGAAAAAAGAATGAATATCCTCCATGGAATAGATAGCAACAACTAAAAAGAACCATTGAGAGCAAAAGAGAACAATCTAGAAATTTTCTCTTTTAAAGTCTAGGCAGAGTCATCAATGGTCGAGCTATCCTTCCAAAAGGAGAATGAAGTTCCATTACCAAGCAGTACCTTAGAAACTCCTCCAAAATTATCTACCTGTTTTAGCACATCCTTCCACCAGAAAGAACCTACCATCTCCTCCTCATGGGAGATTTTATCCTTGTAATATTTTGTCCAAATCACCTCAACCCAAGGCATTTGCTTGTGGTTATAGAACTTATCAAGATGCTGAAAGTAAAGTATGGGCACCTAGAGGGGGGGTGAATAGGTGCTACGACCAATTTTAATTTTTAACAAGATTTAGGCTTGACACAAAGGTAAATTCTCTAGATAGTGAACTAATGGTGAATTTACCTATATGGCAAGGCAAGCAATTAATGCAACTAGGACAACACTTAATACAACAAGTACCACAATAAATGCTACAAGTACGAGTAAGTAAAGAGTGAGGAATGAGGTAACCAATGGAAGCACACGGAGACATGATGTATTCCCGAGTTCCTCCTTGTTAGGGGAGTACGTCTCATTGGAGGGGTGTGAGCTCGCCACGAAGGCCCACTCAACGCCACAAAGGCCTCACCCTATTCTCCGATGAACTTACGCCACAAAGGCCTAGTTCACCTTCCACTATTGAACCCCTTTGAGGCGGGGATCGAATCCTTTACAAACAAGCTTGGGGCACACACCCACAACTTAATTGGGGGCTCCCAACTATCACAAATCACCAAGAGTAGCAAGAAGCCTAGGTTCTCCACAAGAGGAAACCCTAGGCCAAGATCCCTCAAGCTAATGAGGGGGAAATGGAAAATCGGTTGGTGAAGATGTAGATCCGGGGCTTCTCCTTCAATCCTCAAAGATTCAACAAGTTTGGGTGGGGGTGGAGGGAGATCTAGCGTGGTGGGTGAGCTCAATCAATGGAGTCTTCAATGCTGGTGGAGCTTACCCTTGGGGAAGAAAGGGAGGCCCTATTTATAGGCCTCACTTATCTAGCCGTTTTTCTGCCCAAAATGCGACCAGGTCGGATTGGCCCGGAATATTCCGGACCAAAGAATAATCCGGAGCAATCCAGATTGCAACAGAGCCTTTTCCCGTTATGGCCGGAATGGCCCCGGAATGATTCCGGATGCAAACAGAGCATTTTCCCGTTGAGGCCGGAATGGCCCCGGAGTATTCCGGATCCCGGAATCATCCGGAAAATTCCGGATTGTAACAGAACAATTTTTCGTTGTGGCCGGATTGCTCCGGACTGATTCCGGCACCCGGATTGGCCCAGAATATTCCGGGCTGCACTTTGAAGCTCTGTTTCAGGCCATAAAAAATCCGTTGATCTTCGATTTCTTCACCATTTCTTTGACACCGTATACGTGCTGATTTAAGACCAAATCCTTTGACAAAGTAGCATATACGGTTAGTAACTTCTTTATGTTGTTAACAAACACACAAAACATCGAGAATGCACTTTCAATCTCCCCATTTTTGGTGTTTGATGACAACATAAAGATTTCACGAGGATTAATCAATATGAACTAAAGAAATGGTGTCCAAAAAATAGACGGAGTTTTTCCTCGATGTATGTCGTGAGGCACACACTTCATAGGCTTTGCTCCCCCTATGTTTTAGACACCAAGCCGACTACCAAGTTCACACAACATGCATAGATAATGATAGAGATAATAGCACGCATGATAATAGTAGCATAACAACGGAAAGGGTGACACAATTACGTCACGAGGTTCCACACAAATAAAACGAAGTTTGCAAATGAAGAAAACGAACTAAAGATAACGGAGCACAAGCCTATAAGATCGAAATCAAAAGGAAAAATACTCGTGCTCCCACCCTTGCAAAGCCCGTGGAATCCTAATATGGGGACTCCTTCTCCCCCTTTGGCATCAAGACGCCAAAAAGGGAAAAACGAGTCCAACTAACGTCCCAAGGGATCACTCCATGTCGTCGTATTCCCCACGGTGCTCATCATCATCTTCCTCTTCCTCTGCTTCCTCTTCATTATGACGAGCCCCCAACCCAGCAGCATCAAAGTCATCCTCATCATATATCTCCTCATCATCAACATCAGCTGGAGGCACCCCGAAGTAGAAGTCATCATCATGGATCGCATGCATCTCAATGGGGACAAGATCATCAACAGAAAGAGAGGGAGGATCAGCAGGCACTTGAATGCCAGCAGCCCTGCGGTCGGCATTCTGAATACGCCTAGACTCCTTGGCCAAATTGCCTTGAAGAACTTTGCAATGCCACTAGAGGAACGCTCAGAAGTACCACTCGTGGAAGCAGAAGGAGTGGCCATGCGTGATTTGGACTTTGCCTGAGCATGCTCCGGAATCTCATCTCAATTAATGAAGGAAGGAACCAACTTCTTGCCCTTGACCACTGCATAGTGGTCCATGATCTCAAGCCCCACTTTGGAATTTATGAACTTCTGAATTAGTTGGCCATATGCGGGCTTCCTCTTCTCCATGACCCCGATGCAAATCTCACGGTATATGAAGTCCATCACATCAATCCTCCTTTGGTTCTTAGGCCTACTGAGGAACATGAGGTTCACCATGAAGGCCCTACTAGCTGAGTAATCACCAGCCTTGATCACAATGGTGGCACGGAAGATCTTGGACAACAAGTTGTAGAAGGGGTACATGTTGGAGTTGAAAGGCCTAGTTTTGCCTTTAGCATTAGGAGGATAGCAAACAGTCAAGCTTGAGTTGTCATACTCTTGTCCTTCATGAATTCTGTAGCCATGATCAGCATAGGTGGCAGTCCAAGTGTACCCAATTGCCTCAGCAAACTCAGTCAAGTTGCTAGTAATCTTCTCCTCCCCACACATCCAGGTCATAGTGCGCTGGGCATCACCCGTGGCGTGGAGAGTGCAGTAGAACTGAGCAGCCAATTCAGGGCAATACTCACACTCAGTATCCAGAAGAGGTATCAAACCAAGCTTCACCAGGCAGTCATGCACATGGCGAAGATCATCATTCTTGTGCCTATTATAGAAGTCCATGTCAATCTGAGCCCGCTCACAGACAAGTGGCTTATGAACATAATAGAAATCCTCCCAACACTTGAGCTGAAGGTTCGTCCAGAAGCGAGGATCCTCACAAGTGGACTCAACAAAGCGGTATGGATTCTTCCGCTTTATGTGCTTCCACTAAGGGATAGTGCAGGCCTTCAGATCACCTTCGGGCACCCTCTAAGTCTAATCATCAACACGATGCCCTCCATGAGAACTGGAGGTGCGACCCCTTGAGGGGCGGGCACCCCTCCCAGCTGAGTACTTCCTCTTCAAACCAGTGCGAGCTCCAGGACCTGTGAATAGAGGATATAGGAATAGCAAAGATAAGTGCATATGCCATACGGGTCAAAATAACTCCAAAGGGTTTGGTTCAGTGCAAAATCTCAAATTTCTGGCAACATCAGGAAAACTCCGGCTGAGCCCGGAATCATTCCGACTGGGTCGGAATGGTCCGGAATATTCCGGGCTCCTCGATCTGACTCGAGAAAATGCCCAAAAACTCGAAATCTTGACTCAAAAACTGAACCAAACAACAAGGGGCACCATAGAGATGATCCTAAAGTAGATCTACGTGCTGGAAATCGTGGGAGTGAAAAAATCTAAAGATTTGGATCTAAGTCTAGATTGGTGAGTGGTTAGACTAGATCTGAGAAACCATGGCATCTAGGTAGGGATTGGCATGGAGAATAAGTTGATAGAACTTGGAACTAGATCAAACCCTAGGTGAGATTTCATCTAGAACCAAAATCAACCAACCAAAACGAAAAGGATGATATGCCAAACACAATAGCTTCCATGGGGGAGTCCTTGTCCAAAGGAGAGATCAAACAATCCTCCTTAGGGGCAACGAGGACAAAATCGGCAAACTTTGGTGGCTAGGGCACGAGAGGAGGGAAAGGAGTGGAAGAAAACTGCCCCCCCGTGCGTACGTGTCTATTTATAAGGAAAAACGGTCCATCCGGAATAGCCCGGAAAAATCCGGCGGCCGGAATATTCCGGCCCAATCCGACCTACCCGGAATGATTCCGGACTGGCCGGAAAATTCCGGGCAGAGCAGCGAAAAGCTCCAAACTTTTCCAGAGAAGACAATTTTGAATGGCTAGGAAAGATGTGGCTTTGTGTGGAGTAAGGCATATGCATAGATGAACATAGGAGGGACAAAATAGAGCAAAACACAAATGGGTTAGATTTCCTAGTCTTACTTCTCGGGGAAAAGCAAATAAGATCGAAATAGCAACGAGAAGTAGTATTCGGAAGGATAACACAATAACCCAAAAGATATCCATATAGAACCAACTCTTCAAAAGAGAAGAGGTTGGTCGCCTAAGCCACCATGTAAGAGTTCATGGTATGCAGCCGCGAAGATATATCTTGGGGGCATTGCCATTACTCGACATTGAAGCTCACAATTCAACATTAGAAAAAGAGAGATAACAATGAATTTTTGCTTTGGGCATAATGGGGGGAGGGAGAACCCAATGTGTTAGGATAACACTCCCCCTATGTCCATGCCCACACCTAAACTCGAACACGTTTCAACTATAGGGGTGTGTGCAAGATCTTCAAGTCAAACTCCTAGAATCAATCACATTTAGTTCATTCCTCAAGAACAAGAATCTTGCATCATCAAGTGGCTTCGTGAAAATATCCGCAAGATTATCCTTGGTGGGTACATAAGATAGTGCAATATACCCTCTTGCCACATGGTCTCGGATGAAGTGATGGCGAATCTCAATGTGTTTGGTCCTTGTGTGTTGCACGGGATTGTATGCAATCTTGATGGCACTTTCATTGTCACACAAAAGAGGCACCTTATACAAATGAACTCCATACTCCTTGAGAGTTTGCCTCATCCATAGCAATTGAGTGCAAGCACTTGCGGCGGCTACATACTCGGCTTCGGCGGTGGAGAGAGATATGCAATTTTGCTTCTTGGAAGACCAACTCACCAAGGACCTACCAAGAAATTGGCATGCCCCGGAAGTGGACTTCCTATCATCTTGATCACCCGCCCAATCGGAATCCGTGTAGCCCTTGAGAGAAAATTGTGCCCCCTTTGGGTACCACAAACCAAATCTTGAGGTATGAACCAAATAACGAAAGATCCTATGGACCGCCATCAAATGGCTATCCTTAGGAGCCGCTTGATACCTTGCACACACACCTACACTCAAAATGATATCGGGCCTAGATGCACAAAGATAGAGCAAAGAACCAATCATAGAACAATACAACTTTTGATCCACATCCTTACTCCCTTTTGGATTACGAGATAGGTGGCACTTGACTTGCATAGGAGATGTCTTGATCTTAGCATCTTGGAAATTAAACCTCTTGATCATATCTTGGGTATACTTGGCTTGAGAATGAAGGTCCCACGAGCCAATTGCTTGATCTCAAAGCCACAGAAGAATTTAAGCTCACCCATCATAGACATCTCGAACCTGTCAGTCATAAGCTTAGAGAACTCATTATTGAAAGCTTGGTTAGTTGAGCCAAAGATGATATCGTCCACATATAGTTAGCATATGAAAAGCTCCCCCTTTACTCTCTTGGTGAAGAGAGTGGGGTCAATCTTCCCAACTTCGAAACGACGATCATCAAACAACTCCCTAAGGTGCTCATACCAAGCACGAGGTGCTTGTTTGAGACCATAGAGAGCCTTGTCAAGTTTGTAAACATGGTTAGGAAAGTTGAGATTCTCGAACCCCGGAGGTTTCTTAACGTATACCTCCTCTTTTATTGGACCATTCAAGAAAGCACTTTTCACATCCATTTGTTGTAATTTGAAATTACGAGAAGATGCATAAGCAAGGAGGATACAGATGAACTCAAGGCGAGCCACAGGTGCATAGGTTTCATCAAAGTCAATGCCTTCAACTTGAGTGTAACCTTGAGCAACCAATCTAGCCTTGTTCCTTATGACAATGCCATGCTCATCTTGCATGTTCTTGAAAATCCACTTAGTGCCAATAACATTGTGGCAATCTTTGGGCTTCTCAACCAATCTCCAAACTTTGTTGCGCTCAAAGTTATTGATCTCATCATGCATAGCTTCAACCCAATCGGAGTCCTCAAGAGCTTCATACACTTTCTTAGGCTCCACCATAGAGATATGAGCTTGATGCTCACTAAAATGTGCCAATTGCCTTCTTGTGGATCTTCGATCTTGAATATCCTCCAAGACCTTGTTGTCTTGGGCATCAATTTGCTTCAAAGCTCTTCTTATCCTTTTGACACGACGGGCTTCGATCTCCTCATTATTGCGAGGAGGGATCACTTGATCATTTGGGTCCCCATCTTAACCAACTTGGCCTTGATCATAATCATCATCATCATCATCAACAACAATATCTTCAACACTTGCTTCAACTTGGGGAGAGGATGAAGAGGATGGTTGATCTTGGCCTTGACCTTGACTCGCATTAGTGAGAGGAGTGGGTACGACTTGCGGAGTCACTTGGTCAATGAGAGGAGGGTCTTGAACATGTTCTTGGTTAGGTGTAACATTTGGCTCCTTGGCTTGTTCTTCTATTGTAGAGGAGGGCTCCACTTGAGTAGAGCATAGTCCTTCTCGAGTCGCCATAAGGTGTCCCTCAATGGGGCGGAAAAATCCCACACCCATCCTTCCTATGGCTTCTTGAGGTATTTCAACATCTACATTAGAAACATGAAATTGCGCCACTTGGGAGCCATTATTTTCCTCGAAAGACACACTACAAGATTCTATGACAATCTGTGAGGCTTTGTCAAAGACTCTACAAGTGTGGGATTCGGCACCGTAACCAACAAATATACCCTCAATAGTTTTGGATTGAAATTTAGACAACCTAACACCCTTGATCAAATAAAAGCACTTACAACCGAATACACGGAAGTAGGAGACGTTGGGCTTGTTGTCGGTGAGGATCTCATATGGGGTCTTGTCCAAGCCTTTGCGGATGTAGAGGCGGTTGGAGGAGTGGCATGTGGTGGATATGGCCTCAGCCCATAAATATTGGGGAGAAGAGTACTCCGCCAACATGGTCCTTGCCATATCCAAGAGGGTGCGATTCTTCCTTTCGGCAACACCATTTTGTTGAGGAGTGTAAGTGGCGGAGTATTGATGACGAATGCCTTCTTCACTAAGGAATTCATTCAAAGTGTAGTTCTTGAACTCCGAACCATTATCACTCCTAATAGCCATGATTTGCACGTTGTGTTGACGTTGCACTTCGTTGGAGAAGTCGATGATGGTTTGTTGAGTTTCACTCTTGCACTTGAAGAAATAAACCCAAGTGTATCTTGAATAATCATCGACAATCACCAAGCAATACTTCTTGACACCAAGACTTGCCTCGGACACGACACCAAAGAGATCAACATGGAGAAGCTCCAAGATCCTCTTTGATGAGATAATAGTCTTGGCCTTGTGCACCTTGTCATGCATCTTCCCTTCAACACACGACCTACAAACGCGATCCTTTGCAAAGGAAACATTTTCTTTTAGTTCGACAATAAGGCCACCTTTGTGAAGACTTTGCAAAGTTCTCATGTTGACATGGGATAGGCGGCGATGCCACAACCATCCCAAGTCCGCCTTTCCAAAGAGACACATTGCTTGAGTGTTGGTAGACTTCGAAAAGTCCACCACAAACAACTCATTTTCAACATGTCCCACGTAAGCGACGTCAAGAGTCTTGCTCCTCAAAAGGACCACAATATCAACATCAAAAAAGACGGAGAAACCCATCTTTCCAAGAGAGCGGACGGAAAGTAAATTGTAACCAAGGGATTCGACAAGCATGACATTCACGATAGTGATATCGGGAGCGACCACAACCTTGCTGAATCCGGATACCTTAGACGAGGACGAGTCTCCATAAGTGACGGTTGCTTGTATATCAATTGGGCACAACTCCGTCACAAGTTCTTTGCTTCCCATCATATGGCTAGTGCATCCACTATCAATTATCCATTTAGTCCCACCGGAAGCATAGTCCTGCAAGAGATCATTAACTAGAGTTAGGACCCGAGGAGGGTCCTTTCATGTTAGCAACAAGGGTCTTTGGAACCCAAATAGTATAGTCAACAAAACCCTCAATAGGACCAACATATTTAGCTTGCACAACACCATAATAATCGACATATAAGAAATGGTGTGGATTGTTAGTTCCCGCGGAGGTGCTACGAGTAGTGTTGTCCCTCATGACACTACTACTCGAGGCAATGTTGTTTGCTTGCGCGGGTGTACTAAGAGTAGTGTTGTCCCTAATGACAACCCCACTCGAAGCACCATTGTTGGTCATCTTCTTGCTTTTCTTCTTCTTCCTGTTCTTCTTCTTGGCTACATATCCTAGACCTTGCTTGCCCACTTGTTGCCTTGGAGCACTCAATTGTGGTCTAGCAATGACCACATTAGAGTTAGGGGCAACCACTTGTGGGGAAGGGTTCACAACTTTCTCAACTTGAGGGCCTTTACCCTTGAGCCTTGCTAGATCATCTTTCAACCTAGCATTTTCCTCAATAATATTTGCATGATCACAAGAATAAGTAGAGGTGCTAGGATTTTTAGTTTGATTAAGTTGAGTTTTAAGTTGTTCATGCAACTCTTTGAGGGATGAGTGTTGGCTTTCCAAAGGTTTGTGAGCCTCGGTTAGCTTTTCAAACTCCTCGGTTAGTTTACCATGACCAACCCCAAACTCGACCTTATCCTTTTTAGCCTTTTTTTATTTAGCAATAGCAAGATCACGTTCCTTAGTGATGTTTGAGACAAGTTCATTATGAGTTAATTCAATAGATTCAATTTCATCCTCTAGAGAAACTCTACCATCATGCTCTTCCTCAAGAGTCATAGAGAGAGATGCAATTTCATCCGCATCCCTTCTCTCAACCTCACCTTTCTTCTCAAGAGAATCTTGGGCCTCTCCCAATTGCCTCATGAGATACTCAACGTACTTCTTGGTCTCCCCTTGCATGTTAGACATAAACCGGTCCAAGGAGACCCTTTCTTCTTCTTCTCTAAGACTAGCAAGATGTTCAAGTTCACTAGGGGTCTTAGAGTTGGGGGAAGGTGATACCTCCGTGGACTTAGCCATGAATCACTTGGCATTACGTTGAGGAAGATCGTCATTGGGGGATTCAAAGAGGGATGAATATGATGGAGTAGAAGCAATATCTAGAGCGGCCACTTCACTTGTGGTTTCTTCTTCATCACTCCCGGAATCATACTCCTCTTGAGTCAAGAGCACAAACTTGGTGGGAGACTTCTTGTTGAATGGCTTCTTCTTGAAATGAGGTTTCTTGTACTCAACCTTGGACTTGTCCTTGCGAATGAGCTTGCCACTATGGAGCTCTCTATT
Organism: Alopecurus myosuroides; assembly: GCA_028641055.1. Classification (NCBI taxonomy): domain Eukaryota; kingdom Viridiplantae; phylum Streptophyta; class Magnoliopsida; order Poales; family Poaceae; genus Alopecurus; species Alopecurus myosuroides. The sequence goes on along the minus strand of CM054057.1, from coordinate 521,034,528 downwards.
CTCATAGGGGCACTCCACAATGAAATGGTGCTTATCTTGACAATTGAAGCAAGACCTCACTTTTTGAGCCCCATCATTGCCATAGCAAGACCTTGTCTTCTCCTCAACAAATCTCTTGCCCTTGGGAGGATTGCTCCAAAACTTTTGCACGGTGAGAGCAATGAGATCCTTTAGAATGGATCATAGTCTTGTTCCTTCAAAGGAGGCAACGACTCTTCTCCTTCTTCTTCATTCTCAACCTATCTTGACAATACTTTGGACTTCAAAGCAACAAATGCTCCTTGGTGGATTCCAATGGCCCTGGCACGGTTGTCAAGCGCATTCTTGGGTTGCACTTTGTAGGAGCACATTTCTTGCATCACTTGAGTTGAGGTCATGGGGGAGAAATCATGTCTCCCTTGAATGCTCTTCATGTCCGTGCCCTCAAATGGCATTATGGCAATCATGTACTTCCTCTTGATCCAAGCATCATCAATGTACGTGGCACCAACATTTGAGAAGGCGGTGGCAAGAGTCTTGAGTCTTCGGTACATGTCCACATGATCCTCTCCATCATGCATATAGAACCCTTCGGCCTCATTGATCAAGGAATCATATCTATTCCTTTGCATGCTCTAATTTCCCACAAAAATGATGACAAGAGCGTCCCATGTTTCCTTGGCGGTGGAATATTGTTGAAGATGTGGCATGTGGTTAGGACCCACGGCTTGTTGAAGAATGGACAAGGCGATGTAGTTGAGTTGGCAATCTACGGCTTCTCTTATTGTGAGATTCTTGGGATCAAATGGCTTGTATCCGTCACGAGTGATCCTCCAAAGATATATACAAGAATAGTTCAAGTGAGTCTCCATGTATTATTGCCATTCACGAAAAGAAAAAGCGTCAATTTTAGGTGGGTCTCCCCTAGGGATTATATGAGGGTGAGGGACGGGGGGGATCAGGAGAATATCGTCCTTCAACAGAGTGATATCCTTCCTCTCCCACCACACCCTTCTTAGTGGATTGTTCGGCGGAAGCATTTTTAGGTGGATCACCATCTACCCCTTTCTTGGCGCCTTCCGGAGGAATTTCCGGAAGAGAGGATTCGACTACCTCCGGTCCTTTGGCTTTGAGGAGTTGTGCCATGAGTTCACGCAACTCATCAAATTTGGTGTCTATGGATGAGGTCAATAAAGTTCTCAAAGCATTGAGATCATCCATGGTCACCTTGCCAACGGACGTTTCGGTATCCAAATCTTCTCCCATACTAAAACTCTTAGGCGGTTAAGCCCGATAGAATAGCCGAGGCTCTGATACCAATTGAAAGTAAAGTATGGGCACCTAGAAGGGGGGTGAATAGGTGCTACGACCAATTTTATTTTTTAACAAGGTTTAGGCTTGACACAAAGGTAAATTCTCTAGATAGTGCAACTAATGGTGAATTTACCTATATGGCAAGGCAAGCAATTAATGCAACTAGGACAACACTTAATACAACAAGTACCACAATAAATGCTACAAGTACGAGTAAGTAAAGAGTGAGGAACGAGATAACCGATGGAAGCACACGGAGACACGATGTATTCCCGAGTCCCTCCTTGTTAGGGGAGTACGTCTCGTTGGAGGGGTGTGAGCTCGCCACGAAGGCCCACTCAACGCCACAAAGGCCTCACCCTATTCTCCGATGAACTTACACCACAAAGGCCTAGTTCACCTTCCACTATTGAACCCCTTTGAGGCGGGGATCAAATCCTTTACAAACAAGCTTGGGGCACACACCCACAACTTAATTGGGGGCTCCCAACTATCACAAATCACCAAGAGTAGCAAGAAGCCTAGGTTCTCCACAAGAGGAAACCCTAGGCCAAGATCCCTCAAGCTAATGAGGGGGAAATGGAAAACCGGTTGGTGAAGATGTAGATCCGGGGCTTCTCCTTCAATCCTCAAAGATTCAACAAGTTTGGGTGGAGGAGGAGGGAGATCTAGCTTGGTGGGTGAGCTCAATCAATAGAGTCTTCAATGCTGGTGGAGCTTACCCTTGGGGAAGAAAGGGAGGCCCTATTTATAGGCCTCACTTAACTAGCCGTTTTTCTGCCCAAAATGCGACCAGGTCGGATTGGCCCGGAATATTCCGGACCCCGGAATAATCCGGAGCAATCCGGATTGCAACAGAGCCTTTTCCCGTTATGGCCAGAATGGCCCCGGAATGATTTCGGATGCAAACAGAGCATTTTCCCGTTGAGGCCGGAATGGCCCCGGAGTATTCCGGATCCCGGAATCATCCGAAAAATTCCGGATTGTAGCAGAACAATTTCCCATTGTGGCCGGATTGCTCCGGACTGATTCCGGCACCCGGATTGGCCCGGAATATTCCGGGCTGCACTTTGAAGCTCTGTTTCAGGCCATAAAAAATCCAGTGATCTTCGATTTCTTCACCATTTCTTTGACACCGTATACGTGCTGATTTAAGACCAAATCCTTTGACAAAGTAGCACATACGGTTAGTAACTTCTTTATGTTGTTAACAAACACACAAAACATCGAGATATCGAGAATGCACTTTCAGATGCTTAATAAGAAGAATAGAATTGTGCTTTTGGAAATTGACAACCCCCACGCCTTGTTTAAGTTTTGGTTTGCGAACAGATTCCCAAGAAGCTAAGAACTACTTTTGGGTATCTGAATTTCCTCTCCAGAGACAGTGTCTCAAGATTATGTCTAATTGATTAGTTAAACCAACTGGTAGCTGTAGAGTCCAAAGGAAATGAATTGGCATAGATTCCAAAGTAGAGTTAATTAGTTGTAGCCTTTCCCCTTGTGAAAAAAAACTAGAGTTGGAAGACAGTCTCCTTTCTACTCTACAAACCAGTTGCATCAATTTTTTTATTTTTGGTCTTTAAGTACCTAGAGGTAATCCTAGATATGTGAAAGGCATTTTCCCAACTTGGCATCCAAATGCCTCTAGTAACCGGTCAATTTCTTCCTCAGGTACATTAATAGTAATGAGGTTAGATTTGGCATAATTGATTTTGAGACCTGTAGAGGAGTATTTTCCTAAAGCATCCTTGAGGATGAACAATTGACTCTTATCAGCAGGCATAATCAAAAGTGTCATCAACATAATGTATGCTAGGAAAATCAGGATCATCAATTTGGATTGGAAACCTTAATAAACCTCTATGAAAAAAATTATTGACAACTTACTGTAACAAGTCTGATCCAAACATATAAAGTAGGGGGACCATGGGTACCATTGCCTTACTCCTTTTTTGCAAGCAAACTCGTACCCTAGAGTCCATCTAGCAGAACAGAAGAAGTGCCGGTAGATAACACATCTCTTGCCCACTTAAGCCACTTGTTATTAAAGCCTTTACATTCCATTATCTGCAACAGGGCCTCATGCTCCACAGTGTCAAAATCCTTGGCAAAGTGAAAGAGCATATCTCGCCTAAATATGTTTTGTGCGTTTGATCACAACATTTCTATGATTTAACAATGTGCTAATGTTTCTAGGCCATCTTGCTATATTTTAGTGATGGTGATTGTTTCCCAAAAAGGGAGAAAAAAATCGAAGATTCATTTTAGAGGTGGTTGTAGAAAACTCTAGGATAGAGTCTCCGGTGTTCCAGACCAAAGTCTCCGGACTCAGGATTTATCTTGAAGAAGGCCAATTTGTATCATCCATTAGATGTTGTGCGGAAAGTTGGCGGATAGTTGCCGGAATCTCCGTCCAGACCGGATTATCTGGTCTGCCAGGGTCGGACTAATCAGCCTCAATATTTCTCAGCGCCAAGTCCCAAGAGTTGTCACATACTGCATCGAGTCCGGAATGTTGCCGGAGTCTCCGGCCTTTCGGTGAATTTTCCGGCCTAGAGGAATGTTGCCGGAGTATTTGGAATGCCGGAGTCTCGGGACTTTAGACCGGAGTCTAGGGTGTGACAAGTCGACACCTACCTCAAACAACTACATTTTGGGAGAGGGTATAAATACCCCTCTCCTTCTTCCACCTCAAGCTAGATAGTCCAACATTGAAGTCCACCATTAATGAGCTCACATAAAAGATAGATTTCTCCCAATCCCTCCACCCAAACTTGTTGATCTTCAGAGGATTGAAGGAGAAGGCCCCGATCTACATCTTGACCAAGCCGTTTTTAATTTTCCCTCATTCACTTGAGGATTTGTGTCTAGGGTTTTCTTGTGGAAAACCAAGACCAATTGTTACTCACTTGTTTCTTGTAACAAATTGTTGGTGATTTTGGGAGCTCCAATTCGGTTGTGAGTGTGTGCCCCAAGCTCATTGTAAAGGCACTGGATTCTGCCTTGAAGGATTCCAATAGTGGAAGGTGAACTATGCCTTTGTGGCGAGGTTCATCGGAGAATAGGGTGAGGCCTTTGTAGCGTTGAGTAGGCCTTCGTGGCAAAACTCACACACTCCAACGAGACGTACTCCCCTAAAAAGGAGGAACTCGGGAATACACCCTTATCTCCGCGTGCTTCCACTTTGGTTCCTTCTATCCTTTAGGTTTACTTTGTGCTTGTTTCTTGCTTAGTGTAATTCTTGTCATATAGGTAAATTCACCTTAGTTGCATATCTAGAGAATTTACCTTTGTGTCAAGTCTAAATTGAAAAGGTATTAAAATTTGGAGATAACACCTATTCACCCCCTCTAGGTGCCCATATGATCCCTTCACAAAGTCCATCTTGAAAATCATAACGGGATTCTCAGAAACTCGACAAAGATAAATGTACTCAAAGGCCCAGGCTAACAAATCTTGGGTTGACCCGCTTCTGAGAAAACCATACCGATTCTTGTGGATGCATTTAAGAATAACATTCTACAACCTATTAGCCACTAATTTAGTGAGATATTTCATGCAAACATTAGTGAGAGAGATAGGCATGAAATCATTGATAGTCATAGAAGAGGCCATTTTTGGAACTAGGGTGATATATGACCTATTCATATTTTTTAAATTTAGCTTCCCCTCATGGAACTATTTAGCTAGATTATTAAAATCAGCTTTGACAGTGGGCCAACATTTCTTAAGGAACAACCCAGTAAATCCATTAGGTCCAGGAGCTCTATCTTGGGGCATCAATGCAACCACATCACCCATTTCCTTTATCTCAAAAGGTCTGGTAAGCTCATCCATCCCTTCCACTCGAGCAAGCTTCTTAGGTCCAATAGCATATCTATACCATTAGTATGACTCATTCTATCTTTAAAACTATCATAAAACATGCCTGCCAAAATAGCATGATCTGACACCTCCACCCCTGCTCATTTTTAAGAATTGCAATATCATTCCTTCTAGATCTTTCAGTATCCATTGCATGAAAGAATTTTGTATTATCTTCACCCTTCTTAATCCATCTTATTGTACACCTTTTTTTCCAGTAGTTACATTCAATAAGAAGAATATCCTCTTGGTGCAACTTTACCAATTTCCTAAAATTAAACTCCCTTGTGAAAAGGGGCCTGTTTTCCTTCAGTAGATCAAGACACTCAATTACTTTGTTACAATTTTGGATAAGCAGTTTAATTCTAGATGTACTGACATGACACTTATTCCGATCATACTTCAAGGATTTTAGCTTATCTGAAATTATAGCTGAGTTATAACTTTTCTGTGACTGCTTACTCCAAGAGTTAGATACAAATTCATTGAAATCAGGCAAGCTCACCCAATAGTTGTGAAATATGATCTTTTTTGCTATGGGTATATTAGGATCAATGTGTACCACACAAGGAGAATGGCCAGAACCATTGTTGGACAAGGAAAACACTAGGGAGTTAGGGTATACAGGAATCCCGTGTGGAGAGGAAAATACCAGTCAAGCTGCTCTAAAAGTGGCTCCCTCTATTTACTAGACCGGGTGTAGGATCTTCCTTTTATGGGAATTTCAAGCAAACCAAAGTGCCCAATAAGTTCATTGAACAAGAACATATCACTCACATCACCACCATCATTGCTTTTATTATCATTGGAATGAATAAAATTAAAATCTCGAAGAATTAATCAGTCAGTTGTATTAGGAATTTGGAGGCCCAAGAGCTAATCCACAAAAGTCAACCTGTCTGGCCCCTTACATGGACCATAAACACACACCAGAGTCCATGATGCATTATTGTGTTTTGATATAAAGTTGATTATTATGCCGAACTTTGTACTTCCATGAGAGATCCCTCAAACACATTAGAATTCCACAAAGTAATAATACCCCCAAATGCACCAATTGAAGGTGAGAAAGAAAAAGATTCAAAGCTCTTGGGGAAGAATCTCCAATTAAAATCCTCACATTTAGTTTCTTGTAGAAAAATTATGTCACATTCAGTTTCATTAGTTTTGGACCTTACTTCTTTCCGTATAGCATCAAAATTCAAACCCCTCACGTTCCAGCAAAAGACCTACCATTTTCTCCTTAGGTTTGTACACAATGAAAAACCATATTACATAAATAGATAAAGAATTGATACATAGTACAAAGCCTAGGGCTTCCTTCACATAAGAGAGCTAAAAACATAAGGAAAGTAGATAACAAAAATGCCCTCTCCATCCTAGAAGAGAAGCATGACACATGCAGGCACTGATAGTGGCTAATTATAGGAAATAGCCAAGCCCATTCTTCAAAAGTGCAATTAATGATCATTAGAACTTGCTGGCTTGGTGGATTATGAGTCAAAATCAAGCTGCTCTTTAGTTAACTTCTCCTCTGAAATACCCAGATCTCTACCAATCCTTTGTATAACTTCCAAAGATTTTTCAGGAAAATTCACCTCATCTGGAACCTGATTGATGGAGGGATAATAACCCGGTAGGCCAACTCCAAGGTGTAACCCGGCCCAAAGGACGCTGCGCAAGATCCGGCTAAGGATAAAGAAACTTCTGGAAGGCCCAAGTTTGTAGGCCTCGTAACCCGGATTGTGGGTTACGGTAAAGGAAAGTTAGGGTTTGTATGCGGTGTCCGGGTAGGATTCAGGGTGCGCTTTGGAGGGTAAGCCAGGGGGTACGGGTGCTTTATAAACCGACCCCTAGGTTAGGCTGAGAGAGATCTAAGAACCCTAGCAATATCGTTTGGTATCGAGTATCCCGTGTAACACGAGAGTTGAGTTAATATCTTGAGATCGGAGACTCGGCGACTTGATTGCCGGCTACCAGATCAAGTTCCATCATGTTTTCCTCTGAGCTGAACCCTCTCCCAAACGCCCGTGTCTTCTTGCCCCAAGATCCGTTACCCCCGGTAACGTCTGCCGTGATTATCCCACGACAGTTGGCGCCCACCGTGGGGCCTGCGTCCAAAGGTGTTTACATCACGGGAGAAGCTCGGAAGAACATGGAGAATCTTGTCGTCGGCGAGATCTACATCGACCACAAAGGAGAGAAGATGGTGGACGATTCCGGCTGGGGGCCGGAGTCGGATCACCTCGAATCCGGATCTATTGTGACGATCGGCCAGATCAGCGTCTTCATCGGTATGGTACGTACATATGATTTAAAAGGACAATATCATGTGCATACTACAGGAACTTCTAATAGGGACAAAAAGATACTCAAGCAAGCTGTGAACTCGGTTTCCTCGGCTGGTCCGGGATACCTGAGATGGGCGGAGCAAGAGATAACGTGGAGCAGAAGAGATCACCCGGAAAGAATAGAGCATCCAGGAGTCTTAGGATTGGTAGTCGCACCACAGGTTAATGGTTACGAGTTAAAAAGGGTCCTGATGGACGGTGGAAGTAGCATCAATATCTTGTACTGGGAAACTTTTTCACGCATGGGTCTCAAAGAGTCCCAGCTACAGAAAAGCTCAACAATTTTTCATGGAATAGTGCCGGGTCACTCGGCATGTCCCGAGGGGAAAATCGCATTGGAGGTAGCTTTCGGAGAATCAACGGATAATTATCGAGTCGAGTGGCTCACATTCGAGGTGGTCAAATTGCCCAGTCCTTATCACACACTATTTGGAAGACCGGCTTACGCCAAATTCATGGCCAGGCCGTGTTATGTGTATTTGCAGGTGAAGATTCCGGGTCCTAAGCAGACCATCACTATACATGGAAGCCGGGATATAGCGGCCGAGTGCGACGAAGGAGATTCGGTAATGGCCGAGCAAGCTTCCGGATGATGGAACCGCATTGAAAAGGCCGAATACTGAGGACGAAAGAGAAAAATTCAAGGCAGCACAGGACACCAAGATGATAGATTTTGTCGAAGGTGATCCCACTAAGCAATTTACTATAGGGTCTAACTTGGACAGCGAGCAGGAGAAGGCACTTGTGGAGTTTATTCGTTCGAATGCGGACGTATTCGCCTGGACACCTAGCGACATGCCGGGTATCCCTACAGAGTTGGTAGAGCACAGTTTGCATGTAGATCCCAAGTCCAGGCCTGTGAAGCAGGGCTTGAGGAAGATGAATGAGGAAAGAAGGAAAGCTATAGGTGAAGAAATTGCTCGGCTATTGACAGCCGGCTTCATCATGGAAGTATTTCACCCGGATTGGTTAGCAAATCCGGTGCTAGTGATGAAAAAGACCAATGAGTGGAGAATGTGCATTGATTTTACGAGTCTCAACAAGCATTGCCCAAAGGATCCGTTCGCACTACCAAGGATAGATCAGATCATAGATGCAGTAGCTGGGAGTGACCTATTGTGCTTTCTGGACGCTTATTCCGGATATCATCAGATTAAACTCAAGAGGGAGGATTGGGAGAAAACATCGTTTATAACCCCTTTTGGGGCCTTTTGTTACAAAACCATGACATTTGGGTTGAAGAACGCTGGCGCAACTTATCAACGGTGTATTCAGAAGTGCTTCGAGGACCAAATTGGACGCAACGTCCATGCTTATGTGGATGATGTGGTTATCAAGACCAGGAAGGCAGAAACATTTATCGACGATCTAAAGGAAACGTTCAAGAACTTAAGGAGGTATCAGATGAAGCTCAACCCGACAAAGTGCGTATTTGGAGTTCCAGCCGGGAAATTACTTGGCTTTATCGTTTCCGAGAGAGGAATTGAAGCAAACCCGGACAAAATCAAAGCTATCCAAAGTCTGAAAAAGCCGGAAAATTTGAAGCATGTTCAAAAGCTCACGGGCTGCGTAGCAGCCTTGAGCCGATTTATATCAAGACTCGGAGAAAAGGCAATACCCTTGTACCGGCTCTTGAGAAAATCCGACAAATTCGTATGGGATCAAGAGGCGGATGAGGCGTTCGAAGCACTAAAGAAGCAGTTATCTGAGGCACCAGTACTAGCGGCCCCGGGTCCTAAAGAGCCTATGTTGCTATACGTGGCAGCCGGCCCCCGAGCCGTCAGTGCAGTAGTGGTTGTGGAGCGTAAAGAGGATGGGAAAGGGTATCCAGTCCAGAGGCCGGTTTATTATGTCAGTGAGGTATTGTCAGAGGCAAAGCAGCGCTATCCGCATTGGCAAAAGCTGGTTTTCGGGGTCTTTATGGCCAGCCGGAAACTGAAGCCGTATTTCCAGGAACACCCCATAACAGTGGTTAGCTCGATACCAATGTCGGATATCATCAGAAACTCGGATGCGACCGGAAGAATAGCCAAATGGGCGATAGAAATGGGGGATTATCACATCAGCTACGAGCCCAGGTCAGCAATCAAATCTCAGGCTCTGGTTGATTTCGTTAATGATTGGACACACACAGGCATGACTACCATGGTTCCAAACTCCGAGTCATGGATTATGCACTTCGATGGATCAAAGCAGTACGAGGGATCAGGAGCTGGAGTGGTGCTAACATCACCCAAAGGAGACAAATTGAGTTACGTACTACAAATTCACTTCGACTGTTCCAGCAACGTGGCCGAGTATGAGGCCCTATTGCATGGCTTAAAGGTAGCCAAGGAAATGAACATTAAGAGGATACGATGCTTTGGAGATTCGGACCTTGTGGTACAGCAGGTGTCAGGAACTTGGGATAGAAAGGACGCAACTATGGCAGCATACCTCAGGGAAGTTGATAGGGTTGCAGGATGTTTTTCCGGGTACGAGGTGGAGCATATAGACAGAAGAAAGAATGAGGCAGCCGACGCCCTCGCTAGACTCGGCTCGCGCAGAGAGCTGGTTCCACCTAACGTTTTCCTGGACGAATTATGGCGACCATCAGTTAAAACCGAGTCAGAGGAGGAATTGGAAAATCAAGACCCGGATTTAGGACTTGTGGCTACTGTACGTGCTATTCCCGAGTGGACAGAACCGTTTTTGGCCTACCTATCACGGGGCGAGTTACCACAGCAAGAGGTGTTAGCAAGGCAAATTCTGCGGCGAGCAAAGGGATATTCGATCATCAATGGGGAGTTATACAAGAGGAGTGCAGCAGGAGTCTTTTTGCGCTGCGTAGCACCAGAAGAAGGCCGACAGATTCTTAAGGAAATCCATGAAGGTGATTGTGGGCATCATGCATCCACAAGATCCCTTGTGGCCAAAGCTTATCGACACGGATTTTTCTAGCTCACAACTCTAGCAGATGCGGAGCGCTTAGTGGCAAGGTGTGACGGATGTCAAAGGTACGCACGCCAAACCCACGTGCCGGCTATGGAATTACGGACTATTCCGCTAACTTGGCCGTTCGTGGTTTGGGGTATGGACATGGTTGGTCCCTTTCACATGTCACCTTGCAAGAAGACACATCTTTTGGTGGCTATTGATAAGTTTACCAAGTGGGTTGAGGTTATGCCAGTCACCAACTGTGAAGCAGTCACAACAGTCAAGTTCCTGAAAAGAATTATCTATCGGTTCGGGTATCCCCACAGTATAATTACCGACAATGGAACCAACATGTCCCTCGGCGCAATAGAAAAGTTTTGTGGTAGCAATGGAATCCGACTTGACGTAGCATCAGTGGCTCATCCGCAGGCCAATGGACAAGTGGAGAGAGCAAACCAAGAATTACTTCGTGGACTAAAACCACGACTGCGAGTCCCTTGCATTAGGGCTGCGGGTGCATGGGTCGAAGAACTACCTTCCGTGGTCTGGGGTATCAACACTACACCTAACAGATCTACTCAGATGACACCATTCTTCATGGTTTATGGTGCGGAAGCAGTGCTACCAAGTGATATTATTCATGATTCACCTCGAGTATCAGCTTACGTCGAGGTAGAGAACGAGAAGACCCGGCAGGACGCCGTAGATATGTTAGAAGAGCAAAGGGAACAAGCCCTGGAAAGATCAGCCATATATCAGCAAGATCTACGGAGGTATCATAGCCGGCGCGTGAAAACCCGGGTATTCCAGGAAGGAGACTTGGTTCTGCGCCTGGTACAGTCAAATGAAGGAAAACACAAATTATCACCACCATGGGAAGGACCATTTATCATAAGCCGGAATCTGCATAATGGATCATATTACTTGGTAGATGCAAGGGAAGAGTCGGCTACAGTTAATGACACCACTTATACCACTTCATCTATGCAAGAAAGAGACAGACCATGGAACGTGGCTCAGCTACGTCCATATTATACTTAGTAAAGACTGTATTGGAAAGTGGAATTGCACGATGTAACAGGCAGCAGGTTTCAGACGTACTCTTTTCCTATCCAGGGTACCCTTGGGGACTGGACGGGTTTTTAATGAGGCGGCTTGCTGACCTAACATTCTCATATCAAGAAAAGAAGTGGTTGTTCTCATGTTCCTTAATCTCAGTATGTTGCATATATATAGGTCTTGGGGGCTGATTGCTTGAATAGCACAGTTGCAAACCCAACGACCCGGCCTTGATGCCTATGAGTTATAAGGGCCGATTACTCGCAAACGAGTACGGCTGCAATCTTATAACCGGACAAAGGAGCCAAACTTTCTTGACTTTTCTTACTTAAGCTCGATGTGACTCGCAATAAGAGTGGCATGATTTGCTCGCTTACGATTACAATCAGCCATGAAGCCCAATGGGACTTGCCTGACCCTGTTTTCGTATAGATGTAACAACATGATATCCACGCGAAAGCCGGCTTATAGTACAAGATTGCCAAAAGGGTCATCTAAACCACAAGTTATGCAGAGTATAAGGCTAATAGCTGGAAACTCAACGTTTATCAAGCATAACTTCATTACCTATGTGAAACGGCTCCGGGTTTGGGCTTAGCAAACAACAAAACTCGTTCTCTTCGAAAAGACCACATATCCCAGACTCGGAAATTCGGGTCTTGGCGATTCGGGATTTTGGAAAGGAAAAGGTAGCTTAGTTGCTAAGACTCAAAAAACCCAAACATCCGAGTCTTGGGGACTTGGGGGCTTAGAAGCAAGTCCGCCCGTCAACACCCACGAAACTCGGAAACCGAGTCTCACAAAAGGAATCGTAAAGAAAGTCGGATATCAAGAACAAGTTGACTCAAAAGTGGATAAATTTAAACGATCAGAAGAAGCACAACGTGTATCAAGAACTTAGAGTGCATTACAAACTCCGGCAAATAGTACCAAAGGTGCACAGGCGCACCATCCAAAAATAGTTGTTTTAACGACACATCGATCAACTGACGCATATGAAGTAGCATCAGGCATCAGGTATCACTCGACGTTATAGGCCGCGGCGTCCATCTTCGCCTTCCCCTTGCTATCACTTGGGGTAACAGCAGCACCCGGATCAGTAGTACCGGCTCGTGCAGGAGGAGGAACGACTGGTGTGGAGGTAGCGGGTGCAGAATCGGCTTTAGCTTTCTTTTTGGCAGCCTCCTCCCTCAACTTAGCAGCTTCCTCCTTCCATCGGGCCAGCATGTCATACGGCTCGGGAAGATCCGACTTAACCGCTTCACCAGCAGCATCATACGCAGGAACAAGGGAATCGACATCTAAGCCGTCAGCAATCACGCTGGCCGGGTAACGGACCTCCTTCTGGACGGCCTGGAAATCCTTCACGGAGAACTTGGACCCATCAAGCTTGTAGTCCGGGAAACCGCCCATAAGCTTGGCTAGCTCGAGCTTAGGGAAGTAAGCCTTGGCAAGCGCAAGACCCCGAGTTACTCCAACCCGGCAGGACGAGCGTTTCCAGTGCCAAATCCACTCGGGGATAGTGGAACAAGCGTCTAGCATTCTCTTCAGGTCGCCATGCCCTTTACCCGGCCACCGTATTTCTTGAAGGATCCATTTGGTTCCGGCGCATAGCTGCCGGATAACGCTCTTGATAGTTTTCAGCCTGGCAATGTCACCCTCGTCCGGCATCACTTCATCCGGACCTGCAGAAATGGAAACATGAGTCAGGAAACTCCGGCTATTTATCAAAAGGATAACCCGGATGAAGAAACGTACCAAGCAAAGCACGATACGTATCAGCAATTTGAACAGAAAGGCTCGTCAGATCATCTTCTACTGTGTCAGCCCTTCTCCTATACTTCTTCATTATCGTCCTGCTCCTCCTGGCTTCAGCCTCGGCCGCCTCACGCAGAGCCACCTCCTTTTCAATGAGCTTGGTGGCCTTGGCCAGTTTCTCCTCGGATTGAGTCACGAAGGACTGCATAGATGCAAGGAAGGATTAGCCGGGTAATGGGGGCAAGTTATCAGTCGCTTATATCGTAAAGTTCCAAGCAAATTGTGAATCAATTCACTCAGAACTTGGGGACTGGATAAGGACACAAGTAATATTAGTCGGATTTACCTCGTGTTTGGCTATTAAAGCCTCCAAGATGTTTTCTTCATTAGCCCTCAAAGCGCGCAGGGTTTCGAGCATTGTAACATCCCAAGTATGAAAATACCCCTAGAATGTTTTGTTTCATGTTTAATTAAAGTATTGCATCCTGTCATCATGTTTATTTCATTGTTTGCATTTGTTTACTATTTGTTTTGCATCTGTTCTTAATTATTTTCATAGTGAAACTCAAACAATTTCAAATGGTTATTTCATAATTGCTTTGTTACAACATTTCAAATAAAAATCTAGAATAAAAACAACCCATTTGTTGTCATATTATTCCATGTTGATCAACTAATAAAATGGTGGTTTTATTTCAACTAATTAATTCCAACTTGGTTTCAAATTCAAGCAATCATCAACATCACCTCATTTGAAAATTATAAAAATACCAAACAAATTCTAATCCCATTTGTTCTATTTTATCAATAGGGGTCACCCTAATAAAAACATGGTTCCAATATTAATCAATTAATTTCAACTTATTCAAATTCAAACCACAAACTTTCAAACAGTACCCATTGTTGAAAATTATGAAATTATAAAACAAATGTATTCATTTGTTTCCAATTAAAAACTCACTGGTTTTCCATAATTAAAATCTTGTTTTAAATAACCAATTATTAACTAAATTTCATCCAAATGCAAGCCATTACAAAAACAGCAAACAAATTTGACTTTTCAAAAACCAAGTTGACTTTATGGTAGATATTGAACTAACAAACTCACATGATTTTTTTTCAAAATTTTTGAAACTCAAAAAACTAACAATCTCTTCCATTTCTGTTTTGCTACAAAAAAAAACAGGAAAAACAAAATAGGAAAAAGAAAGAAAAAAAAGCGCGCAACACCTAACTAACCCGGCCCAGCCCGCAACTTATCCCTCGCGCGCAGCCAGCCCAGCCCGCTAACCCCACGTACCGTTTCGATTAGACGCACCCGTCGTCATCCTCGTGTACGGCACGCATCTCCGCCGTGCCACGTCGCCGTACGGCACGCCCGACGGCCAGGAGAGCCCCGTGGCCTCTATAAGACCCCCTAGACCCCCTGGCAGGTTCCCTAACCCTAGCCTGTCCCTCTCCCCTCGCGATCGCCGCCATCCCCCTCTCATCTCGCCGCGATTCCTCTCTCTGCCGCCACTCGCCGGTGAACTCTCTGAATCCGCCATAGCGCCGCCCACCTCGTTGCTCCTCCACCCCACCTAAACCCTGGAATCGCACCACCACCGTTCCCTCTCGCGGTTGGACACCTCCAGGAGCTCGGTGACCTCGTGGATCTTCGCCGCCATCGTCGTCACTGCCGCGACGTCTACCTCGCCGGCGTTCATCTTCTGAAGACCCCGCGGTGAGCAAGCCACCGTCTTCTCCCTCTCTTCCTCTCCTGCTTGCGCACGTCCAGCACACGCGATCTGCACGCATCCAGCAGCACCCACGAGCAGTTCCCCACGGTGATCGTCGACGGCGCCGCTCCGCCTCTGCTCAGTCGCGGATGGTTTTGGTCGTCAGTAAGTTCAGTTAGCAGGGCAAAACCTTAACCTGTCGCCAACACGGTTACTGACAAGAAACGCGAGCAGCCGCACTGGTTCAGAGACCGTGCGCGCACACCCCCGAGCCCAGGTTCGAATCCTGGCTCGCTCACGGGAAATATCCCACTTTTTCCACCGCCACGCTGACAGGGAGGGCCCCCTGTCAGCCGCACACTTGCCACGTGAGCACAGCGAGGCCCTGGGCCCCCTGGCAGTGGCTAGGGTGTGCTTCTACACGGTAACAAAAGTTTTTAACAGTTTCTGTTTTTAAAACCAATCCTTAAAAATCACAGTTTGGTCCCTGGTTTTAAAAAACCTAATAACTTTAGTTTTATAACTCCAATTAATCAAAATAAAATATGTGTGCTGGTCTAAATTTAATTCTCTACCCATTGGTATCATTTGTTTCCTGTTTTGAATTTTCGAAATGCAATTCAAATTTGAATTCAAATAATTCAAATGCAAATTTCTAAAATCCATAACTATTTCATTCTTAATCCAAAAAATGCAAATAAAATATGTTTTCCATGCTATTTCAAATAACCTTTTAAAATATATTTTTTTTCATGGTTTGAATAATTTAAATTGCCTAAATAATTTAATACTTATTTAACTCATTTAAATTTGATAAAATCATAACTTGTTCCAAATAAATTATTTTTGAACATGCAAAATATGTTTTCAAACTAGAAGAATATGAACTTTTCAAATGTGAATTTGAATTTATGTTTTGACCAAATAAAATTCAAATAATTTTCAAACATGTTTTAAATTCATTTAAAACTTGTTTAATATTGTTTAAGTCATAATAAATTCATCCTAACTCCTATCTCAAAATTTGAAACATGTAATCCAACTAAAATTTTGTATTATTTTCAAATATAAATTTTGTTAATTGTTTTGCACACTTTAACTTGATGAAAACAACAATGGTTTGTGTGACATGTTTAAGTAACCAAACATTTGCAAACTTAATAAATGATTTCCAAACTTGTTAAATCCTTTACCACTTGCATCTATTGTTGTTATTTTGTTGTTATCATCTTGCATGCATCATGCTAACAACTTTCACATAATAATTAATTGTAAATCATTGGTTTCCACTTAATTCATGGACCCTTTTCCATATGCAACTCAAAATTGCATAGGGGTCCATCTTAATTGTGTTACCATGTTACTTAGTTTATTTTGATGCATCTATTAAATTGACATGCATCATCCCATGATTGTGCACTATGCCTTGATAATGATTGTTTATATTTCTGTCTTGTTTGTTGCTTCTTCTCGAATAAACGACGGCGTTGAGACCGACGATCTTTACAGCACCCCTTCTGAGGATCTAGCTCAGTACCCGGCTGCTGAGTTTGCAGGCAAGTTATCACTCACATGAACCATTGTGTTCCTTTCAACATTGGTTACCGATACTTTCCGTTGTCTATTTCTGCTAGCCTTAGTAGTAGTTGTTTCTGTTACGAACCTATCACATGAATCCTTTAACCCTGATATTGCCTCACCTCCACTCCTACAACCCTATTGATTGAGCTAGTGTCTTAATAGCATGCTTAGGTTGTTTTGCTCGAGTCTGTTACCCGTTACTTTCAGTTACTATATTTTATTATGTTCTGAGGGCTCGATGTTTAATCAATCAATCATGCTAATGTTATTGTTAAATAATAATTTGATGATAAGGCACCGGAAGGAGGCCCTGTGTGGTTTTGAGGCCTGCTAGTGTCGACCCTAATAGGAAAAGGGTCTTGTCTACCGATCCATGATGAGCGCACTAACCGCGTGTGGGAAGCGAGTATGGGCGCCCCCTCAATTTGATTCGATTCGCATCTCGTCCAAATCATCTCATTTAGTTCGTGTTTTCCATTTGCCGCATGCATGTTTTTGCGAGCCCAGCGCAGGGTGGAACTTTCGTAGTCGGCATATAGGGGGACACGGTCTTAGAGTGCTATGAGGGTCCCTTTTCTTCGGGGCTTGATTAGCCGTGCGCCCAAGGTGCTTTGGGCTTGATGCGAAGAAGAGTTGAGTTGTGTTGAGTGCCCCGCTTGGTGGGAGGCATCCCATCTGGCGGGTTATTCATACGTGTACGGCCAAATTGGTGCAACCCTGCAGGGATAATCTTCTCGAGAAGCCATGTTTTCCGCGGTTATGGTTAACTTGGTGAAAGTACTGGCTAACAAGTACTCAGGACAACTTAAACCTAATGATTCCTAATCTCACACCCAATGTTTAACAACTTGATTAGTAATAGGATTATTGACACAATAACTTGATTCATCCTTAATCCAACCGTGTGAGTTATCCTCGGATTGCTTCTTTGGATAAGGGGCGAGATCCAGGATGGGTTTGTTTGAAGTTATCTTTCAGTTGGTTACAATACTCGATCTTATCTCCTTTCTGTTAGTCGGAAGTGGTAGAATCTCTGTAGTTGGTTAGCGTAGTCAGTTACAGCAGCTTATATATCCCCTTTCTTCCGTTGAACCCAAGTCATCTGTGCTTGTGTTGACGGGCTACACTTTGGTGAACTGTGAGTCTTGCTTGCCAGTACGTGTATGTACTGACCCCTTTGGGGCAGTGGTTTCCGCAGACTACGCTTACGAGGATCCAGGTGACGGCTACTACGTGGAGTTTGACGAGGCTGCTGAGGAGTAGTTAGCGGACCCGGGCAGGATCCGAGACATCGTGGATGGGCTCCGTCTTTATTTCAGTTTCCGGCTTCTTAAGCCTAGTTGGATTTGTCTGTACTCAGACCCTTTGAATGCTTCCGCTGAGATGTAATGATGTTATGTTGGGACATGTGTCCTCTGGATGATTGTATTTCTTATCTCTGTCCTAGTGAGGGCCAGTTGCAACTTATTTCAATCTTTTGTGTCTTAGAGATATGTTGTGTTATCATCTTGTTCAAAGCCGTTGACGTACCATGTGTGTATGGTATGAAGTACGTCAATGGTAGTGTCCTGATTTCTACGGGATAGTTTACATCGACGGTGAACAGTAACGATTGGTTGTCACACATAAGTGTTGGCCTACTCGTAAGAGGACGCGGGTGCCGGTAAGCCACGTAATCCAATCAAAATACTGTTCAGTTTGTACGGTGAGTATCCTCTAGAAGTCCGGGTGCGACAAATGGTATCAGAGCCTGTCTGCCTGTAGGATCCCTTTTACTGGTCGCAGTTGAGTCTAGAAACTATTTTGTAGCTATATAGGAAAAATGAAACGTGAGAGTAGGAATTCTGCCATTTTTCTTCTTTCCCCACCCACCCACCCTTTTCTGGTAAGGAAGTGCAACGTTGTTTTCTCTTCTCACCTAAACTTTCAAGTTAGGATTTCACGTGTTTTGGGTTCTCCGTAGTACCTCAGGAGTTTTTGGTCTCGTGTTTCCCGATGTTGCTTCAATATCCTGTTCTTTTCAACATCCTTATCGTCCGTTGAACCTTGTTGTTGCTTTCCACATTAGTTCTCTACCGGCGTCTAATCAAAACTTCCCCGATCATCTGCAGATGGATCTCAGGTTTTACCCGCAGGTGGTTCGGATGACTCGTTGTGAGAGCACCGCCGGTTATCCGGAGATGCTGAGAGACATGGTCACTTATCTGGGGTTCCATTGGGCACCAGAGTACCAGGTCTACGAGCAGCAGCGAGAGTTTGACCAGACCTACTACCAGGCTATCGTCTACATTCTGTCAGATGATGGTATGAGCGTTGTCCACCGCTACGAGGCAGTAGGTTCCACAGTGGATATGGCCGTGCAGCAGGCAGCTTACGTGAGTCTCACCGTTCTCCGTGCTGACTACTGGGGGTTTGACGATTCTATCTATCGCCACATCCCCCGTGGTTACATCACTTCAACGGGAGCTCACTTCACCCTCTATGACAACATGGATGTCTACGAGCATGATAACACCAGACTGCACACCACCGCTCAGTTTGTGAGGCACAGTGACGCTGTTGCCACCACACTTTCTCAGGAGTTGGCCTCAGTCAGGGAGCAGCTCTACCTTGCTTTGACTCGTCTGGCTACGTACACCACAGACTTTGTTGGAGATGAGCGCTTTGCACGTTTCCATCAGACAGTTGAACATAGTCTGCCAGATGCTGGAGGTTACGAGCCGATCAGAGGTCCACTCCTCAACCTCGGAGCTGGTTACACTGGGATTCCACGCTTTGGAGCACAGGGAGACGACACTTTCTACTTCACCACACCGAGAGTTTCTCTCAGAGCAGTCCCGATCGTCGTTCTACCTACTTCCGTGGGATTCCTCCTCACCGTATCTCTCGTCGTACTACTCACCGCCGTCCTGCGTGATGAGCATGGGAGTACCGATGTATCCATTCCTAGCTATGTGTAGTCATCCTTTGGCTTTCGAACCATGTATTGGTGTGTTGGATATTCTGATGTATTTGAACATGTGATGATGTACCTGTTGGTTATCTATTCATGCGTCGGAATAATCTATCTTTCGGTTACCAAGTCTATCCTTTTCTGTTGTTGTGCTAAAATGCATGTCTATTCATGATGCCGCCAACAAGGAGCAACCCGCCTGAACCACCTCCGCTCACGGAGCTGTTGACTCAGATGACTCAGGTCGTGGCTCAGATGGCCCAGATCCAGGCTAACCAGCACAACAACCAGAATGCTCCGCGAGTCAGCATCAAGGAGTTTCTGAGTATGGGTCCGAGAGCTTTCGTGGCAACACGTGAGCCTCTAGATGCTGATGACTGGATCAGGGAGATGGCCAGGGCTCTGGACATTGCTCACGTTGCTGAGGAGGATAAAGTCAAGTATGCCACCTACCTACTGAAGGGTCAGGCAGCTACCTGGAGGGAGAACTACCAGACCATGAGAGCTGGCTATCCTATCACCTGGGGATGTTTCAAGGATGCCTTCCTGAAGCTCCACATCCCAGATGGTCTCATGGAAAGGATGCGTGAGGAATTTTGCTCTCTCAAGCAGGGCAAGCTGGACGTCATTGGCTACCAGAACGAGTTCAATCGTCTCGCTCGATACGCTGGTGATGAGGTGTCCACTAAGGCCAAGAAGATGGCAAGGTTCCGCCGAGGTTTTAACCCGGAACTGAAGTACGCTATCACCAACATCAAGTGCAAGGACTTCGAGGAGCTCGTGAACACCGCGCTCAATGAGGAAAATGGGCGCAAGGCGTTCGAGGAGTCCCGAAAGCACTCGCGTGAGGGTGGTTCCTCCTCCAACATGACCACCCCTCCGCAGAAGCGCCGCATCTGGGTGCCAAATGCTGCTGTCACTCGGGCTCCATATGCCCAAGCTTCTCCAGGCTTTGCTCCCCGCCCACCCAACCCAGCTCAGATGCAGAGTCAGAGGGTTCCAATGGGGAAGCCAAGGCCAGGCCCTCCTCGTGTCATCACTTGCTACAAATGCAAGGAGACTGGACACTACGCTGATAAGTGCACTCAGAGGCAGCTACCTCCACCTCCTCGCCCCAACACCAACCAGGCAATGGTTCGTGCTCCCCCGGCTAAAGCCTTCAACTCCAACAACAGGCCTGTCGGGAGGACCTCGAGGGTGAATCATATCAAGGCCGACAAAGCTGAGGAAGCTGCTGACGTCGTTCTCGGTATATTACCCGTAAACTCTATTCCAGCTAAAGTGTTGTTTGATACGGAGCATCGCATTCTTTTGTGTCAAAGATTTTTGCAAAAGCATACAACCTAGTTCTGGTTCCGCTAAGCAATCAAATGACTGTTCACTCTCCGGGACCGCAAATGATTACTTCCAAGATAAGCATGGACAATCAAATCCTAATTGGAGGTCGCATATTCCTTGCTTCACTCATGTTGCTGGGAAATTCTGACATTGATGTCATTCTGGGTATGGATTGGTTGAAGACCCACAAAGAAAAAATTGACTGTGCTCAAAAGTCAATAACTCTCTCTCACCCTTCAGGCCAGATAGTCTATTCTCCATATGAATCAAGTTCTGTTCAGCTGTTCAACCTCGATGCTAAGCCCCTTCCTGCAACTGAAAATGTTCCGGTGGTTTGTGAATTCCCTGACGTCTTTCCAGAAGAGTTGCCAGGGATGCCTCCGGACAGAGCAGTTGAGTTCGTGATCGAGCTTGAGCCAGGTACTGCTCCAATCTCTAAGCATCCATACAAGATAGCTCCTCCTGAACTGAAATTGTTGAAGGAGCAAATCGATATGTACATGGAGAAAGGTTACATTCAGCCTAGTTCCTCCGCTTGGGGTTGCCCAACTCTGTTTGTTGCCAAGAAGGATCAAACAAAAAGACTCGTGGTTGACTATCGTCCTCTCAACGAGAAAACCATCAAAAACAAGTAACCAATTCCTCGTATCGATGATCTTTTTGATCAACTTGCTGGAGCCTCAATATTCTCAAAGTTGGACTTGAGGATGGGTTACCATCAGATAAAGATCAGAAAGGAAGATATTCCAAAAACAGCTTTCACCACTCGGTATGGTCTATATGAATACAGCGTCATGTCCTTTGGTCTCACCAATGCACCGGCAACGTTCTCAAGACTCATGAATTCTGTCTTCCATGAATACCTCGACAAGTTCGTTGTGGTATATCTCGATGACATTCTAGTCTACTCAAAATCCGAGGAAGAGCATGGAGAACATCTTCGTCTCACTCTCATGAAACTTCGCGAGCATCGTTTGTATGCCAAGTTCTCTAAATGTGAGTTCTGGATTCCAGAAGTTGCTTACCTTGGTCACATCATCTCTGCCAAAGGCATAGCCATTGACCCAGAAAAGGTTAAGGCAATTGTTGATTGGAAACCTCCTAAGACGGTGAAGCAAGTCAGAAGTTTTCTTGGCTTGGCTAGCTATTGCCGTCGTTTCGTCCAAAACTTCTCCAAGATTGCCAAACCTCTCACTGATCTCACAAAGAAGGACAAGAAGTTTGTTTGGACTCCGCAGTGTGATGAGAGTTTCAATCTCCTGAAGGCTAAACTCACTTCCACCCCAGTTCTGGTTGGCCCAGATACTACCAAACCTTTCCAGATATTCTGCGATGCATCTCTCCAAGGTCTAGGTGCAGTTCTTATGCAAGAACGTCAAGTTGTGGCTTATGCTTCACGTCAGTTGAACCCACATGAGCAAAACTATCCCACACATGATCTTGAACTTGCAGCAGTTGTGTTTGCCCTCAAGAAATGGAGACAATACTTGTTGGGTAACAAAACTGAAATCTTTTCCGATCATAAGAGTCTGAAATACATCTTCACTCAACCAGATCTAAACCTCAGGCAAAGGAGATGGATTGAAAAGATTAAAGACTTTGATCTCACCATTTCTTACACTCCAGGCAAGGCTAATGTTATTGCCGATGCTCTCAGTCGCAAGTCATATTGCAATAATCTCATGATCATGGAATGCCAACCTCCACTTCATGAAGAATTCCAGAAGCTGAACCTTGGTCTTGTCCCTCAAGGTTACCTTACAAGCTTGACAGCCAGTCCAACTCTCGAGGACAAGATTCGTTCTGAACAACTTCGTGATACTGAAATCAAGAAGATTGTAGAGCACATCAAGGAAGGCAATGATAAATTCAAGTCCTTCTCAATTGATGACAAGGGAACTGTGTTCTTCGAAGGACGCATTGCAGTTCCTCAGATTCAAAGTCTCAAAGATGTCATTCTCAAGGAGGCTCATGAAACTCCTCTCTCCATCCACCCTGGAAGTACAAAGATGTACCAGGATCTCAAGACTCTGTATTGGTGGCCTGGCATGAAACGTGAAATTGCTCAATACGTTTCTGAATGCGACGTTTGTCAACGTGTTGAGGCAGTCCATCAGAAAACAGCCGGTCTACTCCAACCTCTGAAAATTCCTGAGTGGAAGTGGGACATGATTGAAATGGACTTCGTTACTGGGTTTCCAAAGTCCAAGAAGGGCAACGATGCAATCTTCGTTGTTATTGATCGTCTCACTAAAGTAGCTCACTTCTTTGCTGTCAAGGAAACTATCTCAGCTAGCCAGTTAGCAGAGCTCTACACAGCAAAGATTGTTCCTCTTCATGGTGTTCCATTGGAAATAAGCTCAGACCGTGGAAGCATATTCACTTCTCATTTCTGGAAGAGTTTCAAGAAACATTGGGCACCAAACTTCTGTTCAGCACAGCTTATCACCCTCAGTCTCAGGGGCAAGTCGAAAGAGTCAATCAGATTCTCGAGGATATGCTCAGAGCATGTGGTCTCTCCTTTGGCATGAAATGGGAGGATTGCCTTCCATATGCTGAGTTCTCCTACAACAACAGCTACCAGGCAAGCCTAGGCATGGCACCATTTGAGGCATTGTATGGCCGCAGATGCAGGAGTCCAATCAATTGGTCTGGAGCTGGTGAACGTTCACTCTTAGGCCCTGACATTGTTAAGGAAGCCGAGGAGAAAGTTCGTATCATTCGTGACAATCTCAAGATTGCTCAGTCTCGTCAGAAGAGCTACTATGACAGCAAGCACAGGGATATGATCTATGCACCTGGTGACAAGGCATATCTCCGTGTAACTCCCCTCAGAGGACACTCATCGTTTTGGTGTGAAAGGAAAGCTTGCACCAAGATACATTGGTCCTTTCAACATTCTCTCAAGGCGGGCAGGAAAATGCCTATCGTCTTGAACTTCCAGAAAAACTATCCAAGGTGCACGATGTGTTCCACGTGTCACAGCTCAAGAAGTGTTTCAAAGATCCAGATCGTGCAGTTGATCATGATTCCATTGAACTGCAAGATGATCTATCTTATGAGGAGCACCCTGTTTGTATTCTCGATGAGACCGAGCGTAAGACTCGCAACAAGAGCACCAAGTTCTTGAAAGTGCAGTGGTCGCATCATTCCGATAAAGAGGCAACGTGGGAGACCGAAGAGGATCTTCGCAAGAAGTATCCGGACCTTTTCATTTCTCAGTAGGAATCTCGGGGCGCGATTCCTTCAAGGGGGGGCGTTTTGTAACATCCCAAGTATGAAAATACCCCTAGAATGTTTTGTTTCATGTTTAATTAAAGTATTGCATCCTGTCATCATGTTTATTTCATTGTTTGCATTTGTTTACTATTTGTTTTGCATCTGTTCTTAATTGTTTTCATAGTGAAACTCAAACAATATCAACTTTGTTTCATACTTGCTCTGTTACAACATTTGAAAATAAAAATCACAAATAAAAACAACCAATTGTTGTCATATTATTCCATGTTGATCAACTAATAAAATGGTGGTTTTATTTCAACTAATTAATTCCAACTTGGTTTCAAATTCAAGCAATCATCAACAGCACCTCATTTGAAAATTATAAGAATACCAAACAAATTCTAATCCCATTTGTTCTATTTTATCAATAGGGGTCACCCTAATAAAAACATGGTTCCAATATTAATCAATTACTTTCAACTTATTCAAATTCAAACCACAAACTTTCAAACAGTACCCATTGTTGAAAATTATGAAATTATAAAACAAATGTATTCATTTGTTTCCAATTAAAAACTCATTGGTTTTCCATAATTAAAATCTTGTTTTAAATAACCAATTATTAACTAAATTTCATCCAAATGCAAGCCATTACAAAAACATCAAATAAATTTGACTTTTCAAAAACCAAGTTGACTTTATGGTAGATATTGAACTAACAAACTCACATGATTTTTTTCCAAAATTTTTGAAACTAAAAAAAACTAACAATCTCTTCCATTTCTGTTTTGCTACAAAAAAAACAGGAAAAACAAAATAGGAAAAAGAAAGAAAAAAAAGCGCGCAGCACCTAACTAACCCGGCCCAGCCCGCAACTTATCCCTCGCGCGCAGCCAGCCCAGCCCGCTAACCCCGCGTACCGTTTCGATTAGACGCACCCGTCGTCATCCTCGTGTACGGCACGCATCTCCGCCGTGCCACGTCGCCGTACGACGCGCCCGACGGCTAGGAGAGCCCCGTGGCCCCTATAAGACCCCCTAGACCCCCTGGCAGGTGCCCTAACCCTAGCCTGTCCCTCTCCCCTCGCGATCGCCGCCATCCCCCTCTCATCTCGCCGCGATTCCTCTCTCTGCCGCCACTCGCCGGCGAACTCTCTGAATCCGCCATGGCGCCGCCCACCTCGTTGCTCCTCCACCCCACCTAAACCCTGGAATCGCACCACCACCGTTCCCTCTCGCGGTTGGACACCTCCAGGAGCTCGGTGACCTCGTGGATCTTCGCCGCCATCGTCGTCACTGCCGCGGCGTCTACCTCGCCGGCGTTCATCTTTTGAAGACCCCGCGGTGAGCAAGCCACCGTCTCCTCCCTCTCTTCCTCTCCTGCTTGCGCACGTCCAGCACACGCGATCTGCACGCATCCAGCAGCACCCACGAGCAGTTCCCCACGGTGATCGTCGACGGCGCCGCTCCGTCTCTGTTCAGTCGCGGATGGTTTTGGTCGTCAGTAAGTTCAGTTAGCAGGGCAAAACCTTAACCTGTCGCCAACACGGTTACTGACAAGAAACGCGAGCAGCAGCACTGGTTCAGAGACCGTGCGCGCACACCCCCGAGCCCAGGATCGAATCCTGGCTCGCTCACGGGAAATATCCCACTTTTTCCACCGCCACGCTGACAGGGAGGGCCCCCTGTCAGCCGCACACTTGCCACGTGAGCACAGCGAGGCCCTGGGCCCCCTGGCAGTGGCTAGGGTGTGCTTCTACACGGTAACAAATGTTTTTAATAGTTTCTGTTTTTAAAACCAGTCCTTAAAAATCACAGTTTGGTCCTTGGTTTTAAAAACCTAATAACTTTAGTTTTATTAATCCAATAAATGAAAATAAAATATGTGTGCTAGTCTAAATTTAATTGTCTACCTGTTGGTATCATTTGTTTCCTGTTTTGAATTTTCAAAATGCAATTCAAATTTGAATTCAAATAATTCAAATGCAATTTGCTAAATTCAATAACTAATTCATTATTAATCCAATAAGTGCAAATAAAATATGTTTTCCATGCTATTTCAAATAACCTTTTCAAATATAAATTTTGTTTCATGGTTTGAATAATTTAAATTGCCTAAATAATTTAATCCTTGTTTAATTCATTTAAATTTTGCTAAAATCATAACTTGCTCAAAATAAATTATTTTTGAACATGCAAAATATGTTTTCAAACTAGAAAAGTGTGAACTTTTCAAATATGAATTTGAATTTATGTTTTGAATAAATAAAATTCAAATAATATTTAAACTTGTTTTAAATTCATTTAAAACTTGTTTAATATTGTTTAAGTCATAATAAATTCATCCTAACTCCTATTTCAAAATTTGAAACATGTAATCCAACTAAAATTTGGTATTCTTTTCAAATATAAATTTTGTTATTTGTTTTGAACACTTTAATTTGATGAAAACAACAATTGCTTGTGTGGCATCTTTAAGTAACCAAAAATTCCCAAACTTAATAAATAATTTCCAAACTTGTTAAAATCCTTTACACTTGCATCTTTTGTTGTTATTCTGTTGGTAACATCATGCATGCATCATGATAACAACTTTCACATAATAACTAATTGTAAATCATTTGTTTCCACTTAACTCATGGACCTTTTTTTTCCATATGCAACTCAAAATTGCATAGGGGTCCATTTACATTGTGTTGCCATGTCACTTAGTTTATTTTGATGCATCTATTAAATTGACATGCATCATCCCATGATTGTGCACTATGCCATGGTATTGATTGTTTATATTTCTGCCTTGTTTGTTTGCTTCTTCTCGGATAGACGACGACGTTGAGACAGACGATCTTTACAGCACCCCTTCTGAGGATCTAGCTCAGTACCCGGCTGTTGAGTTTGCAGGCAAGTTATCACGCACATGAACCATTGTGTTCCTTTCAACCCTGGTTACCGATACTTTCCGTTGTCTATTTCTGCTAGCCTTAGTGGTAGTTGTTTCTGTTACGAACCTATCACATGAATCCCCTAACCCTGATATTGCCTCACCACCACTCCTACAACCCTATTGTTTGAGCCAGTGTCTTACTAGCATGCTTAGGTTGTTTTGCTCGAGTCTGTTACCCGTTACTTTCCGTTACTATTTTTCATTATGTTCTGGGGGCTCGATGTTTAATCAATCAATCAATCATGCTAATGTTATTGTTAATAATAATTTGATGATAAGGCACCGGCAGGAGGCCCTGTGTGGTTTTGAGGCCTGCTAGTGTCGACCCTAATAGGAAAAGGGTCTTGTCTACTGATCCATGATGAGCGCACTACCCGCATGTGGGAAGCGAGTATGGGCGCCCCCCTCAATTTGATTCGATTCACATCTCGTCCAAATCGCCTCATTTAGTTCGTGTTTTCCATTTGCCGCATGCATGTTTTTGCGAGCGCAGCGCAGGGTGGAACTTTTGTAGTCGGCATATAGGGGGACACGTTCTTAGAGTGCTATGAGGGTCCATTTTCTTCTGGGCTCGATTAGCCGTGCGCCCAAGGTGCTTTGGGCTTGATGCGAAGAAGAGTTGAGTTGTGTTGAGTGCCCCGCTTGGTGGGAGGCATCCCATCTGGCGGGTTATTCATACGTGTACGGCAAAATTGGTGCATCCCTGCAGGGATCATCTTCTCGAGAAGCCGTGTTTTCCGCGGTTATGGACTACTTGGTGAAAGTACTGGCTAACAAGTACTCAGGACAACTTAAACCTAATGATTACTAATCTCACACCCAATGTTTAACAACTTGATTAGTAATAGGATTATTGACACAATAACTTGATTCATCCTTAATCCAACCGTGTGAGTTATCCTCGGATTGCTTCTTTGGATAAGGGGCGAGATCCAGGATGGGTTTGTTTGAAGTTATCTTTCAGTTGGTTACAATACTCGATCTTATCTCCTTTCTGTTAGTCGGAAGTGGTAGAATCTCTGTAGTTGGTTAGCGTAGTCAGTTGCAGCAGCTTATATATCCCCTTTCTTCCATTGAACCCAAGTCATCTGTGCTTGTGTTGACGGGCTACACTTTGGTGAACTGTGAGTCTTGCTTGCCAGTACGTCTATGTACTGACCCCTTTGGGGCTGTGGTTTCCGCAGACTACGCTTACGAGGATCCAGGTGACGGCTACTACGTGGAGTTTGACGAGGCTGCTGACGAGTAGTTAGCGGACCCGGGCAGGATCCGAGACATCGTGGATGGGCTCCGTCTTTATTTCAGTTTCCGGCTTCTTAAGCCTAGTTGGATTTGTCTGTACTCAGACCCTTTGAATGCTTCCGCTGAGATGTAATGATGTTATGTTGGGACATGTGTCCTCTGGATGATTGTATTTGCTATCTCTGCCCTAGTGAGGGCCAGTTGCAACTTATTTCAATCTTTTGTGTCTTAGAGATATGTTGTGTTATCATCTTGTTCAAAGCCGTTGACATACCATGTGTGTATGGTATGAAGTACGTCAATGGTAGTGTCCTGATTTCTACGGGATAGTTTACATCGACGGTGAACAGTAATGATTGGTTGTCACACATAAGTGTTGGCCTACTCGTAAGAGGACGCGGGTGCCGGTAAGCCCCGTAATCCAATCAAAATACTGTTCAGTTCGTACGGTAAGTATCCTCTAGAAGTCCGGGTGCGACAAGCATTTGGGCAAACGTCAGGTCCTCGGGTCGGACACCGGAAGAGCCGACAGCCTGGTCGCCAGATGGGGGAGCTCTCCCCGCCCCTGGGGTCGAGACCCGGACAGTCTGAGTATCCGGGTTGGGAGAACCCATCCTCGTGTCCGGAACCTCGATCTCCTCGTCCACTGGTTCGGATGAAGCAGGAGACCCGGCGGCTTGGTGAAGTGGATCGCCCAAGGGGCCTTGTTCCTGGTTGTTCTCAATATCACCGCCAGTCGCGGCATCTACGCTCTCAGTCGGCTCCTCTGTCTGACGGTTATCCGCCTCCCGGTTATCCATCTCCACATTCTCCGGGTCACTAACGGTGACTTGAGCGCTAAAAGAAAGATGAGAGGAGGCAGTTAGCAATGGTGATTGAAAATTGTCAGGTATCAAAAGATGTCATATAGCAAAAACTTACCCGGTATTTACGGCGTAATCCGGCGGGAGCTCGCTGCTGGAAGCAGACGAAGATGTCAAAGGGACCGACAGCGGAACCCGGAATTGCCCGGCACGTGGATGGTTAGGAGAAGGGTGGCGCTGGGGAGAATTGGAAGGACGAGGCGGAGGAGCACTGGCACGATGGACGGGAGAGGTGGAGATGCCCGGGTTAAGGGGATCCTCACCCGGGGAACTCCGAGTTACTCTGCGCTTGGCTGGAAGAGAATCCTTCAAGTACGACGAGTTCGATAATTGATGGTTAAGTTGTCGCATGGCATCAAAGGAGTAAGGTTCAGAGGATATAGAGGAGAAAGGAACCTTGGACACTGCCCCTCTGGTCTTCCTCTTGGCTCCAACTGTTGCCTCTTGGTCAGATTCGGTAGCCTCCGGGTCATCTTTGTTATTCTCACCTTCGTCCTCCAGCCCTGCGAACCGAGTGTGTGTTCGTGGGAAAAAGTTAAATAGGAGGAAAATGATGCAAGTAAAGATAATACAAGATCCGGGCAAATACCTTCATCACCGTCAGCCGGCTCATCTTCTTCTTCCGGGTCTCTGGAAGGGGGGGGGGAGGTTTCAACTGTCCAGAAAGGATCATCGGCCTGAGACATAAAGATGAAAATAAGAACTAGGAGCAGTATCGAGTCAAGATGAGGAAATAAACTTATGAGTACCAGGTCTTACCGCTGGGGCCGGGTTTTCCCGAGTAAACGGAGGTAACCCGGCGATGTTCTTTATCACCTCCAGCTTCTCTGTCAAGAAACCCTTAATGGTTTTGTTGGTATCCCCGGCTGCAAAGCTCTTGGTGGAATATCGAAGGGCGTCTGTGGTGTGACCCGAGTATTCGCACATCAATTTGGAGCGGATAGAATTGGGTTGGATCCGGAAGTCGACCCAAGTTTTCACTAAGTTGAGCCCAAGAAGGCCTTGGGCTGAGAGAACGGCTAACTTAGCTAGCAAGGGTATGATTGCCTCCCTGTCTGAGTCAGGGGCGAAAGCATTGAAATTCTCGGAAGTATTGAGGAGGCCCTCCGAGTAACCCGGCAGTCTCTTCTCGCCGGGTGGAGAGGTGTCGTGGCAGTAGAAGAAGGATAGTTGCCAGTGTTTAACATGGGAGTTCAGATTAAGGGTTGGCATTGGGGAGTTTTTGCGGCGTTGGATGGATACCCCGCCGCAAGTGAGAAGTGCTCCGTCACCGCTTTCGCGGCACGGCTTGCACTGGAAAAGTTCAATAAAGAGAGTCAAACTTGGCGGAGTGCACAAGTATGACTCGGATAAGACAATGAAGTGGGTAATATTCAACATAGAGTTAGGCCCTATGTCGAATACCCGAAGGCCGTAGTGGCTCAGGACCTCGCGAAAGAAAGGGTGAGCCGGAGGGCGGAATCCCCGGGTCACGTGCTCTAGGACACAGATTACCTCGCCGTCGGCGGGTGTGGGCCGGGTCTCGTCACCCGGCACCCTCCAGTGGATGTCCTTTTGAGGGGGGAGAACCCCCAACTCGGCTAATTCTTCCAGCTTGGCCTTTGTGACAGTGGATCGCCCCCAATTGGCGGATATGGATTGGGTTGTCTTCGCCTGGGCCGGTTGTTTCCCTTGCCTTTTGGGAGCCATGGGATCAACCTGCAAAACACAAGGAAAAAAGGTACATGAAATAAGACTCGGAAATATTGGATTATCCGAGTCTGGGGTATCAAGAAAGTATGAAAACTAAGAACTATCCGGGTATCACGCCATGGAGTGGAGATTGCGAGGTATCCGGGTATTAAGTACAACTATGGAGATTATTGGTCACTTACGTATGGAAAAGTGTTTGGGGAAGACGGATGGTTGCCCATGTATCTACTGCAAGCAAAATAGCCGGAAAAGGAGGGTTTTCCGGGTGTCAATGTTATGCGCGGAAAATTAGGGTGAAATGGATCTAGATTGGAAAACTTGCGAACGATTCTACGAAGAAATTGGTGATTAATAATGGTAGGAGGATGAGGTGTAATCATCAAACAGGTGGTTAAAGGAGTTAGCAAGCGTTCAATCGATCTAATCCGGTGCAATAGGAAGAACGGCTTGCAGGTTGACCTAGATCCAATCTAAGGTGAATCGAAAAATTGCGGAGCTATCTTAACCAATACTTACTGGGAGGAGCTTGAATCTGGCGTGGCGGCGGCCGATGTCGAGATCTGGATGTCCCCCTGCAACCCTTGATGAGCGGGATGAAGGCGTGGTGGCAGAGTTTGGCAGCGGCGCGGAGCAGTTCAGGGATGAGCGTGGTCGACGGCGGCCTTGCTACGATGGCGGCTTGAGATTCTTGTGGAATTGCGGAGCGCAGGGAATAAGGAAGCAAAGGGAAGGTTGGAATGAAACGTTGGAATCTAAGTTACCCTCTGGGCTCTATTTATAAGATATGGGTGGATAAACCTATCCTAACAGGCGGGATCCGGAAATTTTGGGATAACAGTCATCTGTGCGGATTTTTCGAGATATGCTTCAAGTGTTGAACGTGATATCCGGGCAGAAATAAGAAGGAGATATTTTCCGCGATATCAGGGTTAATTATCGAGTAAAGTAAGTCGAGCTTTTGGCATTTTTTATCAGGGTTTAGACCTGGAGAGCTAAGCCAAGTACTTGGAGAAAAGCCGGGTTACTATATGGCCACCATGGAGTTAGGCCTAGCTATTTATCAAAGCACCTTAACCCGGCCTCCATACACTTGTGCGTTTGTTATTTTTTCAGGAAATAGCAAGCGCTTCAAGGACGGATCCGTGAAGCCCAAGCTATTCTGGGGACTACTGATGGAGGGATAATAACCCGGTAGGCCAACTCCAAAGTGTAACCCGGCCCAAAGGACGCTGCGCAAGATCCGTCTAAGGATAAAGAAACTTCTGGAAGGCCCAAGTTTGTAGGCCTCGTAACCCGGATTGTGGGTTACGGTAAAGGAAAGTTAGGGTTTGTATGCGGTGTCCGGGTAGGATTCAGGGTGCGCTTTGGAGGGTAAGCAAGGGGGTACGGGTGCTTTATAAACCGACCCCTAGGTTAGGCTGAGAGAGATCTAAGAACCCTAGCAATATCGTTTGGTATCGAGTATCCAGTGTAACACGAGAGTTGAGTTAATATCTTGAGATCGGAGACTCGGCGACTTGATTGCCGGCTACCAGATCAAGTTCCATCATGTTTTCCTCTGAGCTGAACCCTCTCCCAAACGCCTGTGTCGTCTTGCCCCAAGATCCGTTACCCCCGGTAACGTCTGCCGTGATTATCCCACGACACTGATGATCACTAGCTTGTTCCTTGAGACTCCCCTGGTCAGAAATGAGCACCTTAGCTCTTGATCTCTACTTCTTCTTGGGCTGCAAATCCCAAACAGGGGTAGGCCTAAATCCCTTGTCTTTTAAAGCACTCCTAGTAAACCTTCTTTCTATAGGTTACATAATAAACTGCATTTTCTCCCTTGTTTTCCTCCTAGGAACTGAAACCAGAGAAGCAGAGAAGACATGTGGCTCCATTACAGTAGAAGAGTCAGGGACCTCAAAGGTAAGAGACCTATCCACTGATCTCCTCTTAGCAATGATATTCCCATGTTCCCCTTATGCAAGAACAGTAGGGCCAGTGGCAACAATTTGACTGAAAGCTATTTCCCACTTCCTTTTATCTGGCAAGAACTCAAAGGGAGATACAGAAAGAGGGGAAGCAACCTAGGCTGTCAAGTAAGTTGTCACCAACGTAGGAAGTAATCTTTCCCACTGCATATCTGGAAGAAGAACATGGACAAACACAGGCAAAACCATGCCCATATTAATGACATTGTGTTTCCAAGGTTGTACCTGCATGCCATGTATGTTGTCCATCTGCATTTGTTCTGAAGAATTGAAATCCCGTGAGGGGTTTAACACCATGGATAGATGATCATCATCCACATGTATGTCCTGGTTATCGTCTTGCTCCTCATGAGGTGGATACATGTTGTATAATTGAATAGGATCAACATCCTTGCCTATCTCTAGGAAATGGGGGATGACAAACATGTTGCCATTGGGCTGCAGTTGTCCTGGCATTGGGTGCGGGTTCCCATTGAAAGGCATTTTGTCTTCATCTCTCGGGAACACATCAACAAAGTCCGCAGATAGGTAAAGACTGGAACAGTCCAAGACTATATTTCCGCACCAACAAAGGAAGATCTGCCAAACACCACATCTCTCGGTACCCTTGCTGGAGAAACAAAGGAAGCATTAACCAGCACACGAGATTTTATTGGATCATCTATGTTCCAGAAGTAAAACTTGCTAAAAATAGATACAACATTGGAAATATCCACATAATTTCGGTGATCCGGATGCACTCCAAGAAACATCAACCAACCCTTTATAAACCCTTGCGCAGATCTACGGTAATCACCATCCCTCTACTGAAATAAACCTGACGAAAACATTGTCCTAAATCTCGAAAGGTGGGTGATGCACTAGGGCGCTTGCAGAGTTGGAATTACTAAGCTGAAAAAGACCAACTCCAAAGAGGCTCGGTTGAACATCTAGAACAATCCTATTGAGCGGCGGAGCAACGAGAAAATTGTGAACCTTTTTGCGCCAAGAACCTTGATGTGTCGGCATTGGAGCGGGCTCAACCATGGAGACACGATAGCACTGGTGATGAGGTTGGGGGTCTTGAGCTGCGAAGTAGTACGTCTGTGGCAGACAAGTTTCCCCTCCATCACTGATCTGGTGTCCCCATGGCAACCATGGGACGGGGTCAACCTCATAGATAGCCATGTGACGAGCTTTCGAGGATGGCGGAAAGAGAACAGGGGAACTCGAGTCATGTTTATTTTTATCTTGAACAAAATATGAACTGGCAGCAAAGGGGAGGGGAGGAGGGTAAAGAGGGGTCGGCAGGATCGAGGAGTCCTGTCTCGATACCTTCCTGTTGAGGAATCCACCGCTTTGATCAATTGGAATGTGACCGAAAACACTCCTTCTGGATGTGGCCATAATGGAACCAGAAACGACACCTTACCTTGTTGGGACACCCAATTGTATCATGGGTTATAGAAAGGAACTTTCCACACTTCCAAAACCGGTAAGCCACCTCCTCAGCAAATTTAACTATGGCCTCGACACTAGCATCAACTGTTGACCCAGGAACATTAGGCGAGCAAGTAGCATCTGAGTCTATAACATCTTTATTTTGATGTCCAGAAACAATATTCAAGCTAGGAGTTTCAGAACATATAACTCGTGAAGCAGCTGTAGGGACCTTAGGATTATCAAGGGTATCCTGACTTAAAAGTTGCTGCTTAAAATGAAAATGCTTAATCGACCCAAAGGTGATAACCGACAAAGTATCTGTGTTTAACAAATCAGTTGGCTGATCAAAAGGAGGTGCACTTCTCTTGGGAAAAGAGTAACCCTTGCAAGCCTCATAGCTCAAAGAACCACAGAAAACCAATTTTTCTTAGGAGCAGATTTGGTACAAACAATATTTTTTTGTGGCAGCAATTTGAGCGCATGGATTCCAACTTGAACTTCTTCTTCTCTTTCATGTTTCCATGCATCAAATTCTTTCTTCCAATTGGGCCCACCAAAAACCCACAAGTAAAAGAAACAAATAAAGTGCTCACACGCATACTTGCACAGATTATAGACTTGAAAACCCATGTGCTTGCACGACACATTAAAAGAGTAAACTCTGTCATTCAAATAAGATACTTTCATGCTTCCACAATAACTACCTATCACACCCTCTAGGACTAGAGCAACATAGTCCTCATCCAATCTGAATTTGGCATGATCAAACGAAACCGCCATGATAAAATGCCCTAAATTTTCATTAGGATGGACGGTAGTATAAATAGACCTTTTGATCCTCTT
This sequence comes from Alopecurus myosuroides, assembly GCA_028641055.1. Classification (NCBI taxonomy): domain Eukaryota; kingdom Viridiplantae; phylum Streptophyta; class Magnoliopsida; order Poales; family Poaceae; genus Alopecurus; species Alopecurus myosuroides. Next base: position 520,999,491 of record CM054057.1, on the reverse strand, counting down.
AGCAAAAAGAATGCCAGGTTGAAAATCTAAGCCCAAAGACATAGAAGCATGCAGAGCGAATGAAAAATCTGCCTCACGAGGACAAGTATTCTTCACCATTAATGACATGGGCGGTTCCGACACCATTAAGGTGTTCATGTCAATCAAACTTTGATTAAAGCGGATATTCTCAATAGCCCCAAGTCCCGAGGTGCTGTTAATGGGCTGATCCTTGGCAATAACACTAGATTCTGGGACAACCAAAGAGAACTGGCTGGCAACACCGACGTGTTTTCCCGTATGATCGCTGCATGCATGTGAGTCAGCACTAGGACCAGATCCCGAGGCTGGGTTAACCAGCTTAGAGTTGACTCTGATGCCAGATCCTGAGGATGCATGTCTGGATGGCTGCAACAAACAATCTTCTACCGATGCAACAAAAGACTTAAATATTACCTCAGATCCAAATTTGATCTCTTCATACAGCTCTAGGCCACGACCAATGATGGCCTTCCCTTTTGCATCCTTGAGAGTAATCCAAATCTTCCATGACAAAAGATGAATGGATCCATCGTAGTTTCTGATCCTATCACGATCCAGATCCTTGGACGTGGAATATGTCACTTTCCAACGCCAATCCGTCAGAACCATTGTGAACTACGGTTAGAAGGGGGTGGAGTGGAATGGGTGGATCAGAAATAGAGAATTATGGCCGGAGATGTGAGATCACCGACACCTAGGTCAAGGTGGGGTGGAGGGAGGTGGAGTCACCATTCTTTGACAGACCCATTAAACATGAAAGATCACAATCCCATGTCTCTGCATACAAATATGTACACACCGATCTACCATCATATGATACCAATCAATGTCCATGTCGTTGTCCTCCCCGGAATCACCAAATTCGATAACGGGAAGGGGATCAAAGGGGTCGAGATCAATCCATGCTCAGAACTGACAACCGATACCATGGCTCCTGCTTGAGTTCGGTTCTCCTCTAGAGATCATACCATCACAACAAGGTGTGTCCATGAAATGTGGACAGGAGTGTATATTGTTGGAGATATTCCCTAAATACAATAATATTCAGTTATTATTCTATCTCCAAGTTCAGAATTAAGTTTATATCATCATGCTACAACCGCTATAGCACTTGAAAAGTGAGTTTTCAAAGGAAAATGTTTGTGCGGGTGTGAAGACATAAACAAACAAAGTTCCTAATATGGCCTATAAGATTAGCTTATGGTTCGTGATATGATCATGTTTTCTTGATTATGGACTTAGTTAAGTCTAGCAACACATAAGAGTTTATTGTTAGGGTAACAATAGTACTGAACCGACCAAAGTATATGATCTTGCTAAAAGAGACTAACAATTGTAATGTATTTAGCAAAGTACATATGAAGTTGCCATTAACTATAATTCCTATAATATGAGAATATCTAGTGACCGCACGATCGAAGTTATACTTTGAATGTCATCAACCATCTAACATAACCGAGGATCATAACATTGATATTTAGGTATAATCAAGTAAGTGTAATGGAACTACGACCGTTCAAGACTAGTACTTACCTCCTCTAGATGATAGAGAGTTACATGATCTGGGCCCTCTTAGTATCAACGATATCAACCAATCATCTGGCTAGACACAGTGTGATTTATCACAAGGACATTGGGGATATGCATGAGAAAAGAGGACAATATCGGTAACGAGTTTTATACGTGTTATGATCAAAGAGTTTGATCATACTAGGTCACATAGTCTCACCTCGTGATATCGTTGATATCGTAAAGTTAAAATAATAAGTGCAATGAGTAACTTGTAAGGTTCACTCGATCTTCGTGAACGCACATGAGCCATCATGGGCGTCCACGGTCCCGATGTTGGTTATTGTTCGGTAGGTTCCCGAACATGTCTGTGTGTTATCAAGCCTTTCCTGGTTACACGCTTAAGTTGTACCAACATTTAGTTGAGAAAATAAAGTTTTTTCTATTGGTTTTATGAATTTTAGATGTCAATATGGTGTCACAGAAACAAGTCCGGTGTCAATCGGAGAGGTTTCGTGGAAGTTACAATAAGAGAGAAATGACGCCGGTATTATGCAAAATTTTATATGAGAGATAACAAAGGACATGAGATGGCTCAGAGATGTTAGAAATATATTTGAGAAATCATTAGATAAGGTATATTACTTTATCTACACGGTTCATAAGGTCCCAAAATAGTTTCGCGCAAAAAACCGATAAGGGGGGAGGAGTGTCGGAGGGGGACAGAATTACCGCCATGGCCGTACCACTTAGTGGGGCTAGCAGGTGGGCCCTAGGGCCTCCAAACATGGTGTATAGAACCTTCCGTAGAATTTACTATTTTTTTTAAAGGTAAAAAGGAAATACCAAAAAGGAAAAGGAAAAGGGGAAGAGGTGGAGTTGGACTCCCCATAGGGAGCCCAATCCGACTTCTACTAGGAGAGGGGGTGTGGCCACCTCCTTGGTGCGGCCAAGCACCCCTCCTAGCTAGAGTAGGGATCCTCCCCCAAAGGCATGTTCGCCCTACCCTCCAATTATAAAAAGACCCCAAGGCTTGAAACAAAACACAACATTTAGAATAATTGTCTCTCAAGCCTCTCTCTCTCTAGTAGAATTAGAGCTTCTAATTAGAGCCCCTCTAATTGGATTAGAGATTGTTCTAATTGGTCTTTGAGGTGTCCTGTACCGATTAGATCTATCTCTTATTAATTTTCTTTCTCATGCGTTTAGAAACTTCCAGAATCATATTGCTCTAATCCTAGTTGATTAGAGCTACTAATTAGCAACGACGTGAGCCTATCTCTCTTCATTGGTGCTGAGTTCTGGACGAAGGAGAGCTGACGGGTTGACACGAGCGTACACATGCACACTATAAGAGGGATTACACGTGTGATCCTTGACGAGAGAAGATTAGTGCTATCCTTGCAACTAGGCCTAGTTGTGAGGTTTTATGTTTGTTCAGAACTCTTCTACAACTAAATCAAATCCGCTGCTCGGTGAGTCGTGATCTTGATCAATGCATGTATGGGAATGCATCTTTATCTGCATAGTGATCTTAGCTATTACATAGGGTAATTTTATAAATTATGTAGCGTACATCAGCATATATGGCATGGGCACAGCTGGAGAGGAAGAGGAAGTCAATGAGCACGATGGGTGAAAAATGGAGAAAAATAGCCGTTTTGTAGGGGCGCGTGGATCCAGGCGAGCTGTAATGGCGATCGAGGGAGCATTCGTGCACCTTGCGGTGTATTGATACAATTGATTAGAATAGGCACGTTGCAGGACAACATAGCGACCATGCTAGCATGCGAGGCATTATGTGGATAATTTATGGATGGCGAGTGACATGAATATATGATGATATCGGCGAGCGTCACCAGCCCAAGCGTGTAATAGGGAAAGATGCAGGGTGACACGTTGACATTGGTTTTGTGAGCTTATAGTTAGTCCCTGCTTGTCAGCATCATCGGTCCACTCATGTGAGGATCTCACTTCATGACCGTTCAAAAGGCACGAACTAACAAAAACTCTCCGAGAAAGCGAGAGGGAAAACAGAACAACATGCAAAAATATGAGGAAAAATATGCGGTGCTAAGGAACTGGTGGGGGAAAATAGAAAAAACTTACTCCCTCCGATTCTAAAATGGTGTCGTGGGAAAACAACTAAGACAGGTATAACACATAGTGTAACTTCCGACACTTTTTTAGGACTAGAGGGAGTATTACAAATGAAAAATGGGGAGAAGATAATGTAAAATTGTGTGCGGTGTTGTATAAGACCAGCCACACGTGGATTCAGTTCAACGGAAAATTCATCAGTCTTGGAATCGCTGGTTTATTCTACACTGTGAGGAATCACTTGTGGAACCCATACTCAAATAAACAACTAGCCACTTCCTACTCTTTTTAGCCTCTCCCTCACACAATTCCACTGCAAGGTTCCACCCTAGCAAGCAAAAAAGGGAAACAAAGGGATTTTCCGCAAGTTCATTGGCTCCGGAACCATCGAAGCCATCCGATTTGAGAAAAATTCCGCGGATCAAAGCTCGAGCAAATTTTGATTTTTTGTCCCTGTAAAAGGGTTGAATAAACCTGCAGTCCTATCAGGAACAGAATAATACCACCACCTCGACTGACCAAACCCTAAGCCTATCGAGATTCCAGCCCGACCCGACCGACCAGATCCCCATATCTCTCCTTGAAGGGGTTTCGTAGCAGAAAACAAAAAACATTCCTAACAAGATAACCGAAAACATCCATGATCTATTACTATGCAGATATGGAGTAACGAAGAAGGAACGGTGATCATACACTTGAAGAACGAAAGCAGGGATTACCCTCCCGCACAAGGGTTGTCGATGAATACAACGAAGCCGACCTCAAGGTCGAGGAGTGGTTCCTCAGCTAGTGCCCAAAGTGTTCACCTCGTAGGATTACACATGTACGATGTAGACGATGACTCCCGGTCCCCGGCCTAGCAAAGGTTGTGGAAGTAGAGATATGGACCGAAGACTAATAACATAGCGGTGTGCTTATAGTAGAGAATTCTCAACTCCTAGCACGGCTCCAAAGAGAACCACGTTTGGAGAAGAGAGATGGATTGATTGATGGGAGAAGGGGAGGGGAGTCCAACTATATAAAGGGAGAAGGGGGAGCCTTTCCCCTTGGCCAAGCCATGTGGGACTAAACCCCACATGGCTATGTGGCCAAGGGGTGCAGCCGTACCCCCACATGGGACCCAAGTGGCCTATATGGGCTCCCCTCCTTTTTCCCTTTTCTTTCTCCCACTTTTCCCTTAATGGGGCTCTTTTGCCCGGAAGGGCCATTAGTGTAATAAATGCATTTAAAAATAAAATAAAACAATATTTAATTATTAATTACACTAATTAATAATAAATATACATTTCTTATTTATTTCGAGTCCCGGAACCCCTTCCGGTACCCTCCGATCACCATCGGGCATTTCTCCCTTAATCCCGATGCACCTTCGGAACTCTCCCATCTCTATCAGATCAATACCAGAACGATTCTGGCTATCTCTATTATTCTCATCAGTACTAAGGCCACTCTTAGACATTGTCTACCCTTAAGTGTGACACCCTACGGTTCAGGCTACTCCAGACATGGTCGAGACACCTCTCCGACCAATGACCAATAGTAGGATCAGGACCATAATTGTCACGACCCCGGACCCAGAGATATACATACTGTTATGTGCTCCTAGCCATGGACTCACAAGGGCTTCAGGGTTACCAGCCCCGGCCGCAACAAACAACGGCAGGCAGACTGGATTCATCGGCACGTAGTCCGGATCCCCAGTCTACTACTCCTTGTATCCATGCTAGTCATAACCAACTATGCATATCAAAGCGTCCACGAATCGAATGAAACTGAAGGAAACGGGACCAAAGCTATACAGAGATGCTATGTGTCCAGAAAGTGCAACAACAATCGAGGGTTACTGGGGTTACCTTGCCCCAGGCCGATCAAATCGACAGGCGGGCTCGGACATGGATCATCGGCTCCACAACCCCTCGACTGCGACAACTATGCAGGCATAGCCAAAACTGTATAACATTGAGCTCGAAACCAACAACCGATCAAAGCAACACTCTAGACAAAGAAATTGTATTAAACATGTGTTACTAGAGTATAGCTTACAAGCAGAGGTCACATGACCCAACATTACATCAGACAACGGAAGGCAAATTATGTTGCTAATCAACAACAACCAAAAAGGCCTAAGAGGCCGCAACATAAGGCGACGTCCCAGCCCATAGATTCCAGGCTGCTACCTGGGAACCCCAAACTACTCGTCGATGTCCACGTCGAACCATCACTGAAGTGACGAACTCCACCTGAACCAAAATTAAGCAAACCTGAGTACGGGAGGTACTCAACAAGACTTAGTTAACCTATTATATATCTGCTAATTTCAGAAAGGGTTTTATGAAGGCTGTTTTGCGTAAAGCAATCTTTGTTTTCCAAACCGAGGAGGAATAGCACGTCTCATAGAATGTTTTGAAAACAGATGAGAAAGCTACTCAACTACTGAGATCATCATCTTCTTGAATTCCACCAAGTCGTTCTCATACCCACACTATCTCATGCTACAAGGATCACCCCTCCCGGCATCTCCGGGGAGGCACCCTTCAATCATGGTTAACAAGTTTTAGTCATTCCATTGAAGTTATCTATGATCACAGAATCCGTTGCCAAGTCGTCCGTAACCGTGGACACGGCTTCTCGAGGAGATTTATCCCTGCAGGGGGTACACTTTACCCACACGTACCATCCGACTCTTAACGCCACATGTACGCTCGTCCATGGAGCGCGGCAGAGGGTGGCTGGCCACGACCTTTACCTTGCTCGACCCTATCCATGAGTCAACCCAAACAGGGCCACCCCGTCAACAGGGAGTTGGCCACCTCCTGACGGCACCTGTTCTGTGAGTCGGGAACAAGATCCGTGTACGTCCATCACTTGTCCCGGTCACGGCCTAAGTTTTCTCCAAACCGTTTTCGGACTCACACGCAGATGGAAAGATCAAACTACGTGACTCATGGACGTGGCCAAACAAGTTAGTTAGTCGAGCGCGGTCTGTTAGGCCCCGCGTGTGGTTGCACGCTCAGTCTTGGCTTCGAAGGCGAGAACTCGCTCCTAGGGGCATGAATAGGACAAAACGCCACAACCCATTGTGGCCTCACATCCATGCCGTTGTTTAATCAAGTTTATCAAAGGTAATACAATTCACAACAACCTGATATAAATGATTCACGTATTGACCAGATTCATCAACCGGATGGATCAGATCACAACTAAGCATGGCTAAGCAAGACTCACAAGGTTTAGCGGAGCGCGCACAAACAAACCTATAGCTGCTAGGAGCAGTGGATCAGGACATCTAGGTTATGCAGTATATAGGGGAACTCTATCTACTGACATCAAATAGTTTAGAACCGCATGCAATATACGAGATTCCAAAACACTTCGAAAACCATATATGAGCAGATAAGAGGTTATGCTTGCCTTGGTTATAAGAAAACCAGATAAAGATCTTCTGGAATAAGTGCTTGACTTGTCGGTTAAGATCAAGTATTCTCCATGGAGTTGTTGGCCTTCTCTTCGGAGTCACGTTCTACCGGAGGGGGAAACAACACCGTAAGAGAAATAACAATCAACCACGGCATCGATGCAATGCACAACATGTATGCATGAGCAATTTAATGCACTGAAATAAAGCCCTAATCATGCTCAATGAGTTGCTAGGGTTCGTATGGCAGTTATGTAATTTTAGTGAAATTATCCCGAAATAGACCCCGGAGAGGGTTTCGGGCGATTCTGAAAGTGAGTGCAACTTTAAAAGCTCAAATGGCCTTGAAAACATCATAACTAGATTGCATTTGTCATTTTGAGCAATTTGGTATATAACTTTTAATTTTCTAATTTTCTTGAATAAAAACTTATTTTTCTATTTTTAAATGAATTAATCAGCATTAAATAATGTCCAAAATTCAACTTTGTCAAACATGGTTGAAAATGACATATTTGGAAAGAGTACATTTTTCTGAACATTTCTATACCTTACTTTTATTTTTCTGAAGAGTAAAACAAAAGTTATTACAATATTAGAAATAATCATTTTCTGGGATTTAACAAAATTGGATTATGACACCATGCTGACGTCAAGATGACGTCAGCAATGGCCGGATCTCCTCTGCTGCCAAACAATCGCGCGATTGAGCGCGAGTTGGGCAAAATTGGTTGGGGGGTTTTTAAGAGGGCACCACGGCGAGTAGAAAGGTGACGGCGCCGCTACCCTATGGTCGTCGGAGGCTCGTCGACGAGCTCGAACGGCGGCGGCTCACGGTGGTCTCCGGGGACACGGCGGTGCGGTGCACGTGAGAGGAAACGGAGGGCACGAGCGTGGTCAGGGAATTACCAGAAAGACGATGATGTGAACGAAGGGGCGAGTGGCGGCCGGAATCGTCGCCGGAGTCGCGGAATTCGACGGCGGCCGTGACAGGCACAGAGGTGAAATTCCGGTGGCGTAGTCCTTCTCCGGTTCCATGCATGCTCCAGGAAGACCAGCAGGAGACGGCGGTTCTAGTGGGCTTAACGGCGGGGCTCCGGAGCGACCGTATCGCCGGCGGCGAGCGGCGTCCGCGGCGGATACAGTAGGTTTAGGGTTTCGGTTCCAGAAGAAATACAGGGAGGGAGAGGGCGCTCAAGGGGGAGCTCTGCGAGGGAGAGATCGATCCGGACGGCTCCCGGGTGGTCATCCCCTCCACGTCGTCGCGGAAGCAGGAGGTGGAGGCGGCTGCCCTCCTGTCGCCGGACAGGAGGAAGAAGACAACGGGAGAAAAAAAACAAAAAAATACGAACACCCCCTGAAACTTTTGGAAATTGCAAAAGAGTCCTTTTCTCTTTAAAAACAGAACATAAAACTGAGATTTGAGGGCCTTTTTGTAAAGATAAAAATTGGCAAAAATACTTTTTGAAAACCTTATGAAATTTGCAAGCTCACCATGTATTTTCTTTCCAAAATTGAAATTATTTTTAGAACAAAATTTGGGTGATCACTTTAAGTGATTTTTGGTCATTTCATTTGTTATTTTCAAATGCAAAATTTTTAACCAATGTTTTTATGCATGTATGAGATGACACAACACCACACACCCTTTTGTTAGCAAAATTGGGATGTTACAAATCTACCCCCCTTACAAGAATCTCGTCCCGAGATTCCCGAAGGAGAAGAAAGAAGGAACACCGGTTTTGAACGATCTTCTCGAACCTTACGGTTCTCTTCTTGAAGAGGTTGACCCGTAGCACTTGCGAAGATTCTTCAGAGGCTACACCTTAGGTAAGAGGGAAACTCTTAGGAAATGATCTTCACGAAGATCGGGTATCCCATGGGTAACTCATGATAGGATGTTCATAAAGAACCTTTTGAGTTAACAGGCATGAAACACATCAAAGTAACGGAGGGAATATGAGACGGTTTCAAGTTTGCGGACGATGGTTCTTGAAAGGATTTAGAATATGAGCTTTGCACAAGACTTTAAATCCTTTTGGAAAAGAAAGGTTGGTCAACTTATAACTCCGAGGTTTCTTCAAACATAATACCAAGATGGAAAAGATTGTCTTGGATACCACAAGGTAATATCCGTAGACGAGGGAAAACACGAGAAAACACTGTAATTCGTGCGTTGGATAAAATTTGATACAGGATCATGTTCACTCTTCGAGTGGACACGGAAGATAACGGAACTTTCATCCATTAAAGTTTGTCGAAAACTTTGTCAAAGATCGGGATGTTACTTCACGACAGAAGATGAGTAACCAAAATATGTTGTAACACCGTAATTAAGGAGGGATTCTTGGTAACACCATAAAGATGGGTAACCAACGGGGATTGAAACACCAGTAGAAATGGGGAATCTCTTTCCTATTGTGGTTTGGACGTAGCAATACATCTACCACATGGTTAAGATCCCATGGCTGAAGTGACTGACAAATTCACACAATGTGTGAGAAAAACAGAACTTCAAGTATAAACAACTTGAGAAAGGGAACTGATCAAAGGCGGTTACAAAACACCACGAGAGGTTCTCACGAGGAACTTGTTTCCACTAGAACAAAGGTTTTGGATCAACGAAGAGACATTGGAAGAATCAACTTCCAGGTTCTGCTGGATCTTCTAGATACCGACAGCAGGCTCACGACAAGCCTTCTATAGGTCCTCGAGTGAAAGTAAACTCCGGTTTGGAAGAACGGGGAGGAAACTTGTTAGAATAAGCCAGACAAGAATTCTCACGGAGAGTGGTTGTTCTTACGGAATCAAAGAGATATGACATTAGGCCTTACGGCTAATTGTGTCAACCACAACATCAACCATGCCGGGGTTTGAAAAGACCTAATTCAATACTCTTGAGGAAACACCAACCATCGTTGCTGCTTGAGATCCAGCTCTGGTTAGTGGATTGATAACTCAGACTCGATATATATGATCGAAGAGATTGCACCGGTTACCAATGAGATACATATTCTAGATTCTCAAGACATGGACTACGATGCCACACTCAAGAGAATGGGTGAGATTGTAGAACTCATGTATTAGCAACTTGCGAAAGACGGTTGCACCTACATGAACTACTCGCAAAAGAACACATCGGAGTCCTGGTTGTGAAGATGATAACAAAGATAACGAAGTTCTTAAACTTCTTCTCTTTTACGAAAGATCAGTCAGTGGCTTAATGTGAACGGAAAACTTCTTCTAGTAGACGGAGGTAACAACCAACCATCTCAAGAATAGACCACACCTGCATGACCGAGGGATTATTCCCGAAGGAGCAGGAAAACTATACTCGAATCCACGGCGACAACTTTCACCATAAGCACACGAACTCGAGAAAGTCACTTCGAACACCTAGAGCACAACTTCGTGATAACACAAAGTTGGTTCTCGAGAGTTTCCAACATTATTGCCATTTGTTCAACATGAACCTCCTATAACTTGGAGAGAATAGGAATGTCATCGATGGGCTCGAAAACACACTTATCAAAACACTCCAAGAAGAGGGGTTTCATATGATATATGAACAAGGCAGAACATTGGTCAGACCAAAGGACATGAGGTGTACTCGGGCCAAACACCATGAGTTAAACACCATCAAGATAGTCCTTGGATCTTTTCTCGATTTGACGATAGCCCAAATCAAATCAAGGTAGAATGATAGCATGTCCACTAAGGAGATACTATCCTGCTTCAACACAAAGGAAACTAGACATCCCCTAACAACGGATCAAGTTAGGCGGAGCTTTTGCCTTTCAACTCTCCAAGTTGTTGTTTAAGCTCAACCACTAGTCCGGAATATCCAGCAAAGTTCTTGAAGAAAGGAGTAGTTCAAATTACCCCTTATTTATACATCACGGTCAGGTGACAACCTGGTGATACTTCTAGAAAGACAACTAGAATATCACAACCTACCGGTATGTCTTAGAAATTGAAAGGAGGCATGCTTTTCGAAGCAACCGATATGGTCTGGAGAACTTCGGCATGAACCCAACTCTCTGACTGAGGATGTGCACCGGCATGGACGGGTTTGGTGACACGACCAACTTCAAAAAGAGGCTGGGTGACTAGTAGTGCTAAGAAGGATACAGATGTTTCTTAGATCTTTCGAAGCAATGGAAATTGCTAGGAACATCTGATGCACACCTCAATGCACACCCAACATTCTTGAGCATTCCAGCTTGGGGTGAAGGTGGTTAAAGATGTGTAAGAGCATCACTTCATCAATAAGGCCATGATACTCAACACAACCTCTTGATATAAAAGAGTGTAACACTCAAAGGTGGAACAAAACAGAAGCTAATGAAACTTCTTTATTCCGTGGATTACAAATTTGAACTGGTCCTAAAGGTGAACGAGGTTCTGGAGTTTGTTTCTCCTGACATCCCAAGGTGGAATGTTTTGACGGGAAACAAGAGCAAATGCATTGGAAGAATCCAACACACGTAGGCAACTTGGTGTCCGAACCAACGAATGGAGATTTTAGGCAACTGGAGGGTAGGAACATGCTCCGGAGAATCCAGAGATCACGTTGATTGCACAGGGTAGTACTCAGTTGTAAAACCCATGCTAAAGGAGAGGTATAGCTGAACCAAGAGCAAAGATATGAGAATCATAAAGAACACTCTTGTCGTGATCCTTTTGATTCCTAGAGAAAACCTATGGCTATGGGAGCTGAGATTACCTAGCCATCTGAGGTACAACAGATTCTTTGGGATCCAAAGAAACAGAACTTGGGTTAAAGGTCAGCATCCTGTACTGATAACGTGAGTATCACAGGGTTATAACCACATGATTCAACTCACCGCAACTCAGCACATTCCGGGACCTTCGGTTCAAGTCCAAGGTTAAAAACCAAAAGAAAGGAGTAACTACCCTCTTAATGTCTTAAAGGACACTATGGATAGTAATCACGAAGTATCTTTCAAAAGACAACATAGCTCCGAAAGAATTTGAGCAGAAGATAACGGATACATTCGAGATGGAAAGCAGATCTCGAGGTTCAGGATTTAGAACTTTGAAACATATAAGAATATGGAATCCATACCATTCTGAGAGATTACGATGGAAAGGATATCTCCCAGTATGAATCAATAGGAAAACGGACTTTGGAACACACACGACTCTAGAAACTTGTTAACACTAGATCAACTTGGATAACAACGTCCTTGCCAAAGAAGGCACCTAAGTTTTGAATGACTAGAAGAGATAGCAAAACCTTTTCAAATCAAAACAGGTAAGGTGACCCAGACTTAGAACGATACCAGATACGGAGTAAAAAGAATCCTAAGAAGGTTTTTTCACAATCCATTTCAAGTTTCAAAATAGTTTTCACAAACACTAGACTCAACATCGACAAAGCAGTAAGGTTTTCCTACAGGCAGTCCTGCTCTGATACCAAGACTTGTCACGACCCCGGACCCAGAGATATACATACTGTTATGTGCTCCTAGCCATGGACTCACAAGGGCTTCAGGGTTACCAGCCCCGGCCGCAACAAACAACGGCAGGCAGACTGGATTCATCGGCACGTAGTCCGGATCCCCAGTCTACTACTCCTTGTATCCATGCTAGTCATAACCAACTATGCATATCAAAGCGTCCACGAATCGAATGAAACTGAAGGAAACAGGACCAAAGCTATACAGAGATGCTATGTGTCCAGAAAGTGCAACAACAATCGAGGGTTACTGGGGTTACCTTGCCCCAGGCCGATCAAATTGACAGGCGGGCTCGGACATGGATCATCGGCTCCACAACCCCTCGACTGCGACAACTATGCAGGCATAGCCAGAACTGTATAACATTGAGCTCGAAACCAACAACCGATCAAAGCAACACTCTAGACAAAGAAATTGTATTAAACATGTGTTACTAGAGTATAGCTTACAAGCAGAGGTCACATGACCCAACATTACATCAGATAACGGAAGGCAAATTATGTTGCTAATCAACAAGAACCAAAAAGGCCTAAGAGGCCGCAACATAAGGCGACGTCCCAGCCCATAGATTCCAGGCTGCTACCTGGGAACCCCAAACTACTCGTCGATGTCCACGTCGAACCATCACTGAAGTGACAAACTCCACCTGAACCAAAATTAAGCAAACCTGAGTACGGGAGGTACTCAACAAGACTTAGTTAACCTATTATATATCTGCTAATTTCAGAAAGGGTTTTATGAAGGCTGTTTTGCGTAAAGCAATCTTTGTTTTCCAAATCGAGGAGGAATAGCACGTCTCATAGAATGTTTTGAAAACAGATGAGAAAGCTACTCAATTACTGAGATCATCATCTTCTTGTATTCCACCAAGTCGTTCTCATACCCACACTATCTCATGCTACAAGGATCACCCCTCCCGGCATCTCCGGGGAGGCACCCTTCAATCATGGTTAACATGTTTTAGTCATTCCATTGAAGTTATCTATGATCACAGAATCCGTTGCCAAGTCGTCCGTAACCGTGGACACGGCTTCTCGAGGAGATTTATCCCTGCAGGGGGTACACTTTACCCACACGTACCATCCGACTCTTAACGCCACATGTACGCTCGTCCATGGAGCGCGGCAGAGGGTGGCTGGCCACGACCTTTACCTTGCTCGACCCTATCCATGAGTCAACCCAAACAGGGCCACCCCGTCAACAGGGAGTTGGCCACCTCCTGACGGCACCTGTTCTGTGAGTCGGGAACAAGATCCGTGTACGTCCATCACTTGTCCCGGTCACGGCCTAAGTTTTCTCCAAACCGTTTTCGGACTCACACGCAGATGGAAAGATCAAACTACGTGACTCATGGACGTGGCCAAACAAGTTAGTTAGTCGAGCGCGGTCTGTTAGGCCCCGCGTGTGGTTGCACGCTCAGTCTTGGCTTCGAAGGCGAGAACTCGCTCCTAGGGGCATGAACAGGACAAAACGCCACAACCCATTGTGGCCTCACATCCATGCCGTTGTTTAATCAAGTTTATCAAAGGTAATACAATTCACAACAACCTGATATAAATGATTCACGTATTGACCAGATTCATCAACCGGATGGATCAGATCACAACTAAGCATGGCTAAGCAAGACTCACAAGGTTTAGCGGAGCGCGCACAAACAAACCTATAGCTGCTAGGAGCAGTGGATCAGGACATCTAGGTTATGCAGTATACTAGAACTTAAAAGCGCGCGTTGCCGCGCCCGTCCAGCTCGAAGAAAGAGCGGTATCATCGTTTCTCAATATATGGATCATATAAATTATTAAGAATATATAGCATTGCCTCGGTACAGGTCGAGAATATTTGAGAAAAATTCTAAGTGCGTTCAAAGTTTTATGTGTTAGTGTAAACCATATCAGACATGATTAACACTATGATTTTTCAAAATGGAGGTATAAACCAGCCTCAGCATAAACACCGATTTAGGTGACGTTTCTTTGTTATTTGTGACCGGAAGGCCTCAATCTATAAATCACCACATTCACCCTTTTCACCCCTCTGGGAAATTCACAATTAGATTTTTTAAATGGGGGATCCCCTGCCTCTACATAAAATGAAGGCATGCGGCTTATTTATTACTATTCACCAATTAGATAAAGATGTTACAGTACAAATATTGAGCCGGTAAGTGCAATTACAAACGATGTGCATGGAATTTGTTCATATTTACTACTCCCTGTCAGGAGAGAGAGACTTCATTACACTGCTAGCACTTGTAGTTGACCTGTGTCAGCTACTCATCTTCCGAATTCTTCTCCACTGATATTTTGATAACTTCACAAACTGCATCACTACGGCCTCTTACATCTTCCTTGACCTGATTGGACACTTTAGTGCTGCAGTGGACGCTTGCAACGTATTGAGCAAGACTTATATATATAGCTCAAACAACATACACCTTTGCTGTTTGATATGAAACAACAGTAATGAATACTTAGTTTCCAATCAATAAGAATAGCAAGTAGAGCATGAGCTTCACCATTGTTACATTAAGGCAATTTTACAAAAATGTTTTTGAATTTAGAGTGAGAGATCGAGAAGGTGTGGGTTGACGACAAATACATGTTTAAATCCTTTCCCGCAAAAGATTTTGTTAGTACTAAAGTTTTACCAGCAACACACCACTATAGCACCTAAAGAGCACAAATAGGTGACAGTAACATTCAAAATTCTTTATACCATAAGACAACATACTTTCAACTTCAGACAGTAGCAGAAGGAATCATTATCATTGCTAGAGTTAAAATTAGGTGACGAGATAAAATACAGAAGATGTACTGGGGCCGAGTACATGTACAATAGTTGTTATTTGACAAATAAGAAGATGATGTGTAACACGTACCTAGATCTAACGAACAAGGGATTGAGAGGGGGAGAAGTAAATTTGGTTCTCCTTTTATTTGAGATATACAATTCTTGAGGGCTCAAAAGGGGGTAAAATATGGAAGTTTGGAGGGGTGAGAAGCCATCCGTGGAGCTGCATGAGTTCATTCTTCCCATAACAGTGACCTTTCTTTGGTTACGAATGTCCCTTGATAGTAACCTGACCTTACCACTTCAACAGCAAAGCTGACAAATCGTTTTGCTAGTGAATAGTAAAAATTAGGGAACCAACAATATTTGATTAGATGCAACAAACATGTGATGAATTGTTTTATTAGTGTTGTTACCGAAATTGAACACCCATCTACCTCTGTTAGAAGTAAACCTATATGAATAAGATGTGAAAAATAAAATTAGGTAGCCAGGCTCTCGAATTCACCAAATAAAGGAATAACAACCATAGCATACGCTCCCGATAATAATGGAAAGTCCAGAGATTATCTCACCTGAACGCACAAGCGGGAGGCTATGCAATGCAGCCGGCCGACCAGAAGAAGCAAGGTTGGCAGTGGAAATGATTATGGGAGGAGAGCTCCATGAGGCAGCTGCAACAACAACGCATGGGGATAGCATAATATACGATGGCAGATTGGCAGCTCATCTCTTCATTGTCCACACCATCACAGGCCCAGCCCTCTCTGTCACTGTCTGCGTGTACCAAGGTGACCTCGATCCCACTAATGGCATGTGGGAGACGATAACCTGCAACTCTTTTTTGTCTCCCCTTACCTAATCTCTACCTCTAACCTTTTCCCGTCTAGTCCTCAAGCGGTGGCGGATGGGACACAAAGAAGTGATGACAGACTAAAAAGAAGTGTATATAGGCAGACACAAAAGCTAATCAGTGTGTGAGAGAAAGAAACTGAAATCCAATAGAAAAGTAACGCACGTCTAATTTATTCTCCACCATCGTGCGTGAATTAATAGTAGGAGGAAGGAAACGCATGCGTTGGGAGCTCATACGCCGCCGCTGGCGCCGCTTGCCGACGGAGCGATTTGGTAGGGGAAAACCTCGTTTTGAGCCATGATCGGGCCAGGAAAATCGTCGGTAAGCGCTCACTGGGCTGGGCAATCTTGCTCCCTCCCTGCTCGTGCGACGCTAGGCCCAATTCACCAGGAGGCTTCGGGATTGGTTTGCAGAGTAGCAGCCTGCTAAGTTGGGCCGGCCTGCTAGCGCGAAGTCGCGCACGAAGCGAAGGATAAAAACACGAGGCGAGACAAGCAATCAGGTACGTTCGTGACTATTATCGTACGGCTGATGGCGTCAAATCGCTGTAGAGAGGTCTAGGTAGTTCCATTTTACTGTTACTTAATAAGGGAACTCTATCTACTGACATCAAATAGTTTAGAACCGCATGCAATATACGAGATTCCAAAACACTTCGAAAACCATATATGAGCAGATAAGAGGTTATGCTTGCCTTGGTTATAAGAAAACCAGATAAAGATCTTCTGGAATAAGTGCTTGACTTGTCGGTTAAGATCAAGTATTCGCCATGGAGTTGTTGGCCTTCTCTTCGGAGTCACGTTCTACCGGAGGGGGAAACAACACCGAAAGAGAAATAACAATCAACCACGGCATCGATGCAATGCACAACATGTATGCATGAGCAATTTAATGCACTGAAATAAAGCCCTAATCATGCTCGATGAGTTGCTAGGGTTCGTATGGCAGTTATGTAATTTTAGTGAAATTATCCCGAAATAGACCCCGGAGGGGGTTTCGGGCGATTCTGAAAGTGAGTGCAACTTTAAAAGCTCAAATGGCCTTGAAAACATCATAACTAGATTGCATTTGTCATTTTGAGCAATTTGGTATATAACTTTTAATTTTCTAATTTTCTTGAATAAAAACTTATTTTTCTATTTTTAAATGAATTAATCAGCATTAAATAATGTCCAAAATTCAACTTTGTCAAACATGGTTGAAAATGACATATTTGGAAAGAGTACATTTTTCTGAACATTTCTATACCTTACTTTTATTTTTCTGAAGAGTAAAACAAAAGTTATTACAATATTAGAAATAATCATTTTCTGGGATTTAACAAAATTGGATTATGACACCATGCTGACGTCAAGATGACGTCAGCAATGGCCGGATCTCCTCTGCTGCCAAACAATCGCGCGATTGAGCGCGAGTTGGGCAAAATTGGTTGGGGGGTTTTGAAGAGGGCACCACGGCGAGCAGAAAGGTGACGGCGCCGCTACCCTATGGTCGTCGGAGGCTCGCCGATGAGCTCGAACGGCGGCGGCTCACGGTGGTCTCCGGGGACACGGCGGTGCGGTGCACGTGAGAGGAAACGGAGGGCACGAGCGTGGTCAGGGAATTACCAGAAAGACGATGATGTGAACGAAGGGGCGAGTGGAGGCCGGAATCGTCGCCGGAGTCGCGGAATTCGACGGCGGCCGTGGCAGGCACAGAGGTGAAATTCCGGTGGCGTAGTCCTTCTCCGGTTCCATGCGTGCTCGAGGAAGACCAGCAGGAGACGGCGGTTCTAGTGGGCTTAACGGCGGGGCTCCGGAGCGACCGTATCGCCGGCGGCGAGCGGCGTCCGCGGCGGATACAGTAGGTTTAGGGTTTCGGTTCCATAAGAAATACAGGGAGGGAGAGGGCGCTCAAGGGGGAGCTCTGCGAGGGAGAGATCGATCCGGACGGCTCCCGGGTGGTCATCCCCTCCACGTCGTCGCGGAAGCAGGAGGTGGAGGCGGCTGCCCTCCTGTCGCCGGACAGGAGGAAGAAGACAACGGGAGAAAAAAAACAAAAAAATACGAACACCCCCTGAAACTTTTGGAAATTGCAAAAGAGTCCTTTTCTCTTTAAAAACAGAACATAAAACTGAGATTTGAGGGCCTTTTTGTAAAGATAAAAATTGGCAAAAATACTTTTTGAAAACCTTATGAAATTTGCAAGCTCACCATGTATTTGCTTTCCAAAATTGAAATTATTTTTAGAACAAAATTTGGGTGATCACTTTAAGTGATTTTTGGTCATTTCATTTGTTATTTTCAAATGCAAAATTTTTAACCAATGTTTTTATGCATGTATGAGATGACACAACACGACACACCCTTTTGTTAGCAAAATTGGGATGTTACAATAATGGCCCCTATGCATCCATCGAAGTTTTTGCGTCGCTTTGAACCTTAAACGTAAGTCCCCATGCATCTTGCCTTAGCGATACTCTGTTTGTCCGAGACTTGATCTTTCGGTATCTTATACTCCGTTCGGTCTCGTTACCGACATAACAATTCTACTCGTTCTCGTGGTGTTGCATCTCCGTGACCTAGTGCTTGCAAGCTAATTGATGCAACTCCACCAAGTGGGCCCAAGAGTATCTATCCGTCAATAGGATTCGAAAGTCCCGCTCTTGATGTTACACCTCAACATATCCTTTTCATTCCCCAAGAGACACCTTTATAATCACCCTATCACGGTGTGACGGTTTATGCAATCAAAGTAACTTCCAGGATAGCAATTAAATACCATCTCATAGTCAAAGGCTATGGTACTATGTTTTCGTTATCATAATGTTGAACTTAATGACTCGATCTCGTTATGGTAAACATAATGGGTGTGAGTCCATCACATCATTCACCAATGACATGACTCCGTTGTCAATGGCATAGATGCCCATGATCAGGAAACCTTGATCATCTATTGCCCAACGAACTAGTATAACTAGAGGCTACTAAGGACCAGATTTGTTTACATACCACACGTGTATCAATGTTTCTGCTTAATACGGCTATAGCACAATATGAAACATTTTGAACAAATGAGTTATGAATAATAAAATCTCTTTTTTAAATTGCCTCTAGGGCATATCTCCTTCAGTCTCCCACTTGGACTAGATTACAATTTAATCAAATTACACCATGTAATATTGTAACGCTGATGACATCTTGATGTTTCTCATGCTTTTCCCATAGGAGACTCTTTGTCAATGGATCTGCTACTTTCAGATCCATGTGTATCTTGCAAATCTTTATGTCACCATTCTTCTCATAATACCTTATCACATGCTAAAGCTGGAGTATATGCTTGGCTATGGAGTGAGACCTTGGTTCCTTTGCATTAGCAATGGCACCTGTGTTGTCGCTGTAGATGTTCACAGGTTCTTGCGTTCCCGGAAACACTCCAAGATCCATGCAGAATTTCCTCATCCAGACAACTTCATTTGCCGCATCATTTGCGCCGATGTACTCCAACTCCATTGTAGGTTGAGCCACCACAAGCCGTTTCCCGCTTCTCCAGCTCACAGCGCCACCATTCACCACAAACACAGAGCCCGTCTGCGACTTCGAGTCATCTGGATCTGTGCAGAAGCTCGCATCAATGTAACCTGTTACGATAAGCTCATATGTACATCCTCCATAGACAAGAAACAAATCCTTCGTTCAGTTAAGATACTTGAGGATGTTTTTAACTGCTTTCCAGTGTGCCTCTTGAGGGTCACTATGGTATCTACTTGTCAAGCTGACAGCATGTGATAAATCTGCTCTAGTACATAACATGACATACATGATCGAGCCTATGACTGAAGCATAGGGGATGTCTGACATCCTCTCTTTCTCTTTCGCCATTGTTGGACATTGAGTCTCGTCCCTGATACCATGGGTAAGAAACCTTTCTTAGACGCTTGCATGTTGAACCTCTTCACAATCTTATCAAGGTATGTACTTTGAGTCAACGATATTTGACGTCTGGATCTATCACGATAGATCTTAATGCCTAATACGTAAGAAGCTTCTCCCAAGTCTTTCATTAAGAACTTATTGTTCAAATACTCCTTCACACTGTCTAGCAATTTTACATCATTTCCAACTAGTAATATGTCATCCACATATAATACCAGGAATACAACTGAGCTCCCACTCATTTTCTTGTAAATGCAGGTCTCTTCTATATTTTGGACAAATCCAAAAGCTTTGATAACATCATCAAAGTGAAGATTCCAGCTCTGAGATGCTTGCTCTAGTCCATAAATGGAACACTGAAGTTTGCATACTTTATCGGCATCCTTTGGATCGACAAAACCTTCCGGTTACATCATATACAACTCTTCCTCAACGTTTCCATTTAGGAATGTTGTTTTTACATCCGTCTTCCATATCTCATAATCGAAATAGGAAGCAATTGCTAATAAAATCCAAATAGACTTGAGCACAGGGGTGAAATTTTTTCATCATAGTCAATTCCCTCAACTTGTCAAAAACCATTTGCGACAAGTCGAGCTTTATAGACAGTTACATTACCATCAGCATCAGTCTTTCTCTTAAATATCCATTTGTTCTCGACGGCCTTGCGGTCTTCGTAAGATCCACCAAACTCCATACTTTGTTGTCATACATGGATTGGATTTCGGATTTCATTGCTCCTAGCCATATCTCGGACTCGGGACCTTCTATTGCTGCTTTGTAGGTTGCAGGTTCGTCTATATCTGTCACCATGACCATGCCGATAACATCACCATACAAATCAGGTGTGGTACGTTGTCTTAGAGACCTGCGAGGTGCGATACCTGACTCGATATCCGCTCCATCAGCGGAAGACGCTTCCGGAACAACTTCCGGTGCGCTACTCTGAATTTCAATTTCAGGATCAATGATCTTGTCGAGTTCTCTTTCTTCCACATAGCGAGAAACTCTTTCTCAAGGAAAGAACCATTTTTGGCAATAAAAGTTTTGCCTTCGGTCTTAATGTAGAAGGTATATCCAATAGTATCCTTTGTATATCCTACAAAAGTGCATTTTCCGCCTTAGGTTCGAGTTTGTCAGGCTGCAGTTTCTTAACATAAGCCTCACAACCCCAAACCTTCAGAAACGACAACTTTGGTTTCTTGCCATGCCATATCTCATATTGTGTTGTCTCCACGGATTTGGATGGTGCCCTATTTAAAATGAATGAAGTTTTTTCTAACGCATAGCCCCAAAATGATACAGGAAAGTCAGTGAGAGACGTCATAGATCGCACACTATCTAGCAAAGTCATATTACGTCGCTCTGAGACACCATTGCGCTGGGGTGTTCCAGCCGGCGTCACCATATGACTTCAAATGAGGCCAAACTCAAAACTCAAAGACTCACAACCTCGATTGGATTGAAGTTGTTTGATTTTCTTGTTTAGCTGATTTTCCACTCCATTCTGAAACTCCTTGAATTTCTCAAATGTTTCAGACTTGTGCTTCATCAAGTAGATATACCCATATCTACTCAAATCATCAGTGAAGATAACAAAGTAACAATAACCTTTGCATGTCGAAACACTCATTGGTCCACATACATCAGTATGAATGATTACCAAAAAGTCCGACACCCGCTCCATAACACCGGAGAACGGGGTCCTAGTCATTTTTATCATTAGGCATGGTTCACACATGTCAAGAGAATCAATTTCTAATGACTCTAAAAGTCCATCAGCATGAAGCTTCTTCATGCGTTTTATTCCTATATGACCAAGACGACAATGCCATAGAGTCATGGAATTATCATCACTAAGTTTCAATCTCTTGGCATCTATACTATGGATGTGCATACTATTGTCGAGATTCAATAAGAATAAACCATTGCGCTCTAGTGCATGAACTAAAAAATATCATCCATAGAAATAGTACAACCATTTGATACTGATTTGAATGAACAATTTTCTTATAACAAGCAAGACCCACTAAAATATTCATACTCAATGCGGGCACATAATAACATTTATTCGACATTAAACTACTCCCCACGGTAGATGTAGAGGGAGAGTGTCGATGGCCATCACATCAACTTTATTTCCATTGCCGACATGCATCGTCACCTCGTCCTTCGCCATGCGCCATTCATTCCGGAACTCACTCTGCGAGTTACATATGTGAGCAACAGAACCAATATCAAATACCCAAGTGTTACTCTGGGCACTGGTAAGTTAAACATATTACATGTATATCACATATACCTTTCTCTCTGTCGGCAAACTTGCCGGCCTTCTTGTCTTCTAGGTACTTGGTGTAGTTGGGCTTCTAGTGACCATCGCCCTTGAAGTACTAGCATATCACGTTGGGCTTTGGCTTGGGGCCAAACTTGGGAGCCCACAGATTAGCAACAACCTTGCTACTCTTCTTGGGCTTGCAGTTCCTGCCCTTTCCCTTGGCGCTATATTTCTTGAAATCTACGGCCTTGTTGACCATCAACACCGTATGCTCCTTCTTGATCTCCACCTCAGCAGTTTTGGGCATCACGAACAGCTCAGACAACTTCTTGGCCACCCCGTGCATGTTGTAGTTCATGACAAACCCTTTATAGCTAGGTGGCAACGATTGCAGCACCCTGTCTATAGCCAGCTCATCTGAGATTTTTCAATCCAGAGCTTTGAGGCGGGTAACTTAGCCAACCATTTTGACTACGTGCTCACTAACACTACTGTGCTCTTCCATCTTTGCTGAGAAGAATGCCTCAGAGGCTTCATACCTCTCAGCCTTGGCTGGTAGTTCAAAAACCGCCTTGAGATCAGTGATCATCTCAAACTCACTCATAGTCTCAAAGTGTTTTTGAATGCCAGCTTCCATGGCATAGAGCATGTCACTCTGGACAAAAGCAGAGTCATCCGCCTTGGACTAGTAGACTCTCTTGTTGTCCTTAGTGGCAGAGTCAGTAGGCTGATCACCTATTGCGGCCTCAATAATGTAGGCCATCTTGTGGGGAGTGAGGAGAATTCTCAGATTGCGGAACCGAGACATGAATTTTGAACCGTTGGTTTTAAGCTTTCCTTTCTCAAGAAAAGAGCCTAGGTAGAAGGTGAGGTGAGACATCTACAATGGTATTTGCAAGATATAAGACTTTTGTTCATAATACCGGGTTCATGTTTTTCAAATTGAAATATGTGACATACATATATATAACACGAACTTCAACTCAAACGAACATCCCTCACTTCGTTTTAGTGGTCACATGACCCCCATCCAGCACACCTCCCGAGATCGTCACAACCATTGGTGTAGCTTTAGAGGTAGACAAAACATGTCAGTTGCATCGTTCATCCAACTCGTGCTCGACCTTTCGGTCTTCTGTGTTCCTAGGCCATGTTTGTACATGCTAGGCTCACCAACTTAACCTTAGTGTATTTTACTATGCATAACATGGCTTGCACCCGCCATATGCGAACGCAGAAGGAAGTACCCGATCGTCGCGATCCACTTTCCTACTGCAGACTTTCTTGTCGGTGCCACACTAAGGGAGAACACTTACATTGGAATTAAAAGAGGGATCATCCTATATAGCTACCGCCGAATATATCATGATATACTATAGCTATACAGATGCATATAATATCCATACAATAACACCAAATGAAATAGTGTAAATTGATATGATATGGTCGTCGCGCCTTGATCTCCATCGTGCGCACGGCACTAGGTCCTCGGTGCCTCCACATGAGAAACATTAGTCCGAAAAATCCATAATCTCACCTTTACCATATCATATCCTTTGCCCCCTGCAACATAAAGTTAGACGCTTCTACTTTATATTTATGTAAGTTTTACGTGGCTCATGGGGCTGTTGCAAGAAGAACCGTTTCTTACCTACGAACCTGCAACCACAATACCGATCAACTAGTTGTTCGTTACATTTCCCTTTCAGACCTCCCATTCTAAATGCCCTGATATCTATTGTAAGAGAAATTGACACCCTCATAGCTTCTTTATGTGGTACAAGTCACATGTCAGTCGCAATGCCGGTCTCACATACGGAGTACACGTAAGGTTGGCTTCGGGCCGCTATCATCAAATAATGCCAACATCATAAACAAGTACAAGCGAGGAGGTAACAACTACAAGATCTATGGCCTCATTCAACACGAGTTCTAACCATACTTCTATATCTACTTATAGACCGGCTCTGATACCCCTGAAAAGGTTTCGTAGCAGAAAACAATTTTTTCCTAACAACGATAACCGAAAAACTTCCAGGATCTATTACTATGCAGATATAGAGTAAGAGAGAAGGAACGGTGATCATACCCTTGAAGACCGAAAGCGGGGATTAACCTCCCACACAAGGGTTGTCAATGAAGACACGAAGCCGACCTCAAGGTCGAGGAGTGGTTCTACGACTAGTGCCCCAAGAGTTGCACCTCGTGGGATTACACACGTATGGTGTAGACGATGACTCCCAGTCTCTGGTCCAGCGAAGGTTGCGAAAGTAGAGAGATGGACCCAAGACTAATATCATTGTGGTGTGCTTATAGTGCAAAATTCTCAACTCCTAGCATGGCTCCAAAGAGAACCACGTTTGGAGAAGAGAGAATAGAGATGTATTGATTGATGGAAGAAAAGGGGAGTGGAGTCCAACTATATAAAGGAGGAAGGGGATAGCCTTTCCCCTTGGCCAAGACATCTGGGACTAAATCCCACATGGCCATGCGGCCAAGGAGGTGCAGCTGCACCCACACATGGGCCCCAAGTGGCCCATGTGGGCTCCCCTCCCTTTACCCTTTTATTTCTCCCACTTCTCCCTTAATGGGCCTCTTTTGCCCGGAAGTCCCATTAGTGAAATAAATGCATTTAAAAATAAAATAAAATGATATTTAATTATTAATTACACTGATTAATAATAAACATATATTTCTTATTTATTTCGAGTCCCGGAACCCCTTCCGGTACCCTCAGATCACCATCGGGCATTTCTCCCTTAATCCCGATACACCTTCGAAACTCTCCGATCTCCATCGGATAAATATCAGAATGATTCCGACTCTCTCTATTATTCTCTTCGGTACTAAGATCACTCTTAAACATTATCTACCCTTAAGTGTGACAACCTACGGTTCGGGCTACTCCAGACATGGCCGAGACACCTCTCCGACCAATGACCAATAGCGGGATCTAGGCATCCATAATGACCCATGTGCATCCATCAATTTTTTTTGCGTCGGTTTGAACCTTAAACGTAAGTCCCCATGCCTCTTTCCTTAGAAATATTATGTTTTTATGAGACTTGATCTTCCGGTATCTTATACCCCGTTTAGTCTCATTCCCGACATAACAATTCTACTTGTTCCCGCGTCGTTGCATCTCCGTGACCTAGTCACATGCTTGCAAGCTAATTGATGCAACTCCACCGAGTGGTCCCAGGAGTATCTATCCGTCAATAGGATTGGCAAGTCCCGCTCTTGATGGTACGCCTCAACATATCCTTTTCATTATCAAAGAGACACCTTTATAATCACCCTGTCACGGTGTGACATTTGATGCAATCAAAGTAACTTCGAGGATAGGAATTAAATACCATCTCATAGTCAAAGGCTATGGTACTACATTTTCGTTATAATAACGTTGAACTTAATGACCCGATCTCGTTATTATAAACATAATGGGTGTGAATCCATCACATCATTCACCAATGACATGACTCCGTTGTCAATGGCATAAATGCCCATCATCAGGAAACCTTGATCATATGTTTCCCAACGAACTAGTATAACTAGAGGCTACTAGGGACCTAGTTTGTTTACATACCCAACGTGTATCAATGTTTCCGCTTAATACAGTTATAGCATGGTATGAAACATTTTAAACAAATGAGTTATGAATAATAAAATCTCTTTATTAAATTGCCTCTAGGGCATAACTCCTTCACTCCTCACCTCCTCACTCAATCCCAGCCTCCCATCGACGACAACCAATATGCCACCACCGCATGGGATCCCCAACGATGGGCTCCGCCACCGCACCATTCGAGGCACTATGCTAGCTTGGGCAGCTCGCCCGCGTCGAGCAGCCCGGCTCCCGTTGGCGCCACATAGTGAAGAGCCACAACCACGGTGATTTTTGTAATGTCCCAGCGTTTAGGAACTCACGGGGGGGGGGGTAGAATTTTAATCTGTGCATCTGCATGCATGTGTTTGCAAAGTCTGAATAATATTTTTGCAAAACCAAAACCCTGGAGTAATCGAGGTTCCATCGATATTCTGATTCTGAAAGGGAGATTGAGATTGGAAAAGGATGGAATTTCGACATGACCTCTAGGTTATATTTGAATTGAGGAGTTCAAATTTGAATTATTTAAACTTAGGAATGTTTGAGTTTAAAAATTGGAATTTGAATTTGAAATTGGAATTTAAATTGGTCAATCAAGATTATACCACAATCGTAATCAAATTGAAACAAATAAGAAATAACAAATATTGGAGATTTCCAATTTCATTGTGTATAAGAAAAAGAAAACAATGAACTTTATTAATAACATCACAGTATACAAAGTCTTTACAATTTGTTTCAAAAATAGAAAGGTACATGATTGTTACAAGAGTATCATTACAAGAATTAATTCCTAGACTAAGCCCTATCTAATCCAAAGCACCTATCATCATCTTAACCTTCAAAATAAACACAAACACTAACTGCGGGGTTAGGGGGATTAGAACCCTCAGTCTCTGAGTGTATTGCATTGATAAACTCATCATTGGGCTAATTAAGATCATGTAGTATCTATTCTAAATAAAAGGCCTCAGACCAGCATCACAGGCAAAACCCAAGTATTACAACTGGCAGTTCAAACAAAATGTAATGCCAAGATAAGACCAGTTGCATGGAATGGTGAAAATATCTTCTCAGCTAGCATACATGCATACAACACACTCACCAGCACACTTTGGTGTTGTCAACACACCTGTTACTCTATAAATAACACATCAACCGAATGGGGAGGGATCAACATCACACTTTCCCCTGTTCCTGCTCGGGTTGTGAAAACAACCAAGAACAGGAAGAATCAGCACCACCAAAACATCCACCCAAATTCAACCACAAGTACAAGTGAATCAGATTGGAGATCCAGCAAACAAGAGAACAAGGCCAAGCTACAGGTAAGCAGCAGGACTGAAACAAGCAAGCCACAAGCACCAAAAACCACCAACCATTGTTCATCACTCAAGGTGAATCCTTATGCACCATCAAAGCCATTTAATGGCTAGTTATACACAAAACGGGTTGGGGTTTATTACCCTTAGATTAGCATACAAGTGCTATGCTAGGTTCATCACACGGAATGAAATAAATCAAGATAGAATATGTTCTTATTAAGTTAGGGCCTCAGGATTTGCATCATAGGCTTAGGCGCAAAAATAAACAAGTGAAAGCAATATTTTCGTAGCAGTTAATTGCATAAAGATAAATGCATCAAATATTGTAGTTCTGTTCTTATCAAGTAGTGCATAGGGACAACAGATCAAGGAATCTCAAGTTCTTATAAGTGTATAAGATTCAGAAGCCAAGATTTGAGCCAAATAATTACTGAATCATATCACAACCCCAATATGTCCTCAGTACAGTTACTGGGCACCAGATCTAAGGATCTGGTACTTCAACACAACCTCACAGAAGGATGAAATCATTGAAACAGTATCAAGAGATGATGGCATATTCTCTGAACCAAAAGGTTCAGAGTAACACCTAACAAATTAAGCACATCCATAGAAATTATTTGAGCAAACACTTTAAAGTGTGCTCTGTACTGAATCCAACAGAGAGCAAGCAACAGGAGTAGATCACAGGGAGAAATCCCTAGTGGATTCTCCGATAGCACAAGCACAGGGAGAAATTCCCAAATGATTTTGCACAACACAAGCACAGGGAAAAGTCCCTAAGATATTCCCCACGACATACTAGCATCAGAAATACATTCCTAAGTGATAATCATCCAACCAAAATCATCTCTGTTTCCATTCCATCACAGAGATGGAAAATTTTCCTAACAGCAACCTGAACCAAATCTTCCCTTGGGAAAATTCCCAAGCCTCATCAATAAATCACAAGTATCACAGAGGCATTACAGAGCATCATTGTCAGACCCCGGACCCAGAGATATACAAACTGTCATATGCTCCTAGCAATGGACCCACAAGGGCTTCAGGATTACCAGCCCCGGCCGCAACAAACAACGGCAGGCAGACCGGATTCATCGGCACGTAGTCCGGATCCCCGGTCTACTACTCCTTGTGTCCATGCTAGTCATAACCAGATATGTATACCCAAGCGTCCACGAGTCGGATGAAACTGAAGGAACGAGACCAAAGTTATACAGAGCTGCTATGTGTCCAGAAAGTGCAACAAGAATCGAGGGTTACTGGGGTTACCTCGCCCCAGGCCGATCACATAGACATGCGGGCTCGGACATGGATCATCGGCTCCACAACCCCTCGACTGCGACAACTATGCAGGCATAGCCAAAACTGTATAACAATGAGCTCGAAACCAACAACCGATCAAAGCAGTACTCTAAACATGAAGCTTTATTAAACAGGTGTTACTAGAGTATAGCTTACAAACAGAGGTCATACGACCCAACATTACATCCAACAACAGAAGGCAAATTATGTTGCTAACCAAAATGGCCTAAGAGGCCGCAACATAAGGCGACGTCCCTGCCCATAGATTCCAGGCTGCTACCTGGGAACCCCAAACTACTCGTCGATGTCCACGTTGAATCACCACCGATGTACGATCTTCTCCTGAACCAAAATTAAGCAAACCTGAGTACGGGAGGTACTCAACAAGACTTAGTTAACCTATTATATACCTGCTATATTTTAGAAAGAGTTATGAAGGTTATTTGGCGTAAAGCCATTTTTGTTTTCCAAGTTGAGGAAGGAATAGCACGTCTCATAGAGTATTTTGAAAACAGATGAGAAAGCTACTCAACTACTGATATCATCATCTTTTAATCCACCGAAACATATCAACACCTCGTGCTTCAAAGATCACCACCTCCAGTTGTTCCACTACCTCCTTCTATAAGGTAACCCCTCTCGGCATCTCCGTGGAGGCATCCTTCATTCGTTATCAACAAGGTTTAGTTATTCCGTTCAAGTTATCTATGATCACAGAATCCGTCACCAAGTCGTCTTTAACCGCAGACACGGCTTTTCGAAAATATTTAACCCTGCAGGGGTGTACAACTTTATGCACACGTACCAACCGACTCTTAGTGCCACCAGGGTTAGCACTAGTCCGGGAAGTGCCGACAGAGGGTGGTCGATTCCCGGCCTTTACCTTGTCGAACTATATCCATGAGTCAACCCAAACAGGGCCACCCCGTCAACAGGGAGTTGGCCACCTCCTGACGGCACCTGTTCTGTGAGTCGGGATCAAGATCCGTGTACGTCCATCACTTGTCCCGGTCACGACCTAGTTTTCTCCAAAACATTTTCCGACACACACGCAGATGGAAAGCTCAAACTACGTGGCTCATGGATAAGGTTAAACAAGTTAGTTAGCCGGGCGGGGTTCATCGGCCCACGTGTGGCTGTACGCTCAGTCTTGGCTCGAAGGCGAGAACTCGCTCCTAGGGGCATGAACAGGACAAAACGCCACAACCCATTGTGGCCTCACATCCATGCCATTATTAGTCAAGTTATCAAATATAACTCAAAACACAACAACCTAACATAGTAGATTCACGCAAATGACCAGATCCATCAACCGGATGTATCAGATCACAACTAGGCATGGCTAAGCAAGACTCACAAGGTTTAGCGGAGCGCGCACAAACAAACCTATAGCTGCTAGGAGTAGTGGATCAGAATATCTAGGTTATGCAGTATATAGGAGAACTCTATCTACTGACATCAAATAGTTTAGAACTGAATGCAAAGTACGAGATTCAAAACACTTTGAACCATATATGAGAACATAAGAGGTTATGCTTGCCTTGGTTATAAGAAAACCAGATAAAGCCTTCAGGAATAAGTGCTTGACTTGTCGGTTAAGATCAAGTATTCGTCATGGAGTTGTTGGCCTTCTCTTCGGAGTCGGATTCTATAGAGGGGGAATAACACCGAAACAAAGAAGAACAATCAACCATGGCATCGATGCAATGTGCAATATGTATGCATGAGCAAGTTAATGCACTGAAATAAAGCCCTAGACAGGATCAATGGGTTGCTAGGGTTCGTATGTTAGTTATGAAATTTTACTGAAATTAATCCGAAATAGGCCCCGGAGGTGGTTTCGGATGATTATGAAAGTAAGTACAAGTTAAAGTGCTGAAATAGGTTTGAAAACATCATAAACAGGTTGCATTTGACATTTTGAGCATTTTGGTATATTACTTTTAATTTTCTAATTTTAGTGAATAAAAACTTATTTTTCTATTTTAAATGAATTAAACAATATGAAATAATACTCATTTTTCAACTTGGTCAAACATATATGAAATTGATATAGTTGGGTAGAGAATAACTTTCTGAATATTTCCATGATTTTATTTTATTTTTCTGATTAATAAAACATTAGTTATTGAATTTACCAAAGTAACCATTTTCTGTAATTAATAAACAATTTCTGGAAATAAGAAAACAGGGTTATGACGTCAGCATGACGCAGAGGTGACGTCAGCTCCTCTAATCTTCACAGATGCTCTCATATTCGAAGATTTTCGCGCGCAATCGACGGAACAACCTATACCAGGAGGGAGAGGAGGTCGTGGGGAGCAAATTGGTGGCAACGCCGCTTCCGGATGGTTGCCGGAGTTGGGAAGTGACGAGGTGGTCAGGGAAGCACGTACGAAGTGACGAGGGGCTCACCACAAGCACGTACGAAGTGACGGGGTGGTCAGGGAAGGTCGGAGTCGGCCGGAATCACCCTCGACGGCCGGCGACCGGAGTTGGGAACGGCGGCCCGATTCGGCTCCTCCCGGACATCCCAGCTCGCGTGACTCCTCGAGGAGGTAGAGGAGATGATGGGGAAGCTCGTGGTGGCCTCGAATAAACGGGGGAAGGCCCGTAACGACGGCGATGGCCGGCGGCCGGACGAACATAGTAGCTAGGGTTCGTTGGTTTGAGGCCAGAGAGAGAAGGATTTCGAGGGCGAGGGAAGTGAGAGGACGCAGGGTCTCCGTGGCGTCCTTACCCTTCCGTGGGAGCAAGAAGGAGGTGGCATACAACGACGTCCGCGGGAGGCCACACAGGTGCTCCTACTGGCAGAGGTTGAAGAAGACCACTTTTTACAACACCCCCTGGAGTTCCTGGATTTTGTAAAGAGGTCCTTGTCTGCCCCAAAACAACAACATAACTTGAATGTTTGAGGGCCTTTTTGCAAAGTAAAACTTTGGCAAAAATAATATTGGGAAAGCTTATGAAATTTCCAACCTTGCCATGTTTTTCTTTGGTGAAATTGGAATATTTTCCAACACAAATTTTTGGGAACCAAAATAAGTACTATTTGTGGTATTTTTCCCAAACCATTCAAATTCATAACTTAAATTTGTTTCAAATTTTGTTTCCATGCATGTATGGGATGAACACACACCACACACCCTAGTTTAGCAAAGTTGGGATGTTACAAATCTACCCCCCTTACAAGAATCTCGTCCTGAGATCCCCGAAGGAGAAGAAAGAAGGAACACCGGTTTTGACGATCTTTTCGAACCTTACGGTTCTCTTATCGAAGAGGTTGACCCGTAGCATCGTGAAATATTGAACGGATACACCTAGGTAAGAGGGAAAACTCTTAGGAACTGATCTTCACGAAGATCGAGTATCTCATGGATAACTCATGACAGGAATGTTCATAGAGAACTCTTGAGTTAACATATATGAAACACATCAAGGTAACGGAGGGAATAGGAGATGGTTTCAAGTTTGTGGACGATGGTTCTTGAAAGGATTTAGAATATGAGCTTTGCACAAGACTTTAAATACTTTTGGAAAAAAAGTTGGACAACTTGTGACATCAAGGTTTCTTCAAACGAAATACCAAGATGGGAAGGATTGTTTTAGATATCACAATGTAATATCCGTAGACAAGGGAGAACACGAGAAAACACTGTAATTAGTGGGTCAGAGAAAATTTTGATACAGGATCATGTTCACTCTTCAGAATGGACATGGAAGATGAAGGAACTTTCATTCCGTCAAATTTTGTCGAGATCTACGTCAAAGATCAGGAGGTTACTTCACAACAAAAGATGAGTAACCAAAAGATGTTGGAACACCGTAGGTAAGAAGGGATTTTTGGTCACACCATAAGGCTGGTTAACCAACGAGGATTGAAACACCAGAAGGAAGATGGAATCTCTTTCCTGTTGTGGATTTAACCGTAGCAATACGTTTACCACATGGCTAAGACCTCATGGATGAAGTGACTGACAAATTCACACAATGTGTGAGATGAACAGAACTTCAGGTATAAACAACTTGAAAAGGGGAACTGATCAAGGGCGGTTACAGAAGACCACGAGATGA
Organism: Alopecurus myosuroides; assembly: GCA_028641055.1. Classification (NCBI taxonomy): domain Eukaryota; kingdom Viridiplantae; phylum Streptophyta; class Magnoliopsida; order Poales; family Poaceae; genus Alopecurus; species Alopecurus myosuroides. The sequence continues at coordinate 520,966,817 of CM054057.1, read as the reverse complement.
TTCTCATGATGAACTTGTTTCCACTAAAATAAAGGTTTTGGAGGTTCAACAGAGAGATATTGAAAAGATCAACTTCCAACTTATCCTTGATGTTTTAGATACTGACAACAGGCTCACAACAAGCCTTCCATAGGTCATCAAGTGGATGTAGAACTCCGGGTTGGAAGAACAGAGAGGGAAACTTGTTAGAATGAGCCACATAAGAATTCTCACTGTGAGTGGTTGTTCTTACGGATTCAAAGAGATATGACATTAGGCCTTCCGGCTAATTGTGTCAACCACAACATCAACCATGCCGGATTTCCGAATGGACCTAATTCAATACTCTTGAGGAAACACCAACCATCGTTGCTGCTTGAGATTCAGCTCTGGTTAGTGGGTTGAATAACTCAGACTCGGTATGTTTGATCAGCGGAATTGTACCGGTTACAATTGAGATACATTTACTAGATTCTCAAGACATGGACTATGATGTCACACTCAAGAGGATGAGTGAGATTGTAGAACTCATGTATTGGCAACTTGCGAAAGACGGTTGCTCCTACATGGACTACTTGCAATGAAACACATCAGAGTCCTTGTTGGGAAGATTATTGCAAAGATAACAAAGTTCTTAAACTTCTTTTCTTTCACGAACGATCAGTCAGTGGCTTAGTGTGGATGCAAACTTCTTCAAGGAATGGAGGTAACAACCAACCATCTCAAGAATATGTCGCACCCGGACTTCTAAAGGATACTCGCCGTTCCGTTGAACAGTAGTAGGTTGGATTACGGGGCTTACCGGCACCCGCGTCCTCTTACGAGTAGGCCAACACACGTATGTGTGACAACCAACCCCTATCTGTTCAGCGTCGATGTAAACTATCCCATAGAAATCAGGATACTTCCATTGACGTACTTCAAAACATACACACATGGTACGTCAACGGCGTTTGAACAAGTGATATCACAACAGATCTCTACGACACAAAAGATTGAAATAAGGTGCAAATAACCCTCATTAGAGCAGAAATAGCAAATACAATCATTCAGAGGGCACATGCCCCAACATAACATCATTACATCACAGCGGAAGCATTCAACATGTCTGAGTACAGACAAGAACCAAATAGGCCTAAGAGGCCGGAAACGAAAAGACGGAGCCCGTCCACGAAGTCTCGGATCCTGCCCGGGTCCGCTATCTACTTGTCAGCAGTCTCGTCATACTCCACGTAGTAGCCACCATGTAGATCCTCGGAAACATCGTCTGCGGAAACCACAGCCCCAAAGGGGTCAGTACATAAACGTACTGGCGAGCAAGACTCACAGTTCACCAAAGTGTAGCCCGTCAACACCAAGCACAGATGCCTTGGGTTCAACGGAAGAAAGGGGGATATAAAAGATGCTGCAACTGCCTGCGCTAACCAACTACAGAGAACTACAACTTCCAACTAACAGAAAGGGGATAAGATCGAGTATTGTAACCAACTGAAAGATAACTTCAAACAAACCCATCCTGGATCTCGCCCCTTATCCAAAGAAGCAATCCGAGGATAACTCACACAGTTGGATTAATGATGGTTCATATTATTGTGTCAATAAGCATATTACTAGTCAAGTTGTTAACCATTGGGTGTAAGGTTGTTAATCATTAGGTTTAAGTTGTCCTGAGTACTTGTTAGCCAGTACTTTCACCAAGTAATCCATAACCGCGGAAAACACGGCTTCTCGAGAAGATTATCCCTGCAGGGTTGCACCAATTTGGCCATACACGTATGAATAACCCGCCAGATGGGATGCCTCCCACCAAGCGGGGCACTCAACACAACTCAACTCTTCTTCGCATCAAGCCCAAAGCACCACGTGTTGTGCGTGCGCGGCTAATCGAGCCCCACGAAGAAAAGGGGACCCTCATAGCACTGGAAGACCACGCCGCCCTAAATGCTGACTACAAAAGTTCCACCCTGGCCTGGGCTCGCAAGATCATGCATGCAGCAAATGGAAAGCCCGAACTACGTGTGGCGATTTGGACGAGATGCGAATCGAATCAAATTGAGGGGGGCGCCCATACTCGCTTCCCACATGCGGTTAGTGCGCTCATCATGGATCAGTAGACAAGACCCTTTTCCTATTAGGGTCGACACTAGCAGGCCCCAAAACCACCCTGGGCCTCCTGCCGGTGCCTTATCATCAAATTTATTATTGATAATAACATTAGCATGATTGATTTATTAAACATCGAGCCCCCAGAACATAATAGAAATAATAACAGAAAGTAACGGGTAACAGACTCGAGCCAAACAACCCTAAGCATGCTAGTAAGACACGGGCAACAAGCAAAGGTTATAGGTACAGAGGTGAGGCAATATCAGGGTTCAGGGTATCATGTGATAGGTTCGTAGCAGAAGCAACTAATCATAGGGCTAGCAGAATAGACAACGGAAAGTATCGGTAACCAATGTTGAAAGGAACACGATGGTTCATGTGAGTGAATACTTGCCTGCAAACCCAGTAGCCTGGTACTGAGCTAACTCCTTAGAAGGGGTGTCGTAAGTATCGTCGGTCTCAACGTCGTCGTTTATCCGAGAAGAAGCAAACAAACAATGCAGAAAGATAAACAATCAATAACATGGCATAGTGCACAAACATGGGATGATGCATGACCATTTAATTGATTGCAACAAAATAAACTAGTTGACAAGATAACAACATGATTAAATGGACCCACATGCAATTGGATTGCATATGAAAAGCCCATGAATTATGGTTGAATTAATTGTTTTACAACTAACCAATAGATGAAAGTGGATTAGCATGAGCATGGATGAGGAAACCAACAAAATAACAACAATATAAGCAATTGGAAATAAGGTTTACCAAGTTTGAAAATTTGGTTATTAAGTTATGGAATTTTTGGTTACTTAAAGGTGTCACACAAGCATTTGTTGTTTTCACCACTTTTAATTGTTGAAAATAGATAACAAAGTTTATATTTGATTAGAACACAAAATTTTAAGTGGATTACATGTTTCAATTATTGAAAAAGGAATTACAATGATTTAATTATGAATTAAACAAGAGCAAACAAGTTTTAATTGAATTTAATTCAAGTTTGAATATTATTTGAATTTTATTTGTTCAAAACATAAATTCAAATTCATATTTGAAAAGGTTATGTTTCTCTGGTTTAAAAACATATTTTATAAGTTCAAAAATAATTTAATTTGAGCAAGTTATGAATTTAGCAATTTTAAATGATTTAAACAAGGTTTAAATTATTCAAGCAATTTTAATTATCCAGAACATGAAACAAAATTTGTATTTGAAAAGATGATTCAAAATGGCATGGAAAACATATTTTATTTGTTGGAAAACAATTTCAAATGATCTAATTAAGCATGTTACCAATTTAATTGCATTAAGTGAGAGATGAAACAACTATTCAAATTAAATGTGGCAAACCAGAAAACAAGGTTGATATTCAAGTGTGGCATGTGAATTTGGATGAAATTCATGTTTTGGGTATTTAATTTGGAGCAACCATTTGAAAGTTATTAATTATGCCATTTAATTAACTAATTTGAGGATTATTAAATAACATTAATTTTTAATTGTCCAAAATGCAAAACAAAGTTGCTAAACAGAAAGTACATTGAATTTTTGACTGAAAAACATATTTTGCATTTTTAATTTGGAGTTTGTTTGCAAGTTATAAATTACAACATTTTGGCAAAAATAAAAGAAATAGACAGAATAAAAGGGTGGCCTAGGATTTGAACTTGGGGCTCACAGGTAGTACAAGGGGCTGTGAACCAATCGGTCTCTGTGTTGTTTGTGTTGTCACCTGCAACTGATTGGAGAAGAGGTGCTACTGGTGGGTGTTATCTGACCAAAACACAGAGGCAACGAAAATAAAATTTTGCCTGCTCTGGGGATTGAACCAGGGACCTCTGGTGTGCGATACAGAGGGCTAGCCAAAGGGCTCGTGTGCTGGTTGTGATTGGTTACCAGTCGGACATAACATGAGGTAGGAAAAGGGCGCGTTAACTGAACTTGGCACACCACGATTGCAGACTTGCAATTCCAGGAAGTTAACTGAATTTCTTAACAGGAAGGATTCAGACTTTTCGGGTTCAGGTTAAAGTTTGAGCGGAAACAAAAAAATAGAAGCAAAAATGAGTCCCTTGCTTCCGCTGGGATTTGATCCCGGGATGCATCGCTGCTCGACAGAAGCACTGGCCACTGGGCTATGTGTGTTTGGTGATGTGTAACAGATGCGCCGCTGGATGAGTTGTTGTCGCTAGAACCAACTAACTCACGAACAGAGGCAGACCCAGGTGCAGATCGATGATGCGAAACGGACAACAACGGCAATGACCGGAATATGGCGGCGCTGGGGCGGCTCTGGTCTGCGGATCGGATGCACCCCCACAAGGCTACTGAAGTGTTGATTTCGGAGACGGGATCCGGCTCAAACTACGTTACTTCCAAGTCAAAAAGGAGTGCACACCTTCAGTTCCCTGAATTTTGACGGGACACCTGCATACAGCAGCGGACGGCGGCAGATGGTGACTGTGCCGCACGACGGCGGACACACAGAGCAAGAGAGGGTAGGGGAGCGATACCCGAAGGTGGTTCTCACCATGGGGGTCTCGAAGGCGAGGTCGAAGGATCCGTTGACGAGGTGGTAGCGACATGCCTGTCGCCGATGATGGACGGACGCCAGAGGTAGACGAGATCGTCGGCGAGGTTTCATGAACCTTTGGCTCCCGATCTTCAGAGGGGAAGGAGATGAGAGCATGGCGTTTCCGTTCCCGTGGTCATCTCGGCTCGAAGGAGACCATGGCGGCGGGGCAACGGCAACGTGCTCCGGTCTCTTCCTCTGCCTCTCAGTACTGAACAAGAATTCAGAGAAGAGTATGGACAAAGGATGAAGAAAAGATAGTGGTGGCGGCTGCAGATGGGGATGGTGGGAGAGCACTAGGGTTTGGATGAAGGAGGGGACGGTTGGGTGCTTTGTAGAGGAGGGGTTCGGTGGTGGTGGTGAAAGCGACAGCAAGGGAGGAGAGGGTCACGCTCTCCTCCTCGTGCTCGTCCGTACGGAGGAGAAGGAGGGGTACTGGGCCAGTAACAGAGAGGATGTGGGCTGGTCGTTGGGTTGGAACTTGGAAGAGATGGGCCAGAAGTGCTACTCCTTAGCCCATTTACAAAAATTGAGGGAGTTCTCAATTATTCAAGGAGTAAAAGAGATCAAGAGAGATAGAAAAGGGTTAGGGTTTTCTTTTATGAATTATTTGTGTTAATGTTCAAAAATAGAAATTTAAGCAAATGTTTACATTATTTCACAAATTGGAAATTTTAATTTGATTAACAGTTTTTAGTTGAATTTTCCAAATAGAGTTTGGGGTGTTTATTTGATAATTAAATTTTATTAATTTGCAAAACAATAATTAAAGTAATTGTGAATATTAGGTCCAAGAGTTTGAAAGATTCAGTTGAGTTTTTAAGTGGTTATTTGAATTTCCAATAATGTTTGATTTGGGAATTTTGGAAATAAACAAACTTTATTTAATAAGTTCAATCAATTATACAAACATTATTGAATTTAATTTGTTTGCAAAATTTTAATATTTAAACCCATATTGAAATATGATAAATAAGATTGATTTGATTTGAATTTGAAATAACAATTGGATTAATTGAACTATTAAAACCACAATTTTAAATAGTTGACCTTAGGGATTTAATGGAAACAATTGATTGTTTTATTTTGAAATATCATTTGGAAATTGTAACATCACAAGGATGAAACAAAAGGTTTGAATTTTTGGTTTGAAATTCAAATAGAAAACAAAGGAAAACAAATGAAAACAGTTGGAAAACAAATGAAAACAGAGGAAAACAAATGGAAAACAAACAAAACAAATGCAATCAACATGATGCCATGATGCAAAACATAAAATAACAGAGAGCAAAACATTCTGAAGGCTATTTTTCAGACTTGGGATGTTACAAAACGCCCCCCCCCCCTTGAAGGAATCGCGCCCCGAGATTCCTACTGAGAAAAGAAAAGGTCCGGATACTTATTGGGAAGATCGTCTTGAGCTGTGACACGTGAAACACATCGTGCACCTTTGATAGTTTCTGGAATTTCAAAACGATAGGTATTCCTGGCAACTCTTCCGGAAAGACGTCAGGGAATTTGGAAACCTCCGGAACATTTTCAAGTAAAGGGAGAGGTTTTGTATCGAGGGTATATAGCTGGATAGAACTTGATTCATTTGGAGAATAGACTATCTGTCAGAAGGGTGGAACAGAGTTATTGATTAGACGCCGGTAGCAGAACTGAAATGGAAAGCAACAACAAGTTTTCAATGGACGAAAAGGATGTTGAGAAGAACAGGATAACGAAGCAACACCGGGAAAACACGAGAACAAAACTCCTGAGGTACTACGGAAAACCCATCCGGGCTTCTAAAGGATCAATATCTACTGCTTAAGGAATAGAGGATTTGCTTCCGGGGCTTACACGCCTCCGTTCTCAATCATGAGTAGGCAACATGATAAATCATGTCACAACCACCTCCATTCCTATGGTCTAGTAGATATAACCATCCTAGAGAAACCAGAATACGTGAAATCCTAACTTGAAAGTTTAGGTGAGAAGAGAAAACAACGTTGCACTTCCTTACCAGAAAAGGGAGGGTGGGTGGGGAAAGAAGAAAAAGAACAGAATTCCTACTCTCACGTTTCATTTTTCCTGTATAGCTACAAAATAGTTTTCTAGACTCAACTGCGACCAGTAAAAAGGGATCCTACAGGCAGACAGGCTCTGATACCATTTGTCGCACCCGGACTTCTAAAGGATACTCGCCGTTCCGTTGAACAGTAGTAGGTTGGATTACGGGGCTTACCGGCACCCGCGTCCTCTTACGAGTAGGCCAACACACGTATGTGTGACAACCAACCCCTATCTGTTCAGCGTCGACGTAAACTATCCCATAGAAATCAGGATACTTTCATTGACGTACTTCAAAACATACACACATGGTACGTCAACGACGTTTGAACAAGTGATATCACAACAGATCTCTACGACACAAAAGATTGAAATAAGGTGCAAATAGCCCTCATTAGAGCAGAAATAGCAAATACAATCATTCAGAGGGCACATGCCCCAACATAACATCATTACATCACAGCGGAAGCATTCAACATGTCTGAGTACAGACAAGAACCAAATAGGCCTAAGAGGCCGGAAACGAAAAGACGGAGCCCATCCACGAAGTCTCGGATCCTGCCCGGGTCCGCTATCTACTCGTCAGCAGTCTCGTCATACTCCACGTAGTAGCCACCATGTAGATCCTCGGAAACGTCGTCTGCGGAAACCACAGCCCCAAAGGGGTCAGTACATAAACGTACTGGCGAGCAAGACTCACAGTTCACCAAAGTGTAGCCCGTCAACACCAAGCACAGATGCCTTGGGTTCAACAGAAGAAAGGGGATATAAAAGATGCTGCAACTGGCTGCGCTAACCAACTACAGAGAACTACAACTTCCAACTAACAGAAAGGGGATAAGATCGAGTATTGTAACCAACTGAAAGATAACTTCAAACAAACCCATCCTGGATCTCGCCCCTTATCCAAAGAAGCAATCCGAGGATAACTCACATAGTTGGATTAATGATGGTTCATATTATTGTGTCAATAAGCATATTACTAGTCAAGTTGTTAACCATTGGGTGTAAGGTTGTTAATCATTAGGTTTAAGTTGTCCTGAGTACTTGTTAGCCAGTACTTTCACCAAGTAATCCATAACCGCGGAAAACACGGCTTCTCGAGAAGATTATCCCTGCAGGGTTGCACCAATTTGGCCGTACACGTATGAATAACCCGCCAGATGGGATGCCTCCCACCAAGCGGGGCACTCAACACAACTCAACTCTTCTTCGCATCAAGCCCAAAGCACCACGTGTTGTGCATGCGCGGCTAATCGAGCCCCACGAAGAAAAGGGGACCCTCATAGCACTGGAAGACCACGCCGCCCTAAATGCCGACTACAAAAGTTCCACCCTGGCCTGGGCTCGCAAGATCATGCATGCAGCAAATGGAAAGCCCGAACTACGTGTGGCGATTTGGACGAGATGCGAATCGAATCAAATTGAGGGGGGCGCCCATACTCGCTTCCCACATGCGGTTAGTGCGCTCATCATGGATCAGTAGACAAGACCATTTTCCTATTAGGGTCGACACTAGCAGGCCTCAAAACCACCCTGGGCCTCCTGCCGGTGCCTTATCATCAAATTTATTATTGATAATAACATTAGCATGATTGATTGATTAAACATCGAGCCCCCAGAACATAATAGAAATAATAACAGAAAGTAATGGGTAACAGACTCGAGCCAAACAACCCTAAGCATGCTAGTAAGACACGGGCAACAAGCAAAGGTTATAGGTATGGAGGTGAGGCAATATCAGGGTTCAGGGTATCATGTGATAGGTTCGTAACAGAAGCAACTAATCATAGGGCTAGCAGAATAGACAACGGAAAGTATCGGTAACCAATGTTGAAAGGAACACGATGGTTCATGTGAGTGAATACTTGCCTGCAAACCCAGTAGCCTGGTACTGAGCTAACTCCTTAGAAGGGGTGTCGTAAGTATCGTCGGTCTCAACGTCGTCGTTTATCCGAGAAGAAGAAAACAAACAATGCAGAAAGATAAACAATCAATAACATGGCATAGTGCACAAACATGGGATGATGCATGACCATTTAATTGATTGCAACAAAATAAACTAGTTGACAAGATAACAACATGATTAAATGGACCCACATGCAATTGGATTGCATATGAAAAGCCCATGAATTATGGTTGAATTAATTGTTTTACAACTAACCAATAGATGAAAGTGGATTAGCATGATGCATGGATGAGGAAAACAACAAAATAACAACAATATAAGCAATTGGAAATAAGGTTTACCAAGTTTGAAAATTTAGTTATTAAGTTATGGAATTTTTGGTTACTTAAAGGTGTCACACAAGCATTTGTTGTTTTCACCACTTTTAGATTTTGAAAATAGATAACAAAGTTTATATTTGGATTAGAACACAAAATTTTAAGTGGATTACATGTTTCAATTATTGAAAAAGGAATTACAATGATTTAATTATGAATTAAACAAGAGCAAACAAGTTTTAATTGAATTTAATTCAAGTTTGAATATTATTTGAATTTTATTTGTTCAAAACATAAATTCAAATTCATATTTGAAAAGGTTATGTTTCTCTGGTTTAAAAACATATTTTATAAGTTCAAAAATAATTTAATTTGAGCAAGTTATGAATTTAGCAATTTTAAATGATTTAAACAAGGTTTAAATTATTCAAGCAATTTTAATTATCCAGAACATGAAACAAAATTTGTATTTGAAAAGATGATTCAAAATGGCATGGAAAACATATTTTATTTGTTGGAAAACAATTTCAAATGATCTAATTAAGCATGTTACCAATTTAATTGCATTAAGTGAGAGATGAAACAATTATTCAAATTAAATGTGGCAAACCAGAAAACAAGGTTGATATTCAAGTGTGGCATGTGAATTTGGATGAAATTCATGTTTTGGGTATTTAATTTGGAGCAACCATTTGAAAGTTATTAATTATGCCATTTAATTAACTAATTTGAGGATTATTAAATAACATTAATTTTTAATTGTCCAAAATGCAAAACAAAGTTGCTAAACAGAAAGTACATTGAATTTTTGACTGAAAAACATATTTTGCATTTTTAATTTGGAGTTTGTTTGCAAGTTATAAATTAAAACATTTTGGCAAAAATAAAAGAAATAGACAGAATAAAAGGGTGGCCTAGGATTTGAACTTGGGGCTCACAGGTAGTACAAGGGGCTGTGAACCAATCGGTCTCTGTGTTGTTTGTGTTGTCACCTGCAACTGATTGGAGAAGAGGTGCTACTGGTGGGTGTTATCTGACCAAAACACAGAGGCAACGAAAATAAAATTTTGCCTGCTGTGGGGATTGAACCAGGGACCTCTGGTGTGCGATACAGAGGGCTAGCCAAAGGGCTCGTGTGCTGGTTGTGATTGGTTACCAGTCGGACATAACATGAGGTAGGAAAAGGGCGCGTTAACTGAACTTGGCACACCACGATTGCAGACTTGCAATTCCAGGAAGTTAACTGAATTTCTTAACAGGAAGGATTCAGACTTTTCGGGTTCAGGTTAAAGTTTGAGCGGAAACAAAAAAATAGAAGCAAAAATGAGTCCCTTGCTTCCGCTGGGATTTGATCCCGGGATGCATCGCTGCTCGACAGAAGCACTGGCCACTGGGCTATGTGTGTTTGGTGATGTGTAACAGATGCGCCGCTGGATGAGTTGTTGTCGGTAGAACCAACTAACTCACGAACAGAGGCAGACCCAGGTGCAGATCGATGATGCGAAACGGACAACAACGGCAATGACCGGAATATGGCGGCGCTGGGGCGGCTCTGGTCTGCGGATCGGATGCACCCCCACAAGGCTACTGAAGTGTTGATTTCGGAGACGGGATCCGGCTCAAACTACGTTACTTCCGAGTCAAAAAGGAGTGCACACCTTCAGTTCCCTGAATTTTGACGGGACACCTGCATACAGCAGCGGACGGCGGCAGATGGTGACTGTGCCGCACGACGGCGGACACACATAGAAAGAGAGGGTAAGGGAGCGATACCCGAAGGTGGTTCTCACCATGGGGGTCTCGAAGGCGAGGTCGAAGGATCCGTTGACGAGGTGGTAGCGACATGCCTGTCGCCGATGATGGACGGACGCCGGAGGTAGACGAGATCGTCGGCGAGGTTTCATGAACCTTTGGCTCCCGATCTTCAGAGGGGAAGGAGATGAGAGCATGGCGGTTCCGTTCCCGTGGTCATCTCGGCTCGACGGAGACCATGGCGGCGGGGCAACGGCAACGTGCTCCGGTCTCTTCCTCTGCCTCTCAGTCCTGAACAAGAATTCAGAGAAGAGTATGGACAAAGGATGAAGAAAAGATAGTGGTGGCGGCTGCAGATGGGGATGGTGGGAGAGCACTAGGGTTTGGATGAAGGAGGGGACGGTTGGGTGCTTTGTAGAGGAGGGGTTCGGTGGTGGTGGTGAAAGCGACAGCAAGGGAGGAGAGGGTCACGCTCTCCTCCTCGTGCTCGTCCGTACGGAGGAGAAGGAGGGGTACTGGGCCAGTAACAGAGAGGATGTGGGCTGGTCGTTGGGTTGGAACTTGGAAGAGATGGGCCAGAAGTGCTACTCCTTAGCCCATTTACAAAAATTGAGGGAGTTCTCAATTATTCAAGGAGTAAAAGAGATCAAGAGAGATAGAAAAGGGTTAGGGTTTTCTTTTATGAATTATTTGTGTTAATGTTCAAAAATAGAAATTTAAGCAAATGTTTACATTATTTCACAAGTTGGAAATTTTAATTTGATTAACAGTTTTTAGTTGAATTTTCCAAATAGAGTTTGGGGTGTTTATTTGATAATTAAATTTTATTAATTTGCAAAACAATAATTAAAGTAATTTTGAATATTAGGTCCAAGAGTTTGAAAGATTCAGTTGAGTTTTTAAGTGGTTATTTGAATTTCCAATAATGTTTGATTTGGGAATTTTGGAAATAAACAAACTTTATTTAATAAGTTCAATCAATTATACAAACATTATTGAATTTAATTTGTTTGCAAAATTTTAATATTTAAACCCATATTGAAATATGATAAATAAGATTGATTTGATTTGAATTTGAAATAACAATTGGATTAATTGAACTATTAAAACCACAATTTTAAATAGTTGACCTTAGGGATTTAATGGAAACAATTGATTGTTTTATTTTGAAATATCATTTGGAAATTGTAACATCACAAGGATGAAACAAAAGGTTTGAATTTTTGGTTTGAAATTCAAATAGAAAACAAAGGAAAACAAATGAAAACAGTTGGAAAACAAATGAAAACAGAGGAAAACAAATGGAAAACAAACAAAACAAATGCAATCAACATGATGCCATGATGCAAAACATAAAATAACAGAGAGAAAAACATTCTAAAGGCTATTTTTCAGACTTGGGATGTTACAGAATAGTCCACACATACATGACCGACTTGGAGTTATTCCCGAGGGAATAAGAAAACTCTTCTCGAATCCATGGCTAAAACTTTCACCATAAGCACATGAACCCGAGAAAGTCACTTCGAACATCCAAAACCCAACTTCGTGAGGACACAAAGATGGTTCTCGAGAATTTCCAACATTAGTGCCAATTGTTCAAAATGAGCCTCGTGCAACTTGAGGAGAATAGGAATGTCGTCGATGGGCTCGACAACATGCTTGACAGAACACCCCAAGGAAAGGGATTCATATGATACATGAACGAGGCAAAATATTGGTCAGACCATAGGACATAGAGGTGTACCTAGGCAAAATACCATAAGTGGGAACACCATCAAGGTAGTCCTTGGATCTTTTCTCGATTTGACGATAGCCCAAATCAAATCAAGGTGGAATGGTAGCATGTCCATTGAGGAGATTCTATCATGCGTCAACAGGATGAGAACTAGACATCCCATTCCAAAGGAACAAGTTAGGATGAGATTTTGTCTTTCAACTCTCCAAGTTGTTGTTTTAAGCTCAACCAACTAGTTCAGGGTATCCAGCAGGGTTCCTTGGAGAAAGGAGTGGTTCAAACTAACCCTTGTTTAGACATCACGGTCAGGTAACCACATGGTGATACTTCTAGAAAGACAACCAGAATATCACAACCCACCGGTATGTCTTGGAGTTCGAAAGAAGGCTTGCTTTTCAAAGCAACTAATAAGGTCTTGAGAGCTTTGGTACGAACCAATTTTTCTGACCAAAAATTTGCACCGGGTTGAACGGATTTGGTGACACAGTCAACTTCAAACAAAGGCTGGGTGACCAGTAGTGCTAACAAGGATACATATGTTTCTTAGATTTTTCAAAGCAGTTGGGATTGCTGAGAATAACTGATACACATGTCAAGGTACAGACCAATCATTCTCAAGCATTCAAACTTGGAGTAAGGGTGAGTGAAGACGTCTAAGAGCATCACTTCATCAATAAGGCCATGAAACTCAGCACGACCTCTTGATATAGAACAGTGTGATACTCGAAGGTAGAACAGAATAGAAGCTAATGAAACTTCTTTATTCTGTGGATTACAAAACTTTGACCTGGTTCTTAAGATGAACGAGGTACTGGAGTTTGTTTCTCCTGACATCCCAAGGTGAAATGTTTTGACGTAAAACAAGAGCAAATGCATTGGAAGAATCCAACACACGTATGCAACTTGGTGTCCAAATCAACGGATGGAGACTTGAGAGCAACTGAAGGGTAGAATCATACTCAGGGAAGATCCTAGAATCACGTTGATTGCACAGGGTAATACTCATTTGTAGAACCCATGCCAAGAGAAGAAGTATAGCTGAATCAAGAACAAGGATATGGGAGTCATAAAGAACACTCTTGTCGTGATCCCTTTTGATTCCTAGAGAAAACCTATGGCTATTGGAGTTGGAATTGCCTAGCCATCCTGAGGTAGAAAATTCTCCTCAGGGTCCAAAGAAACAGAATTTGGGTTAAAGATCAGCATCATGTACTGATAGGGTGAGCATCGCATGGTTATGAAACCACATGGTTGAACCCACCACAATTCAGCACATTCCGGGACCTTCGGTTCAAGTCCAAGGGTTAGAAACCCGGGGAGAGGAGTAACTACTATCTAAGTGTCTTAAAGGACACTATGAATAGAAATCACGGAATATCTTTCAAAAGGAAAACATAACTTCGGAAGAACTTGAGCAGAGGATAACGGATACATTCAAGATGGAAAGCAGATCTCGAGGTTCAGGATTTTGAGATTTTGGAACATGTAAGAATGTGGAATCCATACAACTTTGAGAGATTATGGATAGAAGGGAATCTCCCAGTTGATTCAAGAGATAACGGAACATGGAACACACACGACTCCAGAAACTAAACACTAGGTCAAATTGGTTATAAGACGTCCTTGCCAAAGAAGGCACCTATGTTTTGAATGACTAGAAGAGATAGCAAAACCTTTTCAAATCAAAACAGGTAAGGTGACCCAGAGTTAGAGTGATACCAGATACGGAGTAAAAAGAATCCTAAGAAGGTTTTTTACAATCATTTGAAGTTTCAAAGAAGTTTTCACAAACACTAGACTCGACATCGACCAAGCAGTAAGGTTTTCCTATAGGCAGTCCTGCTCTGATACCAAGACTTGTCAGACCCCGGACCCAGAGATATACAAACTGTCATGTGCTCCTAGAAATGGACCCACAAGGGCTTCAAGGTTACCAGCCCCGGCCGCAACAAACAACGGCAGGCAGACCGGATTCATCGGCACGTAGTCCGGATCCCCGGTCTACTACTCCTTGTGTCCATGCTAGTCATAACCAGATATGTATACCCAAGCGTCCACGAGTCGGATGAAACTGAAGGAACGGGACCAAAGTTATACAGAGCTGCTATGTGTCCAGAAAGTGCAACAACAATCGAGGGTTACTGGGGTTACCTCGCCCCAGGCCGGTCACATCGACAGGCGGGCTCGGACATGGATCATCGGCTCCACAACCCCTCGACTGTGACAACTATGCAGGCATAGCCAAAACTGTATAACAATGAGCTCGAAACCAACAACCGATCAAAGCAGTACTTTAAACATGAACCTTTATTAAATAGGTGTTACTAGAGTATAGCTTACAAACAGAGGTCACACGACCCAACATTACATCCGACAACGGAAGGAAAATTATGTTGCTAATCAACAAGAACCAAAAAGGCCTAAGAGGCCGCAACATAAGGCGACGTCGCAGCCCATAGATTCCAGGCTGCTACCTGGGAACCCCAAACTACTCGTCGATGTCCATGTTGAATCACCACCGATGTACGATCTTCTCCTGAACCAAAATTAAGCAAACCTGAGTACGGGAGGTACTCGACAAGACTTAGTTAACCTATTATATACCTGCTATATTTTAGAAAGAGTTATGAAGGTTATTTTGCGTAAAGCCATCTTTGTTTTTCAGGTTGAGGAAGGAATAGCACGTCTCATAGAGTATTTTGAAAACAGATGAGAAAGCTACTCAACTACTGATATCATCATCTTTTAATCCACCGAAACATATCAGCACCTCGTGCTTCAAAGATCACCACCTCCAGTTGTTCCACTACCTCCTGCTACAAGGTAACCCCTCTCGGCATCTCCGAGGAGGCATCCTTCATTCGTTATCAACAAGTTTTAGTCATTCCGTTCAAGTTATCTATGATCACAGAATCCGTCACCAAGTCGTCTTTAACCGCAGACACGGCTTTTCGAAAAGATTTAACCCTGCAGGGGTGTACAACTTTACCCACACGTACCAACCGACTCTTAGTGCCACCAGGGTTAGCACTAGTCCGGGAAGTGCCGGCAGAGGGTGGTCGATTCCCGGCCTTTACCTTGTCGAACTATATCCATGAGTCAACCCAAACAGGGCCACCCCGTCAACAGGGAGTTGGCCACCTCCTGACGGCACCTGTTCTGTGAGTCGGGATCAAGATCTGTGTACGTCCATCACTTGTCCCGATCACGACCTAGTTTTCTCCAAAACATTTTCCGACACACACTGAAAGTGAAGTATAGGCACCTAGAGGGGGGGTGAATAGGTGCTACGGCAAATTTTAATTTTTCTCAAATTTAGGCTTGACAAGAAAGGTAAATTCTCTAGATAGTGCATGTAGTGATGAATTTACCTATATGACAATACAAGCAATCAATGCAACAAGTACAAGTAAGTCAAGAGAGGGAGGAACGAGGTAACCGATGGGAGCACACGGAGACACGATGTATTTCCGAGTTCCTCCTTTTTAGGGGAGTACGTCTCGTTGGAGAGGTGTGAGCTCGCCACAAAGGCCTACTCAACGCCACTAAGGCTTCACCCTATTCTCCGATGAACTTCGCCACAAAGGCCTAGTTCACCTTCCACTATAGAACCCCTTTGAGGCGGGGATCATATCCTTTACAAACAACTTGGGGCACACACCCACAACTTAATTGGGGGCTCCCAACTCTTCTTGAATCACCAACAAGAAACAAGAAGCCTAGGTTCTCCACAAGAGGAAACCCTAGGCAAGATCCCTCGAGCTAGAGAGGGGGAAATGAAGAACGGGTTGGTGAAGATGTAGATCCGGTGGTCCTCCTTCAATCCTCAAAGAATCAACGAGTTTGGGTGGAGGAGGAGGGAGATCTTGCTAGTGGGTGAGCTCCATTAATGGTGTCTTCAATGCTGGGAAGAGCTAACCCTTGGAGAGAGAAGTGAAGCTCTATTTATAGCCTCCAAGAAAACTAGCCGTTTTTGGGCCAGATTTCGACCAGCCCGGAATGGTCCGGAATTTTCCGGACCCCCGGAATATTCCGGAGCAATCCGGATGCCACCCGAGCAATTCGCCGTTGTGGCCGGAATGGCCCCCGGAATATTCCGGATGCCAACAGAACAATTCTCCGTTGCGGCCGGAATGGCCCCGGAAAATTCCGGCTGCCGGAATCTACCGGAATATTCCGGATTGCAACAGAGCAATATCCCATAGTGGCCGGAATAATCCGGAACCATTCCGAATGCCCAGAATTTTCCGGCCTTTCCTTTGAAACTCTGTTAAAGGCCAGAAAAGTTCCATTGATCTTTGAATTCTTCACCATTTCTTTGACACCGTATACGTGCTGATTTAAGACCAACCTTTTAACAAAATAGCACATACGGTTAGCAACTTCTTTATGTTGTTAACAAACACACAAAACAGTGAGATATCAAGAAGGCACTTTCAATCTCCCCCTTTTTGGTGTTTGATGACAACATAAAGATTTCACGGGGAGAAACAATATGAACTAAAGAAATGGTGTCCAAAAAAATAGACAGAGTTCTTCCTCGATGTGTGTCGTGAGACACACACTTCATAGGCTTTGCTCCCCCTACGTTTTAAACACCAAGCCGGCTAAACAAGTTCATACAACATGCATAGATAAAAATAGACAATAAAGGTACGCATGATAATAGTAACATAACCACGGGAGGGGTGACACGAATACGTCACGAGGTTCCACACACATAGAACAAAGTTTTTAAAACGAGGAAACGAAATAAAGATACCGGAGCACAAGCCTATAAGATCGAAATCAAAGGCAAAAGACTTGTGCCCCAACCCCTGCAAATCCCGTGGAAACCTAATATGAGGGACTCCTTCTCCCCCTTTGGCATCAAGACGCCAAAAAGGGACAAAGAGTCCACTAGCGCCCCAAGAGATCACTCCATGAAGTCATCTTCTCCATGCCCTTCCTCATCATCGCCTTCTTCCTCATCACCGCGTCCTCCAAGCCCAGCAGGATCAAAGTCATCATCATCATTGGAAAGCTCCTCCTCATCATCAACATCTGCCGGTGGGACCCCGAAGTAGAAGTCATCATCATGGATCTCGGGCATCTCAATGGGGACAAGATCGGCAGCAGCAAGTGAAGTGGGATCAGCAGGCACATCAAAACCAGCAAGCCTACGGTCGGCGTTCTGAATACGCCGAGCCTCCTTGGCCAACTCACGCGCCTCATGGGCAATGGCCCTAGTGTCCTTGCACATGTTGAACATAGCCTTGAAAAACTTTGCAATTCCACTAGAGGGACGCTCAGGAATGCCACTCGAGGAAGCAGAAGGAGTGGCCGAGGGGGACTTGGACTTCTCTTTGGCAAACTCCGGAATCTCATCACCGTTGATCAACCGAGGAGCCATCTTCTTGCACTTGATCACATCATAGTTTTCCATGATTTCAACCCCTACCTTGGAATTGATGAACTTCTGAATGAGTGGGCCATAAGCGGGCTTCCTCTTCTCCATGATCCCTAGACAAATCTCCCGGTAGATGAAATCCATCACGTCAATCTTCCTTTGGTTTTTAGGCCTTGTGAGGAACATGAGGTTCACCATGAAGGCCCTGATAGCTGAGAAGTCACCGGCCTTGATCACAATGGAGGCACGGAAGATCTTGGAGAGAAAGTTGTAGTAGGGGTACATGTTGGAGTTGAAAGGCTTAGTCTTGCCTTTAGCATTGGGAGGATAGCAGAAATCCAGACTGGAGATATCATACTCAGGGGCATCATGAATTCTGTAACCGTGATCAGCATAGGTGGCAGTCCAGGTGTATCCCAAAGCCTCAGCAAACTCAGTCAAATTGCTGGTGATCTTCTGCTCACCACACATCCAAGTCATGGAGCGTGTGGCATCACCCTTAGCATGGAGTGTGCAGTAGAACTGAGCAACCAACTCCGGGCAGTACTCACTCTCAGTATTGTCAAACAGAGGCATCATGCCAAACTTCTCCAAACAGGCATGCACATGGCGGAGATCAGAGTTTTTGTACCTATTGTAGACGTCCATGTCCACTTGAGCTTGCACACAAGTAAGAGGCTGCTGAGTAGAATAGAACTCATCCCAACACTTGAGCAGCAGATTTGTCCAGAACCGAGGATCCTCACAGGTGGAATCAGGGAAACGGTAAGGATTCTTCCGCTTGATATACTTCCACTGAGGGATGGAGCAGGCTTTCAGATCAATCTCAGGAACTGATTCAGTGTGAGCATCCTCACGAGTCTCATGAAAGGAGGAGGAACGACCAGCCCGTCCTCTGACCGGACGAGCACCCCTTGAAACAGATTGCTTCCTTTTCAGACCAGTACGAGCTCCAGGACCTGCGAATGGAGGATACAGGAGTAGCAAAGATAAGTGCATATGCCATATGGGTCAAAAGGAACTCCAAGAGGTTAGGTGTAGTGCAAAAACTCGAATTCCTGGCAGCATCCGGAAAATTCCGGAGAGATCCGGAATATTCCGGCTGGGCCGGAATGGTCCGGAATATTCCGGCTGGGCCGGAAATTTCCGGAGCAATTCCGGGCTCCTCGATTTGATTCGAGGAACTGCCTAAGACTTCGAATTTTTGTCTCACAACTACACCAAACATCCAGGAATACCAGAGAGGATGCGCCTAGAATAGATCTACGTGCTGGAAAAGTGGGAAGGACACAAACTAAGATTTGGATCTAAGTCTAGATGTAGATAGGTTAGACTAGATCAAGAGAAAGCATGGCATCTAGGTAGTGAATGGCAAGATAAACACATTGATAGAACTTGGAACTAGATCAAACCCTAATGAGATTGCATCTAGAGCCAAAATCAACCAATCAAAACGAAAAATAAGAGATGCCAATCAACATACCGTCCATGAGGATGTCCTTGTCCAAGGGAGGGATCCAACAATCCTCCCAAGGGGCAACGGGGACGAAATCGACGAAGGGAGGCGGCTAGGGCACGGGAGGAGTGAAAGAAGTGGAGGAAAAACTTCCTCCCGTGCGTGCGGGGTATTTATAGACGAAAACTGCCCATCCGGAATGGCCCGGAAAATTCCGGAGGTCCGGAATATTCCGGGGCAATCCGGCTATCCGGAATGATCCGGAAAATTCCGGATGGTCGGAATTTTCCGGCAGGAGCAACAATCAGCTCCACAAATTTCGGAGGGGGCAAGTTTTGAAAGGCAAGGAATGATGTGTGATGTGTGGAGTATGGCATATGCAAGATGAACATGGGAGAGGATAAATAGAACAAAACACAAGGGTTAGGTTTCCTAGTCTTACTTCTTGGAAAAGAACCAAATAAGATCGAAATAGCAACGAGAAGTAGTATTCGGAGAAGAAACACCATAACCATAAGATATTCAACTAATAACCAACTCTTCACGTGGGAAGAGGTTGGTGGCCTAAGCCACCATGTAAGAGTTCATGGTATGCAACCGCGAAGATATATCTTGGGGGCATCGCCAAAACTCAACATTGAAGCTCACAATTCAACATTAGAAAAGGAGAGATCACAATGAATTTTTGCTATGGGCATAATGGGGGGAGGGAGAACCCAATGTGTTAGGATAACACTCCCCCTATGTCCATGCCTACATCTAAACTCAAACACGTTTCATCTATAGGGGTGTGTGCAAGATAGTCAAGTCAAGCTCCTTGAATCAATCACATTTAGCTCATTCCTCAAGAACAAAAACCTTGCATCATCAAGTGGCTTCGTGAAAATATCCGCAAGATTGTCCTTGGTGGGCACATAACCTAGTGCAATGTCTCCTCTCGCCATGTGATCACGGATGAAGTGGTGGCGAATCTCAATGTGCTTCGTCCTTGTGTGTTGCACCGGATTGTATGCAATCTTGATAGCACTTTCGTTGTCACATAGAAGAGGTACTTTGTCCAAATGAACTCCATATTCCTTGAGAGTTTGCCTCATCCATAGCAATTGAGTGCATGCACTTGCGGCGGCAACATATTCGGCTTCGGCGGTGGAGAGAGAAATGCAATTTTGTTTCTTCGAGGACCAACTTACAAGGGACCTACCAAGAAATTGGCAAGCCCCGGAAGTTGACTTCCTATCATCTTGATCACCCGCCCAATCGGAATCCGTATATCCATTGAGAGAAAATTGTGCCCCCTTTGGGTACCACAAACCAAATCTTGAGGTATGAACCAAATAACGAAAGATCCTATGAACCGCCATTAGATGGCAATCCTTAGGAGCCGCTTGATACCTTGCACACACACCTACACTCAAAACGATATCGGGCCTAGATTCACAAAGATAGAGCAAAGAACCAATCATAGAACGATAGAGCTTTTGATCCACATCCTTACTCCCTTTTGGATTACGAGAGAGATGACACTTGACTTGCATAGGAGATGTCTTGATCTTAGCATCTTGGAAGTTAAACCTCTTGATCATATCTTGGGTATACTTGGCTTGAGAAATGAAAGTCCCACGAGCCAATTGCTTGATCTCAAAGCCAAGGAAGAATTTAAGCTCACCCATCATAGACATCTCGAACCTGTCAGTCATAAGCTTAGAGAACTCATTATTGAAAGCTTGGTTAGTTGAGCCAAAGATGATATCGTCCACATAGAGTTGGCATATGAAAAGCTCTCCCTTTACTCTCTTGGTGAAGAGAGTGGGTCAATCTTCCCAACTTCGAAACCACGATCATCTAACAACTCCCTAAGGTGCTCATACCACGCACGAGGTGCTTGTTTGAGACCATAGAGAGCCTTGTCAAGTTTGTAAACGTGGTTGGGAAAGTTGAGATTCTCGAACCCCAGAGGTTGCTTAACATATACCTCCTCTTTTAGTGGACCATTCAAGAAAGCACTTTTCACATCCATTTGTTGCAATTTGAAATTGTGTGAGGATGCATAAGCAAGGAGGATACGGATGGACTCAAGGCGAGCCACGGGCGCGTAGGTTTCATCAAAGTCAATGCCTTCAACTTGGGTGTAACCTTGAGCGACCAATCTTGCCTTGTTCCTAATAACAATGCCATTCTCATCTTGCTTGTTCTTGAAAATCCACTTGGTGCCAATAACATTGTGGCAATCCTTGGGTTTCTCAACCAATCTCCAAACTTTGTTGCGCTCAAAGTTATTGAGCTCATCATGCATAGCTTCAACCCAATCGGAGTCCTCAAGAGCTTCATACACTTTCTTAGGCTCCACCATAGAGATATGAGCTTGATGCTCACAAAAATGAGCCAATTGCCTTCTAGTGGATCTTCTAGTTTGAACATCCTCCAAGACCTTGTCATCTTGGGCATCAATTAGCTTCAAAGCTCTTCTTATCCTTTTGATGCGACGGGCTTCGATCTCCTCATTATTGCGAGGAGGAAACACTTGATCATCTTGATCATTTGGGTCCCCATCTTGACCATTATGGCCTTGATCATCAACATCATCATCAACAATATCTTCAATACTAGCTTCAACTTGAGAAGAGGATGACGAGGATGATTGATCTTGGCCTTGATCTTGACTCGCATTAGTGAGAGGAGTGGGTACGACTTGCGGAGTCACTTGATCAACGAGAGGAGGGTCTTGAATATGTTCTCGGTTAGGTGTAGTAGGTGGCTCCTTGGCTTGATCTTCAAATGTAGAGGAGGGCTCCACTTGGGTAGAGCATAGTCCTTCTCGAGTCGCCATAAGGTGTCCCTCGATGGGGCGGAAGAATCCCACACCCATCCTTCCTATGGCTTCTTGAGGAATTTCAACATCTACATTTGAAACATGAAATTGCGCCACTTGGGAGCCGTCATTTTCCTCGAAAACCACACTACAAGATTCTATGACAATCCGTGAGGCTTTGTCATAGACTCTATAAGTGTGGGATTCGGCACCGTAACCAACAAAGATACCCTCAATAGTTTTGGATTAAAATTTCGACAACCTAATACCCTTGATCAAATAAAAGCACTTACAACCGAATACACGGAAGTAGGATACGTTGGGCTTGTTGCCGGTGAGGATCTCATATGGGGTCTTGCACAAGCCTTTGCGGATGTAGAGGCGGTTGGAGGAGTGGCAAGCGGTGGATACGGCCTCGGCCCATAAATATTGGGGAGAAGAGTACTCCGCCAACATGGTCCTTGCCATATCCAAGAGAGTGCGATTCTTCCTTTCGGCAACACCATTTTGTTGAGGAGTGTAAGTGGCGGAGTATTGGTGACGAATGCCTTCTTCACTAAGAAATTCATTCAATGTATAGTTCTTGAACTCCGATCCATTATCACTCCTAATAGCTATGATTTGCACATTGTGTTGACGTTGCACTTCGTTGGAGAAGTCGATGATGGTTTGTTGAGTCTCACTCTTGCACTTGAAGAAATAAACCCAAGTGTATCTTGAATAATCATCGAAAATCACCAAGCAATACTTCTTGCCGCCAAGACTTGCCTCGGGCACGGCACCAAAGAGATCAACATGGAGAAGCTCCAAGATCCTCTTAGATGAGATAATAGTCTTGGCCTTGTGCACAATGTCATGTATCTTCCCTTCAACACACGACCTACAAACGCGATCCTTTGCAAAGGAAACATTTTCTTTTAGTCCAACAATAAGGCCACCTTTGTGAAGACTTTGCAAAGTTCTCATGTTGACATGGGATAGCCGGCGATGCCATAACCATCCCAAGTCCGTCTTCCCGAAAAGACACATTGCTTGAGTGTTGGTTGACTTAGAAAAGTCTACCACATACAACTCATTTTCAACATGTCCCACGTGAGCGACGTCAAGAGTCTTGCTCCTCAAAAGGACCACAATATCACCATCAAAGAAGACGGAGAACCCCATCTTACTAAGAGAGCGGACGGAAAGTAAATTGTAACCAAGGGATTCGACAAGCATGATGTTCACGATAGTGATATCGGGAGCCACCACAACCTTGCCAAACCCGGATACCTTAGACTTGGACGAGTCCCCATAAGTGACGGTTGCTTGGATGTCATTTGGTCGCAACTCCGTCACAAGTTCTTTGCTTCCGGTCATATGATTAGTGCATCCACTATCAAGAATCCATTTAGTCCCACCGGAAGCATAGTCCTGCAAGAGATCATTGACTAGAGTTAGGACCCGAGTTGGGTCCCTTCATGTTAGCAACAAGGGTCTTTGGAACCCATATAGTGTAGTCAATAAACCCCTCAATTGGACCAACATATTTAGCTTGCACAACACCATAATAATTGTAACATCCCAAGTCTGAAAAATAGCCTTTAGAATGTTTTGCTCTCTGTTATTTTATGTTTTGCATCATGGCATCATGTTGATTGCAATTGTTTTGTTTGTTTTCCATTTGTTTTCCACTGTTTTCATTTGTTTTCCTTTGTTTCCTGTTTGAATTTCAACTCAAATTTCAAACCCTTTGTTTCATCCTTGTGATGTTACAATTTCCAAAGTGAGAGTTCAAATAAAAACAACCAAATTGCTTTCATTTTATTCAATGTTGATCACTCATTAAAATTGTGGGCTTAATCAAACAAATGATTTTCAAATCACCTTCAAGTTCAAATCAATGCATCAAGCAGAACCAATTTGAACTTAAGAATTTAATCAACTAATTTAATCAAATTGAATCATAGGGGTCACCCTAATAAAAACATGGTTTTCATCAATAATTATTTAATTATCAAATTACCCAAATTCAAACCAATTCTCAAATCAATACCTTTTGAAACCTTAAGTTCACCACCCTAATTGTAATCTTTAATCACCTTAAATCTTAGGGGTAAACCCTATAAAAAATGTTTGTTTTCAATAAGGTTTAATTCATATTAAAAATCCATTCAAATATTGGTTTATTTAACAAACAACAATTAAATTTGTAAACCTTGGAAAACAAAAGCTAGTTTTGGGTTGCTAATTGAAAACAGAACTAACCATTCCTTTTTTTCCAAAACTTTTATTTAACTTGGAAACTCTCCTTTCTTCCATTTTTGGTTTTCAGCAAAAAAAATAAAACAGAACAAATAATAAAAAGCAAAAGGAGAGGAGCAGCAGCACTAAACCAGCCCAGCCCAGTTACCCTTTGGCCCGGTACCCCTTCCCTCCTGTCGCTGTCACCTACCTCTCGATGACGTCGTCATCAGTACGAACAGGCAGCACACCGTCGATCCCTCCACCCTCCTCTCCAGATGCTTGCCGTACCAAGCACCTCGCCCCATATAGCTCACCTTCCCCTTTGCTAACCTAGCAACCCTAGAGCCTATACCTAACCCTAGCGCCGCCATCATCCTTCCTTCCCTCTGTTGTCTGTACCTCTGAACCCACGAGCACCACAGCCTGAACCACCCGAAACCGCCACCATCCCCTCGCCATGATCCTCCTCGGGCCAAGCCAGCCACGGGAATGGAGCCCCCGTGGCCTGGCCTTCATCTTTGCTGAAGACGCGGAGACGGGAAGTTGGCCGTAGCCCCGCCGCCGTGAAGGTTTCTCCGGTCGTCGCCCTGCCTGCTGCTCCGCTCCCTGCTGCAGCGACCCGACTCCCCTTCTGCTCCCGATCGCCAAGGTGAGGCCCCTTCCGCCTCGATCCTCCTCCCTCTCTCCTCCATCTCCGGCCACCGAGCACCGCACCCCACACCCGCACGCATCGCCGGCAGCCACAGCACGCATCCGCAGCGAAGCGACCGCCGGCGTTCGCTGTCGCCTGTACCTGTTCGGTGATCTGTTTCGATGTTCAGTTAAAACTCGCACCTATATGCATCTTAACCTCCCAGCGCACCCCTACCTGACAAGGATTCGCAAGCCACCTCAGTGGTTCAGACCACGCGCAGCGAGGGATCGGTGCTGGGTTCGATCCCCAGCACCCGGGTTAAATCCCTCTCCTTTTTTTCGTTGGGGGTACTGACAGGCATGGCCCAGTCGTCAGTCACCCTTGTGCCACGCGGGCACAGTGACCCACGGGGCCCCCTGGCAGCGTGTGGGTATAGTTCCTGCACGGTAACAAACGATTAAAAACTAATCTGTTAATTTCTAATTCCTTTTAAATTGGCAGAATAAACCCCTAACTTCAAAAATCCATAACTTCAAATCTATAATTCCAATAAATACAAACTTTATATGTTTACTGCTCCAAATTTCATAACCTTTCCAAATAATCAATTTGTGTTCTGTTTTGAGTTTTCAAAATCCTTTTAAATTTCAAATTTGAATAATTCAAATGTAATTTGTAATAATTCATAAATAATTCCTACCTTTTCCAAATAGGTCAAATAAAATATGTTTTTCACACCTTTTTGAATATCCTATTCAAATATAAAATTTGTTTCCTGGTTTGAATAATTTAAATTGCCTAAAACATTTAAATCTTGTTTAATTCAATTAAAAATTGTTTAATATTGTTTAATTCCTAATTAAATAATCCAAAGTCCAATTTCAAAATGTGAAACATGTATTCCAACTAAAATTTGATAACCTTTTCAAATATAAACTTTGTTAATTGTTTTGAGCATTTTAACTTGATGAAAACAACCACTACTTGTTTAACACCATTAAGTAACAATAATTGCCAAACCTTATTAATGTTTTCTAAAATGGTTAACTATCATTTCAAGTGCATTTAATATTGTTATCTTCTTGTTCTTCATCATGCATGCATCATGCTAACTCACCTACACCTGATGCTTAGTGGTAGAACAACTATTTCAACCATAAGGCATGGGTTTGCCATATGCAATCTTTGTATATGGAATCCATTTAAACTTGTGTATCATATCCACTAGTTTACTTTGTTGCATCTATTAACATGACATGCATCATATTTGATTGTGCACTATGCCATGATAATGATTGCTTATCTTTCTGCAATGTTTGTTTGCTTCTTCTCGGATATACGACGACGTTGAGACCGAAGATACTTACGACACCCCTTCTAAGGAGTTAGCTCAGTACCAGGCTACTGGGTTTGCAGGCAAGTTATCACTCACATGAACCACTGTGTTCCTTTCAACATTGATTACCGATACTTTCCGTTGTTCTTTTCTGCTAGCCTTAGTAGTAGTTGTTCTGTTACGAACCCATCACATGAATCCCTTAAACCTGATATTGCCTCACCTCCACACCTATAACCATTGCTTGTGCCCGTGTCTTACTATCATGCTTAGGTTGCTTTTGCTCGAGTCTGTTATCCGTTACTTTCTGTTACTATTTCTATTACGTTGTGGGGGGCTCGATGTTTAACCAATCAATCATGCTAATGTTACTATTAATAATAAATTTGATGATAAGGCACCGGCAGGAGGCCCATGAGAGGTTTTGGAGCCTGCTAGTGTCGACTCTAATAGGAAAAGGGTCTTGTCTACTGATCCATGATGAGCGCACTACCCGCATTTGGGAAGCGAGTATGGGCGCCCCCCTCAACTTGACCTGATTCGCATCTCGTCCAAATCGCCTCATTTAGTTCGTGTTTTCCATTTGCCGCATGCATGTTTTTGCGAGCCCAGCGCAGGGTGGAACTTTTGTAGTCGGCATATAGGGGGACACGGTCTTAGAGTGCTATGATGGTCCATTTTCTTCTGGGCTTGATTAGCCGTGCGCCCAAGGTGCTTTGGGCTTGATGCGAAGAATGGTTGGTTGTGTTGAGTACCCCGCTTGGTGGAAGGGCCTTTCCATCTGGCGGGTTATTCATGAGTGTACGGTCAAATTGGTGCAACCCTGCAGGGATAATCTTCTCGAGAAGCCGTGTTTTCCGCGGTTATGGATTACTTGGTGAAAGTACTGGCTAACAAGTACTCAGGACAACTTAAACATAATGATCAAACATGTTTTACCCAATGATTAATAACTTGACTAGTAACAGGTTACTCACACAATAACTTGATTCACCTTATTACAACTGTGTGAGTTTTCCTCGGATTGCTTCTTTGGATAAGGGGCGAGATTCAGGATGGGTTTGTTTGAAGTTATCTTTCAGTTGGTTACAATCCTCGATCTTATCTCCTTTCTGTTAGCCGGAAGTGGTAGAATCCCTGTAGTTGGTTAGTGCAGCCAGTTGCAGCATCTTTTATATCCCCTCTCTTCCGTTGAACCCAAGGCATCTGTGCTTGGTGTTGACGGGTTACACTTTGGTGAATTGTGAGTCTTGCTTGCCAGTACGTTTATGTACTGACCCCTTTGGGGCTGTGGTTTACGCAGACGACATTCCGAGGATCTACATGGTGGCTACTACGTGGAGTATGATGACGAGGCTGCTGACGAGTAGATAGCGGACCCGGGCAGGATCCGAGACTTCGTGGATGGGCTCCGTCTGTTTGTTTCCGGCCTCTTAGGCCTATTTGGTTCTTGTCTGTATTCAGACATGTTGAATGCTTCCGTTGTATTGTACTGATGTATTGTTGGGGCATGTGCCCTCTGAATGATTGTATTTGCTATCTCTGCTCTAATGAGAGCCATTTGCAATTTATTTCACTCTTTTGTGTCGTAGAGATCTGTTGTGATATCACTTGTTAAACGCCGTTGACGTACCATGTGTGTATGGTTTGAAGTACGTCGACGGAAGTGCCTTTGATCTCTAGTGGATAGTTTACATCGACGATGGAATAGCAGGGCTTGTGTTGTCGCGCATAAGCGCAGGCCTACCAGGAAGCTGGGACGTGGGAGCAGTTATGCCCCATAATCCAAGCATCTGCTATCCAGTTCGTACGGTGAGTATCCCCTAGAAATCAGGGTGCGACAAATGGTATCAGAGCCTGTCTGCCTGTAGGATCCCTTTTTACTGGTCGCAGTTGAGTCTAGAAACTATTTTGTAGCTATGTAGGAAAAAATGAAACGTGAGAGTAGGAATTCTGTTCTTTTTCTTCTTTCCCCACCCACCCTCCCTTTTCTGGTAAGGAAGTGTAACGTTGTTTTCCCTTCGCATCTAAACTTTCAAGTTAGGATTTCACGTATTCTGGTTTCTCTAGGATGGTTATATCTACTAGACCATAGGAATGGAGGTGGTTGTGACATGATTTATCATGTTGCCTACTCACGATTGAGAACGGTGGCAAATAAGCCCCGGAAGCAGATCCTCTATTCCTTAAGCAGTAGATATTGATCCTTTAGAAGCCCGGATGGGTTTTCCGTAGTACCTCAGGAGTGTTTTGTTCTCGTTTTTCCCCGATGTTGATATCCTGTTCTTCTCAACATCCTTTTCGTCCGTTGAAATCTTGTTGTTGTTTTCCAATTCAATTCTTCTACCGGCGTCTAATCAAAGTTTCCCCGTTCATCTCCTAAACTCTATTCCAGCTAAAGTGTTATTTGATACCGGAGCATCACATTCCCTTGTGTCAACAATCTTTTCCACAACATAAAACCCAATTCTGGTTCCAGCAAGCAATCAAAACTCTGTTCACTCCCCGGGATCTCAAATGTTGACTTCCAAGATAAGTAAGAACAATCCAATTCTAATGAGAGGCCACATATTCCTCGTTACTCTCATGTTGATGATTCTGACATTGATGATTATTCTTGGTGTTGCATTGATGCCAATAACTCTCTTCCACCATTCTAGCCAGATAGTCTATTCTCCAAATGCATCAAATTCTATCCAGCTATACACCTCAATGCAAAACCTCTCCCTTTACTTGAAAATGTTCCGGTGGTTTGCTAATTCCCTGACGTCTATCCACTGTGCACGATGTGTTTCACGTGTCACAGCTCAAGAGGATCTTCCCAAGAAGTATCCGGACCTTTTCTTTTCTCGGTAGGAATCTCGGGGCGCGATTCCTTCAAGGGGGGGCGTTTTGTAACATCCCAAGTCTGAAAAATAGCCTTTAGAATGTTTTGCTCTCTGTTATTTTATGTTTTGCATCATGGCATCATGTTGATTGCAATTGTTTTGTTTGTTTTCCATTTGTTTTCCACTGTTTTCATTTGTTTTCCTTTGTTTCCTGTTTGAATTTCAACTCAAATTTCAAACCCTTTGTTTCATCCTTGTGATGTTACAATTTCCAAAGTGAGAGTTCAAATAAAAACAACCAAATTGCTTTCATTTTATTCAATGTTGATCACTCATTAAAATTGTGGGCTTAATCAAACAAATGATTTTCAAATCACCTTCAAGTTCAAATCAATGCATCAAGCAGAACCAATTTGAACTTAAGAATTTAATCAACTAATTTAATCAAATTGAATCATAGGGGTCACCCTAATAAAAACATGGTTTTCATCAATAATTATTTAATTATCAAATTACCCAAATTCAAACCAATTCTCAAATCAATACCTTTTGAAACCTTAAGTTCACCACCCTAATTGTAATCTTTAATCACCTTAAATCTTAGGGGTAAACCCTATAAAAAATGTTTGTTTTCAATAAGGTTTAATTCATATTAAAAATCCATTCAAATATTGGTTTATTTAACAAACAACAATTAAATTTGTAAACCTTGGAAAACAAAAGCTAGTTTTGGGTTGCTAATTGAAAACAGAACTAACCATTCCTTTTTTTCCAAAACTTTTATTTAACTTGGAAACTCTCCTTTCTTCCATTTTTGGTTTTCAGCAAAAAAAATAAAACAGAACAAATAATAAAAAGCAAAAGGAGAGGAGCAGCAGCACTAAACCAGCCCAGCCCAGTTACCCTTTGGCCCGGTACCCCCTTCCCTCCTGTCGCTGTCACCTACCTCTCGATGACGTCGTCATCAGTACGAACAGGCAGCACACCGTCGATCCCTCCACCCTCCTCTCCAGATGCTTGCCGTACCAAGCACCTCGCCCCATATAGCTCACCTTCCCCTCTGCTAACCTAGCAACCCTAGAGCCTATACCTAACCCTAGCGCCGCCATCATCCTTCCTTCCCTCTGTTGTCTGTACCTCTGAACCCACGAGCACCACAGCCTGAACCACCCGAAACCGCCACCATCCCCTCGCCATGATCCTCCTCGGGCCAAGCCAGCCACGGGAATGGAGCCCCCGTGGCCTGGCCTTCATCTTTGCTGAAGACGCGGAGACGGGAAGTTGGCCGTAGCCCCGCCGCCGTGAAGGTTTCTCCGGTCGTCGCCCTGCCTGCTGCTCCGCTCCCTGCTGCAGCGACCCGACTCCCCTTCTGCTCCCGATCGCCAAGGTGAGGCCCCTTCCGCCTCGATCCTCCTCCCTCTCTCCTCCATCTCCGGCCACCGAGCACCGCACCCCACACCCGCACGCATCGCCGGCAGCCACAGCACGCATCCGCAGCGAAGCGACCGCCGGCGTTCGCTGTCGCCTGTACCTGTTCGGTGATCTGTTTCGATGTTCAGTTAAAACTCGCACCTATATGCATCTTAACCTCCCAGCGCACCCCTACCTGACAAGGATTCGCAAGCCACCTCAGTGGTTCAGACCACGCGCAGCGAGGGATCGGTGCTGGGTTCGATCCCCAGCACCCGGGTTAAATCCCTCTCCTTTTTTTCGTTGGGGGTACTGACAGGCATGGCCCAGTCGTCAGTCACCCTTGTGCCACGCGGGCACAGTGACCCACGGGGCCCCCTGGCAGCGTGTGGGTATAGTTCCTGCACGGTAACAAACGATTAAAAACTAATCTGTTAATTTCTAATTCCTTTTAAATTGGCAGAATAAACCCCTAACTTCAAAAATCCATAACTTCAAATCTATAATTCCAATAAATACAAACTTTATATGTTTACTGCTCCAAATTTCATAACCTTTCCAAATAATCAATTTGTGTTCTGTTTTGAGTTTTCAAAATCCTTTTAAATTTCAAATTTGAATAATTCAAATGTAATTTGTAATAATTCATAAATAATTCCTACCTTTTCCAAATAGGTCAAATAAAATATGTTTTTCACACCTTTTTGAATATCCTATTCAAATATAAAATTTGTTTCCTGGTTTGAATAATTTAAATTGCCTAAAACATTTAAATCTTGTTTAATTCAATTAAAAATTGTTTAATATTGTTTAATTCCTAATTAAATAATCCAAAGTCCAATTTCAAAATGTGAAACATGTATTCCAACTAAAATTTGATAACCTTTTCAAATATAAACTTTGTTAATTGTTTTGAGCATTTTAACTTGATGAAAACAACCACTACTTGTTTAACACCATTAAGTAACAATAATTGCCAAACCTTATTAATGTTTTCTAAAATGGTTAACTATCATTTCAAGTGCATTTAATATTGTTATCTTCTTGTTCTTCATCATGCATGCATCATGCTAACTCACCTACACCTGATGCTTAGTGGTAGAACAACTATTTCAACCATAAGGCATGGGTTTGCCATATGCAATCTTTGTATATGGAATCCATTTAAACTTGTGTATCATATCCACTAGTTTACTTTGTTGCATCTATTAACATGACATGCATCATATTTGATTGTGCACTATGCCATGATAATGATTGCTTATCTTTCTGCAATGTTTGTTTGCTTCTTCTCGGATATACGACGACGTTGAGACCGAAGATACTTACGACACCCCTTCTAAGGAGTTAGCTCAGTACCAGGCTACTGGGTTTGCAGGCAAGTTATCACTCACATGAACCACTGTGTTCCTTTCAACATTGATTACCGATACTTTCCGTTGTTCTTTTCTGCTAGCCTTAGTAGTAGTTGTTCTGTTACGAACCCATCACATGAATCCCTTAAACCTGATATTGCCTCACCTCCACACCTATAACCATTGCTTGTGCCCGTGTCTTACTATCATGCTTAGGTTGCTTTTGCTCGAGTCTGTTATCCGTTACTTTCTGTTACTATTTCTATTACGTTGTGGGGGGCTCGATGTTTAACCAATCAATCATGCTAATGTTACTATTAATAATAAATTTGATGATAAGGCACCGGCAGGAGGCCCATGAGAGGTTTTGGAGCCTGCTAGTGTCGACTCTAATAGGAAAAGGGTCTTGTCTACTGATCCATGATGAGCGCACTACCCGCATTTGGGAAGCGAGTATGGGCGCCCCCCTCAACTTGACCTGATTTGCATCTCGTCCAAATCGCCTCATTTAGTTCGTGTTTTCCATTTGCCGCATGCATGTTTTTGCGAGCCCAGCGCAGGGTGGAACTTTTGTAGTCGGCATATAGGGGGACACGGTCTTAGAGTGCTATGATGGTCCATTTTCTTCTGGGCTTGATTAGCCGTGCGCCCAAGGTGCTTTGGGCTTGATGCGAAGAATGGTTGGTTGTGTTGAGTACCCCGCTTGGTGGAAGGGCCTTTCCATCTAGCGGGTTATTCATGAGTGTACGGCCAAATTGGTGCAACCCTGCAGGGATAATCTTCTCGAGAAGCCGTGTTTTCCGCGGTTATGGATTACTTGGTGAAAGTACTGGCTAACAAGTACTCAGGACAACTTAAACATAATGATCAAACATGTTTTACCCAATGATTAATAACTTGACTAGTAACAGGTTACTCACACAATAACTTGATTCACCTTATTACAACTGTGTGAGTTTTCCTCGGATTGCTTCTTTGGATAAGGGGCGAGATTCAGGATGGGTTTGTTTGAAGTTATCTTTCAGTTGGTTACAATCCTCGATCTTATCTCCTTTCTGTTAGCCGGAAGTGGTAGAATCCCTGTAGTTGGTTAGTGCAGCCAGTTGCAGCATCTTTTATATCCCCTCTCTTCCGTTGAACCCAAGGCATCTGTGCTTGGTGTTGACGGGTTACACTTTGGTGAATTGTGAGTCTTGCTTGCCAGTACGTTTATGTACTGACCCCTTTGGGGCTGTGGTTTACGCAGACGACATTCCGAGGATCTACATGGTGGCTACTACGTGGAGTATGATGACGAGGCTGCTGACGAGTAGATAGCGGACCCGGGCAGGATCCGAGACTTCGTGGATGGGCTCCGTCTGTTTGTTTCCGGCCTCTTAGGCCTATTTGGTTCTTGTCTGTATTCAGACATGTTGAATGCTTCCGCTGTATTGTACTGATGTATTGTTGGGGCATGTGCCCTCTGAATGATTGTATTTGCTATCTCTGCTCTAATGAGAGCCATTTGCAATTTATTTCACTCTTTTGTGTCGTAGAGATCTGTTGTGATATCACTTGTTAAACGCCGTTGACGTACCATGTGTGTATGGTTTGAAGTACGTCGACGGAATTGCCTTTGATCTCTAGTGGATAGTTTACATCGACGATGGAATAGCAGGGCTTGTGTTGTCGCGCATAAGCGCAGGCCTACCAGGAAGCTGGGACGTGGGAGCAGTTATGCCCCATAATCCAAGCATCTGCTATCCAGTTCGTACGGTGAGTATCCCCTAGAAATCAGGGTGCGACAAATGGTATCAGAGCCTGTCTGCCTGTAGGATCCCTTTTTACTGGTCGCAGTTGAGTCTAGAAACTATTTTGTAGCTATGTAGGAAAAAATGAAACGTGAGAGTAGGAATTCTGTTCTTTTTCTTCTTTCCCCACCCACCCTCCCTTTTCTGGTAAGGAAGTGTAACGTTGTTTTCCCTTCGCATCTAAACTTTCAAGTTAGGATTTCACGTATTCTGGTTTCTCTAGGATGGTTATATCTACTAGACCATAGGAATGGAGGTGGTTGTGACATGATTTATCATGTTGCCTACTCACGATTGAGAACGGTGGCAAATAAGCCCCGGAAGCAGATCCTCTATTCCTTAAGCAGTAGATATTGATCCTTTAGAAGCCCGGATGGGTTTTCCGTAGTACCTCAGGAGTGTTTTGTTCTCGTTTTTCCCCGATGTTGATATCCTGTTCTTCTCAACATCCTTTTCGTCCGTTGAAATCTTGTTGTTGTTTTCCAATTCAATTCTTCTACCGGCGTCTAATCAAAGTTTCCCCGTTCATCTCCTAAACTCTATTCCAGCTAAAGTGTTATTTGATACCGGAGCATCACATTCCCTTGTGTCAACAATCTTTTCCACAACATAAAACCCAATTCTGGTTCCACCAAGCAATCAAAACTCTGTTCACTCCCCGGGATCTCAAATGTTGACTTCCAAGATAAGTAAGAACAATCCAATTCTAATGAGAGGCCACATATTCCTCGTTACTCTCATGTTGATGATTCTGACATTGATGATTATTCTTGGTGTTGCATTGATGCCAATAACTCTGTTCCACCATTCTAGCCAGATAGTCTATTCTCCAAATGCATCAAATTCTATCCAGCTATACACCTCAATGCAAAACCTCTCCCTTTACTTGAAAATGTTCCGGTGGTTTGCTAATTCCTTGACGTCTATCCACTGTGCACGATGTGTTTCACGTGTCACAGCTCAAGAGGATCTTCCCAAGAAGTATCCGGACCTTTTCTTTTCTCGGTAGGAATCTCGGGGCGCGATTCCTTCAAGGGGGGGCGTTTTGTAACATCCCAAGTCTGAAAAATAGCCTTTAGAATGTTTTGCTCTCTGTTATTTTATGTTTTGCATCATGGCATCATGTTGATTGCAATTGTTTTGTTTGTTTTCCATTTGTTTTCCACTGTTTTCATTTGTTTTCCTTTGTTTCCTGTTTGAATTTCAACTCAAATTTCAAACCCTTTGTTTCATCCTTGTGATGTTACAATTTCCAAAGTGAGAGTTCAAATAAAAACAACCAAATTGCTTTCATTTTATTCAATGTTGATCACTCATTAAAATTGTGGGCTTAATCAAACAAATGATTTTCAAATCACCTTCAAGTTCAAATCAATGCATCAAGCAGAACCAATTTGAACTTAAGAATTTAATCAACTAATTTAATCAAATTGAATCATAGGGGTCACCCTAATAAAAACATGGTTTTCATCAATAATTATTTAATTATCAAATTACCCAAATTCAAACCAATTCTCAAATCAATACCTTTTGAAACCTTAAGTTCACCACCCTATTTGTAATCTTTAATCACCTTAAATCTTAGGGGTAAACCCTATAAAAAATGTTTGTTTTCAATAAGGTTTAATTCATATTAAAAATCCATTCAAATATTGGTTTATTTAACAAACAACAATTAAATTTGTAAACCTTGGAAAACAAAAGCTAGTTTTGGGTTGCTAATTGAAAACAGAACTAACCATTCCTTTTTTTCCAAAACTTTTATTTAACTTGGAAACTCTCCTTTCTTCCATTTTTGGTTTTCAGCAAAAAAAATAAAACAGAACAAATAATAAAAAGCAAAAGGAGAGGAGCAGAAGCACTAAACCAGCCCAGCCCAGTTACCCTTTGGCCCGGTACCCCTTCCCTCCTGTCGCTGTCACCTACCTCTCGATGACGTCGTCATCAGTACGAACAGGCAGCACACCGTCGATCCCTCCACCCTCCTCTCCAGATGCTTGCCGTACCAAGCACCTCGCCCCATATAGCTCACCTTCCCCTTTGCTAACCTAGCAACCCTAGAGCCTATACCTAACCCTAGCGCCGCCATCATCCTTCCTTCCCTCTGTTGTCTGTACCTCTGAACCCACGAGCACCACAGCCTGAACCACCCGAAACCGCCACCATCCCCTCGCCATGATCCTCCTCGGGCCAAGCCAGCCACGGGAATGGAGCCCCCGTGGCCTGGCCTTCATCTTTGCTGAAGACGCGGAGACGGGAAGTTGGCCGTAGCCCCGCCGCCGTGAAGGTTTCTCCGGCCGTCGCCCTGCCTGCTGCTCCGCTCCCTGCTGCAGCGACCCGACTCCCCTTCTGCTCCCGATCGCCAAGGTGAGGCCCCTTCCGCCTCGATCCTCCTCCCTCTCTCCTCCATCTCCGGCCACCGAGCACCGCACCCCACACCCGCACACATCGCCGGCCGCCACAGCACGCATCCGCAGCGAAGCGACCGCCGGCGTTCGCTGTCGCCTGTACCTGTTCGGTGATCTGTTTCGATGTTCAGTTAAAACTCGCACCTATATGCATCTTAACCTCCCAGCGCACCCCTACCTGACAAGGATTCGCAAGCCACCTCAGTGGTTCAGACCACGCGCAGCGAGGGATCGGTGCTGGGTTCGATCCCCAGCACCCGGGTTAAATCCCTCTCCTTTTTTTCGTTGGGGGTACTGACAGGCATGGCCCAGTCGTCAGTCACCCTTGTGCCACGCGGGCACAGTGACCCACGGGGCCCCCCTGGCAGCGTGTGGGTATAGTTCCTGCACGGTAACAAACGATTAAAAACTAATCTGTTAATTTCTAATTCCTTTTAAATTGGCAGAATAAACCCCTAACTTCAAAAATCCATAACTTCAAATCTATAATTCCAATAAATACAAACTTTATATGTTTACTGCTCCAAATTTCATAACCTTTCCAAATAATCAATTTGTGTTCTGTTTTGAGTTTTCAAAATCCTTTTAAATTTCAAATTTGAATAATTCAAATGTAATTTGTAATAATTCATAAATAATTCCTACCTTTTCCAAATAGGTCAAATAAAATATGTTTTTCACACCTTTTTGAATATCCTATTCAAATATAAAATTTGTTTCCTGGTTTGAATAATTTAAATTGCCTAAACCATTTAAATCTTGTTTAATTCAATTAAAAATTGTTTAATATTGTTTAATTCCTAATTAAATAATCCAAAGTCCAATTTCAAAATGTGAAACATGTATTCCAACTAAAATTTGATAACCTTTTCAAATATAAACTTTGTTAATTGTTTTGAGCATTTTAACTTGATGAAAACAACCACTACTTGTTTAACACCATTAAGTAACAATAATTGCCAAACCTTATTAATGTTTTCTAAAATGGTTAACTATCATTTCAAGTGCATTTAATATTGTTATCTTCTTGTTCTTCATCATGCATGCATCATGCTAACTCACATACACCTGATGCTTAGTGGTAGAACAACTATTTCAACCATAAGGCATGGGTTTGCCATATGCAATCTTTGTATATGGAATCCATTTAAACTTGTGTATCATATCCACTAGTTTACTTTGTTGCATCTATTAACATGACATGCATCATATTTGATTGTGCACTATGCCATGATAATGATTGCTTATCTTTCTGCAATGTTTGTTTGCTTCTTCTCGGATATACGACGACGTTGAGACCGAAGATACTTACGACACCCCTTCTAAGGAGTTAGCTCAGTACCAGGCTACTGGGTTTGCAGGCAAGTTATCACTCACATGAACCACTGTGTTCCTTTCAACATTGATTACCGATACTTTCCGTTGTTCTTTTCTGCTAGCCTTAGTAGTAGTTGTTCTGTTAGGAACCCATCACATGAATCCCTTAAACCTGATATTGCCTCACCTCCACACCTATAACCATTGCTTGTGCCCGTGTCTTACTATCATGCTTAGGTTGCTTTTGCTCGAGTCTGTTATCCGTTACTTTCTGTTACTATTTCTATTACGTTGTGGGGGGCTCGATGTTTAACCAATCAATCATGCTAATGTTACTATTAATAATAAATTTGATGATAAGGCACCGGCAGGAGGCCCATGAGAGGTTTTGGAGCCTGCTAGTGTCGACTCTAATAGGAAAAGGGTCTTGTCTACTGATCCATGATGAGCGCACTACCCGCATTTGGGAAGCGAGTATGGGCGCCCCCCTCAACTTGACCTGATTCGCATCTCGTCCAAATCGCCTCATTTAGTTCGTGTTTTCCATTTGCCGCATGCATGTTTTTGCGAGCCCAGCGCAGGGTGGAACTTTTGTAGTCGGCATATAGGGGGACACGGTCTTAGAGTGCTATGATGGTCCATTTTCTTCTGGGCTTGATTAGCCGTGCGCCCAAGGTGCTTTGGGCTTGATGCGAAGAATGGTTGG
The DNA here is from genome assembly GCA_028641055.1 of Alopecurus myosuroides. Taxonomy (NCBI): domain Eukaryota; kingdom Viridiplantae; phylum Streptophyta; class Magnoliopsida; order Poales; family Poaceae; genus Alopecurus; species Alopecurus myosuroides. Next base: position 520,928,719 of record CM054057.1, on the reverse strand, counting down.
TTGTGTTGAGTACCCCGCTTGGTGGAAGGGCCTTTCCATCTGGCGGGTTATTCATGAGTGTACGGCCAAATTGGTGCAACCCTGCAGGGATAATCTTCTCGAGAAGCCGTGTTTTCCGCGGTTATGGATTACTTGGTGAAAGTACTGGCTAACAAGTACTCAGGACAACTTAAACATAATGATCAAACATGTTTTACCCAATGATTAATAACTTGACTAGTAACAGGTTACTCACACAATAACTTGATTCACCTTATTACAACTGTGTGAGTTTTCCTCGGATTGCTTCTTTGGATAAGGGGCGAGATTCAGGATGGGTTTGTTTGAAGTTATCTTTCAGTTGGTTACAATCCTCGATCTTATCTCCTTTCTGTTAGCCGGAAGTGGTAGAATCCCTGTAGTTGGTTAGTGCAGCCAGTTGCGGCATCTTTTATATCCCCTCTCTTCCGTTGAACCCAAGGCATCTGTGCTTGGTGTTGACGGGTTACACTTTGGTGAATTGTGAGTCTTGCTTGCCAGTACGTTTATGTACTGACCCCTTTGGGGCTGTGGTTTACGCAGACGACGTTCCGAGGATCTACATGGTGGCTACTACGTGGAGTATGATGACGAGGCTGCTGACAAGTAGATAGCGGACCCGGGCAGGATCCGAGACTTCGTGGATGGGCTCCGTCTGTTTGTTTCCGGCCTCTTAGGCCTATTTGGTTCTTGTCTGTATTCAGACATGTTGAATGCTTCCGCTGTATTGTACTGATGTATTGTTGGGGCATGTGCCCTCTGAATGATTGTATTTGCTATCTCTGCTCTAATGAGAGCCATTTGCAATTTATTTCACTCTTTTGTGTCGTAGAGATCTGTTGTGATATCACTTGTTAAACGCCGTTGACGTACCATGTGTGTATGGTTTGAAGTACGTCGACGGAAGTGCCTTTGATCTCTAGTGGATAGTTTACATCGACGATGGAATAGCAGGGCTTGTGTTGTCGCGCATAAGCGCAGGCCTACCAGGAAGCTGGGACGTGGGAGCAGTTATGCCCCATAATCCAAGCATCTGCTATCCAGTTCGTACGGTGAATATCCCCTAGAAATCAGGGTGCGACAATAATCAACATATAAGAAATGGTGTGGGTTGTTAGTTCCCGCGGAGGAGCTACGAGTAGTGTTGTCCCTAATGACAATACCACCCGAAGCACCATGTTTGCTCTTCTTCTTGTTCTTCTTCTTCTTGTTCCTTTTCTTGGCTACATAGCCAAGACCTTGCTTGCCCACTTGTTGCCTTGGAGCACTCAATTGTGGTCTAGAAATGACCGCATTAGAGCTTGGGGCAACCACTTGTGGGGTGGCAAGCACCACCTTTTCAACTTGAGTGCTTTTGCCCTTGAGCCTTGCTAGCTCCTCCTTCAACCTAGCATTTTCTTCAATAATATTTGCATGATCACAAGAAGAAGTAGAAGTGCTAGGATGGTTAGATTGAGTAAGTTGAGTTTGAAGTTGTTCATGCAACTCTTTGAGGGATGAGTGTTGGCTTTCCAAAGCTTTGTGAGCGATGGTTAGCTTTTCAAGCTCCTCGGTTAGTTTACCATGACCAACCCCAAACTCTACTTTATCCTTTTTAGCCTTTTTATATTTAGCAATAGCAAGATCACGTTCCTTAATGATTTTAGAGACAAGTTCATTATGAGTGGTTTCAATAGTTTCAAGTTCATCCTCTAGAGAAACTCTACCATCATGCTCTTCTTCAAGAGTCATTGAGAGAGATGCAATTTCATCCGCATCCCTTCTCTCAATCTCACCTTTCTTCTCAAGGGCCTCTTGGGCCTCTCCCAATTGCCTCATGAGATGCTCAAAGTACTTCTTGGTCTCCCCTTGCATGTTAGACATAAAACGGTCCAAGGAGGCTCTTTCCTCTTCTTCTCTAAGACAAGCAATATGTTCTAGTTCACTAGGGGTCTTAGAATTAGGAGAAGATGATACCTCCGTGGCCTTAGCCATGAAGCACTTGGCATCGCGTTGAGGAAGATTTTCATTGGGGGATTCAAAGAGAGATGACGAAGATGGTGTGGAAGCAATAGCTAGAGCGGCCACTTCACTTGTGGTTTTTTCTTCTTCATCACTCCCGGAATCATACTCCTCTTGAGTCAAGAGCACAAACTTGGTAGGGGTCTTCTTGTTGAAAGGTTTCTTCTTGAAATGCGGTTTCTTGTATTCAACCTTGGACTTGTCCTTGCGGATGAGCTTGCCGCTATGGTTCTCTCTATTCTCATAGGGGCACTTCGCAATAAAGTGGTACTTGTCTTGGCAATTGAAGCAATATCTCACTTTTTGAGCCCCATCATTACCATAGCGAGACTTAGTCTTCTCCTCAACAAACTTCTTGCCTTTTGGGGGATTGTTCCAAAACTTTTGCACGGTGAGAGCTATGAGATCCTTTAGGACGGGATCATATTCTTGTTCCTTCAATGGAGGCAATGCTTCTTCACCATCTTCATCATTCTCAACTTCTCTTGCCAACACCTTGGCCTTCAAAGCAACGGAAGCTCCTTGATGCATCCCAATGGCCCTAGCACGGTTGTCAAGAGCATACTTGGTTTGCACTTTGTAGGAGCTCAATTCTTGCATGACTTGGGTAGAGGTCATGGTGGAGAAATCATGTCTCCCTTGAATGCTCTTCATATCCGTGCCCTCAAAAGGCATCACGGCAATTATGAACTTCCTCTTGATCCAAGCATCATCAATATGTGTTGCACCCGCATTAGAGAAAGCGGTGGCAAGAGATTTGAGCCTCCGATACATGTCAACGTGATCTTCTCCATCACGCATGAAAAATCCTTCGGCCTCATTGGTCAAGGTGTCATAGCGATTTCTTTGCATGCTTTCATTTCCAAACAAACATGAGGACAAGTGCATCCCATGTCTCTTTGGCGGTGGAGAAGTGTTGAAGGTGCGGCATGTGATTGGGGGCCCACGGCTTGATGAAGGATGGATAAAGCGGTGTAATTAAGTGGCAATCTACAACCTCTCTTCTTGTGAGATTCTTGGGATCATATGGCTTGTATCCATCACGAGTGATTCTCCAAAGATCTATACAAGAAGAGTTCAAGTGAGTCTCCATGTAGTATTGCCATTCACGAAAAGAATATGCATCAATTTTAGGTGGATCTCCCCTAGGAATTATATGAGGAAAAGGGATGGAGGATCGGGAGAATATTGGCCTTCAACGGCATGATATCCTTCCTTTCCACTCGCACCCTTCTTAGCGGATTGTTCAGCGGAAGCAGTTTTAAGTGGTTCACCATCAACCCCTTTCTTGGCACCCTCCATTTCCGGAGGGGATGAGTCGACCACCTCCGGTTCCTTGGCTTTGAGGAGTGTTGTCATGAGTAGACGCAACTCCTCAAATTTAGTGTCTATGGATGAGGTCAATGATTCTCTCAAAGCATTGAGATCATTCATGGACACATTTCCTTCGGACGGAGCGTCATCTACCTCATCACCCATACTTAAACTCTTAGGCGGTTTAAGCCCGATAGAAGAGCCGAGGCTCTGATACCAATTGAAAGTGATAGTATAGGGCAACCTAGAGGGGGGGGGGGTAGAATAGGTGCTACGGCAAATTTTAATTTTTCTCAAATTTAGGCTTGACAAGAAAGGTAAATTCTCTAGATAGTGCAACTAGTGAAGGAATTTACCTATATGACAAGACAAGCTAATCAATGCAACTAGTACAAGTAAGTCAAGAGAGGGAAGTGAAGGAACGAGTGTATCCGATGGGAGCAGCAACTGCAGATGGAGACACGATGTATTTCCGAGTTCCTCCTTTTTAGGGGAGTACGTTCACGTTGGAAAGGAGGATGTGAGCTCTGCCACAAAGGACTACTCAACCGGCACTAAGGCTTCACCCTATCTCCGTATGAACTTCGCCACAAAGGCCTAGTTCACCTTCCACTATAGAACCCCTTTGAGGCGGGGATCATATCCTTTACAAACAACTTGGGGCACACACCCACAACTTAATTGGGGGCTCCCAACTCTTCTTGAATCACCAACAAGAAACAAGAAGCCTAGGTTCTCCACAAGAGGAAACCCTAGGCAAGATCCCTCGAGCTAGAGAGGGGGAAATGAAGAACGGGTTGGTGAAGATGTAGATCCGGTGGTCCTCCTTCAATCCTCAAAGAATCAACGAGTTTGGGTGGAGGAGGAGGGAGATCTTGCTAGTGGGTGAGCTCCATTAATGGTGTCTTCAATGCTGGGAAGAGCTAACCCTTGGAGAGAGAAGTGAAGCTCTATTTATAGCCTCCAAGAAAACTAGCCGTTTTTGGGCCAGATTTCGACCAGCCCGGAATGGTCCGGAATTTTCCGGACCCCCGGAATATTCCGGAGCAATCCGGATGCCACCCGAGCAATTCGCCGTTGTGGCTGGAATGGCCCCCGGAATATTCCGGATGCCAACAGAACAATTCTCCGTTGCGGCCGGAATGGCCCCGGAAAATTCCGGCTGCCGGAATCTTCCGGAATATTCCGGATTGCAACAGAGCAATATCCCATAGTGGCCGGAATAATCCGGAACCATTCCGGATGCCCGGAATTTTCCGGCCTTTCCTTTGAAACTCTGTTAAAGGCCAGAAAAGTTCCATTGATCTTCGAATTCTTCACCATTTCTTTGACACCGTATACGTGCTGATTTAAGACCAACCTTTTAACAAAATAGCACATACGGTTAGCAACTTCTTTATGTTGTTAACAAACACACAAAACAGTGAGATATCAAGAATGCACTTTCACACACGCAGATGGAAAGCTCAAACTACGTGGCTCATGGATAAGGTTAAACAAGTTAGTTAGCCGGGCGGAGTTCATCGGCCCACGTGTGGCTGTACGCTCAGTCTTGGCTCGAAGGCGAGAACTCGCTCCTAGGGGCATGAACAGGACAAAACGCCACAACCCATTGTGGCCTCACATCCATGCCATTATTAGTCAAGTTATCAAATATAACTCAAAACACAACAACCTAACATAGTAGATTCACGCAAATGACAAGATCCATCAACCGGATGTATCAGATCACAACTAGGCATGGCTAAGCAAGACTCACAAGGTTTAGCAGAGCGCGCACAAACAAACCTATAGCTGCTAGGAGTAGTGGATCAGGATATCTAGGTTATGCAGTATATAGGAGAACTCTATCTACTGACATCAAATAGTTTAGAACTGAATGCAAAGTACGAGATTCAAAACACTTTGAACCATATATGAGAAGATAAGAGGTTATGCTTGCCTTGGTTATAAGAAAACCAGATAAAGCCTTCAGGAATAAGTGCTTGACTTGTCGTTTAAGATCAAGTATTCGTCATGGAGTTGTTGGCCTTCTCTTCGGAGTCGGATTCTATCGAGGGGGAATAACACCGAAACAAAGAAGAACAATCAACCATGGCATCGATGCAATGCGCAATATGTATGCATGAGAAATTTAATGCACTGAAATAAAGCCCTAGACAGGATCAATGGGTTGCTAGGGTTCGTACGTTAGTTATGAAATTTTACTGAAATTAATCCGAAATAGGCCCTGGAGGGGGTTTCGGATGATTATGAAAGTAAGTTCAAGTTAAAGTGCTCAAATAGGTTTGAAAACATCATAAACAGGTTGCATTTGTCGTTTTGAGCATTTTGGTATATTACTTTTAATTTTCTAATTTTAGTGAATAAAAACTTATTTTTCTATTTTAAATGAATTAAACAATATGAAATAATACTCATTTTTCAACTTGGTCAAACATATATGAAATTGATATAGTTGGGTAGAGAATAACTTTCTGAACATTTCCATGATTTTATTTTATTTTCCTGATTAATAAAACATTAGTTATTGAATTTACCAAAGTAACCATTTTCTGTAATTAATAAACAATTTCTGGAAATAAGAAAACAGGGTTATGACGTCAGCATGACGCAGAGGTGACGTCATCTCCTCTAATCTTCACAGATGCTCTCATATTCGAAGATTTTCGCGCGCAATCGACGGAACAACCTATACCAGGAGGGAGAGGAGGTCGTGGGGAGCAAATTGGTGGCGGCGCCGCTTCCGGATGGTTGCCGGAGTTGCGCCGGCGAGCGACGGTGCGGCGGCGGCCACGGTTGCGCGGCGACCGGCGGTTACAGAGGGAGAGGGGCCGAACGGAGGGCACGAGGGGACATAGGGGCTCACCACGAGCACGTACGAAGTGACGAGATGGTCGGGGAAGGTCGGAGTCGGCCGGAATCACCCTCCACGGCCGGCGACCGGAGTTGGGAACGGCGGCCCGATTTGGCTCCTCCCGGACATCCCAGCTCGCGTGACTCCTCGAGGAGGTAGAGGAGATGATGGGGAAGCTCGTGGTGGCCTCGAATAAACGGGGGAAGGCCCGTAACGGCGGCGATGGCCGGCGGCCGGACGGACATAGTAGCTAGGGTTCGTTGGGTTTGAGGCCAGAGAGAGAAGGATTTCGAGGGGGAGGGAAGTGAGAGGGCGCAGGGTCTCCGTGGCGTCCTTACCCTTCCGTGGGAGCAAGAAGGTTGTGGCATTTGTGGTATTTTTCTCAAACCATTCAAATTCATCACTTAAATTTGTTTCAAATTTTGTTTTCATGCATGTATGGGATGAACACACACCACACACCCTAGTTTAGCAAAGTTGGGATGTTACAATCATGGCATGAACTCTTGCACGAAGGCCAGGTTCCAGAGCAAAGGGGGAGGAAGGAGACAGAGGGAGTAGAGGAGATGCAAGAGGAGGACTCATAGGTGGTCACCATCGTGGTGACCACATCCGGTTGAGGAAGCGCAGAGGCGGGCGGCGTGGCGTCGCGGTTGCATCTGTGGAGGCCGTCCCGACAGCCTCACTACCGCAGCACCTCGACGGCGTCTGGAGCAGCAGCAGCAGGGCAGCACACGGAGGCGCCCTGAACCACCTCGGGAGTCTAGTACACACCGGAGAGGGACGGAGGACCTCAGGCTCCCGTAACCCTAGGGGTAGGGTTTGGAAGCGCGCAGAGTTTTCGGTGAGAGAAAACCAGATCGAGGCAGAAGAGGTTGGAGAGGGCTCGGTGGCGCGTCTTTTGCGCCCAACCACGGCGGCAGAGATGGTCGGAGCCGACCTGGAGAATTCACCGGAGGCGAGGCGACATACTCGCTCGGGAATTGCCTGGGAGTCGGGAGCGAGAGGAGAGAAGAAGTGGGTGCGAATGCGTGCGGGTGTGTGTGCTGTGCTCGGGCTTGACCGAGCAGGTTGGGTTCAACCCGATGGGGTTGGCCCACTTGTCAGCCCGAGGGGCACAATGGTGAAAGTAAAGTATGGGCACCTAGAGGGGAGGGTGAATAGGTGCTACGACCAATTTTAATTTTTCTTTAACAAGTAGGCTTGACACAAAGTTAAATTCTCTAGATGATGCAACTAAGGTGAATTTACCTATATGACAAGGATACAATAAACACAATGCAAGTGAGTAATGGGAGTAAGGGAACGAGGTAACCAAAGTGAAGCACACAGAGACAAGATGTAATCCCGAGTTCCTCCTTGTTAAGGGAGTACGTCTCGTTGAAGGGGTGTGAGCTCACCACGAAGTCCTACTAAACGCCACAAAGGCATCACCCTATTCTCCGATGAACCCCGCCACAAAGGCCTAGTTCACCTTCCACTATTGATCCCCTTTGAGGCGGGAATCGAGTCCTTTACAAACAACTTGGGGCACACACCCACAACCAAATTGGGGCCTCCCAACAATCCTTGAATCACCAACAAGTAACAAGATGCCTAGGTTCTCCACAAGAGGAAACCCTAGGCTAGATCCCTCTAGCTAGAGAGGGGGAAATGAAGAACGAGTCAGTGAAGATGTAGATCCGGGTCTTCTCCTCCAATCCTCCAAGAATCAACGAGTTTGAGAGGGATTGAGAGAGATCTAACTTTTGGAGGCTCAATAAATGCTTGTCTTAAATGCTGGAGTGAGAAACCTCTTGGGGAAGAAGGGGAGGGGTATTTATAGCCCCCTCCCAAAACTAGCCGTTTTGACCCTTTTCGTGCCTGGCGGTACTACCGCTGGTCCCAGCGGTACTACCGCTACCTGGGTATCCACGCAGTACTAGGGAGGCCCAGTCGCAGGGCGCAGGCGGTACTGCTGCTGAAGTACCGTGGTACTCCAGCAGCGGTACTACCGCGAGTGCACCACGGTACTACCGCTGGCCACTCTCTTCGAATTAATTCGAAATGGCTGGCGGTAGTACTAGGTCACTACCGCTCTAGTACCGTGCGATACAGAGAGCAAATCCTAGCCAGCGGTAGAAGGGCCGTTACTGAGGGAGGTACTACCGCTTCCTGTAGGGAGCGGTACTACCGCCAGCCAGTAGCGGTACTACCGCTGAGCAAGGTTTTGCTCAAAATCGAAATGCGTACAGCGATACTACCGAGCCACTACCGCCTTAGTATCGTGCGATACGGAGAGCAAATTTCTCCTGGCGGTACTGCTGGCGGTACTGGGCGCGGTACTACCGCTTCCTGTGTGGTGCGGTACTACCGCTGCCAAGCCCGGTACTACCGCTGGACCAAGTCGATTTTGGTGGCAATGTCTTGGAATTCTCTTCACCTTTTTCCGTCTATTTGATATTACCTGAAATACTTGACGCACTGTTAGAAGCTTAGTTGTGTTGTTGTCAACTCCAAAACCTAAGAGAGATCAAAGATGCAAATGCACTTTCAATCTCCCCCTTTTTAGAGATTGATGACAACACACTAAGGGAGGTACAAAGAATTTGGACGAGCACTTCTAGAGAGTGATACATAAGGAATAATTTGCTTATGAGGCAAACTTTGTTGTCTTTTCGAAAGTGTGCTCCCCCTAACTCTTTGAAACCTAGCAAGGGTACAAAAGATATGATAATATGGATGCTTGCTTAATAGATAACGATAATAGCCATAAAACCAAATCCATAAGATCAAATGGTTCAAACACACAAATTTAACACCAAATTTGTTCAACACACAAGCACACGACACAAAGTTTAACAAACGAACACAAACCCAAGCAAATGATTCTATCCTAATAGAACTCTCCCCCCTTTGGCATCAAGGCACCAAAAAGGGAAGAGGCGATGCTAGCGTCCCTGGAGGTCACTCGTCGTCGGAGCTAGAAGCACCAGCCGGGCTACCAAGATGATGCTCATCCTCCGAGTTCACATCTTCAACTTCCTCGTCTGTCTCACCACGATTCCAAGGCTCGCGAGAAGTAGTGGCATCATCTAGAAGCTCGGGATCAAACCATACATTGCCTTGCTTGGACTTCCACTCCCTAGAAGTCGTGATCCTGTCCTCAGACCCAGCACGAACAGGCACCCCCAGATGGGCAAACCTGTCACGTCTAAGCCGTCGCTCTTCCTTGCTACAGACATGAGCACGATATGCCTTGTCCTCCATATCAATTTGACGATAGAAGATCTTCTTCAAGGTAGAATACATCCACTTGTGAAAGCCTTCCTTCTAAGCTCTCCCCTCCATCTCAAAATCTGAGTCACTCGAGCCATCGGTGTCCGGACCAAGATCATCCGAACCAAGTAGAGGAGTGGCATGCTTCTTGACACGAAGATCCATGATGGCATGAGTTTTCAGTTCCTGATCATCGTCCAATAGAGACTCAACAAACTTGGCATTGCACCAAGTGGTGGAGATGAGCTTATAGACCAAAGCAGCAAAGACATGCACTCTCCTCTTCATAATTCAGTTGTACATATAATTGTAAAGAATGTCCATAATATCAAGCCTCAGGCCATCACCACGACGCCTGTGAGAGAGTACCATCAAGTCAACAAGAGAACCATGGATCTGATCAAAGTTTCCCACTCGAGGAGTTAAAGTGTTCCTGAAAATCCTGTGGAGAATATCATAGACTGGCAACAGATGCTTGGACTGTCCAACCACAACAAGGTCATACATCTCAGTGAGTGGCACATACTTCTCAGGATAAGGAAGTCTGAAGTAGGTGGTGTGGAAATCAGCATCTGGGGTCTCTCCAAAGTCCTGCAAGCCCAAAATAGTGGCAAACTGACTCCAAGACGCAGAGAACTTCTGATCCTTGGTCATCCAAGTGATCTTCCTCTCATGAGTGTGGAAGTACAGTGTGGCATAAAACTGGCCCACAAGATGCTCATCATAGTCCTCGTTGAGCTCAATGAAATCCAGAAGCCCAAATTCTTCACACATCTCCAGGGCTTCACCAAAATAGTCCATCTTGGGTCTCATGTATGCAACATTGATCGAGAATTGAGTAACCACCTTATTTTTGTTAAGTGGATACTCCTCATAGAAGATCCTCTCCTGAAACCATGTCCAGAAACACTCATTGGCTCGAGCTTCCCTAGGATGATTATAGGGATTGGTCCTCCTTTCCCTACGAAACTGCTCATCTGGCATATTGGCGATGGACTTATAACGAGCTGCCTTTGATTTCATGTTCATGGATCTCTGCCTCCTTGTCAGGTTTCCTTGTGGCATAACCTCGGGGTTTTCATCTTCCTCGGGGTTCTTACGGACTCGCTTGGCTGCACGCTTGCGACCTCCACCCTTCAAACCACTAGCACTTGCTCCTAAGAAAGAAACAGGGGGATAGCACAAGATAAGCGAAACATCAATCAAAATGATCTGCGAGAGGGAATCAAACTAGAACTCCAAACTCAGTCTCCAGGAAGCAGTACCGCTGGGGGGCCACGGTAGTACCGTTGTTGCTAGCGGTTCCAGCCATAGCGGTAGTACCGCTGGTGAAACTTGAAAGCGGTAGTACCACTGCTGGCGGATTCAACCATGGCACCCAAACGAGACTATCGAATCCAATACGAAACTAGAACAACGAGCAATGCTAGTATGATTTCCTCTACGTAGGGAACACAACAAACTACCCCTAGACTAGGAGATCTCTAGACCCTAAGAATCGTCATCTCTCAAGATTGCTCGAGGGAGAGAGATAAGAAGGGTACCAGAGCTCATCGTCGAGGAGGATGAGTTGGGAGTGGTCCCCGAGCGTTTTCCGGCGAGAGAGGAGCGTTCAAGGACCGGAGAGAGACCTCCCCGGTGACCGGAAGGCTTGGCGGCAGCGAGATACGAATTGGGGAGGAGATGAGGGATAGTGGGGGCTTATGAGGGTAACCCCCGTTAACCAGATCTCTTTTATCCCCCGGATTTTTGCCGCAGCGGTAGTACCGCTACGCTCAGCGGTAGTACCGCCCACCTGGTACTACCTGGGCCAAGAGCTAGTACCGCTGCCGAGTCTGTGCTGGGCACGAACTCCTGCAGCGGTAGTACCGCTAGGGGCCAACGGTAGTACCGTGCGCTGGGTACTACTGACAGTTATAGCGGTAGTACCGCTTGTAACTGGCGGTAGTACCGCTAGCCAAAACTTCATTTCACCAAGGGATCATAAAGATTGAAAATTTCAGAGAGAGAAATGTCTTAGGGGGAATTGTTTGGGCTTGGGATAAGAACACCAGCTGAGATGGTAGTACACACTCCAACTTTTGCAAACAAACTCAGAAATCAAATAAGGAAAAGAGGGAGTGTGATTCCCAAACCAACACCGACACAACAAAAACACAAACCAACACAACGGAAAACACCACAATGAAACCAAAACAAGAACCAACTCTTCAATAGAAGAGGTTGGTGGCCTAAGCCACCATGTAAGAGATCATGGTATGTTACCGCGAAGATATATCTTGGGTACATTGCCAATTCTCGACATTGAAGCTCACAATGCAACATTAGAAAAAGAGACATAACAATGAGTATTTGCTTTGGGCATAATGAGGGGAGGGAGAACCCAATGTGTTAGGATAACACTCCCCCTATGTCCATGCCTACGCCTAATCTCAAACACGTTTCATCTATAGGGGTGTGTGCAAGATCCTCCAAGTCAAACTCCTAGAATCAATGACATTTAGTTCATTCCTCACGAACAAGAATCTTGCATCGTCGAGTGGCTTCGTGAAAATATCCGCAAGATTATCCTTGGTTGGCACATAAGATAGTGCAATACCCCCTCTTTCCACATGGTCTCAGATGAAATGTTGGCGAATCTCAATGTGCTTCGTTCTTGTATGTTGCACGGGGTTGTAGGCGATCTTGATGGCACTTTCATTATCACACAAAAGTGGCACCTTAACCAAATGAACGTCATATTCCTTGAGAGTTTGCCTCATCCATAGCAATTGAGTGCAAGCACTTGCGGCAGCTACATACTCGACTTCGGCGGTGGAGAGAGATATGCAATTTTGCTTCTTGGAAGACCAACTCACCAAGGACCTACCAAGAAATTGGCAAGCCCCGGAAGTAGACTTCCTATCATCTTGATCACCTGCCCAATCGGAATCCGTGTAGCCCTTGAGAGAAAATTGTTCCCCCTTTGGGTACCACAAACCAAATCTTGGGGTATGAACCAAATAACGAAAGATCCTATGGACCACCATAAAATGGCTTTCCTTAGGAGCCGCTTGATACCTTGCACACACACCTACACTCAAAACGATATCGGGCCTACATGCACAAAGATAGAGCAAAGAACCAACCATAGAACGATACAACTGTTGGTCCACATCTTTACCCTTTGGGTTACGTGATAAGTGACAATTGACTTGCATGGGAGAAGACTTGATGTTTGCATTTTGGAAGTTAAACCTCTTGATCATATCTTGGGTATACTTGGCTTGAGAAATAAGAGTTCCACGAGCCAATTGCTTGATTTCAAAACCAAGAAAGAATTTAAGCTCTCCCATCATAGACATCTCGAACCTGTCAGTCATAAGCTTAGAGAACTCATTATTGAAAGCTTGGTTAGTTGAGCCAAAGATGACATCGTCCACATATAGTTGGCATATGAAAAGCGCTCCCTTTACTCTCTTGGTGAAGAGAGTGGGGTCAATCTTCCCAACTTCGAAACCACGGTCATCTAACAACTCCCTAAGGTGCTCATACCAAGCACGAGGTGCTTGTTTGAGACCATAGAGAGCCTTTTCAAGGTTGTAGACGTGGTTAGAAAAGTTGAGATTCTCGAACCCCGGAGGTTGCTTAACATATACCTCCTCTTTTAGTGGACCATTCAAGAAAGCACTTTTAACATCCATTTTTTGCAATTTGAAATTATGCGAAGATGCATAAGCAAGGAGGATACGAATAGACTCAAGGCGAGCCACGGGTGCATAGGTTTCATCAAAGACAATGCCATGCTCGTCTTGCTTGTTCTTGAATATCCACTTAGTGCCAATAACATTGTGGCAATGTTTGGGCTTCTCAACCAATCTCCAAACTTTGTCGCGCTCAAAATTATTGAGCTCATCATGCATTTCTTCAACCCAATCGGAGTCCTCAAGAGATTCAAACACTTTATTTGGTTCCACCATAGAGATATGAGCTTGATGCTCACTAAAATGTGCCAATTGCCTTCTTGTGGATCTTCTAGCTTGAATATCTTCCAAGACCTTGTTGTCTTGGGCATCAATATGTTTCAAAGCTCTTCTTATCCTTTTAGCACGACGGGCTTCGATCTCCGCATTGTTGCGCGGAGGGATCACTTGATCATCTTGATCATTTGGGTCCCCATCTTGACCAACTTGGCCTTGATCATCATCATCATCATCAACAATATTTTCAACACTAGCTTCAACTTTAGGAGAGGATGAAGAGGATGGTTGATCTTGGCCTTGACCTTGACTAGCATGAATGATAGGAGTGGTTGCATCTTGCATAGTAAATCGGTCAATAAGAGGAGGGTCTTCAACATGTTCTTGGTTAGGTGTAGCACTTGGCTCCTTGGCTTGTTCTTCTATTGCAGAGGAGGGCTCCACTTGAGTAGAGCATAGTCCTTCTCGAGTCGCCATAAGGTGTCCCTCAATGGGGCGGAAAAATCCCACACCCATCCTACCTATGGCTTCTTGAGGTATTTCAACATCTACATTAGAAACATGAAACTGCGCCACTTGGGAGCCATCATTTTCCTCGAAAGCCACACTACAAGATTCTATGACAATCCGTGAGGCTTTGTCAAAGACTCTATAAGTGTGGGATTCGGCACCGTAACCAACAAATATACCCTTAAAAGTTTTGGATTGAAATTTAGACAACCTAACACCCTTGATCAAATAAAAGCACTTAGAACCGAATACACGGATGTAGGAGATGTTGGGCTTGTTGCCGGTGAGGATCTCATATGGAGTCTTGTCCAAGCCTTTGCGGATGTAGAGGCGGTTGGAGGAGTGGCATGCGGTGGATATGGCCTCGGCCCATAAATATTGGGGAGAAGTGTACTCCGCCAACATGGTCCTTGCCATATCCAAGACAGTGCGATTCTTCCTTTCGGCAACACCATTTTTTTGAGGAGTGTAAGTGGCGGAGTATTGATGACGAATGCCTTCTTCACTAAGGAATTCATTCAAAGTGTAGTTCTTGAACTCCAAACCATTATCACTCCTAATATCCATGATTTGCACATTGTGTTGATGTTGCACTTCGTTGGAGAAGTCGATGATGGTTTGTTGAGTTTCACTCTTGCACTTGAAGAAATAAACCCAAGTGTATCTTGAATAATCATCGACAATCACCAAGCAATACTTCTTGCCACCAAGACTTGCCTCGGGCACGGCACCAAAGAGATCAACATGGATAAGCTCCAAAATCCTCTTTGATGAAATAATAGTCTTGGCCTTGTGTGCCTTATCATGCATCTTTGCTTCAACACACGACCTACAAATGCGATCCTTTGAAAAGGAAACATTTTCTTTTAGTCCGACAATAAGTCCACCTTTGTGAAGACTTTGCAAAGTTCTCATGTTGACATGGGATAAGCGGCGATGCCACAACCATCCCACGTCCGCCTTTCCGAAAAGACACATTGTTTGAGAGTTGGTAGACTTCGAAAAGTCCACCACGAACAACTCATTTTCAACATGTCCCACGTAAGCGACGTCAAGAGTCTTGCTCCTCAAAAGGACCACAATATCAACATAAAAAAGACGGAGAAACCCATCTTTCCAAGAGAGCGGACAGAAAGTAAATTGTAACCAAGGGATTCGACAAGCATGACGTTCACGATAGTGATATCGGGAGCGACCACAACCTTACCGAACCCGGATACCTTAGACGAGGACGAGTCTCCAAAAGTGACGGTTGCTTGTATGTCATTTGGGCGCAACTCCGTCACAAGTTCTTTGCTTCCGGTCATATGGCTAGTGCATCCACTATCAATTATCCATTTAGTCCCACCGGAAGCATAGTCCTGCAAGAGATCATTGACTAGAGTTAGGACCCGAGGAGGGTCCCTTAAAGTTAGTAACGAGGGTCTTTGGGACCCAAATAGCATAGTCAATGTAACCCTCAATAGGACCAACATATTTAGCTTGCACAACACCATAATAATAAAAATATAAGAAATGGTGTGGATTGTTGGTTCCCACGGAGGTGCTACGAGTATTGTTGTCCCTCATGACACTACTACTCGAGGCAATATTGCTTTCTTGTGCGGGTGTGCTACGAGTAGTGTTGTTCGTAATGACAATACCACTCGAAGCACCATTGTTGGTCTTCTTCCTATTCTTCTTCTTGGCAACATAGCCAAAACCTTGCTTGCCCACTTGTGTCCTTGGAGCACTCAATTGTGGTCTAACAATGACCACATTTGAGCTAGAGGCCACCACTTGTGGGGTAGAGATCACAACCTTATCAACTTGAGGGCCTTTGCCCTTGAGCCTTGATAGCTCAACCTTCAACCTAGCATTTTCCTCAATAATATTTGCATGATCATAAGAAGAAGTAGAGGTGCTAGGGTTGTTAAGTTGATTAAGTTGAGTTTGAAGTTGTTCATGCAACTCTTTGAGGGAAGAATGTTGACTTTACAAGGCTTTGTGAACCTAAGTTAGTTGTTCAAACTCCTCGGTTAGTTTACCATGACCAACCCCAAACCCGGCCTTATCCTTTTTAGCATTTTTATATTTAGCAATGGCAAGATCACGTTCCTTAGTGATTTTAGACACAAGTTCATTATGAGTTTCTTCAATAGATTCAAGTTCCTCCTCAAGAGAAACTCTACCATCATGCTCTTCCTCAAGAGTCATAGAGAGGGATGCAATTTCATCCGCATCCCTTCTTTCAACCTCACCTTTCTTCTCAAGAGCTTCTTGGGCCTCTCCCAATTGGCTCATGAGATGTTCAAAGTACTTCTTGGTCTCCCCTTGCATGTTAGACATAAAATGTTCCAAGGAGAGCCTTTCATGTTCTACTCTAAGACTAGAAAGATGTTCTAGTTCACTAGGGGTCTTAGGGTTGGAGGAAGGTGATACCTCCGTGGCCTTAGCCATGAAGCGCTTGGCATTTTGTTGAGGATGATTGTCATTGGGGGATTCAAAGAGAGATGAAGATGATGGAGTAGAAGCAATAGCAAGAGCGGCCACTTCATTTGGGGTTTATTATTCATCATCACTCCCGGAATCATACTCCTCTTGAGTCAATAGCACAAACTTGGTGGGAGACTTCTTGTTGAATGGTTTCTTCTTGAAATGAGGTTTCTTGTACTCAACCTTGGACTTGTCCTTGCGAATGAGCTTGCCACTATGGAGTTCTCTATTTTCATAGGGACACTCTGCGATGAAGTGGTGCTTGTCTTGGCAATTGAAGCAAGACCTCACTTTTTGAGCCCCATCATTGCCATAGCAAGACTTGGTCTTTTCCTCAACAAACTTCTTGCCCTTGGGAGGATTACTCCAAAACTTTTGCACGGTGAGGGCAATGAGATCCTTTAGCACGGGATCATAGTCTTTTCCTTCAAGGGAGGCAATGCCTCTTCTTATTCTTCCTCAACCTCAACCTCTCTTGACACAACCTTGGCCTTCAAAGAAACTGATGTCATGGAAGAGCATTCTTGGTTTGGCCTTCCAGTGGCCCTAGCACGGTTGTCAAGAGCATTCTTGGTTTGCACTTGATAAGAGCACACTTCTTGCATCACTTGTGTTGAGGTCATGGAAGAGAAATCATGTATTCCTTGAATGCTCTTCAAGTCCGCGCCCTCAAATGGCATTAGGGCAATCATGTACTTCCTCTTGATCCAAGCATCATCAATGTACTTGGCACCGACATTTGAGAAGGCGGTGGCAAGAGTGTTGAGTCTACGGTACATGTCTACATGGTCTTCTCCATCATGCATATAGAACCCTTCGGCCTCATTGGTCAAGGCATCATATTTATTCCTTTGCATACTCTCATTTCCCACAAACATGACGACAAGAGCGTCCCATGTTTCCTTGGCGGTGGAATATTGTTGAAGATGCGGCATGTGTTTAGGAACCACGGCTTGTTGAAGAATTGACAAGGCGGTGTAGTTGAGTTGAGAATCTACGGCTTCCCTTCTTGTAAGGTTCTTGGGGTCATGAGGTTTGTATCCATCACGAGTGACCCTCCAAAGCTCTATACAAGAAGAGTTCAAGTGAGTCTCCATGTAATATTGCCATTCACGAAAAGAAAAAGCATCAATTTTAGGTGGATCTCCTCTAGAGATTATATGAGGATGTGGGACGGGAGGATCGGGAGAATAACTTCCGGGAACAGAGTGAAATTCTCCATCTCCTTCCATGCCCTTCTTAGTGGAGTTTTCGGCGGAAGCATTTTTATGTGGTTCACCATCTACCCCTTTCTTGACGCCCTCCGAATTATCATCCAGAGGAGTAGATCGACGACCTCCGGTTCTTTGGCTTTGAGGAGTTGCGCCAAGACTTGGCGCAACTCATCAAATTTGGTATCTATGGATGAGTTCAATGACTTTCTCAACTCATTGAGATCATCCATGGACACCTTAGCCACGGACGTTTCGGTATCCGGATCTTCTCCCATACTTAAACTCTTAAGCGGTTAAGCCCAATAGAAGAGCCGAGGCTCTGATACCAATTGAAAGTAAAGTATAGGCACCTAGAGGGGGGGTGAATAGGTGCTACGATCAATTTTAATTTTTCTTTAACAATTAGGCTTGACACAAAGGTAAATTCTCTAGATGATGCAACTAAGGTGAATTTACCTATATGACAAGGATACAATAAACACAATGCAAGTGAGTAATGGGAGTAAGGGAACGAGGTAACCAAAGTGAAGCACACAGAGACAAGATGTAATCCTGAGTTCCTCCTTGTTAAGGGAGTACGTCTCGTTGAAGGGGTGTGAGCTCACCACGAAGTCCTACTAAACGCCACAAAGGCATCACCCTATTCTCCGATGAACCCCGCCACAAAGGCCTAGTTCACCTTCCACTATTGATCCCCTTTGAGGCGGGAATCGAGTCCTTTACAAACAACTTGGGGCACACACCCACAACCAAATTGGGGCCTCCCAACAATCCTTGAATCACCAACAAGTAACAAGATGCCTAGGTTCTCCACAAGAGGAAACCCTAGGCTAGATCCCTCTAGCTAGAGAGGGGGATATGAAGAACAAGTCAGTGAAGATGTAGATCCAGGTCTTCTCCTCCAATCCTCCAAGAATCAACGAGTTTGAGAGGGATTGAGAGAGATCTAACTTTTGGAGGCTCAATAAATGCTTGTCTTAAATGCTGGAGTGAGAAACCTCTTGGGGAAGAAGGGGAGGGGTATTTATAGCCCCCTCCCAAAACTAGCCGTTTTGACCCTTTTCGTGCCTGGCGGTACTACCGCTGGTCCCAGCGGTACTACCGCTACCTGGGTATCCACGCGGTACTAGGGAGGCCCAGTCGCAGGGCGCAGGCGGTACTGCTGCTGAAGTACCCTGGTACTCCAGCAGCGGTACTACCGCGAGTGCACCACGGTACTACCGCTGGCCACTCTCTTCGAATTAATTCAAAGTGGCTGGCGGTAGTACTAGGTCACTACCGCTCTAGTACCGTGCGATACAGAGAGCAAATCCTAGCCAGCGGTAGAAGGGCCGGTACTGAGGGCGGTACTACCGCTTCCTGTAGGGAGCGGTACTACCGCCAGCTAGTAGCGGTACTACCGCTGAGCAAGGTTTTGCTCAAAATCGAAATGCGTACAGCGGTACTACCGAGTCACTACCGCCTCGGTACCGTGCCATACAGAGAGCAAATTTCTGCTGGCGGTACTGGGCGCGGTACTACCGTTTCCTGTGTGGAGCGGTACTACCGCTGCCAAGCCCAGTACTACCGCTGGACCAAGTCGATTTTGGTGGCAATGTCTTGAAATTCTCTTCACCTTTTTGGCGTCTATTTGATATTACCTGAAATACTTGACGCACTGTTAGAAACTTAGTTGTGTTGTTGTCAACTCCAAAACCTAAGAGAGATCAAAGATGCAAATGCACTTTCAAATGGTCAATTGACCATTTAATTAATGAAAAAAATAAAATAATAATAAAATTTGATAAATAAAATTCTATAAATTGCTATAATTGTAATAAAAATTAATAAAATTTCAATAAAAACTTGAATACTTTAATAATGGAAATTAACTAAATAATATTTGTAATGTTAAATTTATAATTTTAAAATAATAATTTAAATAAAACTTTGATAATAACATAAAGAAGAATTCAAATTTATTTATAATCAAAAGTAAATTTATTCTTTCACCCTTATTCAACTATATTGAATATTTCAAAATATTCGATATCAATATTTTCTGTTAACCAAGAATTATAAAAATAATAAAATAAATTATAATAAGTAATAATTTCACAAATAATCAACTACCACAATTACTTAGTAAACAAAATAATCACTTAGATGAAAAGTGCATACATATCATCATTATGCATAATAGCATCATTTGTTTCTTTAAACATTGTCATTACCAGACAATGATGGTGTTTTCTGGAACAAGGAAGCCAGGATCTGCTCCAAGCATCAGACTTCACTACTTATCCATATCAAGGCAAGTTCATCACTTGTTCATGTCTTCTGAATTATTTCATAACAACTATTTTCAAAACCCTATCGTAATACCACTTATGCTCAAAAGAATGCATGATCCTATTTTTATAATAACATGACTAATTGAATGACTACCGAGTGGTAGTGTTCTGTTTGGTAGGCGGATGGAACCATGGTAAGATGAATAGGTCAAAGGAAGGTTCCATCTGCATGGGAAAGTATTACCTAGGATTAATCACAACTGCCGCCAGGATTCTTGCGCCGTAAATTCACGTTAACCATGGGTCTTGTATGGGGCGAGTAAGTCAGCTGTGATCTTCTCTCGTTCGCATGTCAACGGGCTGCCAGAGACGTTCGCTGTAGGTCTTGCGGGACTACATGCACATGGGTGTGATCCCTTAATTCCCACGGACTCTGGGGTCTATGATGGTCTGCCAGGGGCGCCTAGATATCCATCGTGAGGGGTGAAATCAGGGGTTCAACCTGCTGGTGGAAATGGGTGGGCATGCGTTGTGCGGAGAAGCATGGTTTGGCTTGGACCAACAACCAGGCCCCACACCTAAGTGGGAGTGGACAGGATCGCGCGCCTGGTTGTGCATCATGGTCTTGGTCACCCATGGGTAAAGTAGCGCACCTATGCAGAGTGTAAAAGGATGTGGCATGTTACCCCCTGTTCTGGGAAGGAACTGCGAACGCCGCAGGAAAGGCAACTTCATGAAGTTCTAATCCTGTGAAGACTTGCGGGCATAGTTTTCAGTACTAAAAGCAACCTCTTGAAGAAAGATTGACAAAATCTTGCATCAGTCTAGACTCTTTAGAGTCGAGGACCGTAGATAGTGCATCAATTACTTCCGTACTTAATGAACTTGTTGAGTAACGCTCATTACTCATTCAATCCCGTTTGACCCCCTGCTTAGGCTATGAGAACTTAGAGGAGGCATCATTCAACATCCTCGGAGGCCAAGACGACATCTACTACGAGGAGCCGGATCTCTCCGGAGGAGTGGGAGGGGTGGATTACACCATCCAGTACGGAGCTGACCCAGAGGGAGCTGAGTCTGACTAGGTTTAGCCTAGTCTAAATCAAACACTTAACACAGTTGAATCGAGCAGTCTTGGACTCTATATTAGGCTATTGAGTTCCCATGCATGCACCTGCTTTACCTTTCAGTTGTTGTTCTAACTTCAATACTGAGATGACCTCATCATGAGCTCATTCTCTTGTCAGCACACTATGTTTTGTAATATATGTTTGTATGACAATCTAGTCCCGCAATGTTTCTGCTGTACCACTGTGAGGGATGTAATATTTGCGGAACGGTGTTCTGTGAGTGTTATATCAACGACTTGCATACTACAACATACAGTGGTATGCTGGGTCACCGCAATTTTCCTCCTCCTCCAGCACTAGAGCACTACGACTAAGAGGGACGAGATCTGATCAAGGAGGCCTTTGATCTGGATCTTGGTATGGAGGTTCCCTTTTGTCCTAACGGGACTGAGCTCTATCTCATTCGCCAGCTACAGAGGCGAGCCGGGGATCTCTCGACCTACTTTGCGAGCTGCACACTAAGATGACGTCCGAATGGGATACCTAGGTTGCACGTGCCGAGATCCGGGGATTTTTCTTGGTTTTATTATGGTTTTTTCTAGTTTCTTTAGGGATTTTTCTGGTTTTGTTGTGAGATCCCCAAAAATAGATGTTCTTGAATTATGCAGCTATTCTTGGATGATCTGAAACCGTGGATCTTCAATGGTTTGTTGAATCTTATATGGATTGTGTATTTTCTTGTATGAATGTGTGATGAAACATAGATGATACGCTAGATTTGTTGTTAGCTTCTTGTATTGGGTTTTCATGTTCATGGGAAGGATCTTGCTCAAATGGGTGAGAATGATTAATTTTTTAAATTTCCATCCTTCTTTTTTTGACCTTGAGAAACAGATTCAGAAGTCGGTTCCTATGTACGGCGATTGTAAGTATACGTGAATCTTGTCTGCTTTGAGGATCTGTTGTCCATATTTAATGATGAAACATGCTGGATCGGATAATCTTCGAAAATGTTATATGGATTATGTACGATTCTTTGAAGAAAACTATATATAGAACTAGCATGAATATTCTATGAAAAAACTTACATGTAATGTTGTATGAGAAAACGTATGAATATTGTTCATTCTTGAAAGAAAAAAAATAAAAATATTAGTTGTATGAGACTTGGTGGAAAAACAGAAACGAAACATGCGAGAACTCGTGAAATGTAATGGGCGTTCTGTAAGATTAATAGACTTAAGAAATGAGAAATGATAGAGGTGGAAAGGGTACTTCTGCAAAGATTTGTAGCGCGAACCTAGAGGTTTTGGACGTTAGAGATAGTGTCGGGGGACCAATTTACATGTGGAGTTGTATTTTCAAAAAAGGGAACCATCATTTTCATCCGCCCTTTGTGTTAGAGACCTTGTGAATTGATTTGCTGAAATGTGTTGAACCGGTTCAAGTTTCTCTTTGAATCGCTTTTACACCACACTGTGGATGGTCTAAAAGGGTGGCTAAGAGCATCATTTTTTCCTCTTAGATTTCAGTCTAAACGTTGATAAGTGTGGGGCTAAGAAAAAGATTTTTGGATTCAAGTATAGCATAAAACCCATGCTCTAGTTGATTAAAAAAAAATTGGTATAATAATTGGGATCTCTCCATTGGCCAAAGGAGCACTGGTTTGGTCGAAAAACTGATTTTTGTTTTTTAATAGCACATGAGACCAGCTAAACGGTGGATCAGTTTTGATTTTGGTAGACCAAAGTCTACTAATTTTCTTACATTCCCCACAAACAGCACATGCACAGGCTCTAAGGAAAAAAAATGCAGAAACTAAATAAGGACGACAACAAAACATTACTCATACGATCGTCACAACACTTCCCTTATTATTTTGATGCAACTTGCAACATAGCAAATTACGAGATACCCTGCACCTGCAATGCATCAAATATACAGGTGCTCAGGAAGCTTGGGCTCGATGACAACCTGGAGCGGGCACTTGCGGGTGGTTGACAGGCCAAACACCTCATCCATGCTCACGTCCTCCTTCGTCATCCCCTCGGGCAAGCCCCACTTGAATCCATGGAGCAGGTTGGCCAGGCTCAGTTGTATCACCTTCAACCCGAGGTTAAGGCCAGGGCACATCCGTCGGCCGGACCCGAACGGGAGCAGCTCGAAGTCCTGCCCTTTGACGTCCATGTTGCTCCCGACGAACCTCTCCGGCGTGAACTCCTCCGGCGCATCCCATAGATTCGGGTCCCGGCCGATGGTCCATATGTTGATGAGCACGCGCGCACCCTTTGGGATGTCGTAGCCACCGACGACCACGTCCTCGCGGGCGACGCGCGGGATAAGGAGCGGCACGATGGGGTGCACGCGCATGGTTTCCTTGACGATGGCCTCCACGTACGGGAGGTTTGGTATGTCCTTCTCCGTCACCCAGCGCCCGCGGCCGACGACGCGGTCGAGCTCCTCGGTGGCGGCCGCGAAGATGGAAGGCTTCCTCAGAAGCTCCGAGAGTGCCCACTCCACGGTGACGGATGAGCTCTCCGTGCCACCCGCGATGAGGTCCTGGGTGAACGCCTTGACGCCGACGCGGCCGATCTGAACCTCTAGAGTCGGGTCGTCGGCGACCTGCATGAGCACGTCCACCATGTCCCTGGCAACAAAGCCCTCGCCGTCACGCCGCCGCTTCTCGCTGTGCTCGTCGAGGACGTACTCCATGAACGCGTCGAACATCTTGCCGACCTTCTTCATCCCCCGCACGTATCCCTGCAGGTCCATCCAGTCAAGCCACGGGATCCAGTCGCCGACGTTGAGCACGCCGTTCAGCAGCAGAAGCTCGTCCAACATCCACTTGAGCTCCTCCAGCGACGACACCGGCCCCTCCGCCGCATCCGCGCCGTCGCCGAAGAACCGCTTGCCGAGCACCATCCTTGTGATCACGTTCATGCTGAGCGTGGACAGGTGATCCCTGTTGAGATGCACGGCATGCCCCGGCACGGACGCCGCGGCAAAGAGGCCGCGCACCAGGGTGCGCACCTCGTCAGCGCGGATGTGTTCGAATGACGCGAGACGGCGGGCGCTGAATACCTCGGTGATGCATATCCGGCGCGCCTGGCGCCAGTACGCCCCGTATGGCGACCAGGTGATGTCGGCGTAGTTGTAGGTGGTGTGCTTGCCGGAGGCCGTCTTTGGGCGGTCGATGAAGAGGACATCTTGGGTCTTGAGAAAGAACTTGGCCATCTCGACGGAGGACCCGATGATAACGGGGAAGGAGCCGAAGCGGAGGTGCATGAGCGGGCCGTACTTCTTGCCGAGCTCGTGGATGGAGCGGTGAGGGAGCGCTCCGATGAGGTTGAAGTTGCCGATAACGGGCCACGGCTTCGGACCTGGTGGGAGGCTGTAGCCGCGGCGGGATGTGGCTCTGAGTTTTAGGTAGAGAGCGGCGGCGAGCGCCATGGCAAGGAAGATCGCCAATGGTGGTAGCTCCATTGACGCCGGGGAGGTAGTGAGGGCTACTTCTGGCGATTGGCTTGGAGATGCAATTAGTGAAGTGAATGTGCATACTTATAGGAGATTGGTGAATCAGTCATGCATTTACAGTACATAGGTGTTGAGTTGTAAAGAGAGAGCCCAGAGCCATGAGCCATCAACGTCCATCTGATGAGCGTCCACATGACTCCTTTCTATAGTTGTTTGACACATCAGCGTACAAGACATCTTAATTCCGTTACAAAATGAAGGACCGTAAGAAAGAGCAAAAGATTCAGAAATTCACTTTGCCACATGGAAACATATGACCATTGGAAATAACGTTTCAAAATGCTAAAAAATTCCAAACAAAAATTTGGTGCTTACATCTTGGCATTCAACATGCGCACGCCAAGTTTCATGCAGAAACTAATATTTTTTTGTTGCCTGTCTAAAAAGCCTTTTTCCCACCGATGTTGACCTTTTACACAAAACACAAAAAGTCATTTTTTGTGAAATGAGTTTATGAACATGCACAAGTATAATTTTTTCATCGATTTTTTTGCAGTCCAAAATGCGTTTAAAACTAATTTTAATAACATGGAACATTAGTGTCAAAATCAAGAAAGTTGTCATACTTTGGTGAAGGTCCGAGTAGATACCCCCACCTCCACACACACAACCCCCCTCCCCCCGCGAACGCACATACCGGGGGAGTGTAACATCCCTGATTTTTGGAAAGTTTAAAAATCACTAAAATTTGAAACTTTTATTTTCTTGTTAATGCAAGTCACCTAAAACAAATAAAATGCAAACTCAAAAGAAATAATATGTTTATTCTAATGCTATTAGAATTGAAATCGAAATATGCCTCTATTTTAAAAACCTTAATTTTATTCAAATGAATATTTTGCAAAGAGATAAAACTATGTTCAAGCAATATTTTAAATCCTAAAATGATTGGAATTATATTATTTTCGAAATATGATTTGGTATTTGAAAACATGAGGACTATAATCCTTGGTAATATTTATTTATTAATATTAAAGCTCAAGAACTATTATTTTGTTTTAAAATATTTATGAATGATTTAAATCTTAAAATGAGTTTCAATATTTTAATTGGGCACAAAATAATATATTATGATTTATAAACTCAATAGTTTTATTTTTATTATGTTTATAAAGCCAATTTTTCTAATTATTGGTTTCTATATGTAAAAGGCATTTTAAAATCATTTAAGAAATCATTCAAATTTTGAATTCCAAATTTCAAAATATGAAATGTGTCCAAAGTTTCCCACAAATGTGTTTAGTTGAAATACATTTTGATTACACTTTTTTAGAAATTTATTTGAGGTGATTTGGAATTATAGAACAAAAGTTATTAAAAACACACACAAAATGATGAGGTCATGCTGACGTCATCATCGTCTTCAACGTAGAGAAACTTCAATGGCCGTTTCGGCCGATTGATTGTCCTATTGATTGTGGCCGTTCCTGTGCTGATTGAAAGCCACCGAGACCTCCCCGTATAGCCCTGGCCTTCCTCTGCATTTCCCCTCCCACTCCCCTCGGTCTAGCGCCCCTAGGCCCTCGAAATTTCTCGCCGGAGTAGCTCGGGACCTACCGCTGTTCTTCGTCATTTGTGGACGTTATAGGAGGTCCTTGGCCCCGTTTTTTCCTCCTCTCCTTTCCCTTGCCCGTGCGCATCTCCTTAAACTCTTCTCCGATTTTTCTGTGCAGCCCATCATCGCCGCCATCCACTTCTACAACTTGCCGGAGCCTGCGTGGCCATCCGCAGAGGGCCCCTCGAAGCAAGCCATCACCACCAACGGGATCCTCGCGTCACGCCGCACCCCTTAGTCACCTCCGCGAGCCCAGGAGACAACCGGAGAACCGGCGCCGTCGAGGTTCTGCGTCGCCGGCCACCGCGCAGACATTTTCCGACGAAGCAGTGCCACCCAGGTGAGCTTCTCTCGCCCTCACCTTCCAATCATGATCTGACGCGTAGAATAGATCCACTTATCTAAAATGGTGTAACCAATAGCATCACGCCGCATGGCAGCACAGTCATCAACCCAAGCCAATCACAGAGCGCCACTTAGCCCAACATTTTTCTGTTTTCTCCCAAGTAGAAAATCAATTGGCAGTTTTTGAACCATCATAACTTTTGATCCACTTGGCCAAATTTAGAAAACTTGGAATTTTTGAAAATCTCCTGACATGTAGAAACTTTAGCACTGTTTAAATTCAGATTTGAATATTTCAAAATCCAAAAGAGCTATTTAGATGAATTTTGGCATAGTTCAAATTCTACAAACCCAAAAATTGCAAATAAAATATATTTGAAAACCTTAAGATGTGTTCTAACAGACTCTACTACCCAAAATAATTGTTGGACAAGTTTATATTTAATTTAGATTTATCTTGGCCATTTGAGTATTTTTTACATAGATTTAATTCCATAAATAATTAGAATATGTTTTCTTATACAAAACTGCTCCAAGTAGTACCCTTGGACCAAAGAGACATTTTCCCAAGCCATTTGTGGTAAATGAACCTCCTCCATGTAAGTTTGGCCCAAAATTCCCTCCATAGTGTTATCCACTTAGAAATTTGTGTAGTAATAGGGAAACCCTATTAGAAGAAATTGTGGTGTGATTATTTTGATCAAGACCAACACTCAATACATGTTAGCCAAATAACTTAGTAGTATATGGAGCTGAAGACTAACTAAGAATCAAGAAGACATCAAGATCAAGTGACTCCATGGAGAAGAACCTCTACATCATCAAGCAGAGTTATGG
This sequence comes from Alopecurus myosuroides, assembly GCA_028641055.1. NCBI lineage: Eukaryota > Viridiplantae > Streptophyta > Magnoliopsida > Poales > Poaceae > Alopecurus > Alopecurus myosuroides. The sequence continues at coordinate 520,901,499 of CM054057.1, read as the reverse complement.
ACTATATCATGAACAACTGAAGAAGTAATTGGAAGAATGAGAAGAAGATGGAATACCTTGACTCGAGACCTTTCGAAAAAATCCATAAGTGTAAACTTGTTATAGCCCTAGTGCCAAAACCCCTTAGTGGATCATAAAAACTTGGTTTTCTTCTAAACACTTGGGCCAAAATCATAGATGTTATTTGTGACCAGAGACTATCCAATGAAATCCATGGATCAAACCCTTTCATCTTTTCAAGTTAAAGTTGTTCTTGATGAAGTAAACCAACCCTTGAGACAAATGCTAAACACAAAACCTTGTCACAATAATTTCTTAGAACTGTGTGATGAGTCTAGACCAACCCTAACCAAAATGGAAGTCTAACCCAAACACTCTAAGTTTTATTGGTATATGGAATTGAGTGATCAACCCCAATCCTTCCTTTAGAATGTTGAATGAGGCGAAAACAATTTTTCACCCTTAGTGAACTGTTGGAACTTCCTTGACAAGTATGTCCAATGGAGTTTGGATCTTTCAACCAAAGACTTGTCCAACTTACAACCATTGGTTATACCCTAAACCCCATCACCATAGTTGTGATAAATTTTGTCCTTGCCTTAACCCATCTAGCTTAAAACCTTTTAGAGTATGTTTGTTGAATGTTATGTTCGCTCTTTCATTGGTTGAGAATGTTTGTTTATTGCTATTTTTGACTTGTTTAGATTGTACGAGAAACGATCGAGTTGTGAAGAGAGTGTACCTCTACACCAACTTCAACAAGGCAAGTGACACATCATCAATGACCTATTTTTATATATGCATTTAGTGCTTTTGAGTAGTATGCATGATTGGAAGTTTTGCTAAGTTATATGCTATGATATTATCCTAAGTAGTGTGTAGCAACCCTTTTATGTCATGTTAGTGTAGAAGACATTGAAATTAGTAGAACTGCTCACCTATGCTTATCAAATGTTTTAAGTGGACGTTAAGGATAAAAGTACTAAGTTTAATGAACCACCTTGGGGATTGGTTGTTTTGGTTGTTGAAAGTTGAGTGTCTCCTCACGGGTAATACCTGAGGTGCTCACTTGAGGAATTCCACCCAAGAACAAAGAGATCACTATGTCCTTCTAAGTTTTGATGCTTCTAGTGCAGCCTTTAGTCATATGAGCTCTGTCTTGATCAACTAAGTTGAATGAACTCATCAGGCTTGACAAGTAGATGTAGAGGGTGTAGGCGGAACGGGTCAAGCCAAACGGTGGTGGAATTTCTTCTGAAATATGTCGTCTCAATCCTCTCCTTTCCTTAACACATTCTGAGTGTATATGATGTTTGGACTGATTGAGTCTAAAGGTGAAAGTCCATAAATTATGTAGACTAAACAAACTAAGATCTTAGTTGTGTCCCCGGTTATGGTCAACTATGAGCAGCTAGACAAGGAAATAACGAAAGAATCTCATCACTTTAATTTCATAATAAAATTTGGTGGTTAAATACGGGACGAAACCCACACTAGTGGTGATTCTTACTAGCCAGGTGACACCAAAAATCCACATTTCTATGTTTTTAAGTGGTGATCAACTCCACGACTTTTGTAGTTAATATAACATTTTGTGGTGATACTTACCAATAAGGTAGCACAGGAAATCCACTTTTTTAGATAAAATTGTTTTATGAAAAAGTATAGGACAAAGCTAGCTTTCTGCAATCACCCAAGCTCCACCAAGCCAAATATTCATGTACTCCCTCCGATCCAAAAAAATATGTCGCCAGCTTAGCTAAGTAATTGTGTGCGTTATGTTGCTTTCTTCTGACATAATTTTCGGATCGGAGGTAGTAGCTATAGTCTTGCCACCTATATCCACCATAGTGTTACTTGCCAGTACACACTAGTGGACTGCAGTCCTTTTGCCCCGGTCGGGGGTGGGGGGCTTATGCACCGGCTGCCCAACCGGGTTTGCCAAACCCGGGCTAACCCCCCCCCCTAATGATCCGGTGGGCCTTACCAACCGGGGTAAAAGGGGTGCCCACGTGGGCTCTGCTCAGCGAGCAGGCCGGCACCCTTTTACCTGGTTGGTAACACCAACCGGGGAAAAAGGTTCTCTGCTTATTCTAGTTTTCCTTTAACAATTGGCAAGATTAAAAATTATATTTTTCTTCAGGTGCATTACTTCAAGTGCACTAATAATTCAATGATCTTTCTAATAATAAAAATTAATAGTAAGAAAGATGACAAATTGTCGAACATAAACACAGATGAAAACCAACAGTAACATAAACATAGTCTGCCACGAATACATATATTGTTCGACACGATGACATAAACACAGTACGACATAAACCTGAAAACATAGTTTCACGATATCGCTAAAAAAAGAACATGAGACTGGACACGGAGAGCGATTCACTGCTCGGCATACTACACCTCTGTGTCGGAGGCAGACTCGCCCGAGCCAGACTCGCCGGAGTTAGACTTGTCAGCCTCGGAATCGGAGGTGCTGTCATCCGAGCTATCCTTGCAGCAACGGGGGCGGAGTAGGGTGTCGTCGAAGATCTTCACCTCCAGCACGTCCACCGCGTCGTCGTTGATGTACCTGAATGTGAGCATGTTGCCCACATCCAGGTTGTGCATGCGCTGGGACTGCCCCACCCATGGCGCAGGTAAAGATTCTCGTCACGTCGCTGCAGGAACACCTGAATGGGCCCGTTGTGGCAGCCCTCCAACTGGAGGTTGAACCTAAAGGGTCCGTTGCGCTTGAGGAGGATCTCCGATATCCGCTGTGGAAGACGAAGCATGTTCCGCAGTGGGTGCAACAGGTGGACGTAGAACTCCGGTAGCCGGAAACCATTATCCTCCTCCTCCTCCACCGCAGCAAAAGCGCCGCGCTGTGCTCCACGTCCACGCCTACGTCCACGAGCTAGAGGCGCCGCTTCCTCCTCATTGATGGCTACGCCACCACCATCTCCACGCGCTGCACGCGATCCACGTGGACGTCCACCACGTGGTACGATTGTGTTTTATTCGACGGGGACGGCGCGCCCACCGCCAACACGCGCACTGCGTCGCAGGGGAGCTCTCGCCATGGCTACAAAAATTTATAACATCATAAGTTGCAACCTAATAGTAACTAGTTCAACTAGTTAATGATGATGCCTAGTTAACATCCAATATTGCAAAAATAATAAAATGAAAACCTAATTAAAGTAACTAGTTCAACTAGGGTTTCAAATATATACTATATATTTCTAGATAAACTAACTAACACTAATACTAACACTAATATTCATACTTATATTACCTAATATTAACACTAATACTAATTTTACTAACACTAGCTAATACTAACAATACCATATTACTAACAGTTCTAATATTAATCTAACACTAATATTAACACGAATACTAATACTAAACTAACAATGTAATTAAATTAACTAAAAAAATTGTACAGTAGGTGTGGAGGCCCGAGGCACGGCCGGCGGCGAGCTCACCTCGAGGAGGAGGGCACGGCGACGAGGAGGAGAGGAGGGCTTGGGTGCGGAGGAGGTAAGGAGGCCGGCGACGATCTCATGGGCGGAGGCGCGGAGGAGGGGCTTGGGAGCGGAGGAGCACGGGGGCAGGCACGGAACCGCACGGGCGCGGGCATAGAGGAGGCGAGGAGCGACGGCGAGGACCCCGGCGGCGAAATCGGGCAGCCTCACGGCGTCGCTCTGGATTTCGGCGCCGGGGGACTTAGCGATATCTGCGGGTTTGCCCCGGGAGGAGCAACCGCTCGGGGTTATATAGGTGGAGGTCTTTTACCCCGGTTGGTAACACCAACCGAGGCAAAGGGGGGAGGTGAGCCATCGTTTGCCCGCGCACCTCCCCCCTTTTGCCCCGGTTGGTGTTACCAACCGGGGAAAAAGACCCAAAATTTCATTTTTTTTTTCTTGCCTCCATTTTTTTCAGTGGCACGTTTCAAATACTTTTTCAAATACATTTCAAATGTTTTTGAATTTGGAGAAACTTTCAATATGAAAAGTGTTTAAAATTGCGTAAACATTTCAAATACATTTTCTTTTTTAGAAAATAATTATTCTAACTATTCAAACTAGCATTTTTTTTTGAATTTTCAAACATTTTAAAAAACCTAGTTTATGAATGGTTTTGAATTTGGAGAAACTTTCAATATGAAAAGTGTTTAAAATTGCATAAACATTTCAAATACATTTTCTGTTTTAAAAAATAATTATTCTAACTATTCAAATTAGTAGAAATGTTTGAATTTTCAAACATTTTAAAAAACCTAGTTTATGAATGGTTTTGAATTTGGAGAAACTTTCAATATGAAAAGTGTTTAAAATTGTATAAACATTTCAAAAACATTTTCTTTTAAAAAAAATTATTCTAACTATTTAAACTAGTAAAGATTTTAAAAACGCCATCAAGTGCGATTCAGGGCACGAAGAAGAAGATGAAGAGATCTGCAATGTTTTCACACATGATATGGATAATCTGCAATGTTTGATACATTATTATAAAATAGTCTAGCAATATTACATGAACCATGAAGGGTTAATACGTTAACACCAATTAGTGCCGCCATTGTTTACTTTTCTGTCGTAGCCATAAGGCATCTTCATTATTTAACAAAATGTTTGGGTCAGTTTTCACTCTGAAGAGCGGAATTTCTTCAAAGTTATTATAATCTTCTGTCATGTCTGTTCTGTCCTCCACTCCCACAATGTTTCTTTTCCCTGAAAGAACTATGTGCCGCTTTGGCTCACCGCATGATCTACTAGAATTCTTGTTTTTCTTTTCTTTTCCTCGGTTGGGTAGACATGTCCTTCACATAGAAAACTTGAGCCATATCTTTGGCTAGGACGAATGGTTCGTTTCTGTACCCAAGACTGTTGAGATCCACTGTTGTCATTCCGTAATGCTGTTCTACCTTTACTCATGTCATCTTGACCCATTGGCACCGAAACAGAGGGAGCTTAAAATTAGGTCCATAGTCAAGTTCTCATATCTCCTCTATGTAACCATAATATGTGTCCTTTTTCCCATTGTATCCGGTTGTATCGAAACGGACACCACTATTCTGGTTGGTGCTCTTTTATCTTGTGCGATCGTGTAAAATGTATTCACATTTATCTCGTACCATTAGAAAGTCAGTACAGTCGAAGATGGTGCCTTGGCCAACAAGTAGAGCTGATCTCCAACAATGTTGTTATTCATGAGTTCTGTCTGCAACCAGGCGTTGAAACTATTCATGTGTTCATCATTAATCAAGGATTCAGACAGAACCGGGTTTTTGGACCGTATAATATTCTTGTGTTTCTCGATATAAGGAGCCACCAAGGTGGATATTTGTAGAACTGTGTAGTGTGCTTTAGTGAAAGAATGTCCATCCATAAATATCTTTGCTTTCCTTCCTAGCGTGCCTTTTCCACTCATTCTTCCCTCATGCCGCGATTCGGGAACACCAATCGACTTAAGGTCTGGAAGAAAGTCAACACAAAACTCAATTACCTCCTCCGTTCCATAACCCTTGGAGATGCTTCCTTCTGGCCTAGCATGTTTATGAACATATTTCTTTAAGACTCCCATGAACCTCTCAAAGGAGAACATATTGTGTAGAAACACAGGACCGAGAATGGTAATCTCTTTGACTAGGTGAACTAGGAGGTGTGTCATAATAATGAAGAAGGATGGTGGGTACACCAACTCGAAGCTGACAAGACATTGGACCACATCTGTCGGTAACGTTGATAGACTTTCTGGATTGATTACGTTCTGAGACATTGCATTGAGGAATGCGCATAACCTCACAATGGGTAGTCGAACATTTTCTGGTAGAATCCCCCTCAACACAGTCGGAAGCAATTGTGTCATCAACACGTGGAAGCCATGAGACTTCAGGTTTTGGAATTTTTTCTCTGCCACATTTATTATTCCCTTTATATTCGACGAGAAGCCAGACGGGACCTTGATACTACTTAGTGCTTCAAAAAAAATCCTTCTCTTCCTTGGTAAAAGCGTAGCTGGCAGGACTGAAAGTGCAAACGCGCTTAAATCATCTTGTTTTGGTGTTTGTTAACAACACATGTATCCTTAAGTGTGTTGATGCATTTCAGGGCATAAAACAACATATTTGATATGGTGGTGTGGTGTTGCAAAAAGGATCAGAGCACCTAGAATTCCTTCAGCTGGAGTTTTCTCCAGGCCGGAGTCTTCGGTCTCCCAGACCGGAGTCTCCGGTGTGGATGTTTTCCATTGAAGAATTGCCTAAGGACTAGGTGGTGTCGCCTGCGGTACCCTGTCCGGAGACTCACCAGAGATTGTCCAGAGTCTCCGGTGTGGATGTTTTCCATTGAAGAATTACCTAAGGACTAGGTGGTGTCACCTGCGGTACTCAGTCCGGAGTCTTACCGGAGACTGTCCGGAGTCTCCGGTATGACCAGGAGCTGTTGGTACCGCTCGACCCCAGACACTCAAGAGCTCTAACCGCTACGACAAGAGCGGAGTCTTCGGACCTCCTGGCCGGAGTCTCCGCACTGGAGTTTCCTGGAGTTTATCAAGTGGTGCACGTGGTGTCGTCTGCTGCACTCGGTCCGGAGATACACCGGAGATAGTCCGGAGTCTCCGGCCTGGTGGTTCTGCGAAAAGCTCAGACCGGAGTCTCCGGCCTTTACACCGGAGTCTCTGGTGTGAGTTTGGCAGAAAAGCTCCAACGGCTCCAAGACTTTATGAGGGGTATAAATACCCCCTCCCCTCCACCTAACTTGGGTTAGCTCGTCCAAAATTAAAGTCACCATTGTTGGAGCTACCCCACCTTTCTAGATCTCCCAATCCCTCCAGCCAAAAGCCTTGATCTTTGGAGGATTGAAGGAGAAGGCCTCGATCTACGTCTTCACCAACCGGATTCATTTCCCCTCTCTTTTGCTTGAGGGATCTTTGCCTAGGGTTTCCTCTTGTGGAGAACCTAGGATTATTGCTACTCTTGGTGATTTATGAGTGTTGGGAGCCCCCAATTTGGTTGTGGGTGTGTGCCCCAAACTTGTTTGTAAAGGAATCGATCCCCGCCTCAAAGGTGTTCAATGGTGGAAGGTGAACTAGGCCTTTGTGGTGGAGTTCATCGGAGAATAGGGTGAGGCCTTTGTGGCGTTGAGTAGGCCTTCGTGGCGATCTCACACCCCTCCAACGAGACGTACTCCCTTAACAAGGAGGAACTCGGGAATACATCGTGTCTCCGCGGCCCCCCATCGGTTATCTCGTTCCCTTATCTTTTACTCACTTGTACTTGTTGCATTAAGTGTTGTACTAGTTGCATTTATTGCTATCCTTGTCATATAGGTAAATTCACCTTAGCTGCATTATCTAGAGAATTTACCTTTGTGTCAAGCCTAAACTACGAGAAAAATTAAAATTGGTCGTAGCACCTATTCACCCCCTCTAGGTGCCCATACTTTACTTTCATTTGGTATCAGATCCTCGGCTCTTCTATCGGGCTTAACCGCCTAAGAGTTTTAGTATGGGTGAAGATTCGGACCCCGAAGGTTCCGTGGCTAAGGTGACCATGGATGATCTCAATGAGTTGAGAAATTCATTGACCTCATCCATAGACACCAAATTTGATGAGTTGCGCCAAGCTTTGGGAGAACTCCTCAAAGCCAAAGGACCGGAGGTCGCCGAATCTACACCTCCAGAAATTAATCCAGGGGTAGATGGTGAACCATCTAAAAATGCTTCCGCCGAAAACTCCACCGAGAAGGGCACGGATGAAGATGGATAATTTCACTCCGTTAAAGGACACTATTCTCCCGATCTACCCGTCACTCATCCTCATATAATCCCTAGGGGAGATCTACCTAAAATTGATGCCTTTTCTTTTCGTGAATGGCAATATTACATGGAGACTCACTTGAACTCTTCTTGTATAGAGCTTTGGAGGGTCACTCGTGATGGATACAAACCTCATGACCCCAAGAACCTCACAAGAAGGGAAGCCATAGATTGTCAACTCAACTACACCTTCTTGTAAATTCTTCAACAAGCTGTGGTTCCTAACCACATGCCGCATCTTCAACAATATTACACCGCCAAGGAAACATGGGACACTTTTTTCATCATGTTTGTGGGAAATGAGAGTATGCAAAGGAATGGATATGATGCCTTGACCAATGAGGCCGAAGGGTTCTATATGCATGATGGAGAGGATCATGTAGACATGTACCGTAGACTCAAGACTCTTGCCACCGCCTTCTCAAATGTTGGTGCCAAGTACATTGATGATGCTTGGATCAAGAGGAAGTACATGATTGCCCTAATGCCCTTTGAGGGCGCGGACTTGAAGAGCATTCAAGGAAGACATGATTTCTCTTCCATGACCTCAACTCAAGTGATGCAAGAAAGGTGCTCCTATCAAGTGCAAACCAAGAATGCTCTTGACAACCGTGCTAGGGCCATTGGAATGCATAAAGGGGCATCGGTTGCTTTGAAGGCTAAGGTTGTGTAAAGAGAGGTTGAGTTTGAAGAAGAAGGAGAAGAGGCATTGTCTCCCTTGAAGGAACGAGACTATGATACTGTGCTAAAGGATCTCATTGCTCTCACCGTGCAAAAGTTTTGGAGGAATCCTCACAAGGGCAAGAAGTTTGTTGAGGAGAAGACGAAGTCTCGCTATGGCAATGATGGGACTCAAAAAGTGAGGTCTTGCTTCAATTGCCAAGACAAGCACCACTTCAGTGCGGAGTGTCCCTATGAAAATAGAGAACTCCATAGTGGCAAGCTAATTCGCAAGGACACGTCCAAGGTTGAGTACGAGAAACCTCATTTCAAGAAGAAATCATTCAACAAGAAGTCTTCGACCAAGTTTGTGCTTTTGACTCAAGAGGAGTATGATTCCGGGAGTGATGAAGAAGAAGAAACCCCAAATGAAGTGGCCGCTCTTTCTATTGCTTCTACTCCATCATCTTCATCTCTCTTTGAATCCCCCAATGACAATCATCCTCAACGAAATGCCAAGTGCTTCATGGCTAAGGCCACGGAGGTATCACCTTCCTCCAACTCTAAGACCCCTAGTGAACAAAAACATCTTGCTAGTCTTAGAGTATAAAATGAAAGGCTCTCCTTGGAGAATTTTATGTCTAACATGCAAGGGGAGACCAAGAAGTACTTTGAGCATCTCATGAGCCAATTGGGAGAGGCCCAAGAAGCTCTTGAGAAGAAAGGTGAGGTTGAAAGAAGGGATGCGGATGAAATTGCATCCCTCTCTATGACTCTTGAGGAAGAGCATGATGGTAGAGTTTCTCTTGAGTATGAACTTGAATATATTGAAGAAAATCATAATGAACTTGTGTCTAAAATCACTAAGGAACATGATCTTGCTATTGCTAAATATAAAAAGGCTAAAAAGGATAAGGTCGAGTTTGGGGTTGGTCATGGTAAACTAACCGAGGAGTTTGAACAACTTACCGAGGCTCACAAAGCCTTGGAGAGTCAACATTCTTCCCTCAAAGAGTTGCATGAACAACTCCAAACTCAACTTAATCAACTTAACAACCCTAGCACCTCTACTTCTTCTCGTGATCATGCAAATGTTATCGAGGAAAATTCTAGGTTGAAGATTGAGCTAGCAAGGCTCAAGGGCAAAGGCCCTCAAGTTGAGAAGGTTGTGGTCTCTACCCTACAAGTGGTGGCCCCTAGCTCAAATGTGGTCATTGCTAGGTCACAATTGAGTGCTCCAAGGCCACAAGTGTGCAATCAAGGTCTAGGCTGTGTTGCCAAGAAGAAGAACAAGAAGAAGACCAACAATGGTGCTTCGAGTGGTATTGTCATTAGGGACAACACTACTCAAAGCACACCCGCACAAGCAAGCAATGTTGCCTCGAGTAGTAGTGTCATGAGGGACAAGACTACTCGTAGCACCTCCGTGGGAACTAACAATCCACACCATTTCTTATATGTTGATTATTATGGTGTTGTGCAAGCTAAATATGTTGGTCCTATTGAGGGTTACATTGACTATGCTATTTGGGTTCCAAAGACCCTTGTTACTAACATGAGGGGACCCTCTGCTTCCGGTGGGACAAAATGGATAATTGATAGTGGATGCACTAGCCATATGACCGGAAGCAAAGAACGTGTGACGGAGTTACGCCCAAATGACATACAAGCAACCATCACTTATGGAGACTCGTCCTCGTCTAAGGTATCCGGGTTCGGCAAGGTTGTGGTCGCTCCCGATATCACTATCGTGAACGTCATGTTTGTCGAATCCCTTGGTTACAATTTACTTTCCGTCCGCTATCTTGGAAAGATGGGTTTCTCCGTCTTTTTTGATGTTGATATTGTGGTCCTTTTGAGGAGCAAGACTCTTGACATCGCTTACGTGGCACATGTTGAAAATGAGTTGTTCGTGGTAGACTTTTTGAAGGCTACCAACTCTCAAACAATGTGTCTTTTCGGAAAGGCGGACGTGGGATGGTTGTGGCATCGCCGCTTATCCCATGTCAACATGCGAACTTTGCAAAGTCTTCACAAAGGTGGCCTTATTGTCGGACTAAAAGAAAATGTTTCCTTTTCAAAGGATCGCGTTTGTAGGTCGTGTGTTGAAGGAAAGATGCATGATAAGGCACACAAGGCCAAGACTATTATTTCATCAAAGAGGATCTTGGATCTTCTCCATGTTGATCTCTTTGATGTCGTGCCCGAGGCAAGTCTTGGTGGCAAGAAGTATTGCTTGGTAATTGTCCATGATTATTCAAGATACACTTGGGTTTATTTCTTCAAGTGAAAGAGTGAAACTCAACAAAGCATCATCGACTTCTCCAACGAAGTGCAACGTCAACACAATGTGCAAATCATGGCTATTAGGAGTGATAATGGTTCGGAGTTCAAGAACTACACTTTGAATGAATTCCTTAGTGAAGAAGGCATTCGTCATCAATACTCCGCCACTTACACTCCTCAACAAAATGGTGTTGCCGAAAGGAAGAATCGCACTCTCTTGGATATGGCAAGCACCATGTTGGCGGAGTACACTTCTCCCCAATATTTATGGGCCGAGGCCATATCCACCGCATTCCACTCCTCCAGCCGCCTCAACATCCGCAAAGGCTTGGACAAGACTCCATATGAGATCCTCACCGGCGACAAGCCCAACGTCTCCTACTTCCGTGTATTCGGTTGTAAGTGCTTTTATTTGATCAAGGGTGTTAGGTTGTCTAAATTTCAATCCAAAACTATTGAGGGTATATTTGTTGGTTACGGTGTCGAATCCCACACTTATAGAGTCTTTTGCAAAGCCTCACAGATTGTCATAGAATCTTGTAGTGTGGCTTTCGAGGAAAATGATGGCTCCCAAGTGGCGCAATTTCATGTTTCTAATGTAGATGTTTAAATACCTCAAGAAGCCATAGGAAGGATGGGTGTGGGATTTTTCCGCCCCATTGAGGGACACCTTATGGCGACTCGAGACGGACTATGCTCTACTCAAGTGGAGCCCTCCTCTACAAAAGAAGATCAAGCCAAGGAGCCAAGTGCTACACCGAACAAAGAACATGTTGAAGACCATCCTCTTATTGACCAAGTTACTACGCAATATGCAACCACTCCTATCATTCATGCTAGTCAAGGTCAAGACCAAGATCAACCATCATCTTCATCCTCTCCTCAAGTTGAAGCTAGTGTTGAAGATATTTTTGATGATGATGATGATGTTGATGATGATGATCAAGGCCAAGTTGGTCAAGATGGGGACCCAAATGATCAAGTGATCCCTCCGTGCAATAATGCGGAGATCGAAGCCCGTCGTGCTATATGGATAAGAAGAGCTTTGAAGCAAATTGATAACCAAGACAACACGTTCTTGGAAGAAATTCAAGCTAGAAGATCCACAAGAAGGCAATTGGCACATTTTAGTGAGCATCAAGCTCATATCTGTATGGTGGAACCTAAGAAAGTGGTTGAAGCTCTTGAGGACTCCGATTGGGTTGAAGCAATGCATGATGAGCTCAATAATTTTGATCGCAATAAAGTTTGGAGATTGGTTGAGAAGCCCAAAGATTGCCACAATGTTATTGGCAGTAAGTGGATATTCAAGAACAAGCAAAGATGAGCATGGCATTGTCATAAGGAACAAGGCAAGATTGGTTGCTCAAGGCTACACTCAAGTTGAAGGCATTGACTTTGATGAAACCTATGCACCCGTGGCTCGCCTTGAGTCCATCCGTATCCTCCTTACTTATGCATCTTCGCATAATTTCAAATTGCAACAAATGGATGCTAAAAGTGCTTTCTTGAATGGTCCACTAAAAGAGGAGGTATATGTTAAGCAACCTCCGGGGTGAGAGAACTCAACTTTCCTAACCATGTCTACAAACTTGACAAGGGTCTCTATGGTCTCAAACAAGCACCTCGTGCTTGGTATGAGCACCTTGAGTTGTTAGATGGCCGTGGTTTCAAAGTTGAGAAGATTGACCACACTCTCTTCACCAAGAGAGTAAAGGGAGAGCTTTTCATATGCCAACTATATGTGGACGATATCATATTTGGCTCAATTAACCAAGCTTTCAATAATGAGTTCTCTAAGCTTATGACTGACAGGTTCGAGATGTCTATGATGGGAGAGCTTAAATTCTTTCTTGGTTTTGAGATCAAGCAATTGTCTTGTGGAACTTTCATTTCTCAAGCCAAGTATACCCAAGATATGATCAAGAGGTTCAACTTCCAAAATGCAAAGATCAAGTCTTCTCCCATGCAAGTCAAGTAACACCTTTCACGTAACCCGAAGGGTAAAGATGTGGCCCAAAAGTTGTATCGTTCTATGATTGGTTCTTTGCTCTATCTTTGTGCATCTAGGCCCGATATCTTTTTGAGTGTAGGTGTGTGTGCAAGGTATCAAGCGGCTCCTAAGGAAATCCATTTGATGGCGGTCCATAGGATCTTTCGTTATTTGGTTCATAACCCAAGATTTGGTTTGTGGTACCCAAAGGGGGCACATTTTCTCTCAAGGGATACACGGATTCCGATTGGGAGAGTGATCAAGATGATACGAAGTCTACTTCCGGGGCTTGCCAATTTCTTGGTAGGTCTTTGGTGAGTTGGTCTTCCAAGAAGCAAAATTGCATATCTCTCTCCACCGCCAAAGCCGAGTATGTAGCCGCCGCAAGTGCTTGCACTCAATTTCTATGGATGAGGCAAACTCTCAAGGAATATGACGTTCATTTGGATAAGGTGCCACTTCTGTGTGATAATGAAAGTGCCATCAAGATCGCCTACAATCCCGTGCAACATACAAGAACGAAGCACATTGAGATTCGCCATCATTTCATCCGAGACCATGTGGCAAGAGGGGATATTGCACTATCTTATGTGCCCACCAAGGACAATCTTGCGGATATCTTCACGAAGCCAGTTGACGATGCAAGATTCTTGTTCTTGAGGAATGAACTAAATGTCATTGATTCTAGGAGTTTGACTTGAGGATCTTGCACACACCCCTATTGATGAAACGTGTTTGAGCTTAGGTGTAGGCATGGGCATAGGGGGAGTGTTATCCTAACGCATTGGGTACTCCCTCCCTCCATTATGCCCAAAGAAAATATTCATTGTTATCTCTGTTTTTCTAATGTTGAATTGTGAGCTTCAATGTCGAGAATTGACCATGTACCCAAGATATATCTTCGAAGTGACATAGCATGATCTCTTACATGGTGGCTTAGGCCACCAACCTCTTCTTTGAAGAGTTAGTTCTTTATTTGGGTTTACTTAACCATTTGAGTGGTTTTGGCTTTTTCAGATCATATACTCAAAATTTGTTGTTCAAATGGTTTCTCCTTATTTTCTTGAGTATAAGTATCCCTCCCTGATGTTGTTTATCTTTACAAGCCAAAAAACTGCCTTTTAAACAAGTTTGTTTGCCTTTTGCATGCCATGTCCAGTTTTGGGGTTTTTCTGGCGAGGGGTCCGGAGACTCCGGTCTGCCACACCGGAATCTCCGGCCAGTCCGGAGACTCCGGTGTTAAGACCGGAGACTCCGGTGTGGGGTTTCGCAGTATAAAAACTGGGGGCTGAGGGAAGTTAGGGTTTTCATCCCCACTTCCCCCACACCCCCAATACCTTGTTGCGCCGCCGCCGTCGCCAGGAGCTCCTCCCCTGCCGATTCCCACTGTCGGAATTCGCCTCTCCAGCCTCCCCTTGCATCTCCCATCTGAGGGAGGCTCCATGGCATGGAAGGGTGACAAGGGTACCTCTCTCCTCTCCCCATTTTTTGTTTTTACATCTAGATCTAAGGAACTAGGTGATTTTTTTTGGAGAGTTGGTACTTGCTGTTGGTAGCATCACCCTAGGTTGTTTTAGCCCATGTAGAACTCATCTAGATTTCAGTTAGAATAGGTTGTGTTGAATTCATGCCTCAGATCTAGAAACAGTCCGGAGACTCCAGTCTTTCAGTCCGGAGACTCCGGTGTGGTCCGGAGACTCCGGTCTGCCAGACCGAAGACTCCGGTGTGAATTCTCCAGAACCTACCTTAACTGATCTGTTTGATTTCTATCTCATCCTTTGGACATGTATGCTCATCTGTTTTTCTCTGGTGTTGTGTTTGGATTTCAGGGCCAAGGACTAAGGCAACATCCTCCAACCCCAACAAGCGTTCCTATCGTACCCACTCTCGCAACTATCATGTCACTGATGAGGCCACTGGCAGGGTTGGTCAGAAGAACACCTTTGAAACTGAGCGGCGTCAGAAAGAGAGGCATGAGGCAAGGGTGAGAAGTGAATTGGCCAAGAAGGACAAGTATGACAGGATTTCTTCTGTCAAGTCTATGAGCAAGAAGGAGTACAGGATCATGCGGGCCCAGCCATTCTTCACTATGGCCCGCACTGCAGAGAGTTCTCATTACTAGAGGAGGGAGTCTGAGCTGATTCAGAGGGAGATTATTTCTCAGTTCAAGCAGCCGGTGTGTCCTCAGAAAGTTCATGACTTGGAAGCACTTGACAGGTCTGAGTATTTTCAGGAGGCTGTGTGGATAACGAAGAAGCTTGGACTTGAGCATCTTGTGGGGATTCAGCAGGACTACAACATCTCGGCAGTGCAGCAGTTCTTTGCCACTGTCACCTTTGGCGAAGATGAGGATGTCACTCTTACCTGTATGACCGGGTCCCTTCAGTGTGAGTCCTCTGTTCGCAGGCTGGCTGAGCTGCTTGGGTACCCTTGGGGTGACAACTATGGAGCACGCATGCATATCCATGGTGTGGCTTATGATAAGAAGAGGATGGCACCGATGTATGAGAAGATATCAAGTACTGGCACCGCCAAGGACCTCAAGCCTGTGTAAAACATTCTACTCCGCCTCTTCCGTAACAACATTGCTCCTAAGGCGGGTAATGTGGATGCTATTCGCAGTGGAGTGGTCAACCTTCTCTACCAGGCATTCCGTTGTCACCATGCCGGTCCAGAGTGTGAGGGGTTTGAGATTGATGTCATGAACTTCATCAAGGAAGAAATGTACTAAGCTGTTATTGAGATCAAGAAGGTTCCAGTATATGCTCCTTATGTGATGAAGTTGGTTCTTGATGAGGTTTCGGGCTTGGAGTGCAAGACTGTGCACTCTCTTGGTACTCTTCAGGTTCTCACTCGCCGTGCTGACTCTGACACTCCCATGGGTGAGACTGAGGCTCCTTCTGGGTCTAGGAGAAAGAATGCAGATCCTCCTTTTCGCCGTTCTAGCAAGGAGGAGACACAGGATGAGATGAAGAAGTTGTCTTGGTTCCAGCGCAACATTCTGTGCATGACAGTTGCAGTGCATAAGGAGAACCATGTGGCCTACAAGGAGAGGCGTGAGCTGAAGAAGATGATCTCCAAGTTGCATGACCACGCTGGGCTTGGAGCTACTCCTCCTATGGGTACCCCTCCCACTACTCCTCCCACTCCTCCCACCGCGTCTGTGACTATGTCTTATGAGGAGTGGAACACTGATCAGTTCCCATGGGGTGACTTTGAGGACGTCACCTCAGCTCCTTCCTCTTCGACCAACCGTGGCAAAGCCCCTATGACTGAGGAAGAAGAAAATGTTGAGGAACAGGCTGAGGATGATGATGAGGATCTTGGCTTCTTCAACACTGGTTCTGATGCTTCTGAGGAAGATGAAGATGAAGATGAAGATGAAGATGATGAGATGATGGACCCGGTTGATGATGAGGACGAGGACTCTGAGGATGATGACTGAGTCCTTGGGTGGTGTAGTGCTCTTTGCCCTTTTTGGTGTCTCGATGCCAAAGGGGGAGAAGTAGCTTTGTCTTCTCCGGGCTTTGCATGGGTTGCTTTGCTTTTATTTGCTTCGGAACACAAGTATTGAACTTGATTTGCCTTTTATGGCTTGTGTTCCCGTTATATTAGTTGCTTTGGTTTTTCTAGTAAACAATGGATGTTATGTGTGTGATGAGACCACGTGGTGAAGCTATCTTTCATATTATTACCTATTATTGCTTTATCTATTGTCTCTATACATGTATGTATTATTGTTCACTAGTGGTTGATCTAGAGGGCTTTGTTTGTAAAATATAGGGGGAGCTCACATTGTGAGTGCTCTATCTTTTTCAAACATAGCCTAGCTGTGATTTTATTGCAACTATGTGTGTTGTCATCAAACACCAAAAAGGGGGAGATTGAAAGTGCAAACGCGCTTAAATCATCTTGTTTTGGTGTTTGTTAACAACACATATATCCTTAAGTGTGTTGATGCATTTCAGGGCATAAAACAACATATTTGATATGGTGGTGTGGTGTTGCAAAAAGGAGCAGAGCACCTAGAATTCCTTCAGTTGGAGTTTCTCCAGGCCGGAGTCTCCGGTCTCCCAGACCGGAGTCTCCGGTGTTGATGTTTTCCATTGAAGAATTGCCTAAGGACTAGGTGGTCTCGCCTGCGGTACCCTGTCCGGAGACTCACCGGAGACTGTTCGGAGTCTCCGGTGTGGATGTTTTCCATTGAAGAATTACCTAAGGAATAGGTGGTGTCGCCTGCGGTACTCAGTCCGGAGTCTTACCGGAGACTATCCGGAGTCTCCGGTATGACCAGGAGCTGTTGGTCCCGCTCGACCCCAGACACTCAAGAGCTCTAACCGCTACGACAAGACCGGAGTCTCCAGACCTCCTGGCCAGAGTCTCCACACTGGAGTTTCCTGGAGTTTATCAAGTGGTGCACGTGGTGTCGTCTGCTGCACTCGGTCCGGAGACACACCGGAGACAGTCCGGAGTCTCCGGCCTGGTGGTTCTGCGAAAATCTCAGACCGGAGTCTCCGGCCATTACACCAGAGTCTCCGGCGTGAGTTTGGCAGAAAAGCTCCAACGGCTCCAAGACTTTATGAGGGGTATAAATACCCCCTTCCCTCCACCTACCTTGGTTTAGCTCGTCCAGAATTAAAGTCACCATTGTTGGAGCTCCCCCACCTTGCTAGATCTCCCAATCCCTCCACCCAAAAGCCTTGATCTTTGGAGGATTGAAGGAGAAGGCCCCGATCTACGTCTTCACCAACCGGATTTCATTTCCCCTCTCTTTTGCTTGAGGGATCTTTGCCTAGGGTTTCCTCTTGTGGAGAACCTAGGCTTCTTGCTACTCTCGGTGATTTGTGAGTGTTGGGAGCCCCCAATTTGGTTGTGGGTGTATGCCCCAAACTTGTTTGTAAAGGACTCGATCCCCGCCTCAAAGGGGTTCAATAGTGGAAGGTGAACTAGGCCTTTGTGGCGGAGTTCATCGGAGAATAGGGTGAGGCCTTTGTGGCGTTGAGTAGGCCTTCGTGGCGAGCTCACACCCCTCCAACGAGACGTACTCCCTTAACAAGGAGGAACTCGGGAATACATCATGTCTCCGCGTCCCCCCCATCGGTTATCTCATTTCCTTATCTTTTACTCACTTGTACTTGTTGCATTAATTGTTTTACTTGTTGCATTAAGTGTTGTACTAGTTGCATTTATTGCTATCCTTGTCATATAGGTAAATTCACCTTAGTTGCATTATCTAGAGAATTTACCTTTGTGTCAAGCCTAAACTACGAGAAAAATTAAAATTGGTCGTAGCACCTATTCACCCCCCCTCTAGGTGCCCATACTTTACTTTCAAGGACCACCTTGGAACCGCTCAGGATTCTTGCCGTCTCGTCCTTCCGTGTATTGCTGGTCCTGCCGTGCTTCAGATGTATCTTTTGACTTCCCATACAAGCCAAAGAAGCCTAGCAGATTCACGCAGAGATTCTTCGTCAGGTGCATCACGTCGATCGCAGAGAGGACATCTAGAATTTTCCAATAGGGTAGATCCCAAAATATAAATTTCTTCTTCCACATGGGAGTGTGTCCGTCAGCGTCATTCGGAATAGCTTGTCTGCCCGGACCCTTTCCAAAGATTACGTTCAAATCCTTCACCATATCAAATACATCATCACCAGGTCGGAGGATAGGCGTCTCCCGGGTATCTGCCTCACCATTGAAATGCTTGCCAACTTTTCTTAAGGGGTGCTTGCACGGAAGAAAACGACGATACGCGAGGTACACAACCTTCTTCCATTTATCCAGATATACACTTTCAGTGTCATCTAAACAGTGTGTGCATGCATTGTATCCCTTATTTGTATGTACAGAAATGTTACTAAGAGCAGGCCAATAGTTGATGGTTACGAACAACATCGCTCGTAGGTTAAATTCTTTTTGTTCGTGCTCGTCCCATACAGGTAGACCTTCTTCACAGCACAACTGTAAAAGTTCATCGACTAATGGCCTTAGGTACACATCAATGTCGTTGCCCGGCTATCTCGGGCCTTGGATCAGCACTGGCATCATAATGAACTTCCTCTTCATGCACAACCAAGGAGGAAGGTTATAGATACATGGAGTTACAAGCCAGGTGCTATGGTTGCAGCTCTGCTCACTAAATGGATTCATGCCATCTGTACTTAGTCCAAATCATAAGTTACTTGCGTCACCTGCAAAGAGCGGGAACTTTCTCTCGATATTTCTCCACTGCGACCCATCAGCGGGGTGTCTCAACATCTCGTGTTTCTTACGATCTTCCATGTGTCATCGCAAAAGTTTGGCATGCTATTTGTTTCTGAACAAACGTGTCAGGAGCATACCAAATCACCTTTGCAGGAACCCTCTTCCTGGGGCGCTCACCCTCAACATCGCCAGGATCGTCTGTCTGATCTTATACCGCAATGCAGTGCATACCGGGAATTGTTCCAAATTCTCTTACTTCTCACCGCGGTAGAGGATGCAGTCATTAATGCAGGCATGTATCTTCTCTACGTATAATCCTAGGGGGCATACAAGCTTCTTTGCTTGGTATGTATTGTCGGGCAATTCGTTGTTTCTAGGAAGCTGCTTCTTCACTATTTGCAGCAACTTTGTAAATCTGATGTCAGTCACACCGTTCTCGGCCTTCCATTGGAGCAATTCCAGTGTGTTGCCTAGCTTTTTCTGCCCATCTTCGCAATTTGGATATAACAATGTTTTGTGATCATTTAACATCTGGTCGAACTTCACCCTCACCTTTTCAATCTCGCTTTCTGTCTTTGCATCCGTAATAGCCTGGCCAAGATCATCGATGGGCTCATCTGGTGCCCAGTCTTCTTCTTCTACTTCATCGTTAGCTTCCATTCCAGTACCGGCACCGTATTCAAGGAACATATCATGACAGTTGTCATCATTCTCTTCTTCTTCGTTGTCTTCCATCATAACTCCTCTTTCTCCGTGTTTGGTCCAACAATTATAGCCGGGCATGAAACCGGACTGAAACAGGTGGAAGTGGATGACTATGTGAGAAAAGTGTTCCTTCTGATTCCGACATACATCACATGGACAACACATAAAATTATTCCGCTTGTTTGCCTGGGCCACCTCGAGAAAATAATCCACGCCTTCCATGAACGCGGCAGAGCATCGGTCAGCGTACATCCATTGCCGGTTCATCTGCATTATATGATTATTAATTAAGAACTGTTATAAACACCGTGAATAGAGAAATGACCAATGTTACATCGACAGATGAAAGTTTAAAGTTGGTACCTCGACCGAGGAGGAAAGAAGGACGAGAAAACTTATTTCATTAAGTGTGGCTCGGACAAATTGAATCATGTTTGTTTTCTGCAAGGTGAGATGTGTTATGCTCCCGGGCATTTCATCGAACACATCTTGTGCATAGGAGGGAAAAACAAGTGAGCACACACCACACAACTATAATATGTCCTCCAAAAAGTGAGTTGCATGAGGAGTGGAGAGGGCTGGCAGGGTTTATATAGCGGGGGATTTTTTGCCCCGGTTTGAGCCACCAACCGGGGAAAAAGACCCCCCACGACGCGCCCTACTCGTTGCGGGCCTTTAGCCCCGGTTGGTTGCTCAAACCGGGGCAAAAGACACCCCACCACGCGCCCTGCTCGCACCAGCCCCACCTCTGCAGTCTTTTTCACCGGTTGGTGGCCGAGCCAGGGCGAAAGGGGTGCTCACCACCGAGCAAAAACCCCGTTTTCCACTAGTGACATTTAATTGTACTGGCCCCTCGTGGCTGCATATTCCATATTGCCGATGAATCAGATGACGAGGGAGGATTTCGTTTATGATCTCGAGTCTACCGCCAACATGTTTTGCCTGTGGCACATGCATAAGATGGGCCTCAATGATGTATACTTTTTTTCCCCGTAATAGTGCAAGTTGTAATTTAGTTCATGCTAGTATTCTGAGTCTATGCAAGTTGTAATTTTATTTATGTTGTAAAGACTGGATCATGTGATGTAATAGAATTTGACACATTTGCATGATATTTCATCTTGTACCGTGGCGCTAGTAATTGATTCAGGGACTAGCATAATAAACACATATATTTTTGCATTATTTAAATGTGAAAACGCTACAGGGAGGGTGTAAGCCTCTTCCACCTGGATTTCATATTTCTATTTATATGGGGACCCTCCTCCACCTGGATTTCGCATTTCTGTTTATACGGGGCCAAACGCCCAGAGTTGTGTAAATAAGGCAGTGAATGGATGCAAGACTTCCAAGTGGGAAAATCGTAATAATTAATTTAGGGGAATTAATATGCAATTTTTTGCTGTATTTTGTGTTCTGCCTGTGACTTCAAGTCTTCGACTTAGCAAGTGAAGTCTTTAACAAACCAAGCCTTTAACTAACTAATCCTTAGGTACATGTGACCGTACATGTGGCGTCTGCATGCGTGTTGCACGTTGTGGTCGTCGGCGTCGGGCTCGTGAACTTCGTGTCCTACTCCATAAGATGATAAGATCAAACCCCAACACAACCAGCTAGCTCTGTATGAAAAAAAATCCAGCTGGGATGGAGTGCACCAGTGCAGCCCCATGAAAAAAATAGCGTGCTATATCGCCGCTAGCTAATAGCATGCTATAGCCTTTAAAAATTGTCTCGCTATATTAATCAGTGTACAATGTCTCATAAATAGCACGTTATAGCACGATATCATATCAGTAGAGTGTTTTAGGGCTTGCATTATTTTTCTATAGGGCGCTACTTTTTTCTTGGTGCAGCCGTGCCCGGCTGGCGGACGCTTGGGCACCACGGTTATAGAACGCCAGCTAGCTTTCGCCCTGGGGTTGCTGTCATTAGAATTAGTAACTAGTAAAAATTAACTTTGATTAATAATATTCTCTCAGTTTTTAAAATAATAAATATCACAGAAATAGATGTATAGTTTAGAATATGTACATTCATTTACATTGGTAGAAAATAGGCCTATAGTTCCGGTTCACAAAGGCCATTAATCCCGGCCGCGCAACCGGGACTAAATAGGCGCGACTGAAGTCCCCCCTCCCCCTTTAGTCGCCCCTTCTTACGAACCGCGGCTAAAGGCCCGCCCACGTGGGCGGGTGGCGTGCGCCGGGGACGGAGAACCTTTAGTCCCGGTTGGCCACACGAACCGGGACTACATTCTTTTTCGTTATTTCTTTAATTCATTTGGGTTTCTAATTATTTTTCACTCCCATTTTTTCACTCCCTTTTTTTTTCAGAATTTTTATCATTTGCTTAGTGTCTAACTACAATTATCTCTAGTTAAATTTCTTACTCGTGGTCAAACTTCCCGCTCGGTCACCCATCCTCCCACTACTCTAGCACTAGCACGCTTAACTTCCGAATTCCATCCCGTCCCGCATCCAAGTGTTTCGCACACATGTATGTGATACTAATATCATATCAATCCTATTAACATGTTGGTCGATGCCACATTTCTTTATTGTCTGAATTTCAAATAAATATTTTAATAAACAAAAGTAATGATGTAATTAATAATTTTGAATAAATAAATAAACATTAACTTTTAATTTGTATTATTTCTAAAAAATATTTAGAAAAATAAAACTAATTCATTTTAAAATCTTAAAAATACTATTAATATATCAAAATATTCAGAAAAATAAAACTAATTCATTTTAAAATCTTAAAAATACAAATAATATATCAAAATATTTAGAAAAATAAAACTAATTCATTTTAAAATCTTAAAAATACTATTAATATATCAAAATATTCAGAAAAATAAAACTTATTCATTTTAAAATCTTAAAAATACAAATAATATATCAAAATATTCAGAAAAATAAAACTAATACATTTTAAAATCTTAACAATACAAATAATATATCAAAATATTCAGAAAAATAAAACTAATACATTTTAAAATCTTAAAAATACAAATAATATATCAAAAAATACAGGAAAATAAAACTAATTCATTTTCCCCTTTCCTAAATGCAAAATAAAATCTGATAAAATTCATGAACCAAACCATATGAAATCTAAACCATATAAAATTTGCAGATCCAAGTTTTGACTATTATTTTGGACACAAGAACTGTTTTGGCAATGACTATCTGTGAGAATGATTTGAACCGAACTTTTGAAATACATAACCAAAATGGACAAACTAAAATGTTCTGGACAGATATTGAAAAGTACTATCCATAGCACTTAGCCTCACATCAAGGTCAACAACCAAATGAAAATACCATCATTTTTAATAAAAGACCAGTAGGCTCTTCTATTATTTTTAGAATGAGTTCAAAAATGTATTTGAAGTAAATCCAACTGGATGAGTTTGGTATTGACTAGATCTATGTTTTCCTGGCTTAGATTAATTTAGAAACGATAGTTTTTATGTTTTGTTTTCTTGATGTGTTTTTGTTTGTTTTTTTGATGTGTTTTTGTTTGTTTGTTTTGAAATGTGTGTTTGACATAATATAGAAATAATATAGCTATGAATTAATATAGAAATAATATCCATTACATAATAATATATCCATTACATACTAATATATCCATTACATGCATATATCGAACGCAAGATGCGGTACACAAACACCATCTACTCGAGCTCCGTCGAGTAGATGCGGAACAACTCGTAGGAAACATATGCATCTATGGCTGCATAGTCGAGGTTGATCCGGTTCAGTGGGTTCTTCCCCCAATGCATGTGATTCTTGGAGGGGAAACCAGACTTCATGGTTTTGTAGTCGGCGTGGATGAAGGCGGTTGCCATCGGAGCCATCCCGGTCTTGTGACCGTACAACTCATAAAAATGGATAAGATCCTGAAGATCAATGTAGTGATCTTCAGGTATCATAATACCCAAGCGCATCAACTTCTGCCGGTCTTGAGTGATGTCAACGCTGCAGAAGTCGTACCCCTTGTTGACAAGAAAATCAACAAGGGCCGGAGAATGCTTTGAACTACTGCAACAACAAAAATAGAACGTGTTAGATATGTTGCAACACATGTATTCTTCCAATGCAACAAACAAATCGAAAATGCAACACTATCCTACAAGAGAGATCGATTGTACGTGTGCGTTACCTTGCCCATTGGAAGACCAACACGATCTCCTTGAATGCAATCTGGATGACGGCAACATCCCGTTGATTCGTCGTATACTCTAGATCAAGCCCGAAGAACTTATGTTATTCATCGGCTTCATCATAGAGATTGCTCAAATGCTTAAGAAGATCGGGGAGCCTCTCGCACATATTGGTGTAGGCCACGTCTAGACTCTTGCGGTATGGTGTGGCCACACGGAGAGTGTTCCAAACTTGAGAACCCATGGGTGCTTGGTGGAGGAAGAAGAGAGGAAGAAGAGAAGAGAGGAGAAGAAACAGAGACTCTCGGGTGCGCACTGTAGCAATGGCCTCTGCCTCTTGCTCGCGAAATAAAACCGCCGCGCGGGAGGCGAGCAGTTTGTATCTTTAGTCCCGGGTGGCCAGGCCAACCGGGACTAAAGGCAGTGAGGCCAGCAGACTGGATCATTAGTCGCGGGTGGCCAGGCCAACCGGAATTAAAGCCCTCCACGCGCCTCCACGCGCTTCCCAACCCACGACGCATGACCTTCTGTCGCGGGTCTTCTTCCGACCCGGGACTAAAACCCCTTTAGTCACGGTGCGCAAAGTTTGGGGACTGGTGGTGGCGTATGAAAGGCATTTTTTCTACCAGTGTTAAATGACACTTATTTTAAAAAAGACAAGATGGTACATGGAAGTAAATTCGTACCCTGATAAGAAATTACCAACAACCCGTTCTCGGGGCAAACTTTGACCCTAACAATATTGACCGTTAGATCAGTTTAATACTACACCTTAAATCTGTTGTACGATGCGACGATGTTGTGATGCACCGTAAAAGAACTCCTATAAAAGTATTTAAATTGACCAAAAAATGTCAACTATTCGGTGCAATTTGCATACTATTTTGTCCAGTGATTATCATGGACACATCACACATGGATGTATGTGTCCGGCCTAACCAGAGGGCGTCATGTTAATGGCATTCAAGTAGAGGTCAATATTTGAGTATCCTCCGACCCTATTTAGTTCAACCAAATACACTAAATTTTAAAATAAAACCACTTTCTCAAAAACTACTTTATTTGTTTTTATTACTTTTCTGAAGCGCATACATAGAAACGCACATCAAACCAATAATGCAGGTCTGATAATACTATTAGCTTGTATATGATGTAAGCTGGTAGTTAAGACTTCGGAAGCAAGGGCCCCATGTCCTACGTACGTAGCGAACTCGTGTGGATAAAATTTAGAATTTGCAAGCTCTCACAATCATGGACGTAGACATATGTTGATATGTACCTGTCTGATTTTTTTACGAGGCATCTGCCGATACCTGCCTGCAAATATTGTATGAAGTACACGACACGCAGACCACTACTTATTTTTACACTAACATGATACACACGCCTTCCGTGCACCATCGCCGTCGAGCGCGGTAGGATGGATAACATTTCCGACGTAGGCCTGCCAAAAACACGATACACAAAACAATCCGGTGGAAAGAAACACTACTCATCCAAAAGTATCCCGGTGGGGTTCGCGATAGCTATGTGTTTACCTAGTCCTAGATCGATCGATTCGCTCGCCCATTGCCGGGCGGAACCTAGATCGATCGATTCGCTCTCCCTCAGTACACATATCCAATTCGAACGGTAGTTAATATAGGAGTAGTCTTTTATCTTTCCTCAATTAGGCTAGTCACGGTAAGAGTAACATGAACAGTATCAATGCCGCGTAGGCAAAAAAATCTTGATGTGACGAAGTAATTAATGTTAATGTTATGAGAGATGATTACGATAACATAGCTAGTTAACATAACATCATATATTTCAATACATTATTAGTCTACACCCTATAATAAATGAATCTTTGCATGACATCATATATATTTTACTCTCCATTGTGAAGGTAGTAATATAGACTAGTAACATCATAATGTTAATACGCTTAGTTACTCTACTTTCCACCATGAGCGGCCTTATTAGCCAAGATCTTTCTTATACAAACGACGGCCCTCAAGCACGAGACCGGTGTCATGTAGGCTTAAAAAGTAAATAAAGCTACTGCCTTCGATGGGCTTATGTCACTGATAGGTGATAGCGGAAGACGAGGGCACCCTAGTCAAGTCAACGGGTCAAAAGATACTGTTTCCGTATAACGACTCACCTTTCTTTTAAAGCGCTCTGGTCCAAAAGAGAATCATAATTTTATCAGCAGGAAGCAGGTCTAGACCACGTATGTCGATGTAGACTCCACAATATTCAGAGCGGTCAGTCCTCCTAAAGTCTTGTTCTTTAGCTACCCTTGGGCCAGACGGGTGTGGTGCCCTCTGCTCACTCTGTTTTTATAAATTGAGATCAACCTCCAAGGCTTTCTCCCACACAAACTACAGAGCTCAGCCTTGCTCCAAATAAATTACCATTTCTGCTGTTTTGCATCCATCACGTTCACGGACAAACATGTCTCCGGTGAAGGTGTTCGGGCACCGGACGTCGACGAACGTCGCACGGGTGCTCATCTTCCTAGAGGAGGTCGGCGCCGAGTACGAGCTCGTGCCCGTCGACTTTCTCGCCGGCGAGCACAGCAGCCCCGGACACGTCCAGCGGAACGTAAGCAGGACGATGATCCGTCACTCACCGTAGCAGGAAATGAATGAGCTGTGACCGAGCTGTTACGTTTTCCTTGCAGCCGTTTGGGAAGATCCCGGCGTTCCAAGATGGCGATCTCGTCCTGTTCGGTGAGCCATCCATCCATTGATCCATACATACACGCATCGGGATCGGCCGTGTCTGTCAATGTTAATCCACGATCGAGTCATTTTACAGAGTCGCGCGCTATCGCCAAGTACATCCTCCGCAAGCACGGGACATCCAGCCTCGACCTGCTCCGGGAGAGGAGCAGCAGCACCGAAGAATCAGCAATGGTGGACGTGTGGACGGAGGTGGAGGCCCAGCAGTACTACCCGGCCCTCTCGCCCGTGGTGTTCGAGTGCATCATCAACCCCGTCATGCGCGGCGCCGCCACGAACCAGACCGTCGTCGACGAGAGCCTGGATCGGCTGAGGGGCGTGCTGGGTGTCTACGAGGCCCGGCTGGGGAAGAGCAGGTACCTCGCCGGGGACTCCGTCAGCTTCGCCGATCTGAACCACGTCCCGTTCACCTTCTACTTCATGGCGACCCCGTACGCGTCGCTGTTTGACGAGTTCCCCAGGGTGAAGGCCTGGTGGGAGGCGCTGATGGCGAGGCCGGCGGTGCAGAGGGTCTGCAAGAATATGCCGACGGAGTTTTAGTTCCCTACTTGATCGATCATGTGCGTGTGCGCGCGTGCGCGTGTATGAGTGAATTTGACGTGGAATAAATGGATGCGTGTTATGTATTCATCTTGCCTGATGATCCTAGCACTTCGTTATGTTTTCATAAGCTGTTGTTGCTAGAGAGGTACGGCGGCCACTGCCAGTACCGCAAGCACCGGAGCAAGTTAACATGTAGACTGTTTAAACATCTCACGAGATGTCCATTTCACGTTAGAGGATGTCCACCTGTACCTATTTAATTTGTGTACGCATAGTCGCATACCCAATGGTGTCCTCTTTGGGGTGCTGGATGTGTGTCCGTCAATTTGGTGGGGTGTTAGCATCAATTACTTCACCATTGATAATAGAAGATTTACTAGTATGAGAAGTTTCAGTTTTACTAGTGTTGATAATGGTGCAAACATTACCTATATTATTCTTTCTACCTATTCCATCTTTTTTTTCCTATCTAGCATGCAATTCAGTTAACATCCTAACATTATGATCAATTCAAATTTGAGTGGCATTTAGAGTTTTGCTTTCTTTAACATCATACGGCATAACCTTTAGTTTTAGAAAATCAACATCTAGAGCCAGGCTATCAACTTTAGAAGCAAGAAAATCAATGTTGCCAAAGTTTTTCTCAACGGATTTATTAAAAACAGTTTGTGTACTAATAAAATTGTTAAGCATGTTCTCAAGATCACAGGGTACACATTTATTGCTTTTGTAGGAATTACCATAAGAATTGACGTAGCTATTATTATTATCAGGAGGATATGGCCTATAATTGTTTCTACCAAAATTATTCCTATAAGCATTATTTTTGAAATTATTATTTTTAATGAAGCTCACATCAACATGCTATTCTTGAGCAACCAAAGAGGCTAAAGGAACATTGTTTGAATCAATACTATCATGGTCATTCACAAGCATAGACATAATAGCATCAAGTCTATCACTCAAAGAGGAGGTTTTTTCAACAGAATTTACCTTCTTACCTGTTGTAGCTCTCTCAGTGTGCCATTCAGAATAATTTACCATCATATCATCAAGAAGTTTTGTTGCTGCCCCAAAGTCATGGACATAAAGGTTCCTCCAGCAGCTGAATCCAGAGGTTTCTTGAAGAAAAATTTAGACCTGCATAAAAGGTTTGGATGATCATCCAAGTAGTCAGTCCATGAGTGGGACAATTCTTTACTAAAAATTTCATTATTTCCCAAGCTTTAGCAACATGATCATTATCAAGTTGCTTAAAATTCATAATGCTACTTCTTAAAGATATAATCTTAGCAGGAGGATGATATTTTCTAATGAAAACATCTTTACACTTAGTCCAAGAATCAATAGTATTTCTAGGCATAGATAGCAACCATTCTTTAGCTCTTGCTCTCAAAGAGAAAGAAAACAATTTCAGTTTAATAATATCTCCATCTACATCTTTATATTTTTGCATCTCACATAGTTCAAAAAAATTATTAAGATGGGCAGCAGCATCATCAGTACTAACACTAGAAAATTGCTCTCTCATAACAAGATTTAAAAGGGCAGGCTTTATCTCATAAAAATTAGCAGTAGGAGCAGGTCGAGCAATAGGTGTGATAATTAAACCATTGTTACTGGTGCTAGTAAAGTCACACAACTTAGTGTCCTCAGGGGTAGTCATTTTAGCAAGACTAAAAACAGGATAAAAACAACAACTAGAATAAGAACTATTTTTGTGTGTGTTTTTTATAAAGAGAAGCAAACAAGATAAAATATAATAAACTAAGAAAAACAATAACAAAGTAAAGAGATTCGAAGTGAGAGACTCCCCTTGCAGAAATTCTCTTCCTCCCCTGCAACGGCGGCAGAAAAATGCTTGATGGTGTAGGTCTTGCACTCGTTGGGAGACCCCAAGAGGAAGGTTTGATGAGCACAACAGCAAGTTTCCCCCAGAAAAGAAACCAAGGTTGAATCGGTTGATGCAGCTAAGATGGCAGGGCGCACCACCGGTTCAGTGGCAACGTGGAACCTACACAACACAATCAATTCACTTTTCTCCCAACGAAGCAGTGTTGTCGAGACATCGTAGTAGAGTTCATAGACGGGGGTTCCATGAGACTACTTGTAGAGACGTGGGGGGACGTGGTAGTACGACAACTAGGAACACCAAATTTACCCAGGTTCGGTACGTCGAAACTAGGCGGCGTTTCTACTCCTGCAATCTCACTAAATCAGGGCTGAAGACTGAAGTATACAAAGTACAATATGAGTAGGGTTTCGCTAATTCGACGAGGATCAATTTCTCGGCGAGTTGGCTTCTAGCTAATTGTCCTCTTTTTTCTTCTCTCCCATCCGGATTTATATAGATAGCCGGGCTAGGGCTTATAGAAAGAAAACCTAGAAGACTACGGTAAGTATCTAACTTGGAAAGCAAGAATCCGCCATCTACTCCAAGCCGCACCACTTGGGTCGTGGTCCGGGTTCTTCTAGAATCCGGCTTCTGCACGTCAGCTTACTAGGCCGCCTAATGGAGTGTGATCCATTACCAATCAGGCCACCCTGGTAATCTGACTCTTTAGGACAATGCCGGATATACCCCTAATGGGTATATATCCGACAGCAGCCCCCAAGAAGGATTGAGACTTCATTCTGCCACCTTTCGTTAATTTGCATTCCTTTCCAAGAAATGTTGGCGCTTCATCTCGATTCTTCTTTTTCCCAAATCATTCTTAACGCGAAACTCGGATTTTGTCAAAATCCGGCTTTTTTCTTCCATGAGCCTTCGTGGAGAAGGAACTTTATGACGTCAGCGATGAAATCGTGCTGACATCACGGACGTTTGGGTTCAGTGTGAAACCCTGAAACGTATCTGTGACAGATTCTCGCGGGAAACGAGGAGATAGCCATTATCACCCCGCCCCTCATTTCCCGGATTTTCCGGGCGTGACACGCATCAAAGATCCAACAGTCAAAATAGCCGTTGTGGTGCATCTTAACGCATTTCCGGCTATAAATAGCCGCCTCGGGCCCTCCGGTTTAACCTTCCGCTCTCTCATCTCCCTCAAGCCCCCTGCGCCATTGCCACAGAGCTCAAGTTCGTGAGAGTGAGCAGAGTTCGTGCGACTGCACCTTCCCCAGAAAAACGCCATCGGAGGATCCGGATCCTCGTCGCGCCACCCAAACATGACCACCGGAGAATCACCCCGCGCTACGGAGGAGAGCTCCGTCGCCCTCGACATTGACAGTATCATAAATGACATAGACCCGCAGCTGGACTCTCTCGGCCGCGCCACCGCAAGCGCGCCAGAGGGAAACGTCGGCAACTTGGCCCGCGGGGATCTTCCTCCCGCGGCCGAGAACGCACCGTCGTCATCTGCGACGCCAACTCCACCTCTCGCCACCGAGCCAACGGAAGAAAACCTCGCTCGTGGTGGTGAGGAGCTCGCCGCCGCGGGCGCCGCCGGAGCGGAAGAAGACACGGAGGAAAACTCCGGGAACTGGAGCCGCTACAATGTGCTTCTGTCCCTTCTCCCGACAATGGAGAAGGAAGGGCTCATCCAGAAGGGAAAACGGCGGTACAAGGAGGACGACTCCGAGGCATCGCCAAAAGCCGGAGAAAGGGTTCTTCTCACCTCCCACATTTGTAGAGGTATGGGATTTCCGCCTTCTGCCTTCTTCTTCCAAGTCCTGAACCACTACAACATCCAACCTCATAACCTTCCTCCCAAATCCATTCTTTATCTAGTCGGGTTCCAGACCCTCTTTGAAGGGTATCTAGGAATAGAACCTAGGTTAGATTTCTGGCAGTATTGCTTCGGGGTGAAGCGCAACCCCTCTGAGGGCGCTCTCCCCACCTGCGGGACCATCTCCTTCACCCTGCGTAGGTTTAGGGAGGATTGGTTTCCGAAAATCAAAACCTCGGAATCCGTCAAATTTTGGACCGGTTCCTTCTTCTATCACGAAGATGTCCCGTTTCCTGGAAAGGAAACGGGAATTCTACCTTTCAGCAACTCTGCTGCCACTCCCCAAGATAACTGGGCAGTGGACGCAGTCCAAACCCTGCTGTCGGATCTGCTAAGGATCAAACGGCGCATCGCCAAGCTCGTTTCCGCATCTCCTCCACTTACCGGCATGGACACGTTCCTATGCTGGCTAGAAAGACGGATTCAGCCTCTAACCCACCGCGTTCCCCGGCTCATGTGTGAGTACACGGGACCCGAAGACGCGATGCGGGTGACGAACAAATCTTTGACGGCAAAAGATTTGAGGAAACACGTTAACCAGTTGGTCGCAACACGTGACTAATAGGAGGAAAACCGGCCGACGTACATGGCGACAAACCCGGCTCCAAAGGTATGGTTCTCCATTTTGGGCTTTGGTTCTGCGTTTCTTCTTTCTCAGATATTCGTTTTAACTCGGACTTTGTCTTTTTTGACAGATTGTCGATCTTCCTGAGAAGGATCTGGCGACCGATGCCGAGTTGGACGCAATGCATGCTAACTTTGCAGGCGGACGGAAACGCAAGAAGCATTCCGCTACTCAGGAAATAATCGATCCTGACGGCGTTCCCGTCGCGACTTCCAGGTAAATCATCCAGGTTTCTCTTTTCTCTGCTTTTTGTCGTAGGAATTTCTTTTCTTTCTCGGAAATCTAACTTCTCGGGTTTTCTCTTTCTAGCTTGGCTCCGACAACATTGAAGCCCAAAAGCCGGAAGAAACTTAAGTCTGTTGCCCGGAGAGGGGCACAGCCTTCTCCTCCTGCTGCTCCCGACACTACGGTTGCAGCTACGGAGGAAAACGTGGCTGCCAGGGAGGAGGAACCCCTGCAGACCAGCCAGCCCATTGTGTCCGAGTCGGACGCGAGGGAAAGGGCGGCGGAGCCGGAAGCCGGGGGTCCTTCCAATGTTCCATTGGAAGAACCAATTCCCAACTATGATCCGCAATTCAAGGTAAAAGAAGAACACTTTGACGAACATGGATATATTCATCCATGGGCGACAAAGTATATTGCCCCAACTCTTTTAATCCGTCCTTGGCCGCAAGGCGGACTTATTGTTAGGAGTAACTTTGTATTTTCACCTCGGCAGATAATCCAACATGGCCTTTGCCACGTTGGAATTATTTTTGCCGAGTATGCAAAAGAATTCAACAAGAACTTGTCGAGTCTTCAACGGATGAGCAAGGTTATATCTCTAGCCCCCAAGCATTTTGCCAAAACTCTACTTTTTTTACTTAATGCTTTTATCATTTCCTTGCTTGATTTTTTGACTTAAGTGCTTCGTTTCTTTTTCGTGTTTCAGCAAACCGCTGAAAACATTAACATGGAAGTTTTCAGCAAGCTTACCATCAAGAATAAAGAGGTGAAAACCCTTCTTAGTATTCTTGAAGATAAGGACTCGGCGATGGCCTCCGTTCAGCAAAAGTTGGCTGAATCAGCAGGTAAGTTTTATCACTGGTTTTGTTTGGAATTTTTTCTAAGTAATTTTCCGAGTTTTTAACTCTTCATTTTACTTGCTTTTCAGCTTCATTAGCGAAATCCAAGCAAATTGCTGAAGATGCCGGCAATGCCGAGAACCTCCGGAAGGAAAACCTGGATCTTCACAAGCTCACTATGAAGCTCCAGAAGGACCTGGAGGCCAGCTAACTGGCTGTCGGCATTGCCGAGTCCAAGGCCTCCAACCAGGCCGAGAAGGACAAGGCCACCATCAGGAAACTGGAGAATGCCCTGAACCAACGCCTTGAGGAAGGCACGGAGATGGAATGGATTCTCGGTAAGTTTTTTTTTAACTTTTACCCGATTTTTCCTTTTTCCCTTCTTCTGTTTTCCTAACTTTTTTTATTGATTGAAACAGAAGTTATCCCCCAACTTACCCGGATCGAAATAATCCGGGCTTTCGAGAAGGTCTCACTGCGCTTAAAGCTGTGGGGATGTTACTTATTAATAAGTACATTCCCGACAAAGCAGGAGAGTTCTCGGAAGTCAGTAAGCTTCCGGAGGCGATCGTGGAGGTGGTGAACCGTAAGGAATCATGGTTCCGCTCCGCGGCTCGCGGTGGTGCGCGCATGGCCCTTGGGCTTATGCGTATGCACTATACCACCGCCAAGTCTTGGCGCGTGGCGTCAGGTATCCCTCAAGGATACACAGATGCTCAGCGGGCCATCATCTTTGATGCTATCAAGGGTCATGCCACCAAGATTGCCAACATGGTGAACATCTCCACCTTCTACCCCGAGGAGAAAATTCCGACAACTTCAGAGGATTCCAGCAACGAGGAGGAAGACTCGGATCCCGAAGAAGCTGCTTGAGTCCTGGGTAGAAGATAGGAAAATAGAAGCATTACTATTCTTACAATATAATACCCATTGTAATGCTATCTATTCTTTTGTATAAACAAGTACTCCGCCTTTGCAGTTTAATTTATAATTCTTTGCAAGTTTTCCGGGTTTCAATTCCTTTATCTTCTGAGTTCTCTGATTTATATGTCTTAACTGTCCTTAGTGTTTGAAATGGCTCGATAGTACATAATCTTCATGCCAAGTGACTGGGTGTAACCGATCAGTCGAAACTCGGAAACATGGATCGTACTAAAGGCATTTTTACTTACTAATTTCAGTGACCCAACATAAAAACAATCAGATAATACTTAGAGAAAAAGTAAGGAATTTTGAAATTTGTATGAAACTCAGGCACGTAGGCACAATCTGGGTTTTCTTAAGCCCCCATAGGCCGAAAATCATTCAGTTTTTTAACTCCGAGCACGTAGGCACAATTCGGGTTAACATTGAGTAGTTTGAAAGATCATCGGGAAATAGATTAGGCGGATTTATGCTTTGTAGTATAATAAACATGTAAAAAGCATAAATGCATGAATTCTGACAACTTTATTTCATGATCTCAAAGATGTTTACATAGAAATTGAACTTAGTGTAGAAGGGACGTAACTGCTGGATGCTCCAGGGTCTCTTTGTCTCTCCCAGTTCGACATCTATCTTTCTCTTTCTTTTGCGATTCGGTCTTTTGGGATCATCCTCCGTATCCCGAATATCTACAAGATAGTAAGATCCATTTTTCATAGCTTTACTAATGACGAATGGTCCCTCCCAAACTAGGGCTAACTTGTGCTTCCTTTCTTGCACCAATCTTAGCACTAAGTCACCTTCTTTGAAAAAACGGTGTCTGGTTTTCAGACTATGGTAGCGTCGTAATCTCTGCTGATAAATGGAGGATCTTTGGATCACAAGGTCTCATTCTTCTTCTAAAAGATCGACAACATATTGTCGTGCGTTTTCGGCATCCGAGTTATCGTAAGCCTGCACTCTTGGGCTATCATGGAGCATGTCCATTGCTTCTGCAGCATAGAACAGGAAAAACAGGGCTTGCCCTGTTGATCTATTTGGCGTCGTTCGAATACTCCAAAGCACGAAAGGTAATTCTGCTACCCATGCTCCATCTGCTCTATGAAGAGGAGATTCGATTCTTGGGTGTATTCCCTGCAGGATTGAGTTATTCATTCTTTCAACCTGCCCATTCAATTGTGGGTGTGCCACAGATGCAAGATCTAGGCGTATTCCCATTTGTCGGCCATATTTTCCCAACTCTCCAATTGCAAATTTGTCCTGTTGTGTGTGATTATGCTGTGTGGAACGCCGTATCTCATGACTACATCAATGATGAAATTTCTGGCACACACCGTCAAGTTTTTGATGGGTTTCGCCTCCACCCACTTGGTATACTTATCTACCGCAACGAGTAGATGTGTGAGTCAACCTCTTGCAATTTTGAATGTTCTCATCATATCTACCCCCTAGGCCGCAAATGGCCATGTAATGGGGATAGTTTTGAGTGCTTGGTCTGGCATATTCGTCTGCTTGGCGTAATACTGACATCCGGCACATGTATTTACTATGTTTTCGACGTCTGTCTTGGCTGTTAGTCAGAAAAACCCTGCACGGAATGCTTTTTTGACTATGCTTTTTGATTGAGCATGATGTCCGCAATCTCCTGCGTGGATTTCTTGCAGGATTTCTCGGCCTTCTTCTAGCAAAATACATCGCTGAAAAATTCC
The DNA here is from genome assembly GCA_028641055.1 of Alopecurus myosuroides. Lineage (NCBI taxonomy): Eukaryota > Viridiplantae > Streptophyta > Magnoliopsida > Poales > Poaceae > Alopecurus > Alopecurus myosuroides. Next base: position 520,866,348 of record CM054057.1, on the reverse strand, counting down.
GACAGTGCTGTGTTTATACAGGCAACCATTAATTACCGTGTATCCTTTGTATCAATGTTGTATCTGTCTTTGCAAGACCTCATCTGCTCCATCCGAGAACTTTTGATCAACTAAGAAGTTTAAATATGGAATTGTCCAATCCGGGTTAACAAGCAGGACTTCGATTGACTCGGATGCAAGAGGATAATCAACATCTCCACCTTTGATCGATGGTTCATGCAGATGTTGGACAAACACACCTTGTGGTAGGGTTTTTACTCTTTCTGAGCCCATGCGGGCTAATGCATCCGCGTTCCAATTTTCTTCCCTTTTGATATGAAGTACTTACAATCCCAGAAAGCAAATGGAAAACTCATCCACCGTTCTCCGATATTCGGCCATGATGGGGCTTTTGGCGTCCCATGTTTGTTTAGCTGATGCTGTACCAAATCTGAGTCACCATAGCATAGTATGCGTTTGACACCTATTTCTTTTGCAATGTGCAAGCCATGAAGCAAAGCTTCGTATTCTGCCACGTTATTACTGGCGTTGAAGTGTATTTGTAATACATACTCCATAGTATCACCTTTTGGGGATTTTAGCACTACACCAGCTCCAGCGCCTTCCTTCATCTTGGATCCGTCAAAGTCCATGACCCAGTATTCCGACTCCGGCATTGGTGTGTTTTCCATTGCTTCTGTCCAACCAGCGAAAAAATCTGCCAACTCCTGGGATTTTATGGCCGTCCAGGGTTGGTACTTAATGTAGAACACAGCTAACTCGATGCCACATTTGGCTACTCTGCCTGTTGTGTCCGCATTGTTAATAATATCCCCTAGTGGTGCTTTACATACCACTGTTATGGAATGTCCTTGGAAATAATGGCGAAGTTTTCGAGATGCAAAAAACACGCCATATGCCAGCTTTTGATAGTGTGGATACCTTTGTTTTGACTCGGAAAATACTTCGCTGACATAATACACTGGGTATTGATCTCGTATGCTTTGCTCTTCCTTCCGTCTTTCCACAACTATCACCGCGCTAATAACTCTATTTGTCGCTGTAAGATACAGTAACATGGGCTCTTTGTTTTTTGGTGATGCCAAAATCAGAGCTTTCATCATGGTTTCTTTTAACTGGGTTAATGCTTTGTCCGCCTCTTTTGTCCACTCAAATTTGTCGGATTTCTTCAACAATTTGTATAATGGCAGAGCTTTGTCTCCTAGCCGGCTTATGAACCTGCTGACTGCGGCTGCAGAACCCATCAATCTTTGTACATCTTTTAAGCACGTAGGCTTTGAGATGTCCAAGATTTCCTTGATCTTTTCCGGGTTTACTTCTATTCCTCTGTGAGAAACAATAAAACCCAGAAGTTTTCCTGAGGGAACCCCGAATACGCACTTTAATGGATTCAACTTCATTTTATAAGTGCGCAAATTTTAGAAATTTTCTCGTAGATCTTCAAGGAGTGTATCCTTTTCCTTGTAAACGACGGCAATATCGTCCACGTAAACGTGTACGTTTTTGCCAATCTGACTATGAAAAGGCATGGTATGTTGCACATGCATTCTTCAAGCCAAAAGACATGGTTATGTAATAGTATGTTCCATATGGGGTTATGAAGGAAGTTCTGATTTGATCTTCCTCCTTCATACGTATTTGATGGTACCCGGAATAAGCATCCAAAAATCATCAAAGCTCAGAGCCAGCAGTGGCATCAATTATTTGATCGATTCACGGTAACGCGAACCTATCTTTTGGACACAATTTGTTCAGGCCGGTGTAATCTATACACATCCTAAGAACAGTACTATCTTTCTTCGGGACTAATACTGGGTTCACAAACCAATCAGTATGTATAACTTCCCGGATAAAATCTGCTGCTAAGAGTCGGATAATTTCCTTACCAATAGCCTTCCGTCTTCTTCCGTCAAATCGGTGGAGACCTTATTTGACGAGTTTTGATCCTGGAATCACTTTGAGTTGATGCTCAGCAAGTTCCCTGGGTACACCCGGCATGTCCGCAGGACACCAGGCAAAAAGATCCCAGTTCTCACGGAGGAACTTGATGAGCGTGCTTTCCTATTTGTCGGTCATCCCAGTCCCCACTACGACAAATTTTGTCGGATCTTTGAGATCTAGGATAACCTGTCTTGTATTCTCGGAAGCTTTGAAACTATCTTCCGGCTTCCGGGTTTCTTTTTTCCTGCCGGCATTTCTGTCGGTGATACTTCTTTTGCCAGCTCTTTCAATTCCTCCTTTGCTATCACTTTTTCGGCGCAAAGGGTGTTTCCTTTTTCTAGCTCGATTGCCCCTGATATGGTGATTACTCCTCCTTTCGGCCCTGGCATCTTCAGCTTGTTATAAATATAACATGATCTTGCCATGAATTTGGCGAAAGCTGGACGTCCGAGTATTTCATGGTATACACTTTCGAACGGCACCACCTCGAAAGAGATTTTTCTCCGCTTCACGCCTCGCCAGAGTAACTGTTTGCTGCCGCTTCATTTCCGCTTCACGCGTGGCAGCCGCGATGGGCGCCACGTTGCTAAATGCACGCCTTGGATCAACCCAGCTTTTGTATAAATATTGACCCTTAGGAGAGGGGTAAATCTCCTGGCTCTCTGTTCACCTTCTTCCTCCTCGCGCACACATCCTCCTCTGCAAGCAAAAAAGAGCTCCAATGGCCGGAGGAAAGAAACGCATCGCCAACGTGTCGTCCTCGAAGGATGTGGCGAGTGCTTCCGCCCCACCGCTCGTGAAGATAGGCGATTGGCGTGCCGCGAACACCACCAAGAAAAGCATCACGGAGATGCAGCGGGAGGGGTTGCTCCCGATGGACCGCGTCCGCTTGTCCAAGAAGGAGGAGGTCCCCAACCCCCTCGCCAATGAGCGCGTGTTCTTCTCCGAGCATGTCTCCCGCGGCCTTTCTCTTTCCCTCCACCCTGTTCTGCTCGGTCTCCTGTATGTGTACGGCATACAGTTGCATGACCTCCCTCCAAACGCGATTCAGCACATATCGTGCTTTGCGAGTGCTTTTTAGGGATCCGCCCGCACTGGGGCCTTTGGAAGGCTATCTTCAAGGTGCGGATCTTCTGGGAGAGAGCGCAACCAGGCGAGAAGGAGGGAGAGCCGTTGCGCACCGGCGCCTTCGGGATTCAGGAGAATAAGGACATCCCCTACCTGGAGATGTACTTCGTCGACCCGACGCAGGGGTGGAGGAAGAAGTGGTTCTACGTCACCGACACCAGCGCAAATGGGGCTCCAGAGTTCCATCCATTCGCCACTCTGAAGCGGCGGAAGTCTTGGCTGCACAAGCTCACTGTCGAGGAAGGTAAAATCGTTGCTCCTCTACTCGCGAAGGTGGCAAACTTCCATAACAGGGAGTCGGGAACTCCGTTGAATGGGATACACCTGTCGGGTGTGTTTCTTCGTTGGCGGATCCAGCCCCTTCAGGAGAGGCCATCCACCATGTGGGAGTACCAGGGCACCCAAGACCCCAGCCGTGTTTGCAAGGATATTCTCTCGAATGCTGAGTTTGAGAGGAAAATCGCGGCCGTCACCAAGCTGAAGAAGGGAGAGGTCTGCTCGGCGTGCCCTTCAGAGCCATTCGAGGCTTCGAACCCTCCTCCAGCTGAGGTGAGTCTTCTTTTTTCTTCTTTCTTGCTCTTGATTTTTTTTAATTTGGATTTTGTCGATTGAGAATTTTCCCTTTTTCTCTTTTGCCTCCGTAGAGTTTGAAGGTGGCGACGTTCTACCCGCCAGTTTCCGCTGAAGACGCCTCGGATCTTCTAGGGAGTAGCGTCGAGGCCCCTCTCGAGACTAGTGTCGCAGAAGCTGACTCGAGCTCCGAGCGCGACTATATGGACGACGAGGAGGAGTCGTGCAGCGACCAACTCCGTCATCGCAAACGCCGCAGGAACCAAGGCGGCTGAGCCTCTCCAGGTGCCTCCTCTCCGTGCGCTTCCACCTCTTGGTCGTCCACCGAAAGTTTCCACTGCTTGGAACCCGGACTTCCTTGATGATGATGACGAGGACGAGTAAGTTTTTCGCGTTCCGCTCTTAATCGCGAATTTTACTTCCCGTTCCTTGTTCTTTATTCTGATTTTGCTTTCAACAGCAACCTTGCGACTATTAGTCCTGGCCGGTTTGCTTCTTCGCTTCCCTCCGTGAAGGGGAAGGAAGCTGCCTTGGATCCTGCTCCAGTTGATGAGGTTGCCCGAAGATCCCTAAGCCCCGCAAAGAGCGACTGAGACTCCGGAGTACGGGATGCCCGGCTTCGCGGTGGAGCGTCAGTGAACAAGGAGATATCAGGTAGCTCGACAGACCCTCTATCTATATTTGGGTGGTACATTCTCGAGTGGGGTCTCGTATTGTCTCTGAATCTTGGATGTTGTTTTTCAGGTTTTGGATTCCAGCGTAGAGTCTTCGAGTAGAGTTGCTTCGCAGGTCAAGCCTTTGGTTGCTGCCGCCAGGACATTTGCATCGCTTCGCGACCGTGTCGCAGATGGTGAACGTAAGCTGAAAGCTCTGCGAGGTGTGGCTGATGTTGCCAAATCGAAGCAGAAACTTGCGGCGGAGCGTGAGCAATTTGTGATGGAAGAACTGGCGGCTGTTGCCGAAGGAATGCTCTGTAAGTTTAAGAGCCCCCGAGTACTTTGTGGTTGGTTCCTCTCTTTGTTTTGACGCCTTTGTTGTCCCTACATTTGTTGAACCTGACGGAGTCTGTGAAACCCATTGGGTGGATAATCACATTATTCACGAGTCGGGTAGCCCCAAACCTCATGCGAATGAGTTCTGGTTCGACCGCAATCGAGGCTTTATCCTAGCTACCCTGAAGTATCGGGCGAGCCAAGTGCAGATAATCGTCGAGTCTTGTCGCGAGGCCCTGTCTTCTGTCCATCGAACATTTTACCCTTTGGGTGTTTTTCCAGATTGCTTGAGTAGCTTGCTCAGGATGTTTCGTCGGGTAGGGGAGGTTCGGCTGTGGCACCCTGAAGTTAACTTCCTTTCTGTGGCGCGGCTTCCTGACTCGAGAGGTCCACCAGTGGATTTTTCTCTTCATTATGCGGCCGTGCGTCCTGCAGCGGAGCAGATTGTTTGACTGACTTCCGAGGAGATTGATCAATTGCTTGCGGATGAGGCTGCTCGCCGTTAGGTGCAATTCTAAGATGTAAATATCTTGTTGTAAGATGTTTTGAAGGTGTAAACCTTGTCACCTTGTATATTTCATTCGATGCTTTTAAGGTGTTTATAAGGTGTGAACATTGTTGTACCTTGTATTGTTTTATCGAGTTAGATTACTCGAAGGTATGTGATGAAGCTAGTTAGGCGTAGCCCCCGTGTGTTTTGGGGTGTGTACTTGTGGTTTTAGCATGTTTAGAGGAAATATGAAATCGCGATTGCTATGGTTGAGAAACCATGTATTTATTGATATGGCTGAGAAGCCATGTGTTTGGTCGAGCTACAATGTGGCTGGTACAACCTTATTTCTTGCGAGTAGAATAGTCCTAGGGGTAGAACTTGCAGATGTGCGCTACATTCCACGGATTGGAGTAGATGCCGCCTGTCTTCGGGTTCTTCAAGTGGTAGGCGCCTCCTGGGATGGCTTCATGTATGATGAAAGGTCCTTCCCATGGTGGCTCGAGCTTGTGACCCTCCTTTTGCTTGATCCGCAGCACCAGGTCTCCTACCACGAAAGATCTGTGGCATATGAGGCGACTGTGGTAGTTGCGCAGCGACTGCTGGTAAACAGCAGATCTTGCAAGTGCGATGTCCCTGATTTCGCCCAATGCGTCCATGTCTTCCGCGAGTGCCTTGTTTGAGGTTTCTTCGCTGTATGCAACGACTCGTGGAGCGCTGAATTTGACGTCTTCGGGTAGGACCGCCTCAGCTCCGTATACCTTGAAAAATGGCGTGTAGTTTGTCGATCGATTTGGTGTTGTTCGTAGGCTCCATAGTACTGACGGCAGTTCTTCGCCCAGTGCCCTGCTGCTGAGTGCAACCGATCTAACAACCGCTTCTTTAGGCCAGCCGAAACTAATCCGTTAGATCGTTCGACTTGGCCATTAGTTTGCAGGTGAGCTACCGAGGCGAAGCTGAGGGTGATTCCCTTTTCCTCGTAGAATTCCTGTGTTTCCTTGGCTGTAAAGTTGCTGTCGTTGTCTGTGATGATGTTGTGTGGTACGCCGAATCTACACACGATGGAGTCGAGGAATCGCACGGTGCTATCGTTGCTGCTACTCGGACTATCGCCACGGCGCCGGGCTTCTTTTCCTCGGGCGCGATGAGGCGATTCCTTCCTTGGAGGTGATGTGCTCCCGTGTCGGCGGGGTGTTTCCTTGTCTTTCCGAGGGGTTTTTTCAGTTTCCTGCATTGTCACGTGCCTGCGGGCTTGGGCGGCGATTTTTGTGGCTGCCATGCCTAGCCCCCTCTGGACTTGTCGATATTGCTCTGCGCGAGGGTCATTCTAGCCCGGTTGGTTTGCCTGTAGGTATGTGGCTGCTGCCAAGACTGTGGCGGCAGGAATCGTCGGGTGCACGTTGCCATCATCGTCGACATGCATGAGGGATGTGTCGAGTGTCTTGCTAATTCGGCTGAGGGATTCACGATCCATGGCGGCGGTCTTCGAGACGTATCTCTTTTTTGAGGGATTGTTTCCTACCGAGCGAGTGTGAGAGAGGGCCGCACGGTGCGTGCTTGACTCATCCGCTGCTTTCTTACGTATTTCCAAATTCTTGCGAGCTTCATTGATCAGTTGACCCGCTCGCACCAGATGATAGTGGTATGCGGTTAGATCTTTGTGAGGACCTCCATCCGCGATTGGCTGGCCTAGGTGTACGGCCTCCTTTGCTCCGTCCCAAGCGTCACGTGAGACTTTGATGCGCTATCGCTCCTACAGGCTTTCCTCAGTTTCCGCGGGTGGATCAGTTGGCCCTGCCATGCAGACCTGGGCCAGATATGGCTCGCGAGTCCTAGGCGTGAGCTGACAGCTTCTGCCAACCCGAGAGGGTTCCTCAGCCGCGATGGTGTGGAAAGTGCGAATGCTGGGGCGGATGGATCCACCACTGGGCGCTAGGTCGCGACCAGTATTGTCGGATGGAAAGTCGAGGGTTCCGGGCTGGAGACGGACTCGGAGTCCGATTCGCCGAGATCGATCTGCTCGGGGAAGTGCAAGATTCCCGCCTTGTTGGCGTGGAAGTGGAGGCTCTCGAACGTTAGGCTGACGCTCTTCTCCCGTCCGCTGAACACCGGGCGCGATTCTGGCGAGTGGGGCGCAACGATGATCGACCCGAAGCGGATCAGCTCCGTTAAAGTCGAGCTTCCGGGGCTCCAGCCAAAGGTTGGCGATGGTGAGGCCGAAGACACCGTAGATCCAGCGTCCGCTGTTCCCACAGACGACGCCAATTGTCGATTAGTAATCTCAACAATTCCCTCGGATGATCCGGTAGGGTTTCTATTAAGGGAACGTATGGACGCTGGTGACGATCGTCGGCTAACAGGAGGCACGATTTACCCAGGTTCGGGGCCCTCGTAGAGGTAAAATCCTTACTCCTGCTCTTTTGATCTGTATTATGAGTAGATCGGTTACAATGTGTGGGGGGTGCTCAAGTCGAGGGTATGGCCTCGAGCTCACGGCTTTGGTGGTGAGAAATTGATTGCCTCCCCCTCCCGGTAGTTCTCCTGGCCTTATATAGGTGGCCAGGTCTCGAACCGTACCCGGGGGGTTCAAACCCTAGCTTTAGGTCGGTTACAAGTTTTGTCGTGGTTTTGTCACGGCAAGTGTCCTCATGCGAGAACTATATTGCGAGGCCATTGCTACTAAGCGAAACTTCGAAAGGGTTAAGGTGGAAACGAGAGACGCGAGTTTACCCAGGTTCGGCCCCTCTATTGAGGGTAAAACCTACTCCTTCTTTCTTACTATTCAGAGAAATAAGTCTCGATTACAAAGGGCGATTCCTGCTCTCGATGTCTCGAGTTACTTTGCTCTCGATCTAGAACCTGTCTTTCTACGTCCCAGGGTCTCGCCTTATATAGTGGACGAGACCTCCGGGTTACAAAGCATTTCGGGTCTCACCCGCACTCGGAGTCTTGTCTCCCTCCGGTTCTCGATCATCTTGATCCGGCTCCTCCTAAGCCGGTCTTGGGCTGCACTTCAGGCTCCCGGGTTCCCCTGTTACTCATCCTGGGCCTTGGGCCAGTTCTTAGTGAGCCAGGTCGCGTTCACCACCTTCCGGTTCTCCCTGTCCTTACCCGGCCTTGCGCAGTGAGACCCGGGTCACTCATCATGAACCGGATGAGGCATGTTCCGGTTTATATGTGGGACTGGTAAGGCTCTCCCTTACCTATTCCCCCAACATTAGCCCCCAGGTTAACATGAACTTTTAAGCCTTAAACTTAAGAAGTTCACGTTAAACTTTACTGAAAAACTTTGAACGCTAATCTTATAACCCAAGGAAAATAACCTCCCAGAATATCTATTCCGGATCTCATGGGTCGAGCTCTTTATCTCCAGGATCATATATTTCCATTTCTTGTAAAGATTTTTCTCATATTTCTATCTCCCAAATCTCCGGAACCTAAAGGATCTTAACCTAGCCCAGTTTTTTCTCCATGCAACCGTTCCATTTCCTTGGAAAAAATGTTTTCCTGCGATCTGATCTGGTTGTATCTTTTTATTAGTAACGTAATCCTGAGGGTTTTTTATGCAAAAATTACCTCTTAACCCTAGGGTTTAGCCCCCGCCTATAAATAGTAGGCGTACTGCCCCCAGGGCTCATTCGCACCCTGCTCTCCCCACTTCGTCTTCCTCCTCCGATCTGAGCTCCAGAGCTCAACTTTTCCTCCAGCGCCGCCGCAGCCGGAGCTTCACCGGCGTTCATCACAAGATGGGAAAATAGAAATCTTTGGCGTCCAAGGCCGGCGGAGCGGGAAAAAAGAAGAAAACTAGAATTGCTTCCGGTTCTGGCGCTACCGGTTTTGGAAGGAACAAGATGCAAGTAAACTGGTGCAAATCTGAGATAACTCAAGGCCGGCTCAGAGAAACGGAGACTTCCGGGCTTCTGCCTGCCGGTCTATCTTGGCGAGCTCCGGGAAACGAGACCCCGACCGAACCTGGGCCGGGCGAGGTAATAACTTTTGAAGCCTATATTCTTCGTGGGTTTCGTCCACCCGGTTCACTCTTTTTCCGCCGGCTCTTGGCTTACTATGGCCTCCATCCTCAGGACCTCCCACCAAATTCTATCTTAAACGTTAGCAACTTTGTAGTCCTTTGTGAGGATTACCTCCAAATAGAGCCAAACTTAGATCTTTTCCTCGAGTACTTTTACTGTAATAAGCATCCTGAGGTAGCTGGGGTGAACTTATACACTGTGGGGGAGTCTTATGCCAAACCCGCCGATCGAATCAAGATACGGCCTCTCCTAAAACGTGTAACCTCGTTGATAGTTCATGGTCTTATAGGTTTAGATTTGACAAAGACCTGGGTAGACTAGCGTGTTCAGCCACTTAGCATCAGGAACCGGTTGTTCCATGAATATTCCGGTTCAGTAGACTCTATGCGATATTCTGAGTCCATAGTTTCTAATTCTGAAATAATAACCTCCCTGAAACTCCTGGTTGGAGTGAAACAAGACCAGTTCTTTCAAGTTGGCCTGGAGCCCTTTAGCTCTTCTAACCCGGCTCCTCCCGTAAGTTTTCATATCTTCGTGTCTTTGCCTCCTTCATTATTCTTTTTAACTGCATGGGTTGTAACCTTGCCGTTGTTCCGGTTCTCAGGCTAATGACCCTTTCTGGGTTACTACCGAAGACCCGGCTTCACCACCTGAAGACGAAGAATCAGAAGAAACAAGCGACGATGAGGAAGAAGTTTCTGAATTTGACTCCCTCGGCCAGTTGCACAACCAATTTGCTGACGCTGATTACTCGCAGGATGAGCAAGAGGAATAGGTTGCCGGGTTAGGCGGTGGCCAAGCTGTTGAAGAAGAACCGGCTCATGAAGTTCCGAATCAAGTCATGCCAGATCTCGAGCCCTCTACTCCCATTACTGGTTCCAACCTGGTGGCCAAAAAAGAGTCCCCCGCAGGCCAGAAGAGGACCCGGCAGGTTGTCGCAAAGGTGCCTATCTCTAGACTGTCAAAAAATCCTTTGAAAACGTCCTCACACACACAGAAAACGCAGGAGGATGAGGAGGGCAGCAAGAGAAGAAGGACCCGAAGCTCTGGCTCCAGCGAGTTAGAAACAGGTTTGCCTGAGAAAACTCCCACTCGCTGGGTCTCCAAAATCCGGGTTTCGCCCACTGCTTCAGACCCCTTAGCTGGACAAATGAGGCCAGAACTGAGTCGTCCTTTTCATTCAGATTCCCCAAACTCAGACTCGTCCCATTTCAGCGGGGCTAGCTCATTCTCCATTAACTCTGGGTAGGCTAACTTTCCTTTCTAGATTTGCTAATACCTTAATATTGCAATGTAACTCAGAGCTTTTTTCCTTTTGCAACAGAGCTGAAGCTGTACTAAAAGTGAACCCTGTTTCATCTTCTGCTGCCTCCGTAAACATCAAGGAGAAAACTGTTGAGGAAGAAAATGATGAACTGGCCGCTCCCTCGCCGGGTCATTTGGATGTTATGGATGAAGAACATGAAGAGGTGAACCCGGTTGATGATATCCTGGGTAATGATCCTCCGGTTGAGGAGCTAAATGTTCAGGACCCAGAAGTGGTCATAACCGGGTCTCAGGCTGATGAGGTTACGAGACCATCCACTGTTCTCTCCAAGATCAGACCCAAAAGTAAAGCCGGAAGACAAAAGATCTGCTCCTAGCCTGAACATTGAAGGCCAGGACTTTGACACACTTGTTCAAGAGCTCTGTGAGAACCGACGCCGTACTGATGGTATCATAGAATTTCTGAAACAGAAATATGAGGTAACCTCAATATTCATAACGTGTAGCCCTCAATCTTCTAGCTTATATTAGTAATATATGCTTGGAGATTTGGTACTGAATAGTCATAGACTTAATAGCTTGTAATCTGAATAACTGTAACCTGAATAGCTGTAACCTAGATAGATGTAACCTGAATAGCTGTAACTTAGATAGATGTAACCTGGATAGCTGTAGCCCCCAAGGGGTGGCTTATAATGCCATTATAAGCCAGGACTTGATATGCTTTTGTTCTGAATAAAATTGAAACACTGTAGCCCCCAAGTGCCGGGTTGCGAGCCTACAACCAGCCGGGACTTAATCATAGGTTATAGCCCAACTCTTGAATTTGAAATAATGTAGCCCCCAAGTGCCGGGTTGTGAACCTGTAGCTACATGGGACTTAAATTTTTCTTAGAAACTGTAATAAGTTCACCAGTATCCGGGTTGCAGTTCCATAATCCAGATAATTGTCAATTTACAACTTAACCTTTGAATAACTTGCAATCTTTTTGCAGAGTCTGGAATCCTCGTCTCAAAAAGAAGTTTCTAACTTGAAGAACCTACTTGCACAAGAGGCCAAGAAGACTGAGGAGGCCAGGACCCGGCAGAAAGAACTGGAAGAACAAATTACTGAGGCAGACAAGACCTGGTCTGATCTGCAGCGGGATTTTGAAAACCGGGAGAAAAATCTCATAACCAGGGCAGAAACGGCGGAAAAGGAACTAGAGGAAACTCGGACCCATTTCACCAAGGTCACAGATTTGCTGAGGGATATCACTTGCATTGTTTTTGGTGAGTTTATCTACCTTATCTTCCCATTAATTAATTGTATGTCCAATACTGTATTTCCTTTGCCTTTTTATCAATCAGCTTGACTTAGATCACAATTTTTTTGTAACCTGTAGGGAGGATGCATGGGAAGAACCTGAAACTCCCAGACCTGAAACTCAAGGCCTTGTTCACCCCGATCCGGCAGCTATACATTGGAGGTGGAGAATGTATCAAAGCTGTCCGGAACTGGGATGCTCCACCTAGAAGGCTTAGCGAAATGCTTGTGGAGCTAACTCATGTCCCTCAGTGGATAGAAGAGCATAAGCTATCCTCCTGTCGCCGTGGAGCCATCAAGGTCATGTCACTGGTGAAAGCATATCATCCAGAACTGAAGCCGGATCTTCTTGTGGGAGGTTTCCCAGAATATAAAGCGGATATGTCAAAGTATGAAAAGAAGGACTTCGCCAGGATTGAAAAGAGTGCCGGTTCTATGCCTGCACCATTGCTGAGAAGCTGAAACTGAAGGACATGTGTTCAGGTTATAACTCTTCTGGTGAACAAAAAATGCCTTTTACTCCTATGGATATGGCTGCTATTCGACAAGCCCCTCCCAGGAGCCGCCTCTCCATAGCTTCATCATCTGGTGCGCCTCAGTCTGTTACTCCCTCTGTCTCTGCTCCACCACGCCCCTTATATGAACCGGAGAATGTTACTGATGCTCTGGCTCAGCTAGAGTGGAAGTATGTCCCAGCTGATGAAGTCCAAGGATCAAAACAGACACCAGATGACCCGGAGGCTCTAGACGTTGCAACTCAAGATCCGGCCATGCAGGATCCAGACCAGCAGAAGGAGAAAACTGCTGCGGAGTGATTATGTGATATGTTTTTGAAAGAACAATAATTCGACCCTTTTGGGTCTGTAATAGGCTAGATAAACTTCTTCATTTCTAGTCTTATTTTTGAAAAGTGCACGTATGCACTTATGCCACAATTTGGTTTTGTAATATCCCAGATTTTCTTTTGAGGTTATGCCAATCGTATCCGGTTTGATATGTTCTTTTACCAGAAGACAAGAATTTCTTTGACTTGGTTTATCTTTGCTTTCTAGCTCAGCCGGTTCTTCGCATGACTTATTCTAGTGTGTACAACTCTGGGAGTTTAGGGTCAGAGTAATCCGGGTCGCCGGGTTATAATGATTGACTCTACCAGGTTTAAACATCTAGGTCATAAAAGTGCGTGTAACCACTGACTGACAGGCAAGTATAACCAATATATTTTTGCATGAGCCAGATTCTTGAGATATAGACTGTGCTCTAGCATCAGCCCCAAGTAATCATATAAAAATAATGTTGTATCTTTATGTCACAGGGATAGGTCAACATATTTCAATAACTCAGATCTTGCTAACTTTGATTCTTATTGTTAAAGGACAACATAGTGATTACAATGATCCTATGTATAATATGGCCTCAACTGGGCTATGTTCCATGGTCTTCCAGTTTCTTCCTCAGATGTGCGGGATTCATCTCGCATATCAATGAGGTAATAGGACCCGTTGTGTAGTTTTTTACTTACTACGAAGGGTCCTTCCCATGGAGGACTTAGCTTATGCATCCCATCTTTCTTCTGAATAAGTCTTAAAACCAAATCTCCTTCTTGAAAACTTCGAGTCCGAACTCTGCGGCTATGATAGCGACGCAGGTCCTGCTGATATATAGCTGACCGAGATGCTGCTAGGTCACGTGCCTCTTCTAAGGCATCTAATGAGTCTTGACGAGCTAACTCATTATAAGCTTCTACATAAGCTATCACTCGTGGTGATTCATGACAAATATCACTTGGAAAAACTGCTTCAGCTCCATAAACCAGCAAAAACGGTGTATAACATGTTGATCTGTTTGGAGTAGTTCGTATGCTCCATAAAACGGCTGGTAACTCGTCGACCCAGCACCCTGCAGTTTTTTCCAAAGGTACCTGAAGTCTAGGTTTGATACCTTTGAGTAACTCTTGATTTGCTTGTTCTGCCTGTCCATTGGATTGTGGATGTGCTACCGAAGCAAGGTCAAGTAGGATATGGTTTTGTTCGCAAAACTTCTGCATTTCCCCTTCTGACAAATTTGTTCCATTGTCTGTTATAATGCTGTGTGGATAACCAAATCTGAAAATCAGCTTTTTTAAGAATTTGACTGTTGTAGCTGCGTCACATTTGCTGATTGGTTCTGCTTCTACCCATTTTGTGAACTTATCCACTGCCACCAAAAGATGAGTTTTTTTTATCAGAAGACCTTTTGAAAGTTCCTACCATATCAATCCCCCAGACTGCGAAAGGCCAAGTTATGGGTATCATACGCAAATCCTGAGCTGGCACGTGGTCCTGTCTTGCATACCTCTGACATCCTTCACAGGTTTTCACTATGTTCTCTGCGTCAGCATTTGCGGTAAGCCAGAAAAACCCATGTCTAACAGCTTTTTTAACCAACGATCTCGAACTTGCATGATGACCACAATCTCCCGAATGAATTTCCCTCAAGATCTGACATCCTTCTTCTGGAGAAAGGCAGCGCTGGAAAATTCCAACCACGCTTCTCTTATATAACTCACCATTGATGATTGTGTATGATTTTGACCTTCTGATAACCTTTCGAGCAATACCCTCATCCTGTGGGAGTTCTCCTCTCGCGAGGTATGCCAGGTATGGCTCGTTCCACTCTGGACGTGTATGCAACACTGCTATCAATTCAGATTCCGGGTCTGGGTTTGCTAAGTCTTCTTCCGTTGGAACCTTGACCGACGGACTATGAAGTTCGTCCAAGAAAACGTTAGGTGGAACTTTTTTCTTCTCGGAACCCAAACGAGCTAGTGCATCAGCCGCCTCATTAAGACGTCGATCAATATGGTCAACCTGATAACCTTGAAAATTTCCAGCTAACTGGGTATCCGCTCGCCTGTAAGCTGCCATAACCGGGTCTTTAGAATCCCAGGTTCCTGTAACTTGTTGGGAGACAAGGTCTGAATCACCCAAACATCGAATCCGGGTTACGCTCATCTCCTTAGCAATGCGAAGTCCATGAAGCAAAGCTTCATACTCTTCTGTATTATTAGTGCAGTTGAACGAAATTTGTAAGACGTAGTGAAATTTATCACCTCTTGGGGAAGTTAACACCACACCGGCCCCTGAGCTTTCTAGTTGCCGAGACCCATCAAAATGCATAGTCCAATATTTGGTATCAGGCTTATCCGGTGGAACCTGTGACTGTGTCCGGTCATTTATAAATTCGATCAAGTCTAGAGATTTTATTGCGGTCCTAGGCTCATATTTGATGTGATATGGCCCCATCTCAATAGCCCACTTGGCAACTCTCCCTGTTGCTTCCCTGTTCTAAATAATATCTGACAAGGGCGCTGAACTAACCACAGTAATGGGATGTTCCTGAAAGTAATGTTTTAGCTTGCGACTGGCCAGGAATACTCCAAAAACTAACTTTTGCCAATGCGGGTAACATTGCTTGGAATCTGTCAAAACCTCGCTGACATAATAAACCGCTCGCTGGATCAGACCTTCCTTTCCTTCCATCTTGCGTTCCACAACTACGACCGCACTGACTGCTCTGTTGTTGGCTGCTATGTATAGTAACATAGGTTCCTTTTTCTCAGGTGCAGCCAAGACTGCAGCGTTATAAAGCTGTTTTTTCAGAGCCTCCAAATCCTCATCGGCCTCTTGATTCCAAACAAAGGTGTCAGTTTTCTTCAGAAGTTGATACAAAGGTATAGCCTTTTCACCCAACCTGCTTATGAACCGGCTTAAAGCTGCAACACAACCTGTGAGTTTCTGAACGTCTTTCAGTCAGGGTGGTTTCTTCAGGTTATGTATAGCCTGGATTTTTTTCGGTTTTTCTTCAATACCCCTTTCTGAAATAATGAAACCTAGTAACTTTCCAGCTGGCACTCCAAAAACGCACTTTGTTGGGTTAAGTTTCATCTGGTATTTGCGTAAGCTGGCAAATGTTTCTTCCAGGTCTGAGATCAAAGTGTCACTTTTGTGAGATTTTACCACTAGGTCATCCACGTAAGCGTGCACATTTCGCCCAATCTGACTTGCAAAACAGTTTTGGATGCATCTCTGATAAGTTGCTCCTGCGTTTTTATTCCAAACGGCATTGATGTGTAACAAAAGGCTCCAAAAAGAGTAATAAAAGACGTCTTCTCTTCATCCTCTTTCTTCATCTTGATTTGATGATAACCTGAGTATGCGTCTAGGAAACATAGCAATTCGCAACCAGCCGTAGAGTCTATAATCTGATCAATACGGGGCAAAGCGAACGGGTCCTTTGGGCATGCTTTGTTCAGGTCTGTGTAGTCAATGCACATCCTCCAAGTTCCGTTTTTCTTGAGGACCAGGACCGGATTGGCTAACCACTTTGGGTGTAACACCTCAACTATAAAACCTGCAGCTAGTAGCCTAGCTATCTCTTCTCCAATTGCTTTTATTCTCTCATCATTAAAAAGACGGAGGAATTGACGAATCGGTTTCAGTTTAGGATCCACACTTAAACTGTGCTCAGCAAGTTCCCTTGGCACACCCGGCATGTCAGAAGGTTTCCATGCAAAGATGTCCCAATTCTCACGGAGGAACTTGATGAGCGCGCTTTCCTATTTCTCTGTCATATGAGCCCCCACGCTGAACTGCTTAGATGAGTCACTGGGAGTAAAGTCCACCAACTTGGTGTCTTGAGCAGACTGGAATTTTAACTTAGACTCAGCTGACTGCTTTTTGAGCGAGGTCATATCTTCTGGATCAACTTGTAGTTTATATAATTTCAGCTCCTCTTCAGTGCAAGCTGTTTCTGCATAAGTTGCATCACCTTCCTCACATTCCAGAGCTATGTCTCTATCTCCATTAGCAGTAATGTTTCCATTGGGACCTGGCATCTTTAGTTTGAGGTAAACATAGCAAGGTCTGGCCATGAATTTGGCATAAGCTGGCCGTCCGAACAGGGCATGGTACGGACTCTTGAATTTGACCACTTCAAAAGCTAGCATCTCTGTCCTGTAATTTTCAAATACCCCAAAAGCAACTTCAAGGAATATTTTTCCGATAGGTTGTGCATACTTCCTCCATCTGGGTACGATGCCATGAAACACAGTTGATGATGGCTGAAGCTGTTTCTCTTGCAGGTTCATCCTTTTGAACGTGTCGTAGTATAGTATGTTTATACTGCTTCCTCCATCCATCAACACTTTATCTAACTTATAACCTCCAACTTGTGGAGCCACGACCAAAGCCACTCCTCCTGGATTATCAACTCACGGAGGATGATCAGCCCTGCTCCAGGTTATGGGTTGTTCTGACCAGTTAAGCCATCTGGGAATAGCGGGAGCAACGGTGTTGACTGCGCGTTTCTGTACCTTGCGCTCTCTCCTGCATGAACTAGTGGTGAATACGTGATATTGACCTGAACTTAACTGCTTCGGATTTGTTTGAAAACCAGAATTTCCTCCTTGGTGACTATTTCCCAGGTTAGTTCCCTGGTGACCCTGATTGGGATGACCCGGATTATGATTGCCAGGTCCCGAGCTGCCAGGTCCCGGGTGTCCACCTCGCATATTGCCTGGGTTACCTCCTCCACCGTTGCCTGGCCCGTAATTATTATTTCCGCTAGGTATGAAGCCCTGCATGATGAAGCAATTTTCCCAAGAATGATTTTCTACCTTTCCATTTTTACTATGTTGGGGGCAGGGACCTTTCAGGGCTTGCTGAGCCTGTGCAAAACTGTTTGGCCTGAAATTTTGATTTCTTCTGAAGTTGTTGCCCTGACGTTGGTTTCTGTAACCTGTATTTGTATTAGCCACCAAGTCTGAAGTCCCTTCCCCATTTTTGCGATTGTTATTATTCAGGTTCTGGGTGTTGCTGCTACTCTGATTCGGGTTCTGGCCACCCTTGTTTCTAGCTTTCTTCGCCTTAGCGGACTTCTCATCGTCAGAGTCTGCATCCTTTGTTTTGTCGGACTCTGCATACTTGGTCATTGCATCCATTAACTCGCTCATATCACTCACGTATCGTTTGATACGTCCCAGCTTGTGCTTCAACGGGTCGAATCTACAGTTTCGCTATAATGCTATGACTGCTTGCTGGGCGGTAAGTCCAACTGACGAATGTATGATTTCTGCGACACGTCGAGACCAGTGCTGGGCTGACTCTCCTTCCTTCTGGACACAAATTTCTAGGTCTGTAATAGTCGTCGGCCGCTTTCAAGTTCCCTGAAAGTTTTTGATGTACTGGTCCTTCAACTCCTGCCAGCTATTAATTGAGTTGGCGGGTATGTTTTTTAACCAAGACTTCGCAGGTCCCTCCAGCATCACACTTAAATATCGTGCGCACACCGCATCGCTAACTTCCAATATCTCTATGGCCATCTCATTTCCCTCTATCCAGTTTGCAGGCTCCATGTCAGGTGTGTAATTCACCACTCTGCGAGGTCCTTTGAAATCGGCTGGTATTCTCTCGTTCCTGATCGCAGGACCGAGGCATTGAATGCCAATTCTCCGAGACCCGACCGGAGCTGGGTTTGAGACCGTGTTTTGGATGGGGGGCTGAACATGACCCGGATTCCTGTTCTCCGGTTCTACAAATCTATGTCATGTATTCGGGGCCCCAGGTGCGTAAGATACCGCTTGCCTAGGTGGATTAGGCTGCCCGCGGTTAGCGTTGCTGGATCCTGCTGGGGCTGGGGAATTTCCATGGTGAATCCTTGGTAACGCGGTCCTACTGTGATAGGGAGTTGAGTGTATCCTGTCCTGGTTACTGTAATTTAGCTGTTGAACCACTGATGTCTGTAATATCTCAATATCTCTCTGAGCGTCAACGTCCATAGGGTTATTGGGTTCGACTGGGATTTGCGCCAGACTAGTGGTCGCGGCCCAGATGTTGTCCCTTGGATTATTGAAGTGACCAGGTGGCGTATGAAACCTTTCCTGTAAGGGTGGTGCTGGAGTTGGTATTGGAACTGGGCCACCGTCTAGCTGAACGGGCGGACGAAGGCGCGTTGGATGAGCCGGAGCAGGGGTAACCGGCGGATTCGTGTGACGACCTAGGCCGACCATGTTACCAGGTGCCGGGTTTGCAGCGGGAAGTGTAAACAAGTTCTGAAGGTTTGTAGGTTGAAGACCTGCCCCGAACTCATTGTTAAGACGAGTACTGTGACGCCTATTCTGTACTGAATCTAACTCCCTTTGCCTGAAATTGAGGCGAATTCCTTCCCTCTCCAAACGCGTAGCCTCCTCAAGAACCTCCGAACGCGCTTTGTTTATGCAGGTTGCCTCTGTCTGGATCTCCTAACGGGCGTGAGTTATCTCCTGTCGGAGTCTTGCTATCTCTGAGTTGCGTTGTGCCAGGTTTTCCGGAGTGATCGGTGTTGCTAGAATCTCATTTAATGAATCCATCGCTGCCATCAACTCAGGCCTAGGATTATATGATACAGGCCCGGTTAGGTCAACCACCGCTTCACTTGGCCTCGGACCAGTTACCCCGAGTCCTGTTGGCGGTGTCGCCGTTGGTCCTCCCGGGGCCGTTGGCCCGGTCGGTGCTGTGCCCGTCACGCCTGGTGTTCCAAGAACCGGATTTGAGGTTGAAGCCTCGCCTGTGATCAGGTTCCCTTCCGAGTCGTATCTAGGCTCGGTTGGCCGGATGGGCCCAGCCATGTAGACAACGTCATGATAAGTTGCCTCAGCGAAACCTTGCATAACCAGATCCAGGTCTCCTCCCAGCCGATCTTCAAAAAGTTGGTGGATCGAACCTATTTCGTCATGATCATAGTAATTTCCAACTGAAGACTCCCCGTCAGATCCTGCTGCCACGGTCTTCTTAGATACCGAATCTGATAGTTGGTCCGGTTCTGAAACTGCTGTCCCGACGTATCCAATGAAGACATGGATCCCTCCGAAGGGGATGTGAAATCCTGACTCCACGGAGGCGAACTCAGGGCCCCACGTGTCATGGTTGTAGTAGTTCCCACACCGGCTCCTCTTGAGCCGGCCTATCGCGAGCTTCTCGATCCCAGGTAGCGCTCCTTCCGAAAAGACGACGCTTCCGCGAGCAAGCCCCACGGTGGGCGCCAACTGTCGTGGTTTTTTCACGGCAAGTGTCCTCATGCGAGAACTATATTGCGAGGCCATTGCTACTAAGCGAAACTTCGAAAGGGTTAAGGTGAAAACGAGAGACGCGAGTTTACCCAGGTTCGGCCCCTCTATTGAGGGTAAAACCTACTCCTGCTTTCTTACTATTCAGAGAAATAAGTCTCGATTACAAAGGGCGATTCCTGCTCTCGATGTCTCGAGTTACTTTGCTCTCGATCTAGAACCTGTCTTTCCACGTCCCGGGGTCTCGCCTTATATAGTGGACGAGACCTCCGGGTTACAAAGCAATCCGGGTCTCACCCGCACTCGGAGTCCTGTCTCCCTCCGGTTCTCGATCATCTTGATCCGGCTCCTCCTAAGCCGGTCTTAGGCTGCACTTCAGGCTCCCGGGTTCCCCTGTTACCCGTCGTGGGCCTTGGGGGCCGGTTCTTAGTGAGCCAGGTCGCGGTCACCACCTTCCGGTTCTCCCTGTCCTTACCCGGCCTTGCGCAGTGAGACCTGGGTCACTCATCATGAACCGGATGAGGCATGTTTCGGTTTATATGTGGGACTGGTAAGGCCCCCCCTTACCTATTCCCCCAACAAGTTTCCTTCTTGATCCGCAAGGCTTTGCGGGTGGGCCTCGACCGGGCCTTCTAGAACTGTAGGTGGCACCTCTCCTTGGGTTTAGGTCTTGGGCCTTGGACCGGGTAGCCTCACCAGATAGGTCCAGGATTCATCCCCACGTCAGTCGGAAATGCTCTTTTTCTCCAAAGGTTACTTCTAGGTAAATTTATCCTAGGGAATGTGCTTGTCTGCCAGGAACGATGCCGTGGAAACGTATGTTGCTATGGTTGAGCTGAGTCTCGGAGATTCGCAAATGCTTCAGTGTATCCAGGTACATGATATTGATGCTGGATCCTCCATCCATCAACAATCTTTTTAGCCTAGTGTTTTGAACAATAGGGATTACAATTAGAGCTTGTGTGCCGGGTTCTGGGATATTTCTGGGGTGATCAGACTGATCCCAGGTAATTGGCGTATTCGAGTACTTCAAGAATTTGGGGGTTAGTGGAACAATCGCGTTTATTTCTCGAAGTGTTCTCTTTGCCACTTTTGCAGAGGCAGTTGCCAGGAAAGTTAGGTTGCATTCTCCATCAACTCTCGGGAACTTTGGTCCTGGATTCTATATCAGTGTTCGATTAACTGTCTTCTTTTTCAGATTCTAGCTTTTGCTTGGAGAATTTCCTCTTGGAGCTTTTCCCCTTATTCCCGGATCCTGCAATGCCTTTCATATGTGTGCTTATTAAGCCGGCATTGCGCATTGGTATGGGTAGGTTTCCCAAATTACGAATGGTGGACACAGTTTTCCGACTTAATCTTTTCCCACTCTTCCTTGGAGTAGGAGATAGGTTCTGTCCTTCTTCCTTTCCATTTGCTGCCATTATCCTTTCCAAAGGCTAAATTAACTTCTTTGGGCTTTGGCTGTGCTTCTGGAGTAGCTTTCTTCTCAGAACGAGGCGTCTTTTTGCCCTGGTCCAAAGCATCAATATTTCCACCTCTCGCTCTAATGTCGTCTTCAGCCGCTGCATGCTTGTAACATCCCTGATTTTTTGGGAAATTCAAAAATCACAAAAATTTAAAACTTTTGTTTTCTACTTAAGCAAGCCATCAAAACCAAATAAAACTCAAACACAAAGGAAACATTGTGTGACGCCCTGGGATCGGGCACTATGCAGATTTCAGCATTCCCGCCAAAATCCACATAATAACCGATTTCAGGTTGCCACTTGTGATAACATTACAACAGTTCATGAATAATCCACAACAACAGAAAAGATATATACAAGAGGACTCAAACGAGTCAAGGATACAACTGATACAATACAAAGATCCAAATAACAGCGGAAGAAACAACATAGCGTCCGGCTACGGACAAGATACAAATTGGACTAAGAGTCCTGAAGATAACCGAGAGCGTCCAATCCCTGCCCAGGCCAAGCCGGAGGGATTCCCAAGCTAACATCGTCAGACTTCAAACCTGTTGACTGCAATATTGAATATGCAGCCACGAAAAAGGATTCGTGGGTCAGTACGGTTAAGTACTGGCAAGTGGATAAACCATACTCACAAGATACCGGCGTAACCAGTTATCACAAGATACAAATACTTTGGGTTCAACGGAAAGGAAGGGATTATTGCAAATAAGCGGCAGCGGGCTGCACTAACCAACTACAGAGACTCACTACAACATCCGGCTAAAAGAGGGGGATAAGATAGCGTATCGGAACCAACTACAACTAACTTCAAACAAACCCATCCAATGTTACCCCCTTCTAAGGAAGCAACCCAAGGAAAACTCACACTGTTGATTAGGGTGACATCAGGTTATTGTGACAATATGCCTATTACTAGTCAAATTATTATTGATTAGGTGTAAGTTGTTCTGAGTACTTGTTAGCCAGCACTTTCACCAAGTCGTCACATAACCGCGGACAACACGGCTTCTCGAGAAGATTCATCCCTGCAGGGTGTGCTCCAGTACCCGTACACACTCGAGCCACCAACTAAAATTCAGGTTGGCTCGACACGACCCAAACCGTCTCTACAACCCATCCTAGGAGCCACGGAGCTATAAGGTCCCAGCCACGCAGCCGAATACTCAGCGCAAGTGTGCAAAACTCCCGCAGGATGCAACACCCCGGCACTACAGGCCTCGTCCTATATGCATCATCATCATCATCACAGTAACCATGGGGGATCAACCCATTATGCAAAGGAGCAAATGGAACACCCGAACTAAGTGTGGCTCTTCGGACAAGCTGCAAATCAGGTCTAAGTCGAGGGGGGTCCCATACTACCACCCGGATGCGGTGAGCACGCTCATCATGGATCAGTAGACAAGACTCTTTTCCTAATTAAGTTCGACACTAGCAGGCTTCAAAACCCTAACCCGGGCCTCCTGCCGGTGCCTTATCATCAAATTATTATTACCCCAAACCTTAACATGTTGATTGAATTGAAACCCAACTATCTAAGCACAAACAAGACTCGAGCACAAACAAATCTAAGCATGCAACTACGACACGAGGGCCAACAAGGTAAACAAGCAACAGTTAATAGGAAGTGGAAGGAAGGCTATATCATGGCTGCAAGGTAAACATATAATAGGATCGAGACACAAGCATCGAATCAAAAGGCTAGAATAAGAACAACGGGAAGAATCGGTAACAAGTGATGAAAGGCAGCCATTTGGCAGCAAGTGAGTATACTTGCCTGAGATCCAGCAAGTAGAGGTACATCCGAAGAACTTGTCGTTGCTCACATCATCTCAACGTCCTATCCGGGAAGAAGCAACGAACCTCGAACAAACACCGGATGCAACAATTACTACTACGGCAAAAGATCCAGCATGATCCTATTTTATATGCATGACATGGCAAGATGCATGAGAGGAAAAACAACTTAAGCAATTTAATCGGAACCGGAGTCCGGAGAGGTAGGAATTGGTTCAAGTTGTTTATCTAACCATCAATTTAATTGTTGTTTAGCATGGCAACAATAAGGTAGATGAGTTAGGCAATTTAAATGGAATGTGGCAACAGTTGGAATTAATTAGCCCACACATTCCATATGTTGTCATATAGATGAACATGCATAACAAAATCTAAAATGCACAAGATAAGATGCAAACAGAGATATGGATGCCATGAACATGTTAATGCCATGTTTCTGATATGCAAACATATTTTAATTGTCCAATTTGGAATTTAATTGAGCAAGTTGCCAATTTAACAATATTAAATGAATTAAATGAGGAATTAAATGTTGCATCAATTTTAGTTGTTCAAAACAGTAAACAAATTTTATATTTGGGTAGAGCATTTAATTTTAATTGGAAAACATATTGTATTTGTTGGATTTGGAATTAAAATGAATTAGTTATGAATTTGGCAATTTAAATTGCATTAAATAAGAAACAGTTGTTTTCAGCAATTTAAATTATTCAAAACAGAAAACAAATGGTATATTTGGAAAGAGCATGAAATTTTGGTGGGAAAACATATTTTATATGGGCCATTTGAAATATAGTTGAATTTGTTATGGATTTAATCAAATTCATAAGAGTTATTTGAATTTGAAGTTTTGAAAATATTTGGAATGTCCAAAACAGTAAACAAAATACATATTTGAAAAGTTCATGAAATTTTGATTGGGATACATATTTTGTTTGTGCAATTTGGAGTTAAGATGAAGGAGTTATTAATTTTGCAATATTTGGGTTTCAAATTGATATTTAAAAGAAACAGAAAGGCATGTTTACAGAGGCAGAGCCACCCACGCTGGCTGACAGTGGGCCACGGCCAGCGTGGCGTGGGTGCAGAGGGAGGTGGCAGCGGAAGTCAAGGACGGGTGGGTCCTGGGCGCTGGCGGAAAATTGCGAAAAAGGGGTGCCATATTGCGCGGCCGAGGGGGATCGAACCCACCCCCTCACGGTGCACGGCGAAGGTTCAG
This sequence comes from Alopecurus myosuroides, assembly GCA_028641055.1. Lineage (NCBI taxonomy): Eukaryota > Viridiplantae > Streptophyta > Magnoliopsida > Poales > Poaceae > Alopecurus > Alopecurus myosuroides. The sequence continues at coordinate 520,842,053 of CM054057.1, read as the reverse complement.
AACCAGTGTGCTATCGCTGCATTTGTGATTCAGAGAGCGACAGTGTCCTTTTGAGTAGATCTGCCGAGGGGCAATTCTCCCTGACGAAACTGACGGACAACGGTCGATCTTCAGGTGCTGCACGGCAGGCAGGGATCGAGGGGGGTACGGCGGCGCACACCGGCGTGGCACGAAGGCCACGCTCGCAGAGCAAGGAGGGGGGACAGGGAGAGTGGTCCAGGGCGGACGGGAGACTCACCCTGCGTTGTCGAGGAAGGATAACCCCGCGGCGACTGACAGAGGAGGAGGTGCGGGCCTGCTCCGACGGAGACGACCACGAGCTCGGCGGCGGCGTCCTGGAGCCCGGCGGTGGGTTCCGTGGAGGCGCAGGGGAAGACGACGATGCGGGGGATCCATTCCCGCGATCGGCAGCCCGCGGCCTCTACCCCTTCCCCGGCGTCGTGGTGATCCTTCTCCTCCGGCCATGGTCGCGTATAGACAGAGAGGTTCGTCTACAACAGGGGAGGTGGGGAGAGAGAGGGAAGATGGCGGCGATGGGAGAAGGAGTAGGGCTAGGGCACGCAGAGGGGAGGTGGTTTTATGGGGAGTGGAGCTTGGTACGGCAACGAATCGGGAGGGGGAGGAGGATCTCACGGTGCAGAGGAGGTTCGTACACAGTGACGTAAGGAGGAAGAAGATCCCTCGAAGGGGTACCGGGCCAGGAGAGAAGTGGGCTTGGGTGGTGATGGGCTGGGAAGAGGGAAAAAGGGGGAAAAGGGCTGAGGTGGGCTGGCCTGTCTCCTTTTCTTTTGATTTTTTTCCCTTTCTTTTTTTGCAAGAGATAAAAGAGAGAGAGAGAGATAGAAATAGGGTTTGGGGGGTTCTTTTATTTGATGAATAATTTTTTTTATTAATTGCAAAACAGCAATTCAAAGCCATTTCACATTAACTTCAAAATTTGGAATATTAATTTGATTTTTAATTGGTTAGTTGAATTCCAAATAAGGTTTGGGGTTTTTATCTTATAAATAAATCTTATTAATTTGCAAAACAGAGAGTAAAAGCAATGGTGCACATTAAGTCCAAAAATTTGAAATATTCATTTGAGTTTTAAGTTGTTATTTGAATTTCCATAGTATTTCATGAAGATTGAATTTTAAACAATTTTATTCCATTAACTCAAACAGTTATGAAAGCTCATTGAACTTAATTTGTTTGCAAGATTTTAATTGTTAAACCACAATTGGAAACATGCCCATTATGGATGATTGATTGATTTGAATTTGAAATTACCACTAGAGTTTCAGCAAAAGGGAAATTTTTTATTAACAAGCCATTTGAATAAATCAACTTCAAACTATTTGAAACAAGTTGAGTGGTTTAGTTTGCACTTTTTAATTGGAAATTTTGGACAATGGGTGAAAGTTTAAAGTGGTTTGAATTTTGAGTTGTTTTGAAAAACATGGTGCAATGCATATGATGCATGTGATGCAAAACAAAATAAAAACAAACAACTTTCTAGCCTAGGGTAACACCCCAGGTGTTACAGACGACACCACTAACAAGGGATTGCGCCCTCGCAATCCACCTGCTAACCCGGGAGGGGAAGGAAGTTCGACTATCGATTCTTCATGCTTCCAGTTGATCTCCTCGACACCACTAACAAGGGCTTCTCGACACCACTAACAAGAGATTCTTGCTCGGAGTGACGACGATGTTCTTCCACCAGGAATCTTCCGATGATCGAACCTAATAGGTTAAAGGCTCAGAAAACGTCCACCCACGTAGCATTCTAACACTTTGAAAGATAGACAAGGGGGGAAGACTCCAAAACAAATAAGATGGGAGGGAAAATAGAATAGGGATAAGGAGAAAACAAGAATCCTATTGAGATGTTTTTCCAAAATAGTTTAGCAGAAATAGTTTTTGACACTCTAGAAACAACGACCGTTAGCGAGGTTAACCTACAGCCTTTGCGGACCCGTTGCTTCGATAACCATTCGTATCGAAACAATATCGGGAATCGGAACCAAGGCTCTGATACCATTTGTGACGCCCCGGGATCGGACACTATGCAGATTTCAGCATTCCCGCCAAAATCCACATAATAACCGATTTCAGGTTGCCACTTGTGATAACATTACAACAGTTCACGAATAATCCACAACAACAGAAAATATATATACAAGAGGACTCAAACGAGTCAAGGATACAACTGATACAATACAAAGATCCAAATAACAGCGGAAGAAACAACATAGCGTCCGGCTACGGACAAGATACAAATTGGACTAAGAGTCCTGAAGATAACCGAGAGCGTCCAATCCCTGCCCAGGCCAAGCCGGAGGGATTCCCAAGCTAACGTCGTCAGACTTCAAACCTGTTGACTGCAATATTGAATATGCAGCCACGAAAAAGGATTCGTGGGTCAGTACGGTTAAGTACTGGCAAGTGGATAAACCATACTCACAAGATACCGGCGTAACCAGTCATCACAAGATACAAATACTTTGGGTTCAACGGAAAGGAAGGGATTATTGCAAATAAGGGGCAGCGGGCTGCACTAACCAACTACAGAGACTCACTACAACATCCGACTAAAAGAGGGGGATAAGATAGCGTATCGGAACCAACTACAACTAACTTCAAACAAACCCATCCAATGTTACCCCCTTCTAAGGAAGCAACCCAAGGAAAACTCACAATGTTGATTAGGGTGACATCAGGTTATTGTGACAATATGCCTATTACTAGTCAAATTATTATTGATTAGGTGTAAGTTGTTCTGAGTACGTGTTAGCCAGCACTTTCACCAAGTCGTCACATAACCGGGGACAACACGGCTTCTCGAGAAGATTCATCCCTGCAGGGTGTGCTCCAGTACCCGTACACACTCGAGCCACCAACTAAAACTCAGGTGGGCTCGACACGACTCAAACCATCTCTACAACGCATCCTAGGAGCCACGGAGCTATAAGGTCCCAGCCACGCAGCCGAATACTCAGCGCAGGTGTGCAAAACTCCCGCAGGACACAACACCCCAGCACTACAGGCCTCGCCCTATATGCATCATCATCATCATCATCAGTAACCAAGGGGGGCCAACCCATTATGCAAAGGAGCAAATGGAACACCCGAACTAAGTGTGGCTCTTCGGACAAGCTGCAGATCAGGTCTAAGTCGAGGGGGGTCCCATACTACCACCCGGATGCTGTGAGCACGCTCATCATGGATCAGTAGACAAGACTCTTTTCCTAATTAAATTCGACACTAGCAGGCTTCAAAACCCTAACCCGGCCCTCCTGCCGGTGCCTTATCATCAAATTATTATTACCCCAAACCTTAACATGTTGATTGAATTGAAACCCAACTATCAACTAAACAGGTGATACGACAAAGGATAACAAGACTCGAGCACAAACAAATCTAAGCATGCAACTACGACACGAGGGCCAACAAGGTAAACAAGCAACAGTTAATAGGAAGTGGAAGGAAGGCTATATCATGGATGCAAGGTAAACATATAATAGGATCGAGACACAAGCATCGAATCAAAAGGCTAGAATAAGAACAACGGGAAGAATCGGTAACAAGGGATGAAAGGCAGCCATTTGACAGCAAGTGAGTATACTTGCCTGAGATCCAGCAAGTAGAGGTACATCCGAAGAACTTGTCGTTGCTCACATCATCTCAACGTCCTATCCGGGAAGAAGCAACGAACCTCGAACAAACACCGGATGCAACAATTACTACTACGGCAAAAGATCCAGCATGATCCTATTTTATATGCATGACATGGCAAGATGCATGAGAGGAAAAACAACTTAAGCAATTTAATCGGAACCGGAGTCCGGAGAGGTAGGAATTGGTTCAAGTTGTTTATCTAACCATCAATTTAATTGTTGTTTAGCATGGCAACAATAAGGTAGATTAGTTAGGCAATTTAAATGGAATGTGGCAACAGTTGGAATTAATTAGCCCACACATTCCATATGTTGTCATATAGATGAACATGCATAACAAAATCTAAAATGCACAAGATAAGATGCAAACAGAGATATGGATGGCATGAACATGTTAATGGCATGTTTCTGATATGCAAACATATTTTAATTGTCCAATTTGGAATTTATTTGAGCAAGTTGCCAATTTAACAATATTAAATGAATTAAATGAGGAATTAAATGTTGCATCAATTTTAGTTGTTCAAAACAGTAAACAAATTTTATATTTGGGTAGAGCATTTAATTTTAATTGGAAAACATATTGTATTTGTTGGATTTGGAATTAAAATGAATTAGTTATGAGTTTGGCAATTTAAATTGCATTAAATAAGAAACAGTTGTTTTCAGCAATTTAAATTATTCAAAACAGAAAACAAATGGTATATTTGGAAAGAGAATGAAATTTTGGTTGGAAAACATATTTTATATGGGCCATTTGAAATATAGTTGAATTTGTTATGGATTTAATCAAATTCATAAGAGTTATTTGAATTTGAAGTTTTGAAAATATTTGGAATGTCCAAAACAGTAAACAAAATACATATTTGAAAAGTTCATGAAATTTTGATTGGGATACATATTTTGTTTGTGCAATTTGGAGTTAAGATGAAGGAGTTATTAATTTTGCAATATTTGGGTTTCAAATTGATATTTAAAAGAAACAGAAAGGCATGTTTACAGAGGCAGAGCCACCCACGCTGGCTGACAGTGGGCCACGGCCAGCGTGGCGTGGGTGCAGAGGGAGGTGGCAGCGGAAGTCAAGGACGGGTGGGTCCTGGGCGCTGGCGGAAAATTGCGAAAAAGGGGTGCCATATTGCGCGGCCGAGGGGGATCGAACCCACCCACTCACGGTGCGCGGCGAAGGTTCAGAACCAGTGTGCTATCGCTGCATTTGTGATTCAGAGAGCGACAGTGTCCTTTTGAGTAGATCTGCCGAGGGGCAATTCTCCCTTACGAAACTGACGGACAGCGGTCGATCTTCAGGTGCTGCACGGCGGGCAGGGATCGAGGGGGGTACGGCGGCGCACACCGGCGTGGCACGAAGGCCACGCTCGCAGAGCAAGGAGGGGGGACAGGGAGAGTGGTCCAGGGCGGTCGGGAGACTCACCCTGCGTTGTCGAGGAAGGATAACCCCGCGGCGACTGACAGAGGAGGAGGTGCGGGCCTGCTCCGACGGAGACGACCACGAGCTCGGCGGCGGCGTCCTGGAGCCCGGCGGTGGGTTCCGTGGAGGCGCAGGGGAAGACGACGATGCGGGGGCTCCATTCCCGCGATCGGCAGCCCGCGGCCTCTACCCCTTCCCCGGCGCCGTGGTGATCCTTCTCCTCCGGCCATGGTCGCGTATAGACAGAGAGGTTCGTCTACAGCAGGGGAGGTGGGGAGAGAGAGGGAAGATGGCGGCGATGGGAGAAGGAGTAGGGCTAGGGCACGCAGAGGGGAGGTGGTTTTATGGGGAGTGGAGCTTGGTACGGCAGCGAATCGGGAGGGGGGAGGAGGATCTCACGGTGCAGAGGAGGTTCGTACACAGTGACGTAAGGAGGAAGAAGATCCCTCGAAGGGGTACCGGGCCAGGAGAGAAGTGGGCTTGGGTGGCGATGGGCTGGGAAGAGGGAAAAAGGGGGAAAAGGGCTGAGGTGGGCTGGCCTGTCTCCTTTTCTTTTGATTTTTTTCCCTTTCTTTTTTTGCAAGAGATAAAAGAGAGAGAGAGATAGAAATAGGGTTTGGGGGGTTCTTTTATTTGATGAATATTTTTTTTATTAATTGCAAAACAGCAATTCAAAGCCATTTCACATTAACTTCAAAATTTGGAATATTAATTTGATTTTTAATTGGTTAGTTGAATTCCAAATAAGGTTTGGGGTTTTTATCTTATAAATAAATCTTATTAATTTGCAAAACAGAGAGTAAAAGCAATGGTGCACATTAAGTCCAAAAATTTGAAATATTCATTTGAGTTTTAAGTTGTTATTTGAATTTCCATAGTATTTCATGAAGATTGAATTTTAAACAATTTTATTCCATTAACTCAAACAGTTATGAAAGCTCATTGAACTTAATTTGTTTGCAAGATTTTAATTGTTAAACCACAATTGGAAACATGCCCATTATGGATGATTGATTGATTTGAATTTGAAATTACCACTAGGGTTTCAGCAAAAGGGAATTTTTTTATTAACAAGCCATTTGAATAAATCAACTTCAAACTATTTGAAACAAGTTGAGTGGTTTAGTTTGCACTTTTTAATTGGAAATTTTGGACAATGGGTGAAAGTTTAAAGTGGTTTGAATTTTGAGTTGTTTTGAAAAACATGGTGCAATGCATATGATGCATGTGATGCAAAACAAAATAAAAACAAACAACTTTCTAGCCTAGGGTAACACCCCAGGTGTTACACATTGTTTGTTATTACAATGTTATTGGAATTGATAATCCAATATACCTCTATTTTATAAACCCTCAAAATGGTTCTCAAAATAAATATCTATGATTAGTATGTCAAAATATTTAAAAATAGGATCCATTTCATCAACTTTGTTTTACACAAGATTATTTTGTAAGATAATAATATTCTTATGTTTTAAAATCTAATATTATAGCAAAGAGTATTTTGCCAAAAAAAAGAAATTTTCTTAAACCAAAAGAGATTTAATAAGCCCTATTTCAAAATAACCTTAAAGTGCCCTTTCTATTTTAAATCCTATATGTATGTTCAAAATTTAATTTTGTAGAATACAACACCTAAATTTTTTCATTTCAAATATAAAGAGTTTACAAAACTAAGGAATTTTGTTTGAGGCCATTTGGAATTTCTATTCGAAAGTTATGATAAAAAAAATTGAAAAGGGAAAGAAAAAGAAAAGGCGCAGCAGCAAAGCAGCCCACCCCTACTCCCTTTTCTCTGCCCCGAAGCCCAGCCGCAACTGGGCCAGAGCCCACTTCCTATCCATTGCTCAAGCAGCACCTAGCAGCCCCGTATCAGCCCAGTAACAGCACAATCCAGCCCGCAGCCCCTCTCTCCCTGACTCCTGGGTCCCGCGTGACACATCCTTACGTCACAATGACGTCGTCCTCCTTCTTCCTCCAGTGCAAGACACGGACTCCGAACGGGGTCGATTTCCTCTCTTCTATTTAGTGCGATTCAAGTCACGAATCAAAGCCCTCCGAACCCCTATAAAAACCCCACAATTTGCTCTCCGGTTCCCCTCTTCTCCTTCTCATTTTCGCGCGACCACGCCGCCGAAATTCCTCGCCGGATAGCGAACCCTAGCCGCCGTCTCCACCTTGATTCCGGTCACTGTAACTTGCGCCCGCAGCTCTTTTCTTGTTCTTCTAGTTCCCCGTACCTTCGCGCACGCTCCTAACCACTTTTCCCCAATTTTTGCGCAGCAAAACAACGACGCCATCCTCATCCGAACTCGCCAGAGACCCCCGCCACGGGTCTTGCTCCGCGCCTTCAATGGAGTCATCACGGGAGCGAACCGACGGCGACAAAGAGCTCAATGTGTCGCGCAACACTTCCACCCCTTGCTCGGAGGACGTCTTCCACGTCGTCGTCGTCGAATTTCCTTGCCGGAGAGCCACCGTGTCACCATATCCGGTGACATCCCCTCCGGTAAGCCCTCCCCTCTCTCCTACCCGTCCGATCTGGATCCAACGGATCCTGTTAAGTCACTTAACCGAACGGGTACGCCGTCGTTGGATACCGATCAAGTGGCCCAGATGCATTCACTTAAACACGTCAGCACCCAGTCAGCACTCCGTGGCAGCCCAGTCAGCAGACACGTCAGCCTAGTTATTTTTCTATTTTCCCCGAATAGAATTAGTCTGGCGGTTTTACAGAAAACCCCCTAGATCTTAGAATCATCATAACTTTTTAACTGTAGATCCAAATTTAGCAAACTTGGACTTTTTGAAATTAGCACAACACATAGAATATTTTGGCACTATTCAAATTCAAAATTGACAAACGTAAATTTGTTCAAATTTAAATATACTTGTTTGGTGATTTTTGGCATAGTTTAAATTCTACAAATCTAAAAATTATAAATAAAATATACCTGGAAACCTTAGAACGTATACTTTCATGTTGTATGTCCCAAAATAATTTTTAAGCCAATTAAAATTGAATTTAGAATTGTTTGGCCTTTTTGAGTGTTTTTGACTTAGTTTAAATTCTGTAAATATTTTCAATATGTTTTCTCTACCTAATTTGTGCTAAGGAGTAACCTAAGACCAGTGTCGGATATATACTGAATAGGGGTATAGAAGATGGTAGACAAAAGAGCCGGACTACCAGGGTGGCCTACATGGTAATGGGCTTAGGTCCATTGGGCGGCCCAGTAGTCCGACGCGCAGAAGCCGGATTCTAGAAGAACCCGGATCACGGCCCGCGTGATCTGGCTTGGAGGAGAAGACGGATTCCTTACTTTCCAAGTTACAAGTAAAACGTAGTCTTCTAGGTTTCTGGTTCTGTAAGCCCTAATCCGGCTATTATATAAAGCCGGACGGGAGATAGATTACATAAGTTCCTTTAGTTCCAAGGTTCTAGGTTCAAGCTCAAGCCTTACGCAACTCGCCGGGAAGTTCATCCTCGACGAGTAGCTGGATCTATTCTCTTACATTGTAACCTTATTATACGGGCTTTAGTCCCACATAGTGAGAAGTGCAGGAGTAGGTACGCCGTACTGTCGCGACGTACCGAACCTGGGTAAATCCCGTGTTCTGTGTTACTACGCTATCCCGTTACCCCACGTCTCTACCGTAGTCTCATGGCACCCCAGTCTATGAAAACTACTACGATGTCTCGACAGTTGGCGCCCACCGCGGGGCAAACGACGTCAGGCGTGAAGTTCCGATCTGGGATACTAGGCGGAATTGGAAGATCGATCACTGTCGGAAGCTTGGAATTCGACGACGACGTCGGGCGCTTCCTCGACAACGGATCCTACATACCGGCGCAAAACCACCTGGTAAGTGCCTGCGTTTTACCGATTGGATCTGCTAACATCTTTATCGGATTAACCGCGGAAGCAATGGGGTTTTGCGGTGAAAGCAATTATTTCCCACCCGCCCTATACCCAGTCGAAGACGACTATGATGCCGGATTTTGCTCAGATCGCCGACAAAACAGTGATACGCACTTTATCGGCATGGTGCAATCCGAGATCGCTGAAAACACGGATGACGGAAATCCCGTGCAAGAGGCAGATAACAACATTACACCCGTCACAGAGACGGAAGAACCAATACCCGTCACAGAGACGGAAGATCCGACATCCGTCAACCAGACGATGAACTCGGAAACAGAGTCCGTGCTTGCCGCCATTGAGGCGAGATTGGAGTCGGAAACCGGATCGGATAGCTTCGAATCCGAAGACGAAGACGATGAGGCCTTCGAAAGAAAAGTTAAGTCCTTTCAAGAAGGGTTCCATGAAGTGCTAATGGCAAAACCAGCTGATACAACGGGTGCCGATAGCCAGGAAAGCCCTAAAACCCCTCCGCCAGCAGAAGAGAGGGAAGACGGAGAAACTTCTCCGATATTTCCTAACGTCAAGGAGATGACAGAGGATGAACCTGCCAAAAAACCTCCGTCTTCCAAGAAAAAGCACCGTGCTTCTAAAAAACTCCAGTACAAACTCCGGAAGAAAAAGTCAGCCGATCTCGCTGATGAAAACCTGGAAGTTGGAGATATTAGTGGCACAAAGCCTACGGAAAAGAAATCTAAGGAAATCACTGCTCCGCCAATGACAGAACTGGAAGAGCAAGAACTATTACAAACTCCAGTGGGACCCAATGAACCCCCTGAGATGCTGGAAGCCAGGAGACAAGCTTTCCAACGGCAACAGCAACATCTGCTTAGATCTCGGCAACATCTCCAACAAACCCATAATGACATCAAAATCATGAAGGAAGAAATAGAGGAGTACGAGAGAAAGCATAGATCTGCCTTAAAACCTACTAGGTTACCCGGAATTGCAAAACCGGAAGAACTGCCGCCGAAAGAAAGGTTCTATAACCCATCTTGGCAAAAGCAGTTAAACGGCAAAGATGCCAAGGGCGAGCCAATATACAAAACCGCAGCAGAAAACGCGGAAGCAGCGTTCGCCATCCTGAACAATGATCTGTATTCCAACGGGGAAAAACTCCAAGGGGTGTATGCTTTCCTAGGAAAAGCATTACAGCAGCAACAGCGAGGACAAGAGCGATCAGGGAGGCTGCATGATAATTCCGCCCTCTGCAAAACTGTTACTTGCGCTGCTGGAGCACCTGGACCGGAAGAACCCGGAGATTCGGATAAAAAAGAGGATCCGAGAAAAGACAAGAAAAACCCCGACAACCGGGACGCAGCGTCTAGAACCGGACCTCATCTCCCGAAAGATGGATATAAACCACACGATCGGGAAGACAAACAACGGAATGAAGGCAAAATAATGCCACCTCCGAGAAACCCAGCTGAAAAAGCTGGAAGATACGATACACCTCACAGACGTGAAAGATCTCGGACACCGCCTAAAGATAAGGAAGGGTACAGGAGCAGGACTCCACCTAATCCCAGAGGGCGTGACAACGGAAGAGATAGAGATAACCTCGGAAAAACGCGTCCGCGTAACAATGGAAAAGAAAGGAGCAGATCCCCTTCTGTCCATTCAGCCGGGAGATATTCTGCACATATTGATAGAGCAGAAAAGGATGATCTATACTTTGGTCCTAAGTGTTTTACTGACAGGATCCGAAGGATAACCCTGCATTCTGGCTTCGCCAAAGTTGGTCCAACCTACCAAAAATATACCGGCAGTACAAACCCGGATACCTGGCTTTCAGATTATTACACAGCCGTCCAGATCAACAACGGGACAGACCTGGAAGCTGTCAAGTTTCTTCCCCTAATGTTGCTAGACGGAGCCAGAGATTGGATTAATGGTTTACCATCAAGAACTGTCGACAGTTGGGATGATATGGCGAGAGTATTTACCCAGCATTTTAGGGGAACATACAAACGCCCAAATAGCATCAACCAGCTGAACCGTTGCACCCAATTTGAAGACGAACCATACGTGGATTTCATCTCCAGATGGACTGCGATGAAGAATAGTTGCTCTGGAGTAACTGACGTACAAGCAATGCATGCTTTCGTCAATGGCCTAAAACCCGGACTTGTACCGTTCATGGTTGGTTCCAAAAAGCACAAAGATCTCGGATCTATGCTTACAACCGCTAATGAGCATGCTGCAGCCGAAGATGATATTAGAGCAAGAGGAGGCAATATCGAGTCACTGATACTGGCCAAGAAAACACCTCGTTCTGATAAAAAAGGAACTCCGGAGTCAACAACAAAGCCCATGGAGGTTAACTTAGCCTTTGGAGGAGAAAAAGGGAACAAGTGGAAAGGCCGCAGTCCGGATCCCATCAATTACACTCCTGAAGAATGGGAGAGAATTAAGTCGGAACCCTGCGTCCACCACTCTCAGTTTGGGAAACCAACCCACACAAACGCGCAATGCCGGCTAAACAAGCATATGAAAGGCAATGCAGGATCCGGAAATAAAGGGAAGGGTTCCAAAAGGAAACCTGCCAAACAAAAGCCAGAAGCTGAAAAAGAAGACAGTGAATCGGACACTGATGACAAAATCCAGGAACAGCAGCGCAAAGGCGAACCCAAATTTCCGAGAGTTGACGGAGAAGCAATGTTAACTTTCCTAGCAACCCCGTCAGCAAAGGTGGCCAAAAGGACACTTCGAGAAATAAACGCGGTTGTTCCTGCAACCCCAAAATTCTTGAAGTACTCCAACACGCCGATAATATGGGATCAGTCAGATCATCCCGGAAATATCCCTGAACCCGGCACACAAGCTCTTGTTGTAAGCCCTATTGTTCAAAACACTAGGCTAAGAAGAGTGCTGATGGACGGAGGATCCAGCATCAATATAATGTACCTGGATACACTGAAGCACTTGAAGATATCTGAGTCCCAGCTCAATTACAGCAATATACGCTTCCATGGCATCGTTCCTGGCAGGCAAGCACGATCCCTAGGATAAATTTCCCTAGATGTCACCTTCGGAGATAAAGATCACTTCCGGCAGGAAAAAGTATCCTTCGAAGTTGTGCCGTTCGAGAGCGTGTATCACGCAATACTCGGACGTCCGGCTTTCGCCAAGTTTATGGCAAGATCTTGCTATATCTACAACAAGCTGAAGATGCCAGGACCCAAAGGAGGAGTAATCACCATTGCCGGTGATTTCAAGCTGGCAAACGAGTTGGAGAAGCAAAACGCCCTTTGCGCTCAAAGAGTTATAGCTCAGGAAGAACTGAAGGAGTTAGCCAAGGAGGTATCGCCGAAAGAAATGCCGGCAGGAAAAGAAACTCGGAAGCCAACAGATAGCTTCAAGGCATCCGAGAATACAAGACAGGTAATCCTAGATCCCAAAGATCCGACAAAATTCGTCGTTGTAGGGACTGGGATGACCGACAAATAGGAAGGCGAGCTCATCAAGTTCCTCCGTGAGAACTGGGATATTTTTGCCTGGTGTCCAGCTGACATGCCAGGCGTACCCAGGGAACTTGCTGAGCACCAACTCAAGGTTATTCCCGGATCAAAACCCGTCAAACAAGGTCTCCGTCGATTTGACGGAAGAAGACGGAAGGCTATTGGCAAGGAAATTATCCGGCTTTTAGCAGCGGATTTTAGCAAGGAAGTAATCCATACTGACTGGTCCGCAAATCCGGTATTAGTACCGAAGAAAGACACAACTGCCCTCAGAATGTGTATAGATTACACAGGATTGAACAAGTTATGTCCGAAAGATAGGTTCGCACTGCCGCGAATCGACCAAATAATAGATGCCACTGCAGGCTCCGAGCTTTTATGCTTTTTGGATGCATACTCCGGGTACCACCAAATACGCATGAAAAAGGAAGATCAAATCAAGACTTCTTTTATAACCCCGTACGGGACGTATTACTATGTAACCATGCCTTTTGGCCTGAAGAACGCAGGTGCAACCTACCAGCGTTGCATGCAACGTTGTTTGCATAGTCAGATTGGCAGAAACGTCCATGTTTACGTGGACGATATTGCTGTCGTAACCAAGGAAAAAGATACACTCCTTGAGGATTTGCGAGAAACTTTCGAGAACTTGCGTACTTACAAGATGAAGTTGAATCCATCTAAGTGCGTGTTCGGGGTTCCCTCAGGAAAACTTCTGGGTTTCATCGTTTCTCACAGAGGAATAGAAGTTAACCCGAAAAAGATTAAGGCAATCTTGAACATCTCAAAGCCTACATGTGTAAAAGATGTCCAAAGATTGACGGGTTCCGCTGCAGCCGTCAGCAGGTTTATTAGTCGGCTGGGGGACAAAGCCTTACCACTCTACAAACTGTTGAAGAAATCCGACAAGTTTGAATGGACAGAGGAGGCTGATGCAGCATTGGCCCAGTTAAAGGAAACCTTGATGAACGCTCCCATCTTGGCATCCCCAAAAGACGAAGAACCCATGTTACTATACCTTACGGCTACTAATCGGGTTATTAGTGCGGTAATCGTGGTGGAACGGACAAAGGAAGAACAAAGCATACCAGACCAACATCCGGTATACTACATAAGCGAAGTTTTCTCCGAATCCAAACAAAGATACCCGCACTACCAGAAACTGGCATATGGCGTATTTTTTGCATCCAGAAAACTGCGCCATTACTTCCAAGGGCATTCCATAACAGTGGTATGTAAAGAACCACTAGGGGATATTATAAACAATGCGGAGGCAACCGGCCGAGTAGCCAAATGGGGCATCGAGCTGGCAGCCTTCGACATCAAATACCAGCCAAGGACGGCAATAAAATCCCAGGTTTTGGCAGATTTCGTCGCCGACTGGACAGAAGCAATGGAAAATACGCCGATGCCAGAATCCGAATACTGGATCATGCACTTTGACGGATCCAAGATGAAGGAAGGAGCTGGGGCCGGCGTAGTTTTAAAATCTCCCAAGGGAGACACAATGGAATATGTATTGCAAATACACTTCAACGCCAGTAATAATGTGGCAGAATACGAAGCTCTGCTTCATGGCTTGCATATTGCAAAAGAAATTGGGGTCAAACGCATCTTGTGCTATGGAGACTCAGATTTGGTACAGCATCAGCTTAACCAAACCTGGGACGCGAAAAGCCCTATAATGGCCGAATATCGGAGGACGGTGGACGAGTTTGCCATCTGTTTCTTCGGGTTCGAAGTCCTTCACATAAAAAGGGAGGAAAATTGGAACGCGGACGCGTTAGCCCGCATGGGATCAGAGAGAGTAAAAACTTTACCACCAGGGGTATTCGTCCAGCACTTGCATGAACCGTCCATAAAAGGTGGAGACATTGATTACCCTCTGGCATCCGAAGCAATGAGGTCATGCTCGTTAAACCGGATTGGACAATCCCATACTTAAACTTCTTAGTCAATCAGAAGTACCCGGAAGGAGAAGACGAAGTCCTGCAAAGGCAAATACAGCGCCGATGCAAAGGATACGTGGTGATCAACGACCACTTATACAAACGCAGTACTTCTGGAGTTTTTCTGCGGTGTATTTCACCAGAAGAAGGAAGAGAAATATTGCAAGAAATCCATGCCGGCGATTGCGGACATCATGCTCAATCGAAGAGCATAGTCAAAAAAGCATTCTGAGCAGGGTTTTTCTGGCTAACAGCCAAGACAGACGCCGAGCGCATAGTAAATACGTGCGAAGGATGTCAATATTACGCCAAGCAGACCAATTTGCCGGCCCAAGCACTTACAACTATCCCTATCACATGGCCGTTTGCGGTCTGGGGGCTAGATATGATGGGACCGTTCAAAACTGCAAGAGGTGGACTCACACATCTACTCGTAGCGGTAGATAAGTACACAAAGTGGGTGGAGGCCAAACCCATCAAAAAGCTGGATGGCGCAACTGCCAGAAACTTCATTATTGATTTAGTAATGAGGTATGGCGTCCCACACAGCATAATAACCGATAACGGGACAAATTTCTCCATTGGGGAGTTGGCAAAATACTGCCAACAAACGGGAATCCGCTTAGATCTTGCATCTGTGGCACACCCGCAATCTAATGGACAGGTTGAAAGAATGAACAGCTCAATCCTGCAAGGAATACGCCCAAGACTCGAAACTCCTCTCCATAGAGCAGCTGGAGCGTGGGTAGAAGAACTACCTTCCGTGTTATGGAGTATTCGAACGACGCCAAATAGGTCAACTGAGCAAACCCCGTTTTTTCTAGTTTATGGTGCGGAAGCTATGCTTCCAACGGACATGATCCATGATAGCCCAAGAATGCAGAATTTTGACGATTCGGAGGCCGAGGAAGCACGACATGATGCCGTCGATCTCCTAGAAGAGGAACGAGAACTTGTGCTTCAAAGATCCGCCATCTACCAGCAAGGTTTACGACGTTATCATAGTCGGAAAATCAGGCATCATTCTTTTAAAGAAGGTGACTTGGTGCTGAGATTGGTGCAGCAAAGGAAGCACAAATTGGCCCCAGTATGGGAAGGACCATTTGTCATCAGTAAAGCCATGAAGAATGGATCATATTATCTTGTCGATATTCGAGATACGGAAGATGATCCCAAGAAGCCGAATCGCAAAAGAAAGAGAAAAATAGATGCTGAACTAGGAGAGACAAAGAGGCCTTGGAGTATCCAGCAATTACGTCCCTTCTACACTTAGTTCAACTTCTATGTAAACATCTTTGAGATCATGAAATAAAGTTGTTGGAATTCATATTCATTATAAGTACAAAATATTTCCGCCTTATCTATTTCCCAATGATCTTACAAACACTCAATGTTGACCCGAATTGTGCCTGCGTGCTCGGTGTCTAAAAGCTGAATGATTCGGCCTGTTAAAGGTTAAAGGAAACTCGGATTGTGCCTGCGTGCCCAAGTTTCAGAGCAGTTCTTTGTTTTCTCCAAGTTTTATCTGATTGTGTATGTGTTGGGTTACTGAAACTAGTCAGTAAAAATGCTTCTAGCATAATCCATGTTTCTGAGTTTTTAAAAAACTGTTTGGTTCGTCCACAGTTACTCAGCATGACGATAAATATTGCTAATAGAGCCATTTTTAAAAACACTAGAGCAGCTAAAACACAAATGCCGGATTATTTAGAAGATAAAAGAAACAGTCAAACCCGAAAAAACTTTGCAAAAAACTTGAAATTGCAGAAGGCGGAGTTCTTGTTTCGACAAATGACATAGAAGTATTACAATATGAATTACATTGTAAAAAAGCTCCTATACATATCCATCATTCGGGTTAAGTGTATTCCCTCAAGCATCCGAGTCTTCATCGCTGCTATCATTCTCGGGGGCTGCAGGCACTTCTTCTTCCGGATAAGTAATGGAGATATTCACCATGGAGGCAATCTGAGTGGCGTGGCCTTCAACTTCTTTAAAGATTGTATTTATTTGTGCTTCTGTACATTCTTGAGGAATACCGGATGCTACGTGCCAGGATTTTGCATCAGGGTAGTGTAAGCGCATGAGGCCAAGGGCCATTCGCGCACCACCCCGTGCAGCAGAGCGAAGGAAAGATTCCTTCGAATTTGCTACCTCCATGATGCCATCCGGAAGTCGGTAAACTTCTGAAGATTGTATACTGCTTGTGGGCAGGAATTTATTAATTAAATGCATTCCTGCATTTCTGATTGAATTCCATATCTTCCCAAAGGCCCGGATCTTTTCCGTCCGAGAAATCCCTGGAAAATTTCCTGCTTTTTTGACAAAGGCAAAGATTAGAAGATACAAGAAATATGACATGAAAGTATTGGTAAAAGAAGTCAACTTACCAAGAACCGCGTCAATTTCATCGCTTTCTTTCATACGAGGGAATAGCATACTTTCTAAATCATTGATAATAGATTTATCCTCTGCTGCCTGCAAAGAAGCCTTGGATTGCGCAATCCCAAGGGCTAGATTACTGGCTTCCAGTTCTTCTCGAACTTTTGAAAGTTCTCTTTGAAGGTTGGAGTTTTCTTCACGAAGTCGAGAAAAATAAGCAGCGTTTGCTGTGAGCTTCTTGGCTTTGGTTAAAGCAGCTGAAAAGCAGGGACAAATTAATCCGACATTACGGCAAGATCTAGCAATGATTTTCCAGCAAAAATCAGTAAACACGAAGTAAAATACCGGTGGCTTTTGATAATTGCTTTTGAGTCGACGCCAGTTCGTTGCTTTTTGACTCAATAACAGATTGAAGTGTTTTTACTTCTCTGCTTTTGAGGCTAAGTTTTTTCAAAACTTCTAAGTTTATGGCATCTGCGGAATGCTGAAACATGGAAATGAAAGCCAGATGCTTAAGTCTGAACAAGCATACAAAGAAGCATTAAGAAGAATTTAGATTTTCAACTTAATGCTTGGGGGCTAGAGGTATTACCTGGCTCATTTCTCGCAAATCAGTTAAGGTCTCCTTGAATTCCCGGGCATATTCCATGAAAAGAATTCCTACGTGGTGAAGGCCATCGTGTATGACCTGGCGGGGCGAGAATGCGATATTGTTGCGGATAACTAATCCATTTTGTGGCCAAGGGCGAACCAGAGGCGCAGGAGCAAAAAATTTCTTAGCTTCCGGACGAATATATCCGAGATCGTCGAAGGGTTCTTCTTTCACCCGGATATCATCTGGAGCAGGAATGAATTCGTTTCTGACAGGTGATTGAAAATTTCCGCCCATTGGCATATTCGTTTTCCCCCTTTTACCCGTAGCTGCAGAAGGAAATTCTTCTTTGATAGTAGCTTGCCTCTTGCGCTTTTGGTTGTTGTAAAACTCGGCATGTAATTTGCTGATTTCAGCATCAGAAGCAAGATCGTTTTCTCCAAGTTCGTCAAACTAGGAAAGAATTAACAGTATGTTAAAAAATGAAGAGAGAAGATAATCTGAGGAAACTCAGAAACAAGGGAAGGAAAGTACCTTAGGAACCAGATTTTCCGCATGATATATGGCTAGACTTTCCTCAATCTGGCTATCGGCGGCAACTATCTGATGAAGGCGTTCTATAAAATCCTTTTTGCTAAAGGACCTATCGGTGCCTCTCATGCTATCTTCCGGTCCCGTGTACTCGCAAAGAAGTCGGGAACGAAGGGATAAAGGTTGTACGCGACGTCCAAACCAGCATAAAACGATATCCTTCCAAGCCAAAGGTGGTTGAGAAGAAGAAAGTCTGGCAATGCGCCGCTTTATTTTCATCAGGCTTTTAGGCAAATCCTCTGTTATTGCAAGTGTCCAATTCTCGTGAGGAATAGCAGCAGAATTAACAAAGGGAGGAATTCCGGTTTCTTTGCTGGGGAACGGAATATCTTGGTGATAAAAGAAAGAACCTAGCCAAGATGGGTCAGGTTTCGGCATTCTTATCTTTGGATACCATTCTTCCCTAAATTTTCTGAGGATAAAAGATATGGTACCGCAGATGGGCGAAACACCGTTTGTGATGTTGTGTTTTACCTCGAAACAATAATGCCAGAAGTCTAAATTGGGAGTTATTCCAAGATACCCTTCGAAAAGAGCTTGGAAACTAGCTAATTGAAGGATGGAATTTGGAGAGATATTATGTGGTTGAACACCATAAAAGTTGAGGACATCTAGGAAAAAGGCGGAAGGGGGAAAACCCATACCTCTCGTGATATGAGAAGTAAGGAGGACGCGTTCTCCTTCCTTTGGCTTGGGCTCTGGCTCATTCTTCGAGATTCGCCATTTGCCTTTCACTATTAATTTATCCCTTGACATCCGACGAAGGAGGACGAGTGAAGTATTACTCTGATTCCAAATTCCGACAAATTCCGTTTCTTCATCAGCTCTGGTGGAGAAGCGCTCAGTGCCACGGGAGTGAATCTTGGCCCCCGTCGTTTCAGGTACGAACGGCGGAGGGGTTGTCGTGGCGCTTGGGCCCGCTATGTCCGCGGCGGCGGAAGCATTTCCTCCGCCCGCCGCGGATGCAGTGGTCTTTTCCGGCCCGCCGCCGGCATGCTTGGGCGACCCCAGCTGTGGATCTAGGTCGCCCAAAAGCTCGTCGATGGAGGCGCGAGCCGGTGAGGACGACGGAGAGGCCATCTTTTTCGGTGGCGAGTGAGCGCTCCGGCGTGCAAAGGGCTCGTCGGGGCAAGGTCTCGTTCTTGCTCTCGTGCTCGCGTTTGCGTCAATGGCGTGGGCAGTGTGGAGTGAGGAAAGATTTCCGATGACGACGAGGACGGCTATTTATAGCCTGAAAACCTCTAGATACGCGCCAACGGCTCTTTTGACCGTTGGATGTTCGACGCGTGTCGCTCGCCGGAAATCCGGGAAACGGAACGACAGAGGAATGATGGCTATCTCCTCGTTTCTCGTGAGAATCTGTCAGAGATACGTTGCAGGGTTTCCCGCGTGAAACCAAGCGGCGCTTGCGTCAGCATGATTAAAGCGCTGATGTCATAAGTTCCTTTTCCGCGAAGGATCGCGAGAAGAAAAGCCGGATTTTCATAGTTCCGAGTTTTGTGTTACCATCTCCTTCAAAAGGAAAGAAGAAAGAATCAAGACTGCTGAATCAAGTTTTCCCGGACAAAATGTATTTGACGAAAGGCGGAGTTTCAGAGTTTTGATCCTTCCTGGGGGCTACTGTCGGATATATACTGAATAGGGGTATAGAAGATGGTAGACAAAAGAGCCGGACTACCAGGGTGGCCTACATGGTAATGGGCTTAGGTCCATTGGGCGGCCCAGTAGTACGACGCGCAGAAGCCGGATTCTAGAAGAACCCGGATCACGGCCCGCGTGATCTGGCTTGGAGGAGAAGACGGATTCCTTACTTTCCAAGTTACAAGTAAAACGTAGTCTTCTAGGTTTCTGGTTCTGTAAGCCCTAATCCGGCTATTATATAAAGCCGGACGGGAGATAGATTACATAAGTTCCTTTAGTTCCAAGGTTCTAGGTTCAAGCTCAAGCCTTACGCAACTCGCCGGGAAGTTCATCCTCGACGAGTAGCTGGATCTATTCTCTTACATTGTAACCTTATTATACGGGCTTTAGTCCCACATAGTGAGAAGTGCAGGAGTAGGTACGCCGTACTGTCGCGACGTACCGAACCTGGGTAAATCCCGTGTTCTGTGTTACTACGCTATCCCGTTACCCCACGTCTCTACCGTAGTCTCATGGCACCCCAGTCTATGAAAACTACTACGATGTCTCGACAACCAGAGAGACAAAAACCAAAGCCCTTAGAATATTTCTAAGTTATTTCTCCTAGTTGACACTCCTAGTTGAAAACCACTAAGTCTGGATTAGTGAAAAGCCATGGAGAAGATACTACAATTGTCAACTCGAAGATTTTCAACATGAAGCAAGAAGACAAATGAAGGACTTAGCCAAGAGAACAGACTTCATAAGCATCTCCAAAGAAGTAGAAGCACTTAGAAGAAAATCAAGAAGACAAGCAAACCAGCCACATCTCCTCTCTCTTTTTCTCTAAGTCTTTTCTCTCCTTTCTTTTCTGTTCTCTTAGACTTTGTGCTATGGCTAAGTTATATGAAGACCAGACCTAGTTGTACCAAAACCAACAAGTGTTAGGATATTCAACGAATACACCACACCAAGGAGGAAACTACAAAGGAGCATGAAGATTTTCCAAGACCAATGATGTGAAGACTTAGAGTTTGTTTCCAATACTTAGATTTTGTTTTCAAGATGATTAGTATTTTGTCCAAGACTTAGAATTAGTCTCTCAAATGAGATGGGAGATTTTGACCAAGACATCAACAAGAAGCAACTTCAAATCAAGAAGAATACTCTCCTAGAGATGAAGAAAATAAGATGAAGGATTCAACAAGTCCTTTTAAAGGAACTCTAACAACCTTTACTACTTCTCTTATTCTATATGACTAAGTCCCTAGACTCACTAAGGAAGACTACAAGCAAGGCCATTGAAGACTTAACATCAGAAGGAACTTAAGCAGGCAAAAGAAGACTTGAAGAAAACAAGATAGAAATAGATTAGCCTAATACCTCTGTGTGATCTTCTTGATCAAAGACCAATCCTTAGTCCCAAATGGAGAACTCTAACTACAAATACTTAGTTTATTTTGAGCATTGAAACTAAATGTTTTCACATGTTTTAATTGCTATGTCTATTGCTTTGTATGTTTTCTTGATTTGTTTGTATGATTGTTAGCATGCTTGTTTGTTCTGTTGTTGTGTTCTCAATGTTTAGATTGTACAGAGAGAACGTTCTTTTGCGAAGAGAGGTGATTGTTCTTCACCAACTTCAAAGGCAAGTAACACACCATCAAATCTCCCATATTTTACTATGCATTACTAGTGGTTTGAGTAGTATGCATGATAGGGAATTTTCTACTAAGTTATTATATGCTATGCAAAATCCCAAGTAGTGTGTAGACATCCTTTAGACTTGTTATTTTGGAGACTTATACTTAGTAGATGCTTAGCATTGCTACAAATTTGTTTTACTCAATGTTGTGAAAAATTCTAAGTACAAACTTCAATGAACCACCCGGGTGGATTTTGTTGTATCGTTGATGAGAGTTGAGTGTCGCCCCGAGGGGTGTTCACTTGTGGATTGCCACCCAGGA
Organism: Alopecurus myosuroides; assembly: GCA_028641055.1. Classification (NCBI taxonomy): domain Eukaryota; kingdom Viridiplantae; phylum Streptophyta; class Magnoliopsida; order Poales; family Poaceae; genus Alopecurus; species Alopecurus myosuroides. The sequence goes on along the minus strand of CM054057.1, from coordinate 520,820,480 downwards.
ACAAAGAGATTCCCATGTCCCTCTAAGTTTGGTAGCTTCCCGTGCAGCCCTTTGACATATGGGCTCTGTCTTGATCAACTAAGTTGTGAGAGTTCAGCCCATGCTTGACATGAAGATGTAGCAGAATTATAGGTGGAACGGGTCTTGCTGGTTGGGTTGGATTCTTGCTTCTGAAAGATCTCGTCTCAATTCTCTCCTTTCCATGATGCACTCAGGGTGTATAGGATGTTTGGGCTAATTGAAGACAAAGGGTGAAAGTGCACAACCTCTGCAGAGTTAGAAACTATGATCATAGTCGTGTTCCCGGTAAAGGATGACTTCGAGCAGCTGGACAAGGATGGATGGAAGAATCTCAACACCGTTTTGAAGAAGTAAAATTTGGCTAGTTCTGGTGCTCATGGGTGTGTCCCATGGTGCCAATCTTTGAAAAGAAAACTCTTTTTCAAAAGTGTTAGGGAAAAACTTGCTTTCTGCAAATAGCCTAAACTCCACCAAGCCAGATATGCATGTAGTATTAGACTTGTCATTTATATCCACCATAGTGTTACTTGCCAATACATTAAATTGTATTGAATCCCTTGTGGCTGCATATTCCATATTGCAGATAAATCTGAAGACGAGTGAGGTTTCGTTCAGGATCTCGAGTCTATCGCCAACATGTTTTGCCTGTGGCACATGAAGAAGATGGGCTCAATGTTGTACTATATTTCCGCTGTAATTTTGTTTTCTGCTAGTCTTCTAAGACTATGCAAGTTGTAATCATATTTTGTAAAGACTGGATCATGCGATGTAATAGATTTTGACGCATTTGCATGATATCTCATTTTGAACCGTGGCGCTAGCAATTGATCCATGGACTAGCACGTTAACATAGAGTTCTTGCATTATTTAAATGTGGGAATGCTACAATACTCATTGGCGGTAGTAAGCATAGATCCGAGATCTTTGTGCTCCTTTGAACCAACCATGAATGGTACGAGGCCACATTTTAAGCCATTGATGAAAGCATGCATTGCTTATACATCACTTACTCCAGAGCAGTTGTTTTTCATTGCAGTCCATCTTGAGATAAAGTCGACATACGGCTCATCTTCAAACTGGATGCAACGGTTTAGCTGGTTGATGCTCTTGGGGCGTTTGTATGTTACCCAAAAATGTTGAGTGAATACTATATCCATATCATCCCAAATATCCATGGTTCTTGACGGAAGCCCGTTGATCCAATCTGTGGCTCCATCCAGCAACATTAGGGAGAGGAATTTTACTTCCTCTAGATCTGTCCCTTTGTTAATCTGGGCGGCTGTATAGTAGTCTGAGAGCTAGGTATCCAGGTTTGTACTGCCGGTATATTGTTGATATGTTGGACCAACTTTGGCAAAGCCAGAATGTAGAGTTATTCTCTGGATCCTGTCAGTGAAACACTTTGGTCCAAAGTATAGATCATCTCTTTCTGCCTTATCAGCGTGAACGGAATATCTGCCGGCTGAATGGACAGAAGGGGATCTGCTTCTTTCTTTACCATTGTTGCGCGAGTGCGCTTTTCCGGGATTATCCCTATTTCGTCCGTTGTCATGTCCTTTGGAATAAGGTGGAGTTCTACTCCTTGGCCTTTCTTTCTTCCTAGGAGGAGTACGGGATCTCTCACGCCTGTGAGGAATGTCGTATCTTCCGGATTTTTCAGCTGGGCGTCTCGGAGGCGGCATTGCTTTTCCGTCTTACCGGTTTTGTTCCTCCCGATCTCGGGGATTAATTCCACCTTTCAGCAGATGGGATCCTGTCCTAGACGCTGCATCCTCATGATCTGAAATTTTCTTGTCCTTTCTCGGATCTCCTTTCTTCTCTTTGGAATTTCCTGAATCTCCAGGTTCGCCAGGTCCAGATGCTCCAGCGGCGCATGTGGCGGTTTTGCATAGGGCCGAGTCGTCATGCAACTTCCCTGATCTTGCATGCCCTCGTTGTTGCTGTTGCAATGCCTTTCCTAAGAAAGCATACACCCCTTGAAGATTTTCGTCATTGGAGTACAAGTCAACATTGAGGATGGCGAATGCGGTTTCCGCGTTTTCTGCTGCGGTTTTGTATACACGTTCGCCCTTGGCATCAATGTCGTTTACTTGCTTTTGCCAGGAAGGGTTTTGGAACCTCTCTTTTGACGGCAATACTTCCGGTCTTGCGATTTCGGGTAACCGTGTAGGTTTTATGCCAGATCTATTCCTTCTTTCGTACTCCTCTATTTCTTCCTGCTGCAACTTAATGTCAGCCTGGGTTTTTAGGAGGTTTTCCCGAGTTCTGAATAGATGTTGCTGCTGCCGTTGGAGAGCTTTTCTCCTGGCTTCTAGCACTTCCGGGGGTTCGTCGCGTCCCACTGGAGTTTGAATTAAATCACGTTCGTCCTGTTCTGACATTAGTGGAACAGGGATTTCCTTTGTTTTCTTCTCCGCAGGCTTGACTCCGCTTCCTCCTCCTACTTCCAGGTTTTCATTAGCATTATCTGCCAATTTTTTCTTCCGGAGTTTATTCTGGAGTTTCTTGGCAGTCTTGTTTCTCTTCTTGGAAGAGGGGTGGTTTTTTTACCAGGTTCATCTTCTTTCAATTCCTTGTTATCCGGATAAATTGGACTGGTTTCACCGTCCTCTCTTCTCATCTGGCGGAGGTCTTTTGGGGTCTTCCTGGCTTTCAGCATCCGTGTTTTCAGCCGATTTTGCCATAAGCACTTCATGGAAGCCCCCTTGCATATATTTGACCTTTCTTTCATAAGCGTCTTCATCTTCGTCCTTGGAGTCTAACTCTTCAGATCCGGGTCCCGACTCCAATCTCGCCTCGATGGCGGCTAGCACAGAGTCGGCTTCCGAGTTCATCGTCACATTGACGGGTGTTAGATCTTCCACTTCCACTGTGGGATTGTTTTCATCTGCCTCTTCCACGGGATTACTTTCATCCGTGTTTTCAGCGACCTCGGATTGCACCATACCAATAAAGTGAGATCTGATTGCAGGTGTCTCTGAAGAGGCAGCAATTTCAGCGGGGTATTGGCGATCTGAGCAAAATCCGGCATCATAGTTTTCTTCAACTGGGTATAGGGCGGGTGGGATAAATTTTCTTCCACTACAGAATCCCAGTACCTATGCAGTTAATCCGATAAATATGTTTGCAGATCCAATCGGTAAAACACAGGCACTTACGAGATGATTCCGTGCTAGCATGTATGATCTATTGTCGAGGAAGCGCCCGACGTCGTTGTCGAGTTCCAAGCTTCCGGCAGTTATGGTACTGCCGATTCTGCCGAGTATCCCCGATCAAAACATAATGCCTGGCGTCGCTGGCCCCACGGTGGGCGCCAACTGTCGAGACATCGTAGTATAGTTCATAGACGGGGGTTCCATGAGAATACTAGTAGAGACGTGGGGGCACGTGGTAGTATGACAACCAGGAACACCAAATTTACCCAGGTTCGGTACGTCGCAACTAGGCAGCGTTCCTACTCCTGCAATCTCAATAAATCAGGGCTGAAGCCTGATGTATACAAAGTACAATGTGAGTAGGGTTTCGCTAACTCGACGAGGATCAACTTCTCGGCGAGTTGACTTTTAGCTAATTGTCCTCTTTTTTATTCTCTCACATCCGGCTTTATATAGATATCCGGGTTAGGGCCTACAGAAAGGAAACCTAGAAGACTACGGTAAGTATCTAACTTGGAAAGCAAGAATCTGCCTTCTACTCCAAGCCGCACCACTTGGGCCGTGGTCCGGGTTCTTCTAGAATCCGGCTTCTGCACGTCAGCTTACTGGGCCGCTTAATGGATTGTGATCCATTACCAATCAGGCCACCCTAGTAATCTGGCTCTTTAGGACAATGCAGGATAATACCCCTAATAGGTATATATCCGACAAGTGTGGCTATCAATCTCACCGGTTTTGCTGAACACGAAGAGGTTAAACGTATGGTGTGGAAAATATTATGAGAACAATATGAAAACAACAATATCAGTGTGAAAACAGTGGAAGCAGTGTGTGTATTATCAATATGATAAAATGCATCGGGGTCCACAGTTCACTAGTGGTGTCTCTCTATGAAAGATAGCTAACATGCGTGGTGAACAAATTACAGTTGGGAAATTGATAGATAATGAAACATGCATGACATAATGATTACTATGGGATACATGCGGGCATTATAACAAAATACATAGATCGTCATCCAACTGCATCTATGACTAACAATCCACCCTCCGAATATCATCCGAACGTACAAACGTTTGGTATTAAGTAGCAAGCAACATATTATCGCAGTAAGCAATTGTGTAATGTAAACAATGTAAAAAAAGTAAACATCGTTGTTTTCTCCTTAATGGCAAGAGCGCATCCTCCATCCGTCACGTTTCCGTCACTCGAGCACAACTGCAAAGGAGGCATGAACCCACAATCGAGCATAAATACTCCCTCTTGGAGTCACTAGCATCTACTTGGCCAGAGCATCTACTAACAACAGAGAGCATGCAATATCATAAATAACATACACATGAGGACAACATGATAGATTGATAATCAAGAGACATAGCATTCAATAATCATCGGATCCCAGCAAACACAACATGTAGCATTACAATAAGATAATTTCGATCATTTGAGGCAGCTCACGAGATCTAAACATGAGGCAGAAAGAGGATAGGACAATCATCTAGCTACTACTATGGACCCCTAGTCCAAGGGTGAACTACTCACGCATCACTCCGGAAGCGGGCATGGTGGTGTAGACCCCTCCGGTGATGATTTTCCCTCCTGGAAGGGTCCCGTGGAGAACTCTAGAACCCTCCCGATCTCGGGTTGATGATGACGGCGGCCTCAGGTGTTTTTCGTGGAAAATGGTATATTTTTAGGGTTCACGCATCATGGAGAATATATGGGCGAAAGGGCGATGGCGGTGGACGCCCAAGGGGGCCACACCACCCGCAGGCCCGGCCAGGGGGGCGCGCCGCCCTATGGTGTGCCCCCCGTGGCCCCCTCTGGGCCTCTTCGGGACTCCGTGGAACCTTCGGGAATTCTAAGACTTCCAGGCTTCGAATTTTTCAATTCCGAGAATATTTTCAGAACAACTTTTCTGAAACTAAAAACAGCAGAAAACGGGAACTGGCTCTGTGGCATCTTGTCAATAGGTTAGTCCCGAGAAATCGATAAAAATAACATAAAGTATAAGGAAAACATGTAGCATATGGCATGAAAACAACATGGAACATCAGAAATTAAGGATACGTTTATGACATATCTTCCCCATTTTTGTGCTTGTTATTAATCAGGTTCTGGGTGTTGCTGCTACTCTGATTCGGGTTCTGGCCACCCTTGTTTCTAGCTTTCTTCGCCTTAGCGGACTTCTCATCGTCAGAGTCTGCATCCTTTGTTTTATCGGACTCTGCATACTTGGTCATTGCATCCATTAACTCGCTCATATCACTCACGTATCGTTTGATACGTCCCAGCTTGTGCTTCAACGGGTCGAATCTACAGTTTCGCTATAATGCTATGACTGCTTGCTGGGCGGTAAGTCCAACTGACGAATGTATGATTTCTGCGACACGTCGAGACCAGTGCTGGGCTGACTCTCCTTCCTTCTGGACACAAATTTCTAGGTCCGTAATAGTCGTCGGCCGCTTGCTAGTTCCCTGAAAGTTTTTGATGTACTGGTCCTTCAACTCCTGCCAGCTATTAATTGAGTTGGCGGGTATGTTTTTTAACCAAGACTTCGCAGGTCCCTCCAGCATCACACTTAAATATCGTGCGCACACCGCATCGCTAACTTCCAATATCTCTATGGCCATCTCATTTCCCTCTATCCAGTTTGCAGGCTCCATGTCAGGTGTGTAATTCACCACTCTACGAGGTCCTTTGAAATCGGCTGGTATTCTCTCGTTCCTAATCGCAGGACCGAGGCATTGAATGCCAATTCTCCGAGACCCGACCGGAGCTGGGTTTGAGACCGTGTTTTGGATGGGGGGGCTGAACATGACCCGGATTCCTGTTCTCCGGTTCTACAAATCTATGTCATGTATTCAGGGCCCCAGGTGCGTAAGATACCGCTTGCCTAGGTGGATTAGGCTGCCCGTGGTTAGCGTTGCTGGATCTTGCTGGGGCTGGGGAATTTCCATGGTGAATCCTTGGTAACGCGGTCCTACTGTGATAGGGAGTTGAGTGTATCCTGTCCTGGTTACTGTAATTCAGCTGTTGAACCACTGATGTCTGTAATATCTCAATAGCTCTCTGAGCCTCAACGTCCATAGGGTTATTGGGTTCGACTGGGATTTGCGCCAGACTAGTGGTCGCGGCCCAGATGTTGTCCCTTGGATTATTGAAGTGACCAGGTGGCGTATGAAACCTTTCCTGTAAGGGTGGTGCTGGAGTTGGTATTGGAACTGGGCCACCGTGTAGCTGAACGGGCGGACGAAGGCGCGTTGGATGAGCCGGAGCAGGGGTAACCGGCGGATTCGTGTGACGACCTAGGCCGACCGGGTTACCAGCTGTCGGGTTTGCAGCGGGAGGTGTAAACAAGTTCTGAAGGTTTGTAGGTTGAAGACCTGCCCCGAACTCATTGTTAAGACGAGTACTGTGACGCCTATTCTGTACCGAATCTAACTCCCTTTGCCTGAAATTGAGGCGAATTCCTTCCCTCTCCAAACGCGTAGCCTCCTCAAGAACCTCCGAACGCGCTTTGTTTATGCAGGTTGCCTCTGTCTGGATCTCCTAACGGGCGTGAGTTATCTCCTGTCGGAGTCTTGCTATCTCTGAGTTGCGTTGTGCCAGGTTTTCCGGAGTGATCGGTGTTGCTAGAATCTCATTTAATGAATCCATCGCTGCCATCAACTCAGGCCTAGGATTATATGATACAGGCCCGGTTAGGTCAACCACCGCTTCACTTGGCCTCGGACCAGTTACCCCGAGTCCTGTTGGCGGTGTCGCCGTTGGTCCTCCCGGGGCCGTTGGCCCGGTCGGTGCTGTGCCTGTCACGCCTGGTGTTCCAAGAACCGGATTTGAGGTTGAAGCCTCGCCTGTGATCAGGTTCCCTTCCGAGTCGTATCTAGGCTCGGTTGGCCGAATGGGCCCAGCCATGTAGACAACGGCGTGATAAGTTGCCTCAGCGAAACCTTGCATAACCAGATCCAGGTCTCCTCCCAGCCGATCTTCAAAAAGTTGGTGGATCGAACCTGTTTCGTCATGATCATAGTAATTTCCAACTGAAGACTCCCCGTCAGATCCTGCTGCCACGGTCTTCTTAGATACCGAATCTGATAGTTGGTCCGGTTATGAAACTGCTGTCCCGACGTATCCAATGAAGACATGGATCCCTCCGAAGGGGATGTGAAATCCTGACTCCACGGAGGCGAACTCAGGGCACCACGTGTCATGGTTGTAGTAGTTCCCACACCGGCTCCTCTTGAGCCGGCCTATCGCGAGCTTCTCGATCCCAGGTAGCGCTCCTTCCGAAAAGACGACGCCTCCGTGAGCAAGCCCCACGGTGGGCGCCAACTGTCGTGGTTTTTTCACGGCAAGTGTCCTCATGCGAGAACTATATTGCGAGGCCATTGCTACTAAGCGAAACTTCGAAAGGGTTAAGGTGAAAACGAGAGACGCGAGTTTACCCAGGTTCGGCCCCTCTATTGAGGGTAAAACCTACTCCTGCTTTCTTACTATTCAGAGAAATAAGTCTCGATTACAAAGGGAGATTCCTGCTCTCGATGTCTCGAGTTACTTTGCTCTCGATCTAGAACCTGTCTTTCTACGTCTCGGGGTCTCGCCTTATATAGTGGACGAGACCTCCGGGTTACAAAGCAATCCGGGTCTCACCCGCACTCGGAGTCCTGTCTCCCTCCGGTTCTCGATCATCTTGATCCGGCTCCTCCTAAGCCGGTCTTAGGCTGCACTTCAGGCTCCCGGGTTCCCCTGTTACCCGTCGTGGGCCTTGGGGGCCGGTTCTTAGTGAGCCAGGTCGCGGTCACCACCTTCCGGTTCTCCCTGTCCTTACCCGGCCTTGCGCAGTGAGACCTGGGTCACTCATCATGAACCGGATGAGGCATGTTTCGGTTTATATGTGGGACTGGTAAGGCTCCCCCTTACCTATTCCCCCAACAAGTTTCCTTCTTGATCCGCAAGGCTTTGCGGGTGGGCCTCGACTGGGCCTTCCAGAACTGTAGGTGGCACCTCTCCTTGGGTTTAGGTCTTGGGCCTTGGACCGGGTAGCCTCACCAGATAGGTCCAGGATTCATCCCCACGTCAGTCGGAAATTCTCTTTTTCTCCAAAGGTTACATCTAGGTAAATTTATCCTAGGGAATGTGCTTGTCTGCCAGGAACGATGCCGTGGAAACGTATGTTGCTATGATTGAGCTGAGTCTCGGAGATTCGCAAATGCTTCAGTGTATCCAGGTACATGATATTGATGTTGGATCCTCCATCCATCAACACTCTTTTTAGCCTAGTGTTTTGAACAATAGGGATTACAATTAGAGCTTGTGTGCCGGGTTCTGGGATATTTCTGGGGTGATCAGACTAATCCCAGGTAATTGGCGTATTCGAGTACTTCAAGAATTTGGGGGTTAGTGGAACAATCGCGTTTATTTCTCGAAGTGTTCTCTTTGCCACTTTTGCAGAGGCAGTTGCCAGGAAAGTTAGGTTGCATTCTCCATCAACTCTCGGGAACTTTGGTCCTGGATTCTTTATCAGTGTTCGATTCACTGTCTTCTTTTTCAGATTCTAGCTTTTGCTTGGAGAATTTTCTCTTGGAGCTTTTCCCCTTATTCCCAGATCCTGCAATGCCTTTCATATGCTTATTAAGCCGGCATTGCGCATTGGTATGGGTAGGTTTCCCAAATTACGAATGGTGGACACAGTTTTCCGACTTAATCTTTTCCCACTCTTCCTTGGAGTAGGAGATAGGTTATGTCCTTCTTCCTTTCCATTTGCTGCCATTATCCTTTCCAAAGGCTAAATTAACTTCTTTGGGCTTTGGCTGTGCTTCTGGAGTAGCTTTCTTCTCAAAACGAGGCGTCTTTTTGCCCTGGTCCAAAGCATCAATATTTCCACCTCTCGCTCTAATGTCGTCTTCAGCCGCTGCATGCTTGTAACATCCCTGATTTTTTGAGAAATTCAAAAATCACAAAAATTTAAAACTTTTGTTTTCTACTTAAGCAAGCCATCAAAAACAAATAAAACTCAAACACAAAGGAAACATTGTTTGTTATTACAATGTTATTGGAATTGATAATCCAATATACCTCTATTTTATAAACCCTCAAAATGGTTCTCAAAATAAATATCTATGATTAGTATGTCAAAATATTTAAAAATAGGATCCATTTCATCAACTTTGTTTTACACAAGATTATTTTGTAAGATAATAATATTATTATGTTTTAAAATCTAATATTATAGCAAAGAGTATTTTGCCAAAAAAAAAAAGAAATTTTCTTAAACCAAAAGAGATTTAGTAAGCCCTATTTCAAAATAACCTTAAAGTGCCCTTTCTATTTTAAATCCTATATGTATGTTCAAAATTTAATTTTGTAGAATACAACACCTAAATTTTTTCATTTCAAATATAAAGAGTTTACAAAACTAAGGAATTTTGTTTGAGGCCATTTGGAATTTCTATTCGAAAGTTATGATAAAAAAAATTGAAAAGGGAAAGAAAAAGAAAAGGCGCAGCAGCAAAGCAGCCCACCCCTGCTCCCTTTTCTCTGCCCCGAAGCCCAGCCGCAACTGGGCCAGAGCCCACTTCCTATCCGTTGCTCAAGCAGCACCTAGCAGCCCCGTATCAGCCCGGTAACAGCACAACCCAGCCCGCAGCCCCTCTCTCCCTGACTCCCGGGTCCCGCGTGACACATCCTTACGTCGCAATGACGTCGTCCTCCTTCTTCCTCCAGTGCAAGACACGGACTCCGAACGGGGTCGATTTCCTCTCTTCGATTTCGTGCGATTCAAGTCACGAATCAAAGCCCTCCGAACCCCTATAAAAACCCCACAATTTGCTCTCCGGTTCCCCTCTTCTCCTTCTCATTTTCGCGCGACCATGCCGCCGAAATTCCTCGCCGGATAGCGAACCCTAGCCGCCGTCTCCACCTTGATTCCGGTCACCGTAACTTGCGCCCGCAGCTCTTTTCTTGTTCTTCTAGTTCCCCGTACCTTCGCGCACGCTCCTAACCACTTTCCCCCAATTTTTGCGCAGCAAAACAACGACACCATCCTCATCCGAACTCGCCAGAGACCCCCGCCACGGGTCTTGCTCCGCGCCTTCAATGGAGTCATCACGGGAGCGAACCGACGGCGCCAAAGAGCTCAATGTGTCGCGCAGCACTTCCACCCCTTGCTCGGAGGACGTCTTCCGCGTCGTCGTCGTCGAATTTCCTTGCCGGAGAGCCACCGTGTCACCATATCCGGTGACCTCCCCTCCGGTAAGCCCTCCCCTCTCTCCTAACCGTCCGATCTGGATCCAACGGATCCTGTTAAGTCACTTAACCGAACGGGTACGCCGTCGTTGGATACCGATCAAGTGGCCCAGATGCATTCACTTAAACACGTCAGCACCTAGTCAGCACTCCGTGACAGCCCAGTCAGCATGTCGTGGGATAATCACGGCAGATGTTACCTGAGGTAACTGATCTTGGGGCAAGTCGACACATGTATTTGGGAGAGGGTTTAGCTCGAAAGAGAACATGGTGATAAGCGATCTAGAAATCGGCGCTCAACTCGCCGAGTCTCGAATATGGCTCTTGATTTATACTGGATACTCGATAACAGGTGATATGATTATGTCGTGAATCTCTGTCAAGCTAAGCCTAGGGGCCGGTTTATAAAGTACCCGTACCCCCCCTGGCTTGCCCTCCAAGGCGCAGCTGGAGTCCTATCCGAACTCTGCTTACAAACCCTAGCTTTCCTTACCGCAACCCACAATTCGGGTTACGAGGCCTACAAACTTTGGGCCTTCCAGAAGTTTCTTTATCCTTAGCCGGATCCCGCACGGCGTCCTTTGGGCCGAGTTACACCTCGGAGTTGGCCTACCGGGTTACTATCCCCTCATCAGTAGTCCCCAGGATAGCTTGGGCTTCCTGGATTCTTCCGTGAAGCGCTAGCTATTCCCTGCAAAAATATCAAACGCTCAAGCGTATGGAGGCCGGGTTACAATACTTCGATAAATGGCTGGGTCCAACTCCATGGTGACCATGCAATAACCCGGCTCTCCTCCGAATGCTTCTCCTAATTTTCCAGGTCTAAGTCTTAATAAAAACTCCACGACTCTACACTTTTCTCGATAGTTAATCCTGATACCACGGAAAGTATCCTTTTCTCTTTTCTGCCAGGGTCTCTTGCTCAACACTCGATGCACCTCCCGTAAACTTTGAATAGGTAGCCGTTACCCCGCAATTTCCGGGTCCCGCCCGTTGGACTTAGTTTTTTCACCCGAACCATTATAAATAGGTCCTTAGGGGTAACCCTAACCCCAACGTCTCACCTTTCCTCATTCCTCTTCCTCCGTACCCAAACCCGCAGAGCGCCATTACGGGAACTCCGCGCGCATCACCGGAGCCCATTTGTCGCCGGCTGCGCTCCGCCACAGCGCGCTCAGCCCCGCCGCCGAGATCCGCCGCCAAACACCCGACCTGCCCGCCAAGAGTCGCGAAAGGGCACCAGGCCTGCGCTATTTGCCTCCGCAAGGCTTCATTTCAACCTCCTCCAGTAAGTCTCCGGCACTCATTAATCTTCCCTTGCAATTTCTTGGTTTTGCCTCAAACTGGATCTAAATCGACCCGCCGGCGATTTCTCGGGGCACACCGAATTAGGTTGCTAGCATTAATCCTAACCCATCCATTAGATAAGAGATAAACTTCAGCTCACTCCTCTACTACCAGTAATCATTAATTTCGCCATAAATCTAGAAATGGAATTCCCAATCTGGGCTTGAGCCGCCTAAAATTTCCGCCCTTGCTTCTGTCACCCGGAAAATCCTCCCTTTCCAGTTCATTTACTCGCGATAGATGCACGGACAACCATCTATTTCTCCTAAACACTTATCCATACATTAACCTCCATAATTTTTTTTATAAGAACGCACGATACCCGGATAATTTGTACCGTGCTCCGCAAAACAATACCCGGATGACATTTAACTTTCAAGTTGCCTCAATACCTCTTATCAATACTCGGCCAACTGACAGTTTCCGAGTCTCGTTTCTCATGTTTTTTTACCTTATGTTTTACAGGGTAACCCCATGGCACCCAAGAAGCAGGGAAAGCAGTCAGTCAAAGCCAAGACCACAAACTCCATATCCGCCAACTGGGCGCGATCTTCAGGTACCAAGGCCAAATTAGAAGAATTGGTCGAGCTAGGGGTTCTCCCCCCTCAAGAAATTATCCACTGGAGGGTGCCGGGTAACGAAACTCGGCCTACTCCGGCAGAAAACGAGGTAATATGCTTTGTTGAACACGTGACCCGGGGCTTCCGGCCTCCGGGTCATCCTTTCTTTTGCGACGTTTTAAGCCATTATGGCCTTCGCATTTTCGACATAGGACCCAACTCCGTTTTAAACATCACTCATTTTATCGTTCTTTCCGAGTCTTACTTGTGCACTCCGCCAAGTCTGGCCCTCTTCGTCGAACTCTTCCAGTGCAAACCGTGCCGCGAAAGCGGCGATGGTGCACTTCTTACTTGCGGCGGGGTTTCCATCCAACGCCGCAAGAACTCCTTAATGCCTCCTCTCACACTTAACTCCCACGTAAAGCACTGGCAGCTCTCATACTTTTACTGCCAAGACACCTCCCCACCCGGCGAAAAGAAGTTACCGGGTTACTCGGAGGGTCAACTTGACATTTCCGAAGCCTTCAATAGGTTTGCCCCTGACCCGGAAAGGGAAGAAATTCTGCCTCTATTGGCCAAAATCTCCATCCTTTCTACCCAAGGCCTCATCGGGCTTAACCTGGTGAAGACTTGGGTCGATTTCCGCATCCAACCCAACTCCATTCGCACAAAACTGATGTGCGAATACTCGGGGCAAACCACGGACCCGATCCGATACTCCACCAGCAATTTCGCTCCTAGCGATGCCAACAAAACAATCAAGAGCTTTCTGACGGAAAAGCTCGAGGTGATCCGGAACATAGCCGGATTAGAACCTTTTACCCTCGAGAACCCGGCCCCCGCGGTAAGGACCTAACTCTAACAAGTTCAATTTTATTCGTTCCTCTTGGTACAACTGTTAATCCTTGCTCTGGTGTCTCCACCTCAGGCCGACAGTGACTTCTGGAAGGCGGATACTCCTCATAACTCCGGAAACCCGGAAGAGGAAGGGGATGCCGTTAACTCGGATGAAGGTACATACTTAGTCCCCTTGAATACGTCATGCCCTATTTCTCATTTCCATACTATAATCTTGATTACTTTCAGAGCAAGAAGACCAAGACGAGGAGGAAGAAACGGACGGCAAGGTGGAGTCTGCCAGTGATGAAGATGAACCGGAGCCAGCAATTAAAGCCGGATCCAAAAGAAAACCCCAAGGAATTGTTTTCCAGGTTTCATTTCATTTCCTTGTGCTTAATTTGCGTTCCCGTGATATCATTCATGAGCTTACCCTGTCATCACCCCTTTGGCCATACTGAAGGAGCCACCTGCGTCCAAGCGTAGAGTGACCCGAAACCATCCGGGTAACGAGACCCTTAACCCGGGTACTTCATCGCCTCCAGCTCGACATACTGGTATTCACCACACACAAGAATCTTTCCCAAACATTCCCTCACAAAGTAATCTCACACCTTGCTTGGTATTTTTCAGTATCTTCCGGGTCCAGCAGCGGCTTTCCCTCGGACTTCGCGGTGAACCCCGGGTAAAGTTCTTTTCCTGATGTTATGCCGAACTTTTATCGCCCTTTTCATGACTTATGCGCTAACTGCACCCTTGCACTTTCTATAGAGCCACGGTCGTTGTTAGCGACCAGGAAGACATGGAAGTTGAGGACCGGGGTAAGAATAAACCGACTGACGATGCATTCACCACAGCTGGTGATGAGCAAGCGTTACCAACGAACCCGGCTAGGAAAGAAGCCGGGTATCCAATAGCCTCGCACGCAAGCGAGAAGGAAAAGGGCGCAGCTGCGGGCGCAGGAGGAGTGCCAAACTCCGACATTCGGATGACCCGGGTGCCGTCTCCTGTTACGAAGAAAACTTCTTCTCAAAATTTCCACGCCCCCGAGTATTCTAACTCGGATAACAATGATTTTAACCAGCTGATGAGTGCTCTCCTGTCCATGAAAGCTTCAGAGGGAAATGTCTTGGAGCGTATGGCCGCAGCACATCAGGTAACATTATTTGACATTCCTTACTGCACACCCAGTCCCCAAGTTCTGAGCATAACTTGCTGTTGTTGTGCTCGGTACTTCATACAATATTCGGCTTGTCATGATATCCGACTTACAGTTTCACTCGTTCCTTGCAGGCGGAAATTACTCGGTCCGACGAGGTATTACTCAGGACCGAGCAGCTCCTGCTTGCTGAAGTAAAGCGCAGAGAAACCCTTGAGGCGGAGGTGAAAACTTTGAAAAAAGACGTCTCCAGATACAAGAAGAAGTACGATGCTGCCCAATCTACACTGAAAAACTTGTCGAACCAAGTTGCGGACACTTATCGCATCTTGCTAAGTAAGTTTTTGTTCGCGATTAACTTACATGCCTCTATCTTATCGTTATAATAATCAAGGTTACTGATATGCTTTCTTTTATTTCAATTGCAGGTGCTAACCTTGCTGCTCCAGAGGACGATGCCGTTGCTATGACTAAAACGCTAAAGACTGTGCTCCGTACATTTTTTGCCGGCACAAAGCTTTTATTGGATGCCGTGAAGTGGCCCTCCGAGGTATACCCAGGCGAGGAAAACCTCATGCAAGCGTTTTCGACGGTGCCTGGATGGGTTGAAATATGGAAGCGCTCGTCTTGCCGAGTCGGTATGACCCGGGCCTTTACGCTGGCGAAAGCTTATTTTCCTAAGCTTGACCCGGCAAAGGTAATATCCGGGTTTCCGGAATTCAAGGCTGACGGCTCCAAGTTTACGCCCAAGGATTTCAAAGTTATACAATCCGCCGTACGTCACTCGGCTACTGCTTTGGCCGATAAGATGGAACTGGACACAATCATGAGCTCGTACGACGCTGAAGGCAAAACTATTTTGGTAGAGGCACCCCCTCCCTTCGACATGCTGGAAAAATGGGCGACTGACCTGGCCAGGAGGAAAGAAGAAGCTGCTAAGAGAGAGGCCGAGTCAGGTTTAAGGCCGTCTACCTCTACGCCGGCTGTTCCTCCGACTGTCCGTCCTGATGTGGAAAGTCCGGGTAATGCTGCTGGAAAGGCTAAGGAGCAGGTCCAAGACCAAGACCCGGAAGACCATTCCCAGGATGCCGAGTAGGATGATGTTTTTTAAAAAACTGGTGTGATTTTGATGATGCGCTTGTTGCGCCATTGATACTGGTACTGTCACTTTGTACTTTTAACTCGTGATAACTCTGTGCCTTTCCCGGCTTTTGATAATCTCGACCCTTGTTTTTAAGCTTATTCTCGATACCCGATTGCTTTTGATTCCCTTTTCGAGGCTCGGTTAACCGAGTATCGTGGGCTTTGATAACTGGACTTTTCTCTAAGTCCCCAAGACTCGGAAGCCAAGGTTTTTCGAGCTTTAATAGATAAACAGCTTGTTTCTGTTTCGAAGTCCGCAGTCCCCATGACCCAAAGTACGAGCCAGGGGGGTGTGGCCTTTCTCAGATGACAAACTGCTCTTTACTAAGCCGAAAACCAATAGCCATTTACGTAAATACTGAAGTCATGCTTGATACTTGTTGAGTTTCCGGCTATTTAGCCTTGTACTCTGCATAGACTTGTGGTTTAGATGACCCTTTTGATTATCTTGTACTGTAAGCCGGCTTTCGCGTGGATACCATGTTGTTACATCTATACGAAAAACAGAATCAAGCAAGTCCCATTGGGCTGCATGGTTTGATTGTAATCGTAAGCGAACAGATCATGCCACTTTGGTGCGATTCACATCGAGCTTAAGTAAGAATAACCAAGAAATTTGGCTCCTTCGTCCGGTTATAAGATTGCAGCCGTACTCGTCTTGCAAGTAATCGGCCCTCATAACTCATAGGCATCAAGGCCAGGTCTCTGGGTTTGTGACTACTACTTAAGCAGTTCAATTCCCAAAAACTCATGTACGTGCAACGTATTTTGATGATACTGATGCATTGATAATAACAAATATCACTTACTTGTACTTGAAGCAAAGACCATGATAAGACTTGAAAACCACCTCTTTTATTGATACGAAAGAGTTTGTGCCAGCAGGCCGCCTCATTAAAAACCTCCCAGTCCCCTTAGGTACCCTGGGTAGGAAAAGAGCGCGTAAGAAACCTGCTGGCCGTTACACTGCTTTAGTTCTTCTCGAGAATCGGCCCCAGGCTGGCACGGCCGATGCACATTCTCCATTTGTTAGTCCCTTTCATAATGAGTACCGGGTTTGTTAGCCAATCCGGGTATGTCGTTCTTGTAGCGCGGCTAGTTGTAGATAGCGGTGTGCTTTCCTCTTCTACGCCAGGGAATTTGGAAGGACCGCTCCTGACGAAGGCCACCATCTTGTGATCTTGTTCTGTCCTAGTTTTTGCTTTATCCTCTTCAGAGGTCGGCCTTTTTGACGTTGCCCTTTCCTCCAGGTTTGCCTGCGATCGGTAATGCTTGAGCTCCTCTTTCCTACAGGCTTGCTCAGCCATTGCTGCATCTCCTTCGTCGCATTTAGCTGCTATATCTCGATTTCCGTGTATGGTAATGGTCTTCTTAGGACCCGGGATTTTCAGCTGTAGATACACATAACACGGTCTTCCCATGAACTTGGCATAAGCCGGCCTTCCAAACAATGCGTGATAGGGACTGCGCAACTTAACCACCTCAAAGGTAAGCCACTCAACCCGATAATTGTCCTTTGATTCCCCAAAAGCTACCTCCAACGCCATTTTTCCTTCAGGGCACGCTGAATGACCCGGCACTATCCCGTGAAAAACTGTTGTACTCTTTTGCAGTTGAGATCCTTTGAGGCCCATGCGCAGAAAAGTTTCCCAGTACAGGATATTGATGCTACTTCCTCCATCCATCAAGACTTTTTTCAGTTCATACCCATTGACCTGTGGTGCCACTACCAAGGCTAAAACTCCCGGGTGATCAACTCTGTCCGGATGATCCCTTCTGCTCCAAGTTACCTCCTGTTCTGACCACCTCAAATACCTCGGAACAGCGGAAGAGACTGAATTGACCGCTTGTTTCAGCATCTTTTTATCCTTGTTAGAGCCTCCAGTAGTGTGCACATGATATTGACCCAACTGTTTGGGGTTAGCCTGAAAGCCTCCCGCTCCCCCTTGATTGTTGCCCGGATTTCCTGCTGCCGGGTTACCGGCTGGGGGTGGACCGTTGCCCAAATTTCCACCTGGACCCGGGCCCCCTCCCCGACCCGCTCCTCGCATGGCTCTGTTTACTTCCTCATTCTTCCACCTCTGTAAGTCGGCGCATTGCTCCAAGGAGTGATTAGCCGGCTTGCCGTTCCTGCTATGCTTCGGGCACGCCATCCTGAATATATCCCAACTGTTGCCCGGCCTCGGAGGTCCCTGATAGTGTCCTCCATTATGATTTCCGGTATTAAAATTCCCTTCAGACCTGGGTCTCGAAGACCCGGCTTCAGTATTAGCTACAAACTCGGAACCTCCTTCAAACCGGAGCCGTGGTCATGTTTCCTTGATTGAGGTTGGCTGCTGGATCCGTGTAGACCGCCGCTCGGCGTATTACGCCTGTTGTGAGTTCATACTGTTCTTCTCCGTTGTTGTCTTCTCCGTAACGGTCTTCCAGCAGGTCCCTGACAGATTCAGTATCATCTTTTCCATTGTCCGGGTCATGCGGGGCCCATGCCGGCTCCTCCGGCTGTTCCCATTGTGTGATGGATTCTTCTATCTGGTCTGTTGCTCCAACTGATTCTTCTCTACCTGACTGGGCGCAAGCATCCTCCCCTGACACAGAATCAGATCCAACATAGTCAGGAGCCGAGCCAGAGGAACATACCATACCGATGAAGACGCTGATCCGGCCGATTGTAACGACAGATCCGGATTCGAGGCGATCCGATTCTGGCCCCCATCCGGAGTCGTCCACCATGTTCTCTCCTTTGTGGTCGTCGTAGATCTCTCCAACGACGAGGTTCCTCATGCTTTTCCGAGCTTCTCCCGTGATGTAAACACCTTTGGACGCAGGCCCCACGGTGGGCGCCAACTGTCGTGGGATAATCACGGCAGATGTTACCTGAGGTAACTGATCTTGGGGCAAGTCGACACAGGTATTTGGGAGAGGGTTTAGCTCGAAAGAGAACATGGTGATAAGCGATCTAGAAATCGGCGCTCAACTCGCCGAGTCTCGAATATGGCTCTTGATTTATACTGGATACTCGATAACAGGTGATATGATTATGTCGTGAATCTCTGTCAAGCTAAGCCTAGGGGCCGGTTTATAAAGTACCCGTACCCCCCCTGGCTTGCCCTCCAAGGCGCAGCTGGAGTCCTATCCGAACTCTGCTTACAAACCCTAGCTTTCCTTACCGCAACCCACAATCCGGGTTACGAGGCCTACAAACTTTGGGCCTTCCAGAAGTTTCTTTATCCTTAGCCGGATCCCGCACGGCGTCCTTTGGGCCGAGTTACACCTCGAAGTTAGCCTACCGGGTTACTATCCCCTCATCACAGCAGACACGTCAGCCTAGTTATTTTTCTATTTTCCCCGAATAGAATTAGTCTGGCAGTTTTACAGAAAACCCCCTAGATCTTAGAATCATCATAACTTTTTAACTGTAGATCCAAATTTAGCAAACTTGGACTTTTTGAAATCAGCACACCACGTAGAATATTTTGGCACTATTCAAATTCAAAATTGACAAACGTAAATTTGTTCAAATTCAAATATACTTGTTTGGTGATTTTTGGCATAGTTTAAATTCTACAAATCTAAAAATTATAAATAAAATATCCCTGGAAACCTTAGAACGTATACTTTCATGCTCTATGTCCCAAAATAATTTTTAAGCCAATTAAAATTGAATTTAGAATTGTTTGGCCTTTTTGAGTGTTTTTGACTTAGTTTAAATTCTGTAAATATTTTCAATATGTTTTCTCTACCTAATTTGTGCTAAGGAGTAACCTTAGACCAGAGAGAAAAAAACCAAAGCCCTTAGAATATTTCTAAGTTATTTCTCCTAGTTGACACTCCTAGTTGAAAACCACTAAGTCTGGATTAGTGAAAAGCCATGGAGAGGATACTACAATTGTCAACTCGAAGATTTTCAACATGAAGCAAGAAGACAAATGAAGGACTTAGCCAAGAGAACAGACTTCATAAGCATCTCCAAAGAAGTAGAAGCACTTAGAAGAAAATCAAGAAGACAAGCAGACCAGCCACATCTCCTCTCTCTTTTTCTCTAAGTCTTTTCTCTCCTTTCTTTTCTGTTCTCTTAGACTTTGTGCTATGGCTAAGTTAGATGAAGACCAGACCTAGTTGTACCAAAACCAACAAGTGTTAGGATATTCAACGAATACACCACACCAAGGAGGAAACTACAAAGGAGCATGAAGATTTTCCAAGACCAATGATGTGAAGACTTAGAGTTTGTTTCCAATACTTAGATTTTGTTTTCAAGATGATTAGTATTTTGTCCAAGACTTAGAATTAGTCTCTCAAATGAGATGGGAGATTTTGACCAAGACATCAACAAGAAGCAACTTCAAATCAAGAAGAATACTCTCCTAGAGATGAAGAAAATAAGATGAAGGATTCAACAAGTCCTTTTAAAGGAACTCTAACAACCTTTACTACTTCTCTTATTCTATATGACTAAGTCCCTAGACTCACTAAGGAAGACTACAAGCAAGGCCATTGAAGACTTAACATCAGAAGGAACTTAAGGAGGCAAAAGAAGACTTGAAGAAAACAAGATAGAAATAGATTAGCCTAATAGCTCTGTGTGATCTTCTTGATCAAAGACCAATCCTTAGTCCCAAATGGAGAACTCTAACTACAAATACTTAGTTTATTTTAAGCATTGGAACTAAATGTTTTCACATGTTTTAATTGCTATGTCTATTGCTTTGTATGTTTTCTTGATTTGTTTGTATGATTGTTAGCATGCTTGTTTGTTCTGTTGTTGTGTTCTCAATGTTTAGATTGTACGGAGAGAACGTTCTTTTGCGAAGAGAGGTGATTGTTCTTCACCAACTTCAATGGCAAGTAACACACCATCAAATCTCCCATATTTTACTATGCATTACTAGTGGTTTGAGTAGTATGCATGATAGGGAATTTTCTACTAAGTTATTATATGCTATGCAAAATCCCAAGTAGTGTGTAGACATCCTTTAGACTTGTTATTTTGGAGACTTATACTTAGTAGATGCTTAGCATTGCTACAAATTTGTTTTACTCAATGTTGTGAAAAATTCTAAGTACAAACTTCAATGAACCACCCGGGTGGATTTTGTTGTATCGTTGATGAGAGTTGAGTGTCGCCCCGAGGGGTGTTCACTTGTGGATTGCCACCCAGGAACAAAGAGATTCCCATGTCCCTCTAAGTTTGGTAGCTTCCCGTGCAGCCCTTTGACATATGGGCTCTGTCTTGATCAACTAAGTTGTGAGAGTTCAGCCCATGCTTGACATGAAGATGTAGCAGAATTATAGGTGGAACGGGTCTTGCTGGTTGGGTTGGATTCTTGCTTCTGAAAGATCTCGTCTCAATTCTCTCCTTTCCATGATGCACTCAGGGTGTATAGGATGTTTGGGCTAATTGAAGACAAAGGGTGAAAGTGCACAACCTCTGCAGAGTTAGAAACTATGATCATAGCCGTGTTCCCGGTAAAGGATGACTTCGAGCAGCTGGACAAGGATGGATGGAAGAATCTCAACACCGTTTTGAAGAAGTAAAATATGGCTAGTTCTGGTGCTCATGGGTGTGTCCCATGGTGCCAATCTTTGAAAAGAAAACTCTTTTTCAAAAGTGTTAGGGAAAAACTTGCTTTCTGCAAATAGCCTAAACTCCACCAAGACAGATATGCATGTAGTATTAGACTTGTCATTTATATCCACCATAGTGTTACTTGCCAATACATTAAATTGTATTGAATCCCTTGTGGCTGCATATTCCATATTGCAGATAAATCTGAAGACGAGTGAGGTTTCGTTCAGGATCTCGAGTCTATCGCCAACATGTTTTGCCTGTGGCACATGAAGAAGATGGGCTCAATGTTGTACTATGTTTTCCGCTGTAATTTTGTTTTCTGCTAGTCTTCTAAGACTATGCAAGTTGTAATCATATTTTGTAAAGACTGGATCATGCGATGTAATAGATTTTGACGCATTTGCATGATATCTCATTTTGAACTGTGGTGCTAGCAATTGATCCATGGACTAGCACGTTAACATAGAGTTCTTGCATTATTTAAATGTGGGAATGCTACAATGCTCATTGGCGGTAGTAAGCATAGATCCGAGATCTTTGTGCTCCTTTGAACCAACCATGAATGGTACGAGGCCAGATTTTAAGCCATTGATGAAAGCATGCATTGTTTGTACATCACTTACTCCAGAGCAGTTGTTTTTCATTGAGTCCATCTTGAGATAAAGTCGACATACGGCTCATCTTCAAACTGGATGCAACGGTTTAGCTGGTTGATGCTCTTGGGGCGTTTGTATGTTACCCAAAAATGTTGAGTGAATACTATATCCATATCATCCCAAATATCCATGGTTCTTGACGAAAGCCCGTTGATCCAATCTGTGGCTCCATCCAGCAACATTAGGGAGAGGAATTTTACTTCCTCTAGATCTGTCCCTTTGTTAATCTGGGCGGCTGTATAGTAGTCTGAGAGCTAGGTATCCGGGTTTGTACTGCCGGTATATTGTTGATATGTTGGACCAACTTTGGCAAAGCCAGAATGTAGAGTTATTCTCTGGATCCTGTCAGTGAAACACTTTGGTCCAAAGTATAGATCATCTCTTTCTGCTTTATCAGCGTGAACGGAATATCTGCCGGCTGAATGGACAGAAGGGGATCTGCTTCTTTCTTTACCATTGTTGCGCGAGTGCGCTTTTCCGGGATTATCCCTATTTCGTCCGTTGTCATGTCCTTTGGAATAAGGTGGAGTTCTACTCCTTGGCCTTTCTTTCTTCCTAGGAGGAGTACGGGATCTCTCACGCCTGTGAGGAATGTCGTATCTTCCGGCTTTTTCAGCTGGGCGTCTCGGAGGCGGCATTGCTTTTCCGTCTTTCCGGTTTTGTTCCTCCCGATCTCGGGGATTAATTCCACCTTTCGGCAGATGGGATCCTGTCCTGGACGCTGCATCCTTATGATCTGAAATTTTCTTGTCCTTTCTCGGATCTCCTTTCTTCTCTTTGGAATTTCCTGAATCTCCAGGTTCGCCATGTCCAGATGCTCCAGCGGCGCATGTGGCGGTTTTGCATAGGGCCGAGTCGTCATGCAACTTCCCTGATCTTGCATGCCCTCGCTGTTGCTGTTGCAATGCCTTTCCTAAGAAAGCATACACACCTTGAAGATTTTCGTCATTGGAGTACAAGTCATCATTGAGGATGGCGAATGCGGTTTCCGCGTTTTCTGCTGCGGTTTTGTATACACGTTCGCCCTTGGCATCAATGTCGTTCACTTGCTTTTGCCAGGAAGGGTTTTGGAACCTCTCTTTTGATGGCAATACTTCCGGTCTTGCGATTTCGGGTAACCGTGTAGGTTTTATGGCAGATCTATTCCTTCTTTCGTACTCCTCTATTTCTTCCTGCTGCAACTTAATGTCAGCCTGGGTTTTTAGGAGGTTTTCCCGAGTTCTGAATAGATGTTGCTGCTGCCGTTGGAGAGCTTTTCTCCTGGCTTCTAGCACTTCCGGGGGTTCGTCGCGTCCCACTGGAGTTTGAATTAAATCACGTTCGTCCTGTTCTGACATTAGTGGAACAGGGATTTCCTTCGTTTTCTTCTCCGCAGGCTTGACTCCGCTTCCTCCTCCTACTTCCAGGTTTTCATTAGCATTATCTGCCAATTTTTTCTTCCGGAGTTTATACTGGAGTTTCTTGGCAGTCTTGTTTCTCTTCTTGGAAGAGGGGTGGTTTTTTTACCAGGTTCATCTTCTGTCAATTCCTTGTTATCCGGATAAATTGGACTGGTTTCACCGTCCTCTCTTCTCATCTGGCGGAGGTCTTTTGGGGTCTTCCTGGCTTTCAGCATCCGTGTTTTCAGCCGATTTTGCCATAAGCACTTCATGGAAGCCCCCTTGCATATATTTGACCTTTCTTTCGTAAG
Organism: Alopecurus myosuroides; assembly: GCA_028641055.1. NCBI lineage: Eukaryota > Viridiplantae > Streptophyta > Magnoliopsida > Poales > Poaceae > Alopecurus > Alopecurus myosuroides. The sequence continues at coordinate 520,797,092 of CM054057.1, read as the reverse complement.
CGTCTTCATCTTCGTCCTCGGAGTCTAACTCTTCAGATCCGGGTCCCGACTCCAATCTCACCTCGATGGCGGCTAGCACAGAGTCGGCTTCCGAGTTCATCGTCACATTGACGGGTGTCAGATCTTCCACTTCCACTGTGGGATTGTTTTCATCTGCCTCTTCCACGGGATTACTTTCATCCGTGTTTTCAGCGATCTCGGATTGCACCATACCAATAAAGTGAGATCTGATTGCAGGTGTCTCTGAAGAGGCAGCAATTTCAGCGGGGTATTGGCGATCTGAGCAAAATCCGGCATCATAGTTTTCTTCAACTGGGTATAGGGCGGGTGGGATAAATTTTCTTCCACTACAGAATCCCAGTGCCTATGCAGTTAATCCGATAAATATGTTTGCAGATCCAATCGGTAAAACGCAGGCACTTACGTGATGATTCCGTGCTAGCATGTATGATCTATTGTCGAGGAAGCGCCCGACGTCGTTGTCGAATTCCAAGCTTCCGGCAGTTATGGTACTGCCGATTCTGCCGAGTATCCCCGATCGAAACATAACGCCTGGCGTCGCTGGCCCCACGGTGGGCGCCAACTGTCGAGACATCGTAGTATAGTTCATAGACGGGGGTTCCATGAGAATACTAGTAGAGACGTGGGGGCACGTGGTAGTATGACAACCAGGAACACCAAATTTACCCAGGTTTGGTACGTCGCAACTAGGCAGCGTTCCTACTCCTGCAATCTCACTAAATCAGGGCTGAAGCCTGATGTATACAAAGTACAATGTGAGTAGGGTTTCGCTAACTCGACGAGGATCAACTTCTCGGCGAGTTGACTTTTAGCTAATTGTCCTCTTTTTTCTTCTCTCACATCCGGCTTTATATAGATATCCGGGTTAGGGCCTACAGAAAGGAAACCTAGAAGACTACGGTAAGTATCTAACTTGGAAAGCAAGAATCTGCCTTCTACTCCAAGCCGCACCACTTGGGCCGTGGTCCGGGTTCTTATAGAATCCGGCTTCTGCACGGCAGCTTACTGGGCCGCTTAATGGATTGTGATCCATTACCAATCAGGCCACCCTAGTAATCTGGCTCTTTAGGACAATGCAGGATAATACCCCTAATAGGTATATATCCGACAAGTGTGGCTGTCAATCTCACTGGTTTTGCTGAACACGAAGAGGTTAAACGTATGGTGTGGAAAATATTATGAGAACAATATGAAAACAACAATATCAGTGTGAAAACAGTGGAAGCAGTGTGTGTATTATCAATATGATAAAATGCATCGGGGTCCACAGTTCACTAGTGGTGTCTCTCTATGAAAGATAGCTAACATGCGTGGTGAACAAATTACAGTTGGGAAATTGATAGATAATGAAACATGCATGACATAATGATTACTATGGGATACATGCGGGCATTACAACAAAATACATAGATCGTCATCCAACTGCATCTATGACTAACAATCCACCCTCCGAATATCATCCGAACGTACAAACGTTTGGTATTAAGTAGCAAGCAACATATTATCGCAGTAAGCAATTATGTAATGTAAACAATGTAAAAAAAGTAAACATCGTTGTTTTCTCCTTAATGGCAAGAGCACATCCTCCATCCGTCACGTTTCTGTCACTCGAGCACAACTGCAAAGGAGGCATGAACCCACAATCGAGCATAAATACTCCCTCTTGGAGTCACTAGCATCTACTTGGCCAGAGCATCTACTAACAACGGAGAGCATGCAATATCATAAATAACATACACATGAGGACAACATGATAGATTGATAATCAAGAGACATAGCATTCAATAATCATCGGATCCCAGCAAACACAACATGTAGCATTACAATAAGATAATTTCGATCATGTGAGGCAGCTCACGAGATCTAAACCTGAGGCAGAAAGAGGATAGGACAATCATCTAGCTACTACTATGGACCCCTAGTCCAAGGGTGAACTACTCACGCATCACTCTAGAAGCGGGCATGGTGGTGTAGACCCCTCCGGTGATGATTTTCCCTCCTGGAAGGGTCCCGTGGAGAACTCTAGAACCCTCCCGATCTCGGGTTGATGATGTCGGCGTCCTCAGGTGTTTTTCGTGGAAAATGGTATATTTTTAGGGTTCACGCATCATGGAGAATATATGGGCGAAAGGGCGATGGCGGTGGGCGCCCAAGGGGGCCACACCACCCGCAGGCCCGGCCAGGGGGGCGCGCCGCCCTATGGTGTGCCCCCCGTGGCCCCCCCTGGGCCTCTTCGGGACTCCGTGGAACCTTCGGGAATTCTAAGACTTCCAGGCTTCGAATTTTTCAATTCCGAGAATATTTCCAGAACAACTTTTCTGAAACTAAAAACAGCAGAAAACAGGAACTGTCTCTGTGGCATCTTGTCAATAGGTTAGTCCCGAGAAATCGATAAAAATAACATAAAGTGTAAGGAAAACATGTAGCATATGGCATGAAAACAACATGGAACATCAGAAATTAAGGATACGTTTATGACATATCATACCCGTAGGTAAAAATTGCCATCCTTCTACTGCATTGATAATCTTGATTTCTAACCAAAACAAATTTACTGCGGTGCTGCTTCAAATCTTCCTCTTGTGATTTCCGTGCTGGAGTGCTTACTCTGGCATCATGCGACGGTTCCCCTTTTTCCAGACGGGACCGAGCTCCACCTCCTTCGTGAGCTACGGAGGTAAGCCGGGGATCTCTCGAACTCCTTCACCAGTTGTGCACGAATATGACGATTAGAGGGATATATGGGTTGCACATATACAAATTTAGGGATTTTTCTTGGTTTTATTATGGTTTGTTCAGTTTATTTAGGGATTTTGATTGTTTTGCTGTGAGATCCCGAAAAATATATGTTCATGAAACATGCATGTATTTTCCGATGATATGAAACTGTGGATCTTCAATGGTTATCTGAATCTTATATGGATTGCGTATTTTCTTTTATGGACATGTGATGAAACATAGATGATACACTAGATTTGGTGTTAGCTTCTTGTTTTGGTTTTCCCTCTTCATGGGAAGGATCTTGCTCAAATGGGTGAGACGCATTAATTTTTGGAATTTCCATCCTTCTTTTTTGGATCTTGAGAAACAGTTTCGGAAGTCAATCCCTATTTACGGTGATTGTATGAATAAGTGAATCTCGCTTGCTTTGAGGATATGCCGTCCATATTTCATGATGAAATTGACCGGATCTGATAATCTTCAACAATATTATATGAATTATGTATGATTTTTTCAAAAAACCTGGATAGAACGGGTATAAAAATTGTGAATATTCTATGAAAAAAATTACATGTAATGTTGTATGAATATTATTCATTCTTGAAGGAAAAAATATGTGAAAATATTAGTTGTGGGAGAGTTGGTGGAAAAACCGAAACGAAACATGTGAAAATTCGTGAAACGTAAGGGATGTCAATATGTAATAAACTTAAGAAATGAGATATGATAGAGGTGGAAGGGTACTCTGCAAAATTTGTAGCACGGATCTCTAGGTTTTGGATGTTTTCCATATCCGAAGAAGAAACCATCGTTTTCCTCGGCCTTTGTGTTAGAGACCTTGTGAAGCGATTCTTTGAATTGCGTTGAACCGGTTCAAAGTCCTCTTTGAATCACTTTTGCACCACAATGTGGATGGTCTAGAAGGGGTGACTAAGAGCATCTAAACGTTGAAAATTGTGGAGCTAAGAAAAAGATTCTTGGCTCAAGTGTAGCATGAAAACCATGGTCTCCATAGTTTAAAAAATTGGTATGGTAATTTGGGATCTCTCCACTGGCCAAAGGAGTACCGGCTTGGTCGAAAAACTGAATTTTTAAAAATACATGAGACTAGCTAAACGGTGGAACAGTTTTGATTTTGGTAGACCAAAGTCTAGTAATTTTCTTACACTTCTCACAAACAGCACACGATCTAAGGAAAAAAATGCAGAAACTAAATAAGAACGACAACAAAACATTACCCATCCAACTTGCAACATACTCCCTCCATTCCAAAATATAAGACTTTTTAGCAAACTAGTTTAGCTTACTAAAAAGTGTTACATTTTGGAACAGATCTAGGCAGTAGCACATTGCGAGATACCCTGCAATGCATCAAAGATACATGTGCTCAGGAAGCTTGGGCTGGATGATAACCTGGAGCGGGCACTTGCGGGTGGTTGATAGCCCAAACACCTCATCCATGCTCAGGTCCTCCTTCGTCATCCCCTCGGGCAAGCCCCACGTGAACCCATGGAGCAGGTTGGCCAGGCTCAGTTGTATCACCTTCAACCCGAGGTTAGAGCCAGGGCACATCCGTCGTCCAGACCCGAACGGGAGCAGCTCGAAGTCATGCCCTTTGACGTCTATCTTGCTCCCGACGAACCTCTCCGGCCTGAACTCCTCCGGCGAATCCCAGAGGTTCGGGTCCCGGCCGATGGTCCATACATTGATGAACACGCGCGCACCCTTTGGGATGTCGAAGCCGCCCACGACCACGTCCTCGCGGGCGACGCGCGGGACAAGGAGCGGCACAATGGGGTGAACGCGCATCGTCTCCTTGACGATGGCCACGACGTATGGGAGGTTTTCTATGTCCTTCTCCGTCACCCAGCGCTCGCGACCGACGACGCGGTCGAGCTCCTCGGTGGCGGCCGCGAAGATGGAAGGCTTCCTCAGAAGCTCCGAGAGTGCCCACTCCACGGCGACGGACGAGCTCTCCGTACCACCGGCGATGAGGTCCTGGGTGAACGCCTTAACGCCGACGCGGCCGATCTGGACCTCGAGAGTCGGGTCGTCGGCGACCTGCATGAGCACGTCCACCATGTCCCTCGCAACAAAGCCCTCGCCGTCACGCCGCCGCCGCTCGCTGTGCTCGTCGAGGACGTGCTCCATGAACGCGTCGAACATCTTGCCGAGCTTCTTCATCCGCCGCACGTACCCTTGCAGGTCCATCCAGTCCAGCCACGGGATCCAGTCGCCCACATTCAGCACGCCGTTGAGCAGCAGAAGCTCGTCCATCATCCACTTGAACTCGTCCAGAGACGACACCGGCCCCTCGGCCGCGTCCGCGCCGTCGCCGAAGAACCGCTTCCCGAGCACCATCCTCGTGATCACGTTCATGCTGAGCGTGGACACGTGGTCCCTGTTGACATGCACGGCGCGCCCTGGCACGGACGCCGCGACGAAGAGACCGCGCACCAGAGCACGCACCTCGTCGGCGCGGATGTGCTCGAAAGACGCGAGACGGCGGGCGCTGAATACCTCGGTGAGGCATATCCGGCGCGCCTGTCGCCAGTACGCCCCGTAGGGCGACCAGGTGATGTCGGCGTAGTTGTAGGTGGTGTACTTGCCGGAGGCCGTCTTTGGGCGGTCGATGAAACGGACGTCATGGGTCTTGAGGAAGAACCTGGCCATCTCGACGGAGGACCCGATGATGACGGGGAAGGAGCCGAAGCGGAGGTGCATGAGCGGGCCGTACTTCTCGGCGAGCTCGTGGATGGAGCGGTGAGGGAGCGCACCGATGAGGTTGAAGTTGCCGACAACGGGCCACGACTTGGGACCTGGTGGGAGGTTGTAGGCGCGGTGGGATGTGGCTCTGAGCTTTAGGTAGAGTGCACCGGCGAGCGCCACCATGGCAAGGAAGATGGCCATTGGTAGCTCCATTGATGCCCGCCGGGGAGGGAGGTAGTGAGGGCTAGTTCTAGTGTTTGGCTTGGAGATGCAATTTAGTGCAAGCGAATGTGCATATATTTATAGGAGATTGGTGAATGCACTTAGTGTACATAGCTGTTGTACTGAGGCCTTCTCTTAATGTGTGATTTGCACTGAGGCCATCTCAACGTCCATCTGATCAGCCTCCACATGTCTCCTTCCTATAGTTGTCCGACACATGAGAGTACAAGACATCTTGTTCAGTTACAAAATGACGGGTGTTCTCTCTTCTGTGCATGTGACTTCAAGTCTTCGATCTAGTCTCTAAGTCTTTAACTTACCAAGTCTTCAGATAGTATTACTTAGGCACTCCGTGACGAGGTACATGTAGAGACAAAAATATTCTATGTTAGAAAATACGTATGTGCGTGTCCTGTAGCAGAACATCTGCCTACTACATTCCCCGAAACGACGCAGAGGCAAAAACAAACTCAAAAAAGTGGATCACAAGCAACCCCCAGGATAAACTTCGGCCCTCTTCGTCACTAGGATATACACGTAGCATCATGTCTAATTTAATTTTTTTGGAAAGAATATTTATGAGTTTCAAAACATTCTGAAGAAAAATATGTTAATAGCTAGTGGTATATACTACAAACGTGCAAAAAAATCAACTTAAAATACTTTATGGGATATACCATTGACTATAACTAGATTTCTTTTCGGAACTTTTCGAAACTCATAAATATTTTTTTCGAATTTTTTAAATTGGCAGGCTCGGGAACAAAAAATACTTTTCGCAAATATTCTATATTAGCAAGTAGACTGACCCTTTGTCTCCACTTTTCATTTGTCTCTCGTACTTGTACGAGTTTAACTCATCGGTGACTATTTTCTTCTTTAAGCTTTCTCTTTTTTTGAAACTCTTCCGCTTGTACATGCCTGTAAAAGCTTTGAATTAAGTTGTAAGCTCTAAGCCGTCAACTATTTGCTGCAATTTGTCTACTGCTAGAAGTGGTAGGCACGGTTTGTTGCGCCCGTGAAGCATAACAATTGAAACTATTCTGCTTGTATAGCTATCCCTCCCGATCCCCACCCTCACCCTAGCCGCCATCACCCCCATCTACTCCCTCGCTGACGCCAGAGGAGTCTGCTGGGCAAAGCCCACGCAGCGGACTGCAGCGGCGTGCCCTTCTCCCCGGGCGATGGTGGGTGGGCAGCAGGGTTTTGGCGTCGTTGTGTTGCGGATCTCTGACGGCCAACTCAGTGCATACAATGTTGGTTGGTTGGTTGGGAGGAGTGGGTCTCTTGCCCAGGGGTGCCCCCAGTATTTACGGACCGCGGTGTCTAGGTCGGTGGTTATAGGCGGCAGGGCGGTTCGTCTTGGTTGTGTAAGTTGCCTGGAACCATGGTGGTGTCGACATTAACGATTTAGGTGGCCTCAGCCATGGCGTGCCCGGGTGTCACGGCACAACCACACTGGCGATGGCCGGCAGACTTCTCTCCGTGCAAATCGACGATTGCTGGAAGTGGCATAATTCTCTTGCGGCTCTGCCCCTGGCTACGGCATGCAGGTTGGGGGCGAGGCAGTTGGCCAGTGAGAGCTAGGCTCTGATGCGGTCGGAGCCGACGATGGCGGTGTCCTCAAATGTGGTTACCTTAATGATGGCGTTGTTGCTGCTGAAATCTCCTCATCATGCCTAATGTTCCGGGGAAACCCTAGATTTGGGTTGATCCCAGATCGGACGATGACGGCATTTTCGGTGCCGTTTTCCCTCTTGAAGGCATCGTTTTGGAGCACAAGATGCCTCGAGAGGGTCTTCTGGTGGATCGTTGTTCATCTACCGTGTCGAGGATGGTGGGTCTTGGCAGCGGGGAGCAGCGGGGTCTCGGCGATGGATGTGTGTTGATGGATGTTCGCGGGAAGGTGGTGTTGTCTTGCGTCGTGGTGGCATTGACGGCAGGTCATACAAGGTCATTGCGTCGATTACTCCTGTAGATGGGTTAGCCGAAGATGACAGCGTTGTCTTCTTCGTGTGTGGGTGTGATGTGCGCTGAGGGTCTCCTGAACTTGTTTGTGCTCCCGACTTGCCTTGAGCGGCTTGGTGAGGCCACCGCTTTTAGATGATGCGTGTAAGTGTGTGAGATTCGGGGAGACGACTATTATCAGTTCACCTCGTTCAACAAGCTTGTAGGTGTAGAGATTTTTGTCGTCGGGAAGGTGGCTTCCGGTTGATTGATGTAATTCCTTGTAACGGCGGGTTTATCCTTCATTTAAACAAATTATAGGCTTTAAAAGATTTAAATTGAATTGTAAGCTCTAAACCGTCAATTATTCGGTGCAGTATCATGGCCACTGGAATGTATGTGTCCGATCTCTCCATAGGCATGGCAATGACATTTACTCTTGCGCCAGGCCATAACTAGAGCATCTTCAATCGCCCCTCCCCCCACCCACCAATAGCTTTTCCAATAGCTTTATTAGGAGTGTCGGACAAGAGAAAATGCTCACTCACGTCCCCAAAGCCTAGTTTTGTCCGGGCGTTACCAATATTTTCTCCAGGTTACCAGCCCACTCCCACCACATCGAGAGTGTATTGGTAGGACCACACATATATTTCATGCCCGCTCAGTCCGGCATGACCCACACTAGTAGAAAACTTAGTATTAGAGACTGGTACTAGACACAGTTTTACCCATAAAAAAGAACAATCTCGAACACGCAACCCTTCGGTCGTTTGTGTATATAAACTGCCTCTAAAGAAAAGACCGGCTCCAATAAAATAAAACGTAATCCGTGGCGGGACAAAATAAATCCCGCCTCCTAAAGTTCCCTAGACTGCTACGAAATATAGCCGTCTCGGCATGATGCATCATTGGAGCCGGTCTAAACGGTGGACGGCCTGAGAAATTTTGTGCGTCGGCTCACAAAACCATCCGGCTTGTGGGGGCATACTTTTAGACACGGTTTTGTTTCACGAACGTCGAGATATGATATGGGCTTGAACGTGGGCCTCTCCTGCATTATATTTTAGTCCTTCCCCTAGGTAGTTGGATGGTTCAGAGAACCTTAGACTTGCAGATTCTCAGAAGTAACAGTAACTCAAAAATTAACCATGACCTTGAGACTTGCATCAGTGAGTTCGTAGTGGGAACGAGAATGCGGCGCATTATTTCGGAATACTAACAGGCCTAAATAGAATCTTCTGTTGGAAAATACGAAATGTAAATTTCAATATTACTCTGATGAAAAGCACGAGTATCAGAGTGACATACAGAAAAGAAACACACATTTAGTTCATTACAAACCATAAATTATCTACATATTAAAATTAAATGTAGCATCACATCCATCGAACCGAAGCTCTTAGATTATTTAAACTAGAAGTCATCCGGCACACCATGGTCACTCCCACCCAGTAGCGACAATGTGCCCGTCGTCGTCGTCTGTCCAGCAACCACCCCCGTGAATGTTTTTTTGATGCAGCCGGTGGCTCTTCATCCGCAGAAACTTCATCCTCTGCAGCTTCATCTGTCGTTGCTTCAGCCGCCACTGCTTCAGCCACAACAATTTCATCCGCAACAATTTCATCCTTGCGAGTCCCCCGAGATAACCCGACCGTAGGATCCTACGGTACAACTCGTAGCTGTAATAACCATTTCTTTCTGCATACTCGATGTGCAACGAGGTAATGATACGTCGCAAATGTATCTATAATTTTGTATGCTTCATGCTTGTTTTCTATCCAATGCCTTTATGTTTCCCATCGTTTTCAGGATGTTTTCATACACTAACCTATTAACAATGCCGTAGGCTAGTTTCTATTTTCTGTTGTTTATGTATTTCAGAATAGTTCTTAAAGAAATATTCTCGGAAATGGCTGAAAATCTACGGAGATCATTTTTTACCCCGAACAAAGATGGAGTACAAAGAAGAGTCGGAGGGGAGCCAAGTGGCCCCGGGGGGTGCCAGGCGCGGCCCCACCCAAGGCCACACCTGGTGGGCCCCTGGGTGCCCTGGCCACCGCCTTATCGTCGTCTATTCGCCTATAAATTGCCCTTAACCCAAAAAAAATATCGGGGACAGAGTTATTTTCCCCGAAACATACAGAGAGGCGCCATCACCTCAAATGTCCAATCTAGGGCTTCTGCATCCCTGTTCCGGCACCCTGCTAGAGGGGGGAATCGTCACCGGAGGCCTCTTCATCGCCATTATTGCCTCCATGATGATGCGTGAGTAGTTCATCTCGGGACTACGAGTCCATAGTTGTAGCTAGTTGGTAGCTCTCTCCATTATGTCTCCATTTTTAAAGTCTTGTGAGCAGCCTCACATTATCGAGACCATCGTTATGTAATTATGCATGTTGTGTTTGCTGGGATCCGATGAACCAAGAGATTATAATTATTTTGTTCATGTCAATTTGAGATACTTCACTTATATCTTTAGAGAGTTTAATGTTTTCTTGCAATACTCTCCGGTATTTATGATTACCTTGGCCAGATAGTTGTTTTGACCTCCAAGAGAGGGTTTATATTTTAGATAGTGGGTCATGCCGCCGTTAAATCGTTGATCGAGTAACATAAACATGACAGTTGGGGGATGTGTTGTTGCCACTAGGGAGAAAACAGTGGTGCTCTTTTCTACAGACGAGAACCATTGCTTACATTATGTACTTTACTTAATTCAATTGTTTGTTGCACACAAAGCAATTACTTTGTTGCTCCAACTTAATACCAGATAGATTTTCTAGATAGCTTTATTGAGATAGACTTTTAGATATGGATGCATGCTCGATAGCGGTCCATATGCCTTGACGTACTGCCTACGATGTTAGAACTCGTTAACTATATATCGTCATAATAGTATTGTTATATGTTCATGATTTTTCAATTGGCCTGCTATATTTTGTTCACCCAACATGTTTGTTTTCTTTGGAGAGACACCACTAGTGAAACTATGGCCCCCGGTCCTATTTTCCTCATTATTGCGATCTTCTTTCAAGCACTTTCATCATTTTTTCCTTTTAGCATTTTTACTTTTATTACTTTTCATTACTCTACATGTGTAAGTCTCAAGTTTTCAGGAAGACGAGAAGACTCACAACCTTCTCGGAAAGGTGGGGACAAGAGGTTGTCCTTTATTCGAATTGTCTCTGTATAACTTGGACCATCTGACAAAACTCGGAACCTATTAACTCGGACCCTCCACCTGGTTTCGGACAGTCTAATTTAGGTAGAGTCGTTCGTTAAAACGTCCCACCTCTACGTTATGTAGCGGGCTTTCGTTTGGACCGCTTCCGCCAAACAGATTATTAGAGGCGGCACGTTTTCAAAACCGACTAAGGGATGGGGTTTCAGAGACCGCCCGCGGAACCGGCTCCCATGGGGCTGATTATTAGAACCTTATGCAGCAAAGCGATCAGGGAAGCCGCCGCAAGCCCATGCACGGGAACCGACTGAGATTGTGGATATCATAGTAGTGCGGGGAAGTGCCTCCGGAGCCATATTCATCAACGTTACTGCCTCTCATAATGATGCAGGAGTAGTCCCTCCGCATTGCTGAGGGCTTGTGCTAGTAACTAGGTGGTTATCTCTCTCTCTCCCATGGTGTGATCTTCATGTGATCGTGAGCTACGTTATTAAAGTTCAGTTCCATAATGTTTCCCCTTTGTTATGTAATGTATTATGATGTTTATCAAGTTATTTTATCTAGTATAATCTTCTGGAGTCACCTTTGTCGCACGGTGCCATGATGACAGTGCGGGTGCCATGCGTGACTCTATGGATCATGGATTCTAGGGATACTTATCATGAAGATCATATTTTGTTGGATTGAATTATGGTATCATGAGGTTTTTTTATGTTTGTGTTTATTATAATCTCTATAGTGCCAAGGTAATAGTGCGTGTGATGTGGATGTATTAGTAAGAGACTATTCAAGGGATAGGTGATGGTGTTTGTTAGTACTATATTTGTATGCTCAAAATGACAGGGTTGGGGTGTTCGTAGATGTGGAAAGTGAAGTTTAAGGTGTGCTCTTGTAGCCCTACGCGATTCTCATCCTATTTGATCCATTAGGAACGATTTTCGAGTAACGTACGCCATGTATAGTGTTAGACGAAATATCATGTGTTTAATTATGTTAATATTGTTGAGAATTACTACTAGTGAAAATATGATCCGTAGGCCTTGTTACCAACCATTTCTATACCGTTTGCTCTCAGTTTTGCTACATGTTATCTTGTTGCCATTATTATTTCGGGATTATATATCACCTATTTCACTTCATATTACACCGCTTTCATTGTCTCTGCTCCGAACCAGTGCATCTATACAATTACCATTCTATTAGGTGTGTTGAGGACGGAAGAGAATCATCACGTCAAGAGCTTATTTTCTTGCACCTTTTGTTACTAATATTTTTTAAGTGCTTCTCAGGTGTGGCTGAATTGAGAACTCAGCTGCTAAGCCTTATGGGTATTGTTTGTCTCCACTTGTGTCGAATCAATAAGTTGGGTTACATTTACCCTCGAAGACTATTCTGATCCACTACAGTTGTGGGTTATCAATTTGTTGTTGCCAAGTGTTTACTTCTATTTATTGATTACAGATGTTATTTACATTATGTATTGTGCTTAATGCAATTGCCCTTTGCTTATGTAACGTAATACCAACGCGATGCATGATGGAAAGCTGTCTCAAGGTGGATTATTAGTTATAGATGCATGTTGGATAGAGGTTTATATATGTTTGACGTAATGCCTACATGAATAGTGCAATGAACTTTCTCTTTTCATAATAGCATTGTTGTGCCCTCATGATTTGTTAATTGCTCAGACGTAATTTATTCGTCCAACATGTTTATTGTTTTATGGAGAGACACCACTATTATAAATATGGCCCCGGTCCATTCTTTTACAATGATCACAACCTCTTTTACTTGCTTTTATTCATTACTTGCTCGATGTTCCCTTTTGTTTCGACCATTTCCAAATACACCATACATTTAATTCTATCGTTAAAAACAAGACGAGAAGCTTGACAACCTTTCTGAAATTTGTGGACGGAAGAGATTTTGTGTCTTGTGTGTACGTCCATGCCCGTAAAAAAACAAGTGATTTGCTAGCGCCTTGCTGATTGTCTTTGAGGTCCTACTGGATTAAGGATGGCGTTGGGTAGGGTATGGGAGCACATACAGCGCTCGAAGGAAAAAAAAATGCAGCACACGCTCGAAGGAAAAAAAAATGCAGAAACTAAATAAGGACGACATCAGAACATTACTCATACGTCGTCGACGCAACCTGCAACATACCGCAATGCATCAAAGATACATGTGCTCAGGAAGCTTGGGCTGGATGATAACCTGGAGCGGGCACTTGCGGGTGGTTGACAGGCCAAACACCTCATCCATGCTCAGGTCCTCCTTCGTCATCCCCTCGGGCAAGCCCCACGTGAAGCCATGGAGCAGGTTGGCCAGGCTCAGTTGTATCACCTTCAACCCGAGGTTGGAGCCAGGGCACATCCGCCGTCCAGACCCGAACGGGAGCAGCTCGAAGTCCTGCCCTTTGACCTCTATCTTGCTCCCGACGAACCTCTCCGGCCTGAACTCCTCCGGCGCATCCCAGAGGCTCGGGTCCCGGCCGATTGTCCATACATTGATGAACACGCGCGCACCCTTTGGGATGTCGAAGCCGCCGACGACCACGTCCTCGCGTGCGACGCGCGGGACAAGGAGCGGCACAATGGGGTGAACACGCATCGTTTCCTTGACGATGGCCACGACGTATGGGAGGTTTTCTATGTCCTTCTCCGTCACCCAGCGCTCGCGACCGACGACGCGGTCGAGCTCCTCGGTGGCGGCCGCGAATACGGAAGGCTTCCTCAGAAGCTCCGAGAGTGCCCACTCCACGGCGACGGACGAGCTCTCCGTGCCACCGGCGATGAGGTCCTGGGTGAAGGCCTTGACGCCGACGCGGCCGATCTGAACCTCGAGAGTCGAGTCTTCGGCCACCTGCATGAGCACGTCCACCATGTCACTCGCAACAAATCCCTCGCCGTCACGCCGCCGCCGCTCGCTGTGCTCGTCGAGGACGTGCTCCATGAACGCGTCGAACATCTTGCCGAGCTTCTTCATCCGCCGCACGTACCCTTGCAGGTCCATCCAGTCCAGCCACGGGATCCAGTCGCCCACATTCAGCACGCCGTTGAGCAGCAGAAGCTCGTCCATCATCCACTTGAACTCGTCCAGAGACGACACCGGCCCCTCGGCCGCGTCCGCGCCGTCGCCGAAGAACCGCTTCCCGAGCACCATTCGCGTGATCACGTTCATGCTGAGCGTGGACACATGGTCCCTGTTGAGATGCACGGCGCGCCCCGGCACGGACGCCGCGACGAAGAGGCCGCGCACCAGAGCGCGCACCTCGTCGGCGCGGATGTGCTCGAAAGACGCGAGACGGCGGGCGCTGAATACCTCGGTGAGGCATATCCGGCGCGCCTGTCGCCAGTACGCCCCGTAGGGCGACCAGGTGATGTCGGCGTAGTTGTAGGTGGTGTACTTGCCGGAGGCCGTCTTTGGGCGGTCGATGAAACGGACGTCATGGGTCTTGAGGAAGAACCTGGCCATCTCGACGGAGGACCCGATGATGACGGGGAAGGAGCCGAAGCGGAGGTGCATGAGCGGGCCGTACTTCTCGGCGAGCTCGTGGATGGAGCGGTGAGGGAGCGCACCGATGAGGTTGAAGTTGCCGACAACGGGCCACGACTTGGGACCTGGTGGGAGGTTGTAGCCGCGGCGGGATGTGGCTCTGAGCTTTAGGTAGAGAGCACCGGCGAGCGCCACCATGGCAAGGAAGATGGCCATCTCTGCGCGCGGGCAGCAGCACCACGCTGAAAAATTGCTAAGGACCTGAGGGCCGGAAATTTGCCCCGGAATATTCCGGGCAAATATCCGCCCCACCTTTTGTGCGTGGGCACCTGCGATATCTCCAAAATCTGCTAAGGACCTGGGGGGCCGGAAATTCGGCCCGGAAATTTCCGGGCAAATATCCGCCCCACCTTCTGTGCGCGGGCAGATGGAGATCAATACGTAGTCGTTTGAAGAAGCCAGAGGGGCCGGAATATTCCGGTGCAGGGGTCGTATATTCCGGCCTATATCAGCCGGAATTTCCGGTGTCGGCACCTGAATAATCCTGCTGCAGTATAAATCACTTTCGGAAATCCTTTGTGGACTTTTCCGAGAGTATTATCATTAATCATCTGAGAGGCCAGCTGTAAATACTTAAACAACATTGTTAGTAGAGGGTATAACCGTGTTGTTATCATCACCAAAATCATTAGAGGAATCATGAGCTTTCAATCTCCCCCTTTTTGGTGAGTGATGACAACACGGGTATTTGCATAGAGATAATCTAACAATGCGATAGAAAGTAAACATCACAGATAGGCATATATAGGAGACATGCCTCCCGATAATATGAGTTCACACAAACGAATCCTCGAATAACGAGCACGAGTGAAACGAAGTTCGAAAAACGCACGAAGAGATAAGAAACGATAAAAACGAGGAAACCCACCTTAGAAAATCCCCGCGATCTCTAGATCTTCTCCCCCTTTGGCATCAGGACACCAAAAAGAGAGAAGAATGCACTACGCCCCAAGGAACAAGCTCTAAGCATGGGTGTCTTCCTCCTTCTCCTCGCTGGCAGTGGCAATGTCCTCATCATCAGCAACATCCAGATCCCAGTCCACATCACGTTTGTTCCAGTTGCGGTAAGGAATCCTCGGAGGAAGGGCAGCAAAATATTGGGAACGTTGAGAGCAGTCATGATGGCACGCTGATTCTCCCGAATGTTGCGGCGCTCGACATAGACATTGTAGTTCTCCTTGTGGATGCACACATTCATGCACATCACCTTCTCAATGGCACGAACTATCCAGGAGCGCTTCTTGGTACCATGAGGAGCACGAAGCATGCGAGGATCACGGTGGCCCTGACCGGTAGCACCGACATCATGAGAAGCCTGGGAAGTGTGAGCACTCTTCTTGTACAGCTTCACGTCCTTGTGCGACTCACAGTCCATCTCAAGATCCTCACGCAGTTCAGCAGGGTATCGTGACTTGATGAGCTTCATGATGTAGGGAGCATATGGTGGCACTTTGTGGTGGAAGAGAGCGAAGTGGATCTCGTTGAAGATGAAATCCATCACATCAATCTTGTGGCTCTCAGTGTCCTCAAGGTTACCCTCAGTGAATGTCAGAAAGGCATGGTGCATGAGGTTCACCAGGCCGCCACGGATCTCATCATTGTTGCCGCCACTAGGGGCAATGGTCTCCCTGAACATACACATAAGGATGTCATATATAGGATAGAGACCCTTCACAGATCCCATAGTGCCAGTAGGACCATACATCTCAATCAGCTTGTTCTTCTCATACTCCATCCCGTGAATGTGCATACGAGTACCCTGAGGAACGTTGAGGCCAGCAAATGGGTATCCAAGCTCAGCAGCAAAGTCATGGAATGTGGCGGTGAGCAAGTGCGGGCCAAACATCCAGGACATACCAATCTCCTCAGACTCATCAAAGACCAGGGTGGCGAAGAACTGCTGGATGAAGGTGGTATTGTAGGAGCATTGGGTCTCCATGAGATGGCGCAGTCCCAGAAGCTAAACAAGATTGACATAATTGTTGAAATATGCAGGGTTGGCAGCCATGTGGGCGAAGTTGATGTATTTCATTGGACAGATAGGCTTGCTCATCACAGTGGGGACTTGCTTGAAGAGAGTTTCCTGCTCAGAATACCAGAAGCAAGAATCAATGGTTGGATCTTGAGGACCCTTTGTGTACCAGGCCTTGGCGCGCCATGCCTTGAACTCAGCGACAGACATGGTGGCCACATTGAGAACAGTCTTGCCCTGTTGCCTGCTAGCCCTGAGAGCAGCCCTGTCAGCGTTGCACTCCCTCTCATAGGCTTGCTCCTCATCACGCTGGCGGCAACGAGTCTCAGCCTCGTCAACAAACACTCCCTCATCATCCTCCCTCAAATTGCGCCATCGCTTGCGAGAGCTAGTCACTTGTGGGGCCTAGAGCTTGAGACATCGTGGATGGGCTCCGTCTTTTCGTTTCCGGCCTCTTATGCCTATTTGGATCTTGTCTGTACTCAGACACTTTGGATGCCTCCGCTGTGTTGTAATGATGAATTGTTGGGACATGTGTCCTCTGGATGATTATATTTGCTATCTCTGCTCTAGTGAGAGCCATTTGCAACTTATTTCAATCTTTTGTGTCTTAGAGATATGTTGTGATATCAGTTGTTCTAATGCCGTTGACGTACCATGTGTGTATGTTATGAAGTACGTCAACGGAAGTGTCCTGATTTCTATGGGATGGTTTACGCAGACGATGGATAGTAGAGAATGGTTGTCACACGTTTACGTGTTGGCCTTCTCATATTGAGATGCGGGTGCCATTATGCCCCGTAAGCCATTTGTTCTACTGTTTAGCGGACTGTGAGTATCCCCTAGAAGTCCGGGTGCGACACATGCAGAGCGACTTGACGTGTACTCCCTCCGTTCAGATTTAGTCTACATATTGGAAAAATTTAGACAAATTAGGATACAATTTATTAGTACCACTTTGCACAACCCCTAAACATCATAATTATGGTCTCATAAGAAACAAAGCATCTTACGGGTTAAACCAATCTTAATTAATGCAGTGCATGCAAATTGCCTATAATTTTGCCAATCTCTACACCATGCATGGTGTGTGACTTCTCTCTCCTCTTAATTACTAGAGCGAGGACCATCCAAGATGTAGAGTACTCCCTCGAATAAGTGTACTTGTAGAATGGTCTTAGTCAAACTTTTTAAACTTTGACCAACTTTATACAAAATAACATCAATATATATGATATAAAATCCATGTATTATTAAAGTATATTTAAAAACGGATCTGATGGTACCAATTTAGTATCATAAATATTGTTACATTTTTCAATAAAGTTGGTCAAACTTTAAAACAATTGACTTCCATAGAAGAAAAGCGTGCACTTATTTGAGGACAGAGGGAGTATTTCCGAACAAAATCATGAGCCAGTATGTAGATTAAAAACGAACGGAGTGTACCGTGTACGTACCGTGGGACCTCAGACAAGAGGGAAACACTTGGCTGAGCCATTGACGTAGACTCTACTAAGGCCATCCGTACCGGGGAACGGATTTGCCGTTTCTTATGGCATTCCACGTCATCATCTCATCCACCGCTCCGGCCCATCTTTTCTTCACCCGTTTGCTCCGCTTTAATTTCTTTGGGCACATTCCATTGACTCCTCTCATGCTAATTACTCCCTCGGTCTGGGTTTGTTAGTCCCCTACTTAAAATCTATTTGTCCAGAAATTAAGCCCCAATAAGGCCCTTAAGCATTTAATTTCCTAAATTAACGTGGCGAAATTTATGGCGTCATCCCTCTCGGCAGCTCGTTCCTCTCCCCGTCAGTTATTCTTTCCGGTTTTCTCTTCTGTGTGAAACAGGCGGTTTGCATGGCTCACATAATTAGGCCGCTTGATTGGTTACTGGCTGTTTGCATGGCTATTGGCTTCTATTAGGAGAAAACGAAACTGTCGCTTGATAGGTTGTTAAGGATATTTCTCATCGTACAAACATGCCAGTAGCCTCATGCTTTGGTCGCGCTGCAAATCCGCAGGGGACTAACAAACCCGGACGGAGGGAGTAGCTCTCATTGCGCTGCTTGAGAGCAATTGGGCAAACCGTTTTGCATGCACTATCAAGAGTCGGAGCTAAAATAACAAAGGGATCTACTCTTTTGCTCATTAATTAGCCTGCCACATAGACAAAAATCCAACGTGGATCTCTAAGATACGGTACAAAGTGAAGCATCACGAAAGGCCTTATACTGCTACACTAGCTCGACTGTTCCGACCGAGTAGTACTAGTCCGCATGCGTGTAGCACAAGAATATATTTTGAGCATGATAGTGTTAAACAACATATTGCGGATTGAACAAACTTGTGAAATGGTCCAAATACGGCTAACTGAAATCTTGTATATATAGATAGGTTTGTTCTATTTTCCTATGATCATGATCCTAAAATTTACGGTGAGAACTATTCATATATACTAAGTGCTTCCATGATTCTACAATCTAGATTAGGTGGATGTTTTGATTAGGGCATGAGATGCTACCAAAATAAATAAAAATTTGTGAAAATACTCCATTTTACAGGTTCACTTGTTTTTTATTTCTTTGTTCGTGATGGAAAAAGGAATGAATGAATGGTAAAAAAATGAGCAAAAAGTGGAGGCGCAGAACGAGTAGAAGGGTATGAGAATGAGTAGGCTCTTTTACCAATGAGCGGGGAATATGATGGAGAGGTTATTTGCAATGAGTAAGAAGTGTTGGACATATCTCAATCACTGTGTGGACACCCGCTCATAATCATATGGATGGCCAAATTCCCTTTACCAAGAAGAGAACACTAAATTAACTAGAGCTATAAAATCGGAGTACATTGTAGCTAGGGGTGTTTTTTTTTTCTTGACCAATCAGTCGATTTTTTGGGAGAGCAATCAATATGGGCCTAGATTATAGGGAATTAATTTGATATGGCGGTTTGTTTTCTTGGCCAATCGGCTGCTGGATTTGTTGGGAGAGTAATCCGGAATTAATTGGCGCTGGTTTGTAGGGATTTCAATGCTCCGGTCTTACAAGACTAAAATACTCCTACTACTACGGCATATGAAAACCCTAGGATATTTAGCAAATCAATTGGTGGTCTGTGAGAGATTCATTCATGCATGGAAACCGGCAAACTGCATGCATGGTCTAACGTGCACATGAAGCGGCTAGCTAGCGGGAGTCTCAAACTCTCCGTCCTTTTTTCGAAGGAAACTTTTTTCCGAAGAAGTCCACCGATCGGTAACAGTACAAAGGGAAAAAAAACTAACGGGTTAGGAGCCGTACTTGTGGGTAGACTTGTAACTATTGTTGTAGCGTCGTCGTCGATCGGTTGATTCCGATGGACGACTCGACATCGACCACTGTGGTACTATAGCCACCCAGAGGAGGACCTTCGTGCTGTACTCCAGATTCACCGTCAAGCGTCAGACCCGTGGGTGAGTTGGCCATGGTCGTGCTAATAAAACTTAGCGTTGCAGTCAGGGGCGGACCTAGAGCTAAGAAATCCCGGTGTCTTCAACTAATTCACCCAAAGTTCTTACATCAAACAGGGGTTGTCACACAATGTAATATTGTTACACAGTTAACGAGACATGTTTTCAACTTCTCGTCTAGTATCAATAAAATATTATAGAAGCAACTCGACTCCACTACAACGTGACACACATGCATGCATGGGCATACGGTTGATGCCTGATGCATGTGTCGAGTAGAGCACGCCAGCTAACCAACCATATGTGTGGAGTATGTACTTAGAGCATCTCTAGCAGTCGCTCTATATAGTCCCCCCGCGGGAAAAACCGCCGAAATGCTGCGCGGGAGCTCGCGCGCGCTGCAATGGACGCTGGAAAATTGGACACATGGGAAAAATAGCGGCGTGCGCGGTGACTCACACGACTTCCCGCGTGGCAGCCCGCACGCGCTACAAAACGCAGCGCAGGCTCCACTCCAACCGCCCAGAAGTTTCATTGCCACATCTTCTCCTCTCCTCTTCTACGTGTCTTCTCCTCTCCCTGTCGAATCTGCGTCGCAATTGCCGCCGCGCGACAATGCCCCCGCGCCAGAGGAATGCCACCGACAACGCCGACGTGTGCGCGCGACCAGACGGCTCCTACACCGTCGTCATCTACTACCGCATCGAGCACATCCATCTTGGCTCGTACCCGACGCCGATGCAGGCCTCCCGCGCCTACGACGCACGGCATGGAGCCTGGGCCGCCCGTGCACGTCGGTGAACTTCGACGACGCGGCATGGAGCAGGCAGGGTTCCTGGCGCCGGCGCCGCCCTCCACCCCGAGCGCGACCACCTTCTCCACCGCCACCGAGCAGGCGGATAGGCGTGCGGGGCGCAAAGAAGGAATGGAGAAGCGGCGGGCGACCAAGGCCACAACGCAAGGGGACCTGGACGCCGGCGCCGGCGACACCTGGGCCAACGACGATCCCAGGTGGGCGGCGCTCACCGCGGAGATGTCCGACTCCGAGGAGTACTCGGAGTTCAGTTTGAACGATAACCCTGCTGACTTCTAGATAATTTTAGATAAATTTAGGTTAAATTTCGTCTGTAGCGATCGAACTATGGTTAAGTTTGTATATAGTTTTAAATTTTGTTTCATTCTATTCATTTTGTTTTTCCAGCGCGCGAATTTAGCGCGGCCGCTAAATACATCATCGCCGCTGCGCGCTAATTAAGCGTCACTGCTAAATCCATCGCCGCCGCCTCGCTGTATGGCCTAACCGCGTACTGAAATCGCTATATACCGCGCCAAAATATAGGGCGACTGATGGAGATTCCCTTACGTCCATCGGTGCTCGATCGCCCTTCCTGAGTCTTGTCCTCCTTTCTTAAAAAATAGCCTTCTCCTCCTCGATCGTAGTGTACGTGTACATGTCACAACACCTTTGTTTTTTTTTCATGCATGTTTAGAATTCACGTGCATTCCATCCATGCATTACTTGGTAGTATCTCATATATGTATGTGCGCATAGGCTGTCAGGACAACAAAAAAGGGCATCGCCACGCTGTCATATAATTTGTCATCTGATTGCAGCCCGAGCTATGCGCTAGACCCTATAGGCAAGGAGTTTGCCATAGTTCACGAGTTGACGTCGCTACCACCCAAGTGTGCCTCATCATGCTCGCCAAGGCAGCATGAAGATAAGGCGTCATACATGGCATCCCGCTCGACCGAGATAGCCATGCCATGCAGCCTCAAGAAAAGCCAAACGTGACGACCTCCCTTTGAACATGTGCATCTACATGAACTTAGGTTCGAGAGGAAGAGACAAGAGATACATGTTGTTCTTCTCTAGGGCATCAACAATAGGGTTGTTAACGGCGAGAGGGGTTCTAGGTTAAATGAGCGTGGGACACGATAATTTGAGGGTTGAGTGATCTTGCATTGGCATAGAGGGAAAATGAGCTGGGGAAAAGGTATAGATGGAGATAGAATGTACTAGAGGGCTGCCCTATGGGCCACGGGGCCAGTGAAAGAGGGAAGGGAGTCAAAGAGAGGCGGCGTGAGTGAAGGAAGTCGAAGATTGATTAAAGGTTCATTATCAAGGGGTAAGGAAATACC
Organism: Alopecurus myosuroides; assembly: GCA_028641055.1. Taxonomy (NCBI): domain Eukaryota; kingdom Viridiplantae; phylum Streptophyta; class Magnoliopsida; order Poales; family Poaceae; genus Alopecurus; species Alopecurus myosuroides. The sequence goes on along the minus strand of CM054057.1, from coordinate 520,775,168 downwards.
GAGTAGTGATATATATGGGGTGAAGGGATCATCTTCATACGTGGGGGCGTAGCCAGACTCCAGACTACAGGGGCTATGGCCTTGGTCGTGGTAACAGAATAATTCAATGAATGTAGCTAAAATAACACTATTTGACACTGTTTTGCGCTGTAGCTGTGTGGCTGGCCTGGGGCGTGGCAAATTCCTGGATACACTACTGTTCATACGTACGGGTAGGCCAGTAAGTGGGCTGCCTGTGGATTGTCCACTTAATTAACCATAGTTCAATTAGGTGGACAATTTGTACACGTTTTTGGTTTCCTAGTTTAATTTGTGAATGGTCATCCTTAGGTGGGCTCCGTGGGCACACCCACTTACAGGTCTACGTACGGGCTCCTTTGCATCAAGTGGAGGCTTGCTCAAGTTAAAAAAAAGTGGAGGCTTGCTTTAGAATGAAACTCACACATGCATGCAAGCACTTGTACAAGTATCACCCAGAAAATAGGCTTTCAAGTCCATGCGGTGCGGTCCCATCATCGCCACAGAAAATCTGTATCCCTGGCGCGGTGGCATGAACTGTAAGCCCTTGCTAAGTGCAGTAGTGCACCATGGTGACATACATGACGGGCGGCGCCATCTCCGATAGATTGGTTCGCAGCCCCCGAGCCCGATGCTGAGTAGATGTCCGAGGTCGCTCCGATGGGGAAGACCACCGCCTAGAGCGATGAGGTGGTCGACGTCGGTGATCGGCTCAAGCCGCTTATGGAACTTGCAGTGGCTGCTCACAAGGGAACGGGAGACGCCTTCATTCTCCATCCCGATCAAAGAACTTGTACAGGAACGGCTCGAGCGACGCCGACACCACCCAAGCTAGCTAGCTACGTCAGGCTACATACCCATATTTTCAGCACAAAGATATTTCTAGGGCCGGTTGTCCAGCTAGGCCACCGAGAATATTTGAATCAACATGTATCCATCGAGCGCGAAAGGAAATTTCGGAAGAGAGCCGCCAAAGGTTCATTTGATTTTCATTTCCGGCCCATCGAAACTGAAATTTGGGCTGAAAACGTGCGGCGATGCGGGATTAGCTCGGGTTGTCCTTTCTCCTCCCACTCTCCCATCGCCGCCTCCCTCTTTCCCGATCCCCTTTGCCGCCGCCCCCTGTCGCCGGTCGATTCCGGCCGTCCTCGGCGAGTCCTCGCTGGCCCGACCACCGCCCCGACGCCACCAGCTCCTCCTCTCTCGATTCCATGTCCTGGCGCCGCCCATGCCCTGCCCCATGACGAACCCTTGCAGTCCGGGATTCCGGCTGGTCGGATCCGCGCAGCATGGCTCCTCCACGACGCCTTGCGGTGGCTCTCGACGCTGCCCCGATGGGGTGTTCGTCCGGTGCTCCTGCCGCCGGTCCGCCCGCTAGGGTTAGGTCTGGAGAAGGGCCGGGATGAATGCCGCCTCCGCTCGGCCGCGCCGTCGATTGGAGCAGCACCGGCATCGCAGCTGAGAGGTTCAGAGGTAGGTTTCCCCTGCAATTTGTACTCGATACGTGCTGCATGTGTTTCCTACAACCACAACCACAGGGGACTTGTTTTCTGCATCCTTCCGAATGTTTGCACCTTGATCTGTAGCTATACACCCTACATCTTGTTTTCTTAGGGAGCAGAATTGCAACTCTGCTGTGCACGTTTGTTTGGATGCAGGCAAGGCAGATCGATGCACCAGTAGTTCTAGGTGTAGTTTCAGATATATCATATGTAGAATGCCAACGGCAGCTATCTTTCAACAAGTCTTTTTCCTGGAATAAGATTAGGGTGTCAATTTTTTTTTGTTCAAACCACTCCTAAATTAATTTGGCAGAGAATATGACTGGCATTTGTAGTTAGTCTATTGCTGCATGCCACATCTTGTTTTCTCTTGGACACTCATGGTCTCACGTTAGATATACATTGTTGTACAGAAAATTTCGGGTACTCAATATTAGGGTGTCAAAACTTTCTGCAAACCCCTCCTAAATTAATTTGACAGGGCGTTAGTAGTTAGTGCATTGCATGCATGCCATGTCTTGTTTTCTCTTGGACACTCATGGTATCAATTTGCTAAAACGTCCTATATTTTGGAACAGAGGAATTATATTAGACTGAAGAAATTAATTTGGCATCACTGTTAAGTGACAGGGCAGAAGGTGATTTCATAGATGGTGAAGCGGGAGCATGTGAAGGTGGAGCTAGGTACGCGGCCACCTGCGAGCGAAGCACCACCACGCCGGCTCGTCGCCATGATCTCCAAACCTCTTCCGTCCTGAGATCTCATCGTCAGCTTCGCTTCGTATGAAGGTTTTGCAAGCTGTCTGTCTGCCTGCTGATGTACTGGTGGGTGACTTCGATCAACTCTGTAAGTCTGCACTGACGTCCATTTCCTGTTCTTGTTAGTTCAGCTCCAAGTCCTAATCCAGATCAAGAAAGATTGATTTTTCAGGTCACCGTCTTCTCTTCTTTTGTGTAGGGAAGAAGAACAGCAAGGGTGACTCCAGAGACACCTCGATTCCTCGAAGGCATCACGGTTCTGTTATAAGCCAGACACATGGGGTTTCTGGCATGGCGGCGTCTGGCTGCCGGCACAACTTCACCGGCATGGGATGCGCCGCTGTAGACCGGGGGGTGTTCTCGCTTGCCGGTGGTATGGCACTCCTCCGCCCAACCCTGGCGCACTGAGATCGGCGTCGGCTACAAACCGTCTTAGGTTGATCATCAACTTGTTCTTGTATTATTATTCAAAATTAATCAATTAGTCAACTTTGGAACATACCCTCCAAGCTATACCTAGATTTTACATTGAGAAGTAAAATTTAAAGAGAAGTTTGTCAGAACTTTGAAGCTGTGACGCAAAGACACCAGAGTGCAGTTTTCCGTGGTTTATGATGCCCAATTATATAGTTAAATCCTCTTCATAAACTTGTTACGTCATTCTCTGGTATGCTAGACACGGGCAGACTATGTACTTATTCAAATAGGCATAGGATGAACTGATAATTGTATCATTTGTCCATTATTTGCAGATGTAGCTTGCTTCTTTCATTCAGTGTAGCTTGTTCAAATAAAAGAAAGGATTTTTCTTTTCACATCTTTGAGCGCTTAAGAGCATTACTTGTGAATGGTATGTTTGAATGTGGGTAGCATGTTCAGTATCATGTTCTTTCGGTGTACTGTACCTTACAAACTAAAAGCAACCTGCTTACTATATTGCTTTTCTCTATCCATTTTATGTCCATATCTGTTCTGCATTTCCTTCTGCAAATAACATGTACCATACAAACGCAGTACGTGTATGTCCTTCTGGATTGGATACTTAGATCGCACTATTGACTTTTTATTTTTACTCCATAGGATTTGTTTTTTTCTACTCCCTCGGCAACAGATGTGCAGGTTCTGTTTTTGGAAGGTGTAGGTTTTTAAATCTTGTCTTCATTACATTTTCTTGCTAACTCAAACATGGAAAACTTTGAGCCCGTGGCTGCATACTGTGTATAAGAGGTGTCACAATGCTGTTAAATGGACTTCTTTTTAGTTGATATACCACAGTTGTGCTTTAGAGGTGTGCATCCATTGCCCAGTTGTGCATCTGTTTCGATATTTTGTTTTGTATTTTGGAACTTTGCATGTCTTGTTCTAAATAAAGCTTGTGATCTTCTGCAGCTTTGCAAGATGAAATCCGAGGGCAAGGCAAGGAAGGTTGAGGGTTGCTCTTGTGTCGGTAGGACGATGCATGCGGCTGTGTCGAACTTGGTGGACCACGTCGTGTGAATGGCCAAGGGAGCGTAGTGCGGTGCCATCAGGATGTGACGGCGCCAACACGAGCCACGGAGGGCTGTGCATGCCGTCCTCTGCCACTCTCAGCTGGGGGCGCCGGTGTGGCTGCTGCTCCTCGGTTTGCTTCCCCGCCAACCTGCGTGGACGCCTCCACCTGGACTGCTGCCCGGCTTCCCAATGGCCCTGTGAGCCCTTCTCTTCTTCTTATTAATGGTCGCTGCCATCTACAGGACGACGAACGTGAGAACAATTGAAATCTGCTGCTTTGCCTTCCCGTCGATGCTTTTTGTGTTGGTGGTAGGACTGCCTCCATCTAGTCTGCTTAAAGTTTTCATCTTGATTTGTAGCTGTATACCTAGATCTTGCTTTCTTTAGGGGCAGAATGGCAGTTGCTGTTTAATTTACTTTTGTTTGGTTGCAGACACGGACAGATTGATGCAGTACTTCTGTGTAGTTTGGGCGTAATTTTCAATGTTTAATATATCCCTTATTGAGGCCTTGGAGGATGCCAGTAGCACTTCCCACGTCTTTCGTTTACATCTACAATGCCACTAGATCTCCACAAAGACAACTATCCTTCAAGAAATTTCATGTCTTTTTTCCTGGAAGGTGATCAAGATATCAATTTTTTTATGCAAATAGCTCTTCAATAAATTAATTTGGCGGAGAATATGAGTGACATTAGTAGTTAGTACATTCCATGCATACTACATTTTGCTTTCCCCTGGCACTCATGGTCTCATGTTAGCTATACCTTGTTATACAAAACATCTCAGGTCCTCGATATTGTTTGTACCTAGGATGTAGCATTTGCTTGCTCTTAAAAAAAGTAATTTTGTCACTTCTCGTAGTTTTGTCATGTTCATATTGAATGATGATTCATATGCCTTCTGAGTGGTTGTTTGTAGAGATTTGTGCCTAGCTGATCATGAATTATTTATTTTCCCCTCCCCGGAGAAAACTACCTGCTAACTAATACATGCATCTATGTATAGTGAAGTTTTGGTCGTCTTCCCACACCTGAACGTGTGTGTCACGGCTATTTGTAGTGTTATTATGTGTGTCAGTGGTAGGTTATTCTTCTATTAATTACAACATAAGATCCAATTCAAACATGCATAACTTCTTTTGGTGAGGTGAGTCTACTATTATTATTTTTAATTTTTTTTTCAAGGCACCTGAACGATCTATCGATGTTTGGAGTAGCTAATCAAAATCTGATCCAACATGTTTATTGTTTTGATCATTTAGCATGTTTTTAAATACTAGTAAAACAACCACAATTTTTGTAGTGTTGCATAAGATTATTGACCTGATTATTGCTTCCAATCTATCAATTTCTTGTACTACTCGTATTATTTATACCTTTGACAAGATGCTGCCTACAACTAAAACATTGTTGGTGCATGTTTATAAACTTAAGTCAACTACTGCAGCTTATTTTTGGAGAAAAATGGAGCAAGTGGTTTCTAGTTATTCTGGAGAACATAGCCGAGCTCAGTATGATATCTCTCAAAATAATCTAACTCTCATATTTATTGACAATTCTTATCAGAAATGCTGCTAGGTACTTGTATGATGCATTTTTACAAGTTCCACTTTAGGTGTGATCTTAGGATGAGATGCATTTTATTTCTGCAAAGCACCTATAATGGATCAGAGATCTGTTAGGAGTATTTGATCACATTGTAATCCAACCTGGGTTTTTTTATTGGTGTATGTTGTTTAATGAGTATTACAACAGCCACTAAGATAGGAATTTGGACCTGATTTAGTATTTCCGTGTATATTCTTGTCAGTTGCGCTGTACGTTCTTTTCCACATAGTTAATCATCTGCTATATATTTTTATTTTCGGTGAACAAATAAAATGCATGCATGGTGTGTGTGATTCAATAGTTACTATTGTATTAGGATACAGTAAATTAATTTTATCTCACTTTTAAGTTGCAAGTCAGAAGGTGATCTCATAGACGATGGCACCGGACAGAAGGTGGAGCTAGGTAGGTGACCACATGCGAGTGAAGCACCACCACTCCAACTCGTCGCCCACTGCTCAGGTAATACCTACCCAATCCCTCTGTTGTCCCACCCTCTTCCATCCCAAGATCTCTCATCGTTAGCTTGGCTTTACATTGAGGTGATGCAGGATGTCCGAATGCCTGCTCATGTACTGGTGGGCGACTCCGAACAACTCTGTAAGTTGCCACCGACGTCCACTTCCTGTCCTAGCTAGTTCAGCTCCAATTCCTAATCCAGATCAAGAAAGATTAAATTTTTAGGCCACTGTGTTCTCTTCTGTTATGTAGGGAAGGAATACATCAAGGGTGACTCCAAAGACACCTTGAATGGATCATGGTTCTGTCTGTTAGAAGCCAGCACCCAGGGGTTTCTGGCCTGGCGGCGCTCCGGTGCCGGCATGACTTCCCCGGCATCGGATGGTGCCACTTTAAACCGCCACTCGCCCTCTGCACTGTCATAGGCTGGCGGTTGTCTCGCTCGTCGGCTGGATGTTGCTTCTCCGGCGAACCCTGGCGCACTGAGGCCGGCAGCCGCTACAATCCGTCTCAGGTTGATCAGCAACTTGTTCTTAATTTTTTGTTCAGAATTAACCAATTGGTCAACTTTGGAACATTACCTCCGGGCATGAACAAGTCAAGTCCCACCTCGACAAATAGCCTCTTTTAGAACATAGAGCCGTCGATTCTTGTACAAAGCAACATCTTCTTTTCTGTATTTCCTTCTGCAAATAACCTATATCGTTTCTATTGAATATGTGTATGTATTCATGGTTAGATACTTAGATGACTCTAAATATATCACACACTTTTTAATATTTACTTCATAGGATTATAGGAACTACTATTGAAACTTATAATAACCTCGGCAACCGATGCGTAGGTTCCTGAATCTTGTCTCCATTACGTTTGCTTGCTAACTCAAACTTGGAACACTTTGCGCCTATAACTGCAGACCATGCATCAGAGGTGTCACGGTGTTGTGAAAAGGACTTCCTTTTAGTCGATATACTGCATTCTTCAGTGTCTCACTTTCACAGAACATGAATTTTTATTTGTATGCCTGAATTTTGTCTTGGTATGTTTAACTGTGAATATTCTTTTTTGATTTATAACTGTTGAACGTATCCTAAACTATATTGCCTTGGTTGGTTTGCTGTGATGAATCAAAGGACGGTAACTGGCTAAGGCTTGAACAGACTTTCTTCCTTGATTATACATCCTAAACAGATCGTATGTTCTGAGCAAACATGAACAAATCTTAATATGATAGCAAGTCGCAAGCTCTTTGGGTTGACTGACTAAAAGTTTATTCCCAAAGGGACGCTGCACAATGTGTTCCGTTTTCTTATTGTGTATTATTTCATCCTTGAAGTGTCTAACATATACTTAACTTAGTTCATGGGTTAATTAATTTGCGCTTGTCTGCTTATATGTTGCTGTGATGAATCACAAGGACGGTATCTGAGTAAGGAGGCTCTTGGAGAAGGCCTCCTTCCTTGATTATACATCCTAGATTCTGAGCAAACAAATGCAATTCTAAATTGTAAATCAATTCACATGTTGTTTGTGCTTTTAGAGTAAACTGCTATCTTCATTGCCACGTTATTTGTGCCTTAGTTGGTTGATTTACTTGTTGATATCTTGTGGCTAAGAGTTAAGAACAACATTTTTCGGTCTCAGCTGGTTATGTTACTTGCAGCTGTTCATCTATGACAAGGAGTTTACCTCTCAGTTCGCTTTCTTGCTACTCCTCTGCTCGCCCATTCCCTGCGCTCGCATTGACGCTGGAGGCCGCTCCAGTGAAATCAAGACCATGTTTTCATCACCAGCGCCACCGGGAAGGTCGACTCCCATACTGTAAGTTACTCTGCTCTTGACCGATAGTTAGGAATTCATCTCTTGTTGCATTGACATGAAATGCACTGTGTAGGTTGCTCATCCTACTCGGCTTCTGAGTCTGCCGCTATCTGGAGCAAGCAGAGGGCGGTGGAGCTGGAGCAAAGGGAGGAGTGCTGCTGGTCTCTATTGTCTATCTCCATCCTCTGTCTTTGAACTTAACCTAGATCATATATGGCACCTTGATGGAAATGTTTGGTGTTGAGACCAACACACCCTTAATCAAGATAATCAAAAAGATGTTTAAAAAAGCCTAAAACTCTGAACTTAGCTGATATTGGCTATAAACTTGGTTTCAAGAAAAAGAACCGATGCTTAAGGTCCTATGAAAATTAATGTTGATGCATGTCAATCCATATTTTGTAATAGCATGGCACACTTACTATGAATCAATAGTGTCAGCATGATCAATCATCCAAATACTATAGATGAGTAATACCAGAAAGGATGAAAGTAGTGTTATCCAACGATGAGTGAAAACAGTTGGCTTTTCTCGACGGAAGCGTATTGAGCATTAAAATGTGGACAGCTATATATTCAAAGCTGTATTTAGTTGCTGATTGGAGCTTGAAACCGTGCTATTATCTGGGTCACTTGCAATGCTTACTTTTTTTCATGCGCCTACTTGAATGGTTATTCAATGTTGATGAACTATCTGATTGGTGTATTTTGTTTCTGTGTACTGTTTGAGTAATATGCATGCATTAAACAGTAGCATTTCTCTTGTTGGAGCACTCTGTAATTGTCGCCTTGTTGGACATTCTTTATGGGTGTCTTGCTTGTGGTATGGAGGTGAATATTTGTTGTTCCATTTCCGTGCAGGTGATGGATGGCCGAGCTGCCGAGCCTTCTTCTTGGACCAGTGGTAGGTGGAGGTAAGCAGCGGACTGCGTGGTGCTCGTGAGCAGGAGGAGCAACATTAAGAAGGGAGAATTGCTGGCCGGGACCTGACTGTTTGAACAATCGAATCGAAGGTCAGTTTGTTCCTTCTTTTCCTTAAGTTTCATGCTAGAGTGGACAAGTCTTGATCGATACTATGATTTTAGGATAGTTGACATATAAACTGGCACCATGGCATGTAATATAGATTGTTGTGTATAAAAACACGCTTACTAGTGCTATGTAATGTCTGATGTGGCCTATTGTCCATTCCTAATTTCCTATTGGAGGTGGCCTGAACTGATATAATGCTTGGTTCAACAAGTTACCTCATATTCTGTCTCATGTGTAAATAAATATACATGACAGGAGTGACTCTAATCTGACATGGATGTTAGCAACACCGGTAGTAGTGGCTGAAATACATTCATCTTTTATATGTTGCTGTAGTGTCTTTTGAAGACGAGGATTTGTAGTAACTAAACCTGCTGTTATTTCCGTCTTATTTGCACCAATGTTGCAGTGCAGACCCCTTGGTGAGACGCCCAAATGTTCCGTGGAGCCTGGACCGGCGTGGCGCTTGCGAGCGTAGCGACGGCGGGAAGGGATAATTGTGGCGAAGGACGGAGAAAATGTGCATACGTTTCTTGGTTGTTGAACTGAGATGCATTTGTTGATGATCTACAAACTGAGGACTGGATTGTGTGGTGGTATGATGAGGATTTTCTTGTGGTCTATTAGACAGTGACAGTTCTAGCATATTTAGGTTTGGGCCTAGTTCATCGCGTGTTTTAATTTGATTGACTAGATGCAAGCTATGTGACGTGGTGAAGAGAACGCCACTACTAGTTGTTCCTGTCATTTTAATTTTGATTTTGATGACCTCGTTGGTGGTATATTTGCTTTTAGCTCTTTGGGTAGATGTGGTTGCTGCTGTAGCAGGTTGAGAGATGAAGAACTTGGCCTGTTCCTGCTGTATCTCTTAATTTGTAATAATGGTGTATATACTATACCAATTGTTGGTGTTGCAAGTGCAAATGGTACGCCTCTGTATATATTTTTGTTTCCACTGGGAGCTTCATGTTATTGATGTCTGAGTCGAGGAGTTAATCAATCTTCATCATATTGAGTCACCAATGGGTGTACTAGAAGCTAGAGGTGCATATTCATTCCGTCTTTCTCTCCAACCAAACAACGCCGTCGATCTCGCCGAAAGAGCTGGATAAAAATCATCATCAAGATAAAGGTCGATAGAAATTAGTAATAACAAGTTAATGAGACGATTATGGAATTTTTGGTCGTATGAAATCTCGGAATATAAATGGTTTTAGGTGGCCGCCTCGCGAAGCAGAATCACGCGTGCTTCCCTCATAAAGTAATGCAATAAAAATAAAACGAAATGGATTTGTTTCCTAATTAAAAAGACCCCGGGCGGTTTTATAGCTAGGAAACCGATCGATCGATGGTGGGGATATTTTAAAAGGAAGGCATGCTAGTTAATAGCTGCCTTTGTCTTCGCATCGCATCGGGGGGGCAACAGAGAATTGAATACTTACTCGGTAGGAAGGAAAAGAAAGTTGTATCGCTCGTCTTCTTCCCGCCTCCGCTTTGACGAAAATTCAAACTCTTTTCTTTTTCCCTCTCTAATCTATAGCCGTCCCGGTCGACTCTATAAATAGGAGGCGCAGGTCACAATCCGCGTGCGGGGTGCGCGTGACTTGGCGACTTGGGCGAGCTTGGCGACGGCGAGGCGAGGCGGTCCGTTCCATCGCAGAGGTGCGGTCGTCGGCCGTTGCATCGCATCTTCTCCTCTCCTGGCACTGGCACTGGCAGCGCAGGTTAGGTACTCGGATGTATATCTTGTGGTGTTGTTATCTGTTTCCGCGCGCGATGGAGTGAATATATCCGTAGGCGCGTGGATTAATTGTATTCGATGGATGGATGACTTGTGATTCTTCAAGTGACCTTTACGTCCTCATCGTTTTAGATTTGTTTAGCGGGCAACTAGTAATAGTTAGCTAATTAATCAAGCGAGTTGAGAAATTAGAGTGTCCATCCAAGAGAAAGGAAGAGCAGATGTGGTAGATTCGCACGTACACCTCGTGCCCGTGGAAAAAAAAAAAGAGAGAAGGCGAGCCTTGCATATTTGATCGATTGGTGTGTGGTAGATCCGGACGTACGTGTGGACCGGCAAAAGAGAGAGAGAGACTTTTTTTTTTTGAGAAAAGAGAGAGAGAGAGTGGATACGGGGGTAGCGATCGATCCTGCCCCAGCACACATATATACTTCGTACGTCGAACGGGTGAGCTAGACCACTCGCGCCAGCATTTCCTTTTTTTTTTTTTAATTGAGCCAATGAAAGGATCCAGCAGTCGTGACCGCGACCGTGCGTCGCTCTGTTTTTTTCCGCGCGCGACGTACCAGGGTCGTCTAGGTCCCGAGCACCATCCTCTCGTGATCACGTTCATGCTCAGCGTGGACAGGTGGTCATCTTCCTAGAGGAGGTCGGCCCCGAGTACGAGCAGCCCCCAACACGTCCAGCGAAACGTAAGCAGAACGATGTTGCCGTACGAACGAGTTGTGACCGAGAGGCAGTAGCACCTGCGATGCATCAAAGATACATGTGCTCAGGAAGCTTGGGCTGGATGACAACCTGAAGCGGGCACTTGCGGGTGGTTGATAGCCCAAACACCTCATCCATGCTCAGGTCCTCCTTCGTCATCCCCTCGGGCAAGCCCCACGTGAAGCCATGGAGCAGGTTGGCCAGGCTCAGTTGTATCACCTTCAACCCGAGGTTGGAGCCAGGGCACATCCGCCGTCCAGACCCGAACGGGAGCAGCTCGAAGTCCTGCCCTTTGACGTCTATCTTGCTCCCGACGAACCTCTCCGGCCTGAACTCCTCCGGCGCATCCCAGAGGTTCGGGTCCCGGCCGATGGTCCATACATTGATGAACACGCGCGCACCCTTTGGGATGTCGAAGCCGCCCACGACCACGTCCTCGCGGGCGACGCGCGGGACAAGGAGCGGCACAATGGGGTGAACGCGCATCGTCTCCTTGACGATGGCCACGACGTATGGGAGGTTTTCTATGTCCTTCTCCGTCACCCAGCGCTCGCGACCGACGACGCGGTCGAGCTCCTCGGTGGCGGCCGCGAATACGGAAGGCTTCCTCAGAAGCTCCGAGAGTGCCCACTCCACGGCGACGGACGAGCTCTCCGTGCCACCGGCGATGAGGTCCTGGGTGAAGGCCTTGACGCCGACGCGGCCGATCTGAACCTCGAGAGTCGGGTCGTCGGCCACCTGCATGAGCACGTCCACCATGTCCCTCGCAACAAATCCCTCGCCGTCACGCCGCCGCCGCTCGCTGTGCTCGTCGAGGACGTGCTCCATGAACGCGTCGAACATCTTGCCGAGCTTCTTCATCCGCCGCACGTACCCTTGCAGGTCCATCCAGTCCAGCCACGGGATCCAGTCGCCCACATTCAGCACGCCGTTGAGCAGCAGAAGCTCGTCCATCATCCACTTGAACTCGTCCAGAGACGACACCGGCCCCTCGGCCGCGTCCGCGCCGTCGCCGAAGAACCGCTTCCCGAGCACCATCCTCGTGATCACGTTCATGCTGAGCGTGGACACGTGGTCCCTGTTGAGATGCACGGCGCGCCCCGGCACGGACGCCACGACGAAGAGGCCGCGCACCATGGCGCGCACCTCGTCGGCGCGGATGTGCTCGAAAGACGCGAGACGGCGGGCGCTGAATACCTCGGTGAGGCATATCCGGCGCGCCTGTCGCCAGTACGCCCCGTAGGGCGACCAGGTGATGTCGGCGTAGTTGTAGGTGGTGTACTTGCCGGAGGCCGTCTTTGGGCGGTCGATGAAACGGACGTCATGGGTCTTGAGGAAGAACCTGGCCATCTCGACGGAGGACCCGATGATGACGGGGAAGGAGCCGAAGCGGAGGTGCATGAGCGGGCCGTACTTCTCGGCGAGCTCGTGGATGGAGCGGTGAGGGAGCGCACCGATGAGGTTGAAGTTGCCGACAACGGGCCACGACTTGGGACCTGGTGGGAGGTTGTAGGCGCGGTGGGATGTGGCTCTGAGCTTTAGGTAGAGAGCACCGGCGAGCGCCACCATGGCAAGGAAGATGGCCATTGGTAGCTCCATTGATGCCCGCCGGGGAGGGAGGTAGTGAGGGCTACTTCTAGTGCTTGCCTTGGAGATGCAATTTAGTGCAAGCGAATGTGCATATATTTATAGGAGATTGGTGAATGCACTTAGTGTACATAGCTGTTGTACTGAGGCCTTCTCTTAATGTGTGATTTGCACTGAGGCCATCTCAACGTCCATCTGATCAGCCTCCACATGTCTCCTTCCTATAGTTGTCCGACACATGAGAGTACAAGACATCTTGTTCGGTTACATAATGACGAGTGTTCTCTCTTCTCTGCATGTGACTTCAAGTCTTCGATCTAGTCTCTAAGTCTTTAACTTACCAAGTCTTCAGATAGTATTACTTAGGCACTCCGTGACGAGGTACATGTAGAGACAAAAATATTCTATGTTAGAAAATACGTATGTGCGTGTCCTGTAGCAGAACATCTGCCTACTACATTGCCCTAAACGACGCAGAGGCAAAAAACAAACTCAAAAAAGTGGATCACAAGCAACCCCGAGGATAAACTTCGGCCCTCTTCGTCACTAGGATATACACGTAGCATGAGGAAGATGGAGATGAGGTATTGCCTCCTTTGAAGGAACAAGACTATGATCCCGTTCTAAAGGATCTCATTGCTCTCACCGTGCAAAAGTTTTAGAGCAATCCTCCCAAGGGCAAGAAATTTGTTGAGGAAAAGACAAGGTCTCGCTATGGAAATGATGGAGCTCAAAAAGTGAGGTCTTGCTTCAATTGTCAAGATAAGCATCACTTCATTGCGGAGTGCCCGTATGAAAATAGAGAGCTCCATAGTGGCAAGCTCATTCGCAAGGACAAGTCCAAGGTTGAGTACAAGAAACCTCACTTCAAGAAGAAGCCTTTCAACAAGAAGTCTCCCACCAAGTTTGTGCTCTTGACTCAAGAGGAGTATGATTCCGGGAGTGATGAAGAAAAAGAAACCACAAGTGAAGTGGCTGCTCTAGCTATTGCCTCTACTCCATCATCTTCATCCATCTTCGAATCCCCCAATGACGATCTCCCTCAACGTAATGCCAAGTGCTTCATGGCTAAGGCCACGGAGGTATCACTTTCCCCCAACTCTAAGACCCCTAGTGAACTAGAACATCTTGCTAGTCTTAGAGAAGAAGAAGAAAGGGTCTCCTTGGACCACTTTATGTCTAACATGCAAGGGGAGACCAAGAAGTACGTTGAGTATCTCATGAGGCAATTGGGTGAGGCCCAAGATGCTCTTGAGAAGAAAGGTGAGGTTGAGAGAAGGGATGCAGATGAAATTGCATCTCTCTCTATGACTCTTGAGGAAGAGCATGATGGTAGAGTTTCTCTAGAGGATGAACTTGCCGGAGGCTGTCTTGGGGCGGTCGATGAAACGGACGTCATGGGTCTTGAGGAAGAGCTTGGCCATCTGGACGGACGACCCGATGATGACGGGGAAGGAGCCGAAGCGGAGGTGCATAAGCGGGCCGTACTTCTCGGAGAGCTCTTGGATGGAGCGGTGAGGGAGCGCACCGATGAGGTTGAAGTTGCCGATAATGGGCCATGACTTAGGACCTGGTGGGAGGTTGTAGCCGCGGTGGGATGTGGCTCTGAGCTTTAGGTAGAGAGCACCGGCGAGCGCCGCCATGGCAAGGAAGATGGCCAGTGGTGGTAGCTCCATTGAGGCCGGGAAGGGAGGTAGTGAGGGCTACTTCTAGTGCTTGGCTTGGGGATGCAATTTAGTGCAAGCGAATGTGCATATATTTATAGGAGATTGGTGAATAGCTCTTGCACCGAGGCCTTCTCTTAATGTGTGATTTGCACAGGCCATCTCAACGTCCATCTGATCAGCCTCCACATGTCTCCTTCCTATAGTTGTCCGACACATGAGAGTACAAGACATCTTGTTCAGTTACAAAATGACGAGTGTTCTCTCTTCTCTGCATGTGACTTCAAGTCTTCGATCTAGTCTCTAAGTCTTTAACTTACCAAGTCTTCAGATAGTATTACTTTAGGCACTCCGTGACGAGGTACATGTAGAGACAAAAATATTCTGTGTTAGAAAATACGTATGTGTGTGTGCTGTAGCAGAACATACACGAAACAGGCTTTCGCTCCGCTTTATAAATAAAACCCAACGGTTGAACACAACGTGACGAGGGGATCCTCTTACAAAGCAGATCAAAGATAAAAAAAATAAAGAGGGCCAAACTTGTCACCGAGGATACCGGAACCAACACGAGAGGCGAGGCTCCCCGACGATGCCCCCAAGAGGGTCACGACGTACACATTGCCAACGTCGAGACACCAAAGGGTCTAGGGCTTTCACCCGGAGCCTAACGCTGCGAAGGTATCCACAACAGCGTCCTCAAGAGGAGTACGATACCCGCAGGCATCGCCGCCATTGGCGCCGGAGCGCAGAGCTTTCGCTCGGAAAAACCATCGCACATCGTCCGCACACTCGGGTCGTCGAGAATCCCCGAGAATGGCCTCCACACCACGATCTGGGAGTTGCCGCTACCAACGCCAGGAGCCCCCGCCGCCCGCTCATTGCCGTCCACACGACCAAGGAGCAAGGCCATCACCACCTGAAAGTACACAATGGTCAACTAGAGGGGAGGGTGAATAGGTGACCAACAAATTTTAATCCTTTTTCACTTTTAGATGGGCTTTAGCAAGTAAACAACTTGGTTATCTAGATGTGTAGCTAGGCAGACACCCTATGTGATAAGCAACAAGTATGCAGTGGAAGTAAAAGCAAGGCACAAGATAACCACAAGTGAAAAACACGGAGACAAGGATATGTTTTTCGTAGTTCCTTCTCGAAAAAAGTACGTCTACATTGGAGAGGTGGGGAGCCACCTAGTCACTCCTCAATAGCACGGTTGTGCACACCTTGTTATCTTTGAGCTTCTCCGGTAAAGGAGATTCTCGTTTCCACTATGAGGTCGACTTGAAGACGTTGACCAAACCTTTAAAGGGGGTTGAGGCTACTCCACAAGTGAGATGGAGGCTCTCAACGATCCAAAACTTCTTGCTACAAAGTTGAAGCTACAAGCACTAGGATTTCTCTAGGATGTCAAGACAACCAAGAGATTACAAGATCCCAAGAGGTATGGTATGGGAAAACACTTTTTGGCTTGGTAGAAAGGTAGATCTAGGCCTCCTCCATGAGATTCTTGAAGGGCATCGAGTTTGGTTGGAGGAGAAGGGAGATCGGAGCGTTTTGAGATCTTGAACAATGGAGGAGAGAGAGGAATGGACGAACTGGTTATCTAGAGGAAGAAGACGGCTATTTATAGCCTCCTCCAAATTCTGACCGTTGCAGTCCACCAGGGCCGGAATATTCCGGGGTTAGGACCGGAAATTTCTGGGGGTGGCAGGCCAGATATTTGAAATATCCGGGGGGCGGATATTTGAATAATCCGGGGCCGGAATATTCCGGCCAATAATCCGCCCCCATCTCTGCGCGCGGGCAGCAGCACCACGCTGAAAAATTGCTAAGGACATGAGGGCCGGAAATTTGCCCCGGAATATTCCGGGAAAATATCCGCCCCACCTTCTGTGCGTGGGCACCTGCGATACCTCCAAAATCTGCTAAGGACTAGGGGGCCAGAAATTTGGCCCGGAAATTTTCGGGCAAATATCCGCCCCACCTTCTGTGCGCGGGCAGATGGAGACCAATACTTAGTCGTTTGAAGAAGCCAGAGGGGCCGGAATATTCCGGTGCAGGGGTCGGATATTCCGGCCTATATCAGCCGGAATTTCTGGTGTCAGCACCTGAATAATCCGGCTGGAGTATAAATCACTTTCGGAAATCCTTTGTGGACTTTTCCGAGAGTATTATCGTTAATCATCTGAGAGGCCAGCTGTAGATACTTAAACAACATTTTTAGTAGAGGGTATAACCGTGTTGTTATCATCACCAAAATCATTAGAGGAATCATGAGCTTTCAATCTCCCCCTTTTTGGTGAGTGATGACAACACGGGTATTTGCATAGAGATAATCTAACAATGTGATAGAAAGTAAACATCACAGATAGGCATATATAGGAGACATGCCTCCCGATAATATGAGTTCACACAAACGAATCCTCGAATAACGAGCACGAGTGAAACGAAGTTCAAAAAACGCACGAAGAGATAAGAAACGATAAAAACGAGGAAACCCACCTTAGCAAATCCCCGCGATCTCTAGATCTTCTCCCCCTTTGGCATCAGGACACCAAAAAGAGAGAAGAATGCACTACGCCCCAAGGAACAAGCTCTAAGCATGGGTGTCTTCCTCCTCCTCCTCCTCGATGGCAGTGGCAATGTCCTCATCATCAGCAACATCTAGATCCCAGTCCACATCACGTTTGTTCCAGTTGCGGTAAGGAATCCTCGGAGGAAGGGCAGCAGAAATATTGGGAACGTTGAGAGCAGTCATGATGGCACGCTGATTCTCCTGAATGTTGCGGCGCTCGACATAGACATTGTAGTTCTCCTTGTGGATGCACACATTCATGCACATCACCTTCTCAATGGCACGAACTATCCACGAGCGCTTCTTGGTACCATGAGGAGCACGACGCATGCGAGTATCACGGTGGCCCTGACCGGTAGCACCGACATCATGAGCAGCCTGGGAAGTGTGAGCACTCTTCTTGTACAGCTTCACGTCCTTGTGCGACTCACAGTCCATGTCAAGATCCTCAAGCAGTTCAGCAGGGTATCGTGACTTGATGAGCTTCATGATGTAGGGAGCATATGGTGGCACTTTGTGGTGGAAGAGAGCGAAGTGGATCTCGTTGAAGATGAAATCCATCACATCAATCTTGTGGCTCTCAGTGTCCTCAAGGTTACCCTCAGTGAATGTCACAAAGGCATGGTGCATGAGGTTCACCAGGCCGCCACGAATCTCATCATTGTTGCCGCCACTAGGGGCAATGGTCTCCCTGAACATTCGCAGACGGATGTCATATATAGGATAGAGACCCTTCGCAGATCCCATAGTGCCAGTAGGACCATACATCTCAATCAGCTTGTTCTTCTCATACTCCATCCCGTGAATGTGCATACGAGTACCCTGAGGAACGTAGAGGCCAGCAAATGGGTATCCAAGCTCAGCAGCAAAGTCATGGAATGTGGCGGTGAGCAAGTGTGGGCCAGACATCTAGGACATACCAATCTCCTCAGACTCATCAAAGACCAGGGTGGCGAAGAACTGCTGGATGAAGGTGGTATTGTAGGAGCATTGGGTCTCCATGAGATGGCGCAGTCCCAGAAGCTCAACAAGATTGACATAATTGTTGAAATATGCAGGGTTGGCAGCCATGTGGGCGAAGTTGATGTATTTCATTGGACAGACAGGCTTGCTCGTCACAGTGGGGACTTGCTTGAAGAGACTTTCCTGCTCAGAATGCAAGAAGAAAGAATCAATGGTTGGATCTTGAGGACCCTTTGTGTACCAGGCCTTGGCGCGCCATGCCTTGAACTCAGCGACAGACATGGTGGCCACATTGAGAACAGTCTTGCCCTGTTGCCTGCTAGCCCTGCGAGCAGCCCTGTCAGCGTTGCGCTCCCTCTCATAGTCTTGCTCCTCACCACGCTGGCGGCAACGAGTTTCAGGCTCGTCAACAAACACTCCGTCATCATCCTCCCTCAAATTGCTCTATCGCTTGCGAGAGCTAGTCACTTGTGGGGCCTAGAGCTTGAACCATCTGCGAGAAAAGTAAGAGAAAGCGCAAAGAAAAACGGAAAATCATCAAAATGGGGGCTCACAACTTAGAAGAGTGGAATAGTGGACCTCTGTTAGAGATTCAGGGCAGGCCGGATATTCCGGTTATGGGAGAAATTTCCGGGGGGGGGGGGGCGGCGGAAATTCCGGCCTCTGACGAAATTTCAAGGGGGCGGGAATTCCGGCCAGGGGGCGGGAATTTCCGGCCCTCAAAAATTCGTATTAGAGCTGAGAATATAGGCCTGCCATGAATCTAAAACAACAAAGGAGAGCGATGGGGTGGAACAAGAGGATATACATGGAACTAGTGTACGGTTGTTCCACCCCAAAACTCAAGAAAGATGATAGGAAACGAGATCTAATCGTCCGACAACCCTAGATTACGTAGAAAACATAGCACATACCGGGAACCATGGGGTGAGGAACGGATGTGCGGTCTCTTGATCCGCAAAAGGCAGCCGGAGGACGAAGAAGGGAGGCAAGTGGGCCTCCCGGGAGGATCGGAGCCGGCGGCTGCGGTTGGGGGCAGAGTGGAGGCGAGGGGACGGGAAAAGAATCTAGAAACTCCCCTCCCATCGCCTATTTATAGCCCCCAGCCTCTTGCCCCGGAATATTCCGGTGTTAAGGCCAGAAATTTCTGGGGGCCGGAAATTCCACCCCAAATTTCCGGTGTGCCTTCTACGAGGGGGCACGCGGGATTTCGGGAAGAAATTTTTGGCAAATTTTGAGCCCCAGAAATTTCCGAGGCATAAGACACGGAATATTCCGCGCCCCGGATATTTGCACCGGAAATTTCCGCCCAAATTTCCGGTGTGCCTTCTGTGAGCAGGCACTAGGGAAATGGGGGGAAATTTCTGAGGCAATTATCAGGGGCCGGAAATTTCTGGGCCTCAGGCCGAAATTTCCGGGTTTCACGCACAAGCCGAGTTTTGGAAAAATAGGATAATATGTGAGCCACCAAAACAGCGAGAAAAACACGACAAAGAGCAAAACACAAACACAAACACGAGAAAGAGGAAACATGTTGGTGGCCGAAGCCACCGTGTTTGAGTGTATACCAAAAGTGTGACTCACGTTTGAGTGTATACCAAAAGTATGACTCACCGTGTTTGAGCAAAGATATATCTTGGGCCCAAAAGTATGACTCACGTTGAAGCACAATAAGTCACGTAATGACTAGATATGCATGAAGTTTTGATTGTTTTGCACATGATAGGAGAAGTGTTGGTTCATGAGTTGAAATACGCTCCCCCTATGTCCATGCCTACATCTAAACTTAGATAACATGTGTAGTGGGGGTACATATGCAAGGGTTCAAGAGAAGTTAGACGCATCGATCACATTTAGTTCATTCCTCAAACCCCGAAACCTTGGTTCATCAAGGGCCTTCGTGAAGATATACGCAAGTTGATCCTTGGTCGGCACATAGGAGAGATCAATATCGCCCTTCTCAACATGATCCCGAATGAAGTGATGTCGAATTTCAATGTGCTTCATCTTGGAGTGAAGAACGGGGTTGTAGGCGATCTTGATAGCACTCTCATTGTCGCACAAGAGGGGGACCTTGTCAAAGTCGATACCATAATCTCGCAAAGTTTGCCGCATCCATAGCAATTGAGCACAACAACTAGCCGCGGAGATGTACTGGGCCTCGGTGGTGGAGAGGGCGATGCAATTTTGCTTCTTGGAAGACCAACAAACCAATGAGCGGCCAAGAAATTGACAACCACCAGATGTAGATTTCCTGTCTGTCTTCTCGCCCGCATAGTCCGCACTCAAGTATCCAATAAGATGAAAGCTTGAACCCTTGGGATACCAAAGACCAAAGTTTGGGGTATGAACCAAATAGCAAAAGATGCGCTTAACAGCTTCAAAATGACTTTGCCTCAGAGAGGCTTGAAACCTTGCACATTTACCTACGCTATACATGATATCGGGTCTAGATGCACAAAGGTAGAGCAAAGAGCCAATCATGGAGCGGTATACCTTTTGATCTACCTCTTTACCATTCGGGTCGGGTTTTAAGTCAATAGTCGTGGACATGGGAGTTTTCGTAGGCTTAGCATCATGCATGTTGAATCGCTTGAGCATGTCTTGAGTATACTTGGCTTGCTTGATGAAGGTGCCTTCGGGGTGTTGCTTGATTTCAAAGCCAAGGAAATACTCCAACTCGCCCATCATAGACATCTCGAACTTATCCATCATAAGCTTTAAAAACTCATCATTGAATGCGGTGTTAGTAGAACCAAAAATGATATCATCCACATAGAGTGGGCATATGAACAAGTCACCTCCAACCTTTTTAGTGAAAAGGGTGGGATCGATTAAACCAACATTGAACCCACGATCTACTAGAAACTCTTTAAGATGCTCGTACCATGCATGTGGAGCTTGTTTAAGTCCATAGAGCGCCTTATCGAGTTTGTAGACATAATCGGGGTGGTTGGGATCCTCGAAACCCGGAGGTTGCTTGACATATACCAACTCATGGATGGGACCATTCAAGAATGCACTTTTCACATCCATTTGTTGTAGTTTGAAATTATGATGAGAAGCATATGCAAGAAAGATACGAATTGATTCAAGACGAGCTACGGGAGCGAAAGTTTCACCAAAATCGACACCTTCGACTTGAGAAAATCCTTGAGACACCAATATCGCCTTGTTGCGAATGACGATGCCATCGTTATCTTGTTTGTTCTTGAAGATCCACTTGGTGCCGCTGACGTTCTTGCAATCCTTAGGTCTTGTACTAGCTTCCACAGCTTATTGCGCTCGAAATTGTTGAGTTCATCGTGCATAGATTCAAGCCAATCTTGATCTTCAAGCGCTTCATAGACCTTCTTGGGCTCAATGTGAGAGACGAAAACATGAGCCTTGCTAAAGTCCGGCAATTGTCTTCTTGTGACTACCCGTCCACGAACTTGTCCAAGAATCATGTCCTCCGTGTCACCGGCACGAGCAAGATTTCTAGCCTTCTCTTTGCCCTACGAGCTAGTAACTCCTCCAAAGACTCCTTGGATATGGCTTGATCATCACCTTCATGATTGGAGTCATGTCCATCTCTTCCCTTATCTTGATCCTCAACGGGAGATGGATCTCTTATGTGTTGGGTTTGATCACCAACATGAGTGTCTTGTCCGTGTCCTTCATTGTGAGCTTGGCCTTGAGTGTTAGCTTGGCCTTGATTATTAGCTTGGCCTTGATCGATGGAATGATCTTGATCATTAGCTTGGCCTTGATTTGTAGTTTGAGGGCTTGGTGCATCTTGTTGGGTAGCTTGTGTATCAATGGGTGTAGTCAATGGCTCCACTTGAGTAGAGCATAGTCCTTCTCCCTCCGTCATCCGGTAACCCTCAATGGGGATTATTTCACTAATCCCCATTCTTCTTATGACGATGGGAGGAGTTGCATCTCCTACAACACCATGATCTATATGGCCCCCTTGGGACCCATTATCCTCATCAAACACCACGTCTATAGCTTCTTCAACTTGTCTGGTGGACTTGTTGTAGACTCTATAGGCGTGAGCGTTTGTGGCATAACCAACAAAGATACCCTCATATGACTTGGTCTCGAATTTTTACAAGCGTTTACCTCTCTTACGAATGAAGCACTTGCAGCCAAAGACCTTGAAGTATGAAACATCCGGCTTCTTGCCCGTGAGGATCTCATAAGGGGTCTTGTTCAAGATCTTGCGGAGATATAATCGGTTGCTAGCATGGCAAGCGGTGGAGACGGCTTCGGCCCAAAAGTTGTATGGGGAAGAGAATTCCACAATCATAGTCCTTGTCGCGTCCATTAATGTCCGGTTCTTCCTCTCCGCCACACCATTAGTGTCCGGTTCTTCCTCTCCGCCACACCATTTTTTTGAGGGGTATAGGGAGTGGAATATTGATGAGCGATCCCCTCCTCGCTAAGAAATCCCTCCATGGTGTAGTTCTTGAACTCGGAGCCATTATCACTCTGGATTGCCATAATGCTCGTATTGTGTTGGCGTTCCACCAAAGTGATGAACTCGATGACCCTGTTTTGAGTCTCACTCTTCCTCTTGAAGAAGTACACCCAACAATATCTTGAATAGTCATCCACAATCACCAAGCAATACTTCTTTCATCCAAAACTATCATATGATAGGATACCAAAGAGGTCCAAATGAATGAGCTCGAGGATTCTTGAGGTAGTGATGTTGGTCTTCGTGGGGTGAGCTTCTCCATGTTGTTTTCCAAGAACGCAAGAGATACACACACGATCTTTGGCAAACTTAGCATTCGTTAGTCCTAGAACATGATTGCCACTTTGAAGGTCATGAAACGTCCACATATTGGTGTGGGCTAACCGGCGATTCCATAGCCAACCCACATCAACTTTAGCCATTAGGCATGTCGCGGCACATGTGTCTCCTTTAGAGAAGTCCACTACATACATGCCGTTCTCGACATGCCCAACAAAGGCTACTTTAAGAGTCGTCTCCCAAGTGATAATCACATTCTCTTTATTAAATAACGAGGTAAAACCATTTTTTGCAAGTTGAAGGACCGAGATGAGATTGTAGCCAAGGGACTCGACTAGGAGGACATTCTCAATTGATAAATCATTTGAGATAGCCACCTTGCCTCGTCCCAATACCTTTAGCTCGGAGTTATCACCAACAGTAACGCAATTGAGATGAGGTAATGGAGGATTAAGTTCACTCATTGCGTCTTTGCTTCCGGTCATATGTTGGGATGCACCACTATCCACCGTCCATTTGCTCGATCCGGAAGCACTTCCCTACAATAGATTAGTGTCTTGATTTAGGTACCCATCGTTGAATGGGTCCTCTTTTGTTAGCAACAAGGGTGTTTGGAACCCAAATAGTCCAATGATAATCATCACCATAAGAAGTACCAAATATTTAGCATACACATGACCATCTCTAGATTTCATAAGAACATAAGATGGATTATATTTGCCGGCAAAGTCATAATGAGTGGTGCTCCCCCTAGAGGTGTCACCACCCACAATGGTGTTGGTCTCCTTTTCTTTGACCACCTCTCCCCCTTTCACAAATTTTACTCCTTGTGAGGGAGAGGTGACTTTCTTCTTGTTCTTCTCGTACTTCTTCTTTGACTTAGCTACATAGCCAAGTCCCTCTTTTCCATTCTTGACTCTTTGAGGAACCACTTCATTGAGAGTCTTCTCACCTCCTACAAGATTAGTTGCACCACAAGAATTGCTAGGCAAAGTGCTAATGAAAGTAGATGAAGAGGACATGACTTGCTTATTTGATTATTGAGCTAGAAGATTGTCACGAGATTTGGTTAGCTTGTCATGGATTTCTTTAAGAGACGTGAATTCCTTTTCTAGTTTTCCATGACGAGCAACAAGTTCCTCCTGAGCAATTCCTAGCTTCAACTCTTAATTTTCAAGGGTTTTAACAAGAGCAAGAGATTGTTCATTATCTTTCCTAAGCTTAGAG
The DNA here is from genome assembly GCA_028641055.1 of Alopecurus myosuroides. Classification (NCBI taxonomy): domain Eukaryota; kingdom Viridiplantae; phylum Streptophyta; class Magnoliopsida; order Poales; family Poaceae; genus Alopecurus; species Alopecurus myosuroides. The sequence goes on along the minus strand of CM054057.1, from coordinate 520,751,265 downwards.
ACACTCATAGCAAAAGTCTCTTCAAGACTCGATAATTTCTCCTCAAGTGAGGCTCTAATGGAACGCTCATTTTCAAGAGCCTTTTCAAGTTCTTTCTCATTGCAAGAGTGACCTCCATGGCTTTCCAAGGTCCTTATAATTTCCTCCTTTTCATATACAAGAGAGTTAGCATCATCAAGTTGCCGCAAAAGGGCTTTTACTTTCTCCTTAGTCTCACCTTTGAGGCTAGCTAACCAAATGCCTAGCTCCTTTGCCTCACTATACTCCTCACAAACAGTTTTAACACAATCCAATAATTAAGGATGGTTAGTGACGATGGTCTTGGAGTCGGGAGAGCATACCGAAGTGGATTTTGCCATAAGACATGTAGGTCGGATAGCCTCAATCTCATTGGGGGATTCAAATAGAGAGACCGATGGAGATGAGGCGGTAGCTATGGCAACATGGGACACACCTACAACTTCATCTTCTCCTTCATATCCGGAGATATAGGTTTCCAACACCGCCCCTTATTGAACATAAAGAGCCCTAGGCACTCTTCTAGCGAAGTTATTGTTTTGTGGAGCCTTGGCCTTGTTCTTGCGGACTAGCTTGCCTTCATTTTCTTCTCTTGGCTCAAAAGGGCACTCCTTTACAAAGTGATTTGCACTTCCACAATCGTAGCAAGTCCTTGGTCGCTCCCCCTTCTTCTTGTAGTTCCTGTTTCGTGTAGGTCTTGGAGAGCCAGCCTTGTGAGCTTCCCATCTCTTCCAATATCCGTGCATAGCAAGGGCAATGCACTTATGAGCGCCATTGTAAGTGTCCTCATGGTCTTCCTCATCATCATCCTCTTCTTCAACTTCTTCAACTCGAGCCATTGCCTTTGACTTCAATCCAAGATTGGGTGTCTTTCCCAATCCTCTTGAGCGAGCAAGAGCATCATCCGCACTCTTGTGTGATAAGGATATGGCGATGAATTCACTAAGAACACCAATGGAGTTGAGATAATTGTAGTCCGCCCTCGTCCGAATCCTAGTGGAGAGGTTTTTCTAGAAAGGTGTAATAGCTTTGATGAACTTCCTCTTTATCCACTCATCGGAAATCTCTTCTTTTCCAAAGTCCCTCAATTGATTGGTGAGGGTGACAACTCTCCGATATAGCTCCTCGGGGGACTCATCATCTTGCATAACAAAGTTCTCGGACTTGTCAATGGCCACATCGTACTTGGATGATTGAATGCTAGCATTTCCTTGAAACAAAGTATCAAGATTGTCCCATGCTTCCTTGGCGGTCTTGCAACCTCTAATGTGAGTGAGATGCTCCCTTGGAAGAGCCTTTTGAATGATGAAAAGGGCCGTCTTGTTGAGTTGAGATTCCACATATTCCCTAGGAGTCAAGTTGCTTGGTTCATGGGGATGGAACCCATGAATCACACTCCTCCACAAGGTGGTGCAAGAGCCGGAAATATGTGACTCCATTTCAAACTTCCAAGAAGATAATTCATTAGTGTTAAGCATGGGAGGAAGTCCAACATTAAGAATGTGTGGCATTGATACTATTGTATGGATGGAGTCATAATTTATAGGTGGTGGGACTTTTGAGTTGGACCCCGAACCATTAGCCGTTTGAGACTTGGAGCCTCCGGTATTCTCCATTGCCTTAGCCTTTTGTGTGGCTTTCGCCTTAGCTTTGGCAATGTTGTCTTCGATCTCGGTATCGTCCGGAAGAGTTTCCTCTTCCGAACTCTCCGCATCAGAGACATGGGGAGAATCCGTGCGCCCCTTAGGTTTACCCATCATGATCTCCATCATCTTCTTGATGGAGGAAACCTCTGAGCCAACACTAGAGCTAACCTTGGACAATTGGATTTGAATGGTCCCAACCGTTGTCTCTAGGTTATCTATAGTATCGGCCATTTTGGAGAGCTCCTCCTTACAAGATTCGGGGTCATCTCTGTTGGCCTTGATACTCTTAGGCGGTTAAGCCCGATATAAGAGCCCAGGCTCTGATACCAATTGAAACTACACAATGGTCCACTAGAGGGGGGTGAATAGGTGACCTACAAATTTTAATCCTTTTTCACTTTTAGATGAGCTTTAGCAAGTAAACAACTTGGTTATATAGATGTGAAGCTAGGTAGACACCCTATGTGATAAGCAACAAGTATGCAACGGAAGTAAAAGCAAGGCACAAGATAACCACAAGTGAAAAACACGGAGACAAGCATATGTTTTCCATAGTTCCTTCTTTAAAGAAGTACGTCTACGTTGGAGAGGTGGGGAGCCACCTAGGCACTCCTCAATAGGATGGTTGTGCACATCCTATTCTCCTTGAGCTTCTCCGGTGAGGGAGATTCTCGTTTCCACTATGAGGTCGACTTGAAGGCGTTGACCAAACCTTTACAAGGGGGTTGAGGCTACTCCACAAGTGAGATGGAGGATCTCAACAATCTGAAGCTTCTTGCTATAAGGTGGAAGCTACAAACACTAGGATTTCTCGCGGATGTCAAGGCAACCAAGAGATGACAAGATCCCAAGAGGTATGGTATGGGAAAACACTTTTTGGCTTGATAGAAATGTAGATCTAGGCCTCCTCCATGAGATTCTTAAAGGGCATTGAGTTTGGTTGGAGGAGAAGGGAGATCAGGGCGTTTTGAGCTCTTGAACAATGGAGAAGAGAGAGGAATGGACGAACTAGTTGTCTAGAGGAAGAAGACAACTATTTATAGCCTCCTCCAAATTCTGACCGTTGCAGTCCACGAGGGCCGAAATATTCCGGGGTTAGGACCCGAAATTTCCGGGGCTGGCAGGCCGGATATTTGAATATTCCGGCCAATAATCCGCCCCCATCTCTGCGCGCGGGTAGCAGCACCACGCTGAAAATTTGCTAAGCACCCGAGGGCCGGAAATTTTCCCCGGAATATTCCGGGCAAATATCCGCCCCACCTTCTGTGCGCGGGCACCTGCGATACCTCCAAAATCTGCTAAGGACCGGGGGGCGCGGAAATTTGCCCCGGAAATTTCCGGGAAAATATCCGCCCCACCTTCTGTGCGCGGGCAGATGGAGACCAATACTTATTCGTTTGAAGAAGCCAGAGTGGCCGGAATATTCCGGTGCAGGGGCCGGATATTCCGGCCTATATCAGCCGGAATTTCCGGTGTCAGCACGTGAATAATCCGGCTGCAGTATAAATCACTTTCAGAAATCCTTTGTGAACTTTTCCGAGAGTATTATCGTTAATCATCTAAGAGGCCAGCTGTAGATACTTAAACAACATTGTTAGTAGAGGGTATAACCGTGTTGTTATCATCACCAAAATCATTAGAGGGATCATGAGCTTTCACCACCGCTACGCCGCTCGTTGTAGAGACGCCCGTGCAGTCCACCTTCAAGGGCCGCAGCCCCGGCGTCCAGTATCACCCGCCCAAGATGCGACCGAGTACCACCACGACCAGACTCAAGGAGCGGACAGGAGAGGACGAACCAGCCAATCGACCCCCGGACCGTGAAGGTGTAACTAGCAGGACGAACCCGCCTGTCAGACCCTCAGAGCTCACCGGGGCTGCTTGGCGGCTGCCAGATCTAGGCCCGACCGGCCCGGATCCAGTGTCCCAACCATCAGGTCACGGGATGGGCCTCACACCGGAGGCCCCTGAAACCAAGGACCCGCGGTCCCCATCCAACCCAATCCAGGCCCAAAGGGCCCAGATCAGGCCAAGGCCGGGAGCCCCGCCATCCTCGGCCAGCTCCACCCGCAGCCAGTCCAGGAGCCGAGCTGCTCCATTCCTGCCGTCGCAGGCTCAGTCGAGGCGAGCCACCGCTGGTTCCCATCACCTCCATCGGCCCAGATCCAAGCGGGAAGGGAAACCAGCTGCTGCCGTCGTGGCCACCAAGATCTCCGCCCGCGCGGACCACCTGGCGCCACGGGCCGGCCGCTGCCATTGCCGAAGAGCATCGCCGCCAAGAGGAACTCCGCCCCGCCGGAACCCCTAGCGCCGGGTAGAGAAAGGACCAGCTGCCGCCGGCACCGCACGGGACTTTGCCCGGCGGCGCGCGCAGACGACGGCCGGGGGTGAGGGGCTAAGGGGGAGGAAGGGTGCCGGGAGCTAGGGTTCCGCTCCCGGTCGCGCGGGGGCGACCCAGGAGCGGGGGGGAGGGGGTCAGTGTAGCAGAACATCTGCCTACTACATTGCCCTAAACGACGCAGAGGCAAAAACAAACTAAAAAAAGTGGATCACAAGCAACCCCAGCATAAACTTCAGCCCTCTCCTCGTCACTAGGACATACACGTAGCACCATGCTCAAATAATAAATTCGGAAAAAAATGAGTTTTAAAAATTATGAAAAAAAAATGTAAGTAGCTAGTGGTATATACTACAAACATGCAAAAAATCAACTTAAAATACGTTGTATTCTGAACTACACAAAAATAACCAAAGTGTGATTCTGGGTAATGCTTATTTTTGTAGCCCGTACTATTTTGTATTTTAAATTGGAAATTTTCATTTTATGGGATATACCGTAGGTTATAACCAGAATTATTTTCAGAAAATTTTCAAACTTGTAAATATTGTTTTTGAATTTTTTAAATTGACAGGAGCACCGGTGCTCGGGAACAAAAAAAACACTTTCGTGATATATAATATATTAGAGCATCTCCAGCAGTCGCACCATCCCGCGCGCCCGCGCGAAAAAACCGCCAATTATACAGCGCGCTAGCTAGCGCGGCGTGCTCAAGCACACGCGCGAAAAAAATTAGTGCACGCGGCCAAAAGCCCCAAGCCGCGCTGCTAATTTTCAGCTTCCCGTACAGCGCGCATGACCAAGCGTCAGTGCCCGTGAATCCCAACCACCGAGTGGAAATCTCCGTGCGTGCTCGCCGGTACCCCTCCTGCTCGGTGCCGGTGATGGAGAACTTCCCTGGCGCGCCGCCAATGCCCCATACGTCGCCGGTTTTGCGAACCCTAGCGCTGCCGCCACCGCCGCCACCGGACAAAACCCGGTGGCCGTCGCGCGCGGGCTGTTCATGGCGCCGTGGATGAACTTGAGCGACGGCCGTCCACCGCCGGCGCCCGGTCATTCGGCGCGCGGGGGACAGCAGAAGCGCCCGTCGGCGCGCCGACCGCGGCCGCCACGGTGAAGAAGACGCAATCTTTGCAGGGGCGCAAGGCGGCCGCTACGGCGAAGCAGCATCCGCCGCCTGCGGGCGCGCCGCCGCAGCAGCCTCCACCGCCACCGCTGGCCGCCACCGACTTCGCAGCGTATGCACCCGTGCGAACGTGTTCGGTGAAATGCCCGAAAGGTATTTTCGATTACAAACTTCATTTTTTGGACGCGCACGAATGAACTTGTCACCTTATTTGCCTGTTTCTTCTCATTTGGTGTAGTGTTGATGATGAGTCCTACTTGGAAACTATGAATGTTGAATCAAATCATGACAATTGGACTCAAGAACATGGTTCCCAACAAGATTGGTCTTAATCATATGGCTATGAAGAAGGTGACGAAGTCGATGAAGATCGTGAGGGCATCGTTGAAGGGAAAGGAGGGGGCACTAGCTACACTTCGCAAGAAGATGTGTGGCTATGCAAAACCTATTGCGTTGTTGGATTGGATGCATCTGTTGGCACGGACCAAACTAGAGACACCTATTGGACAAGGATGAAGGAGTATTTTGATAGTATCAACACGATTCCGAAGAAGGATAGAACCGACCGCTCCGATAGATCTCTTCGGTCGCGTTGGTCACTTATTTCGACGAGTGTCAAAAGTGCGCGAGGGTGTTGGCGGCAACGGATGCTATGAATCCAATTGGAGCTAACGATGTTGATAGGGTAAGTTTGGAATACTTCTATATGGTCACTTTCTATGACCTTGCATTCTCTTGGCTATCTTGCTTAACTTTCCTCTTCTTGTTTGTAGGCTAACATTGCAAAAAACCTATACAAGGGAGCTGGAAAGAAGGACAAGAAGGGGTAAATATTCCATGGAAAGCCATTCACCTTGCATCATGCATATGCGGCGCTAGAGAATGAGGAGAAGTGGAGGGCTTGTCCGGCTATTCGCAAGATTGAAGGAAAGAAGAGCAAACAACTAGAAGGTGGAGATGAAGATGACATGTCGAGTGGTGAGGAAGGCAACCGAAGCCCCACTCCAAACTCGGTTGCCCCGCCAAAGAGACCACTTGGAAGAAAGCCATCAAAGGAGAACAAGAAGAGGCGCGGTGAGGATCCCATCGAGTCGCACATGAAAGCTATGATGATCGCAAGATTGGAAGAAAATGAGGAGAGAAGGAAAAGAAAGGAATCGGCGGCGTTAGCAGAGGCGAGGAGGGTGGAGGTGGAGGCGAGGAGGGTGGCGGCGGAGGAAAGGAGGGTGGTGGTGGAGGAAAAGAAGATTCAAATGGAGGAAGCTACTCATCGTCAAGAGTATGAGAGGAGCTTCATCTTCCTTGACATGTCCAAACTTGACGCCGAGCAAAAAGAATATGGCAAGCTTTGCCGTGAAGAGATCCTAGCTCAAAAGAGGATGAGTACCATGGCATTTGGGGGATTTGGAGGCATGGGACTACCATGGCATTTGGGGGATTTGAAGGCATGGGAGCACCTCCACTTGGGGGATTTGGAGGCATCGAAGCACCTCCACTTGGGGGCTTTGGTGCCATTGTAGAACCTCCACTTGGGGTCTTTGGTGCAAGTATGGGAGGACCAAGCGATGGCGGTGGAGGCATGAGAAGTGGCATTGGTACCACGGTACACGCGGCACCACAGCCGGGTACATTCATGGCTTCCTTTGGATGGCTTGTGTCTCCATGGGGAACTAGTCATAACATTCTTGTATGTAATATTTGATGTTGCACTTCATGTGGTAGCTCACTATGGTTGGTGAATGGGCATGTGATTTGGTTTTTCCTAACATGGATGAGTAGAGATTTAGAAAGAGACTAAAGAAATTCCTACCCAACACAGCAGATCAAGGAAACTCATCTGACAAACAATCTAACAAGCATTCATCACACCAAACAAGAAGGTTTAGCAAACAAACTAATATTTTCATACCATACTCATTGGTATGATCAATACTCTAGCACGTTAACGTTGTTCTAACTAAGTAACTAGGTTGGTGGTCTCATCTATATCTTCTCGAGTTCTTCAAGTTCTTCTCTTAATGTCTTGGGGTATTCTTGATTGTTGTGAAGTCTAAGTCTTTCTTCAAGTTCTTCAAAAATCTTGAGTGTAGGTCTTCATGTGGTGACAACATTCCTTGCACTTCATGGTATGGTCATCTAGAACGAGAGAAGATATTTTTGAAGGTGAATAATAGATGAGAGGATATGAGAGCGATTAAGATGAGATGTTTTGTTTCTATAAGTCTATAAGTTGAACAAAGTAGATGTCCAATCCTTGTGTCTTTTCCAAACTTAGTGTCTCGAATCCTACAGGCAACACAATGCTTTGATACCATTTTGTAGCGTTCCCATATTTAAATAATGCAAGAACACATGTGTTATTGTGCTAGTCCCTGGATCAATTTCTAGCACCACAGTACAAAATAAATATCATGCAAATGCGTCAAATTCTATTACATCGCATGATCTAGTCTGTACAAAATAATATTACAACTTGCATAGTCTTAGAAGAATAGCAGAAAACAAAGTATTACAGCAGAAAACATAGAACAACATTGAGCCCATCTTCTTCATGTGCCACAGTCAAAACATGTTGGCGATAGTCTCGAGATCCTAAACGAAATCCTTACACGTCTTCAGAATCATCTGCAGGATGGAATATGCAGCCACAAGGAGGTCAATATAATTTAATGTATTGGCAAGTAACACTACGGTGGATATAAATGGCAAGACTAATACTACATGCTTATTTGGCTGAGTGGAGTTTTGGCTAAGTTTGCATAAGGCCAGTTTTATCCTATCTCTTTTGTAAAACAAACTTTTCTTTTCAAAGGGTGGCAACATTGGATTAAGATCCAAGCACCACAACTACTGTTCACTTGGTCAAAATTTTACTTACTGAAAATGGTGATGTGATTCTTCCGTCCATCCTTGTCCAGCTGCTCATAGTTGTCCATAACCGGGGACACGGCTAAGATCTTAGTTTGTTGACTCTGCAGAGTTTGTGCGCTTTCACCTTCAGACTCAAATCAGCCCAAATATCCTATACACTCTGAGTGCATTAAGGAAAGGAGTATAATTTAGACGAGATCTTTCAGAACCAAGAATTCAACCCAATGGCAAGACCCGTTCCCCCTATAATTATGCTACATCTGCTTGTCAAGCCCAGGCTGAACCCTCACAACTTAGTTGATCAAGACTGATCCCATATGACTAAAGGATGCACTAGAAGCAATCTAAACTTGGGGAACATCATAATCACTTTGTTCCTGGGTGGCATTCCTTCGAGTGAACTCCCCTCGGGGAGACACTCAACTTTCAACAGCCCCGCACTACCTATCCACCCAGGTGGTTCATTTAAGTTGTTACTTAGCATTTTTCACAACATCAAGTAAAACAATTTTGGTAGCAAGGCTAAGCATCAACTAAGTACCAAAGCTTCAACATAACAAGGTACAAGGATAGCTACTCACTACTAGGATATAGCATAGCATAATATAACTTAGTAAAAATTTCCTATCATGCATACTACTTAAAATCAACTTATGCATATAGAAAATAATGGGTAGTTGGATGGTGTGTTACTTGCCTTGTTGAAGTTGGTGAAGAAATAACACTCTCTTCACAAAAGATTGTTGCTCTCCGTACAATCTATACATTGAAAACACAATAACAAAATAAACAAGCATTCTAGCAAACAAACATACAAGTGTAGAAAAGCATACAAAACAATAAACATAGCAAAATGGGTTTAACCCAGTTGGCTAGGACAAGGTCAAGGTTTGAGTTTGAAAGATTCAATCTCTGATGGTTTCATACTTGTTAAGGGGGTTAAGAGTTCACTAAGGATGGTTTAGATTGAGTTTGTAGTAATCAAACTTTATTGAAAACATATTTATCTAAGAAGTTTCAAGGGTTCACTAAGGATGTGTAGGTTGAGTTTGTAGGGATCAAAATTTATTGAAAACATATTTATCTAAGAAGTTCCAAGAGTTCACCAAGGTGATCTAACTATCTCAACTAAAGTAACACATAACAATGTGTAACTTTTAGTTATTTTCATCAAGACATTTGAGTGACCTAAGTTAGTATTTCCATTTTGGTTTAAGGTGGGTCTAGGTTAAACTAACTTCATAACAATGGATATAACAAGATAAAGTCTTGGGATCTTCCATTTGGTTCAATGGTTGGACAAAACAACTTGTTATTATTCAACTTGTATGGTTTGCTCCAAGTCTTCACATGTTTCTTTTCTTGAAGATCATCTTCATGCTTCTATTGTAGTATTGTTCCTTGGATGGACTCTTCTTTTGGTCTTGATAGATTCTTCATGGCTTTATCACTAGTTGGTCCAAGGTGGTATGGGCACAAAATACCACTAATTCAAATAGGAGAGAAAGAAAATAAGAAAGAGAGACAAAAAGATTTTTTTCTTCTGGATTTCTTCATACACTTGCACTTCCTTGTTTTCCTTCTATTTGTTGTGGAGGTCCTTCCTTCAATTTCTTCAATGACCTTCCTTGTAGGTCTTTCATGTTGCCACCAAGTTGATAATGAAGTCCCTTCTTGTGTTTGAGTCTTGATTTCCATTTTGCTAACTTGATGGATTTCTTGAAGCAAGAATAGGAGAGTGGATAAGTAGATAGAAAACTATGGTACTAGTGTTTAAGGTTCACTACTTTCTCTTATATGTGATTGACACATACTATAGACTTGGTCTTGGCTTCAAAATAGCCACAACATCAAAGATAGAAAATACAGAAACAATTTTTATGATATAACAAATATGTGGACCACTACGATAGAAGTTTGGATAAAATTACATGGTAATGGTCCAAGTGTTTACAAAATGTTTAGGTACTGATGTCTCTGATTCAAGGTGACCAAAAGGAGCAATTTTGTTTAAGGGAACATATTCTAATTAGTTATGGAATTAAATCTATGTCAAAAATACTCAATTAGACCACTTAATTCTAAATTCAAATTTAATTTGATCAAAAATTACTTTGGGACAGAGGATATGAAATCACACATCTTAAGGTTTCCAAAAAGATTTTATTTGCAATTTTTGGATTTGTAGAATTTGAATTATGCCAAAATCATCAAACAAGCACATTTGAATTTGAAAAAAAATAGATGGTCTAATTTTAATTTGTCCGGTGCCAAAAGTTGTTATGATGGTTTCAATGTATAGGGGCTTTTCAACAAAATTGACAGATTAAATCTACCGGGAGAAATTTCAAATAAAGATGGGCCACGTGGAGTGCTGATTGGAAGCGACTTGGCGCTGACTAAGCAGTGACTTAGCACTGACTAGGTGCCACACGGCCTACCCTTATTAGCTAGTACCTTTTCTTTTAAGTGGACTAACTGGGATCGCCGGATCGAAATCTAGCGGATCGAAATAAAACGCGAGGGGGAGAGGATCTCACCACCGGCTCTTCACCGTAAATTGCACGGGCGGTGGCCGACGACGCATGTGGTTGACGTGAACGGCGGCGCCGTCGTGCTCCGGCTCGTCGGAGAAGACTACTGTGCTCAGTACGGCAGACGAAGAGGATGACCACGGTGGAGGCGTATGTCTCTTCCAGGAGGGCCGGCCCGACGCGAACGGAGGCGGTGCCTCTCTGGCGCTCGAAATTTGATGGCGCGGTCATTTCTCTGCGAGGCAAAATAAAACCCTGGACTTAAAAGATGCGCACGGACTAGTTGAGGAAGAGGAGAGGAAAAAAGGGGTCGGGGGTCTTCTCCCTTGGCCGAAATCATCGAAGAATGGCGACGGTGGATGCGGACTCCGGCGGCAAAATTAGGCGGCCTTGGGACACTATTGAAGCGAGGAGGAGAGGGAAATTAGAGAGGAGGCGACGGTCTATAAGGGAATAGGTTCGGGGCAATAAATTTGTGAAAGAAACGCTCGTCATCAAGACGAATCAAACCGGCCAAAAACTGTCGTTCTTTAGTTTCCAGGATTGAAGATGGCTGATGTCATCGCATACATCAGGGAGTGGGTTGCACCTGTCAGCGAGAAACAGAGAGGATAGGGCATGCATGCTTCTCGCGGGCTGCGCTGGGTTCACGCGGAAGAGGGAGGCAATTTGGTGGGCTGGGCTGCTAACTCCTTTGTGCTGCGCGGGCGCGCGACTGATAGGAGGGCAGGGGATTTGGGCTGGGCCGGCTTGTTGCTGCTGCGCCCCCTTTTTTTATTTTCCTTTGTTAATTCCATATAACATATCTTTTATTCTATAAGCCCCATTTGCCTTATACAAAATTCTGTGGTGTTGTAAAATAATTCCCTGTGCAAAGAAAACATTTATGTGTGGTTTGAAACCCAATTAAAAATCTTATATTTTCAAGATATAAACAATTGACAAATAGCTACTTAATGTTATTTTCCTTTTACATTTATCAAATGATATTATTGTCAAATAAAAATTTAGAGACAAGGAATTTTGAAAATAGTGTTTCGCATAGCCATTTAACTCAATTTTATAATTTTATATTTTCAACATTAGTAAATCACTTAATAGAAACTTAATGCCATTTTTAATATAGAAAAAAAATTAATAGAGAAGTGGCTAAATTATTATCATAGGATTATCACATTTGCATATATTTGTTTTACAAAGTATTTTATTTGGTTTTTGTGGCTTGTATTAACATGAAAACAAAAGTTTCAATTTTTTGTGATTCTTGTGTTTTCCAAAAATCGGGGATGTTACGGTGAGCCGGAAGGTGGTAGAAAAGTGAAACTAATTGCTTGGTTGTGTTAGGTTAGACCCAAGGAACACCCAATACAATGGTAGGGCCCACCTCTTGTCAAGATTGCCCCCGTTCCGTCAAATCCAGGAGTTTCGGGCTCTGAGTAGCCCTGGAACCCGCGAGAGAGAATCTGACGCCGGTGAATCCATAACACAAAGAGTGAGGCAATCTTGGGCATCGAAGACCCATGTCACACTCTAAGACACAAGGTATGGCATGCCCTAGGCTTGGGTGAGATTCAGACGCTCCGAAGTGAAGGGAATATGCCCGAGAGGCAATAATAAAGTGGTTATTATCTTATTCCTTGTTTATGATAAATATTAATTTATCATGCTAGAATTGTATTAACCGGAAACGTTGATACATGTGTGTTTAATAAACAAACAATGGTTCCTACTAAAGCCTCTCTTTAGCTAGCTCATTGATTAACCGATGATCAAGGTTTCCTGATCATGAACATTGGATGTTGTTAATAACGGGGTCATGTCATTAGAAGAATGATGTGATGACCATATACCCAAAGTGAATATAGCAATGCGATCAAGTCATTAAGTTTACATTGTTATATCAAACATACAAAGTAACTTATTCCTTAGACCATGAGATCATGTCAACCACTGATACAGGAAGGGTGCTTTGATGTCATCAAACGTCACACCGTAAGAGGGTGACTATAAAGGTGCCGTTGGGTATTCCTAAAGTATTAGTTGAGGATCATGGATCAAGAGTGGGATTTGTCCATCCAAATGACGGAGAGATATACTCTGGGCCCTCTCGGTGATATCACATCGACACCGCTTGCAAGCATGTGACTAGGTCACAAGGATGTCATATCACGGAACGAGTAAAGAGTACTTGTCGGTAACGAGATTGAACAAGGTATGGTTGATGCCAATGATCGAATCTCAGACAAGTAAAATATCGCGAGACAAAGTGAATTAGTCACGACGTTGATGGTTCACACGATCACGAGATTCATCGTTGAATATATAGGAATCATCATGGATCTCCGGATCCCGCTGTTGATTATTAATCGGAGAGAAGTCTCGATCATGTCTATGTTATTCGCGAACCGTAGGGTGACACACTTAAGGTTCGATGACGCATTTGAGAGGATACGGAATATCGAAGAATGTTTTGGACAACACCGAAATTGTTTCGGGGAAAATTGAAATAGTTCAAGTGTTTTTTGTCGAATGGTTTTTAATGGAATTAACAAATTATTCGAGGTTCTATATGAATTTTTTTGTTAATAGAGTTAACAAGTGCTGAAATAAAGAAATAAAAATGTTTATTTATTTATTAAAGAAAAACCTTTGGATTTTCTAAGTGGGAAATTATGGGAGCATGAGTGGGTGTGAGTGGAGTGTCCACTCACATGATGAGGGAAGAGGTGGGGGCACCACCATGGGCTGGCCGCACCCACCCTTGGGCTTCCTACTCCTCCCCTATAAAAGGAGGGTGAGAGCTCTCCCTCCTCCACACACTTGCCCACCTACCTTTCTCTCCACCCGCTACTCCATTCCATGGTCTCCGGCTTGGCAAAGCCCTGACCGTGGGATTATTCACACCACCACGTCGTCGTGCTGCTGGATTTCTGAAGGATCCTCTACTTACGCTGCCCCGCTGGATCGAGGGAACGGAGGTCGTCATCAAGTTGTACGTGTGACCGATCACGGAGGAACCGCCGGATTGCGGTGCACATCTTCTTGGTCTCGGGATCGATGTGAGTACGACTACGCCAACAATGAGATTCGATCTCGTAACGCTTAGAGTCTTTGAGGGTATGTTTCCTAAGACTCTCTCTATACCCGCTACCTTTCATCTCCTAGATTAGATCTTGGCCATTTGGGTTTATCGCGCGTAGGATTTTTTTTCTATGCAACGAACCCTACATCCGACGCCGGTGAAGCCCTAACACAAAGAGCGATGGAACCGTGGGAATCAAAGACCCATGCCACACTCTAACACACATGGCATGTCATACCCTATGTTTTGGTGGGACTCGGACGCTCCGAAGCCCCTCTCCGGAGAAACCCTAGGCCCGTTGGAGAAAAGGAAGGAACTGCCGATCTGGGCCCTCTACGTGAGCCAAAGGGGTAGAAAAGTGGAACTAATTGCTTGGTTGTGTTATGTTAGGCCCAAATAACACCCAAGACAATGGTAGGGCACACCTATTGGCAAGATTCACCCCGTTCTGTCAGATCCAGGAGTTTCGGGTTGTGACTAGTCCTAGAACCCACGAGAGAGAATTCAACACTGGTGAAGCCATAACACAGAGAGCAAGGGAATCTTGGGCATCCAATATACAAGCCACACTCTAATATACATGATATGGCATACCCCTGGCTTGGGTGGGATTCAGACGCCCCGGAGGCTCTCCTCAGAGAAACCCTAGGCCCGCCGGAGAAAAGGACGGAACTGCCGTTCTGGCCCCTCTACGTGAGCCGGAAGGGGGTAGTAAAGTGGAAAATTGCTCGGTTGTGTTAGATTAGTCCCAAGGAACACCCAAGACAATGGTAGGGAGCACCTCTTGTCAACATTCCTCCGGTTACTTCAGATCCTGGAGTTTCGGGCTCTGAGTAGTCCTGGAACCCATTAGAGAGAATCCTACATTGGGGAGCCCTAACACTAAGAGTTAGGGAATCTTGGGAATCCAAGGCCCGTGCCACACTTCAACACACATGGTATGTCAAACCCTTGTTTTGGCTGAGATTCAGACGCTCCGGAGTTGTCATAGTATTCCGTCGAGATCATGCGAAGGGGGAGGGGGTTGAGGTGTACGTATAGATCCTTCCTTCATATATAGCATGCGATGTTGGTGAAACCGGTCACAACTTGGGTTGGGATCTTGGCTCTCATAACCTCCCAGCACACCTGTAAGGACATGATTTTACTCCATATAGACTTAGGAAAGATTCCTACTCCGGAGCCCCCTCTTCAATGAAACTCTGGCATGTGTTGACCGAAACTTTTCCGTTTACCCCTTCAACCGGCATCGGAAGGGAGTAGACCAATGTATTTATTTCCTCACTTTTTTGGGGCATGCCATACATACATAGAAAACCAAAATCTAGCACATGTTATAACAAGAATTGGAGCCCTTAGTGCAGATTTTGTGTTGAAAAAGGGTTAAACTAAGACTAAAACAAGATTGAACCCCAAATTCCCCATTTCCTCATCTCCCCAACTCGCAGACTAAAACATGATCGAACCCAATTCCCCATTTTTTCCCACCAAATCCATAGATCGCGCGCGGATATTCGCTGTCTCCGTCATTGATGGCTGCCCGCCGCATGTCCCCGGAGGAGATGTTGCGTACTGGGGAGCCCGCACTGCGGCCGACTGAAGGTCGTTGCATGCTCGCCCGTACGCATACAATGGAGAAGCTCGAGGCGAAGTGGCACGGTCGCGCACTCGATGTCACCGTGGGAGGGCGTCGCCCTCTTTTGTCGCCTGAGGAAGTCTTGGCTGCGCTGGTCGCAAAATGTGCAGTCACCCATAGGCAGGTGAAGGTGGATGTTAGCGCGTCGCCGGTGGACTTTCTCATTCGATTCCATTCCGAGGAGGACTGCACCACCGTGTTACATCTGTCCAGGCACGTCGTCACCAGTGGAGCCCCGCTCATATTTAGTCGTTGGTGTCGTGGTAGCGGCGCTGAGCGATCTGAGCTACTGTACCAGCTTAATATCACCTTCGAGCGGTTCCCGCAGGAGGCATGAAAGCCCATTGCGGTGGGGCAGTTCGTCAACCATCTTGGCGGTGATCTGGTGCAAATGCATGTCCCGGTGGATAGCTGGTTCCTGTCGGTGGAGGCCTGGATTAAGCAGCCGCGCGCAGTCCCAAAAACCTATAGTGTGGAGGTGCCAGAGCCGTATGTGCTGGCCAGAGTTCGCAGCCCTACCTCAAAGAGGACATTGGAGCACACTGTCCTCGTCCATGTCTCAGACGTTATGGACCATGGCTCAGTCGTCTCGGACACTCCAGTGTGAGACGATGACGACGAGGTCGACACCACACGCACACACCAGTTCTTATTCTTCGGCGGGTGTGTGGATGGCAGTGGCCTTCCTCAGGTGAGGGATGGCGGTGAGGTGACCCAGCACACCACTTCATGTGTAGTGCGCAAGTCGTTGAGATAATACTCACAGAAGGACTTATCCATGAATATTACATCCCTCAGAGTGGTATAACAGAAACATAGCAGGTCCAAGAAAAGCTATAGGATACAAACATTGGTCATTACAAAACCTTGAGAATCTCTTTGATGAATCAAATAAGATCTCATGCAAATGAAACATCAGAAGAAGCAAGTCAAAGCTCAAAGCTGTAGAATAACCCTAGCTCAGAACCTAATCCACTACGGGTGATGTCAGCCCTAATCTATGGCTTGTGAGAATCTAATTCCAAGAATGGATTCCACCTACACCTTTCTTCTCCTCTACAGGCGGTGTTGATAACGATGCTTCACTGGCTAAGTAAGAGATGACTACACCTAGCTTCATGAGCTAGTGATGTCTTCACGATGACGACTTCATAAGGCTTCAACTCTAAGAAGGGGGTCAAACGGGAATAAATGAGTAACGAGCGTTACTCAACAAGTTCATGATAAATAGTGGGTAGTATGATGCAAGGTTTAGATTCAAAAGAGTCATAAGCTAATTCAAGGTTTTTGTAAATATTTCTTCAGTAGGTTACTTTTAATTCTGAAAACTATGCCCGCCAGATCTTCACAGGATTAGAACTTCATGAAGTTGTCTTTCCTGCGGCGTTCGCAGTTCCTTCCCGGAACAGGGGGTAACATGGCACATCCTTTTATACTCTGCAGAGGTGCGTTACTTTACCCATAGGCGATCAAGAGCATGTTGTACAACCAGGCTCGAGATACTGTCCACACCCACATAGGTGTGGGACCCAGTTGTTGATCCAAGCCAAACCATGCTTCTCCGCACAACGCATGCCCACCCACTTCTGCCAGCAGGTTGAACCCCTGATTCTACCCCTCATGATAGATATCTAGGCGCCCCTGGCAGACACTCATAGACCCCAGAGTCCATGGGAATTAAGGGATCCCACCCATGTGCATATAGTCTCGCAAGACCTACAGCGAACGGCTCTGGCAGTCCGTTGACATGCGAACGGGAAAATATCACATTTGACTTACTCGCCCCATACAAAACCCATGGTTAACGTGGTATTTATGGTGCAAGAATCCTGACTGCATTTGTTGTTAAATCCTAGGTAATACTTTCTCGTGCAGATGGAACCTTCCTTTGACCTATTCATCTTACCACGGTCCCATCCGCCCACCAAAAAGGACACTACCACTCAGGTAGTGTCGCACCCGGACTTCTATAGGATACTCACCGTACGAACTGAACAGTATTCTGATGGGATTACGGGGCTTTCCGGCACCCGCGTCCTCTTACGAGTAGGCCAACACTTATGTGTGACAACCCATCGCTACTGTTCACCGTCGATGTAAACTATCCTGTAGAAATCAGGACACTACCATTGACGTACTTCATACCATACACACATGGTACGTCAACGGCTTTGAACAAAAGGATAACACAACATGCCTCTACGCCACAAAAGATTGAAATAAGGTGCAAATGGCCCTCACTAGGGCAGAGATAGCAAATACAATCATCCATAGGACACATGTCCCAACATAGCATCATTACATCTCAGCGGAAGCATTCAAAGGGGTCTGAGTACAGACAAATCCAAATAGGCTTAAGAAGCCGGAAACTGAAATAAAGACGGAGCCCATCCACGATGTCTCGGATCCTGCCCGGGGTCCGCTAACTACTCGTCAGCAGCCTCGTCAAACTCCACGTAGTAGCCGTCACCTGGATCCTCGTAAGCGTAGTCTGCGGAAACCACAGCCCCAAAGGGGTCAGTACATAGACGTACTGGCAAGCAAGACTCACAGTTCACCAAAGTATAACCCGTCAATACAAGCACAAATGACTTGGGTTCAACGGAAGGAAGGGGATATATAAGATGCTGCAACTGGCTGCGCTAACCAACTACAGAGATTCTATCACTTCCAACTAACAGAAAGGGGATAAGATCGAGTATTGTAACCAACTGAAAGATAACATCAAACAAACCCATCCTGGATCTCGCCCCTTATCCAAAGAAGCAATCCGAGGATAACTCACACAGTTGGATTAAGATGAAACAAGTTATTGTGACAATAATACTATTACTAGTCAAATTGTTAATCATGGGGTGTGAGATTGTGAATCGTTAGGTTTAAGTTGTCCTGAGTACTTGTTAGCCAGTACTTTCACCAAGTTAACCATAACCGCGGAAAACACGGCTTCTCGAGAAGATTATCCTTGCAGGGTTGCACCAATTTGGCCGTACACGTATGAATAACCCGCCAGATGGGATGCCTCCCACCAAGCGGGGCACTCAACACAACTCAACTCTTCTTCGCATCAAGCCCAAAGCACCTTGGGCGCACGGCTAATCGAGCCCAGAAGAAAATGGACCCTCATAGCACTCTAAGAACGTGTCCCCCTATATGCCGACTACAAAAGTTCCACCCTGCGCTGGGCTCGCAAAAACATGCATGCGGCAAATGGAAAACACGAACTAAATGAGATGATTTGGACGAGATGCGAATCGAATCAAATTGAGGGGGGCGCCCATACTCGCTTCCCACATGCGGGTAGTGCGCTCATCATGGATCAGTAGACAAGACCCTTTTCCTATTAGGGTCGACACTAGCAGGCCTCAAAACCACACAGGGCCTCCTGCCGGTGCCTTATCATCAAATTATTATTAAGTAATAACATTAGCATGATTGATTGATTGATTAAACATCGAGCCCCCCAGAACATAATGAAATATAGTAACTGAAAGTAACGAGTAACAGACTCGAGCAAAACAACCTAAGCATACTAGTACGACACTGGCTCAATCAATAGGGTTGTAGGAGGGGTGGTGAGGCAATATCAGGGTTAAGGGATTCATGTGATAGGTTCGTAACAGGAACAACTACCACTAAGGCTAGCAGAAATAGAAAACGGAAAGTATCGGTAACCAGGGTTGATAGGAACACAATGGTTCATGTGAGTGATAACTTGCCTGCGAACTCAGCAGCCTGGTACTAAGCTAGATCCTCAGAAGGGGTGCTGTAAAGATCGTCTGTCTCAACGTCGTCGTCTATTCGAGAAGAAGCAAACAAACAAGACAGAAATATAAACAATCATTATCATGGCATTGTGCACAATCAAGATTATGCATGACAAGTTAATGGTTGCATCAAAATAAACTAGCTAACATGATTACACAATTTAAATGGACCCTTATGCTATTTTGACTGGCATATGGGAAAGTGTCCATAATTAAGTGGAACAAATGATTTACAATTAATTATTATGTGAAAGTTGTTATCATGATGCATGCATGATGGTAACAACAAAATAACAACAAATAACAATAATAGATGCAAGTGATAAAAGGATTTAACAAGTTTTGGAAATCATTTAATAAGTTTGGAAAGTTTGGTTACTTATACATGTCACACAAACAATTATTGTGTCCACCAATTTAAAGTGTGCAAAACAATTAACAAAATTTATATTTGAAAAGAACATCAAATTTTAGTTGGATTACATGTTTCAAATATTGAAATTTGAATTAGGATGAATTTATTATGAATTAAACAATATTAAACAAGTCTTAATTGAATTTAAAACAAGTTTGATTATTATTTGAATTTTATTTGTTCAAATCATAAATTCAAATTCACATTTGAAAAGTTCACACTTTGATGGTTTGAAAACATATGTTGCATGTTCAAAAATATTTTATATTAAGCAAGTTATGGATTTATCAAATTTAATTGAATTAAACAAGTATTAAATTATTTAGGCAATTTAAATTATTCAAACCAGGAAACAAAAATTATATTTGAATAGGTGAGGTGAAATGGTATGGAAAACATATTTTATTTGCATTTATTGGATTAATAAAGAATTAGTTATTGAATTTAGAAATTAGCATTTGAATTATTTGAGTTTGAATTTTAAATGCATTTGGAGTTTTCAAAACAGTACACATTTGGAATAATTGGATAGACAATTAAATTTGGAGCGATAAACATATACAACTTTTATTAGTTGGACTTATAAATTAAAAGATATTAAAGTTTAAAGTTTGGGGTTTAAATCTGTTATTTAAATTGATTTAGGAATTAAACAGAAATTGCGCAGAAACTTTTGGTACCGCGCTGTTAGCCAGCCCCAGCCACTGCAGCGTGGGCCTGGGGGGCCAGCGTGTCGCTGCGCGCCTGCGTGGCAGTGGGGGTCACTGGGGTGTGGGCCACGGGTGTCAGCCAGCGCGCGAAAAAAAAGGGTGGATTAATCCACTGCGGCCGCGGGGGATCGATCCCACGACCGCGCGCTAGGCACAGCGCAGTGCAACCACTGCGTTAACTTCGTCAGTTTCGACAGAGTAACAAACGCAGACAGGTTAACATTCCTCGCATGGTTAACTGAATTCGCTGACGAACGAAACCTTCCTCGACTGACAGAAGCAAGGTGGCTCGCCGGCGGGGAGATGACCGTGGCCGTGCTAGCTGGGGGTGCGTGCGTCTGCTGGACGGACGTGTGCGCGGTGCAGAAGGGTAACAGAGAGGGAAGGAGACGGTGGTGCGCTCACCGGCGTTTGGCGTGGAGGCAGATGTTCGGTGACGACAGCGTGACGGTGACCGCGGCGGAGACGAGGACGTCAGCGTCGTCCTGGCTGCTGTCCGTGCTCCCTCCGGTGTTCAACGGGTAGAGGAAGAAGAGGTGGAGAGATTCCAGCACTCAGGTAGGGTAGTGAGTGGCTACGGCGGTGGATTCCATCGGAGGTTCAGAGGAGCCAACGCCGGCGAGAAATTCAGAGAGAGATCTGAGCCAGCGAGGAGACGATCGACGGCGGGAGAGAGGGGAAACGGTGACCTAGGGGCTAGGGTTTGCGCCCTAGGGTTCCGTGGGGCTCTTTATAGGGCGCGGAAGCCGAGTGTGGCCGTCGGCTGCCGCCGTACGGCGACGTGGCCCGCTCGGATGCTCGCCGTACTTCAAACAGATGAAGCGCACGCTTTTTGAAGCGGTACGCGCGCTGCAGGCGGGCTGGGCTGCGCGCTGGTAGGCTTAGGTGGGCTGGGTCGCGCTTAGCTGCCGCGCGCGTGCGTTAGTTTCCTTTTTATTTTTCTGTTTTATATAATTTTTTTTGCAGAAAACAGATTTGGAAGAATTTGATAGGGTTTTTAATTTTAAAAATTTAGAGAAAATTCATGGGACCATGTTAGCTCAAAAGCTAACAGTTGGCAATTAGGTTTTTGAAATTTCAAACTTTTACATTGCTGTTTGGAAAATAAGCCAATTTAGATGATTTTTGAATATTTAAAATGATTAATAAAATCAACCTTTTAATAAGGTGACCCAAAAGAATTAAATGGAAACAAAGAATGAAAGAATGTTTTGGTTACTATTTTTATAGTTTCAAATTGGTTCTGTTTGAAAATATTTGATTTGAATTGGAATATTTTGTTAATTAATATAGAAACAACAAGTTAATAGGGTGAACCCTATTATTAGTTGGAATAGAATTATTGGAATGGTTTGGTATTTATATAATTTCCATATGAGGTGCTGTTGATGATTTGCTTTGAATTTGGAAACCAATTTGGAATGAATTAGTGGAAATATAAACACCATTTTATTAGTTGGTCCAAATTGAAAATTATGACAACAAATAGATGGTTTTTATTTGTGATTTTTATTTCAAATGTTGTAACAGAGCAAGTATGAAATAACCATTTGAATTTGTTTGAGTTTGATTATGAAAACAAGCTAAAACAGATGCAAAACAAATAGTAACAAATGCAAACAAATAATTAAACATGATGACATGATGCAATACTTGCATTAAAACAATAAATCAAACATTCTAAGGGATATTTCATACTTGGGATGTTACAGGTAGTCATTCAATTAGTCATATTATTATAAAATAAGATCATGTATTTTTTTAAAATAGGTGGCAATACGATAGGGCTTTTGCAAATAGTTCGTTAGGAAATACCGCAAAGGATATGAGCAAGTGATGAACTTGCCTGAGATAGAGATAATGACAATAAATAATCCATGTCTTCGAGTTCGAGGGTCGCGTAGAGAAATCCCGAGATCTAAAAGATAGCAAAGTAGTCTCGGTAAGGACTATAGAAAACACTAGCAAGATGATACATGCATAGTAATGAGATGCGTCGCAAAATACCCTGGAAAATACCCCAACTTACAAGTGTAAGCTATGATCGATACGATACTAAGATCACATTTGTTTTAGATTATTTAGAGTCGTTTCATAATTTGTGGTGATGATGTTGTTATTTCTTTTAGTCTTATGTGTGTTTCTCTTTAAATTAACAAACACTTCTTATCATGTTTAAGTAGAAGTAATTTTTACTTGGTTAGGCATTAAGACAATACCACATGGAAAACGATTATTGAAAAGATAACAAACACCTTTTATTTTATGTTCAAAAAATGTAGAGCTGGTGACAAAGAGTTTAATTGGAAATGATGAACTAATACAGCTAAATCTATCATCACAATACTTTCTAATGACTAGTGATGATAGGTTTAGTAGGTGTGAAAACATGAGGGTTTTATTAATAAGGAAAATAATGTTGTGGTAGTTATTCTGGTTATAATGGAATATTATAGAATTCTATTATACCTTTGGAAACAAGTTTATAAGTTAAAAAAATGTTTTGTTTTTGGCATATTTGAGTTGGAAATGTTGTCCTCTTTAATTTGGTATATTATTTGAGGTTTTCTGAAAAGATTTGAATAAGTTACTAATTTATTAAATTTAAATGAATTAAATGATTAGGAAAAATATTGCACACATGAAAACTTGTTCAAATGACATTGAAAATATCATAAATGAGTTGCATTTTTCATTTTGAGCAATTTGGTATATAACTTGTATTTTTCAGAATTTTTGAATTATTTATTATTTTTCTCATTTTTTAATGAATTAATTTAAGTTCAAAAAATATTTATTTTTAAACTTTATCAAACATATTTGAAATAATACAAATAGTTATAGTTTATTTTTCTTATTATTTTCATATTTAGTTTATATTTTCTTATTCATAAAATAAAAGATATGCAATTATCAAAATTAAATCATTTTATAATTTTAAAATGATAGGTGGGGCCTACCTATCAAGGATTTTTCCTTTTCTTTTTATTTCTGAAATAAAATTAATTGTAAGCTGGCCCAGCCCTTGGCCGGAGTTTCTCTGTTGAGCACGCCGGCGGCGACTCGGGCCGTTCTGGCCCACACGAGTGGCACCAGAAGAGAGAGGGGGTTGAGACGAACCCACGGTTGGCGGCGCCGCCCCGAGGAGGTCGCCGGAGACTCGTCGACATGCAGCAACAACGGCGGTGCTCACGCAAGATGACAGCGACGACGAATTCGGAAACGAAAATTCACATTTAAGGCACCGGGAGAATTCTCAGCTCACCCTGAGCGCGATGCAGGTGACGGGGAGGCGATGCGAGTTTGGGAACGCCTGCAATGTCGCGGCGGCGGCCCTCGGCCGGAGCAAAGGGAACGGTGAAATTCGCGGCCCTCCGGCTATCCCTACGCATGTGCGTGCTCGAGGAGGTCGAGGAGGACCACGCGCATCTCTTGATGGCCTCACTTTCTCTAGTGGTGGCCTGAGTTGACGGCGACGAGCGGTGGCCGACGGTTGTGGTTAGGGTTTGGTTCGGTTCAGAGACACAGGGAGAGATAAAGATCGAGAGGGGAAGAAGAGAGAAAGAGAGGCATGGCGACCTGCTCCTTCTTATCCTCGACGAGGAGGCAGCCTAGAAGGACGTGGCGTGGAAGCTTCCACGACGACATGAGGATCTCCTCTGCCTTCTGGCAGAGGAAGAAGAAGGAAATGAATTGGCCATTTTTGATACCCCCTAAGACTTCTGATATTTACAACTAGGTCCCTCTGCTATAGAAAATAGAGAATTAAACGATGTTTTCAGGACCTTTTTGTAAACTAAAAAATTATTAAAATTCATATTTCAATTCCTTATCAAATTTCCTACCTCACCATGTTTTGGTTTTTCAATGTTTAACAAGATTTGTATTTTTAACTTGGTGGCTCAATTTAAGTGGTTTTTGTTGTTTTCTCTTCATTTGATTTATTAAATGGCCTTAGAATTATTCTAGGCATAATTATCATGAGAACACTGAACAAACATATGGGGGTACCAAAGTGGTGTATCATACTTGGACAATTTTAGCTATAAGTTCTTTTTAAGAAACAATTGGTAAACTTCTTAGTAGCATTGTTTATGCATTGTAAATAAAATCACCCACTATGGAATGTTATTCCAATTCAAACTAAATGATTTTAATTAGTGAAAGGACTTGTTCTCTTTTATGTGACTTTGTATTTTCCTATTTGAAACTCTTAGCAATTTTGGTTGACATTTTGATTAAGTGTGTGTAAGCCATGTTTTTGGTTTTTAGTACTTGATCAAATGGAAAATATAAGTGTCTTAGGCTCACACTGATTCCCAATATCAAGAGACTATATGTTTGTTTTACAACCTTGTTTTTTACATGTATGGATATTATCCAATGTTGTTTTTAGAACATGTAATCATTCACATGTTGGTGTATGGATGAATTTTTTGTTATTCTTCATTTGTCTTATGTATGAGAAGGATCTAGAAAACAAGGTATTAAGCTTGTTACCATTAACCTCAACATATCACCAGACATTTAGATGCAATGGATTGTTATTATTTCTTACTGGATAACTGTTTCCATTGAAGAGGTTATTTATGTGTTCCTCATCTCTGATGAGCTTGACAAGGAATAGAAATTATATGTTCTCTAATATTACCTAATGGTTCACTGGATAATTCTTAGGCTCCCATACTGAGGCAGTGTTGCTTCTTGTGGTCTTCTGTTGCCTCATGTACTTGTCACTAGTTGCCACTAGTCTTCTGTTATCACATTTGTCCATTGCAGGTAGGATCATCTCTTGGTTTCCAACTTCAACTGTCTCACCTTTGTGGTGAAGACATCCAATTACTCCAAGCAAAGATTTTACTAAGATGATTATAAAAGAATGTAAGTTTATTTTATGACATCAAGTTGTCATGTGCATATAAGAAGAATTTGTTAACAAGTGGGCGAGACTTGCCTCCAAATTACTAATCATATACAATTGGTTGAGATGTACCGGGTCATCTCACCTTTTGTTTGTTTGTGTATGATACTCAATTGTTTGAGTATACAAAAGTGGTATGTTAACAAGGTGTACAGGCTTGTTACCAAACTACTTCTATATAACACTAACATGGGAATATCACACTATTTCTTGAGGAATTAATATGATCAGATTAAAATATAAGAGTTCCCAATACTCTTATGATGGATTGGATTAACACTTGTATAACACTCTAAATAATCCTTCTGCAGATCTTCTTGTATAAATTCCTCCTTTCTTGTGGGTTGCTTCTCTTGCAGAATGACTTAGAGAAGATTGGGAAACAAGAAAATAAGATAGTCTAGACAAAGTAACATGATGGTCATGACAAGGTAGAAAGATCTAGATTAAGAGTTAATTAAGCTTTTGTTCTCCTTTCATATACTTCTTATTTTATTTCTCATAAGGTATGTTCTTATTTCATACATGATTAGTTTTACTTAGCTATCAATTCAATTCCTCTAATAGAGGTTATAACTTGTTGTTATTCATTAGTTGTATCCAGAGATACTTTAGTTGTGGAATTGTTGAATTTGAATAGAAGTGTGGAATGCTTATGGAATGATTACTTAATAGTAAGTTGATCAAATCATTCATTGATGTGTTGAGATTTCATATGCTCACTTGTATAATATGATTGAAACAATGAGCATGTGAAGGTTATTGGGGTTTAATGATTTAAGTCAGAGTTGTTAGTTGGTTTTTTAGAGTTTCATGTTGTTATTTTATATTCTTCATTTGTAATCGTAATGCAGCCATTGAGGTTTGGAAAGATCATATGTAATGATCAAGGTTTAACAGTAGTTTAAGAATATTGATTTCTTCTTTTAAATGCTTCCTTTCTTGTTGATGAGATATTTACATATTCCATAAATATGTTATTAATGATAATTAAGTCATTTCCCACTTGTGGGGTTTGAGTTAATACTTCTTTGTATCACTGGTGTTCTATTGAACCTTTGTGATTTACTTGTGAAGGTGCATTTAATAGTTATTAGATATTTTAGAAAGATGTTGTGTGAATTGATTTATAACTTAAAGAGTTATTGTTGGATAGGACATGACACTTCTGTTGATGAGATGGTTCAATTGTGTATTACTCATTGGTGGAAGTATGATTATCAGTTGTGTGATTTGGATACTCACCCTCTTTGAGTTCTGGATCCCTAGTGAATTATCCCATGTGACTTAAAGACTTGTGGTTAAGGTTGTTGAGATTTTATGCTTGGTCATAACCAATTATGGTTTGTCTTAATCAAATGATTAGGTTTGTAAGATACATCTTATAAAGATCACTCCAAATATACTCTCGAACAGATGATCTACACCTATTTCATCAGGACAACAGAAACATTGGTCACTTTGCTTCGTTTAAACTTTCACGCCAAAATTTCCCGTATTTTTATATGCATGCTTTGCAAATGCACATGTAATATTTAGATTCTTATAACTTCCCAAACACTGGGGTGTTACAGGCGGCCACTATTTTGGTGGGCACAACAGCAACGGATCTGCCGGAGGAGAATGATTTGCTGACTGAAGAAGATAGATTTGTTGTTTGAACTGCTATCTAAAGATATCATTTGGCTTATGTTGCAACTGCTATTTGTTGCGAGTCCGAATTGTGTGTTGTATTGTGCATCTCTAGTCAGATTGAAAATGTTTGACTTATGTTGCGACTGTTATCTGCTGTAATATGTTAGTTTGATCTCTAGTCAGTTTGAAAATGTTCGAGTCTGTTGTTGAATTTGAGTTGAATCTAGGTCTGCTAATGTTTGACCAATTAATGTTAATTCATCCAAAAAAAACAACAGCAATGTATTTCATCTATAAATCATGGAAACAAATTACAGGTGCTACATACTGCAAAAAATTACATAAATATGTAAAACAAACATATTTTTCGCGCACACAAACCTAAGGGCATCTCCAGTCGCCCCCAGGCGGCCTTTTTAGCGCCGGAAGCGGCGAATAGCGCCGTTTCCTCACCAGTCGGCCCCCCCAGGAGCCCAAATAGCGTCGTTTCAGCACTATTTCGCTCCGCGGCACCCAGGCCAAACCCAGCCCGCTGGGTTCGGCCTGGGGGGCGAAACTGCGCGGCAGCACGCGCGGGCCAGCTCTGTCAGTGAAGCGACAAAAAAGCGCGGGAACAGAACCCCCCGTGATCATCTTCTCGGCTCGCGCGTCGGTCAAAGGCTGCTGGCGTTTATGGCGTGGCGGCCGCCCAGTGCATGCGCCCGTTCAAAGGCTGTCGGCGTAATGGCGTGGCGGGGGGCAGCGAGGAGACGCGCGCGCAGTAAATGCCCGGCAGGCTACAAAAGGCCTGCGCCGCTCGCTGCCCCGCCCCATTCTTCCACCTCGTTCTCTCCTTCCTCGGCGCTCTCCTCTCCCCCCGTGCTCTCCTTCCTCCACGCAAAATGGCGAACTACAACAGCGCCACCACCGCCATCTTCGCCGGAGCGAGGCGATGGCGCTGTACCGCGTGGGCTACCCTTGCCCGCCGGACATGCGCCTCCCGAGCTCTGCCGGCGGGCAGCCGCGCTGGGCCCTCAGCGCGGGCGGGGTGCCCGTGCCTCCGCTCCCGGCAACGGACGCGGAGTTCCGGCGTGCTATCGCTGAGGTGCGCGTAGGCCTAGCGGTGGAGGAACGCCTACCGGCGGACGGCCAGGATGAGTTCTGGTGGCAAGAACTCGCGCGGCGCCGCGACAGGGAGCTCACCTCCTTGGGCGACAACGGCCCCGTCGAGGGCCGCTCCAATGGCCACAGGCGCCGCCGCTGGTGGGGAGGCCAGCACCGCACTCTCGACTGGGTGCTGGACTACATCCACGCCGGCAACGCGCCGCGGCTGGAGATGCCGCCCCGGCAGAACCCCGCGTGGGATGCGCGGCGGATGGGCGGCGGCTCCACGTCGGGCACCTCGAGCTCCTCCGGCGCCCACTCTCTCTCCATCACCCCCCCAATTCTGAACTCCGGCGCGCCTATCCGCAGGCGCAGCGGCGGCGCCCTGCGCATTGGCGAGCCACGCCAGCGACAGGACGCCGGCTTCGAACGCGCGGTCCGTCCGAAGACGGAGCCGACCGAGGACGACGACGACGAGGAGTGGCCTGGCCAGAAGGCCGCCGAGGAGCTCTCCCGCAACACGCTCCAGCCCCTCGCCGACGACCTCGCCGCGGACTGGAGCCTGCGGGAGAGCACCGCCGAGGAGCTGGAGCTCCAGCGCCGCCTACTCGCTGAGGCCGAACAGCGCAAGGCGGCGCACGACCAGGAGGCTGCCGCCAACGCGGCCCGCCGCCGCGTCCCTCCCCCGCCGCCGACGAAGGACCCCGTCTACGTCGTGCTCGATCCCGAATCCGACGAGGAGGACGAGATCCAGCGAGCCCTCGCGGCGAGCAGGTGGGGCAACTCCGGCTGCGGCGACCCCGGATAGGGGACGAGCAGGCGCCCCGGCGACGGCCCCGACGACGATGACGACGACGGCGACGACGTCGACTACAGCCAGGCCATCGGGGAGCGCCTGGGCCTTAAGTAGTTTAGGTTTAAATTATGTTTTAGTTTAAATTTGCGTCGAATTTGTACGAAGTTTGCCTGAAATCAATAAAATGCGCCGAGTTTTCAAATCGAGTTTTTTTGGGCCGAAACTTGGGCTCGGGGAGCGACTGGGAAGCCTGCCCCCCCAGGTTCCAGATTAGCGCCGTTTGGCGCCGCGGCGTTCCCAAAACAGCGGCGTTTTGGGCCTTGGGGGGCACAACGGCTGGAGATGCCCTAAGCACAAATAAGAATACTTATTATCAAGCGCTAAAAACACTTAAACAACTAGTTCCTGAGTATCCTTTTGTTCGTGCCCTCGTTGCCGCGGCGGCGGCGTGAAGCTCTATATTCGCTCTTGCACCAGGGCAGATCATCTCCAACCATGTTGGACCTAAACTGTTTTTCATGTCTCAGATTCTTAGTATAGATCGTAGCTGACATATCCAGCCACCGGTGCATAGTTGAGGCTTTCTTGATCCATCGTCCATTCCCAATAATGGTGCAAGTATGATGAGAATTCAAACTTCATCTTGAGGTACGAACTGTCTATGACATTTCCTGTTAGAGTATCCATTCCAACTCTGGTTTCCCCAAATTCCTTCTGGATGTCATGGTGGTACTGTGGTGGCAGAAAGAAGCCTAATTGGACAAGATCCTTCTTGTCGCCCCACGTGTCCACGCTTGAAAACGTGATCTTCTTTGTTGAAAAAGAAATCTTGCAGCAATTTGCGTCCATGATCTGTCTGCGGTAACCTGCACCACTGGTACACGAGGATGTCTTTGCGCATGGTGATTTGCACGACGGCGACGGCATGGGGTTTGTGAGCATGGCTACGTGTGTACTCAAGGTCGAGGCCCAATAACTTGTGCTTTTCAGGCTCAAGACATTGCTCGAAATTGGCCAGAGCACTCTCCAAGTCACGTTCCTCGTTGGTGTAGATCACGCGCAGCACGGTGCCGCCACCGACAGGGAGGCTGAAAACCTCTGTGGTTGGTAGGCAATCATCCATGGCAAGTCT
This sequence comes from Alopecurus myosuroides, assembly GCA_028641055.1. NCBI lineage: Eukaryota > Viridiplantae > Streptophyta > Magnoliopsida > Poales > Poaceae > Alopecurus > Alopecurus myosuroides. Next base: position 520,721,555 of record CM054057.1, on the reverse strand, counting down.
CCTCCGTGGGCTCATGGGTTTGATGGGTTTGGAAGAAGAGTCGCAAAAGATGATTGACGGAAGGAGTGCAAATGGCAACTGCCAAAATATACACAGATCAAAGGCACGTGTGGAACAAAGGCGTGTGAAGACAGCCGAGTAGATGAACGAGCAGGAAACTAAATTGCAACTGAAAACGAGGCCCAAAAAACCCAACTCTGCCTTACGTAAAGTTGCCAGAGTACGATTAACCTCTGGATTTGAAATCACTGCTTATATACCTGGTATTGGCCATAATTTACAAGAACATTCTGTAGTATTAGTAAGAGGAGGAAGGGTTAAGGATTTACCCGGTGTGAGATATCGCATTATTCGAGGAACCCTAGATGCTGTCGCACTAAAGAATCGTCAACAAGGGCGTTCTAGTGCGTTGTAGATTCTTATCCAAGACTTGTATCATTTGATGATGCCATGTGAATCGCTAGAAACATGAGTGCATACATGTACGTCATCATGGGTGGCCGCTTGACCTCCCTCGCAAATGACCGTAATTAAACTGCAACTGCATGCACTCACAGCTGCATTGACACAGTAGCTGCGTACACAACACATGATAGTTGTGTTGGCAGGACGTACACACATGGCTACGTACACCGCTCACGTACACGTGAAGAGAGCAATTCGTTGGCTCGGTTTGGCTGAATTTGTTACACTGATAGGTGACCCTGACTCATTGTGGCCCCGTTTGACATGACAAAGTCATCCCACGGGAGAGCCATGCAAACAAATGCATGCGCACACGTCAGTAGACCCAACCGCACTCGAAATGGCAGTCAGTATAAATGCCCCTCCTACTTGCACTGCCTCCCTCCTGCGCCATTCCGGCCCCAAATCTAGAAAAAAAGTTGCTCCGGCCCCAACGCCTCCCTCCTTCTCTCCCAACTGCCGAGCATACAACATTGAGGCAGTTCCGCAAGGAATGGAAGACGTTGTCGCAACATCTGCTGCCGGCGCCAAAGGTGCGGCCCACCATGTCGGTTGGACCCCATCGCAGGATCTGATGCAGGAGAATAACGACGTCGCAACATCTGATGGCGTCGCTGCAGGTGCAGCCGGCCATGGCGGTTCGCCGTCATCGCCTCCTACAGCAGTGGAAGCGTCGGGACTCCCTCTCCTGTCCGATCTAGGGGACCCCATGGGGGAGGTACCGGTGTTCGAGGAGGTCATCTCCGACGAGGACTCTGAGGTGCTTCCCTAAACAGATATATCTAGACCTAGTTTAGAATTGAAGATCCAATGGTTTGTAGAGACATGCAAATAAGTTAGGAATTCTCGAGTTTGTAGTTGGATCTATAGATGGGGATCCTACAGATGCAACTGCGAACCCAGCGCCCCCTATTACCCAGCGGTCGCTCGGGCTTCCAGCCACCGGAACAGTGTAGTTTGAAGTTTATTTAATAGAAAAAATACATATTAAGCCTTGCAACTGACAGTTTTCCCGGACTTTAATCTATTCCCGGGTCCTCTAATGATTTTAGCTCCTGGATTCTAAAACTTGTAGAATAAAGCGATTGGTATATGCAAGTTAGGAATTAGTTGTACATGGTTTTGATGACATTTTGTCTATCTGCAAGTTCTATTGTCCCATTTGAATGTGGGCTTAAATTCTAGCCTTGTTACATATTTAGTCCATTAACTAACTGCATATATGTGATACCATTTATGTCTGCTTAAATTTTGTATGTTCTTTAGTCAAAGATTCATACCATTAGTTTATAATGGCATGGTTATTTAATTTAAACTAGTGTTAGTATATGAATTTTAAAAATGACCTATAATTAGAGTGTGGTGCTAACTTTTTTTCATTGCTAAGTTGAAGCAGTCTGATGACGGCGTATCATCACACAAGGAGTCCTGCGATGCTACGAGCAGACATGTTCTTAGGAAGTTGCAAAATATGCAAATTAGGTACCGTCGTCGCGCCGGCATGCTGTTCTGCCCCTTCTGCAGCAGGAACATTGACAGGAGCATCGTCAGCATGATCCAGCATGCCAGCGGCATTGGACGTGGCTCGGAAAACTGCGGGCACACTATTAGGGCCAAGCATGCTGCCTACGGTGTGTTCCTAAAGAAGTTGCTCGCGCGCAATACCGCTTAGGTCTCGTGCATCCTCATTTGAACCCTAATCACCACGACAGGAATCCTTGGAGGAGGCAGTAATGTTGTCGCTTGTGCCGAATGCTGCAACAGTGTCCTGATGGACTTAATTAGAATAGTTATGTTGCTAGCTAATATTCTGGTTTGGTCAAGTAGTATATGTAAGAACTTTATTAGTATTGTGGAAGAATTCCTCGCTTGTGTAAGAATTTAAGTACTATATATGTAGTACTTCTATATTATGTTCCTTCAGCCGATCATATTTTCAGTATGCCTAAATACTTATTTGGTATAATTTAGTAATAAGTGGATGTGTCACGTCCATTTAGTACTCGATCATGGCCAATAAGGCAATCCTTGTCGAAAACTCGTTGATATGATGGATCAATGGTTTTTAATTCTTCAATTAATTAGTAGAAAATAAAGAACTAATTGTAAGAATGCAACTTTTTTGTATTAGCAAAGATTTACATTTGAAAACCTTCCGTTTTATTAGCCAACCGACCCCATATCTGGGACAACATGCCACAATTGGCAGCTATAGCCATTTGTACCCTAATTAACACATAGACCTCAATTTTAAAAAATTCACATCTAAACCTAACATCAGCGTGCCTAAATTACGACCGCTAACAGTCGTGCGCGCGCTAAATCTCAACCTAAACAGCCTCACACGGGGTTCACTCGTCAGCGTCACAGGTTGCCACGCTCCCTTGCCCACTCGGCTACTTCCCCACTGAAAGGGATCACTCTGCCCCCCAAAAAAACCGCAGTGCATCCACTTCGCCCACTGGGTGGCGGCTATCACGCAGGCGCCCTCCCTAGCTTCCCCGTCCTCACCAACGTTCTCAACCAATGACTAGTAGGTGCTGGTTGCCTCACTTCCCCATCCTCAACCAAACGATTCGATCTAAGTTAGATGGCGGCGGATCTAGGTTAGATGCCGACGGATGTAGGTTAGATACCGGCGGCCACCGTCGTTGACGTGTTTTAGGTCACCACCAGCCATGGATTTAGCGTACCGTCACAAGTATCTCGAAGATCACTTACCCCACCCAGATGGAGATCCACCTGAACAAGGCCTCGGAGCTCGCAAGGTCCCATGTTCTTCAGACAACCAAGGTAAATACTAGCATATAAATTAGTATCTCCTTTCGCCTTCATAGCTACTTGTTTGATTTTTCTTCTTCTCATATTTGGTTGTAGCACTCCAGTCGAGGTTGTAACTTCTGCATCATGTCGCCTTATGAAACTCGTAACTGGATGGAGGCGCCCGTTGAAATACATCCATAGTATCGTCTCTTTCTGGAGTCCCGTGGAATTCTGGTTGATGGAGTTGGTAAAAGTCCAACTCGGGTGGATCTCGTCAGTGAAGGAAAGATCACTCGTAGAGGTGACAGGTCTAAGAAAATGTTTTATTACTATTTTATGCACCTACAGATTAGCTAGGATTAATTTATTTCTTGCATTCTAGGTCCCAAAATCCAAGGGACTGAAGACTATGACGAGCACTGTTTTTTTGCAAACGAGGTGGAAATGACTGAATACCAAGTCGCGCATCTCCGAAGCCAAGTTGCTGGACCACAACCATCTATACCGCACTACGTCTGTAGGATGACAAAGTATAATGTCTTCCCTGGGAAGGCCAAGATGGTAAAAATCTTATTCTTTTACTCTTCCTATGCACGTTAATCCTAGCCAACAGCTAATTATATACTTCTTGTCCAGTACTTCTCAATTAAGTTCAGCCTAGCCTACCTAAACGGGTTTACGCCAATGGATTGACTTCCTGTCATATGCACCAACAATTCCAATGCTCAAGATGTTATGTTCATCAAGGGAAAGACAGAAGGTGCCAGATGACAACCAACTGGTCAAAGGTCGTCAATTTAGCTGGAAATCAAGGAGGGTGCTATGTGTGTCTTCACCTTCCACAGTGGACGAGATGGATTTATTTCTTCTGTTATTTGACTCAACTGAGGTAAATAACTTTTCTCTTAATTAGATGGTGTCAACCCGCTACGCTTGCCAATGAGGCTCACTGTTATTGTTTTATCTGTCTGTGCTTGATACATATGCCAATGATTAAATTGTGCACTCGATCATGATGAGATTGTTAGCATTTACCTAGTGTTGTGTACAACCACATTGGTTCTGCATCTTCCATGGTAAATGTAGGATAATCTCGTTGATTTTGTTTTGTGCTTATTAGTATGAGGCTACTTTTCTTGTTTTCCATTTCTAAACATCTGTGCTTGATACAAGTGCTAATGGTTAAACTGTGCACTCAATCTTGATGAGATTATTAGCATTTACCTAGTGTTGTGTACAACCACTTTGGTTCTGCATCTTCCTTGGTAAATGTTCGATAATCTCGTTGATTTTGTTTTGTGCTTATTAGTATGAGGCTACTTTTCTTGTTTTCCATTGCTAAACATATGTGCCTGATATATGTGTCAATGATTAAACTATGCACTCGATCTTGATGAGATCATTAGCATTTATCTAGTGTTGTGTACTACCATATTGGTTCCGCATCTTCCTTAGTAAATGTTTGATGATCTCGTTGATTTTGTTTTGTGCTTATTAGTATGCGGCTACTTTTCTTGTTTTCCATTGCTAAACATCTGTGCTTGATACATGTGCCAATGATTAAACCGTGAACTCGATCTTGATGAGATCATTATCATTTACCTAGTGTTGTGTAAAACCATATTGGTTCTGCATCCTCCTTGGTAAATGTTCGATGATCTCGTTGATTTTGTTTTGTACTTATTAGTATGAGGCTAATTTTATTGTTTTCCATTGCTAAACATCTGTGCTTGATACATGTGACAATGATTAAACTGTGCACTCGATCTTGATAAGATTATTAGCATTTACCTAGTGTTGTATACAACCACATTGGTTCTGCATGTTCCTTAGTAAATGGTCGATAATCTCGTTGATTTTTTTTGTGCTTATTAGTATGAGGCTACTTTTCTTGTTTTCCATTCCTAACGTATATGCTTTATACGTGTGCCAATGATTAAACTGTCTCTGCCGATAATTAATATGCAGCAATGTGTCTAGCAGTTTGGCTACTATATCAAATAGCATGCAAAACATGTTCAGTTGTGCTTTATTTTACTATAGTAGGTACATCTGTTAGAATTATTGTGTGTCATTTGTATGTACCAAGGTTGGCAATGAGGCTCACTATTACCGTTTTATCTGTTTTGTTGCATGTGACGATGATTAGACTGTGCCGATGGTTGGCCTTGTAGTTGATGATGTGCTAAACATGTATGTTGCCTTTTTTGTACGGTTTGCGAACCTATGGTTGTGGCTTCGGAATGGATGGATCCGTAGGAAAAAGTCACATGGAACCTTGGAATGGATGGATCAGTAGGAAAAAGTCACATGGAACCTCGGATTGGATGGATCGGTAGAAAAAATTGACGTGGAACCTGTGGACGTGGCTTCAGAATGCACGGATCAATAGGAAAAGTGACGTGAACCCTATCGATGATATGAAACTATTTAGTTGATGAGGTGAACCTGTTGTGAACCTGATGTGAGCATGTTGTGATGATGGCGTGGAACCTTTGTGATGCTGATATGAACTAGTGTTAATTCTAGTTATTATAAATCTCCTCGTTGTCTCTCTTCTAAGTACGACTGTTAATCATTGATTGTGGTGACTTGTGATTTGTTTCAAAAAAAGGCTTGTAATTTTTTGTGATGATTTGGAAGATTATGTGCATGCTTATATTTGGAGGAAGTGGCATATTATCCCACAAAAGGCCCAGACTAGATTGATAGCTGGGCCCGAGCAAAAAAACGTTAGGAACAACCGTGAGAAAGCACGGTCGTTACCGGTCAAAGCAGTCAAACATGGCAAGATGTGTGGTCCGACGAAAATTCGCGATGTTCTACATCACCAACCCAGTTTTGTCGAAGCCAACCGGGCTCTTAGTGGGTTATTGAGATGGAGACGAAAATCCGCGATGTAAAATTAGCAAAAAGTCGCGCAAAACCAGTCTGTGATGGACCAAACCAAAACGTCGAGAGCAAACTCCACTTTTCAGCCATCCACGACAAAAACACGCGACGTTATCGAAACGTTGCGCTCAAAACATCCCTGATCGCATGGAATTTGGTAGTTAGTTGTCATCGGTGAATGATGGTGTTTTGCCTCGCTCACGCCTCTAGGTGCGAGTTCTCTTCGTCTTGGACCAAGACCGAGCGTGCTTCCATCGGTGGGATATATGGAATCCCTATCGACTACTAACTTGTGAGGGTCTGGCCAAGGGTCCTCTAGTTTGAGCTTTCCATTAGCGTGTGCGTGAAAAGATGGAAGGATGAACGAGTACGGTGGTGTTAGGATGTGGCCACGGTCCAGAGTGTCAGAGGCACTGAACCTGGACTTCCGCACACTGATGATCCTTGGAAAGATTCATGCAAGCCAAAGGTTGTAGCTGCGCCCGCTCTGCCGGACTCTCAAGAAGAGGATCTGATCAGGCCTGATTTGGAAAGGAGTCGGACGATACTGGTGGTTAAAATAGTACACCCCTGGCGGATAAATCTTTTCGAAAAGCTGTGTCCACGGTTATGGACATCCTTGGGAATAGTAGTTGAGATCATAGAGAACTTGAATAATAAAATTGCATAGATAGGTGATGATGCTGGATTGGTGGATGCAATGATCAGAAGCTGAAGTAGAGTACAATTTCTATCTCATTTCAAAACATTCTTATAGACGTTACCTAGTCAAGTCTTAAAAAAAATGAAAACTACCTTTTTGCAAAAAAAACTACCAAATAGCTTTGCTAAAGCCTCATTCGAGCTAGTAGCTCTAGTAACCTTGCGATGAATCTTTTATCTGTTACAATTGAGGACTTCTCCGAAGTCGAAGGTGGGTTCTCCGTCGAAGTAGACGAGTAGTTTTGGTTTCCTGGGTGGCATCTTGCGGCAACACGGAACATGCTGGCGATGTTATGTTATTGTAAGCCTCTTAGGCCATATTTGGATCTTGTTCTTAGAACACTTAATTTTCTTCCGCTTGTTGTGATGTTGGGTCAGTGACCTCTGTTGTAGTATTTGGTATATTTTCTCTGCTAAGAGTTGAACTATATGATTTGTATCATAGAAACTGTGATGTGCCAGATTGTTCCGAGCCTTGATCTCTTTATTATTCAACTTGGCTGGGCCCGACGTTATGTCATGACTGAGGGGTTGTGGGCCGTTGATCCATGACCGAGCCGCGCCAGCTGATGTGATTCGGCCAGTGAGTGGTAACCCCAATAACCTTTAGTCGGGTATCGTAACCGGTGACACCCAGCACTTTGCATACTTACGAGGTCGGGGCGTTACATACTCTACAAGAACTAACAACTATGAATAAGAGATGCATGAAAAACATGAGCTAAAAATAGGAGGAGTTGCAGCAGCTAGAAGAAAAACGAAGAATACGAGCATGATAATGAGGAGTACGAGTATTCATATGAAAAAGCGGAGCGTGTCTCTCTCCTACACAAGAATTCTGGGTTCCAACTAATTTTATTACATCAAGGAAAACAAAATAAAAACAAGCAGACCTCCAAGTAAAGTGCACATGATGTGACCAAATAAACATATAGTTTCACTAGAAGTGACATGATAAGGTGCTGATGAAGAAGGGGATGCCTTGGCCATCCCCAAGCTTGGACGCTTGAGACTTCTTGGAATTTGCTGGGGTAAACCACGGGGGCATCCCCAAGCTTAGTCTTTTCACTCTTCTTGATCACATTATATCACCCCCTTCTCTTGACCCTTGAAAACTTCCTTCACACCAAACTTGAAGTAATTCTCACTAGAGGGTTAGTGCATAATTAAAACTCACATGTTCTGCATGGACACCAGCATTATCAATACTTTTTTAACATTAGCTACATCCACTGATGTTTTATGGAGCAAAGAAATCCACTCAACATAGTAAAAGAGAGAATGCAAAGTAAAAGGCAGAATCTGTCAAAACTAGAACAGTTTGTAAAGACGAATTTTTTCGAGGCACTTACGTTGCTCAAATCGGAAACTTAAAACTATAAAAATTTCGGAAATAGCTGAGGATTAAGCACAATTTTTTTCAGGTCATTTTGATCTTTCTGTATTTTTATACGAGTTTAGCAGTGGACATCAGAAATCTGTTTTCTGCGCAGAAATCCAAATCTAGCACCAACTTTCACCAACGACTTTACTTGGCACAACTAACAACTAATACGTGAAAATAAATATACAAAGGAGTTGCTACAGATGTAAACAACACCTTGACTCAAAGAAAACAGAGAAAAACAATGCAAAAATAAAAACATGGGATCTTTCAAGAAGTGCTTTTCTTTAACGCCTTTCAGCTAGGCACAGAAAGAGAAAATCAAGTGTTTTCAAATGAAGAAGCATCCAAAACATAATTTGTTCGAATAAGAGAATCCAAAGGTAACTTAATTCTCTTCTTAGGAAAGTGTTCCACACCTTTCTTGTGTGGGAATTGATATTTAATATTCCTCTCTTTCATATCAATAATAGCACCAACAGTTCTAAGAAAAGGTCTTCCCAAAACGATAGGAAAAGAAGCATTACATTCAATATTCATAACAATAAAATCAACAGGACAAGGTTATCATTAACCATAATAAGAACATCATCAACTCTCCCCCCAAATGTTTCTTTCTAGCATTATCAGCAAGATGATCATCAAAATAACAGTGTTCCAAAGGTGCCAAATCAAGCATATCATAAAGTTTCTTAGGCATAACAGAGATACTAGCACCAAGATCACATAAAGAATTACAATCAAAATCATTCACCTTCATTCAATTGATGGGATCCCAACCATCTTCTAGCTTTCTAGGGATAGAGGCTTGAACTTTTAATTCTTGTTCTCTAATTTTCATGAGAGCATTTGTAATATGTTTTGTGAAAGCCATATTCATAGTATTAACATCAGGACTACTAGAAAGCTTTTGTAGGAACATAATTACTTCAAAGATATTGCAACAATCAAAATAAAGATCATTTTTATCAAAGGTAATGGGACCATTGTCTCCCATATCTAGAAAAATCTAGCACTTATATCAGGAACAGTTTTAGTGCTTTTAGGCAATTTTAAACGTTTAGTGGAAGAAGTGGAGACATCGCCAACACCAATTACTTTACCATTAATAGTAGGAGGTTTACTTGCATTGGAAGTTTCAGATTTACTAGTGGTGGTAATAGTACAAACTTTTGCTATATTATCTTCTCTTTCCCACCTCGCATGCAATCCAGCTAACATCTTAACATTGTTACCAATTCTAACTTGAATGACAGTCAGAGTTTTGCTTTCTTTAACATAATGAGACATAACTTTTAGTTTCAGAAGATCAACATCAAGAGCACGGGTTTTAAATTTAGAAGCAAGAACATCAATTTTGCCAAATTTTTCCTCAACAGATTTATTAAAAGCGGTTTGTGTACTAATAAAGTCCTTAAGCATGTTTTCAAGATTAAAGGGTACACTTCCATTGTTGTTGTAGGAATTACGATAGGAATTAACATAACCATTACAATTATTAGAAGGATATGGCCTATAATTGTTGCTACCAAAATTATTCCTACAAGCATTGTTGTTGAAATTATTGTTTTTAATGAAGTTCACATCAACATGCTCTTCTTGAGAAACCAAAGAGGCTAAAGGAACATTATTTGGATCAATAGGAGCGTGGCCATTCACAAGCATAGATATAATAGCATCAAGCCTATCACTCAAAGAAGAGGCTTCTTCAACAAAATTTACCTTCCTACCTGGTGGAGCTCTCGCAGTGCGCCATTCAGAATAATTTACCATCATATCGTCAAGAAGGTTTGTTGCAGCACCCAAAGTGATGGACATAAAGGTTCCTCCGGCAGCTGAATCCATAAGGTTTCTTGAAGAAAAATTCAGACCCGCATAAAAGATTTGGATGATCATCCAAGTAGTCAGTCCATGAGTAGGACAATTCTTTACCAAATATTTCATTCTTTCCCATGCTTTAGCAATATGCTCATTATCAAGTTGCTTAAAATTCATATAGATACTTATTAAAGATATAATCTTAGCAGGAGGATAATATTTTTCCAATGAAAGCATCTTTACATTTAGTCCAAGAATCAATACTATTTCTAGGCAAAGATAGCAACCATCCTTTAACTCTTCCTCTCAAAGAGAAATGAAACAATTTCAGTTTAATAATAGCTCCATCTACATCTTTATATTTTTGCATCTCACAAAGTTCAACAAAATTATTAAGATGGGCAACAACATCATCAATACTAACATTAGAAAATTGCTCTCTCATAACAAGATTTAACAGGGCATGCTTAATTTTATAAAAATCAGCAGTAGGAGCAGGTGGATCAATATGTGTACTAATAAAATCATTGTTGTTGATGATAATAAACTCACACAACTTAGTGTTCTCAGGAATACTCATTTTAGCAAGATTAAAAACAGGATAACAAAAATAACAACTATAATAAGAACTATTTTTTTGTGTGTTTTCAATATAAAGAGGCAAACAAGACTAAATAAAAAACTAAGAAAAACTAAAACAAAGTAAAGAGATTGGAGGTGAGAGACCCCCCTTGCATAAATCTTCTTCCTCTCCGGCAACGGCGCCAGAATATATGTTTGATGCGCGTAGATTGTACACTCGTTGGGAAACCCCAAGACGAAGGTATGAAGAGCACATCAACAAGTTTTCCCTCAGAAAAAAACCAAGGTTGAATCGACCTGTAGGAGAAAGAAATCACTTCTGAAGATTGTTGACAACTGATGTTGGCAGGACGCACTACAGGTTCACAGCAACGTGGAATCTAGACAACACAACCAAGCTACTTTTCCCCAACAAAAGAGTGATGTTGTCAATCTCACCGGTTTTGCTGAAAACAAAGGATTAGACTATAGTGTGGAAAACAGTACTTGTTTGCAGTAAATGAAAGGAGAACAATGATTGTAGTGAATGAAAGGAAATCAATGTTTGCAGTAGGTTGTATTATCAGTGTAAAAGAAAGGACCGGGGTCCACAGTTCACTAGTGGTGTCTCTCCAAAACATATAGATAACATGATGGGTAAACAAATTACAGCTGGACAATTGACAGATATAAAGGCTGCACCGTAGTGCATATACATGACATGGTGGTTACTATGCGATTCATGCGGGCATTAGAACATAATTCATAGACCGCTATCCAACTGCATCTATGACTAATAATCCACCCTCAGAGCGTAATCCAATCAAACCTCGGGCATTAAGTTGTAAGCAACAAATTATTGCATTAAGTAAAGTGCGTAATGTAAACATAGTTGTTTTCTACCTAATGGCAACAACACATCCCCCATCCGTTAAGTTTCTGTCACTCGAGCCTGGATGAAAGGGAGACATGAACCCACTATCCACCATAAATACCCCCTCTTGGAGTTACAAGCATCAAATTGGCCAAAGCATCTACTAGTAACAGAGATAATGCAAGATCAAAAATAACATAAACATGATAGATTGATAATAACTTGACATAGCATTCAATATTCATCGGATCCCAGCAAACACAATATGTAGCATTACAGTAAGATGATCGTGATCATGTTAGGCAGCTCACAAGATCTAAACATGAGGCATAAAGAGGAGAAGACAACCATCTAGCTACTGCTATGTACCCGTAGTCCAAGAATGAACTACTCACACATCACTCTGGAGGCAGGCATGGTGGTGTAGAGGCCTCAGGTGATGATTTCCCCTCCCGGCAGGGTGCCGGGGATAGCATCAAAACCCTCCCGAACTAGGGTTGACGATGACGGCGGCTACATAACTTTTCGTGGAAAGGGGCTCAGGTATTTAGGGTTTTCCCGAGGAGGAGATTATATAGGCGAAAAGGCAATGTCAGTGGATGGCCAGGGGGGCCACACGTATGGTGTGGGCCCTCCAGGGGCCCCCTCAGGGTCTCCTCCGGACTCCGTGTAAGTGCCACAATTCTAAGGTCCTGGATTTTTTGTTTCGTCCAATTCCGAGAATATTTCCAGAACAACTTTTATGAAACCAATAACAACAGAAAATAGGAACTGGCGATGTGACATCTTGTTAATAGGTTAGTCCCAGGAAATCCGTAAAAATGATGTAAAGTGTATAGACAACATGTAGCAATTGACATGAAAACAACATGGAACGTCAGAAATTATAGATACGTTTAAGACGTATCAACGGTCCAATAGTTTTGCTTTTGGCGGGGATATTTGGTTCCTAGGTATATGTTCCCCTTCCACTCATTTGAATTTGACAATCACTCTAATTTGTCACTCCAACATTTTGAGTTTTCTGTCTGCCCTCGGGCGACAACACACCAGCCAGTACGTCCTCCCGCGCCACCGCACAAGTGTCGCCCCTGTCCACACCGCGCCGGCCTTGCCTGTAATACCAGCCGTCAAATTGCCGCCCATGCGCCAACATTTTACGTTATCGCCGAGGTGCCCCCCACCGAACCTCAAAACTATCGCGTATTCACCAAGCCCGCCACATTTTCTTCCATAACCTAGCTTGCCCTATAGTTCCCCAGTTTAGCATTCCTCCTCCATCACCGAGAAATGGTAAGTAATTTAGTCGGATGTATGCAATACATCTCTCGGTATCTCTTGTTCATTCTTAATTTTTTCAACAAGTCTCTTTTTTTCTGCCTCGTTGCGCAGTGTGCCTCAACATTGAAGGCCTGTGTAGAATTAAGAACAGAGGAAGCTCCTTTTTCATACTACCTATTCATATGCGTCTCCAACATTACACAATACGTGAGTTAATTATATGCACATCGTCTAGCTAATTGCAAGCAAAATAAAGCATAAAGAAACAATGCACTACAAGTCATATTGTGCATACACATGCTTTTCTTCAGGCCGGGCTACTACATTTGCCTCCAATAATAAAGAGAAGATGATGATCAATAAGCCAAGTTATATATAACATATCTATGAAGTTAATTATCTATTGACATGTATATGTTGATATCTGCTAACTTTAATTTTACAATGCAGAGAACCATGAATTCTTCAGGTCGGGCTACTATATTTGACTCCAATAGTGAAGAGAAGATGATGATCAATGATTCAAGTTATATATAGCCTATCTGCGATGTTAATTATCTGTTGACATGTATATGATGATATATACTAGCTTTAAATTATGATGCAGAGACTCATGAATTCTTTAGGCCAGACTACTACATTTGGTTCCAATAATGAAGAGAAGCTGATGATTAATGAGCTAGGTTATATATAGTCTATCTGCGAAGTTAATTTTCCATTGACATCTATATGCATATAAACTAACTTTAAATTACGACGCAGAGGGCCATGAATTATTCAGGCCGAGCTACTACATTTGGCTCCAATAATAAAGAGAAGATGATAATCAATGAGCGAGGTTGTATGTAGCCTAACTATCTGCGAAGTTAATTATCTGTTGACAGGTATATGCTGATATATACTAACTTTAATTATACGATGCAGAGGATCATGAATTCTTCAAACCGGCCGAACTACTATATTTGGCCACAATAATGAAGATAAGATGATGATCAATGAGCCAGGTTATATGTAGCTTAGCTATCAGCGAAGTTAATTATCCGTTGACATGTATATGTTGATATATACTAAATTTAATTATACGATACATAAGACCAAATTAGTTAATGTGTTTCTACGGTATCCTCTTGCCATACGAAGGTAATTAAAATGAACAAATCGATACCTGATCGTTATTTGATGTTTGTTGTAATTTGCTAGTTTTATCACATGGAATCTCACACATATACTACACTGCTGTTAATAGAAAATGTGGTGGTTTCATGTTGAATTTGTAGAAAACATGCAATGAATTTGCTCGGAAAGTTGTAATTCTAACCGGACTAGTCACCATTCTCTGCGTCAAAGGATTCAATGATGACATCCATATGTGTTTTCGACGCCTCTGTAGACTACATACAATTCTGTTCTGGGTGATCTAAAGCAAAATCGATGATATTAGCCGTCCGAGATATCTCGACTAGCTACTAGTATACTCTCCTTCAGTTCAACAATGTAAGACGTTCTAGCTAGCTGTTTCAGCTTGCTAAAACGTCTTATATTGTGGAATGGGGGGTGTATTAGGTTATCTATAATATTTAGACCTCCTTTATATTGTATGTAGTCATCATATAATGCTAAATTATAAATATATTATGAATTTGACATTTATTTGCCCCCATCCGGACCATTGCAAGAAATTCCGGGTAATTCCGGCCCGCCCGATAAAATAGAGACGTAATATTGAAACTACCCTTCCGATATTATTCGGAGAGTCCAACTGTTGCCCAACTGGGTGCAAATCAAAACCGCTGCTCCTTGGACCGAGTCTGTTTTCTATTCAAGCCGCATCTCTATTTTTCCCGGGGGCATAAACTAATCCGGACACTCTACAACTTGTAGAGTTGTCCGTTAAAATAGCCCGCCTCTATGTTACGCGGCAAGTAGATGTGTAAGTCCGCCTAGTTTTGAATGGTCCCATCATATCTAGCCCCCAGACCGCAAATGGCCATGTAATGGGGATAGTTTTGAGTGTTTGGGATGGCATATTCGTCTGCTTGGCGTAATACTGACATCTGGCATATGTGTTCCGCGTCTGTCTTGGCTGTGAGCCAGAAAAACTCTACGCGGAATGCTTTCTTAACTATACTCTTTGATTGAGCATGATGTCCGCAATCTCCTGCGTGGGTTTCTCGGCCTTCTTTTGGCGGAATACATCGCTGAAAAATTCTGATAGTACTGCGTTTATACAGGCAACAATTGATTACCATGTATCCCTTGCATCGGCGATGTCTCTGCCTTTGCAAGACCTCATCTGCTCCATCCGGGAACTTCTGATCAACTAAGAAGTTTAAGTATGGAATTGTCCAATCCGGATTAACGAACATAACTTCTATTGACTCGGAAACTAAAGGATAATCGATATCTCCGCCTTTTATTGATGGTTCACGCAAATGTTGGACAAACACACCAGGCGGTAGAATTTTAACCCTTTCCGAGCCCATGCGAGCTAAAACATCCGTGTTCCAATTTCCTTTTCTTTTGATATGAAGTACTTCAAATCCTAGGAAGCAAATGACGAACTCGTCCACCATTCTCCGATATTCGACCATGATGGGACTTTTAGCATCCCATGTTTGGTTTAGCTGATGTTGTACCAGATCCGAGTCACCATAGCAAAGTATACGCTTAACACCTATCTCCTTTGCGATGTGCAATCTATGAAGCAATGCTTCGTATTCTGCCATATTATTGCTGACGTTGAAGCGTATTTGTAATACATACTCCATAATGTCACCCTTTGGAGATTTTAGCACTACACCAGATCTGGCACCTTCTTTCATTTTGGATCCATCAAAATGCATGATCCAATACTCCGACTCCGGCATTGGTGTGTTTTTCATTGCTTCTGTCCAATCCGCGACAAAATCTGCCAAAACCTAGGATTTAATTACCGTCCTGGGTTGGTACTTAATGTCAAACACAGCCATTTCAATGCCCCATTTGGCAACTCGTCCTGTTGCGTCCGCATTATTGATGATACCCCCTAGTGGTGCTTTGCTTACCACTGTTATGGAATGTCCTTGGAAATAATGGCGAAGTTTTCAAGATGCGAAAAACACGCCATATGCCAGTTTTTGATAATGTGGATACCTTTGCTTAGATTCAGAGAGTACTTCGTTTACATAGTATACTGGATACTAATCTGGTATGCTATGTTCATCTTTGCGCTTTTCCACGATTATCACCGCACTGATAACCCTATTAGTTGATGTAAGATACAGTAACATGGGTTCTTCGTCTTTTGGCGATGCCAAAACCGGAGATTTCATCAAAGTTTCTTTTAACCGGGTTAACTCTTTGTACGCCTCTTCTGTCCATTCAAATTTGTCGGATTTTTTCAACAATTTGTATAATGGCAGAGCTTTGTCCCCAAGACGGCTTATAAACCTGCTCACGGCGGCTGCAGAACCCGTCAATCTTTGGACATCACGTAGGTTTTTTGATGTTTAAGATTGCTTTCATCTTTTCTGGGTTTACCTCTATTCCTCTATGAGAAACGATAAAACCCAGAAGCTTTCCTTAGGGAACCCCCGAATACGCATTTTAATGGATTCAACTTCATTTTATAAGTGCGCAAATTTTCGAAGATTTGTCGTAGATCTTCAAGGAGTGTATCCTTTTTGTTGGAAACCACGACAATGTCGTCCATGTAAACGTGCACGTTTTTGCCAATTTGACTATGCAAACAACGTTGCATGCAATGCTGGTATGTTGCGTCCGCGTTCTTCAAGCCAAAAGGCATGGTTATGTAATAGTATGTTCCGTAGGGTGTTATGAAAGAGGTTTTGATTTGATCTTCTTCTTTCATGTGTATTTGATGGTACCTGGAATAAGCGTCCAAAAAGCATAAAAGATCGGAGCCAATAGTGGCATCTATTATTTGATCGATCCGCGGTAACGCGAACCAATCTTTTGGACACAGTTTGTTCAATCTCGTGTAATCTATACACATCCTAAGAATAGTACTATCCTTCTTCGGGACTAATACTGGGTTCGCAGACCAATCAATATGTATTACTTCCCAGATAAAATCAGCTGCTAAAAGCCGGATAATTTCCTGACCAAAAGCCTTCTGTGTTCTTCCGTCAAAACGACGGAGACCTTTCTCGACGGGTTTTGATCCTGGAATCAATTTCAATTGATGCTCAGCAAGTTCCCCGGGTACACCCGGCATGTCCGCAAGACACTAAGCAAAAATATCCCAGTTCTCACGGAGAAACTTGATGAGCGCGCTTTCTACGCGTTCGTCATCCCGGTTCCCACAACGATGAATTTTGTCGAATCTTTGGGATTTAGGATAACTTGCTTTGTATTCTCCGATGCTTTGAAGTTATCCGCCGGCTTCCGGCTCTCTTTTCCTGTCGGCATTTCTGCGGTGATGCTTCCTTAGTCAGCTCTTTCAATTATTCCTTTCGAATCACCTGTTCGGCGCAAAGCGCGTTTCCTTTTTCCAGCTCGTTTGCCAATTTGAAGTCTCCAGATATGGTGCTTACTCCTCCTTTTGGCCCTGGCATCTTCAGCTTGTTATAGATATAACATGATCTTGCCATGAATTTGGCGAAAGCCGGACATCCGAGTATTGCGTGGTAAACACTTTCGAACGGCACCACCTTGAATGAGATCTTTTCCTGGCTTCTCTTTTTCCAAAGCCTACATCTAGGGAAATTTCTCCTAGGGATTGTGCTTGTCTGCCAGGAACAATGTCGTGGAAACGTATGTTACTGTGATTGAGATGGGTCTCGGAGATGCGTAGATGCTTCAATGTACTTAACTTAAGTACATGATGTTGATATTAGATCCTCCATCCATCCGCACTCTTTTGAGCCTAGTGTTTTGAACAATAGGGCTTACGACTAAAGCATGCGTGCCGGGTTCTGGGATGTTTCCGGGATGATCAGAATGATCCCAGGTTATTGGCGTATTTGAATACTTCCAGAACTTTGGGGTTGGAGGTACAACCGCGTTGATTTCTCGAAGTGTTCTTTTCGCCTGCTTTGCTGAGGGAGTTGTCAGGAAAGTTAAGTTACATTCTCCTTCAACTCTCGGGAATTTTGGCTTGCCTTTCGGCCGTTGTTCCTGGCTTTTGCTTGGAGAACATAAATTTGGAATTCTTTCCTTTGTTCCCGGATCCTGCAGTGTCTTTCATGTGTTTATTAAGCCAACATTGCGCATTGGTGTGGGTAGGCTTCCCAAATTGTGAACGGTGGACATAGTTTTCTGACTTAATCTTTTCCCACTCTTCCTTTGAGTAGGAGATAGGTTCTGTGCTCCTTCCCTTCCATTTGCTGTCATTATCCTTTCCAAAGGTTAAGTTAACTTCTTTGGGTTTTGGCTGCGCTTCAGGAGTAGCTTTCTTTTCAGAACGATGCGTCTTTTTGGTCTAAACCAAAGCATCAATATTTCCATCTCCCGCTCTGATATCATCTTCGGCCGCTGCGTGCTCATTGGCGGTGGTAAGCATAGATCCGAGATCTTTGTGCTCCTTTGAGCCAACCATGAACGGTGCGAGGCCGGGTTTCAAGTCGTTTATGAAAGCATGCATTGCATATACATCACTTACTCCAGAGCAACTATTCTTCATTGATGTCCATCTTGATATAAAGTCGACATACGACTCATCTTCGAATTGGAAGCAGCGATTCAGCTGGTTAATGCTCTTGGGGCGTTTGTAAGTACCCCGAAAATGCTAAGAAAAGACTCTAGCCATGTCATCCCAGCTATCAACGGTTCTTGACGGAAACCCGTTGATCCAATCTCTGGCTCCATCCAGCAACATTAGGGGGAGGAATTTTACCGTCACTAGGTCTGTCCCTTTGTTGATCTGAACAAAAGTATAGTAGTCTGAGAGCCATGTATTCGGGCTTGTACTTCCGGTATACTTTTGGTAAGTTGGACCAACTTTGGCAAAGCCAGAATATAGAGTTATTCTTCGGATTCTCTCAGTGAAACACTTGGGTCCAAAGTATAGATCATATCTTTCCGCCCTATCGACGTGTGCTGAATATCTTCCGGCTGAATGAACAGAAGGGGATCTGCTCCGTTCTGGTCCATTGTTGCGCGAATGCGCTCTTCCGGGATTATCCCTGCGTCGTCCGATATCATGACCTTTGGATTTAGGTGGATTCCTGCTGCTTGGCCTTTCTTTGTTCCTTGGGGGAGTTCGGGGTCTATCATGTCTGTGAGGATTGTCATATCTTCCAGCTTTATCAGCTGGGCGTCTCGGAGGCGACATCATTTTTCCGTCGTTCCGGTTTTGCTCCTTGAAAGTGCAAACGGCGCTTAAATCATCTTGTTTTGGTGTTTGTTAACAACACATGTACTGCTAAAAGGTGTTGATGTATTTCAGGGTTAATCCAACTTATTTGTCATGGTGGTTTGTTGGTACAAAAAGGAGCAAGCCGTTCAAGTCACTGGTTGCTGAGTTTTCTCCAGGCCGGAGTCTCCGGTCTCCCAGACCGGAGTCTCCGGTGTGGAGATTTCTCCCAGGTTTTCCCTCTGGAACTAATTGTCTCGCAAGACCCCAGACAGTCTCTGTGCACCCAGACCGGAGACTTACTGGATACTTACCGGAGTCTCCGGTGTGGAGATTTTCTCCCAGGTTTTTCCTCTGGAACTAATTGTCTCGCAAGACCCCAGACAGTCTCTGTGCACCCAGACCGGAGACTTACCGGATACTTACCGGAGTCTCCGGTGTGAGTGGAATTAATCGTCTCGCAAGACCTCAGACAGTCTCTGTGCCTACCCGCAGCGCCAAGACCGGAGTCTCCGGTCCCTCTGACCGGAGTCTCCGGACTGATACTTTTCTGAAGAAACTCAAGTGTGCCAAGGTGGTGTCTCGTACTGCATCCTATCCGGAGAGACACCGGAGACTGTCCGGAGTCCTCCGGACCAGACCGGAGTCTCCGGACCAGACCGGAGTCTCCGGCTTTTACTCTGGAGTCTCCGGTGTGATTTCGCCAGATCTGCTCCAACGGCTCTTCTTTATGAGGGGTATAAATACCCCCTCCCCTCCACCTACCTCTAGTTAGCTCGTCCATAATTAAAGTCACCATTGTTGGAGCTCACCCACCTTGCTAGATCTCCCAATCCAACCACCCAAAAGCCTTGATCTTTGGAGGATTGAAAGAGAAGGCCCCGATCTACGTCTTCACCAACCGGATTTCATTTCCCCTCTCTTTTGCTTGAGGGATCTTTGCCTAGGGTTTCCTCTTGTGGAGAACCTAGGCTTCTTGCTACTCTTGGTGATTTGAGTGTTGGGAGCCCCCAATTAAGTTGTGGGTGTGTGCCCCAAACTTGTTTGTAAAGGGACTCGATCCCCGCCTCAAAGGGGTTCAATAGTGGAAGGTGAACTAGGCCTTTGTGGCGGAGTTCATCGGAGAATAGGGTGAGGCCTTTGTGGCGTTGAGTAGGCCTTCATGGCGAGCTCACACCCCTCCAACGAGACGTACTCCCCTAAAAAGGAGGAACTCGGGAATACATCGTGTCTCCGTGTGCTTCCATCGGTTACCTCATTCCCTTCTCTTTACTTACTCGTACTTGTAGCATTTATTGTTGTACTAGTTGTTTTAAGTGTTGTACTAGTTGCATTAATTGCTTGACTTGTCATATAAGTAAATTCACCACTAGTTGCACTATCTAGAGAATTTACCTTCTTGTCAGCCTAAACTTTGAGAAAAATTAAAATTGGTCGTAGCACCTATTCACCCCCCCTCTAGGTGCCCATACTTTACTTTCAATTGGTATCAGAGCCTCGGCTCTTCTATCGGGCTTAACCGCCTAAGAGTTTAAGTATGGGAGATGATTTGGTCGACGCTCCGTCCGTTAACAATGTGACCATGGATGATCTCAATGCTTTGAGAAATTCATTGACCTCATCCATAGACACAAAATTTGATGAGTTGCGTCAACTCATGGCACAACTCCTCAAAGGCAAAACACCGGAGGTTGTCGAATCATCCCTTCCGGAAGAACCGGAGCGTGCCAAGATGGGGTAGATGGTGATCCACATAAAAATGCTTCCGCCCGAACAATCCGCTAAGAAAGGTGCGGGTGGATAGGAAGGATATCATGCCGTTGAAGGCCGATACTCTCCCGATCCCCCGTCCCTCATCCTCATATATCCCTAGAGGAGATCCACCTAAAATTGATGCTTATTCTTTTCATGAATGGCAATACTACATGGAGACTCACTTGAACTCTTCTTGTATAGATCTTTGGAGGATCACTCGTGACGGATACAAGCCATTTGATCCCAAGAATCTCACAAGAAGAGAAGCCGTAGATTGCCAACTCAACTACACCGCCTTGTCCATCCTTCAACAAGCCGTGGCCCCAACCACATGCCGCATCTTCAACACTTTCTCCACCGCCAAAGAAACATGGGATGCACTTGTCATCATGTTTGTTGGGAATGAGAGCATGCAAAGAAATCGGTATGATGCCTTGACCAATGAGGCCGAAGGATTCTTCATGCGTGATGGAGAAGATCATGTTGACATGTATCGAAGACTCAAAAACTCTCGCCACCGCCTTCTTTAGTGCGGGTGCCACATATATTGACGATGCTTGATCAAGAGAAAGTACATGATTGCCGTGATGCCATTTGAGGGCACGGACTTGAAGAGCATTCAAGGAAGACATGATTTCTCCTCCATGACCTCAACTCAAGTGAGCAAGAATTGTGCTCCTACAAAGTGCAAACCAAGAATGCGCTTGACAACCGTGCTAGGGCCATTGGAATGCATCAAGGAGCATCCGTTGCTTTGAAGGCCAAGGCTTTGTCAAGAGAGGTTGAGAATGAGGAAGATGGAGATGAGGTATTGCCTCCTTTGAAGGAACAAGACTATGATCCCGTTCTAAAGGATCTCATTGCTCTCACCGTGCAAAAGTTTTGGAGCAATCCTCCCGAGGGCAAGAAATTTGTTGAGGAAAAGACAAGGTCTCGCTATGGAAATGATGGAGCTCAAAAGTGAGGTCTTGCTTCAATTGTCAAGATAAGCATCACTTCATTGCGGAGTGCCCGTATGAAAATAGAGAGCTCCATAGTGGCAACCTCATTCGCAAGGACAAGTCCAAGGTTGAGTACAAGAAACCTCACTTCAAGAAGAAGCCTTTCAACAAGAAGTCTCCCACCAAGTTTGTGCTCTTGACTCAAGAGGAGTATGATTCCGGGAGTGATGAAGAAGAAGAAACCACAAGTGAAGTGGCTGCTCTAGCTATTGCCTCTACTCCATCATCTTCATCCCTCTTCGAATCCCCCAATGACGATCTCCCTCAACGTAATGCCAAGTGCTTCATGGCTAAGGCCACGGAGGTATCACTTTCCCCCAACTCTAAGGACCCCTAGTGAACTAGAACATCTTGCTAGTCCTAGAGAAGAAGAAGAAAGGGTCTCCTTGGACCAGTTTATGTCTAACATGCAAGGGGAGACCAAGAAGTACGTTGAGTATCTCATGAGGCAATTGGGTGAGGCCCAAGATGCTCTTGAGAAGAAAGGTGAGGTTGAGAGAAGGGATGCGGATGAAATTGCATCTCTCTCTATGACTCTTGAGGAAGAGCATGATGGTAGAGTTTCTCTAGAGGATGAACTTGAATCTATTGAATTAACTCATAATGAAATTGTCTCAAACATCACTAAGGAACGTGATCTTGCTATTGCTAAATATAAAAAGGCTAAAAAGGATAAGGTCGAGTTTGGGGTTGGTCATGGTAAACTAACCGAGGAGTTTGAAAAGCTAACCGAGGCTCACAAAGCTTTGGAAAGCCAACACTCATCCCTCAAAGAGTTGCATGAACAACTTCAAACTCAACTTAATCAAACTAACAATGCTAGCAACCTCTACTTATTCTTGTGATCATGCAAATATTATTGAGGTAAAATGCTAGGTTGAAGAATGAGCTAGCGAGGCTCGAGGGTAAAGGTCCACAAGTTGTGAAGTTTGTGACCCCTTCCCCACAAGTTGTTGCCCCTAACTCTAATGAGGTCATTGCTAGACCACAATTGAGTGCACCAAGGCAACAAGTGGGAAAGCAAGGTCTAGGCTTATGTAGCCAAGAAGAAGAACAAGAAGAAGAAGAGCAAGAAGAAGACCAACAATGGTGCTTCGAGTGGTGTTGTCATTAGGATCACACTACTTCTAGCACACCCGCTCAAGCTAACAACATTGCCTCGAGTAGTAGTTTCATGAGGGACACCACTACTCGTAGCGCTTCCGCGGGGAACTAACAATCCACACCATTTCTTATATGTTGATTATTATGGTGTTGTGCAAGCTAAATATGTTGGTCCTATTGAGGGTTTCGTTGACTATACTATTTGGTTCCAAAGACCCTTGTTGCTAATATGAAGGGACCCATCTCGGGTCCTAACCCTAGTCAATGATCTCTTGCAGGGCTACGCTTCGGTGGGACTAAATGGATTCTCGATAGTGGATGCACTAACCATATGACCGGAAGCAAGAGCTTGTGACGGAGTTGCGACCAAAATGACATCCAAGCAACCGTCACTTATGGAGACTCGTCCAAGTCTAAGGTATCCGGGTTTTGGCAGGTTGTGGTGGCTCTCGATATAACTATCATGAACGTCTATGCTTGTCGAATCCCTTGGTTAAAATTTACTTTCCGTCCGCTCTCTTGGTAAAGATGTGTTTTTTCCGTCTTTTTTTATGGTGATATTGTGGTCCTTTTGAGGAGCAAGACTCTTGACGTCGCTCACGTGGGACATGTTGAAAATGAGTTGTTCGTGGTGGACTTTTCGAAGTCAACCAACTCTCAGCAATGTGTCCTTTTCGGGAAGGCGGTCTTGGATGGTTGTGCCATCGCCGCCTATCCAAGTCAACATGAGAACTTTGCAAAGTCTTCACAAAAGTGGCCTTATTATCGGACTAAAAGAAAATGTTTCCTTTGCAAAGGATCGCGTTTGTAGGTCGTGTTTTGAAGGGAAGATGCATGACATCGTGCACAAGGCCAAAGACTATTATCTCATCAAAGAGGATCTTGGA